>CM038041.1:1680000-3107500 GCA_021397845.1 Areca catechu | reverse complement strand
CATCCTGTCCCGGATATCCGGCATCGGCATCGCCGTCCCATTCTTGATACTGCTTTCTCTGAAGAACTTTCCGGGCTCGACCCATTTCCTATTTACAGATTTGCCATTGGCGTTCTGTGGGCCGGGGTTGGAGGATTTGTTGCGGTAAGCGGCGAACGTGATGCCGGATTTGGAGTATGCCTTGAAGGTGGTATTCTCCCCGGCGTAGACCCTGAACCCGATTGTCGGGTTCATTGCCCCTTCCCCGTACCCGTTAAAAGAATCCGACCCGGGATTGAAGGACATCCCGTAGTTTAAGAAGTCGGCGCGGGCGGCGGTCTCATGCTTCGCGTAGGAACGGAAGGTGTCCTCGCCGGTGTTGGCCCTCTCCCGGTAGGTCTCGAACCTCTCTACCCCGCCGCTCCCGCCGTCGCCGTACGTCCGGAAGGTGTTCGACGGACGGTTCGAGAGGGATCCGTACGACGAAAAGGTGTCGTTGGCCTCGGTGGCGGCCTCGCCGTAGCCGGCAAAGCTGGTGCCGAGGACGTTGGCGTCGGTGGCGTAGGTTGAGAAGGTTGCTGGGGAGGCGGTGGCCCTTTGGCCGTAGGAGGAGAAGCCCTGGCCGCCGGAGTTAGACTCCGGGGAGTAAGAGGAGAAGGTGCGGGGGCGGTGGACGGCGGCTGGGTCGTAGGAGGAGAAGCGGAGGTCGGGGACGTTGGCAGTGGCGGCGTAGGAGGAGAAGGAGCCGGAGGCGCCGGAGGAGGCTGCGGCGTAGGAGGAGAAGGAGGTGCCGGCGATGTTGGCGTCGGAGGTGTAGGAGGAGAAGGAGTCCGGGCGGGAGGATGAGTGGAGGGAGTAGCGGCGGAAGGAGTCGGCGGCGGAATTGGAGTCGGAGGAGTAGATCTTGAAGGCGTCGCGGCCACCGGAGAGTGAGTCGCCGTAGGAGGAGAAGTTGGCATGGTTGTAGTTGGAGAAATCGGACGGAGAGGGAGGGGAGTGGGAGTGGGAGTGGGAGTGGGAGGAGGAGCAGAGGAGGTTGGCGGCGGAGCAGAGGGAGGAGGGAAGGGGGGTGGTGGCTGAGGAGATAGCAGAGGAGAGGGCGGCGGAGGAGAACGGGGAGAGAGGGGAGAGTTTGGAGAGGAGGAAAGGAGGGAGGGGGCGGTGGTGGGGTTCTTCCGGTGCCAGTAGCGGAGCGCGGCAGCTTTCGCGGTGAAGGGACCGGTGGAGGAGGAGGGTGGTGGTGACGTTGAGGAGGAGGAGAGAAGGGAGAGGAGAGAGAGGGAGAGGAGGAGGGAAGTCATTGCGGGCTGGTAGTGCTGGTGTTTCGAAATGAATTGGGGGGAAATAAATAGGTGGCAGTTGGGGAGAGAGGAGTTTTTTTTTTTTTTTTTTTTTTTTAATGATTTATAATGTTTTTAAATATTATTTGAAATAAACATGGTAAAGTAATTTTTCCAATTTACATTTGAATGTTGGGTTATAACTCATGAGGCTTAACTTTTTATGAAGATTGATGCTACATGTACATCATGCATATATGGGTGAAAACTATTTACACCCATGTACAAATAATAAGGTTTTCTTAAAGATAAAGAAGAGATAGCATATTTCGACCGATGAGTGGTGCAGTTTCCAGGGGTTCGAGTTTTGATTAGGACATATTTCGACGAGAAAGTTTGGAAGTAAAATAAAAAATAAAAAAAATAGTCTAGAAGTAAAATAAAAAAAAAGAAAAAATAATAAAATAATTATGGGAAGTAAAATAAAAAATAAAAAAATAGTCCGGAAGTAAAATAAAAAATAATAATAATAAAATAATTCTGGAGCTCATATTGGTTGATGGTAGTGAAAAAAATTAGGGATATATATAGTAAATCTTGTTCACTCGGCTGATACCAGTGATAAAAAAAGTTAGGAATATATATAGTAAATCACGTTCACTACGCCAGTGGTTGACGTTGGATCTTATAGGTGGCTAAGATTTATGGAAATTTCTATTTATCAAACTTTATGGTGGTACCTAAAAGATAATCGGCAACCATTCAATTTTTAATAATACAACAAATAATAAAAAAGAAATATTTTTATTGTTTACATTTTTCTTTGTTATTGACATTTGTTATTTTTTTTTTTTTTTTTTTGTGAATTGTATTTTGATTGAAGATGTTAAATCTCCCTCTTAAACATGTGTTTCTTAAATCTCTTAGTTATTAGCCCTTGCATGTTCTATATGCACCTTGGAGATTGTAATTATATTTGTCAATTTTAACGAATAAAATCGAACAATACATCAGCTTTATTTTGTCTCATTTTCCTTTCTCTAAAAAGCTTTTTTGTTCTTTTAATTATTTAAGAATTAACAAGAGATCAAAAATTTAGTCCAGATTTTGACTCCCATATTTATTTTTTCAGAGTCACTCCTGTTCTAATGAACATCTAGTAATGTTCAAGTGTTCTTACAAAAAAAAGTGGTGTTTAGGAGTTAATCCATGGCCAACATTTTATAATCTAAGTCCTGAATTTTGATAAATAAAAATGTCTTCAGGCATTGTCACTAGTCGAAAAAAAAAAAAAATTAGTTTTTGAGTAAAGAGACAGGAGATAATGGCCCATCATATTAGGTCTAAATTTTGGAAGTCGTTGTGGTATGGGTCCAAGTCTTCCCTTGTAGAGTACTCTATCTCTCTTCAAAAAATAGTGCTTATCGATGAGTGGTGTTCGAGTTTTGGTTTAGACATATTTCAATAAAAAAATTTGATAAAAAAATAAAAAATAAAAAAATAGTCTAAAAATAAAATAAAATAAAGATAAAAATATATATAATAAATCCCGTTCACTCGACTGATACCAGTGATAGTCAGGTTGACATACTCACCTTCAGGTGGGACCGTGTATTGAATATTCCCTGACTGGAGTGGGAGACCGGGAATAAAATAAAAAATAAAAAAATAGTCCAAAAATAAAATTAAAAAAAGGTGAAAAAATATATAATAAATCCCGTTCACTCGACTGACACCAGTGATAGTTAGGTTGACGTACTCACCTTCAGGTGGGACCGTGTATTGAATATTCCAGGTGGGACCGTGTATTGAATATTCCCTGGCTGGAGTGGGGGACCGGGAATAAAATAAAAAATAAAAAATAGTCCAAAAATAAAATTAAAAAAAGGTGAAAATATATATAATAAATTCCGTTCATTCGATTGATACCAGTGATAATTAGGTTGACGTACTCACCTTCAGGTGGGACCGTGTATTGAATATTCCCTGGCTGAAGTGGGGAACTGTCTGGGAATGTCCATGCCCGGGATTTAACTCCTCTTCCCTTTTCTTTCTATCCAAAAAAAAAAAAAAAAAATAGCCCTCCACCCTACCTTTTCTTCCGCGCCCCCATGACAGCCCCCTGCTTCTCCAAAAAGCTGACAGATTAGATATATTCGTGCAGGACAGCATGGAAAATTCATAAGCCCAGTTTTTCAATCTTAAAGTGCTAAAAAACAAAATGTTAATATAAAATTTTTAAAAATTAAGAGTGTAAGTACTATGAGGATTGAATGAATTTGTATCGACTCCTGTTCAAGATTGCATTAATATAATAATTCCTAAATTAGCTTATAGTCATTAGAATTATCAAAATATAAAATAAATATTTTATAGTATCGTTGCTATGTTTTTGAGTCAGAATATGCTGCTCCTATAATAATTAAACACCACTAGATTCAATAATTTCATATTTTACGATCTTCATCTTTTCTACATCTTTTTTCACCTGGTAGCAGCTTGTCTGCGAAATCATAATGAAGCTAGTTTATTTCCCTTCAAGAAAATATGTTGGTTTCTGCCAAGTAGCAAAACGATAACCAGCACCGGATTAATTTCGACATTTTTTCCAAAGTTTAACAGATGTTTGAACTCTACCCGGTAGCAAAACAATGTCCAGCACCAGATTAACTGCCCATGGTGCAATCATCTCAAATCAAATCACATCCAAATTTATTATTATCATTATTATTATTATTATTATTATTATTTTCTGATATATCCTTCGGTTTATCAAAAAAAAAAAAAAAAAAGTATCCGATGCGGCAGCCATAGCCGAGGTTATCCTACTCGAACAGGCCTGTCTTCCTTCGTGCATGAAGTCGGAGCTTCTCAGCTCTGATGGAAATGTGGAATGGGATGGGTAGTAGATCATTTAGGGCACCCCATGCTGTTGGGTTTTGGGGCATCGGACTTCTTCTGTAGCGGTGCAGATCTAATGTCACTCAGTGCATACGTATTGATAAGCACCGAGTACCCTCGATTCCACGTACGTTACTTGTGTCCCTAAAATTTTTGAGCATCTGGTGCATCCATCATAACTTACCATATATATATATATATATATATCCATAAATACTTGAGACAGATTGCACTGCACATCCTGTTCTAATTTGACGTACAACAGTTTCTCCCAACTTCACTTACCTGTCCCACTCCCACATAGCAATGCGATCGCTGCTAGCTCGACGATAAACCATTGCAGAGACGGCCAAATAGCCAAAGAAGATGGCGATTCCGGCAAAATGCATGCTCCAATGTTTCACCACGGTCCAGACAAGGGGAGGAACTTGATAACGTCATGTTTGAACTCGATTATTTTCTGAAGCATTTACAAAAAGTAGAGATTGATCATCACATTACCTTTTTCTGTGCAAACAAGCTAGCCAGCCAATCCATTGCTATTTTCCCCCATTCACACAGCCTTTACCCTCATCCACCTTAATGGAGAATGAACCCCGTACTGCATCATGTTAGGATAAGCGAGACCCCCGTTGAAGACCATGAACCCCTAACCGCATTATATATGTCAGGATAAGCGACCCTGTTGAAGACCATGAACCCCTGATCCAGATGTACGCCATCGGAGTATAGACCCTTGGCACGACCACCCGATTAGTCGTCCTCGTAGAGAACCACGTCCACCCCCGGCCTTAGCCAGCATGGAGGACACCAACCTACTGATCCAGGATGGCCACCCGCATTTCTGTAATCTCTACCCCTATCCATGTAATGCATGTGGGTGCCGAGTTGTAGAGCCTCCCAAATAAGGTAGCAAGCCAGTATGCGTAATCCATAGACCAGTCCTAGGGACGAACCAAATTAGTCATACCAAAGATTTCATCCATGCCACATACACGTCCCAAAACAATGTTCTATTTTCGAAGAAAATAGTTAAAAAAACTCCAACTAGAGTAAAAGCAATAATGAAGAAAGACAGCATGGTGAAAAGAATTATACTGGTTTTGCATAAATAAAGGCCTTGAAAAATAGGCAATGGTCTCTACAGCAGGTGGAAGCAAATTGGCTCGAGCTTTCTGATCAAATATACACATCTAAATGTATACAAGCTAATAATTACATGTCTACTTCATAGCGAATCTTGCATTGCATGGTTCCTCATGATATCTACTTGAAGAACAGGCCCTTTTTCCTCCCTTTCCTCTTCTCCACAGCCTGCATTTAAAAAAAAAAAAAAAAAATCAGAAATGTATAGTACAAAAACACAGCCACACGGTTGTGCTGCTAGGTTCGGACAAGAGTAGAAGTCCTTCATAAAAATTAAATGCTCCCCTGTTTTTTTTTTTGGTTCCCTGTGAGCAATAACATAATATACATGCAATACAAAGAGTAGGACACCCGCCACAGGATAGGTCCTTCTACCAACTGAGATGCTTAGGACACAAATAAAGTGCAGATGTACGCTCCACTGGAACACGGTGCAAATACAAAGCACATACCCAAAACCAATAAACAATTGCATCATATAAATGAAGATATGAACATGGTATTTGATTCCAAGGTCCACAATCACTTTCGTCTATGGTCATGGTATTTGATTTTACATTGGTCAGGTGCGCTAGGTTTTAAAAGCTAGTGAAAGACATGTCGATAATGTGGAATAAGAAGCACATTTCTGGCCATATATTTCAAACAAGTCTTATTTTTTGGCATCACTGGCAAATAGCACGTAAATTAAGATCTTACAGATAGCAAAGTAGAAAGCAAATATGAAATAACTCTACATAAATATACTCTGATTTCATTATTTTCAAACTGCATCTAAATAATGGAGTATTAAATAGATACCATCATTTTAAACAATCTCATAGTGAGCACAATCGTATCTCGAAACCTGCCAAAAAGCACAGAGAGGAACATAAGTGTAACAGTTTCATGTAATTTTGAACAATATCACTTTGCCAAATTAGGTAGCAGAAAACTGCAAAGCATGCCCTGACTATGAAAAATCATGTCTTGGATAATGTCTCTTTAACAAGCCTAGAAATACTGTGACATTTAGTCTGGGACATAAATAAATTAAACAAGAAGTATCAGGTAAAGAGGAACTTACAGACTACCGTCTTCTGTCTTTAAGAGATATTCAGAACCATTAGCACATTGAATTAAAAACTCAGTACGCTGTCCATATGGAATATTAACCTGCAGGAGTACAATATATCAGCTGTCAGGCTTGGTATTTGGTATCCATAGCTCACAAGATACTTGCAAATACACGGCCCAGATGTAGGAAACAAAAAGAGAGGAAAAGATGGAGGGTTATAAAGAAGTACATAGGTGGGTATACACGTATTTCTTTTCTTGTATTAGATGATTTGTGTAGCATGAGTGGGGCAGTAATTTCTCAATTGTATATCTAATGTCATAAATCTAAATCAGCACTATCTGAATCTTGTTTTCATCATTCTATGGTTACTTTAATTGATTCCTCAAGTGCAAGCATTTTGGCACAAAAGTTTCAGGAATGCTAACATACTTCCTTAACAGCAAGAAGAAAACAAAATCAATTAACCCATACAAGGACCATGTGGAATCTCATCTCTGCCTATGTCAAATCATTCCATAATTCTGGGTGCTCGAAAAGCAGCTGAATCCAGGAATTTTTCCTGAGGCACGTGACTGGAGACGGGAGGAAGCATTCTACTCTGGCAGCTAAGTGGAATCAGACTGACGTACTCACCTTCAGGTGAGGAGGATATTGCGAAAAAATAGCTACCCAAATCGAACATGGCTTGGCGGGGCGGGGGCCCAGTAGGGGCAGCTACAGCAGGAATTTTCCTTCCCCCATCCCTTTTTTTCAGCAAAAAAAAAAAAAAAAAAAAGCAGCTGAATAAACCAAGTGAAAAAAATTTGTCCTAGTCAACTCATTCAAATTAATGTCACATATATGGCCATCCATGCTGTCTTTCATTGCCTAGTCACTTTATCAACAGGTGAAGAATCATACAGTAGTTGTTGCTTGAAACTTCTCCGTAACAACACCACCACGTGGCCCATTGCACTTTATGCTGTAACCTTCCCTCTTGATTGCCAAAATAGCATGCTCCCATATATCTAGAAATCTAGCCTGAAAATGAATAATATTGCACAGATTCATTGTCTCAATAACTTGATAAGATGAAAATGCAATTGTATTGTGCTTCTTTCACAATGAAAATTGTAATAGATAGAAATTGAGAAGTAGCCTGTATACCGCTAATGAAACGTCAAAAGACGCATGTCCAGCTGAAAGAGTTTTTTTGATCAGCTCTAGCATTTGAGGATCTATTTGAAAATAAAGAAAAGCATGTCATAATACTGGACAGAGTTCACAGTTTAGTATGCATCATCCAAAATTCTATAATATGGCAAAAGTCACGCAAAGCTAAATCTCTAAATCAACAACTACTAACACCAACAAAACAATAAAAGATTGAACATAGATTTCTTTTAGAGGACAATATAAAGAAATTGAAATAAAAGAGAAAAGAACACGACAAACCTGGGACAATAAACAATAGTTTATAAACCATTTACAAAAAGCATGCACAAGTTCTTAAAGAAAATTCATGTAATCCACTGATACAACATCAAATTCATAAAATAGCCTGGTTATACTTTTAAAAACAGTTAAAAATCTATTCAAAATAGTCAAGATATTAGTCAATGTAGTTTTTAAGCCATAAAAAGCAATGCTGAAAGACAGACCTTATTTTTATCAGTTTGTTTTGCATGTTGTGAGAAAAAAAAAACCAATTAATAAACTACGAGACAGAGTTCACAACATATTCATATAGTCATATTTTATGAATTAGAACTTCAGGGAAAAAAAAAAAGAATGTGGCCATGTACTTGTTAAACCTTCAAACAAGGCATCGTAAATCCAACGAACAGTGGCATTAAAGGAACAAACCTTCTTACAAGTTCCAAACAAGCAATGACAGTCTGAGACAACAAATTCTCATGCCATGCACTTTATGAATAGGGTTATACATCATGATTACTGAAAATGAAAGGGAAAAATATGCTCTATATATGTGATTGCCTGTAGAGGAGATTGATTAGACTGGTGGAGTCAACAATAACTACTGCTCTATATATGTGATTGCCTATATATGTGATTGCCTGCAGAGGAGATTGATCAGACTGGTGGAGTCAACAATAACTACTGCCGACTTTGAGGAATTTAACTTCTGAGTCAAGTTAGAAAAGTGTAATCACTTCTGAGTCAAGGTCTCCAATTTGGAAGAAGCTACTTGACAAAAGCAGAAGTTCATGACCACATTTAACTTTTTCTTCAGTTTGATAAATATGCATAGGCCAGAGATTAGTCTAAGAATGCCACAAGCCCATCTTGAAGTTCGGTGATCATCTAATTAGGAGCATACCCTAACATTTGTGATGCGCATGCATTGGACACCACCTTAGTGTCATAGATGTAGGGAATCTGAGTCAAGGTCTCCAATTTGGAAGAAGCTACTTGACAAAAGCAGAAGTCCATGATCACATTTAACTTTTTCTTCAGTTTGATAAATATGCATAGGCCAGAGATTAGTCTAAGAATGCCACAAGCCCATCTTGAAGTTCGGTGATCATCTAAGTAGGAGTATACCCTAACATTTGTGATGTGCATGCATTGGACACCACCTTAGTGTCATAGATGTAGGGAATCTGAGTAACTGGCCCCACTGACATGAGCACTTTTACCCATGATGTTGATGCAGCATCTGTAATAGCCAACATGATTGAGTAGTTGCGTGACAATATTCTGCTTCGAATAAAATCTACCTAGGAACAAATGGGATCTATGACAACATATAGAACAAAAAACAAAGGCTTAAAATCATGAAAAGTTGATCTCCAAGAATTTAAATCATGATATACTGATCTCTCCAATAAAGCATAAAAGCTAAATAGGCAGGATACTCTTAAACAAAAAAAATAATAATTCATGAATTTATAATTTGTTATATGAGTACTAGAAAGCCACAGCTAGGCCATCAAAAATTACAAGAACAAACACCACAAATATAGGAAAATATCCAGATGAATAAGGAAACATGTAGCTCACCACAAGTGATCTTTTTTTGCTCATTGGCAAAAACCTTTACGAGTTCGCCCTACAATTCCAAATGAGATATGTTATATTAAATAATATAGACAGGTATGGCAAGTAGCAGGAAGAACTTATGCATAGTTCAATATACAAGGTAAAGTGTTGGATGTATCAGTGATATGCTATTGCTTCCTAAATAATTTACTCAGCTATCTGTGTGTGCTACTATTAGCTAATGATATAATTAATGAACCTGCATTAGTTCAAAGTAGGCATGTACAAAATCTATTTTATTCAAAGAAGCCTTGTATGATAAAAGGTTCCTCCAAAACAAATATTCATTCTAATGACCTAAGGTTTCTAACAATGCAGGGTGATTAATTTGTTTTACATTCATAGCATTTGTAAAATTATTCCTTGTGATTTATTTCAAACCCATTTAGCAACCATCATAGGAGTGAGCAAAAAAGAACTAGTTTTTATGTCTGTTGGTATCTAATGTGGGCTCGTTCATTCACATTCTATATGAGATGTTGATACCCCATTAGGTTTAAGGACTGCTTTTTTATCTATCCACTTTGAAGTTTCGAAAGAGTTAACTTGGTTAAGGTCCTCACTGCTCACTTCCTGAAGCATTGGTCTATAAGAAAAAAGAAAACTAATCAATTACAAAAAGAAAAAGCAAATTCAATAAACGCCCTATTATACAGTAAATTAGTATACCTTCCTCTTCCTGTCATCCAGGGGTTGGATCTCAATGGCAAGGTATGAATCCACATCATCAGCAGTTACAAGATATGTGGGTTGTTTCGCTCCTATAACATAACATATTGTTAAAGTTGAAAGTTTCCAAAAGTGGAACATATTAAAAGAAGATGGAGAAGATAGGTTATACCTTCGATATAATTCACAGATCCATCTTCTAAATAGCGTACCCACTGCAACAAATCACGAGGGAAAGAGAATAAAGTTGTAACCATGGAGGAACTGGAAAGCATTTCAATGAAAAGAAAAAATTGCTGTAACGTTTTACAAAAATATAAAACATAGTTATTCAAGAAATATACCTCAAAATTACAACTAGTGGTCCCATGGATGGAGTACCCACTAGCTTGAAGTTCTCTTCCTGGAAAGGCTTCCCCTGAAATACGAAGCCCTTCTATTGCTGGCAAAGGATCATCCTCTGCAGCTGCATGTTTTGCATGATTTCAAACAGACAACACAATAATCAAGGAACATTAGAGATGATCTCCAAAGCAAAATAACTAAATGCTAAATGACGTTGTACCTTCAGAAAATGAAGAACTGGGCTCCTCAAAGACTGGTGGAAGATGTGGGTAAGACGAGTTTGGGTCTTCCATTCCAGATGACAAATAAGGAGAATTGCCAGAAGCCCAGTGAACTGAGGGTTCTCTGCCATGCTGGACCCTGGCTGCCTCAGAATCCCCCATCTCATTGCCTTTGACAAGGTCCTTGAAAGATGGATTTTGATTTTTGGACTCAGCAGTAAAATGTGCACCGTGAGAATCACCTAGATTAACTCGAGCTGTAGTATCTTGTGCAAGGGTATTCCTGGAACGGTACACAACATGATTACCAGATCTATGGGAATCTGCTGATAAATGTAAATGCCCCATCCTCATGCTCACTGAACATGACCTTGTAGTTCTTCATCCAGCAATATGAAATAAGATCAAATCCTTATTATTTATGTAGGTGCAGTTGAACACCTCTCATAACACATAAAATTACTGTTACATTATCTCCCTATTATACCCACAGAAAAGATATCATAGAAGGAACAAGATAATAGCTATTTAAATGGCTATCATATGGCGGACCTAAATAATACAACTAATTTTCTTAAATCACCTAATGAATAGGACATTTCTTTTTCCTTCCAGAAGATAAAAGAGAACATGAATTTTAAAGAGTTCATCCATTCATCATAGATGAGTAAAGTGATCCTTACTGAAAACATATTCATGGAGTAACTTGGGAACAAGATAATAGCTATTTAGGAATGTTTTGCAAGGTCAAAAACTATGTCTAGACTGTACAAAGGTATGATTTAAAGCAGAAGCGCATCCTGAATAGTAATGTTTAATAAGGTCCTAGTTCAATCTAGCACATGCTTAACTAAGTCCACTTTCAGCTGATTTAGCTTATTATTACTTTCCAAGGTTTGCATCATACAGAGCTATTATCCAACAAGATTTTCAAAGTACCTACATTGTTGACCAAATGGTATATGCAACTACTCAGATGAGAAATTTCCAAAATTAGCAGATTGTGCAGCAACAGTGGCCATAAATCCGAATTGTTTTTCCCCCCTCTATGCAGTCAAGCATATTTCAGATTTGCCACCTAAATTTCATGTCATGAGCTTTTCAGAAAATTTCATCTTTAGCATAGTTCTGATGCACGTCTATAACCTATTAACAGCGTATTTTTATCTTTTACAATGATTTTTGTTGTGTTTTGTAGATGACTATGAAGTTCATAAGGAAAAAACAAACCTATCGATCTATAAGACAAACATTTTTTATACAAGTCCTTGAATGAAATATGACCACAATTGTCCCTTTCTTCATAAGCATTTAGTTTCGAGGGACGTCACCTTCTACGAATTTGTAAAATAGTATTGAACCACAAGAGGAGTATGGTTTTCTTTTCAAACTTTTCTATTCCAGGTAAGTATCAACCAAGTTCCAAGTACTGCCATCTAGATAAATACCATTTCTATCAATTTTTCTTCTAGTGATCTCTAGCATATTGTCAAAGTCTTTGGCTTTATTGAACACAAAGATTTATGAACACATGTCTGGAGGAACAAGTGTGTTATCCACTTTAATATAATAGTTTACCAGAACTTCAGCCGCCTGCTAGCTTAACCTTTTTATTGTTCCTAAGAAGAACAACCATAGTAGCACCTCTTAGTTAAATTTGTGTTCACAAATTTCTATGACCCTTCTTTCATGCCTTTTTTACTTGCTGATTCATGCAAAGAATCGGTACTAGTAGAAAAAGCTCTTGCACATCCTGAGTGGATACCAGGTCCTGAAGAGGAAATCTCTGCTACAAAGAACCAAAAATGGGAAGTAATCACATTATAAAAGGAAAAGGAGCCCGGTATAGATCAGTGCTCACTAAAGTTAAGAGTGAATGGAAGCACTAAAAGACATGTCTCTTAATGAAATACTAAATTTAGCTGTATGATATTGATTATTCACAGACATTTGCTGTGATACCCGTCGGAACAGGGGAGGGCTCCCCATTTGGAATTATAGGGAGACTCCCGTTAACAGGGGAGGGCTCCCCATTTGGAATTATAGGGAGACTCCCAACGGGAGTCTCCTTCTCCGATTCACTCCTACTAGGATTCAAAGAGAGAGAGCTGGGAGGAAGTCAAAGTCCTCCCTTCCGCCCTCTTTAAATCCTTGAACACCCCTTCTCAAAACCCACTAAAGTCGAGAAATCGAAGATAACTCACTGGTTTCCACCGCTACCATAGCCGATCGCTCCCGGGAAGCCAGGTAAAGGGGGTTACGTTCTTTTTTTCCTCCTTGGAAGCCAAACCCTTGACCGCCGACCACTAAAGGTCGCGCCGTCGTGGAGCATGGTCCCGGCCACTCTCCTCTAGGTGAAGGATCCGTGCATTGGAGAATGAGCAAGGGGACGAGAGCACAGGAGTCCTCTATTTGACCAACGGGAAAAGAAGAGAGGAGAAGAAAAGAAAAGAAGAGAGGAAAAGAAAAAAAAGAGAAAAACAAAAGGAAAAGGAAAAAGAAAAGAAAAGAAAAGAAAAAAGAAAAAGAGAGAGAAAGAGAAGAGAAAGAAGAGAGAGAGAAGAGAAAGAAAGAAGAGAGAGGAGAGAGAGAAAGATGGGAGAGAAGAGAGAGAATAAGAGGAAAAAGAAAGAAGAGAGAGAAAGAAGAGGAGAGAAAGAGGAGAAAGAAGAGGGAAGAGAGAGAAGGGTAGAATAAATATTTAAGGGGGATCTGAAAGTTCTATTCTAAGAAATTTGCGAAGTTAGGGTATCAGCGGGTGGATCACGGATGAAATTCGGGTAGAGGGTTTTGGATGTATAATTATCATAGAATTATTTATTGATATTAAAAATTATTATTGTAAGAAGACAGTTTTCTGAGCAGAATGGTGCTGAGCAAGTTTCTAGTACGAACTAATATCGGGTGTATTTAGTTTGTCTTTAATGAGATAAGAATTTTTGGACATCGATCACCTAATTATATAAAAAACTATTTTGTGCTTCGATGATTTTGCTCTATGTGATGTGATAATTACATGTAAAATTCTTATTTATTAAATACATGTGGTATGTGATAGTCATATGTTATATATATTAATATGTTCAATATATATGTGGTTTTATATGAATTATATATTGTTGATCTTAGTTGGTTAATTTTGGTATTCATGTGCATCCCATTAGGTGAAAGAGTGTTTTGATATAAAATTTGTTAACGAGCATGAACTGATTTTAAGATTGTATGATGGGTGGTGGTGCATTGGATTAGCCATATATTGATGTCCCGCTATAAGCCAGAAATGTAGTATCATTGAAACCCCGCTACAAGCCGAAAATGTAGTAACATTGATGCCCCGCTACATGCAAAAAATATGGAACTATTGATGCTCCGCCACAGGCCGAAAATATAAAACTATTAATGCCCTATTACGGGCCGGAAATATGATTATGGTAGTCCAGAGTCGAGTACCCCTAAGATGATTAAATTTGATTTATGATGATCACAAGGATTATATGATATGACATTTTGCATCGTATGGCATATGTTGTTATATATGATCGTGGTATTTTGTGACATTACATATTACTTTTAAATTATTATGGTGTGAGTATGCGGGAAGTCTTACTGGGCTATAAAGCTTACTCCACTTCTTTTCTCTTTCAGAGTTATAGGATGCGTAGCGTGGATCGGGTCGAGCATGGGATTTATATTCCAGTATTTTTTCAGATTATTAATTAGTTCTATTTCTGATACCCATGTAACGAACAAGTTGATCATTTAGTGATGATGAATTGAACGAGTCGATTATCTAGTTATTATTAAATTATTTTAATAATGTTTGGTTAATTAAATTTAATCTCTATAAATGATGAGAATCTCATGTACTTAGGCCTAGCATAATCTCTAAGGCAATGCCCTAGAATTTGTGCGGTCGGTCACGTGGCCGACCCAGGTGCCGGGTTTGGGGCGTGACATTTGCAATACTGGCAAAGTAAAAGTCAACCACAAACTCCTCTCTGACTGCAACCATGTGCTGGGAATTGCATCGGTTAAATCCGAGAAGTTTGCCCAGCATGGAATTCTTAAAAAGTTTGTATCGGGTTTCCATAGGCTTTTAAAATTTAGGGTAATGACATGTCTATAAACTAAAGAAAGCTACTTGCCACCTAGAATAGTCACAACATAATTGGCTTAAGAAGTCCAGATGTATCCCACCATGCTGGATATACACCTTCATGTGAAGAGAATCTAACAGAGAATATGAAGCTTGTCAGACAGTAACAAACAAAGGTTGACCTAAAGAGAACAGCAGAATGGTTATCTAATAGACGGTCATGAAAGTAATATAATAGTAAGAAGAAAATTCAAATAATCAGAGCATTATCAATGACCAGAAATCATTTAGGTTCACCTGCTTATGGGAGGAGAGATTCCTTCCAAGATATCATGGTCGGGATTCTTTGGACCAGTTTGCCGATTTTGGTTCCCTGGTACCTCCCAGTCAACTCTTGTTTGAATGTTGGAAGGAGAAGATATTGGAGATTGTGCATGAGAATATGCTGGTTGTGGCACAATTTCAAGGCCATTCTTGTTCTAACAAGCAAAATAAGTTTAGAGAGAACTGAAATTAGGGAATTAAAAAGAAGAAAGATGTGTATGATCATACAGGAGTCGCCATTGCTGCACCAAGAGGATAAGAAGGTGATTGTGAAGGAAAGGTTGTGTTATTTGATGATTCTGCACGCCACGGAGTTAACTGGTACTGAGATTCCTTTAGTTTTTCCTGCACCATCCAAGTTTGCACATAAGGCCATTTCTGTGAGAAAATATCAGCTTCAAGCAACCATAGCATGCTTACTACCATACACAAAAGTTTATGTAAAGGTGATACTTGTCAAATGCATGAAAGTTTTGGAAAGGAGTCAAATTAAATGCAAGATCTAGACAAATAAATCAACAAATACACACTCCATCTTATCCTGAAATAAATATAACATACCTCAGTAATGATGAGTTTCTCCTGCAAATGTTTAAATAAAACCTGCAAAAGGCAAGTCCATGACAATAAGATGCCAGATCACACAATGCAACAACTTGTATCTAGTCAAAAGCCAGAACAATGTAATTTATTTTGATATTTATAAGCATTGAACTTAAGTTCAGCAGAAGGCAAAGAAATGATGTTACAATTTTTTTTTTTTTTTTTCATTTACAGAAATCAAGTTCAATGAGAATTGCAAAAGGCTAACATAACTATTTAAAACACTATTCTAAAGTTCAGAATTTCTTTTCTTTAAGGAATTCTAAGGTTCAATATCAATAAAAACAACTCATCATCATCAAGGGGGAAAAAGGAACAAACATGAGGAAAGAAAAGGCACCATACAAATTTAATTTGTGTCTCTATGGTTTTGCCTCCTCAAAGTTGGGTCCTGGAAGCATATATCCTAACAACACAGCTTTTACAAGTCAAAAAAGTAGAATTTGGAAGATAGCACCATAACCAAATAAAATCACCAGGTGAGACATGGATGTGGGATATGGGTGGCAATCAGGTCAGGCCGGGCATATACGGGTTCGGTTATATACGGGTTAGGTCAGAAAAGCCATAACCTGAACTCGACCTGTTTATTAAATGGATTGTAATTTAAAACATGAACCTACCACTACGGTGGTAGCGCGGCTGGTAAGAGTGCGGCTCCGTCCTTGTAAATTACTCTCTGGTCACGGGTTCGAGGTATGATCCCTCGGGTGACTCAATTAAATTCCGGAATTTTCTGGGCGCACGTGACTGGAGGACGGAGCGGTTGTTACTCCGGCACCGTAGAGGGGTTAGGTTGACGTACTCAACTCACCGGTTGGTGGGAAAGGTACGCGAAAAAATGCGGCTTGAATCGAACAATCGCCTAACGGACTGGAGGCCAGAATGGGGAGCTACACCAGGGTTTACCCCCTTACTCTTTTTTTTCATCAAAAAAAAATATATATGAACCTGATCCATTTAATAAACAGGTAACCCAACCTAACTCGTTTAACTCATTTATTAAATGGGTAACTTGTTAACCTGACCCGACCTATTTAACCCGTTTAATAATTGAATAACATGTTTATCCAACCCAACCTGTTTGATAAACAAATAACCTATTTATCTAACCCGACTCGACCCGATCCATATATTAAATGGGTTAAACGGGTTAAATAGGTTAGGCCTAAAAAACCTGAACCCGACCCGTTTATTAAATGGATTAAACGGGTCGATCCATTTACAACCCGAACCCATTTATCCCAAACCCATATATCCCAAACCCAAACCTGTTTATAGCAGGTCGAACATGGGTCGAGTTAGAGGGTCAGGTTATAAATTGCCACCTCTAATATAGGCAAACCTGCCAAACCTCCAACCCATGAACCCCTCATTTCCCCTAAATAGAGAAAATGAAAAATAAATAGTTGAAATAACATCACTGTACCAGCTGCAAACTCAGCAGAAAAAAAAGGCAGACAGAAATGATTTATACACAAAAGACACGGCCACATGATAACCACCACTGAAGTATATTGTTTCCAAGGTTGCACATGCCAAGATGAGTATTAGCACACACTGAAAGTACAGAGACAGACATATAAAGTAATAATATAATACTATAAGTCTATAGCCATAGTAGCATAGTATTATATATTATCAGTTTAATAAAGTAATAATATATTACTATAACTAACAATGTTACATGTTATAAAATTAGCAAAGTTAAAGTTGCATCACTCACATCTGGCCAAACAGTGTTTTTATCTTTTCTGTAAGTGCTCCAACAGAAAAAACAAGCAACTGTCATGAAATTAAAAATGTACTAATTCTAAATGCATGTTATTATACATATACAGTATTGCCAACTACATGCAATGAAACAACCCTTTACAAAAAATAGTTAATATATGAACTGTGAAGTCAACATCGTTAATTTCATCAAATGCATATAATATTATAATGTACATCACTGTAACATAAACACATGGGTATTTTAATCGAGTCAATTAAGGAAATAAGTTCATCTAAGTTGGGCCGTGTACAACCAAAATTACTGCACATGTTTAGAATGGCTCGAAATTTTCATGGTTCTGTATTGACAACAAAGAAAATAATACAAGGAATATTCACATATCAATAAACATTTAGGATAATATTTATGGGACGTAAATTTATGATAAGCCTATTGTTATTGCACAAACAGCAATCTACAAACCTTCAAATTACTAACAATGGAATGAGCATCAAGCACAGAAGGCTGAAGGTCATATTCTGAAAGAAGAGGCAACAAAGAAGATACAAACGTAGACCTTTCTTGCTGTGCTGCCTGTAAAGAAAAGAGAGTTGAATTCAAAATTTAGCTATATTATTATGATAAGCAAATGACAGTGCTGAAGGAAATTAAGAAACAAATTAGTATGCTACTTGCAGCTGACAAGAATAAATCCCACAAACATAAATTGGTAAGCACAGAGGTCCAAACATATCATAGGGAAAGCAGGAAAGGTTGCACCACTCAACTTAGTACAGGCCAACATAAAAACCTATTTAGTATCAAATGAACGACATGCAAACACTTGGCACTAAAAACCTATGTATCAAATATAGCAGACCGCTGGTAATAGAACAGTTGCTCAAAATATTCCAACTATTAATAAACATAGGAGTAGGACATTTATAGATGCAACTGCTGTTGCATGGACAGCTCATACAACAATTTTTTTTTCTTAATAGTGATGCAGATGATTATAAATATTCTCCTTTCTCATTAAATGCACAGTTTTCATGCTCAAGTGAAGAAAGGAAAAAGGGCATAATGTAAAAAAAATGGAGTTCAACTGTCAGTCAAGGCATTCAGACTATGGTAGAATGAAGAAATGGTTGAGAATATACTCATTCACCAATACAAATTCAAACCTCTATTCCCTCCAACTCTGGCAATAAACAAAGGTTGTTTCTGAATAATAAGGATCTTCATCTACCAAAGAAGCCACAAATCATCCTAAACCATTTGGTCATCATATGAAGACCTTTTGAAGTAAGAAATAAGCCTATTCCATCTAGTTAATGTCAAAGGAATTCTTATACCTGCCCTAAGTGTCAGAGGTCTATTTCAAAATGGAAGAGCTAACACAATCAAACACCAGATGCTCCAATTACTCAAGAGTAGATTTACTTATGCAAATAGTGTTACTTTTCCAGCCCCTTTTTCACAACTTGATCACCGTCTAAAGTTCCCGTGTTGCACAAGAGAAATATCTAAAAGTTAAAAATCTTAATTGCTCACTATAAGAAAAAGATAACAGAAGCACAAGCTATTTTATGTATCTCTTCAGGTTGCAAAACAAACGTAATCAAAGAAACAATGACAAATTACAGATATCTACCATTGTATTATGCAATGGTCAAGTCAGTGAATGATGCACCCATACAAAACTAGCATATAGAAAATCGGAAGACCTCGTGCCATGACATTAAATAACAGTCTGTATAACACAACCATGACATTAAATAACAGTCTGTATAACACAACAACAACAATTGCAACAGCTTCAGGACACCTCCAACATTATGTTGCACACTATATAAAAAGCAGCAGCAATTCTGTCCTGGTGGTGACTAAAATCCTGCATTTCATCCTAAACCATCCTCAAGGTTATGGCCTAATACCATAACAAGCTACATAGTGTACATTGCAACAACCACTTTATTTAATGCCATATAATATTTTTATTAAAATTATGTTCTTAATCTAAATATGTATATAATGGACAGGTACAACAATGGCCTACAACTATCCATTATGACAACTGTTTTAATTATTGTCATTGATCTCCTGGGCAAAATAATGTTCAATATTGAAATCTCTAAATGATTTAAAAATAGTTTTTTACATGACCAAATAATGTAATCCAACTATCTATATTAAGAACAGTTTTTTGAAGGAACCAAATAGCAGTCACTAGTTAAACACCAAAACTCTGTTAAAAAGTATTCAGGGTTCCTCCAAGCCATTGTAATCACTATTATCATAAATATAAGCAGGTTCTATACAGTGGAACTGTAGAAGGAATGATGTATAGAGTAACTAGTTGGATGTTTGTGGTATTTGCTATATGTTGGAGAGCATGACGTGAATCTAAAAAGGCCAGGACAAAAAGCAGGCAGACTAAAGCACAAGTTTTCTTAGGTTCAAGATAGTTTTGTTTGGACAAGAAATGCAGTGATTTCATCCAGGCTGGCAAGGAAGAAATCAAGAAAGTTCTGCTTCCTGTATCTATATCTATTATAAATTTATAATGCAAACTTGGTGGATTCCACTCCACCCCTGATTTGGACTCCACTTTAATATGTTTTTTCCCTAAATCTGGGTGTTTCAGAACTCTCCCGCAGATGTATTATTTTTTAACTTTTTTCCCCACCTGCTACCAAGCACCCATCCCAAAATTTGGACTGTCTCCCGCCCATATCTCGAATGGACAGAATCACATGCATTGCATGCGTACCATGCTAGTACAGTAAAAATGCAATTCACTGTATGAAGGTGAGTTGTTGCATGTTTCGATATAACAGCAGATGGGAAAATCTGTTACCCCTTTAAGAAAAGATGCTCCATGGAAAAGTTAGCTAGGAACATAAATCAACCTATTGGCCTCTTCCATATTAATGCATAAAGGAGATCTTCCAAGTTTTTCGAGCTCCAAAATGTTGACGTCCAAGAACAAAACTAATAGTAAAGGAGATACAGGAGTTGCACCAATTAAGGACTAATGGATAACTGATTCAAATGCTATGGACATGTACAATGAAGACATTAAGGGGCTCTAGCATGGAGGTGTACTTCAATGTTTCATGATGTTAGAAGAGAACATGATGGTCTAAGCTACCAGGGATTGGATTTGGAGTTGTAAGAAAGTATATGGAAAGGCTTGAAATAACACTAGAGATAGCTTTAAATATGAATATTGATTGAATGGGAGTTCAGCAAGCCAACCACACATCGTCCAGACATCATATGAGGCTTGTCGGTTATGGTGGTGCCTAAAAATTGTTTTATATGTTCATCTTATAAAAGTTTACTACACCAAAGTTGGTAAAGCTTTAAATGTCAACCTTATTTTTCTTAGACTACTGCCACTGACCATGCTTCACCCTCCCAATGGCTAATATACAATTAAAATTACTTATTAGCAAATAAACAGATGCTGCATCTATGGGTTCCAATCGAAATGCATTTAGGACTACTAACTGGGTTTGTTTTGAGTTTGAAAATATTGTTGCCAACTTGATCTGTCGGATCCAGCCAATTTACCAACCAACCTAATATGTTGAGAGATATACTGGAGTCCTACAAAAGTAAAAGCTTACCATCAACTTTCTATGTAAGAGTGACATGGATGTCAATTGTTCTGTAATGTAAGAATAAGAAATCACACAATTCTATAAAAATTAATCGATGATATTCCTAATTTTTATTATTGAGTTAATTGTCTCTATTGATACTGATTATGCATTATTAGACAAATGAGTTGCCAGTGAACATGAAAGAGCAAAGCAAATCATGTAGGAAGTGTAAAAGTTGTAGAAAGTGAAACTCAATCATCATATTCCCTGTTAATGAGATTCCATTTCAATAGATAGAGATGCATGGAACACAAGTACATATCATATTTAGAGATATACTAAATATATCTTTCCTATATAAAGCATAATTCTAACACTCCCCCTCTGTATAATAAATAAAGCATAATTCTAACACTCCCCCTCAAGTTGGAATATATATATCAAACATGTCCAGCTTATTACACAGAGTTAAAAATACCAAAAAGCAAAGACTTAGTCAAAATGTCAACTAACTGCTTGGATGATAAAGTAAATGGTATCATGATGGTCTTGTTCATCACAGCATCTCTTATAAAATGGCAACCTACTTTGATGTGCTTGGTCCTCTCGTGGAATACAAGATTGTTGGTTATATAAATAGCTACCCAATTATCACAATATATAGGCATAGGACTAGGATGATCAAAACCAAGCTCAGACATCAAGAATTTTATCCGCATCATCTCGCATGTAGTAAGAGCCATAACTCTATAATCAGCCTTGCCACTAAATATGGCAACATCATGTTACTTTTACTTCTCCAGGTTACAAGATTACCTCCCACACATGTACAGTATCTTGACATGGATTTTTTATTCCCTTTATCTCCTGCATATCCAGAGTACGAATAGGTTTCAATTCTAAGATGTCCATGCTTCTTGTATAGTAGACCTCTCCCTGGTGAATTCTTAGTATAAACTAATATTCTCAAGGCTATGTTCCAATAAACTATCTTAAGCTTTTGCATAAATAGACTTACAACCCCCCACTACAAAGGCTATATCTGGTCTAGTAATAGTGAGATAAATGAATTTGCCTATCAACCTCCTGTATTGTATAATATCTTTAAATTATTCTACATCTTCAACCCAAAACTCTGGATCAATATTAATGGAAGCACTTTCAGGTTTATACCCAAGTAATCATGTCTCCTGTAATAAATCTAAGGCATACTTCCTTTGATAAAGGAACACACCTTATTTCTTGTATACAATTTCTATTCCAAGAAAGTATCTAGGCTTCCCTATATCTTTGGATACAAAATGCCATTTTAAGTACTTCTTAGTTTCCTGCATACCACTTAGATCACTCCCGATCAATAGTATGTTATCAACATAAACAACCGAAATAACCGCAAAGTTTCGACAAACAAAAATAGAGTGATCAAAGTTATACTAGCAGAAATCAAATGCCATAACAACTTGGTTGAGCTTATCAAACCAGTCATGAAGACTTTACTTGAGACCATAAATTGCCTTCTTGAGTCTGCACACCATGTTCTCCCTCTAAGTAATATACTCAAAAGGTTGCTCCATATATACCTCCTCTATCAAATCATCATAAAAAAAACATTTTTGATATTTAGCTGTAACATAGGCCACTATTTGTTGATAGCAACTCAGATGATCACCTTTATGGAGTTTAGCCGGGCAATCAATGAGAAAGTCTCAAAATAGTCATTGCCATAAATCTGAGCAAACCCTTTTGCAACAAGTTTGGCTTTGTATCCATCTATAATATCATCTAGATTTGATGGTAAATATCCATCTGCAACCAATAATGTCAGAGCTAGCAGAATAGGTCAAGCATATCCCATGTACTTCTGGAAAGGATAGTAGCCATCTCCTCATCCATAGCAATCTTCCAAGCTGGATTATTCAAAGCTTCCTTATAAGACCTGGGTATAGACATAGATGACAAAAACGAGGCAAACTGGCGAAAGCAGCGAAAGGATGGGATAGCACAATCATAAAAAATAAAATAAAAAATGGGATAAACTTTGGTTGATCATTTACCTTTACGGAGAGCAATTGGTAGATCTAAGTCTGAGATAATCACAAAAAACTTAGGTGGTTGATGGCTCGGATCCTCAGCTAAAGACGAGGGATCAGTTTGAGCAGAGATAGGTGCCTAAGATCTATGTCTTCTACTATAAACTTGCAATGGTTTAGTTGTAACACGAATAGGTACAGATTTAATTGACCAACTGGTTAAGGAAGAGGAATATGCTCGGTAATGATATCTGAAGACTCATCAAAGAAATAAGAAGTGAACTCAAAAAAGATAATATCTGCAGATATGTGATACTTTCTAATCACTAGATCATAGCACCTATACCCCTTCTGAATCCGGGAATATTGTATAAAGACATACTTGACTGACCTAAATGATAATTTAACAAGACCAGATCAAAAAACCTGCACAAAACAAATACACCCAAAAGCGTGTAGACGTCATAGAGTAAAAAAAAATAGGTTTATTAGGATAAAGACACGAATAAAGGATATCCCCATAAAGAATTGATGACAGCATTTGGTTAATCAAATAATAAACAGACAAAATAGCATCTACCCACAAATATTTAGGTACATGCATTTGAATCATGAGAGTGCGAGTGACATATAGGAAGTACCGATGTTTTCTTTCAGCAACACTTTTTTATTCAAAAGTGTGGGCACAAGTAGTCTAATATAAAATACCATGGGAATAGTAGAATTGCAAAACATCATCTTCAAAAATTTAAGAGCATTATCAGTGCAAAAAGTATGAATGGAAGTGAAAAATTGGATTTCTATTTCACTATAAAAGATTTTGAAACATCAGGAACTTGGATCCTATCTTTCAACATAGACACCCAGGTCATTCTAAAATAATCATCAATAAACATAATAAAATATCTAAATCCAGCAATGAAAGTAAATCGACACGGATCCCAGACATCAAAATGAACACAAAAGAGACGGAACTACACATATTGACTTGACTTGGATAGGAGGTACGATGGTGCTTGCCCAATTGATAGGATTCACACTCCAAAGAAGATACAAATGACTTAAAAGGCATATTGTCTTAGCTTCTATGAGAAAGGGTGGCCTAATCGATGGTGCCGCAAAAAAGAAAGAGATAACGACAAAAAAACCAAGATTAAAAAACTAGAAGATGCACCATTGTCAAGGTAATAAAGGCCACCTTTCTCATGCCCCAAACCAATCCTCATCCCAATATGTAAATTCTAAAAAAACATAGTATGCGGAAAGGAATGTCACAAACAATTTTTAGAAATGGTTATTTGGCTAGTGGACAAAAGGCTAACAGGAAACTTTGGAACATAAAGCATATGATCTAAGGAAAGTGATGAGGAAGCACGAATAACTTCTTCACCCATAATTGGACAAGAAGAGCCATCAGCAACAGCAACAAAAGGAACATGACTAAAGCTAGATAAGTAAAATTAATTTTTACAACTGTCATATGAGATGACATTCCCAAATCTAATATCCAGGAATTAACAGAGAAAGCAATGAATGCACCAGTACTTGGAATGCACCAGTACTTGGAGTGGTGGCATAAGTCGCTGTCCATGCATATTGAATAAATTGGAACTGAAGAAATTTCTCATACTCAGTCTGAGGGATCTGCATCATACCAAAAGGAGGAGCCAACGATGTTAGAATAAAAGTATCAGTCATAGTCTCTGTAGAAATCAATTGCGCCCAGTCAGGTTTGCCAAACTTAAGCCAGTATTTTTCGGGCATATGATTGTTACGCCGACAATGTGAACAGTGACATGGTCCCTTGTTAGATATGGATGGACAACCACTACCAATACCACGGCTTCCCTTGAATCTCTACAACGTCCTCTACCATGGCCTTGACCATGGCAACCAACAGCCATAGCCAAGTACTCCATCTAATATAGAGCGGTAGATGCTAATATAGTTCTAATAAAGACACGTAATGCTCTAGAAAAAGTAGCAAACAGAGAAGGAACTGAATCACTACCAAGAATCTGACCACAAAATTGATGAACTAAAAATGGATTCAACCCAGACAGAAATTTAGCAACTATCAGACCTTCATAATAGTCCTTTAACTTCCGTGGATCCAGGACTAAAGGCGGATGTAAATCTAACTCATCAAGAATCTCTCTCAAAGAGGTATAGTAATCAGTTATAGGCTTATCACCTTGTTGCAGTACAAAGAGTTGCTCGTAGAATTCAAATATCTTTGATATATTCTTCTCATGCCCATACACCTCTTTGAGGGTATCCCAGATTTGCTTAGCCATCTTTAAGAACATGCCACCAATACTAACCTTCTCCTCTGTGCTATCTAATAACCATGGCATAACACAATAATCACTAGCCAGCAAGTCTTTATAGGTAGGATCTTTAGAATTTGGAGGATAATCAATCAAGAGCTATGCCTTCCATTGGGCATCAATAAACAATTTGAACAATTGGACCCACAAAAAATAGTTAGTGCCATTAAGCTTCACTGTAGTTGCTGCTAGATTCTTTATCGCAGTGTCAGAACCGCGAGTCAGAACTATCAAGAGTTGTTTGTTGTTGTTATTTGAGAACACCATACAACCAGAAAAGAGAATAGAAACAATCAAATAACTAGAGAGTGAAATCATAGGCGATGTACAAGTTTCATGATTAATAGATAGTTAGAAAGACGGCCCGATAACCTTTACATTGCATAGGAAAAACACCTACACTGTATAGAAGAAGAGAAGAGAGAAAGAAGATAAAAAAACAGGGAAAATATTAAGAAATATCAAGAAGAAAGGCGGAGGGTGGTGAGGGATGAGGAAGCAATGGTGATTTGAGGTGGTGGAGATGGATGGCAACTAGGGTTATAGAACTTGGCACTCTAATACCATGTAGAAGTTATGGAAAGTGAAACTCAATCATTAGATTCCCTGTTAATGAGACTCCATCTCCTTAAATAAAAAGGGATGAATAGAATATAAATACATACTACAATTTAGAGATACACTAAATATATCCTTCCTATATAATGACTTACCGAATAAAGCATAATTCTAACCGGAAGAATAGCATGGATTCATAACTTATGTGTAGCGAGTCTAAGAAAAGCAGTGATATATTCCATTGAAAGAATACAGACTAACATGCATATATAACAAAAGCAAATATAAACCATTAAGATTAGAAAACAGGAATTTATAAAGTTGCTTGAGAAGCCATATAACTCTATGCTCCATAAATGATATGATCCCTATGCAAATATTTTGAGCATATAAATGGAATAGACAGGATTATTGCATCTTAAACCAAATTTTAGTGATTAAGCAATAATACAACCACTTTATGATGATGAGACAAGGTATTTGATGGCAGTTAGCCTTTCACACCATTATGCAAATGAAAAATTAACAGCTCCATATGTAAAGTTATTAAAACATAGTTCAATGATCAGCTGAAATAGTACTTGCAATGCATATGTTAGACGAATGTTTTCCTCGATTATATCTTGTCTGTAGGAAAGGGCTTTTGATGCAGCATCAACCAAGTCCTGCTGCTGCTGATCGAATGCCTGGAAAACATTAATTTCAAAAATGACATCCTGTGCCTTGAGTAATGGTGGGATGTGGAGATATTAGAAAATTTGCTTACCAACCGCATATAAGCAATGCGTTTTTCTAGAGTATATTTCTCATTGCATATTTGTGCTTCCTATAGAATGGACCAGTCATTGAGTTAATAGAAAATTAAGGATCACCAAAGAAGGTACACCTTAATATTCGGATGCATTTTCCTCACCTTCACTGAATAATCAGCAACATGTTTTCTTAACTGAGCAATCTCTTCTTCATGCTCTCTAACTTTAGTAATAAGATCCTGCATGTAGAATGACCTCCATTTTATTAATTATTACAAGACAAGGATTTGCTTGAGTGCCTGTGAGCAAGACCAATATACCACCTGTTTCCACATAATATGTGAGCTGATTTCAGATACTGGCATCAGCCCATGTCCAGATGAAGTGAGCCTCACATCAAGTTCTACCTCCTTCCCAGGCCTATCAAAAGAATGAAGATGCATTCTTATATTAGATTTTCTTCAAGACAAAGTCTTTTGGCATCCATAGCACATATGCAGTGATGCAAAACTCTAGGCAGTATGTAATACCTGCTTGGAGAGAGGGATGTTGAAGATGGCATAGAGAACTGAGATAGGCCAGCAGTTTCTGCACCACTCTGGCTACCAGGAAGATTATTCAAGGTTCCATTTACCTTGCTGCTCTCAGAGTAGCGTGGGTTCACTGTGCTTTTTTCCAAAGGAGGCTCCTCACTTTCAGGGTTTCCATTCTGATGAATGACTAGTGTAGGTTGAGGATTCAGTGAAGAACTAATATCCACCCATCCTGTCCTATCCACTTCATTTCCTTCTGGAGAATTTGAGTGATGATGTTTATAGGGATCCACGGAATGATCATCTCTTAGAGCATCAGAAGAAGGCCTTAGAGATGCAGTCTCTGACCTCTGCCAACAAATAAAAATTACCATAGCTGCAAATAGTTAATCTCATGAAAAGAAATTGTTAGGATAACATTTTTCTTTAGTTCTATAAGAACCATGCTCACAATGTTGTAATATCCAGTCTCTGAATAAAATCAAAAAGCATGTAGCAATTACTTAAGATACACTCATTATTTTTTTTAGAAGAAAATTAAATGAACAGTTCAAACAAACTGAAAGAAAGAGACATGAAAGCAGCCTGTTGTGTTCAAAAACTAGGTTCCAAGAAAAAAGCTAAACATCTCCATATGGAAATGCTTATAGAAGACAATCTATTTATTGGTTTAGAGATTTGCCAGATTCTGGAGGGAAACGAAAGAGTGGCAGCCCATATATAACTTAATTTTGTCACTCCATATTGAATAAGCTTATAGAAGACAATCTATTTATCAGGTTAAAGATTTGATAGATTCTAGAGGGTTTTCCCTGGTTAAATGGAAACTGATATATAGCTTAATTTTGTCATTTATTTTCACTGGAAAAAACCTCCATCAGGGATTAGAATGATGTTACATGAAGAACTGGTTCAGTCAAGCATAAGAATTACCTTAAATGATGGTCTACCTGAGCAAGAAAAAGAAAAGGGTGGAATTGAGGCTTAGTCCATCATAGATGTCAACGTAACAGTTCTGCAGACGTTACCTGAAGATATCTTAATTGTGAGTGTGACTAATTACTGGGATGGTTGCTTTCAAGATCTCATGTAAAGATGCTACAAGTACAGATGTTTTTCGGACCTTGAGAATATTGTGCTTTTCTACAATACTAGATAAAAAGAAGGTAAATATAAATCCAAGTCAAGGATCTAAGTACTAGTGCATACTGGACTATACCAGCCATACCAAATGTACCAAAAAGGTACCAGATTACCAGTATTCATACACCCTATGTGGCTACCATGCCGTACCATATCAACACATGGTATTACCTCTATTTTGCTGTGCCAGAACCATGCAGGGCACCTAGTGCCGGTACAAAATAATACCATATTAGTCCATGTCATTCCAGTAAGATACAAGTCCGATACCAGTTTCCAGTAAGACACAAGTCTGACACCAGTAATCGAAACTTCAACCCTTGATCTGACTGTTTTTTGTCATTTTGCTGTTACCATTTGTCCGCCATGCTTAAGTGCATTCAGTTCTAGTAACCATAATACAGTGCAAGAATGGTTTGTGAAGTAAAGTCATAAAGCCAAGCGTGGAGCAACAAGCATATAAACCTTTGAAAGAAGTTTGTCTTTTGGACTTGGCAATAAAAAGCATTCCAGAAAGAGCTTTAGGATCCCAATTTCCATCTTCATCATGATGTATCGAAATGCCAAGCAAAATATTTCTAGATTAATTAATTAGTAATTTTCTCATTGCATTCCCTCCGGTACTTGTTCAAGTTTCTGAAATGTAGACACTTGAGAATGTACACAAGAGCCTGATATTATCTTTGCAAAATCCATATATAGCAGAACTCTAGTAGTTTCGCATTTTTCCCAAAAACAACAAAATGGCTAAGGATGTTTACTCCCTCATCCAGCATGACCTTCCAAATGTTTCATTACTTCCCCATAATATTATCACCATTTGCTTTAACCATACCTTTCACCAAAGACCAAAAGGAAAAAAAACTTTTGACAGTCTCCATTCTTCATCATCCACCAAAGCATTGAATTCTGTTGCCTCCAATCAAACAGCAAGTTTCTATCTCTTTTGACATTTTATTGGTTCTGATAATATCATAAACATTGATAATTCAATGGTAATTATTTTCTAGCCCATCCGACACACAGTATAATACATATACTTTATTAACCCAAATGTGATAAATATTCAACAAAGGCAAAAATCCACAAAAACTAAAGAAGCCTTACAAGTTTAAAGATAGCACTGTCGCTCTACTAGCTCCAACAAATGGAGAAGATAGATAGGCAGTTACATACTGATAGTGTTACATAGGCGTGTGCTAAGAGAGGTAATCTATACAACAGCTAAGATATATCACTACAGGCAAAATGAGTGTCTGCATATTTGCTCCTTTATTTTTGACTTTCTTATTATAATGGTTTTGGAGCACAAATGTGTTCTAGATTTTTAGTCTATCCACTTAAACCATTTCTAGCCTGATTCAAGATAAGAAGATTTTTTTTAAAAAAAAAAAGAAAAGGTATATGAACATACAGCTTCCTAGTAAGGCGTTGCATTGCTGAAGTCAGATTTGAAGTCAAGTAATTTTCCTCTTGTGAAAAACAATGAATCATTGTAAAGAAAAAAGAGGCAGGAAATAAAATCTTTATTATTTAGATTGACTTCTGTTCACATGCAACTTCCCACGTGCATGCTTTGGGTGATGGGGGTTTGTTTGAGGAGTCTCTAGTTTGCACATCAAGTTCCAAATCTACAAATTTTTATGATCATAGCCATAACCATTCAGCCTTGTCCTATTTTGGATTGGCTTTATAGATCCTTGTTTACCAAGCATTCAAAACCACCACAGATTTTCACAATTTTTTTCATAATTTTTTCATAACATCCATCCATGTCAACTTAGGGTTTCCTCCCCACTTCCTGCATCCTCCAACACAAATTAAAGCACCTTTATCTATTGAGGCCCCTCTAATATTTGTTAGTGAAAGCAAAAATTAGATCAAAAGAAGGTTCCAATTACATAAGAAAACAATATTTAATGAGCGCACAATAGTTGAGAATAGATTATATATGTATACCAAGACAATTAATCTACTCTTAGATTATATAAATAGCATATTGAATGAAAAAAGAAGACCAAGCAACTACATTTGCTAAAAATCAGTAAGATAACAGACACAATTATGAATACTCAAAACTAGCTGGAAAGACAATAATTAACCAGAAAAAAATGCATAGATGATAAACTTGAAGAAGACTATCAGGACAGGAGTGCTTACGTATCTTTCTAGTTCTCGTGTTTTCCGCAGGAGTTCGTCCTTTAATTGGATATTCTCTTCCAACTAGAAAAATGCAGCACTATTTAGAACTAGAGAAACGTCTGATTGCATCATCACATAATAACAGCCTTCAAATGCTGAGGGATATCCAACTAGTATGATCAATCTGGAAAAAAATATCCTAAAGAAGAACAAAATTCTAGCAGGATACATAAGAAAATTATGCTGTGTGAAGATAGCATGGACTCAGACGTGCTGTGCAATTAATGCAATTATCATGTAAAAGTTCGGTCAATATGAACCATGGGCATAGACCAATACTAATTTACCGGGTGATACTACATATATATATATATATATATATATATACAAAGGTGGATTGAATGACTAGGATTGCAATATAGTTGCATGTTTTTTCAAAGATGCATTGCATGAGCCAGCTTAGCAGCGGGGATCCACTAACCCATGGGCTATGAAATTGATTCTTTGATCAATGGAGTTGCTAAATCTGGACAGGGCCATAACCCTCTTTATCGGTTGCAAAATCAACCACTTATCAAACTAAACTAAAGTGCCACACAGATAAGATATGATTGGAAGGTTGAGACCCCAGTTATAACCGAAATCCTCCATTGACAAGCATCTTGATGACTTTCAGCCACATTCTCAACACATATGCCATCAAATTAGCTATCATCTCTCTTCGGAAAGAAAACAATAGAACGATATCATACATAAAATGATCGAGAATCCAAACTTTTGGCAACAAATTCGAAATTCACGCAACGAACGAACAGTGGAATGCAAGAACTAGTCGTACTGCATGGTCCAGAAACCATAAAAGGATAACAACATACAAATTAACAAACACAAAAATTGGTCAAGCTCAGTTTTCGAGCCAATCAGAGATCAAAAGCATCAATATTCCAAAAAAGAAAAAGGTAAGCTGACCTGTTGCTTGATAGTGTTCTCCGCGTCCTCCACCGCCTTAAACACCTGGAAGAGACCATCCTTGGAAGAATCGCTGACGCCGAGGGCGGAGAACCGGTTGGCCACGTTCCCAACCCCGGCCCCGCCCTCCGCCGACGGGATCCACGTCAGCCGGGACTCCCGGCCGTAGGAGGCGTCCTTCCTGGGATTCGAATCATAAGCTCCCATGGACCTCAGATCGAAAGACAGCAGGGTAACGGTTATGAATCTGACTCGAAGGAGCACAAGAGACCCGGATCGAGAGTAGACAGATGCGAATTGGACCTCAGGGGAGGGCCGACAGGCGGATCGGAAACCCTAGAAATGGAAAGGAATGGAGGAATTGGGGATGGGTTGGAGATGGGAGCTCTCTCGCGTTCTTGAGATGCTCTGTGGAAGAGAGAGAGAGAGTGCTGTGGGGTTTTGAGAGGTCGCTGAGACAAAGAGGACAATTTTTTTATTTTTTTCTTTTCGGGGTTATTGCAAATGAGCCCCTGATAAATATACGAAGTTCATCCGTATTTGCATAACGGTCCTGTTGTTTCTACGCTTGCCCGATAACTCCATTGTAAATACATGTTTCAAAGATATAATAATAAAAATCATGGACTTTCTTACCAAAAAAGATCCCATGAATCACTTTCATAAAAATATAATTTATTCACCACCTGAATCCAAAATTTATTCTAAGAAGAAAAAGAGTGCCAGCTAATTGTATAAATAATTGATGACATACTTCATAATTAGCTTATAAATTTTGTATACATTAAAACATTTTACATATTTTCATATCTTAAATATTTATAAATTTTAAATAGATAAAGAATTTTCAAAAAAGCTAGAATATATAATGATTGATTGATAAATTATTACATTGCATTTTTTTATAAATTATTACAAATTTTCTTCAATGCATCTATGATAACAGTAATCTTGAATTAAGATAAAAAATAACAAATATATTTTACTATTTTTTAAGTAATTTAAAAATATTAATTATTACTTTGTTTTTTTTTTTCAACTTTCAGTAATGAACATAAGAAATAGTATGTTATTTGAAAGTTAAAACTTTTTTTTTTTTTGGCAGAGTTATGAAACTTTTTTGGAATCATGTCATGCATCCATATTAGTTTCAAATAGGTAATGTGAACGCGGAAACTAGTTATGTCGATGCCAACAAGAGTTTGGAATCATGAAATGCATCGTATATTAGTTTCAAATAGGTAATGTCGTTCACCCAAAAAGGGAGGGCAAAAAACAAGAAGAGCGGTCCATGAAGGGTCGAACTCCTAATATGACGGATGTTGAGGGGTATGTTAGAAATATATCTTTCTTGATGGCGGCAAGATTAGTCTTCAGATGCGAGGAATTTACGGTACTGCCATTGCAAGCGACAAGGCCGGTGCATGCACCCATCTCTCCGTCTCAGCACGAAAATAGAGGACCGGAATGAATGGTCGGGAGCACCCCCCCGCGGGACCCACCCGTCCATTGCCCCGCCGGGTTATACTACCTAACCTGTTCCTCCTCTCCCGAGGCGCCCACACCTCGCCATGATCCGCACCGTTCGATTTCACGGTTTGACGCTTATCCAACGGCAAGCATTTCTCGGAAGCGATGGGGCTGGGAGGGCTAGGCGACCTCGTGAAAGCGCGGTCAAAGCCACGTGGCCCCAAAAGACTCGGCAGGAAGAAGCTTCCCGGAGGGAACCGATCAGGACCGTTAAAAACGCTGGTCCACGATGATGCTAGACTTTAATGGTGGACTCGGTGGAAGTCTGACTCTGGACCGCTGGTGACTGACTGACTGCATTTGCTGACTTCTGCCTTTACTTCATTAATAAACATAAATTTTAAGATCCTCCCTTCAAATAAAAGAATATGAAGCAAATTAAAGCTGTGAATCACATTAATCTCGGTCACTAGTCAAATACTCCAAGCTAATGATTCTTGTTTTATTGCACCCAAAATTTTCGCTTGTTAAAGGAATCACCGAGCTAATTTGACATAACTAAACATCTTTATAGACTATTCCATGGATGCATGGCTAATTATAAATGTTTGATGATGTTGCCGATCTCGCCGCCGTGGTTTGTAACTTCAGAGCTGGTGAAGGGATCAGACCGTCTCGTCTCGAGGTCTCCGGGCTCCCGATCCTGCAATACAAGGTCAGAAAGCCTGGCCGGGGATCTCGACGAGAGAGCTCCGATGGTCAAGTTAGAAAACGGCGAGATGGAACAGAATCTCCAAGGTAGGCCCCCGAAGGAGTCCCAGGCTTAGAGATTATCTTAGTAAAAAAGATCTCTGGAAGAGTGGAAATTGGGCCAAGTTCCTTCACCAAGCTTGCGCCAAGGGACCCCTCTCAGGATCTTGGATCCTACTCTTGGTGCCTTTTCTTTTCCCAGCCTTTTTCTCCTTACCTGGTTGTCCGCTCTTCCTATCCTTTTATCCCATCACGCTGCCTCCGGCCTCCCGCCCTTGGGAGGCTCCCTCCCTCTTCGCTTTCACCTCCTTCTCTCTCTCTCTTTCCCCTTTCCCCTTCGGGTCCAGGAACCCGGTGGCCTCTTTGTCTTGCTTGCCGAGCCCAGCGAGGAAAGGGTAGAGGGAGGACACCTGCCAGACCTTGGGTCGAGCGCGAGCGCTCTCCTTCCCAGGCATCGACAATGTCCGTTACTGGGTCCTGTCTGCCAGGACTCCACTCTCGGATGCGGAACCCGTTGGGCCGATGTAAACGAGGTTTCGCGCGTTGCTGCCGACCGTACCGGCACTCCTCTCGAGGTGCGGCGCGCGCTGCCTAAGTGGCGGTCTCGGAATTCGTGCCCCTGCTTCTCGGCAGCCTCACCACGCAGGGCAGCCGGCTTCGGCTAAGGTGGACCCCTCCTGGGCGGATACCTGGCGGAGCGGCAGAGGAGCGCTCGACTTTGGCCGAGGTGGAATCGTGTCCGGGCGTCACCTGGCGAAGGAGCAGGAAGGCCCGGCTCGACCTCGGCCGAGGTGGAACCGTCTCAAGGCGCCACCCGGCGAGGGAGCAAGGGGCCGCCGGCTTCGGCCGAAGTGGACCCCTCCTGGGCGGACACCTGGCGGAGCGGCAGAGGGGTGCTCGACTTCAGCCGAGGTGGACCCGTGTCCGGGCGCCACCTGGCGAAGGAGCAGGAAGGCCCGGCTCAACCTCGACCGAGGTGGAACCGTCTCAGGGTGCCACCTGGCGAGGGAGCAAGGGGCCGCCGACTTCGGCCGAGGTGGACCCCCCCTGGGCGGACACCTGGCAAAGGAGCAGGAAAGCCCGGCTCGACCTCGACCGAGGTGGAACCGTCTCAGGGCGCCACCCGACGAGGGAGCAAGGGGCCGCCGGCTTCGGCCAAGGTGGACCCCTCCTGGGCGGACACCTAGCGGAGCGGCAGAGGGGCGCTCGACTTCGACCGAGGTGGACCCGTGTCCGGGCGCCACCTGGCGAAGGAGCAGGAAGGCCCGGCTCGACCTCGGCCGAGGTGGAACCGTCTCAGGGCGCCACCCGGCGAGGGAGCAAGGGGCCGCCGGCTTCGGCCGAGGTGGACCCCTCTTGGGCGGACACCTGGCGAAGCGACAGAGGGGCGCTCGTCTTTGACCGAGGTGGACCCATGTCCGGGCGCCACCTGGTGAAGGAGCAGGAAGCCCCGGCTCGACCTCGGTCGAGGTGGAACCGTCTCAGGGTGCCACCCGACGAGGGAGCAAGGGGCCGCCGGCTTCGGCCGAGGTGGACCCCTCCTGGGCGGACACCTGGCGAAGGAGCAGGAAGGCTCGGCTCGACCTCGACCGAGGTGGAACAGTCTTAGGGTGCCACCCGATAAGGGAGCAAGGGGCCGCCGGCTTCGACCGAGGTGGACCCCTCCGGGGCGGACACCTGGCGAAGGAGCAGGAAGGCCCGGCTCGACCTCGGCCGAGGTGGAACCGTCTCAGGGCGCCACCCGTCGAGGGAGCAAGGGGCCGCCGGCTTCGGCCGAGGTGGACCCCTCCTGGGCGGACACCTGGCGGAGAGGCAGAGGGGTGCTCGACTTTGGTCGAGGTGGACCCGTGTCCGGGCGCCACCTGGCGAAGGAGCAGGAAGGCCCGGCTCGACCTCGGCCGAGGTGGAACCGTCTCAGGGCGCCACCCGGCGAGGGAGCAAGGGGCCGCCGACTTCGACCGAGGTGGACCCCTCCTGGGCGGACACCTGGCGAAGGAGCAGGAAGGCCCGGCTCGACCTCGGTCGAGGTGGAACCGTCTCAGGGCGCCACCCGGCGAGGGAGCAAGGGGCCGCCGGGTTCGGCCTAGGTGGACCCCTCCTAGGCGGACACCTGGCGAAGCAGCAGAGGGGCGCTCGACTTCGGCCGAGGTGGACCCGTGTCCGGGCACCACCTGGCGAAGGAGCAGGAAGGCCCGGCTCGACCTCGGCCGAGGTGGAACCATCTCAGGGCGCCACCCGGCGAGGGAGCAAGGGGCCGCCGGCTTCGGTCGAGGTGGACCCCTCCTGGGCGGACACCTGGCGGAGCGGCAGAGGAGCGCTCGACTTCGGCTGAGGCGGACCCGTGTCCGAGCGCCACCTGGCGAAGGAGCAGGAAGGGCCGGCCCGACCTCGACTTCGACCGCGATGGAGCCACATCCGACCTTGCTGGACCGTTCCTGCTCTGCCGAAAAAACCCACGTGGTTCGGATCACGTCCGGCGGAATTTGAGACAGGCCATGTCATCGTAACGACTGTAACAGTTGCCCCCCATCCCCTCATTCCGCTGAGGCGTCATGGCTCGGAACGTGGGGATTTAATGCGGAGATGACATGGGGAAGGCGAAGATCTCGCGCCATAATTGCCACGATCCTCGTCGCCGTTCCTCGTTGCGCTCGAGATCCTATAAGAGGTTGCCACGCGTCGCATTTCCGGTTGCACTTAATGCGTCGCTTCGAAAATGAGGCCGTTTCCACGTAACCGAAGCGTCGATGTCGGGCGTGCATCCATGTGGCATCCATCTAGTGTTCCGGAACAGAATGAGGGGTACGGTCGCTGTCGATCGAATTTGAAAAGGAGGGGGACTTTCCAGAAACGAGGCCCTTTCCCTTTCTCGCGCTCCGCTGGCGGTTACAGTGGGCTATCCTTCACTTCCCTGGGTTGCCACTTCTTTTGCACAGTGTATTTCGGTGAGTGCCCACGTCTGCTTCCTTCTCCCGTCCCCTTTCCTTAGCAACTTTTCTTCATCATTTCCTTCCCCATGGCACGCCGTCGTCATGTTTCATCTAACCCGGACGAGGCCGGTCCGTCCCGGTCGAGGACTCCATCGTCGTCTTCCTCGGAAGGGGAGGTGATCTCGGACGAGATCCGCAGGCGGCTCCAGCCTGGAGGTGTAACCATAGGCGTCCCTAGGGGTCCTAGGTCTCCCCCTGTAGTTTCCGCCCGTCCCATCTCTTCTCTTCCTCCTCCGGCCATCTCTTCTGCTGGTCCCTCCGGTCACGTCTCATCGATGACCAAAGGTGACCTTTCTTTGCTCCGGGAAGTCTATGGCATCCCGGAGTCGATCCGTCTTTCTCTCCCGCGGCCCGGGGATCGTGTGACCTTAAGCGGCCCCGGGCGAATAGCCTTTTACGAGGACTTCCTGCTTGGGGGTCTTCGGTTCTCCCTACATCCTTTCTTCCTCTCCTTTCTCAGTCACTACCGCTTGGTCCCGGCCCAGTTGGCTCCAAACGCCATCCGGGTCATCTTCGCCTTTATAATCTTCTGCCACTTCCACGGATTTGTTGCCCGCTTCTCTCTCTTCAGGGCTTTTTTCACCCTGAAGCGCTATTCCATCGATGATGGCTAGTAGTACATTTTACCTCGGCCTAGGTGCCTCCGGTTTGACCTCCATTCCTCTATTAAGGGTTGGAAGAACCGGTTCTTTTTTGCCTCAATCGAGGACGTCGACTGGGCCTGGAGTGAGCCGGATCGGTCCCCGAACCGGAACTCCCAGGTCGAGCCGGCGGACCAAGAGGTCTATTCCCTGCTGCTGAGTGATACGGTCCCGATGCTCAATGTTCTGCTCTCGGAGCAGCACTTGTTCGAGGCGGGGATCAGTCCCATCTGGGAGCTGGGTGAGGCTCGGCCTTCCTTTCCACTCCGCATCCCCCTTCTCCCTTTTCCTTTTTAACTGGCCTGACCGACCTCCGTTTTCTTTCAGGTATGAAGTTTTCCTTAGAAAACCTGTTGGAGGGCGTCGCTCAGAGGGACGTTGCCGAGGGAAATGAGCCCGCGGCGAAGAGGGCTCTCACCGAGGCGAGCCGGGAGGCCGTGCCGATTCCCACCTCCGGTCCAGTGACGGCAGCTCCCGCATCTAGGCCACCTCGAGCCCGGGCTGCCGACATCCCTGTCGTCGACCTCGACAGGGCTGTAGAAGAGGGAGGGCCAGCCCCCTCCCGAGCAGTGCCCGCCTCAACCGCCGCCCCGATGGCTCCAGCTGCTCAGTCGGTGGCAGTTCCACCCGGCGAGGGGACGGTCGCCCCTGCCGCTGCCGACCTATCTACACCGCTGCCAAATCTCACCAGCCGGTTCTCCGTGATCCGACTGAGCAGCAAATGGAGTTCGCCTGCACCTCCCGGGACCGCCGACTGAGGGGCGATCGTATTACGCCGACATCCTGCTCGGAATCCTTCCGTAGCTCTTCACGGTAAGTCCCAGACTCGGAACCCTCCCTTTTAAAGTTCCAGTTGGATTTTGACTAACCTCTTTTTTCTGGTGCAGATCGGGACCGACATGCTGGTGCTGAGGAATTTTCTCGCAGGGTACGCCAAGAAGGACATCGAGAAGGAGGAAAAACTCGGCAAACTCACGGTCGACGTGAAGGACCTCATGGAGAAGGGGGTCGAGCTGCGGGGGAATAACCAAGCCCTCTAATCCGACCTGGCGCGCGCCGAGGGGCGCATCAAAGAATTGGAGACCTCTCTGTTTGAGGAGAGGATCTCTAACCAGCGTCGCGCGGAGGAGGACGCGGTGGAGAAGGCTCGCCTCCGAGCTCAGTCCCGGTCGTTGGAGCGCCGGGTGGAGGAGGCTCGGAGGGAGACGAACGCAGCCAATGAGAGGAGCTCCTACGTCAACGGGCTGCTAGAAGCATCAAAGCGAGAGGTGCAAGAGGCCGTCCCGAAATTCCGGGCCTCCGAGGAGTACATTGCAGAGGTTCGGGAGGCCGCCGTGGACTCCTTCCTTAAGGGATTCCAGGTGTGCCGGGAGAAGGTGGGCTCCTTCTACCCTGAGCTCGACCTCAACGGGGTGGTCCTCGGTGGAAGGAGGCAGGAGTCTAGTGGAGAGGCTCCAGCGGCAGCAAGCGTCGAGGCTGCAACTCCAGAGCAGCCCCCTGAGCAGCCACCCATCGACGACGCAGGTGGAGAGTGCGCACCTCCGCCCGAGGATAGTTCTACTGCGCCAAACTAGCTTCCCCCTTGTATCTCTTTTCTTCTTCTTTTTTTTTTGAGGACTCCCGGCCTGTCGGGACTCCTTCATTGTAATCCCTCTTTAGATTAATGAAATCTCCTGTTTGCCAAGTCTCATCTTTGCTTTCTCCCGCTTTTCTTTCTCTCTCTTTTTTTTATTGAAACCAAGTGTTGGTTTTGAGTGCCGAGAATAAGCCTTGTGGTGTGCTCCGAGCTGAGCTCGCGGGCAGACTGAGTCCCATCCAGCATTCAGACCGAAGTTCGAAACTTCCGGGTTGGATGCCGGTGGAGCAGGCCTTGCGCGAGTCCTTCGAGCTTGCCGACCTATCCTCTAGGACTGCGTGGGTGAGCTTGGCTCTGCCCCGCCTTCCGGACTGAACCCCGGGGTCGCAGGTTTTATCCGAGCTCTACGCGGCTTGCCGGGCTGTTCTCCGTGATTGCATGGGCGAGTTTGGCTCTGCCCCGCCTTCCGGACCGAAGTCCGGGACCTCCGGACTGAATCCCAGGGCCGCAGGCTTTATCCGAGCCCTGCACGGCTTGCCGGGCTGTTCTCCATGATTGCGTGGGCGAGTTTGGCTCTGCCCCGCCTTCCGGACTGAACCCCGGGGTCGCAGGCTTTATCCGAGCCCTGCACGGCTTGCCGGGTTGTTCTCCGTGATTGCATGGGCGAGTTTGGCTCTGCCCCGCCTTCCGGACCGAAGTCCGGGACTTGTCGCCTTCTCGGGTCTTCGGCCACAGCCATGTTTGCCGAACTTAGAGCTAAGTGTCTCTCTTCCTACGAGATAAGAAGAAGTATTTGAAGTAAAAGGATTTCATTGCAGGAGTTCAAGGAACCTTACATTATTGGTAATACATCCTCAGGTTTGAGGCATTCCAGGTCCCAGGGAATCTGGACCCTCCTAACTCCTCCAGGTAATAGGCCCCGTGAGGGAGAACTTCCGTCATCCTGTATGGGCCCTCCCAGTTCGGGGAGAACTTCCCGCACTCCCGCGGCTGGGAAGCTTCAGCACGCCGGAGCACCAGATCTCCTAGGCGAAAGGACTTCGGTCGCACCCGGGAGTTGTAGTACCTGGCCACTCGCTGCTTGTATGCCACCATCCGGACTCGAGCCTTGTCCCTCGTCTCCTCAAGGAGGTCCAGGTTCAGCATCATCCTGGCGGGATTCTCCACTTCGTTGTACTGCTCCATGCACAGGGTGGGTAGGCTGAGCTCTATCGGGATAACCGCCTCAGCTCCGAAGATAAGGTTGAACGGGGTCTCGTCAGTGGCCATCCTCGGGGTGGTGTGGTACGTCCACAGGACGCTCAGGAGCTCTTCTGCCCACCCACTCTTGGCCTGATCCAGCCTCGTCCGGAGGCCCTGCAAGATGGTCCTATTCGTCACCTCGACTTCTCCATTTGTCTGCGGATGCGCCACCGAGGTGAAGCGATGGTAGATGCCGAGGTCGCTGCAGAATTCTTCAAACTCCCAACAGTCGAATTGACGTCCATTATCGGTGATAATGGTATGGGGTAGGCCGAAATGGCAAATGATTGACTTCCAGAGAAACTTGGCGATGTTTGCCTGCATGATCCATGCTAGAGGTTCGGCCTCGACCCACTTCATGAAGTAGTCAATGGCCACGATCAGGAACTTCCGCTGCCCGGACGTTGGGGGAAAGGATCCTAAGAGATCCATCCCCCACTGGGCGAACGGCCACGGAGCCGAGAGCTGGGAAAGTGGAGTGGAGGGCTGCCGCTGCACCATGGCGTGCCGCTGGCACCGATCACACCTCTTCACGAAGTCGGCGGCATCCTCCTTCATCGTCTCCCAGAAATAACCTTGGTAGAGGGCCTTGTACGCTAGCGTTCTGTCCCCCACGTGGTTCCCGTAGATGCCCTCGTAGATTTCCTGGAGTACGAGTTCGGCCTCCGCGGGTCTCAGGCATTTGAGGAGGGGGTAGGAGTAGGACCTCCGATACAGCTACCCATCCATCAGGACGAACCGCACGACCTTCTTTTTTGATAAGGCGGGCCGCCACACGGTCCTCCGGCAAGGTGCCGCTGGTAATGTATTCGGCTTACTTGTCCATCCAGCTGGGCTTTTGGCTGACCTGTTGGACCTCCACAGGGGTCTCGTAGCTCGGGGCCTTGAGACGCTCAACATGAGCGCGACCCAACAATGAGTCCGGCAGGGTTGCCAGCCGGGAGAGAGCGTCCGCGCGAGCATTTTTCCCGCGAGGTATGTGGGAGATGCTGAAGCACCGAAATCCGGCCGCGCTCGTTCTCACGAGCTCCAGGTATTTCGCCATTTGAGGGTTGTGCGCACGTACTCTCCAGAGATCTGTCCTGCCACCAGCTGGGAATCAGTGAAGGCCTTGAGGTTGGCCACGCCCAACTCGCGGGACACTCTCAGCCTGGCGAGGAGCGCCTTGTACTCCGCCTGGTTGTTAGTTGCGGCGAACTGGAACGGAGTGCACATTCGACGACGACCCCATCACCATTGGCGAGGATGAGACCGGCTCCACTCCTACCGGAGTTCGAGGCTCCGTCCACATGAAGGATCCACACGTCCTCCTCGGGTCCCGGTTTCAACTGCTGGTCCAAAGGGTCCTCCTCTATCCCCTTGCCTAGGCCTGCGCACTCGACCAAGAAGTCGGCGAGCACTTGCGCCTTCATGGCCGACCTTGGTCGATAAGCGATATTGAACTCGCTGAGCTTGAGTGCCCACTTCGCCAATTGCCTGGATGTGTCGGGTCGGCTGAGTATCGCTTTCAGCGGCTGATCAATCAGGACGGCAATGGGATGTGCTTGGAAATAGGGCCTGAAATGCTGGGCAGACACTATTAATGCAAAAATGAGCTTTTCAGATTGGGAATACCTGAGCTCCGCATCGCGGAGGAGTTTGCTCGTGTAGTACATCGGCCTCTGAACTCCCTGGTCATCGGTCCGAACCAGGACCGAGCTGACGGCCTCCGGGGTGACCGCCAGGTAGAGGACGAGCTCCTCTCCTTCTTCAGGCCTGGAGAGCAGTGGGGGCGATGCAAGCATCTTCTTCAGCTCGTCAAACGCTTCCTGGCACCCCTCGGTCCAGGTGAAGTCGCTCATCTTCCTCAGCACTTTGAAGAAAGGCCGGCAACGGTCCGCCGACCTCGAGATAAACCGACTCAGAGTGGCTATCCGGCCGGTGAGTCGCTGCACTTGCTTCTTGGAGGTGGGTTGCTCCATGTCCAAAATGGCCTGGACCTTTTCCGGGTTGGCCCATATCCCTCTTTGGGTCACCATGAACCCCAGGAATTTCCCGGCGGAGACGCCGAAGGTGCACTTCGCCGGGTTCAGCTTCATCTGGTGAAGTTGGAGGTTGTCGAAGGTCTCCACCAGGTCGCCAACATGATCTGAAAGGGGCTTGCTCATTACCAGCATGTCATCCACGTACACCTACATGTTGCGGCCAATCTGATCCTTGAAGATTTTGTTGACTAGTCGCTGGTACGTGGCCCCGGCGTTCTTGAGGCCAAATGGCATCATCTTGTAACAGTAAGTTCCGCGGTCGGTGATGAAGGCGGTGTGCTCTTCGTCTTCCGGGTGCATTCGAATCTGGTTGTACCCGGAGAAGGCATCCATGAAAGAGAGGAGGCGATGCCCCGAAGTGGTGTCCATCAGCTGGTCAATCTTCGGAAGAGGGAAACTGTCCTTCGGGCAGGCTCGGTTGAGGTCGGTGTAGTCCACACAGATCCTCCACTTGCCACTACTCTTCTTCACCATGACCACATTCGCCAACCAGCTGGGATATTGTACTTCCCGCATGAAACCGGCGGCGAGGAGCTTCTCCACCTCTTCGTTGATGGCCCTCCGTCTTTCTGCGGCGAAGCTCCTCTTTTTCTGGCGGACCGGGCGGCACCTCGGATCCACATTTAGCCTGTGGGTGATGACTTCAGGGGGGATGCCCGGCATGTTGGCCGCGGACCATGCAAACACATCCGCATTCGCGTGGAGGAAATCCAGCAGGCGGGTCCGCTCTTCCTCCGGGAGCTGGGCCCCCACATGCACAGTCTTTTGAGGGTCCGAACCGAGGGGATACGCCAATAGATGTTCCACGGGTCCTCCCCTGGGTTCCTTCCCCCTTAAGTCGAGGTCGTCGACGTCGGGGCCGAGCTCGGCGCCTCGGGCACCCGGGACCGCCTGAAGGAAATGCTGGACTGGCTGGGTCGTCCCCCACATCACCCCAGGCCCGGAGGCCATGGGGAATTGTACTAGCAACCATTTCGTGAAAATCATGGCGTCCAGCTGGTTGAGCCCCGGACGACCGAGGATCGCATTATAAGGCGAGGGGAGTTTGACGACGATGAACGTCATCATGATGGTGGTCTGTCGAGGTGGGGATCCAGCGGTGACAGGGAGAGTGATCTCCCCTTCAACCCCCACCGAGTCCCCGGTAAAGCCCACAAGAGGGGTGTGCACCGGCCTTAACTGATCATGAGACAGGTTCATTCGGGAGAAAGCATTATAAAAAAGCACGTCAGTAGAGCTTCCACTATCTACCATAATGCGATATACAGGATGATTTACGATGGTCATCTCGACCACCACTGCATCATTATTTACATTTTTGTCTTCATTCCTCTTCTCAAAGGGGGATACATTCTCCGGGTCCCCCATCTCCCGGGCTCTCTTTGCCGCCCGCCCGATTCCACAAGAGATCATGCCCACTGGCTTCTCCGTCAGGCGATTATCGATCGCAGGGACCGAGGGGAGGGCCGCGAGCGGCTGTCCCTCCGCCGGAGCTTCGTTCCTCACGAACTTCCTGAGGTAGCCTCTTTTAATCAGCTCCTCGATTTTCCGCTTCAGATTGCGACACTCCTCCGTGTCATGGCCATGCTCGCGGTGGAACTGGCAGTACTTTGACTTGTCGCGGGTGTTCCTTGGGTTCTGAGGGGGAGGTCAGCGGAGGTAGTGCCCGCCCTCAATTTCCATGAGGATCTTCGTTCTGGGAGCAAGGAGAGGGGTGAAACTTCGCTCCGGGGCGGCTCCTCCCTTCGGCTTCGGGTTTGGACGAGGGTCAGCAGGTGGCCCGGGCCTTCGGGCCCCGGGAACATCTCTCGGGGCTGGCTTTTTCAAGGTCCTCCCGTCCAGTTCTCGCCGGGTGCAATCAGCCTCCTCCGCTAGGATGTACTTGTGGACACGGAGGAGGAGCTCGGAATACGTCCTGGGGGGTTTCTTGTCCAGGAAATAAGTCAGGCGGGACGTCTTAAGCCCGCGCTTTAATGCCAGCATGGCAACGGCCTCGTCCACGTTATAGATTTCCAGGGCAGCGGTCTTGAAGCGGGTAATATAGTCCCGAAGCAGCTCCTGGTCCTGCTGGCAGATAGAGAAGAGGCTGTCCACCTCTCTCGGCACCTTCCGACAAGCGTCGAAGTGCGCCATGAACTTTCCTTCCAATTGATGGAAGGAGCAAATAGATCCCGGCTCGAGGCGGGTGAACCAGACTCGAGCAGCCTTCCGGAGGGTAGCGGGGAAGGCAATGCATAAAAGAGCATCCGTGGCCCCCTGGACCCTCATGAGAGCCTTGTAGCTCTCCAGATGGTCCAAAGGGTTGGCGGTCCCATCGTAGGGATCCACCTGCGGCATGCAGAACCGGCTCAGAATCGGCTCTTCTTGGATTTCCCGGGAGAATGGTGGCCGGGAGTCGTAGCCCGCCGAGTCCGCCGAGGAGTTCTGCAGGTCGGCAAATCGGCGAGCGAACTCCACCAGTTTGTGCTTGTGCTCCTCCAGGCGCCTCTCGGTCTGGCGCCTGATGGCCTCGTCAGTGGAATCTTCCACCGAGGCCGCTAGTGAAGGGGGCGCCGATCGGTCTCGACGGGGGGCTTTGCCCCGACGTCGCCTACTGCGACGTGCCATCTCGACATCATCGGCCGGGGATCGACTCTCGTGATCCGCTGAACCAGAGTAATTTCTCTTCGTGGGGGTTTGGTGGCTCCCGCGGGGGTTGGAGACTGCCCGCGGTTGGGAAGGCCTGCCCTGGATGGAGCGCAGGCTTCCGCGCGGCCCCGCGACCCGAGCCGCGGGGCTCCCTGGCTGGGGCTGCATGGCCAAGGATCGCTGCTGGTGCTGTAGCTGCCGAACTGCTGTAGTTAGGGTTTGCAGCTGTTAGATGACAGCTGCAAAAGGTCTGTCCACCGAGGTCGGCTGTGATGGAAGAGGAGGTGGAGCAGGAAGCTCCCTCTCCGGGCTGCATGGCCTCTGAGGGGAAGGGACCTCCCCTACTCGGCTGGTGGATGCTTCGTGCCTGCGTGTGACCACCATGGCCGGAGCGCGTTTCGTCCCACAGAGAGCTGGCTCGCACTGGAGGTGTTGTCCTGCCCCCCTACCTGGTGCGCCAATCTGTTGCCGATCTCGCCGCCGTGGCCTGTAACTTCAGAGCTGGTGGCGGGATCAGACCGTATCACCTCGAGGTCTCCGGGCTCCCGATCCTGCAATACAAGGTCAGAAACCCTGGCTGGGGATCCCGGCGAGGGAGCTCCGACGGTCAAGTTAAAAAACGGCGAGATGGAACAGAATCTCAAAGATGGGCCCCCGAAGGAGTCCCAGGCTTAGAGATTATCTTAGCAAAAAAAGTCTCTGGAAGAGTGGAAACTGGGCCAAGTTCCTTCACCGAGCTTGCACCAAGGGACCCCTCTCGGGTCTTGGATCCTACTCTTGGTGCCTTTTCTTTTCCCAGCCTTTTTTCTCCTTACCTGGTTGTCCGCTCTTCCCATCCTTTTATCCCATCACGCTGCCTCCGACCTCCCGCCCTTGGGAGGCTCCCTCTTCGCTTTCACCTCCTTCTCTCTCTCTCTCTTTCCCCTTTCCCCTTCTGGTCCAGGAACTCGGTGGTCTCCTTGTCTTGCTTGCCGAGCCCAGCGAGGAAAGGGTAGAGGGAGGACACCGGCCAGACCTTGGGCCGAGCGCGAGCGCTCTCCTTCCCAGGCATCGACAACGTCCGTTACTGGGTCCTGTCTGCCATGACTCTGCCTCTCGAATGCGGAACCCGTCGGGCCGATGTAAATGAGGAAGGCCCGGCTCGACCTCGGTCGAGGTAGAACCGTCTCAGGGCGCCACCCGACGAGGGAGCAAGGGATCGCCGGCTTCGGTCGAGGTGGACCCCTCCTGGGCGGACACCTGGCAGAGCGGCAGAGGAGCTCTCGACTTCGGCCGAGGTGGAATCGTGTCCGGGCGCCACCTGGCGAAGGAGCAGGAAGGCCCGGCTCGACCTCGGCCGAGGTGGAACCGTCTCAGGACGTCACCCGACGAGGGAGCAAGGGGCCGCCGGCTTCGGCCGAGGTGGACCCCTCCTGGACGGACACCTGGCGGAGCGGCAGAGGGGCGCTCGACTTCAGCCGAGGTGGACCCGTGTCCGGGCACCACCTGGCGAAGGAGCAGGAAGGCCCGGCTCGATCTCGGCCGAGGTAGAACCATCTCAGGGCGCCACCCGGCGAGGGAGCAAGGGGCCGCCGGCTTCGGTCGAGGTGGACCCCTCCTGGGCGGACACCTGGCAGAGCGGCAGAGGAGCTCTCGACTTCGGCCGAGGTGGACCCGTGTCCGGGCGCCACCTGGCGAAGGAGCCGGAAGGGCCGGCCCGATCTCGACTTCGGCCACGGTGGAGCTACATCCAACCTTGCTGGACCATTCCCGCTCTGCCGAAAAAATCTACATGGTTCGGATCACGCCCGACGAAATCTGAGACATTCCACGTTATCGTAACGGCCGTAACATATGCATTTGTGAAGATTATGACAGACCACTACACGTTTTGCACATTAAAAACTTGTGTTCGGCGGCTTGATCAATTGGCCAGTGGACACGTGGAAGGATGAGGAACACTTTGATGAAAGTTTAATTCCAAAGTATTCGTGATCTTTTCACATATTTTATCGAGTCTAATATAATTTCCTGGCATGGAAAATTTGAGAAGAATGTTAATGGAACAAAAGAATGTATCAGGTCTAAGTTTTAATGTGATTATTGTAAAAGAAAGAGGACAAACAAGCTAGCAAAAACCGCGTTGAGGGTGAATTGGTCTACAAATAAAAGTATGAGATAAAAGTGGTCAAATAGTCAATTGATGAATGATGGGCAATGCAAAACTGACTTGCAATTCATCAACTTTGTCACCGGATAACATTCTATGCATGGCACCATCGATCACCACGGACTCGCACGAGTCTTTGTAATGACATTATAAGATTTTGTTATATAAATGGGTCCTAGAAAAGGCAATTGAAAAATGAAATAATTTAAATCTTAACAAGAAACCTCTAAAGCAGAACCTGAAAAATATAGATATATCTATATGAAAAACAAGAAATCTGATAAGAAGCCTCATGAGTTGATCCTGAATACAATAAATATAGTTGTAGAAGAAATGTAATAGACTATTGTGGCAGATGAGTAGTTGAGTAATAAACATATGAAGGGATAATGATGTGCCTGAAAGAACATAACTCAAACCAGTAACAGTTGATAAGAAATGTCAGTTAATAGTTGTTTTCCTGAGCACAAATGTAAGAGGAATATGATAATGACTCCCAGTCAAATTCTGGATATAGTAATGTATAAGTAAATTAAAGAGCAGTAGTTTTTTATAAAAAAAATCATATGCAATGTGATTCGGAAATAATGAACATGGTGGAGCTTCATGAGGGAAAGCACGGTTCTGAACATGTTGAGTAGGGTAAAAAAACTTCCACCGATGAATCATCTGATAAGAAGTCCTGTGTACTACCCTCTTGGAAGTTTGATTAGAAATGAAGTTTAATAGCATGAATGATAGCTTGAAGATGACCCAATTATAAATTTTGATATGATTAAGCACTTTGGAACCAACATTTGATGTCTCCTAAAACCAAGCTCATACAATAGCGAATCGAATATAATGCCATGTAACAACAATTTTGCAAACAAGGGATGATAACAGCAGCATAAATATAACATGAACCAACTCTGAAACATCCTGAACTCTAGCATTTGAACAGAGACAGAATACGAGAGCCTGAAGCTAAAGAAGTATATTATATGAGGCCAATGAACTGCCTCCCAAGTAGAAAGAAAACAACATCCAATGTGGCTTTGACCTAGCATGACGATATAGCCCATGTCGAGGAAACTGATTTGTGTTGTAATAAGTGTTGGCTCCCGTAGCTTGGTGAAAAAGCATCATGAAGAAACTCATGATAAACAACCGAAGAGATGAAGATGTAAACAAAGATGAAACAGACGATTCTAAGATAGTAGAGCTATAAATACAGAGTATAAGGTAAAGCATACTGAAATAAAGCATGATGAAATGATAGAGCAATAAATGTCCATGATAAAAAGCCCAACACAAGAGTAACAACACATGATGAAATAATAGAGTTATATAGTCATGAGCGAGTGCAGCATAATGAAGTAAGCATAGAGTGATAGGAGCATATAATAGATATCCAAAGTAGTATCTAATAAGATATTGCTGAAACAGTGAGTGTTGATGCCAAAAAATGAAAGAGAAGACAGTAGTAGAAGCACATCCGATGTAGTTATAGAGTGAATGCTTATAAATATGCAGACCCAGCACCGAGCAATACACTTATAATCCTTACTTATGTGAAGAAGAACAGTATAAAGACATCGATTCATAGAAAAAATACCAGCTCCAGTAGCTTGGTGGATAAGCATTCTGAAATTAATGATATTGAAAAGCTGAAGAGATGAAGCGGATGTTGTGAATTCTCCCGAAGGAAGACAAGAAAGAACAAAGAGGGTTGGCAGAACCAATGCAAAAGAAGAGTACTGGAAAATGAAAATGAAGGAGAGTATATATATTTCAATTCCATAAAATAAAAATAGTAGGGTATTGAAGAGTGATTTGGCAATATTCGAACATAAGTAATACATGCACAGAAAAACATAAAGGTAAGGAAAACCCTTTAGTGCTTATTTTTTTCCTTGACAATTCTTTTATTCTAATGTAATTTTTTTCATGATTTCTTTTTTTTTCTTTGTTGCACAATTTTTATCATTTTTTTTATTATTTTGAACTTTATTTTTCCTTTTTATGCTCTTTCGTAGTAAGGTGGGAATGAAATAGGCTGGCTGATTTATGAATAAAGAGCCACTCAGATGATTCATAGAAAGCTGAGATAAAGTTTTGGCATTGTTGCCGCCAAGATTGTCGTGGCCTGTAGCTATAGATGACCCTGGACCGTGCCCCTCGTCGCCTCGGATTTTGCTTGGATGCCCGGACTTGCAAAACAGGGTTAGAGACCCGGGCCGGTAATCCTAGCGGGGCCACTCTGATGCTCAAGTCAGTGATCACCTAGGAGAATAGATCCTCCCGGTCGAGTCCCATGGATGGACTCCACGCTAGGAGAAAAATATAATGAACTGAAAGAGTGTAGTGGAATTGAACACGGAGCAGGGGAGGTGCCGGTTGAGGAGAGTTGGAGCTGAAATAGTTGTGTCCGTCAAGACCTTTCCCATAGGTCTCCGGTGGCCTGGAATTCTTGGGCTAGTTTGGTGCTCTCTCGTATGCCTGGCTTGTTTTCCCCCTTTTGCTCAACTGCATTTTTTTTGATTGCTTCCCTTCTTTCTAGAACCATAAAAAGTTCTTTTAAGCCACTAGGGGATTGCCAGGTACTTGTCTTGGGATCCTCGCACCGTTAGCTGGCACGTGCGGTGTCGCCTGGTGCCGTGTACGGGATGCCTTTTCCCATTTATGAAAGGAAACGGTACCGTGTGCACTGACATTCCTTCTGATCGCTCTACTTCTAGAAATATGGCACGGCCTCGATCAGCGAGCCGCCGCCTCCTGAATCCAAATATGCTGGTTGACTTCCTTTTTCGGGGGGTGCAGATGGTTGGTGAGGAGCGTAGGGCCTCGATCAGGGGTCTCTTCCCATTTTGGTGTAACGGCTGAATCATCATCGCGGGCTGGCAGGCATCCTCTCGTAATCCTCTGGCGTCGAGCTACCGTCCTGGGAGAGTGGTGACTTCCTTTAGCAGTAGATCTCCTTGTCCGAGGTGGAGCTGATCTAGAGGGGCGGAGCTTGACTTCGGCCTTGGCGTCTCGACCTGAAGGGAGCATGGCCGGGCGAAGGAGGGCGGAGCTCGACTTCGGCCTCGGCGTCTCGACCTAAAGGGAGCACGGTTGGACGAAGGAGGGCGGAGCTCGACTTCGACCTCGGCGTCTCAACCCGAAGGGAGCGCGGCCGGGCGAAGGAGGGCGGAGCTTGACTTTGGCCTTGGCACTCGACCCGAAGGGAGCACGGCCGAATGAAGGAGTCCAGGCAGAGGCGTCCCACGTGGCAACTTCGTCCGCCATGTCGCTCAATGGGATCTGACATAGGTTCCACGTCAACGCTCCTGCCACATCATTTGCCTCCCACTCTCGAGTCCCGTTTGCATGCAGCACTCGGGGCGAAGGGAGTTAATGCGATGCTGACATGGAAAGGTAAGAATCCGATGCAATAATGCCCACGATCGACGACGCTTCATAAGGCAATCTTTTAAGCCAATGCAAGAGAGACACGTGGCCACGTTCGAGGAATACTTATTGCTGGCATGGAATTCAGAACGTCCATGACTGAAACGAGGTGCTTCCTTCGTCGATTGCTAACACGTGGCGCAGATTCGTCGATGGGGGTGCAGCAATGGTACGGTTAGGCATCTGGTCACCTCGAAAATAAAGGCAATCTTTTCTAAAATACTTTTTCTTTCAAACTTCGCGTGCCCGCCATCGTATCGGAGCCCTTTCTTCTTTCCCTGGCTATCCTTGTCCTCCCAGGTTCATCAGGTTCATTTCCTTCTTCTTCCTCTGACTGAGTAGAGACCTTTCCTAGGGTTAAGGCCTTCCTGGACTTTGTCCGTCTTCTTCTTCTTTTCTACCGATTGCATTCGCCCCCCCTTTTTCTTTTTCCTTACAGAATGTCTCGCTTCAGTCCTAACTTCCGTCCTTCGACCAATCAAAGAGAGGTTAGGCCTTCTAGGCCGAGGCTGCCTTCTTCCTCCGATGAGGAGGAGGACGTGGCACGCTTTGAGCTCAGTAGAAGGCCCGCACCCAGAGGGATAGTGATTAGGGAGCTAGCAACTTATCTTCCTCCACCAGAACCAGCCCCTGAACCTTCTCGGTCGATAGGTCCAGGTGGGGTCATCTTGACGATATCCGCCAAGGAGCTTTCAACTATCTGGGAGACCTATGGTGTTCCGGACTCTATTCGACTTTCAGTCTCTCGACCTGGGGAGCGGGTCACTTCCAGTGGCCCGTGCCGGATTGCCCTCTACGAGAAGACACTCGCAGGGGGCCTCTGATTTCCAATCCACCAATACTTTCTTTTTGTGCTGAGCAACTACCGCTTGGTCCCTGCTCAGCTTGTCCCCAACGCCATCAGAACAATTTTCTGTTTTATAATTTTTTGTCATTTCCACGGGATAGTTGTCCATTTTTTTTTGTTCAGGGCTTTCTTTACCCTGAAGCACCACCCCACCGAGGAGAGGTGATGGTCTATTTCTTCTCGCCCCAAGGGCATAAGATTTAAGCTCCCCTCTTCTATCAAAGGGTGGAAAAGCAAATATTTCTTCGCCTCGATCGAGGGGGTCGACTGGGTTTAGAGCGACCCAGATCGATCTCCCAACCGGAACTCTACGGTCGACTCGGCTGATCGAGAGGTATACGACCAGCTCCGTGCCAACCAGGTCCCCTTCCTGGAGGTCTTGTTATCAGAGCAGAACCTCTTCAAAGCCGGGATCAGCCCAATTCAGTAGTTGGGTGAGTTCGGTTCAAGCACCGTCTCTTTATGCCCCCTCTTTGATTTTCTGAGCTCAGAGCTAGCATCTTCTTCTTGTGCAAGCATGAAGTTCGCCCTGAACGTTCTCTTCTCCTTCTCCCGGGAGAGGGGTGTGTCGAAGGAGGCTGGTGAACCCTCCCTGAAAAGTGCTCATGTCGAGGGCGACGCGGGGATGGCTCCTGTCGCACCAGCCGAGCTGAGAAGGGCAATGCCCGACCCTGAACAGGGCAGAAGGGCGGTCGAGCCTGCTCTCGAGCCCTGCAGGAGGATCGTCGAGCCCTCTTCGAAGGTGCCAAGGCGGGTCGACCCGTTCCCCACCCAAGAGCATGAGGTTGTCGTCCAGGCTGGGTCTGCCGCAGCCGCTGCTGCGGTAGCATCCCCTCCTCCAGAGGTCGTCGAGGTCGAGGAGGAGGGAGCACCAGAGAGAGTCAAGCTAGTGGCGGTGTCGTCCGGAGTGGTGCCAATTTCCCAGCACCCCAGACACTTCTCCAGCTAGGATGGCTGACGATTCCTCATTAGCGACGGGCATGAGGGAGAGGGACTACCACCGGATCCCCTTCAAGCTGGCACCGAACATCTCTCTGGTTCGGGACCAGAGCCTTCCGAGCGTATGATGGACTTCGCTGTCCAGTCGTGCGATCAACGAGACAAGGCCGAAAAGCTTCTCGGCGATGCCATTGGCAGCACCTTCGCCTAGCTCTTCTCAGTAAGTGCTTCTTCCTTCGACTTCGCCTTGCTCTTTTCCCCTTTCCTTCGGGACTAACATCTTCTTTGGTGCAGCTTGGCACCGAGCTCCTCCTTATTAGGGACTACTGTCAAGCCTGGGCCAAGAAGGATAGGCTATGGGGAGCGGAGCTCGAGTCCTTGAAGGAGGAGGTAAAACAGAAGAATAACGATGCCTGGGAGGCCACCTAAAGATCAAGGAGCTCCGAAGCGAGGTTGCCAGAGCCGAGAGGCAGATCAAGGACCTCGAGGAGTCCCAAGACTGGGAGAGAAATCGGTCCAAGGGCAAGTCAGATGAGCTCAAGGCCAAGGAGGCCAGGTTGAAGGAGCTTGATGCAGAGGCCGCCAGGGAGAAGGGACGGGCCCAATCCCTCCTGGAAGAGATGGAGGCGGTAAAGGATCAGGCCACTGCCACCGAGAAGAAGGCCGTCGCCGCCGAGAAGAGGGCCACAAGCATGGAGGAGATGACCACCGCGACGGTCAGCTCAACAGAGGCCACAAAGAAGAAGGCCGCCGGTGCGGTCCAGCAGGCTAAGTCCGCCAGGAAAATGGCTGCTGAGGCGGTGGCAGAATATAAGGCCTCCCAAAAGTTCAAGCTCGAATTCAAGAGGTGGCGACGGACTCATTCCTTTGGGGCTTCATATATTGCAAGTCCCTGGTGCAGGAGTTCGTCCTAGACAAGCACCTCAGTAGGCTGAGGCTTCCGTGCTCGACGAACCCGGATCCGGCTCCTGACTCGGGTGAGGCAGACGAACCAGCACCGTCATTGGCCCAGCTATGCCGGTGGAAGCAGCCGAAGCCCTGCCACCGGAAGTTCCAGAAGGTGACACCCCCTTCGAGCACCGTGCCGGGAAGGCGCCGGTCAGATAACCCAGGAGGCTTTGTAATTTTTCTCTTCCTTTCTTTCTCTGACCTGGGCTGCCCGGCGTGTCGGGGCCCAAGATACATGTAAGAACTTCTACAGATATCAATGGAATCCCTCTTCAATCACTTTGACTTATGTTCTTCTCTCTCTCTCTTTTTTTTTTGCACTTTGTCGACCTTGCTCCCTTTGCTTCTCAACTACTCGCGTGCATGTACTTGTGTAGGGGTCGGGCATTTAAGTACTAAGGATCCGGGCACTTTTTTGCTGAGCCCCGGGCATGCTGGACAGTTTGGAAGGATTATCTCATATTGCTGAGCCACTCACATTTCGCGGGTGAGGCGGTTATAGAACTTCGAGCTTTTGTTTGAAGAGGTTTATTGGACCTCGGCTGGGACCAGTTCCGTGCGCGCCAGCAAGGCTGAGCTCGGAGGTTGAATTCATTGATCCTGCAAGGTGTCTGCAAGGTGCCGGGCTTCAGGAGTTTTTGGGCTTGAGTGCTGGAGAGCTGGACTCTGATCTTTGGTGTGGAGAGCTAGACTCCGGGATTGAGTGCCGGAGAACGTGAGATCCGGGTTTGAGTGTCGGAGAGCTGGACTCCGGGCTTGAATGCCGGAGAGCTGGCTCCGGGCTTTGGTGCCGAAGAGCGTGGGATTCGGGCTTGAGTGCCAGAGAGCTGGGCTTCGGGCTTTGGTGCCGAAGAACGTGGGATCCGGGCTTGAGTGCCGGAGAGCTGGACTCCAAGCTTTGGTGCCGAAGAACGTGGGATCCGGGCTTGAGTGCCGGAGAGCTGGGCTCCGAGCTTTGTTGCCGGAGAGCTAGACTCCGGGCTTTGGTGCCAGAGAGCTGGACTCCGGTCTTTGGTGCTGGAGAATGTGATATCCGAGCTTGAGCATGCCAGACCTTGGGCTAGGCAGCGATATCCCTGCAAGGCAAAGGAAGATTGCACAAAAGAGGATATTTGTTATTATTAGGAAGAGGTCTTACATTACTGATAGTATTTTCTCAGGTTGCAGGCATTCCATGTCCGTGAGAATCTGGCACCGTTCAGACTCACGAGATAGTAAGCTCCATGTGGAAGAGCTTCGACCACCTTATAGGGACCTTCCCAGTTCGGCAAGAGCTTGCCACACTTTTGGGGTTGAGAAGCTTCGGCTCAGCGCAGCACCAGGTTGTCGGGACAGAAAACCTTCGGCTTTAACCACGCATTGTAGTACCTGGCCACATGCTACCGGTAAGCCGCCATCTGGAGTTGGGCCTTGTCCCTGGTTTTCTCGAGGAGGTCCAGGTTGAGAAGAAGGCACGCCGGATTCTTTACTTCGCTGTACTACTGTGTTCGCAGTGTGGGCATGCTGAGTTCGATTGGAACAATGACTTTTGAGCCGAAAGTGAGGTTGAAAGGCATTTCGTCCGTTGCCATCTTGGACATTGTGTGGTAGGCCCAGAGAATGCTAGGAAGTTCTTCTGCCCACCTGCCCTTGGCTTGGTCTAGCCTGGTTCTGAGTCCTTAGAGAATGGTCCGGTTGGTTACCTCGGCTTCTCCATTGGTTTGGGGATGAGCTACCGAGGTGAAACGATGTTGGATGCCGAGCTCGACACAAAACTCTTCAAATTTTTGATTGTCGAACTATCGCCCGTTATCAGTAATGATATGTGGGGAAGCCCAAAGCGATAGATGATCGACTTCTAGAAGAACTGGCAGACCTTGGCTTCCGTGATCCATGCCAGTAGCTCTGCTTCTACCCACTTGGTGAAGTAGTCAATGGCTACTATCAAAAACTTTCGTTGTCCGGATGCAGGGGAAATGGATCCAAGATGTCCATTCCCCACTGAGGAACGACCATGGAGTAGAGAGCTGGAAGAGTGGCGCCGCTGGTTGATGCTGTATATGGGCGTGGCGCTAGCACTAGTCACACCTCTTCACGAAGTCAGTGGCATCCTCCCTCATGGTCTCCCAGTAGTATCCTTGTTGGAGGGCCTTGTACGCAAGAGTCCTCCCTCTGATATGGTTTTCGCAAAGGCCTTCGTGTATCTCTTGGAGTACGAAGGTTACCTCTGAAGGTCTCGGGCATTTCAGGAGTGGATAAGAGTAAGATCAGCGGTAGAGTTGTTCTTCCATGAGGACAAACTGCGAGGCCTTTTTCTTGATAAGGCTGGCCTCTGCTCGGTCTTCCGGCAGGGTGCCATCGGTGATGTACCTGATGTACCTATCCATCCAGCTCGGCTCCGGGATGACTTGCTGCACCTCTGCGGGAGCTTCGTTGCTTGGATTTTTGAGGTACTCGATGTGGATACGCCCTAGTGACGAGTCTGGCAAGGTTGCAAGTCTTGACAGTGTATTAGCATGAGCATTCTCATCTCGGGGGATGTGAGAGATGCTGAAGCATCAAAAACCTGTCGTGCTTAAGCGAACCTGCTCCAAGTACTTCATCATCTGGGGATCTCTGGCTTCATACTCTCCGGAGACTTGTCCGGCCACCATCTGGGAGTCGATGAAGACCTTCAATCTTTGTACGCCCAGCTCGCAGGAAAACCCTGAGGCCCACGAGGAGTGCCTCGTACTCCGCCTGGTTATTTATTACGGCGAACTTAAAGCGGAGTGCGCATTCAGCTACAACTCCATCACCGTTTGCAAGGATGAGGCCTGCTCCACTTCTGCCCGCGTTGGATGCGCCGTTGACGTGGAGGATCCAAGATTCCTCCTAGGCACCGGGCTTCTTTTGGTGCTCCAGGATCGTCTGCTCTGGCTCTTCGGTGAGTCCCACACACTCGATCAGGAAGTCGGCCAGCACCTGGGCCTTCTGAGATGACCTTGGTCGGTACGCGATGTCGAACTCACTGAGCTTTAGTACCCATTTGGCCAAGTATCTGGATGTGTCAGGATGACTGAGCATGTCCCTCAGGGGCTGGTCCGTCAAGACCACGATCGGATGTGCTTGGAAGCACAGCCTGAGATGCTGAGCAGACATGATAAGAGCAAAATTGAGTTTTTCGAATTGGGTGTACCTGATCTCGGCATCCCGGAGGATCTTGCTGATGTAGTACATCGATTTTTGGGATCCATCCTGATCCGCACGAAAAAGGACTGAACTGACTGCTCCAAGGGTGATCGCTAGGTACAGCATGAGCTCCTCTCATGTCTCCAGCATGGAGAGAAGTGGTGGTGATGCCAGGAAGTCTTTAAGCTCCTCGAAGGCCGCCTTACACTCCTCCGTCCATGTGAAGTCATTCATCTTATACATCACCTTGAAGAAAGGAAGGCAGTGATCCGTCGACCTTGAAATGAATCGGCTTAGTGCGACGATCTGACCCGTCAGGTGTTGCTCCTGCTTCTTCAAAGTTGGATGCTCCATGTCAATGATCGCCTGGACCTTCTCCAGGTTTGTCTCAATTCTTCTTTGGGTCACCATGAAACCTAGGAATTTCCCCGCTGCCACACCGAAAGCATACTTTGCCAGGTTTAGCTTCATCTTGTATTCTCGGAGGTTGTGGAAGGCTTTCACGAGGTCAGCGACATGGTCTGACCTCAACTTGCTCATAACAAGCATGTCATCCACATAGACTTGCATGTTTCTGCCAATCTGATCCTTAAAGACCCGATTGACCAGCCGCTGGTAGGTGATGCCAGCATTCTTAAGACCGAACGACATCATCTGGTAGCAGTACGTCTCTCGATCGGTGATGAAAGCGGTGTGCTCCTCGTCCTCATGGTGTATCTGGATCTGGTTGTATCCGGAGAGTGCATCCATAAAGGAGAGCAAGTGGTGTCCCGAGGTGGCATCCACTAACTGGTCGATCTTTGGCAGAAGGAAGCTGTCCTTTGGAGGTCCGATTGAGATCGGTGTAGTCCACACAGATCCTCCACTTCGCATTATTCTTTTTCACCATAACCACATTTGCCAGCTAGCTCGGGTATTGCACTTTCCGAACGAAGTCGGCCGCGAGGAGTTTGTCTACCTCCTCGTTGATCGCCCTTTACCTCTCTGGTGCAAAACTTCTTTTCTTCTGTCGCACAGGGCGAAACTTTGGATCAATGCTTAGCTTGTGAGTGATGATCTCCGGTGGGATTCTGGGCATGTCGGCAGCCGTCCAGGCGAACACATCAACGTTTGCCCGGAGGAACTCCAGTAGGTGGGCTTGCTCATTATCTTGTAGCTGCGCCCCAATTTGCACCGTCTTCGCTGGGTCGGTTCTGAGAGGATACGACAGCAGGTGCTCGACCGGGCCACCTTTGGGGTCTTGCACCCTTTGGTCGAGGTCGTCTGCACTGGGGTCGTCCTCGGCAGCCTTGGCCTTGGGGACAGTTTGGAGGCAATGTTGAATTGGCTGAGGTGCCCCCCTCATCTCCCCGATACCGTAGGAAGTTGGAAACTACACCAACAACCACTTCGTGGAAATGACCGTGTCGAGCATGTTGAGCCCGAGTCGGTCAAGGATCACATTTAAGGTTGAGGGAAGTGTAACGACCGTGAAAGTCATCATGATGGTAACCTGTCGAGGTGGCATCTCGGTAGTGACGGGGAGAGTGATCTCCCCCTCGACTCTTACAGAGTCACCTGTGAAACTGACGAGGGATGTGTGCACAGGTCTGAGCTGAGCAGAGGATAGGTTCATCTTGGAGAAAGCATCGTAAAAAGCACATCGGTGGAGCTTCCACTATCAACCATGATGCATTTTACACGATGCTTCGCGATCGTCATCTTGACGACCATGGCATCATTATTTACATTTTTATTTTCAACCCCCCTTCCCTCATAAATGGAAGTACATTCTCAAAATTTTCTCCACCCCGGGACTTCTTGGAAGTGCGCTCGACTCCCCAGCATATCATCCCCACCGGCTTATCAGTAGGGCAGTTATCGACTACAGGGACTGAAGGTAGAGCAGCGAGCGCCTGAGGTTTCGGAGGGGGTCTGCCCACCACGAACCTTTCGAGGTAGTCCCTCTTGATGAGTTCTTCGATCTCCCTCTTGAGGTGCCGGTAGTCCTCGGTATCGTGGCCATGGTCGTAGTAGAATTGGCAATACTTCATCTTGTCATGACCGGTGGATGGCTTTAGCGGAGGCGGACACCTCAGATAGCTCTCACCCTCGATCTCCATAAGGATCTTCGCCCTCGGGGTGAGAAGAGGAGTATAACTCTCTTCCGAGATGGGGTCTCTTCTCAGCTTCGGCCTTTGGCGGAAGTTCGGTGCGGCTGGTCTGGGCTTCCGTGCCCTAGAGGTCTCCCCGAGGGCCGGCTTCTTCAGAGGCCTTCTGTCTAGCTCCCTTCTCGTGTGATCCGTCTTCTCGGCATGGATGTACTTCTGGACTCGGAGGAGGAGCTCGGAGTAAGTTTTGGAGGGTTTCTTGTCGAGAGAGTAGGTTAGGCAAGAAGTCTTGAGCCCTCTCTTCAGCGCCAACATAGCGATTTGCTCATCAAAGTTATAGATCTCCAGCGCTGCGACCTTGAAACGAGCCACGTAGTCCCGTAGGAGCTTGTGGTCCTGCTGCCTGATTGAGAAGAGGATGTTCGCCTCTCGTGGCACCTTCCGGCAGGTATCGAAGTGAGCCACGAACTTTCGCTCCAACTGAGTGAAACAACTGATGCTCTCCGGCTCGAGTCGGGTAAACCATACTCGAGCTGCCTCTTGGAGAGTGGTGGGAAAGGTGATGCAGAGGATAGCGTCGGTCATGCCCTGGACTCATGAGGGCCTTGTAGCTCTCAAGATGATCCAAAGGATCGGTTGTCTTGTCGTAAGGATCTACCTGCGGCATGTGGAACCGGCTCGGAACTGGCTCCTCTTGGACTTCTCGGGAGAAAGGGGGATGGGCATCATAGCCCGCTGGCTCGTCGGTGGAGCCTTGCAGATTCGCAAACCGGCGGGATAGCTCCGTGATGCGGTACTGAATGCTCTGATACCAAGACTGGTGTCGGACCGCTGATCGTTAAGAAACGATCGCTAGATTAGGGTATCCAATTTAATTAAATTAAATCTAATTAAATAGAAATAAAATCAGCAATTGACTAGGTCAGGTTAACAAAATGGATCTCATCCAAAAACACACGGAACCTCGCAAAATTTGGAAGAGGGAGATCATCCTGAGGTTGTCCAAAATCCGGACCAGTAGTTCACGGGCGAGATCGATCTGAAACCGTTGGACCTAGAACACCAAAAACAAGCAATATATCAATCCCAAATCAAATAAAAATTAATTAAAATCCAATGCTTTGAAATCTGTGCTCTAAGATCTGTGTGCTCTGGGATCCGTGCACTATGGGATCAGTGCGCTTTGGGATCCGTGTAGAGCAGAAATTGGCAGTATGGGAACGTGAATGCTTTCACGTTCGTGCCATTGTTTGCCATTATTTCTTCCCCACAGATCACAACAAAAACAGGGGAGGGGAGGCCGAAGGCCTTGTGGCCGAGTTCGCCGGTGTCGACTTTGGGCGGCAATGGCGGATCGGCCGGTGGTGATCTCGGAGATGGCTGGCGATGTCGGCGGATGGGGTGAAAGGAAGGGGCTTCGGGCGGAAGACCAGCGGGAGGGTTCGCGGGAGAATGGAGGCACCGGAGGAGAGGGGCTTCGGGCGGTGGCGGGGTGGCTCTCATCGGCGATGGCTTGCACAGGCGAAGATGGTCCAGCTGTGGTCATGCGGCGGTCGTGGAGGACACGACGGCAGCAAGGAGATGGGCGACCGTCCGGCATCGGGGCAGATGGGACGCTCGGCTCCGACCGTACATTGGGACGTCTTCAGAGGGGCTGATCCGGCATCTTGGGGCTTCGGTCGGGCAGATCCCGGGGGAGAACGGTGGTTGGACGGTGCTTCGGATTTTGATGACAGCCATGGGGAGAGTTTGGTAATCGAGAAGTGGTTAACAGGGGATTGTAATCTCTGAGAACTTGGGATTAGCCGGGAATAGAAATGAGGGAGAAAGAAATCCGAGAAGAGACGGAGAAAGAGATCAGAGAAGAAGAGAGAGAAGGGGAAGAAGAAGAGAACCGGGAAGAAGAAGTAGCACAAGGAAGAAGAGGGGGGAGGAGTCGGGATATACCCTGTTGTTTTCTCAAAATATTCATTCGCTAATTTTATTCGATGACAAGCTTCTTAAATAAACTAAGATAACAACCGATAAAACTAAATTCCCTAAAAAATCTCAAAGTAATAGGAACGACTAAGGTATTCCGATAACTCTAAAAGAAATAAAAAAATCTGATCTCCAATATCTCCCGAATCCCACGTACACCCATAAAATAATAAAATAATAAAATAACAAGGAAAAAATACATCAAGATCCGTGCTGGGCTGGCACCGAGATCTAGGCTGGCACCGAGATCTGGGCTGGCTGCTGGGTCTGAACTGACTGGATCTGAACTGGCTCAATGTCCCTATCATTTTTCCTGTGGCGGGGAGAACTCGACTCCGTCGAGTCAGGCTGGAGGTGCTCAAATATATTTGGATCAATGTTCTGCAGCTCCTCTTCAGTAATCCAGGAGTTCTCTGACTTCGGTCTACCTCGCCAGTGAACCAGGTAGCGGTAGCAATTTTGACTCCTTGAAAACTTGATCTTCTCGTCCAAAATTCGTTCAATTACATCATGTTTTCCTCTCTTTTGGAAAGGTGTACTCTGAAGAGGAGGGTCACTCTCAAAGAATGCATGCTCAAATACATCACCAGGTGTCAATGCTGGTTCTTTATATTCAATTAGATCCAAATTATTAATCAAATTAACTCCTATTTGTTTTTCAGCTCTAACCTCATGGTCTTGTTCTTTGTAGGCATCGGCTAATCCTGAGTCAGCAGTGTAAACTTCTTCTTCAAGGACATCACCTAGATCTTCTTGTTCTTCAAGTGTCCCTATATGCAAGGTTCTAGACAGACATTGGCTAGCTACATGACCTATCCCATTACACCTAAAGCAGTGGATCTTAGAGCTACTTCCATGGGAAGTTTCTCCTATAATTCCTTTTCCTTTGTCATCTCTCGGGGGTCGACTACCAGGGGTCTGACTAATGTTAGGTTGTAGACCAGTCGGGGCCTGGTTCATGCTAGGCCTTGGACCTAAAATTCATGATCTAGAAAGTTCAGATCTACAAGTGATAGACATTTGCTGAAATCTTTCATAGTCTTGAGCTAATTGATATACTTGCTCTAGACTATAAACTTCTCTCAAAAATAATTCCTTTTAGATATCCGCTCTCATACCAGCTCTAAACCGGGATAAAGTGACAGATGGGTCTTCACGCACATTACATCGCATAAGGTATTCATCAAATTTATCGATGTAATCATTTACAGGTCCAGTTCCTTGGGTCAACCTTGGTCATTGGTCCAGGAGTTGTTGTTGATAAGATGTAGAAAGATACTTCTCTCGAAGCTTATCCTTCATCTCATCCCATGTTCCAACGGGGTCTTGTCTCCTATGAATGGCTAACCTCTGGATATTGTGCCAATATAGCTTTGCTTGACCTAACAATCTCATTTGGGCAAACCTAACTTTTCTATCCTCAGACATATCATACCATAAGAAGTAATAGTCCATATCAACTTCCCAGTCAATATATTTTTTGAGGTCCAGGCGACCTACAAAACTTGGGGCGTCAACCTTAACACTCCTCATGATTCGTTCATCTTGATCAATTGGGTTGTTATAAGGTCTAAGTGTTGGATGATTATCTGGATAATCATGTCGATCCCTAGGATCATGTCGAAGGATTTGAGTACGACCACCATCATAATCCAGGTAGTCATTTCGGTCTTTAGGGTCTCTAGGATCGGGAACTCTAGGATCTGTAACTCTTGATGAAGAGTTCCTAATAGGGTAATTGGTGTTCACTAGTTGTTCCTCTTCAAGAGCTAATACCCTGGCATCTGAAGATCCTAACTTGCTGTTAATGGCATCAAGTCTACCTATGATTCCTTGAAGGGTAGCTTATAAACTAGGATCCATTTTGTTGTCTAAGGAAAAATATTCTGATTGATATTTGATTCCTGACTTAGTTGTCATGCAAAATTGAAATTGACCCTAACCTAACCTATTGCTCTGATACCAATTTGATACGGTACTGAACGCTCTGATACCAAGACTGGTGTCGGACTGTTGATCGTTAAGAAACGATCGCTAGATTAGGGTGTCCAATTTAATTAAATTAAATCTAATTAAATAGAAATAAAACCAGCAATTGACTGGATCAGGTTAACGAAATGGATCTCACCCGAAAATATGAAATCTCACGAAATTTGGAAGAGGGAGATCGTCCTGAGGTTGTCCAAAATCTGGACCATTAGTTTACGGGCGAGATTGATCTGAAACCGTTGGACTTGGAACACCCAAAACAAGCAATATATCAATCCCAAATCAAATAAAAATTAATTAAAATCCAATACTTTGAAATCTATGCTTTGAAATCCGTGTGCTCTGGGATCTGTGCACTCTGGGATCTGTGCGCTCTGGGATTCGTGTAGAGCAGAAATCGACAGTATGGGAACGTGAATGCTTTCACGTTTGTGCCATTGTTTGCCATTGTTTCTTCTCCACGGATCACAACAAAAATAGGGGAGGGGAGGCCGAAGGCCTTGCGGCCAGGTTCGCCGGCGTTGACTTTGGGCGGCGACGGTGGATTGGCCGGTGGTGGTCTCGGAGACGGCTGGCGATGCTGGCGGATGGGGCAGAAGGAAGGGGCTTCTAGCGTAAGACCAGCGGGAGGGTTCGCGGGAGAATGGAGGCACCGGAGGAGAGGGGCTTCGGGCGGTGGCGGGGTGGCTCTCACCGGCGATGGCTTGCACAGGCGGAGACGGTTCGGTTGTGGTCGTGCGGCGGTTGTGGAGGACACGGTGGCAGCAAGGAGATGGGCGACCGTTCGGTGTCGGGGCAGATGGGATGCTCGGCTCTGGCCGTACGTTGGGACGGCTTCGGAGGGGCCGATCCAGCATCTTGGAATTCGGTCGGGCAAATCCCGAGGGAGAACGGTGGTCGGACGATGCTTCGAATTTTGACGGCTGCCGTGGGGAGAGTTTGGTAATTGGGAAGTGGTTAACAGGGGATTGTAATCTCTGAGAACTTGGGATTAGCCGGTAATAGAAATGAGGGAGAAAGAAATCCGAGAAGAGACGGAGAAAGAGATCAGAGAAGAAGAGAGAGAAGGGAAAGAAGAAGAGAACCAGAAAGAAAAAATAGCACAAGGAAGAAGAGGGAGGAGGAGTCGGGATATACCTTGTTGTTTTCTCAAAATATTCATTCGCTAATTTTATCCGATGACAAAAGCTTCTTAAATAAACTAAATAACAACTGATATAACTAAATCCCCTAAAAAATCTCAAAGTAATCCAAATGACTAAGATATTTCGATAACTCTAAAAGAAATAAAAAAATATGATCTCCAATATCTCCCGAATCCCATGTATACCCATAAAATAATAAAATAATAAAATAATAATTAAAAAATATATCAAGATCCGTGCTGGGCTGGCACCGAGATCTGGGCTGGCTGCTGGGTCTGAACTGATTGGATCTGAACTGGCTTAACGTCCCTATCACTCCGTCAGCTGTGCTCCCGTTCTTCTAGGCGCTTCTCTATCATGCTCCTGATGGCCTCATCGGTTGAACCTTCTACAGAGGTTGATAGAGTCGGAGAAGGTGACATGTGAGGCAAATGATGTGGAATTTTGCCTTTTTGACCTCGACGGGGTCTAGCTGTTACTCGCTCGAAGGTTGGAGACCGACTCTCCTGATTGATAGATCCGGCTCGTTGTCTCTTCACCGGGGTCCGGTGACTATCCCGATGGTCAGTGATGGCCCGCGGCTACGAAGGCCTTCCTTGAAAGGAACGCAGGCTGTCACAAGATGCTGCGGCATGGGCCGCAGGAGTCTTTGGTTGCTGGTCAGTAGCCAAGGATCGGTGCTGGTGCTGGAGCTGGCGCAACGCCATAGTCAGAACCTGCATCTGCTGGGTGAGTACGGCCAGTTGAGTGTCCGCCGGAGGTGGTTGATCTGGAGTGGGGAGCTCCCCTTCCTGACTGTGCGGGTTCCCACGAGAAGGGGGATCTCCTGCACGGCTGGTGGAGACTTCTCTCGCTCACGTCGTCACCATTCTTTTAGTGAGCTGCTTGCAAGGGTATTGGGTTTGATCAGAATGTGTCTTGCCCCCCTTCTTGGTGCGCAAATCTGTTGCCATCAAGATCGTCGTGGCCTGTAGCTATAGATAGCCTCGGACTGTGCCCCTCGTCGCCTCGGATCTTGCTTAGATGCCTGGACCTGTAAAACAGGGTTAGAGACCCGGGCCGGTAATCCCGGCGAGGGCACTCCGATGCTCAAGTCAGTGACAACCTAGGGGAACAGATCCTCTCGGTCGAGCCCCACGGGTGGACTCCACGCTAGGAGGAGAATATAATGAACTGAAAGAGTGTAGTGGAGTTGAACACAGAGCAGGGGAGGTGCCGGCTGAGGAGAGTTGGAGCTGAATTGGCTGTGTCCGTCAAGACCTTTCCCGCAGGTCTCCAGTGGCCTGGAATTCTCAGGCTGGTTTGGTGCTCTCTCGTGTGCCTATCTCGTTTCCCCCCACTTTGCTCAACTGCGTTTTTTTCTGATTTCTTCCCTTCTTTCTGGAACCATGGAAAGTTCTTTTAAACCGCTGGGGGATTGCCAGGTACTTGTCTTGGGATCCTCGCACCGTTAGCTGGCGTGTGCGGCATTGCCTGGTGCTGTGTGCGGGATGCCTTTCCCCATTTGTGAAAGGGAATGGTACTGCGTGCACTGACATTCCTTCCAGTCGCTCTATTTCTAAAAACATGGCAGGGCCTTGATCAGCGGGCCGTCGCCTCCTGGATTCGAATCTGCTGGTTGACTTTCTCTTTTGGGGGGTGCAGATGGTTGGTGAGGAGTGCAGGACCTCGATCGGGGGTCTCTTCCCATTTTGGTGTAAGTAACGGCTGGAACCATCATCACGGGTTGGCAGGCATCCTCTCGCAATCCTCGGGCATCGAGCCACCGTCCTGGAAGAGTGGCGACTTCCTTTAGCAGCAGATCTCCTCGTCCGAGGAGGAGCTAATCTGGAGGGGCGGAGCTCGACTTTGGCCTCGGCGTCTCGAGTTGAAAGGAGTGCGATCGGGCAAAGAAGGGCGGAGCTCGACTTCGGTCTCGGCGTCTCGACCCGAAGGGAGCGCGGTCGGGCGAAGGAGTTCGGGCAGAGACGTCCCACATGGCAGCTTCGTCCGTCGTGTCGCTCAATGAAATTTGACATGGATTCCACATCAGCGCTCCACCACATCAGGCATAACTCAAGACTCAAGTTGAGCTTGTAGTCCAGCAAATTAGGAGTCATTATAATATATTGGGGGCAAAAGAAAGACGAAAGATCATACATGTGAACACCATAAACACTGCAGCAAGCAAGATAGGTCCCATGATGCAGGGTGTCAACGGATGCGGAACGCATGTAAGAAAATAGATTTATCATTCCCATATTTTTTGAAAACCAATTTCATAAAGATCAATCCACAAGATAGTTGCAAGGTGCAGGAGAACCGGTTCATTTTGATAAATTATAAAATCTTCTATTCAAGCTAAAGATACTAAGAAATATGCAGCTCAGTTAGCTTTATGATAGATATGCTGAAAAGATAATCATATTGTGAAAAAAAAAAAAATTTAAGATAAAACATCATGTAAAAAAAAATTGATGGCCTGAGAATCAGAATGATTTTGAATCCTTTTCTTATTCGGTCACCGTATCAGTATATTGGCTGAAGAATCAGCATGCTGTCCATGACATCTGTCAATCAGGTTTAGAGATGGCCATCACATAATTCTTTCCACTCACTTGCGAACCTAATAGATGGACTATTGGACCCAATCCATCTAACCAACTCAACCCAGCACATTCACTTGATCTTCAGTATACGTGATGCCGCTCCATTAAAGCTGTTATTTTTTGGGTCGTGTTTTTAAGCGTAAAACTAGATGAAAACTAACAGGAGAACAAAAGAAACGTCGTAGGCTATATTTTGTGGCCGTTGGTTTGACGGTGACGACTCCATCATACCACCATCTGGCCGGAATCATTACAAAACTCGGCTTTTTCAAAAGCAGCTTCCCCCGTTTAAGTAACAGCCGTTACTTTATTATCCCCGAAACCCATTCGCCTCCTCCCGTTCTCTCCTCCAAAAAGCTTTGCTCTTTGTTTGGTATCGGATTTTCTCGCCTCGATTTTGTTCGAGGATTCGAGTGTTTCGACCATCGGGGTGCGAAGCTCTGGAGGAATTGGCGAGGTTGCCCGGGGTTTCTCCTTGATTCCGGCGCGGAGCGAGTGAATGAAGACGATTCTTGTTCTGGATCTAGGGTTTAGATGAAACCCTGGGTCAGGCGATGAGGGGAGTCGATTTCAAGTGGTGAGTTTGATCTTTACCCCCCCCCATTCTCCTGCTTCTTTGTTGGATGATGGGAATTCGCCTGCTACAGCAGTTGCCTCAATCTTTTGCCCCCTCCAACTCACAGAAAATCATTGTTTTTGTTTCTCTGCCGATTCTTTTTCTTTGTTTGTTTACAGGTACGATGGGTTTTCTTGTCGATGCTCGCCACAAGTGTGTATCCTACAGGGGCCACTGTGGCAATTTGTGTAGTAAATTTTGTTTCTTTTTATTTCAAGAAGATGTTTGGATGTTAATTAATGAATTGGGTTAATTTGTTTGCAATTCTTGACGGGATCTTGTCAGAATCATTGTTTCGATCAACTGGAAAAGGTACCATCTGTGTACCCATCCATTGCATATATGGATTGTGGTGAGTTACACGTACATTTGCAGCTTTCGGTTATGTAGAATCCCAGTTGATTTTCTCGGAATGAACTTAGAGATGACTCTCTTTCAGGTTGACTATACCACTGTCTTCATATTTCGGCTTCTGATGTTCGTTGACAATGGGCTTGCTGCGGGAATGGGCCTGTAAGGGATTTACATTTTAGCCATTTTTTCCTCTGTTTTCATATTGATTTGTATTATTTATGTTGGAATTAGCACCGAATACTATCTGCATTTGTTGAAAGATTGATCACACATGGTTTTTAAGCATAGCAATGAATCAGTAAAATATTCATCTTCTTGGTCAAGAATAATAGATGTTGACGTTTCATGCATGGTGGCTTGACAGCATGCTAATAGCTGTCAAATTTACAGTGTATTTTCTACTTCAATAGGTTTATAATAATCGCTTAAGGGTTCTTGTGTCATTGTTATTTTTCATGGTCGTTTAATATTTGCTGCCCGGGCCTATAAGATAGATACTGAAAACATGCTTCAATGCAGGCTAAAAAGAACATTCTTCGGCTGTGTGAAATCAGCCAACTAAAGCATCAGAAACTTCATAAATTATTCATCTAAATTTGCTATTGTTGTTATCGTCTCTAAATGTTGTTACAGAAGTAGTGATACCTTGTTCCAACTTCTCTAATTCATAAATCTATGGTCCAGTTGAGATGAATGGTTTGCTTCTGGCGTACAACCAGAATTGTCACAAGTGAACTGGAGAGCATGGGGACCAACGAGAAAATAAATTTAATATTTTCTTAAAACAAAGAAAGCTAAATATTCTATAATATTTTTACATTTTATATGTGACATGGTAGGACCCAATCCATGCTCAAGTCTGGTTTCAGTACTACTGGTAAAACTACAATCTGAGACAGTTTATCCACCTAAAAGCATTGCAGACATGCTTGCCAAATGTATGATTAGTGGCAAAGAATGGAATTGGGGTGCGATCCTTTAATTAAAAGAATGAAACCAAGATGTGACCCATGAGTGGAACATAGCAGAAAATTGCTCTGAGCCTGCAGAGAGAGGGTTGAAGAGAGTAAAGATGAGATACCTTGTCTTCTCTAACTAATAAAAAAGAGGAAGCTGGGGATTTGTGTTTCGGGAAGCTTCAAAGGTTGCTGGCTTGTTAAATTAAAAAATGGCTTGATTTTTGAGAATGATGTTATTTCTAATTTTGAGCAAGGTCTACATTGGCCAAATTAAGATTCATAATGACTCAGTTTGCTGTAGAGAATTGAGAAAACCCAATGAAACTTCCTGCTGAATGAATTTTGATGGGAGGGAAAGAAAATTCATGTTGTTCAGCTGAATGAAATCAGTGAACTAAAGCATTTGATTGTGGTCCTGTTTCTGTTTGTTATTGTTGCTTGCTCTGCCCCTTAATTGTTGGTTCAGAAGTCCTTATAGGGAATGATCCTTTCCATTAGAGTTTGCTTTCATAATGCTCGATCACTGCACATAGTAATGCCTCCCCATGTTAGTCAGTAGTAGTACTAGAAAGGAAGTCATATACAGTCAAGCAGGATCAGTGCATTTCAGGTTTGCCTGTTGTTGTTGAATGTTGTGTTTGTGTTTGATGGCGCTCTCATGTCAGTGCAGTACCCCATTTTGCTTTATTGCAGTTAAATTTTATGTTCTTTTGTATGATATCATTGAGGTTTCCTTGAGATCTGTTGGATAGTAAGTTGAACAAATGATTCTGCAAAATCAGTATATCTATTGCATTTTAAAAATTTTTTATTTTATTTTTCTTTCATATATATGGAAGTTCCATGATGTTCTGGCTGAATTGCACTTTCTACATTCACATATGGTTAACCTGATAAGGTTGAATGCACTGTATGTTTGTTATGCTATATCTGACACATATCTAGCTGCTTTAAAAACTAACATACAATATGTATGGATGCATAGGTAGATGTAGGTTCATATCTCCCTGATGTTATGAATAAAAGCAGAATATCAGTCCTTTTTTAGGTAAATTTAGCATTGTTTTAATGAATGTGGTTCTGATTTTTCCTCATTCCAATTTAAGGCATCAGTAGACAGTCAAAATCAGAATTCCCCATTTCCTCTGCTTAAACTAATACATTCTGAGGGTTTCATTATTTAAGTTGGAGACAAGTTCTAGATGGTTCAGGTTGTATAACAATATATATGGATTATTATTTATTTTTATAGTTGTAATTGTAATGCAAGTTAATACATAACCAGCATTACTTGAAAAGCTTGCAATGTGATAATTTCTTATTTGAAATGTTCTTTCAGAGATCTTGGATGGCAGCAGAGGTATGTCCGTTTTTGTGGGAGAATTGTGGTCCTTTCAGTTCTCATCCTTCTTCTCTATCCTTTTCTTTGGGTTTGGACGGTGATCGGCACACTATGGTTCACTAGTGCTAGGAGCTGTGTAAGTTTTCCTTTATGTAGGCCTATGTAAATTCGTCAAGACACGAACATATGTGCTAACTTAATCAGTTACATGCATCATATTTAATGGTTGCAGTTGCCTGAGGAAGGTCAAAAATGGGGTTTTCTTATTTGGTTGCTTTTCAGCTATTGTGGACTAGTTTGCATTGCTTGCATGTCTGCAGGAAAGGTTCGTTTTCTTCTGTACACCCTGTCTGGTAATTGGTTTGTTTTAAGGTAGTATCTACGTAAATTTGTAGTTGAGATGATCTCTTTTGATGACTATCTTGCTCAGTACCTAGTCGCGAGTGTTGGCACTGAAAAGCTGAGTATGTTTGTGTATGCTTTGAATTATTTCCTTGCATTTGGGGATGTCTCTGGTTCATTACTGTGACATGGTTCTAGCTTTCATAGTTTGCTTGTATAATATTCAAAGATAATTTTAGTAGTCAGAGAGAGAAGTGGTGCATTAAATTAGTACCCTTCTTTTTTTTGCATGTTTTAGTAAATGCTCCATATTGCATTGTGTTTGGTTCTGTTTCTACATCATCTCCAGCTCAATTTTATAAACCCAAAATCTCAAGGTTTCTCTTGTCAATCAACTGAGCTATGTACCAGAAATAAAATGTTGGACTTACGGAGACTTCTGCTAAAGAGTAATTCAGAATATTTTTTTGCTGGTCTTTTTTCTGCTGACCTAGATTGCCCAATGTTCCTTAATATCCAAAGTTTGAAACATTGGTAGAGATTGACATGTAAAGGCAATGGTGCATTTTCTTACTTGAGTTGACTTGTACATTTCATTAATTTCATTGGTATGTGTTGCTACCTTCAATTTATATTATTGACTAAAAAAATATTATTGTATCTTTATGTAACTATATATTTATTCTAGTATCACCATAGTCGATTCATTGGTAAAAAATAATTCAATATTTTATTTTGCTGGTCTTTTTTTGCTGACATAGATTGCCCGATGTTCCTTAATATCCAAAGTTTTAAACATCGGTAGAGATTGACATGTAAAGGCAATGGTGCATTTTCTTACTTGAGTTGACTTGTACGTTTCATTAATTTAATCGGTATATGTTACTACCTTAAATTTATATTATGGTATATAAGGTTTGCAAAATCGATGGATTGTTCGGGGCAGGCCGAACCATAAGGGCGGCGGACTGAAACAATTTCGGTGTTCAAAACAAGAAACCTGTGAGGGGTGTGCTAAAAAATCATACCGGCAACGAACCATGATGGTTCTGGTGTTTGAAACAAGAAACTGATGAGGAGGGGGAGAGGGAGAAGGAAGGAGAAGAAGAGAGAGGGGGAGGAAAGGAGGGAGAGAGGGTCTCTGGAGGCTACTGGAGGGCAACCAACCTCGATGTGCTATTGCCATGCTCAAGGGAACCTGGAGGAGGGTGGAGGGAGGGAAGGAGAGGGAGAGAGGGGAGGCCACTAGAGGCCTCTGAGTGCCAATGAGGTTGTGATGTATGCCATCGTGATGGTGAAGGTCGAAGTCTGAGCTCTGCCCTCGTCCCGGTCGAAAAAGGGTCTTTGTTCATTGTTTTATTTTTTTTTTGTTTATTGCATGAAGTCACTTATACAATTGATTTTCATTTTTTTTTGGATTTTTTTGCGTTCCGATCAAAATAGTTGCTGACTTCAACTAAAATTAAAAAAAAAAACTTAAAAATCATTGAAGTTTGCAACTGTGTTGCTGACTTCACACAATAAACGAAAAAAATTAAAATAGTAGTCGAAGCCCCTATTTTGATCGGGAGGGTGGACCCCTCCGGCCTTAACCAGCATGGCAATTGGTGTGGTGCTCTCTTCGGCACTCTGGTGGCCTCTTCTCCCTCTCTCTCCTTTCCTCCCTCCACCTTCCTTCAGGTGCCCTCCGGCCGCCCTCTTCCTCTCCTTCCATCTCCCTCTCGCTCTTCCTCTCCTATTCTCCCTTTGCCTCTCTGTGTTGGTTTGGACTTGGTGTGGAATGGCATTAGGGGCTTATCAAACCATACCGATGGCCAACTGGTTCGGCCTCCGATATTGGCACGGCAAACCTTGATAGTTTCTTTATGTAACTATATATATTATTTTAGTAACCATATTTTATTCTAGTATCACCATTGCTGATTCATCTGCAATCTTGACTTGCTACCCTTGGAAAATAACTCAACTGTTATGAGTGGACATATTGGGTTTCCCAACCTTGATAACATGATCTTCAATAGAATGACGAAAGTTATTCAAATTTATTCGTTCAAGTTTTATAAATTATATATTTTCTTATATTTTTTTAAGCTTTGATAAAATTGAATATTGCCACCTTGATAACATGATCTTCAATAGAATGTGGAAAGTTATTCAGATTTATTCCTCCAAGTTCTATAAATTGTATATTTTTGTTATATTTTTTAAAGCTTTGATAAAATTGAATATTGCCATTCTTTTATTCTTAGAAGGTGGGTGCCCATGAAATTTGTCCAGCCAGATGGTTTCCCAATAATCTGACATTTTATTCATGCAGCAGAACATTTTAACTCTCCTAGATAATGAAAAAGGCATTGAAAAAAGAAAAATCTAGTTTCTCTTGGTGTTGTCTGGCAAAATTCAATGGTAGGATCTAATTTTTATTTTTTATCTTTTAAGTCTCATCTTGTGTAGAAATACAGCAAATAATTAAATATCCCTATTGCTATTATACCTATGCATCTGATGTTGCATATCATTTTTGATTCTGTTTTATTGTTTTTTTAATCTAATTTTGTGTTTGATGTACCTTATGAGCATTTATATAGTTAAATCAGGTGGTTTTTGTAGTGGTGCATTTCACTTATGTTAGCTTGACAAAATTTTATTCTCCAGGCTTATGGTTTGATGTGCTTTGCAGTGGCTAACACGAAGACATGCACATATGCAACGTGCACAACAAGGAATTCCAATTTCAGAATATGGGGTTAGGTTTCTTAATGAATTGCCCTGATGAATAAGTTTTTTCAAAGCATTCTCTCTTCTCCATGTGTTTTTAGAAGTGCTTTACAAATAGAAGACCAAATGTGAATCCACAAGAGCAACTAGCTCCAATAAACAGGCAATAGTGCTATTTAGAACTCAGAAGATTTTAACAAATTATGACTATTAAGAAACACAGACATCTCTTTGGAAGTATGAAATTCTAATATATCAGCTCTGATATTATGATTCTATTGGGTGATAATTCGAGCTTTCATGTTTATTTTGTTGCATGAATTTGTCATGTTTCTTCAGCAATGGAAATACCGTGAACATGAATTTACGATGATGCTGAGATATATTAATCTATTGATGTCTTAGGATATCTTTTTGGTCATGGAAATCTTGAACTGCTGACTTTTGACCTAGATAACTAGATGGAAGAATGCATGACCGATATTCAATAAAAAATAAATTGTAGAGTGAATGACAACAAAACCTGGTAGGTTTTTCTTGTGATATGAAGGTTGTGTAAAGAACAGAGTTCCTTCATGCTTCTCTGTCTGTCCTCTCCTTGCGTAGAAATCCAGTCTTTCTTGACATGCGAACACCTAGTGATTATTTTTCTGATATTTTAGATATTTCTATGCTGTATCAATGAATCATAGTCACCGTGACTTCTTTCCTTCCCTCACTATCTCATCAGTCTTAGGTGCACCACTTTTATGTCACCCAACTAAGGCTTCTTTAAATCACATTGCAACATAGAATTGATAATTCCAAACTCTTGGATTCAGGATCTTACCATTACCCAGCGACAGCATAATCTTTTTGACAATTGAAACATCCTTATCAAGTGTGACATTAAATGTTTCAGTGGTATAGGTGTTTTCAGGGAATATAGACTGCAAAGTCATTTCTTAGCTGGCATTGAAGTTTACTTGATTGGAATTCGAATCTTAACTTCTTGCAGTGGGTGGTTTTGTTAACTACTTCGGTAAGGGAAAAAAATGAACATTTCTGACTAAAATCCATAACAGTAAAAGTTCTAGTTTGAAATTGTTAAGGCATAACAGTATACAACACTTTATTTTCAATTTTACAAATCAACTGAATGTTAAAAAGGTAATGTCTGATGACACAGAAACCAAAGTATGTATTTCACTATGACTTAGGTGTCATGGGTTTAAAATACGGAAACGGCCTCTCCACACATGGGCGTATGGCTGCGTACATGTGACCCTCACTAGACCCTGCAGTGGTGAGGGCCTCATGCATTGGACTGACTGTTATCAATCCTTCTTCACTTTTTACCTTACCAAGCTCTTCCTACAGTGGTTTACACATCACTGGAAAATGTTGTTTGCTCTGTCACACAGGCTTTAGGTGCCCTGAACTTGCATTAATGTATTGGTGTGCAAAATTTCTTTGGCAACATTAGGAGACTCTAAAAAAAAAAAGGTGCTTTAAGCATGACAGAAACTCTGGAGGAAGATTATGTTTGTATGAGGTTGTATTAGGTCTGACTACTCCTTATCATCTTTAGTGCAAGTATTCAACTTCAAATATATATGTCCTGAACTTTTATACCAAGTCTGTTTGCTCAGTCCTAGCATTGATAATGTCTGGACTAAAAAGCTTGGTTGTCTGGAAACTAGCCAAAAGCTAATGTGTTACTTCTTGCTCTTATTTCTTTAGAATAGGAATTATATTGTTTAACATTGTGGGTATTTCAGGTTCTGGTTGACATGATTCGTGTACCTGATTGGGCATTTGAAGCAGCTGGTCAGGAAATGAGAGGAATGGGCCAGGATACTGCATATCACCCAGGACTGTACTTAACAGCAACTCAGGTAAATTTTATGGCTACCAGTTCTAGTAGCAGTGCATTTTCTTCTTGATTTGTTCCATATGAGCCCTTACTGGTTTGTAATTGTATAAACTGAAACTTTCCAAATATTTCATTATTTCTTGGTATAATTGCTCTCTCTCTCTCTCTCTCTCACACACACACACACACACACACACACACATGCAAAATCAATCAATCAATCTACTGCTATAAGGATCCTAAAAGTTCCAATAAGGGCCCAAACAATAAAAAAGTCATTAAACTACACAAAAGCATCTATTTCTGATTACGATGTCAAAATAAATGGGTGGACCTGATTATTTAGCACCATTTTTCTCGCCCCTCAATATATGTTTGCTTCTTTGGAGTTAATCTACTAGCATTTTCTGAAATGCTTCTCTCTTTTTCAGATGGCAACTAAGATTATTCTTTTATTTTTCTTTCCTTTTTTTTTTTGGATTGATATAATTGTCAGTGAGCCAGATATTTATCTTCTTGGAGATGCTACTAAATTGTGAAATCTCTATTTTTTATATTAGGATCTAATGATACTCTGAGCTAAATTTTCATACTGAATATATCGATAGCCATGTGACATTTTTTATTGAAGTTTATGTGGTACTTCAATGACTTGTATGAGCTTGTTATCATCTATCCTTTTCTTTTTAAACTGATGCCATTTATTGCCATCTGCAAGCATTTTGAGGTTTTCAAAAACGACTTTGCAGAGAGAAGCAGTTGAGGCACTTATTCAAGAACTACCAAAGTTCAGGCTGAAGGCTGTCCCAACTGATTGCAGTGAATGCCCCATCTGCCTTGAGGAATTTCATGTGGGGAATGAGGTAAGGGAATTTGATTCAGCCCTAAAACTTCTCTCAAAGTTGCATAGGTTACATAATTATGATCATTTAAGTTTTCCACCTATATATTTCTCAAAAAGAAAGAGACACTTTTCCACCTTACCTTACCTGCAGACAACTGAAGCATGTCTAATTTCTCTTGATCATTGTAGTGAAAAAAAAGTCAGTTACTGATATAATAGATTGTTGTATTCCATATAATAAGATTGGTCCATAGTCACCTATCACAGGTGAGCCGACTATCTGTCAAAGCAAATTTTGCTCATTCAGATGTGATTTGTTTCGATAATTACAATGTCATGCAGATGATTACATGAAGAAATATTCCTGTTTCTTTGTTCAAATGAATCAACAATTTCTAGTTAAATCTTATAAGGAAGTTTCTCTGTATCGAAATATTCACGCATCAAACTCCAATTCACACAGGTACGAGGCCTCCCCTGTGCCCACAACTTCCATGTGGAATGCATTGATGAGTGGCTGCGACTGAACATAAAATGCCCCAGATGCCGCTGCTCCGTGTTCCCCAATCTGGACCTCAGTGCACTTACTAATCTCCGAGCTGACTCCGATCAGCCCTCAGCCAGTGAGGTGACGACAGCCACACGGTATGTGCGATCACAGCCTGCAGGCCAGAGCTACCTGCTTCGGTTGCAGGGGCTGCTGCGCCATGTCCGCACTGAAAATGCTACTGCTGGTGACAATGATGACCACAGAGACCTAAACGACCACATGGATCTGGAGAATGGAGTTCATGGAGGGGTGGTATTTCAGGGTCCAACAAATGTAGCTGGTCCCTTGATGTCCAGCGACACAGTCGACCGAGTGCCTGATCACTGATCTATTTTCATGTATAACATCATTCTTTCTTCTTCTTCTTCTTCTTTTTTTTTTTTTTTTTTTTTTTTTTTTTGGGGGGGAAAGGAGGGGTGGGGGGGGGGGGAGGCAGGGAGGGGTTGGTTCACTTTGTGGGTGCTTGTGTTTTTGGGGTTGGGGTGGGCAGGGGTTGCAAGCAGTCAGGGCGACGCCTCAATATTTTCAAGTATTGGTTTTCTTTCAAACTTGCAGGGGTTCATTCTACTCCCACCATACTGGGTGGTGGACCAAGCTTTTTGGGTTGGTTGTTGGTTCTTTTCTTGCCACTTTTTGTTCATTTTGTTATTTTTGGCATGAGATCTATCTATAGTGTAAGCTTCTCGATCAAATAGTATTTAGGCGCGCAAATTGATGGAGGAAACAAATATATTAATGGTGAGAACGAGTTGTTAGAGAGGCCAAAGCGGGTAACAGGAAAGGCCTTGTTAAACGATAGTCTCGACATGCACAAAAACACTTTTGTTGGTTGGTTGGGGGTGGGGTGTTGGAGACCACGTAGAATCTAGTTTCTGCTAGCCTTTCATCATGGTATGCTGCTTGGCCATAGATGATGGAGAATACAATGGGAAGGATCTGATCATTAGTTACGTGCCTTGTATGAAGTGCTTTTTACCAATTCTACTGCGTTGTGCATGGTGAGTGAGAAGTGATCTTACCGATTACGGTGTGGGTTGGTCAGAAGTAATATTGGTCTCCAAGACGTGGGACAAATCCCCTTGTCAAAGTCGTCAAGCTTCCAGACCTCGACCTTGTGCTTCGACCTTCAAAAGGAGGTGGACTCTCGCTGCGACCTCGCTACCGTGATTATAACGAGAACTAAAAGAAAGCAAAATAGATGGAAAACATCATTACCCTTCAGCGAGTTTGACTCTTCTTTCCAACTCGATCCTTTTTTAAATATATATATATATATTTTGTTATTTGAGAAAACTCGAGCCTACAGGCATCTCACGAGCCGAATGGAGAATTAGAGGTGATGGAAGCATGGAACGTGAATAGCCGGGCTTGGCTCGGCGGCCTGAGGGGCCAAAGATAAATAAACAAACGACCTATTAATAAATATATATAAACGAATAGTAATTTCCTGAAGCGCTAAGCATCAGAGACAGAGAATGCCACCGTTTTTTGTCATATCATCTCAAATTCCCAAGCACAACCCCCGATTTTTTTTTTTAAATAATATTTTTTAATTAATATTTATGAAAATAGGTGTTACCGAGTATATTTATCAATATAAATTTTTTTTTGGTAACGGGCAGGAAGCATGGGATGTGTGGCACTTAGATTTTTTTGATCATAGGACAGGAAGTATGGAACGCGTGGCACCGAGTGGCGACGTGGCATGAGGATATGTTGAAATTACATATTTTACTTGTGATTTCAGCTGTATTTTTAAGCCCCTATTTTTTTTTCCTCTATTTTTTTTTCCTCGTGCTAGTCCCATCCGATCTTTTTGTTCCCGTTCTTTTTTCCTCTTTCTCTCGTTTGAACTTCATCCAATATTTTTTTATCTTAGTGTCCTTCTTTTCATATTCTTCCTTTACTTTTTCTGTACTTCCTTTTCGATTCCAGATCTGATCTAGTCCAAATTGAAATTGAAATTACACGTTGAATCTATGATTTTAATGTAAACATAGTAAAGTCGCAAGATGATTTCTACTTCACCTTTAGAACATTTACTTTGATAAATATATATTAAATATTTTAATTTAATAAATATTTATTAAAATAATATTATTTGAAAAAAAAAAAAAAACTCCGCAGCCCCGTCGCTTGCTCGGCTGCCCGCCCCGCTACGTGTATCCTAAACTTGAGAATGATGGCCGTCGCGAACGCGTGGGGCGCCGCTCCTCCGCCCCTCGCGGGAAGTCCACCTCAGCCTCGCCGATGCTGCCCTCCGTCGCCCCGTCCTCGGGAGCGATCGGGGCGGCGCCACCCTCTCCTGCCGCTGTAGCACCGCCGCCTCCGACTAGGACTGGAACCGTTGAAGCCGCCATTTCTCGGAGACCGACCAGGCCGAGAACTTCGTTTCCGTACTCATGGTGACCAAACTTTGCTGCCTTCCAAGCCCAAATTCGAGATCTGTTCCGCCTTTTCCAAAGATTTTTTTTTGTTTTAGATTTCGACTATTTCGACTTTTTCCGCAGTTTTAGCGGCTTTAAATATGCTTATTAATCCAGTGATTAATTCAATGTACTAATTTCTTTTTCTTTTTGCCTATCTGTTTTCATATTGTGTCAATCCGAATCGATTAATCTAACTTTCTCCTTTCTATTCTGGTAGTTCCAGCTTGAAGATGCAATCGAAAAGGAGGACCTTTTCGAAGCTGTGAAGCTGAAGAAAGCTATCGCTGAAGCAACGTCGAAAGATGTTGTAGCTGAAGTTATGTCTAAGTTGAAGGTCGGTCATATTCTTTTTATCATTATCAATCTGTTGGAACAGTTTTTAACTTTGAATACTGATACGATATTTTCTCATTCCGCAGATTGCTATAGAGGAGGAACGCTATCATGATGCATCAAGATTATGTAGACTTGCAGGCAGTGGGCTGGTAATTCTTCCTCACCTTGGCCATGTTAGTTTAATATTAGAGGTTGATTGAGTTTTAGAAATCTTGTATCTTAGATGCCATATCATTACCCACCCCAGAAACTTGATCCTCATTGTATGTCTCTGGTTCTCTATACTGCTTGCAACATTAGCTCAGCTGCTAACATGAATATGTAAATCAACTTTAGACTGCCTAATTTTATGCACCTTATTTTTCTATTTCAAAATTAAAGTAGACAGTATGTCAAGAAAGGAACTGTTTTTTAGCATCATGAAGTACTGTTTTGCGTCATTCATTTGCTTCTTCATTGCACCTCCATTCCATTATTTTCATGGGTTTTCATGTGACTATTGTAGTAGCTGAATTTGTTCTGTTCTTTGCTCTTGCTTATTCAATGATAGTTTGTCCTGTAATATAACCATGTTTTCAGTCGTTATACTTTGTTTGTTAAAGCATAGATAAATGCTACTTTGTCTTTGACTAAATTGTCTGATAGTTACAATTTCCACTTACCAGCAATGTTGATGGAGTGCATTTCAATTTTGAGTGATGCAATGGGGCATTTTCATAACCTTGTTCAAGTCAGCCAGAAGAATTTGAGAATTGGAGCTGAGTTTAAAATGACACATTGCGCTATAATTTAGTATTAAAACAAGTTTATGGTGTTACTGGGATTGGTGTCAAGTGCTACATCTTGGCACTGGAAGATAGAGAAGTGGGTGAACAATAAGTTATGTTGCTGTTAGCAAATCAAAGTTTGTCTTTTCCCCTAAACAAATTACTTTGCTCCATCCTTTTGATTAAAATGCCATTTTTTGAATGAGAAAGCTCCATCTGTGACTCTCATGACCTCATAATAATGCTGGTGTGAATAAAATATCTTACCAATATATAACTTGCCTCAGGGCACCAAATAACACCATGCTACAGATTAACAATGATATAAGAAAAAGGAAGAAGTAACCATGGAACTTTGTGGAAAAGCTTGAATATTACAAAAATCAACTGACCTGATGCATATAGATGTGTTCTTTGCATGTCCTAGTAGTTTTATCTGTTTATGCTGTTTAGGTCAGGTCAGTATACACAAAATGACCCCAAAGATGCAAAGGTTTTGAAACATGCCTATAAGTCTACCATGTATTCATCAACAACTACTACTTTAACTCTTCAACAGTGTTTACTAATTAAAAGAAAGGAACTTCAATTTTGGTTACCACTTTGAGCATCAGCTTCCAATAATTTCTTAAAAGGCCTTTTCCAGTCCCACTTTCTGCACACCAACTCTTAAATACATGCAAATGCTAAGGTTAACCGATATATAAATTTTATTTCTTTTTCCTTATGCACCTTTGCTTTATCGGACAGAGACTTAGTCTCAAGTGAATATTTGAGCATCATAATCATTTTAATTAGCATTTTGCATGCATACCACAGTTCTTGTTTAAAGTAATGCTCTATGGTGTGCTGCAATTCTGATTAGTGTATGCTACTGCCATCACTTCTTGTGTCAGGTAGGTTGGTGGGCAGGCTGGGCAAAGGATTCAGATGATCCTTTTGGCAGAATAGTATGCATAACCCCAGGAGTTGGGAGATACATTGCCAGGAGTTATAGTCCTAGGTATTAGTTTTGGCTCTTCCTTCTTCTTCTTCTCCTCTCCTCACTTCTCCTCCCTCCCTCTCTCCCTTTCTTGAGCTGCCATTATAGCTTATTGATGACTGCACATTTCAGGCAACTGCTCACTGGATCTACAGGAACCCCATTGTTTGAAATCTTTCTTGTCAAAGATGATGATGGGACATATATAGTGTAGTTATTGTAATGTTCAGGCTCTTATAAGGAACCTTCAATTCTACCATACTCTGATCAAATTTTGATAACCATTTATTATTTTCCCCAACCACCTCTGATGTTCAACTATTGGCCAGGTAGTATCCTTGCAAACGATGAAAGGAAATTCAACCCTTTCCCCCTCATCACTATTGAAACCCACAGAGGGTTCAGCTGTTTCTGGCTCTGAGAACTCTTCCATGGAAGGAAATCCTGCAAATGATGCTGTTTCAGAGAAAGGAAATGAGGATGCTGCAGAGAAAAGCTGTGATGATGCAACAGAAAATGGTGGTGAGGATATAAGTTCTAAGGATTCTAGTGAAGCAGTTATTAAAAATCTCATAAATTTCCTCAAGGAGAGAATTCCTGGATTTAAAGTGAAAGTATTGAACGTTACTGGACCTGAGGATTCAGAATCCTTGGGGCAGTTAGTGCAGGAAGATGAAGAGAAGACTGCTTCCACTGATGATTTGAAGGATGAAACCAGTAATCTGGATAGCATTCAGCATGAAGCACTTCCAGTGGGTGGGGGTGCTAATTCATCTGAAGGGAACAAAAATACAGTTGTGAAGCTCTATATCGGTGGAGTGCTTCATAACAAAGAGGATGGTTTGTCAAAATCCTATATACATGTTCCAGCAGAAATAAAGGATATGGAAAAGGACTCTTTCATATTGCATATTCCTGGCAGAAGTGCAAAGCTTGATTCAGGAAAAAGAAAAGCTAGAAAAATCAAAGTTGTGCTATTGCTGCTCAAGCAGCCTCAGATCTTATGCCTTTATGTTGCGAAAACATTCTTGAGTGGAGATGAGTCTTCAAAGGTGTGCTTAAGATAGACTTATCTTCAATCACTAGACTAATCTTCAATCATTCAGTAACTAAATTTTTTAATTGCTCCATGTTTGTGATCCAACTTAATACTATACATTATGTCCGAACTTTATAATAATAAGCACTACTAAGTGAGCTGCTGATACTACAGTTTTCATGAGTACCTTTTCCCTTACCTGCAATCAAGATGTAGTGATGAGTGACTCTGATGATCTTGTAATGCTGAATCATGTGTCTTCCTTGTACTAGTAGTACCACTGCTACTACTGAATATGTTGGATTCCTTTTTTTATGCTGACTTTTCGGTATATATGATTACGTTTATATGAAGGAAAAGTTTAAATTCACATATATAAAATACTTAAGAGAAAGCCAACTCTTGCATGCCTTCATAATATTGCTGGCCTTTACCTTAATCAGCGCCACTAGTTGTGCTCTCTAGAGGTTGGATTCAAATTAGTATGATGGAAAAATGATTTCTGTAACTTAAGAGCCCATGCTCGATCCCACTTTCAAGCAACCAGCTTAGTTGTCAGATATAAATATTTCATCCTTGTTATTGTGCATTTACTTTCTCTGGACAACGCCAAATACTTGGTGCATATTCCTTGAGTACGAATTCTTTTCTGTGTCGACTGAGATTTTACATTTCCTCTGATTTCTGGTATTTTTTAGCTTGAAGAAAGAGGATGCTGCCAATGTAGATGAACTGCTTAATGTATTTGTAATTATATGATAGAATGACAGGTGTTGTATATTTCCATTGTATTGAATATAAGGGGCTAAACACAAAATGTTATTGACAGTTAAGAAGCCTGTGTATGCTGACGTTCCAAATCAATTCATGCCCTATTACCTTGTGTTTATAACTGGCTATAGGCTGATTACAGTAGGACCATAGATGAGAACAAATCAAAAGATGGAATAAGTTTCTTAGAGTTGACTATAAGAAATGAGTGTTTATGATGTGTCAGTTAATTGAGACATTACAGAAATAGTACATCATTATGTTGAACAGAAGCCATCTTGAATTATCTATGTTTATGTCATTTGAACTAATCAATCAAGGGTTAACTTTACTAGGTCTCTAAAGAACTCCGAGAGGTTATCCAGCTTGCAGTTAGCGAGGCTCAGAGAAGAAATGGATTATCAAGGACTACCTTTTCTAATCAGATCATCACTGACAAATGATGGTTTAGATCCGTTTGATGGTAAGTCTGTTCGGAGAATCAATTATGGTTTGCTTTTGACTTAGAATATGTTATATAGCCAGCATCCTCCATCTTCATGAAGGTCTATATGTCGGAGCTTTTGGCCCTCATGGCACTGAGGTGGTACAACTGCAGTGCAAGTATGGTCACTGGAATGGCACAGATGAAACAGATCAAGATGCAGAATTTTTTGAGTATGTCGAAGCAGTAAAATTGACGGTGATCTAAATGTTCCTGCTGGACAAGCATGTGATTGATTGATTGGCTTTTGTTTCACATTTTTCAGTCACTCAACTGTGTATATTTCATACTTGGTTTTCCTTGGGTAGGTAACATTTTGTACTAAAATCGGGAAGGTGAATCTGCTCCAAAACCATGGAATCTATCCAGAGGAGCTTGGTGTGGTAATCTTTGCTTCAGTTTCTTTTAGTTTGATCCTGTATCAGATGTGGAAGTGATGATCTGGCATAACCTGTCTTTCAGACCTTATAAGAACAATTTGATATTTCACCCCCTTTGATTCCTTGTTGATGCGGTTATTTAAATTTGTTTTTAGGCACTTTTGTAACGACTCAGAACCCCATCTCAGCAAAAGATTTTCTTTAGAGCTGATCTAGTTGCATGAAAAATGCAGGTAGCGAGTTACAAGGGACAGGGAAGAATAGCAGAACCTGGATTCAAGAATCCACAGTGGGTCAATGGAGAATTATTACAGCTTAATGGAAAGGTAAAACTAGATATTTAAATGTTTGTTTCAAATTAGTTTGTGGCTGTAGTATTTGTATTTGTGTAACTCTATGCCAGCAATTACATAACCTTGAGACTGAATTTACCATTCAGCATCAAATGCCTTACAGATTAGATGAGGCCCATGAAACACATGGCACATGGCGGGATGCTAATATATCTAATTAATTAATGTAGTTTATTGGTCATCCTGATAGAACATTCCGATTCAAGAGGCAGAAGCCGCGTACTCTTTGATTTCAGTTGGTTGAGGCTGGGAGGTTCTATAGAATAACCTCTTCCTTGCTCTTAAATCTTTTCCTATTGGTCAAACCTATTTAATTAGTCTTTCGACTTCTTTTTTCTGCAATTTCACAATCGTTATTGATAGAAGCTATAAAGACTTATCTGAAGTGGGAAACAGGCCTGGGTGGATGAAACTTAGTTGCAGGAAACTTTTATTTAGGATCTGTACTTGCTCAACACCAATTCCTAAGTGCTTCTTATTCTAAAATTTTTCAAGAGATCCACTTCCACATACTCAAATCTGAATCTGCTGCCACCCTCATCTGCTTCAGATAACTAAGGGATGAAGTGGAGCCATGCATTGGGATGTTATTTGAAGAGCACATGCCTTGAATATTTATAAGAAAAAAACACTGATTAACAGGGTTTGAATCCACAAGATGTGCATTTTAGATGCGAACTCTAGGTGGGCTGTACAACAGTACTAGCAAAAATGGAGAATGGAGAACACGAAGGAAGGGTTAATGTCGAGGAATCAACTAAGAATAGCATGATCATGTGCTACAGTTATTTGATAACACCCATATGAGGGGTGATGCGGGGCATGAAAAATTAAGGGAATGGATGAATTGCCGATCAAGTCTTCCAAATGCTGGCAACATCAATGAATGAAAGAAACCTTAGTAGGAGGAATCCAAACTGCCTCTGGATGGTAAATTATGGAAGTTGTTTTTCCTACAACAAAATTGATTGTCCAGTACATCAGTCGATCATAAAGTGTGATAGACTAAAATCACATGGTGGATCATCTTAAACTCCTACAATGGCTTCAACTTTGGCTAACGAGATGTATCGCACTGCGAGATTGTGCAATAGTCACTGCTGTCTGCCTCCGATAAATCCAGAAACAGAGGATAAAATTAAGAAAGATACCAGATTATAATACTGGTGAAAAAAATATCAACTCCCTCAAGGAAATAATTTTAACACTCACCATCTCTTGTGCAGGGTTTTGTGCCTCGAGTCAGAGGCGCAGGGCTTGGTTTCCTCTATGTTGTACCTGAGCAGAGAGCTTCCTGGTGTCGTCGAGCATTCGAAACTCCCAGACTGTTGTTGTGCAGGGCAAACAAATATTCGAATGGTGGTAGTTGACGGGCCTTCGAGGAGTTGCGGATATCACAGACTTGTGCTGTTCATAACCCTTTTTTATCTTTTCTTTCGTTTTTAAGTTTAATTGTGAAGCTTTAGTTCTTCCTCGACATTTCCCTTATTTTCTCGGAATTTTAAATCATGCCAGAATTGTTTTTATTTGTATATATAGCAATGGTGATCATCGCTTCAACAACAGGCTCGCAATCTCTGACATTAATATATTTATATTTCCTCCCTAATTTGAGATCAGGAATGGTGATGCTAAGGAGTAAATCCAGTGCGTCAAGCAAAGCGCTTGCGGGCTTCCCTTGCTTTCTTGTCGACATCCTTCTAGCTTTTCAGGTATCGACACGTTATCGATTCTTTCTGATGCTAGTCGTTTCCATCAAGCAGGCTTCTCCGGAGTGGCCCATGCTATGGAGTGTGAACATGGTCGAAGGTCGCTCTCCATCGAGACTTTGATGGCCAATGGCCAGCTAGATTTGCCTTTCGAGTGATGGAAATAAGTTGTGCTGGGATCTATGCGTGATGCTGAAGGACCCGATCAATATGGGTTATGGGGTCATGGTATGGGCCCCGATCCTTATTTTCATGAATGCGGAATCGATCGGAGTGGAAGGTCATCTTTCTATCACACGCTTTGGACCTAATAGATGGGTGGATGGTTGGAACTTTATTTCTCATTTGCCTCCAGATTGCACAGCCGGTGATATCACATTTCTTTGGAACAAGAAGGCATGGGCCATGGCGATTCAAAAGGAGGCAACCATAATTTTGTTCTATTCTCTATTTATCAATGCTTGGCTCAGAATCTTCTGTTTTATTTGATAATATTAACAATAAGTAAAGGAAAATCTTGTAAAGGAGAGAAGGCTCCGAGGGGAAAGAGGACTTACGGGAGGCTTTATGACCTTTTGGAAAAGTCTCCCGGTCTTGTTCATTGCTTCGCTGCGCATTAATTAACGAAAAAAAAAAAAAAAGAGAACAAAAGATAAAGCAAACTCCACGGGCCCCGCTACCCTCACCCCCTCCGTCTTTTTTAAGACCGTGGTCCCTTTACCACCCCCCCGGATTGCCTCGATAAATTATATATAGATATATATAAATTTACACCCGTTCCCCCTAATCGATATCGGATCTATGGCGGCGCCGACGACGGGTTCGTCCCCCCGCCCCGCCCCGCTGCCGGCCCCGCCGGAAAGCAACCCGGCGCTGACGGTCGTGGCGAACCGGGATGGGCCCGGCAACGAGTGGTACTCGTGGAGCGGCCGCGAGCGGGAGGGGGAAGAGTCGCGGGGGGTGACGCGGATCTTGTGGCGGGGTCGGCAGGCGGTGGCGTTGCGGAGGGTGGCGATGGGGGCAAGAGTGGCGGAGGCGGTGCTCTGCCTCGTCGCCTTCTCCGTCCTCGCCGCTGACCACCGCAAGGGCTGGGCCCTTGATTCCTATTACCGCTACAAGCAATTCCGGTACCCTCTCTCTCTCTCTCTCTCCCCTCGGTTTTTCCTTCTTGACCGTCGGATCCGACGGTCCTGATGAGAGGTCTCTTCCTCCATCGTTTTTTTTTTAAAAAAAAAGAAAATTGTAAAAATCTGGTGGGGTGGGGGTACAGGTATTGCGTGTCGGTGAATGTGATTGGATTCGTGTACTCGGGATTCCAGGTGTACGCGTATGTTCACCACATGATGAAAAAGAGGCGCATCATCGACCGTCCGGTTGGAGATTACTTCGACTTCGCTATGGATCAGGTAAACGGCTTTCAGCTTTCTAGACCTCTTTTTACCCATAAATTTTTATTTTGAAAGCTAGTCGTTGATTATTCATTAGGAGCTTAATTTGCTCCCTCCAAATAGCATAATTTTGGTCAATTTGGAGTGTTTTTATATGTTAAGATAATCACCAAATAACGAACCCTAGCTGGAATACATTTGTTTGTTCCTTTTGGTAGTATCTGGCTCAGATAATTACTCTAGATTTTGGGTGATATCTAAGTTTATCATTGTCTTGTCAAAAGAAAAAAAAATATTTTGGATCTTAGTCCTGTCATCCTCTAATCTACATATTACTTTTTTTAAAAAAAAGAAAAGAAAAGAACAGAAAAGAAAGAAATGGCATTACTCTTTAATTCCCTCACTGTTGGAAAAAGTTTGTTGATGATTTCTATTTTCTAATTCCAAGGGATTCAAATTGCTCCACACGATTCATCATCATTATTTATTTAAAAAGAACAAGAGGGGCTAATTCTCGGCCGCTACCCTATACACGCCCCATCCATCTAGGCTGGAGCCTAGGCTCTGGGGCAGACCAGGCGTAGAACAAGGGATTTTGCTGAGTGAAGGTCAGATCCCAGGCCTCTTTCTTAGGTGGCAAAAGGAGGTAGGGATCATCCAAACTAAAGTTCCATGGTTAACAACCTCCATTATTAGCTGACCTTTACCTGAATTAAGTGTCATCGGCTATGGACCTGACCCTCCAGGGAAGGTGCGGGGTTTGGTTTGAGAAGAACCTTGCAGAAAACTTTGGTATTCTGCATTAATGCTTGAATTATTTGCTATAGAGTAGTGACAATACACGAGGAGGGAAATTTGTTTGAGGGAGAATGTGAATTATCTTATAAGATTTTATGCAGCCTATCCATAACCAGGTGAGGACGCTAGCTCTTATGGATCGTTCCAAGCTTATGCCAATCGGACTGGAATAGAAACCTAGTAGGGGTCAAATTCATGGATGTGTTAGTTGTTGTTTCTCTTTGTTGATTGCAGGTATTGGCATACCTTCTGATTTCATCATCATCCTCGGCAACAGCTCGCATCGGTGATTGGGTGTCCAACTGGGGAACCGATCCCTTCCCAAGCATGGCCAATGGCTCTGTTGCCGTGTCCTTTCTCGCTTTTCTGGCATTTGCCCTCAGCTCCCTCATCTCTGCCTACAATCTCTTCAACCGTAGCATATAGCCACTATCAATTTCAGTGGCAGGCAGCGTCTGATTTGTTTTGTATATTTTTACACAAACCATACACAACAATAAAATTTGATATAAATTCTCTTTTCCTTGCAATTCTTCTGTAAGCTTACAGCTGTTGGAAAGTTTTAGTAGCTTCACCATGCGTAGAGATTTTCGCTTTCGATCCTCCAAGAGTCATCTAACATTTCAGCAACTCTCAACTTGAATGACACCGATAAAAGAGTGCGGGTGCTCTGATGGCACGGTGATATAAGTGGCATCAAGCTTATATTTGTAAAAGTGAAGCTTTGTTTTAGGTTTATATTTCTCATTTTGGTTTCGGTCTAACCAGAAAGGGCACCGGATTGAATTGCTCCTCCAATTAATTTATTTTCCTCCTTTGGTTTTAAGAACAAGATTTTGATCTACTTTTCCTTCGAGATCGAAAGTTATCATATAACACAAGGATAGTTAGATACAGGAAGTGCATGCAGATATGCTATACTGAGTTGCCGACTACTTTTAGCTTGATGAAGGTATTGAACTCTCCATTATCGGTTTACACATGTTAATAGAGGTATATAGCTTTTGCAGGATGAAGTCCATCAGATCACTGTTAACCAGAAAAACGATCCTTTTTTAAAGGTGTTTCTTGACTGAAAAATGTTTTTTATCTTTTTATTTTTTTATCCTCCCCTTTTTTCTTTTTTTCTCTCTCTTTTTTTTTTTTTTTTTTTTTTTTTTTTTTTTGTACAGGAGATTTTGTTACAACAATGAATGATAATTTTGAACAGATTTATTTAAGCAAAATTAGCTGGCACTATTTCCCGCTTTTTTCATTGCAACCTGCAATTACAAACGGGCGATACTCAGAAACAAAAAAAGAATCGAAGATAACAACCGAATCGCAAAGTTGAGAAAGTTCACGACGGAATTATATTCATAATAATACTTCGATAGATAAAAGCATTCTTCACTATCCAAGAAATATGAATGAAATCTTTAACGGTTCTCTGAATTACTTTAATAAAAGAATAAGATTGTTCATAAAGTATGCCCTAATTTACAACTTCCATAAATTAGCATCTTAATTAGGTATTCACAACCTACTCACAAAACATCAATATGCAGCGAGGTCGATGGTCATGTTTAATTATCGTTCCCTCTCGCAGGTTCATCCCTGCATGCTCATATTTACCGTGAAAACCGGTCCACAATTTTTTCCCCCATTTCTTCTCTTCAATTATTATTATATTTTTTTTCACAGGGAAAAAAATTACATGATTACCAAGTTCTGTAAAGGATCTGTTGGTAGCGTTAAAAGGAACAGATCAGAACACTACTTTTTTAGTGGAAATCCAGTTTTCCATCTGTTTGGTTCTTCAGAAATCTGAAACCCAGATACCGTTTTCTACATTCTGTGGAAAATTAAACTTTTTGTTCTTCGACAGCCACTCCAAAACCAGGCGCTTACAGAAAATCAGAATTGGGGTCTTCTTTTCCCGATATCTCAAAACACTTCAAACATTCATCTGCTCCTCTTTTCTGGAAATGCTCTTATTTCCCACTTTTCCACGGATCTTGAAATCATTTAGACAGATACCTCGAATGCCAAACTTGTGACCATGCTCCGCATTCGCCTAACACTTCAAATTCACATATGATGAAAGCCAGTTATCAAAAGAATGTAAAGCAAATGATTAGTGATATACGGAAAAAGTTTTGCTGCTTCCTTCTTATCACTTCAAGATAAAGGAAGAAGGAATCCTTTCCGGCATAAACAAGGCCAAAATATAGAAATACGAGCTTGCTTAAAACTAAGATTAACAGCTAGATGATAAAAGACCGGTTGGCTCCATACCTGTATCTAAGATCCACATACTTAATTGTGTGTTGATCATGTATCACATCCATTTTTCCCACCTATCAAAGAATGCTTTTGCAACTAGATGGTTGTATATCCATCCGAGGGAATTTCCAACAAGATGTCCTTCGAGTTGGGTATATATCCTTCTCCGCTACAACCACAGAAAATGCACTCCATTCAAGCACTTCCTTCGAAATGGAAGCACAAAATTATCCGTTACCATTACTCGAACACGCTCATGATATATAGATATCCTTGGGCTGTTTCGCTTCACAGCCCGTTGGACACTAAACTTGCTTGATTTCATGCGTTGAATGTGCGACATCTTCTTAGCAACCGTACGTGGGAGGGTCTCCAAGGCAAGTATAAGCCTCCGGGAAATAGGTTTTCCTCCAACATCTCCGAGGCCTTCTTGGTGTTCTGAGATGTAGGATTCCGGGAGGGAGATAGATATCTTTTTCGCGGATAAATAAATGCTCCTTGAGAGATGTCCGCATTTCGTATAGGTAGGTATAGCTTCGTTGCAGGGCTAGCAAAAAATGACCAACCCGGCTTTATATTCGATTTACAGTAAATTTGGCTTCGAGCTAAACAAGCTTATTAGATTATAAAACTAGTTAAATATAAAGTAGGTCAGATATGTATTTCAGGTTCACGACCTGTTTAAATTGTTTGATACTCAAGTAGGGGTAGATGATTAAATCTATTTAACCAAACTTGTCTACCCATTCTAATCAACTTCCTTGTTTCTATAACCCTATTCATACATTAATCTCGATGCACTACCATATACATTAACCAAACTTGCTTTGTTTCTATAACCCTATTGATTGATTGGTGCATACTGGGTAGAATATATATATATATATCTTCTAAGGTATAGGGTTAATCGAGCTGTGCTACCGGCACGTCTCTTTGGCTCCACCCATCATCGCACTTCGTGTTTGGAAATATATAGTCCCATATCGATGAAGTCTGCTATGAATTTTTGATCGATGCCGTTAGAAGAAGAGGGATTTTAATTTATGAAGAATGAGTCGGGTCCCCTTGTTATATAAAGACTAGCGAAGTAATTTCCTAAAAGGGCAAGAAGATGGGCAGGTGACTCGTTAAGTTCAGCTCTCCTTCATCTACAAAATGGTTTGATCATTTCTATATAAAAATTCTAATAAGGTTTTTTGTTTGTTTCGATAAATTAATAATGTACAGGTTCGAGATTTTACAACTGCTCACTTGCTTTGCCTTCCCTCTCGCTCGAGTCTTAAGCCAGGACCAACAGCGGAGGAGCATGAGATAATATATCAATTAAGTGGAGTATCAAGAATAGATACATCTTAGAGGCTGTGAAATCGGTATTATCCGTGATCCATGATCAAAATAAATAACTATTTACTTCTTGGATTCTAGTTTCGACCATCCCTGCACTTCATACCGCTTGCCCGCGTCTAACCCGTAACCCCCCAAAAGTCGGAATCTAAAGGGGCGCGTGAAGGAAGATCTGCGTTCTTTTTTTTTTTTTTTTCCCCTTAAGTAAATCCACGGATTTTTAAGTCCAAGCGGGTTGGATCGGGTCATGAATCAGCTCAACTCGTTTATAACTTTATATTATTAATGCATCTCAATAAATTAAATATATATATATATATATTGATATAGAGCAGCTTCCACATAAATTTTAAATAGAAATCCGGTATGATGGACCATATAATTCGCTATCTAATTTGCAATATTATTGATTTCTTTTTGATTCTTGTCATCTCATAAAAAAAATAGAATAGCTTTCATTTGCTGGCAACCCTGTATCAAAGCATGGGATTGGACTATGTGTTGGGCATGGTGGATACCGATCTGACAACTGTCAAGAAGTCTTCCATGAGAATGATATGGAAATCTACCAAGGGTTTTGACTGCTGCAATCGATACACCACTAATTACAAAAAGATTTGTCGATTACTTGAGAAAAAGAAACAAACTCTTCTAAGTTTAATGATCTATTGCAGCCTAACACCAGGCCAGGGTAAACTTGAATAAAACTAGCCTTGAAAAGAGAATAAAGATGAAACAAAGAATGGAGGAAAAGAATCCTATTCTAATTCTTCTCAAGGTTTTAGCCTCTTCCTTCGATGCTTATCTTCTTTATTCCTCGACATCTTTTGCAACCCCCACGTCCGCCAGATCGGCCGCAATTTAATCATAAGTTCCTCCTCATTATTTTATCAATAATCCTTCTATTTTAAAGTAGTGGGGGCCCAATGCCGCGCCGCCCTTCTCTTCCCCTCCTATTCAAGCTGGCCGCCGCCGCCGCCACCGCCGCCGCGGCGGTCCTCGCATTCCGGCGGCGCAACCGGGACGGGGCCGTGGTCTCTCTCCGCCGTGAGATACGCGACGCCCTCTTCCTCCTCCGTCAGGTCAACGGCGGAGCTGCCGCCACCCCGCCGGCGATCCTCGTCACGGGATTCCGGGCCCACGGCAAGAGCTCGTTCGTGAACACCGCGTGCCGCGCCCTCGCAGGCGAGGCCGGCCCCCTGCTCGTCCGGGCAGAGACGGCGCCGCCGGGCCCCGGCTCCGCCACCCTCTCTCGCCACGTGGTCCGGGCGGTGGTGGCGGGGGGAGAGGAGGAGGAGGAGGAGGAGGAGGCGATGGTGGAGCTGGTGGACGCGCCGGCCCTGCCGGAGGCCGGAAAGCTGACGAGGGCCGACGTGGAGGCTGCACTGGAAGGCGTCGGGGAAGGGAATTATGGGACGGGGGCTCCAGCGATCGAGTGCGTGGTTCTGATGCTCCGCTGCGGCGGCACGGCGAAGGAGCGGAACCTAGCGATCAGGAAGCTGCCCGATATCGCCAGCGCCATCCGCGACCGAGGTGCCGTTACTTATACCGCTTTGCGAAACCCGTTTCCAAATGGACCGAAAAAAATTAAAATGAAAATTAAGATCTTATAGCGTTTCCTTTTCTCGTTTCGCTGTATACGTAGGGCTGCAGCGTTGATATATATATATATAAATATATATAAAAGATAGGAATGGAGTTAAATTTGTTAATAATTTCAGGGTTGCAATTCGTGGTGGTGTTAACCCAGAAGAAGGCCATAAAAACGATGCAGGAGGCTGAAGAGCTACGGCGGGAGGTGGCCTTCAGGGCAAGCAGCGACTGCGTTTACTTCATGGAGAACTACGTCGTATCAAGTAACACGCTTAACATTCGCCATCCCCCTGCATTAAGAAATGACTTCGAGACGCACTTTACGGTGCTCGCAATCATCAGGCAGTGCATCGAGTTTATCAAACTATATCGTAGCAATTCAACGCACAAGACCACTACTGCAATGCCGATAGAAAGTATCAGGCTGTGAACCATTAATTAATGACACCTTTGCTTCCTCTACGTCTTTCATCATCCTTTAAAATTAATGCCTCGATTACAAATTATTATAAATTTAATAATTTAAAAATTGTCACTACTTTTTATGACTTTTAATATAGACTTTCAACAGCATTCCTCCCTCTCTCTCTCTCTCTCTCCCTCTCTCTCTACTGAGAGGGAGCCTTTTCACTTCAAGGAATATTATAAGCATGATAATGTTTACCGAGAAATACGAATATTTCATAAATCTGAAAAAAGATTTGCTTAACCATCAATATTTTAAGAATATTGTTTGAGAATACAAAATAATTTTATACAGGTTCGTTATTTATTATTTTAATATAGAGAAATGTCATAGAAAAATAGGACTACATCTAATGTTTGGTGACCGAGTAAAGAAAATATCATTAGCTTTCCTTATTCATTTATTCGAAGATTGTCTTTATTCTATCTAGCACACATGTATTTGTGGACTTAAATAAATGAGCTGTGTGGCTCGAAGTTCTCTTGGCCAAAGATCTGAGCTCCGGTCTTGAATTGGCATCCTGGAGTTGGGCTCTGGGACGTTGATGACTGAGAGCTGCGTGGCTCGAAGTTCTTTTGGCCGCCACGGAGGTGCATGATTCCACCGCACGTAATGCCCATCGATGTGGCAGGGCTAATGGAAGCCACCGAGATGACAGCCACTGCTCGACGTGTCAATAGTATATGGCCTTGCTTATATGCAGCAATCCAGTTATGCCATGGGATCGTTCCCACTGGTCGCACTGCGTAACAGGATCCGGCCGCCATGATGATGCCCGGCTCTACTGCTTGCGGTGCTTGTCAAAATGGCCACCGTCGCTGCCACGACCGGTACACGTGTATCAATGAATATACTATATTAAATATATAATATATAATTTAATATATTATAATATTTTAAATATAAAATATTTATTATAATAAAAAATATATTATAATATATTATTATAATATCATGCTTTTATATTTTTATTTTATAACTTCTTTATTTTTTTTTAAAAAAAATATTAATTATTAATTTTTATTTAATTTTGAAGTGAAAAATCTTAGATTAATTTCTTAATAAGAAATCGCACTTTCAAATTGCTATTTCTCTGCATAGATCCTACCTCCCCTTTCATCTATTAACTTCACTTAATAACCACTACGGTGACAGCACGGTCGGTAAAAGCGCGACTCCTTCCTTGTATATTTTTTTACTGGTCACGAGTTCGAGGCATGATCCTTCGGATGACTCGATTAAATTCCAAAATTTCTGGGTGCACATGACTGAGAGTGGAATGGCTGATATTCTGGTACTGTAGTGGGACTAGGTTGACGTACTCATCAATTGATGAAAAAGATATGTGAAAATTTGTGACATGCATCGAACAAAGATCTAGCAGGTTGGGAGCTAGAATGGGGGCTACATTGGGTAGAACCCCCTTGCCCTTTATTTCATTATATATATATATATATATATATATATATATATATATATATATATATATAAACTTCACTTAATATATCCCCCACTTTGATAAATATATAATAAAAAAAATTATTATTTTAAAACAAAACTCCAGAACTTGGCGCCTGCGAGGGTTCTTTCATAAATGCATGGGGACAAAAAGAACCATGAATAATTTAGCTTGTCCATATCAGAAAGGATTCGTCAGATTTAATCTAATCTAATATTTTATTAATGGATATCATGGATTCAACCTTCTTGTTAAGTGTACGATAGAGGATTAATCAACATATATGTTCTCGTATTGAAAGCTACTCCAGCATGTTCTCTATGTATCATTATTCATAAGATACCTTATGTGGCTGTTGTACATGTTTCTTAAATAATTGTTATCGAAACGATGGAGAACTCCATAAAGGAAATTAAAGACTGGAATATCCTTGCTTGATTATTCAATTAATTCCAACCTAAATATATACATATGGTCAGTAATATTTCTAAAAACATATATGTAATAATTTTGTGGTATCTTGAATACAAGCACTCCCTACTTCACCTCCTTGATGAATTAATTAATTCTAGCATTCATACCTTTAATATCAAGAAATATCATGAATAACTCGGGCAAGGGATTGGCTGCTAGATTTTCAAATAGCATTATTGTACTCCGGAATTCCAACGCTATCATTTTTTATATCCATGAACCTGGCCTTAAACAAGTGTGAATGGCCAAGTGCTTTCGATGTTAATGTTTCCAATAAATGGGAGAGATTGTCACTTGCATCTAATCAACCAAAACTTATTCTATAATGTTATCAGGGCGCCGACGACCCAATTCGGCCTATATACCTATAAAACATAATGTCATGCGTGACATAACATGGATATTTTAGTGCAAAACCTTTGTAAAACTGACTCAAGTTGCACTTAATTGATACAAATGATGTATCGAGTTTTAAAGGCGATGATGCCTTTATATCATGTCCACATCTTTTGTTCATTACTTTTTTCATGCAAAACGTTCAAGCATCCCTATCCTTTATTAACAGAAAGAACCTTAAGAAAAAGTTTCTTAACTGATGCAGAAAGAATCACCACAAGCCTCCATTTTAGAAGCTAGGGCTATCCATGTTGTATGGGTTTTGGTCATAACCAAAAACATAGCCATCCCTTTTTCTTTTTTTTTTTTTTTGTTTTTGCTACCACTTGGTCATTGGGAGCCATAATTTCAGGGTTGCAACCTCTTGCGCCAAAAGAAAGAAAGAAAAAAGAAAATTAAAAACTTTCATATAAGTAACTTTGTAATAAATTTTAGATCTAGTTATAAACAAATAAAGCCAACTGATGGCATGGATTCACGTGCACATGACCCATATGAATACTTATGTACCATGACCGTACTTTCATAGAGTACGGAAGGAGAAAACTTTTAACAGTTGATGGTATTCTATGCGACTCGATATATATTTTTCTGATTCATTATTAAATATTTTATTTATTAATTTCACCGCATGTGTTTATACTTATTTGTTTTAATTTATGTGATATTTTTTTTTTTCGAAAAAAAGAAAGAAAGAAAGAAAAAAGATCGAGTAATTGCAGTGAGATGGTAGTAATCAAGGGTGAAACATATGAAGATGGAGAACGAACATGAGGTGTTGGAATGAATAATTTAAAGATTTATGAAGAAATTTAAAAATAAAAGCATGAACCATGAACAATCCAAAATCTAGCACGTAACAACCGACGTTGAAGCAAGGCCCTTCGTGTATTGGTCGTGAACTGGCTGGCCGGTAGTTCCCCTCCCGGGTCCCATTTTGAATTGCCGGATCCAAAGACTTTATTCTCACCACCTGCGTCCACGGAACTCCCCCCCCACATGCTCTCATAATCATAAGACTTTCTTTTGTGACAGGTGTCGACGCCTCTCTCGATTCCTGCGACGCATATGCTCGCATAGCTACCCGATTAGTCCCCCCCAAATAATACCTCGTAACTATTAACTTTGAATGGACAATCTAAATATACCGAAATTGCCTTTTTACAAATTTATAAGAATAAATCAAAAAATTATATTTATACAGGTCGATTTATTAAAATATCTGGATAATTTAAGATAATAATTTGATGGCAAGTATTGGGAAGATGTGCCGAATCATTACGATGCAAATGGTTCGAAGCATCATCCTCCATGAACCGATCAAGGATCAAGATAATTTATTTAATAAAAAATACTCATTATTTTTATAAATAATAATCGTAAACGATATAGTAAAAGAATGATCGTTCAATTTTTTTTATAAATTATTATATTCTTGAACATTATTTTGTTGGTTTGATTCATTGCCCCGATCGATTCCTTCGGGGAATGAGATTTGAGTATGGGTCTAAAACCAAGACCTGAAATATAAACGATATACTAAATTGGGGGCGATGCGTGCGAATCACACGCCCGCAGCCCGAGAATAATTTCGCCAAATTAATTACTCACCAACGGCCAACAGCTTTGCTAGGCTCTTTTCTTTTTATAGATATGGCCGGGTGATGATATCAGGCTCTGTCCTTTTATTTATCTTAATTTATTATTGTACGGGTTATTATTATTTTTATTTTTTTAAAGAAAAGGGAAGGGGTGGGGGACGGGTAACGGCTTTCCTCGAGAAAGGTTGGGGGCCGTACACGGAAGTAACGATACGGCCGTCCGACGCGTCGTCGTAGCTCACGCCGTGGTGTGGGCCCCACGCTTCCCCTTCCAGCGGAAGGCGAAAGGATTCGTTTCCCCTGATGTCCTCCCCCCGCACCATGCAATCCCTGCAAGCGCCCCTCTACATCCACGATATAACCAAACTGCCACCACCGCGCCCCGCTATGAGGGCAAAAATTTTATCATCCCCCGATTCCAAGCTTCTTGAAACGCTGGATGGGTGATGTACATGTACGTGGTTTTACTTGGCCAATCGGCTATTTTTTATTATTTTTTTGGAATAAATCAGATATATTAAAAAATATTTTTGAAAAATGTACGATCTAATTTGTTAGATAAAAAATTTCTAAACTGTACAGACATATCAGAAAGAAAGGAAGAGATAAACCTCCCCGAATGAAATGCGATAAATGAAGCCATCCAATCAACAGCCGAGTTGGTTTTCTGATAAACATGGTGTACAATCATCAATCGGCTATTTGCTGGTTTAGTTGATCGACGACAACTATCTAATCATCCATGACATTTTATAATGTACTTCGAAATTTATTATGGTATGTTCAAGAAAATATTATGATTACGTATTAATGATGGTATTCGTTTAATAGGTATGGTGTTTATATTATTTAGGATTAAAAATATTTTTTATATGATATTTATTTCTTATCATGATATTAATTTTATAATTTTTAAATTTTAAATTCTGGATTTTATCATGGCTACGTAGCTTGCAGGTGCAAAATTGAGAGCCATATTTAATATAGGAGTTGATGCACTAAATTATATTTGATTATATATTTAATACTTATTTATTTGTTATTTTAAGGTAAGTGTCATGGATAATTGATGTTGAGGTCAGTATTTTATAAAGTATGATCATCTCAAAATATATATATTGATAAAAATAATATTGAAATATATACGATGATCTATGCAAGTGTATATTTAATTTCATATTGATTATTCACCGGGAATATCTTAAATATTTATACAAAACTAATAAATCTAAATATACATTATGATTAATATTTTTGAGTGAAGTCATCGTTACATCATACTCACCATGTCAACATGGAGCCCGCCACATTTCATATTCAAGTATGTAATAGAAATGTTTAAGCTTCGTTATCATGCATTCTTAATTTTATTATCAAAGAAGTTTTCGTTTGTTTAAAACTCTATGACACTGGTTGGGATACTTAGCTCTTGTTTTGAAGTAATCTATTAAAGGACCATAGCAAGCTATGCAATATAAATAAATTTAAACCTAGAATATTGAAAATAATTATCAATTGAAAACTAAAGGCTAAAGATGTTAGATACCAAGAAAGAAACTAGCAGACATAATAACCAGCAGTTCATTGACTTGCTACCAAGAGGGTCCTGCCATCATAAAGGATTCTATCAACCGGCACCTTTGAGATGCTTTATAACTAAGGACTCCACCAACTGCTTGTACTGCCTTTTCCAGGAATCCACCAAGGGTCAGGTAGAATTCATCACGAATATCAAAATGAACCAAGAAAATGACAAGCTTTATCAAGTTTTTAATGATCAAATCAAGTATGAACAGGGGGATTTCTAGGTTGTGGGGTTTCCAACAAACCTATAAAAATCAAGTTGGTTTTAGAGTTTGAAGAGAACAAGAAAAATAAGTCAAAATATGGCCAGCTTAAAAAAATCATTGTCCTTAGCCTTCTAGAAAGGATTCAAGTTTTGACAATGATTTATCCATTGTCAAAATCCTTCTGATTCGATTACAACGCCATTGGATCGATCTACTAAAGATTTAGTTGTCATGGACTCGAAGTCTATCCTGGAGTAAGAACTCGAGCTTTTAGATGATAAGAGGTTATTGTTAGATTCCTTCTAATATTGACCAGCGTACCATTGGTTTGGTTTTGATAGCACATGGTTAATCATTAAAAAGTCATTTTTTTTTTTAAATTTTTTTTACAAGAGGGTGTGGCTTGGTCCTCGATCGTGTTCCAGTATAATTTTCTATATATCATGAATTCTGTTATATCCCTCTTATTAAGGCCTATCAAGGTCCAAGGCTCACCAAGGCCAACCACTTCGATTATTCGGTTACAACCATTTCGGTTATGTGGTTACAACCATATTCTGTTATTCGGTTACAACCACTTCGATTATTCGGTTACGTGGTTATAACCATATTATGTTATTATGTTATTCTGTTATTCGGTTACAACTGCATTCGTTTATTCGGTTATAACCACCTCAATCATATTCGGTTATTACAACCTCTATAAATAGGATAAGAGGGAACACTCCAAGGAGAAAAAAAGGTCGGAGGCCACTCTACTCTATTTATTTCTTTTTCCATCTATGCTATTTTTGAATTCTCCATTCTGTTGATGCCTAGACCGCCCACTGACTTGAGTGTCGGAGCGTCCCCCGCCGGAAATCCGGTCTGGGAACTTTTGCAGATACCCGGGAGCAGAATCAGGAACGCGAGCGGGATGCCCGACGCTGCCGAAGCTTAAGCCACGGGTGATCTGGCGGCAACAAATCCCTTTTCAAAATTTATGATATGTGCTATATTTCCAGCATCATCACTCTTTTGAAAAAGAGTGCTGTCGTTCCGGATCAATTCACTCATTATAATCCCTGGTGATCAAGTTCTTTCAAGGTTTTATTAGCTTTCATGAGTTCTCACCATCTAGTTTAATGGTTTTGGCCAAATTCAGGACAAACAAAAGCCTCACTCAATTATCATTATGGCATGAATGGGCAAGATTCACAACTTAAATATAATTAGACCAAATATTGCCAACATACACAGTGACTTAAAAAAAAAATAAACAAAAAAAATCCCTATTCTTTTTTTTTTTTTTTGGGAGGGGGGGGGGGGGGGGGGGGGGGGTAATCTGGGAAATAAAAGCCATCGTCACGGGCAGTTGTAAGAGCAGGGTCGGCCTGAATTGGAAATGTACTCGCTTGTCCCCCCGGCCTGGGCAGCGTCCCACGTTACTTCCCCCGCTGCCTCTCTCTCTCTCTCTCTCTCTCTCTCTGGTGTTTCCTTTCCCTCTCTTCCCTCTCTCCCTCCAAACCCTAACCCTCATGCTCGAAATCTCCGCTCCCTATCCTCGGAGGAAGATCCCATTACTCGCCTCCACTACCTGAGCTATCGAGCTCGCAGGTTGCCGTTTCTTCTCCTTTCGTTCGATCTCGTTAGAGCAAGGAATAGGACGGGAAAAGTTTTCGAACCAATTGTTGGGAATCTTTCGGATTTCCATGGATTAAGGAGACTTCGTTCCAGCTATTTCTGATTTTATTTCTTTATTTTGGCATGAGGCCGTGATTCTGCTCGGATCTGCGGGGATGCCAGAGTTCTGAGGCTCTGCGAGCTTCCGTTTTGGGGAGTTCCGTGGGGTTTGTCAGAAGTAGCGAAATGTAGGCGAAATGGAGAGGGTTTTGGGTGCGTCACCGAGCTCGCTGCTTGATTTGCAGTTCAACATTGCATCGTCTTGGCCTGGCTTTGGTTAACAGTTTGTGAAGAAAGTAAGAATTTTTTCATCTGTTCTGTCAAAAAGTTTCGATTTTTATTTGGAATTCTGTGCGTATTATTCATTGAGTGAGCGTCGGTGTATTATTCGAGGCTTTTAAAAAGGGAATATTCGGGATTTTTGTGGGTGTTCTTTGGTTGTGGTTGATGGTTATTGTGAACACCGGTGATCTGAACCGATGAAGAGCTTGGATTGCTTCAAAAAGAATTTGAATAGGAGCAAAAGACCAAAGAGGAGGCTCTCTCTTGGAGAGTATAGGAAGGCGGTGTCATGGTCCAAATACCTGGTCTCTTCTGGTGGGGAGATTAGACGCGGAGGGGAGGAGGAATGGAGTGCGGATATGTCCCAATTGCTTATTGGGAGCAAGTTTGCTTCAGGGCGGCACAGTCGGATTTATCATGGTATTTACAATGATAAAGAGGTGGCCATTAAGTTGATAAGCCAGCCTGAGGAGGATGCGACTCTTGCTTCTTCTCTAGAGCAGCAGTTCACTTCGGAGGTTGCCTTGCTGTTCCGTCTCCGGCATCCTAACATAGTCACGGTAACATTCTTATGCAGAGTTCCATGTTTTAATTTACACTAGTATCGCCGCTTGTATGGCATGCGGTATATGGAGAAGCAACTTTTGGATGCTCATACTATTTGAGATTCTGTTTTAGTTGTAGTATATCTTTCTCTAATTTAATGTTGAATTCATTGAAATTTTATGGATTCCAAACTTATTACTTTATAACTTGGGAGTCTGAAATACTACAAAAAAAATAACACAAGAAACTGGTTTTGTATTTTATTTGTTGGGTACCTTAAGTTGGTATTCACACTGATTTGGAGTAATTAAACATGAGAGAAATTAATGCTTCTAAAATCACATAATTTGGCTGGTAATGATTCTAGATTTTGAATGTTAAATTCATCAGACACAAGTACTTTTTTCCATAAGCAAACAAGCCCTATCATTTCTATTCAGCATGAACTGTATCATGGAATACTAATATTTCATGACTTTCATCACTGCAAGCTTTTCAAATCCCTCATATAACTTCCATCCTTGTTTTATTAATCCTTTGACCCATTGAGGATCTTGTTGAACCAAACCAGAGCAACCTCTTTGCCAGAATTTTCAGGTATCTAATGGTCAGTTATCCAGTTCACAATCCTCTAACCCGGAAACTTATAACCTTCCTTTTATGTACTCATGTCTAACTCAATTCATCTCACTCACTCCATCTTACCATTCTCTTCCTAATTATTCATTTTATATACCTGATAATTTCATTGTTAACAACTTGTTCTCTTCAGCGATTCCTATCTTAGTATCAAGCACTCCTTATATGTAGTTACATATCCATCAAATCCACCTCAAGCCTATCCTTTATTTGGTTTTTCATCTTTCTGTTTCATCTGTGATAACTTGAAATTAGACAAAATCGCAACTTTGTGCTATCCCTTGGCTGTCAATTGTGACTATATCATTTTCCCTTTATATTCCACTAATGGTTGCTTCTTTATATGGCAATTATGGCCATCTATTTACTGAACCTCTGTTCATTAATTTGTTCCTTTGCAATTTTAGTTTGCTTTCAGCTTGACCTTCATCTTGCCTTATTATTTAAACTTGATATGATTCAAAAACTAGATACCATTTGTCTATGGCTTATGTAAGATATATTTGCTTTATACCAACCTATGGAATAATCACTTCAAAACCCATAATTGACCCTCCTCACAACCATATATCAGAACTTGTTGCTGCTCTTATCTGCCTTCCATATACTTATCATAATCTTTCTTTAAATCCAGAAGTTATGCCAGTATTTTCCTGTTTGCAAAATCATTTAACTATTTGCCTTATCAAGGAACAATATTTGCATGGCATTGTGATTTGACTTCATCTTTAGTTCACCACCAGTCACCTGCTATATAACTTCATTATGTGGTTCGTGGATTTATTTCCAATGAAGTCACACAATGTGGACATGAACTTCTTTTGCTAAAGATGGGAAGACACCTTGTATGATAAATTGCACATGTAAGAAATGGTTTTGAACCCAAGACTACTCGCTTGTACTGCAGCCTCCATTCTTTTGTTTTTCTCATCTTAGATTAATCTATTTTCATTTCTTTTTCTATTTTCACATTATCTTTGTTTATAAGAATTATTACACCACTATCATTCCTTTCAATGTTTGGTTATGTTTTATACTTTGGATATTTAGAAGTAACTGGCTGTGTTTGATGTTTAACATTTCGTATGTTGGTTGGTTGGTTGTTGGTCCTGTAGTCTAACATTTCTGACGTTATCCTTTTCAATTCATCAAAACCAAAACTTTCTTATCCGTGATGCTGTGATGGTAACCATGCATGCATCCTGTTATTGTAAGATAAGCTTAATGCAAGGTATAGAAGGTGAATGGTTCAGATAGTTACAGTAATCTAATAAACTCATGTTTATGTGCTTGTATCCCCTTACCGATAAAATTTGGATCCATGTAAGCTCATGATGTATTTCATTGCATAAAAAACTATATCTCATGAGCATTTCTAAACCTGTCTCCCACCCAAAACTGATCCCCCCTCCACCTTTTATAAAAATTACAACATACCATGCTTGAAGAGTTTTCTCATTATAAATGAGTATTGATGAAAGAGCTCATGAGTTGCTCGATGGTACTGGAATTGGGAAGAAACAGAGTATGAAATGGATGGTGAAGAAGAGAATTAATGGTCAAATGCATCTCGTGCATGTGAAAAGTCAAACAATTGGCATCTTACACACATGTTATATAGAAAAGCATTTGAATGAATGCTGTACGACATTTATTTTATTTACTTAAGCAAGAGAATGATATCCCTTGCTGATATGATTGATGAAGATTGTTCTAGGAAGACCTAGAAGCTATTGATAGGAATATGTTACCTAGACCCTTCAGTTTACGGAAGTGTTGGGCACCCCATAGATATGACACTGGTAAGGATCCACAAGAAGAAATTCCTAAGGATTAGAAAGCTGTGGCACTTAGAGAAGTACGTGCACCCAAGACATACAGCAGTTCCATTTGACATATTTGTAGAATTAGATTTGTTGGATTAGCAATCATTTATCATCGATGATAGCTCTTAGCAATCAAGCAATATGAGAAGAAGTTGAGTGACTCAAAGATGCTACAAGAGAGGTATCGATGAACAACCTGGACAGACAGAGACTGCGAAGGAAAGTTGCGACAAACTAACTCATTAAATGCCTGTCAAGCATGGTGTCTATGCAAAAGGTAGTAAAATGGATAGCACCTACCAACTAGTGAGACTGATCAAGATTTGTTAGGGTTCACCATTTGCAGAAGGAAACTTGATGAATCTGCATTGGCTTATATGGGAAACTTCCAATAGATCCATTAAGGCTAGTTTCTTCCACTCTGTTGTATAACATTTTCCTTTTATGATCATCTTGGCATGATCAGGATAATGCATGCACTTGTCTCTCTCTGCAGTTTGTTGCGGCATGCAAGAAACCTCCAGTTTTCTGCATCATCACGGAGTACATGGCAGGTGGTTCTCTTCGGAAATATCTCCACAAGCAAGAGCCTCACTCACTCCCTCTGAAGCTGGTCTTGAAATTATCCCTTGATATTGCTTGCGGAATGAATTATCTTCATTCTCAGGGAATCCTCCATAGGGATCTGAAGTCAGAAAATATTCTTCTTGGGGAAGATATGTCTGTAAAGGTAGCAGATTTTGGAATCTCATGCTTGGAATCTCAGTGTGGCAGCGGGAAGGGGTTCACAAGTACTCATCGTTGGATGGCCCCAGAAATGATCAAGGAAAAAAGTCATACAAGGAAAGTTGATATATACAGTTTTGGCATTGTTCTTTGGGAATTATTGACAGCAACAGTCCCATTCCAAGACATGACTCCTGAACAAGCTGCGTATGCTGTTGCCCAGAAGGTATGATTGTATAGGTTCCTATAATGTGATCATATATTCATAATTTGTATTAATTTGAGCAAGTTCTTAGATATCAGACACATCCATAGGAGGTCTTTTCCTTTTTCTCAACTGTCAGTGTTTTTACATGGACTTCATTGGATAGGTTGCTCTTGGTTTCATGCTGATCAGGTATTGTGTCTCTTTAATTGCTATATTGTGTTGAAGATAACATACATTATGACCAATTGTGAAACAAGGAGTTTATTGGTTTCTTTATCTCTTTACCTGTGGCATGCTGCATATACGTTGCCATATACGTTGTCACTTTATGGCTACTTGGTGGCAGCATGTGGAACCGGAAAGAGATTGTTTGTACGCCACTTTGAGAGCCATTTTCCCCATGGTTGCCTAGTTATTCTTTGTATTAGGATTCATTCATTATAATAATAATAATAATTATTACTATTTTTGTGACTATGATACTGAGTTAGCTACAAGCACTAATCTTCTTTTGTTAGCAGATTCATTCGTTAATATGTTAAGCTTGCTCTGTTATTGTTCATGTATATCTCAACTCCATTGATTCTTGCAGAATGCTAGACCACCTTTGCCTGCTGCTTGTCCCCTGGCATTAAGACATCTCATCACTCAGTGCTGGGCAACTAACCCTGATAAAAGACCTCAATTCAAGGAGATCGTATCTCTACTTGAGAGCTACAAACAAGCTTTTGATAAGGATCCTGCATTTTTCTTGTCCTACAAGCCTGTTCAGCAGCAGACTTTTCTTGGATGCCTTCCAAGGTGTATTGCTGCTGGAGAGTCCTCCTCTTGAAGCATAAGACAATTCTCTATGTTTCTATGCAGTCTGACTTGTACTATATTTTTCCTACCATGCCAGTTTTCGCTTAATGTTATCCTCATAAATGAGATGAAGGCTTTACCATAATCTAGGTTTGTATCCTTGAATCTATGTTTAGTTTCCTGGTATGCGATTGATATTGGACAAATCCAAGTCAGGAAAAAGCAAATGCATTGTGGTGTCTTACGGGAAAAAAACAAGTTACCTTGCAGCGAGCTTGTTTCTTGATACGGAAGTTCTTGTAGGGTACAAAATAATTCAAGTGGAAATTTTACTAGTGGTTTCTAGAACTTTTGCAATTCTGTTGTCTTAGATTTCTTTCTTTGGAGTTACTATCGGGTTAAGAGGTGTCTTCCTTTAGTGTCTGTGGTACCTGGTTAACGGGAACATGCTTTGCAATGAAGTCAAACATGTTGATAGATTATGCACTAGTAGTTTTCTTAGAACTTTGAATCCATTTTTTATCCACGTCATTTACTGTTGATCTACTCCATTCAACCTTTGCTGATTTCTGCACTGCTTTAGGTAACTGACAAACACTGGATGGAAGAAGAGTACAACCATGCTTGTGTATTTATTACTGGGATCGAAGCAAATTAATCACCAATGGCGGATAAAATGATGAGGGATTGGTGTTGAAAGTCAAACCTTCTGTAATGCAGAAGAACATGATAGAACTTCCGACTTGGTTCGTATTCCACTGAACTTTCCTTGGAGCTGCAAAGGAATCTATCTACACAAAGTGCTTTGGTAACAGGTTAAGAATTTGGTCATTTAATCTACTGATTTATCAATAACCCAGGTCTAAATGGTTGACGGCTTTCAAGAATAATAACATGGAAATCGGCAGGTGAGCTTCAACAGAGGGGATTTGAAATTGGCTCGTTTCAGTGGGGCGTGACTCGGTGACGTGCAGTCAATTAAAATTTTAGTTGGCGTTGAACTCTACAATTCTAAATTCCATCCCAAAGCTACCAAACAAATTTTGTTAATTTTAGCTATTATGATTTACAAACAGAATGTAGAATAAAATAGAAACGCAGAAAATATATATATATATATTTTTTCTTATTTCTCTCTTGGTTTTCTCTATTTTCGTAAATATTCTATTAACAGTCAGGTTACTTCTATAAAATATAATAATTTATAATTTAAATATATATTGCTAAAGTGTGTCCTATAAGCGATTGCCTAAACTCTAAGCAATTTTTGGTCCCCATCTAATGATAAAAAATCCTACCTAAACCGTGTTATCTATTTGCTACGCTTGCATCCATCCGGTCACTCTCTTACCTACCAATCATTGATTCCGGTCATCTTTCTCCAATTGGACCCGTGATCTTGAAGCATCACCTACTCAAGTAATTGCTAAATTTAGGATTAAAATTTTTTACAGTTACACGTAGCTTTTTCATCATTGTCAACGCGGCAGTATCAATCGATCCGAGACATGATTTTATTAAATTCAAATTTTTTTTTTAGCTATATCGAGATTTATTTTCTCGTATCTTTTTGTTTACCAAAAAAAAAAATAAAAAAATAAAAAACCAAGAGATCTGGTGGCAGCACTTCCCAATCGTGGTACCAAGAATGTTTCAATTGTTAAGCAATAAAAAGAAAAAGGTTGCTGGAGTTGCTCAACTGGCAAAACCCTACCATCCATTCAAGCCAAAGTCGGTTAATGACTTGTGTGGGGACATATCCTGTTTACGGACCTGGCGGTAGATGCGTGTCACACGCCAAGCGTGAAGCTCTCCTAACAATGAAAGCTACCGAGTTGGGTCATTTAATCTCTACCTACCGGGGACCGTAAGACATTAAAGAAGAAATATATATTCATTTTAATCATGTATCCATCCAGAGAAGCAATTTCAGGAAGATAAGGGAAGAAAGGGATGAATAAAGTAAATGCTTGTGGCTTGGAATTAAATGCGTGAGATACTGGAATGGTACTGAGTTTAAAACTGAGTCATGATAATGAATTTTATAATAAATTTTTATTTTTATTTTATTTTATTTTATTTTTGGGAGGGGGTGGAACGGCATTCTATCTATCAAGTACTGATAATGTTAAATTTTACTTTGAATCCGGCCTGCATATATATATATATATATATATATATATATATATATATATATATATATATATATATATATATATATATATATATATATATAATCCTTCACAAATCTTGTGATAAAAAATAAATTATATGAAGAAAAAATATTTTTGTAGCTTTACTTGACTTGATTCGTCTAATCCATCATGTCCTGTTCCAAGACTGCAAATCCCATCTCATCTCGAGTTAAGTACGGGGCAAGTTCGGGTTATAGCCCACCAGATCCATTGCCATTTCCAGGAGAGGGAAGGAGACTAAACCTTGAAAATTGGCACATCAAGTGCATAAAATCTTATTTTCTCAAAATAGAAAAAAAAAACATGATATTTTTTTAAGAATTTTTTTTAAAAAAAAAGTAATTATGAACATAAAAATTATCATCACAACATCACTCTCACATATATATATATATATATATATATATATATATATATATCCTTTACCTAAAAAAGATCTACGATTTCAATTGCATGGCAAAGCTGTATTGCACACTTGTTAAAAATAAAATAGCCAAACTTTTCTATTTTTCACGAGGCCAGATGCTAAAGTGTGTTAGATATGAAACTTATAAGTGTATAAATAACATTATTATTATTATTATTATTTTTGCATGCAAGATTTATATAATGCATAACTTCCGCAATACATGAAAATTAATTAATTCTTGATCCAATTAAGAATAAATTATGTATCGATAGTAATAAAATTAAGATCACATGACAAGGTAACAATATGCTTATATAGTCTTCAACAACAGGGCCCCAAGCATAGCCAATTGAACATCAAATTAGGGGACAAAAAACTAATCTAAAAAGAGAACAAAAAAAAAAGAGTACAAAATTACATGTCATTTCCAAGAGATAACAATATGCTCATATAGTCTTCAACTACAGGGCTCCAAGCACAGCCAATTGAACATCAAATTAAGGGACAAAAAATTAACCTAACGAGAGAACAAAAGAAAAAAAAAAAAGGGGGTACAAAATTAAATTGAACCTTGCCAATGTGGAAGGTAAGGAGGTAGGCATCATCCAGTTTTCATTCATTCATTTCCTCATTAAAAGATAACAATATGCTTATATAGTCTTCAACTACAAGGCTCCAAGCACCGTCAATTGAATGTTAAATTAGGGGACAAAAAATGAACCTAGGGAGAATAAAAGGAGAAAGAAAAAAAGGTATAAAATTAAATTGAACTTGCCAGTGTGGAAGGTAGGAGGTAGGCATCATCCTGTTCTCATTCTTTCATTTCATTACGGATAAGAGGATAGTCCTTATGAATTTGATAAATACACACGTCCTTTTCCTGGGTACACTCCCCGTGGGAGGTAACATCGGCGACATGGGAGTACGTTTAAGAAAATATGGACGTGCACATATGATCCCGTTCCAAATAAAAAGCGGTTCGCGGGTCTCTACGTACCGGTCCCATCTCCAGTCTGGGTCTACCAAACGAACGGCAGGATCTCATCAAACCTGTGAATCGTCCCTCCTGCACGAATATCGGTGCAATCACTCCGTTGCAACTGGCTCCTTTACGGATCGTTTCAGCAGCTCCTCCGGTACATTTTATCGAACCAGTTCCACCGCATGATCCATCGATCACATTCGTGACCCGTGACCCCGCAACAAGAACGATCGCGCCTTCGATTTGGTACGAGTTTTGACCTTCGGATCACAGCCTTAGGATGATGTCGTAAAGATGGGTCCACCGTCAACGGCCGACCAGATTGGAAGGACCACCGGAAACAGCTGGGCAGCCCGTTTCTCTCAAAGTTACAAGCGCGTTGGCCGGCCACGATCGGGACCTCCCGCCCAATTCTCTGGCCTCCACCCCGTCTCCCGTCACCTCCCCGTGATCTCACCTCCGAGGCTCCGCTCCGCCCATGTGGCGGCCCTCGCAATTTGCACGAACATGGTAAAATATCCTCGCTTTTTTCCCTATTTGCCCTCTTATTCATGTGTACAATTTTATCAAATAAGAGATCGTAACCATAACTAATGAAAACGAGCAATGATACGTTACCATAGTTTATACGTGCATTTATAATTATCTTTTTTTTTTTTTGTTATAGAAAAAAAAGAATAAAAGGATTCTAATATAGAGCTCCATCAGAAAATGAGTATGCTATGTAGCACCAATTCTATACGTTGAAATGGATAGTTTTTCAAAAGATAACAAGTTCCCGGCCACTCCAATACTCCTATATTCAGGTTCGAGGACTTATCTTAGAATTATTTAAATCCTTCACAAGAACCATTTCTCAAACCTGGAATGTATAGGTGCAAAGTCACAGTCCATTCCCACTAAGCTACTTCCAACTTATAGCTTTGCTGGCCAAACATGATACAAAGTTTCCAAAATCAACTATTATGAACTTGATTAACTTTTCATTTTCACAGCATAATTCATATATAAAAATATTTTTCTATGAAATGTATATCGTTCGTATAGACCGGAGACTAATAGTCATTATGATTACTATAACTCATGTTCATTATAATTACTATTATATTATATAAAGATAGTTGAATATTGGACGAGATGGATATACCATTTTAGTTTTGCGGTGCAAGTTCGTTGTTGTAGTCAGTCTTTATGTTTGTTCTTTTCATGCTGGTATCCATCATTTTCGATCATCAATCAAGGAGAAACTTAAAAATATATTTAATGGGAAGATGGTATTGATCTTGATTAGATGTAACAGTGGTGCACTATTACCAAAACTGTAACAGTAAATAACGGTTATCATGGGAGAAAGAGGCATGCCAATGTAACAGGATAAAAGCCTTTATTGGGGAATCGTGCACCCAGCTCATGGGGAGGAAGGTGATGGGACGCGCTATCCTCTTTTTGTTCCCCTCTGGTGGTTCGCTGATTCGCGTCACCCACCCTAGACTTTTGGGATTTTCTACCTGTCCCCTCCATGGGGAACCCATCCGTCCTTTCAAACATCTCTATGTCCATTTTGGTAAACCCGGACACCAACTCATCAATCACAGCCGTTCATTGAGACAGGGGTAGATCGGTCATTTCATGAAATAATGGATTAATTAGATTTGATGCTGGCGCAGAAGGGGGCGCGGGCTGAGCTTCGGTTCTCCAAAATATATATATATATATATATATATTCCACGACTCGAATCTTGTTTTTTTTTTTATTAGAATGAATAATTAATTTTCCATTATATTTGTTGTGAATTCCGTTTTTGCTCCCCCACGTTATATTATATGTGAGGGAGCTTAGATTTCCGCTCCTCGTCGTTTCCTTCTCTTTGAGATTCCTACAGAGAGGGCGAAAATCTCCGAAGCTTCCTCTAATGGCGGGGTTTTAGGGTACGACCTTTTTCTCTGTCTGGATTTATTGTTAAAAAAATTGCCTTTGAGTTTTTGGTCCGTTTATGGATAGTGTGAGCTGGTGAATCGGATGATAAGATTGGTGGGTTTGAAATTTGGCGAGTTTTTTTTTTTTTTTTTTTTTTTTTTTTTTTTTTTCTGATTTTAGAGTAGATCTTTGAGCTTTTTATGGTTTTCCATTTGTCGGTTTGGTGTAATGGATGGGAGGTTCTCTGTATGGATGGAACCCTACGAGATTCGAGGAGAATTTGATGAATTCGCGTCTGTGGGTTTGGGTGTGGAATATAGGGTTGTTGAGTGATGTGGGGAGATTGACGCATTTTTTAGCTCTGTTGTGATATTCTAGTTGGTTATGCTGCGAAAGATTTGGTCTTTTTTCTGCTTTTTGTTTGTTCATTCATTAAAAGATTAGAGCTTTGTGGATATGGATTGATATTGGAGGGGTGTGATCTGTTCTTATAATAAAAGGTACAACTTTTCTGTAATATTAGCTTGTTTAATGTGAACCTTTTTTTATATATTTTCTGTTTATATAGATCTTAAGTAGTTTCTCTTTTTCGTTGGATTGTGTTTCTTATTGTATGGTCTGTTAATGTTTTTTTTTTTTTTTGGGTAAGAATTTGTTATGTGAGCAGAGGATGAAAATTTTGCTCCACGTTTCTTTCCTTTTTTTTATTGGTTTTGAATGAAGTTTCATGAATGAGCTATTAATTGTTCTGTTTCTTCTCTCACAAAAGATCGAATTTTTGTTATTTTGTGCTTGGCGGTTTGCAGATTTTTTTCCATTTGTCAGATTTGAATTCTTTAGTTGGTTTCTTCAATTTCTCCTGCAATGCCTGGAATTCTACTGGATGGAGTTGATGCGAATGAGGCATCCAATGAGTTGAGTCCTTCACAAATTAAAGAGAATTTATCTACACCAAAATCTCCGAGGGCTTCTCCAAGCCCTATGAGTGCACCAAGCGAGGCCCTGGACCTCCCTGTTGAGAGTTGTGTGGAGCCCTCGATCGAGCAGTTGTATGATAATGTTTGTGAGATGGCGAGCTCCAGCGACGGGTCCTTATCTCGGCAGAGCTTTGGATCTGATGGTGAGGAATCAAGGATTGATTCAGAGCTGCGCCATCTTGTTGGTGGGGAGATGGAAGCTATCAGAATAATGGAAGAGGAGAATGCAGGTTCCACTAATGTGGTCACCGGAATGGAAAATGGGTCGGCTGACAAGAACCATGAGAACCCATTCAAGGTACAACCTTTCCTTATGTCTTCTGAATCGTCAAATAAATCTAAGAAGCCTTCTCGATCACAAGTGGAGTCAGATGCATCCCTGAAATCCAGTCCGAAGAACAAAGGCTACTCCCCGGAGAAAGGTGATAAAAGTGTAACCAAGCCGAGCAGTAGAGCTGGCCGCATTAAGAAACTAAAGAGTCATTCACCAGGAGAGGCAAAGACACAAAATGGAACTGATGTTCCGTCTGAAGCAGGGTTGGATAACCCAGATCTCGGGCCTTTCCTTCTTAAACATGCAAGGGATTTGATTGCTTCTGATAACCCACGAAGGGCTCTCAAGTATGCCCTTCGAGCAGCAAAATCATTTGAGAAATGTGCTGCTGGGAAGCCCAGTTTGGACTTAGTGATGAGTCTTCATGTTATTGCTGCAATTTACTGCAATTTGGGACGGTATGCTGAGGCTGTACCTGTGCTTCAGCATTCAACTGAGATCCCTGTCCTTGAAGAAGGCCAGGACCATGCCCTTGCCAAATTCTCTGGTTATATGCAACTGGGAGATAATTATGCCATGTTAGGTCAGCTTGAGAACTCAATACAGTGCTACACAACTGGGTTGCAAATCCAGAAGCAGGTCTTGGGTGATATGGACCCAAGAGTTGGTGAGACTTGCCGCTACATAGCTGAAGCACATGTGCAGGCTCTGCAATTTGATGAAGCAGAAAAGTTGTGCCAGATGGCCCTTGACATCCATAAGGAGAATGGTGCACCGGCTTCTCTTGAAGAAACAGCAGACCGGAGGCTCATGGGTCTCATTTGTGATACCAAGGGAGAGCATGAAAATGCTCTTGAGCATCTTGTCTTAGCAAGCATGGCTATGGTGGCCAATGGCCAGGAAACAGATGTAGCTTCAGTGGATTGCAGCATTGGAGACATCTATCTCTCCTTGTGTCGATATGATGAGGCTGTTTTTGCATACCAGAAAGCACTCACCATCTTCAAATCAACCAAAGGGGAGAATCATCCAACTGTTGCTTCTGTCTTCGTGCGTCTTGCTGATTTGTACAACAAGACAGGGAAGCTCAGGGAATCAAAGTCATATTGTGAAAATGCCCTTCGAATCTATGGCAAGCCTATTCCAGGGACCTCTGCTGAGGAAATTGCTAGTGGCCTCGCCGATGTTTCTGCCATATATGAATCGATGAACGAGCATGAGCAGGCACTGAAGTTACTTCAGAAAGCCTTAAAGATATACAATAACTCTGCTGGCCAACAAAGCACGATTGCTGGAATTGAAGCACAGATGGGGGTGCTCTATTATATCATCGGGAACTTTGTGGAGTCTTATGCTTCCTTTAAGAATGCAATCACCAAGCTTCGGGCATGTGGGGAGAAGAAGTCTGCTTTCTTTGGCATTGCTCTGAACCAGATGGGGCTAGCATGTGTGCAGCGGTTTGCAATTAATGAGGCCGCAGAGCTGTTTGAGGAAGCCAGAAGTATTCTTGAACAGGAATATGGACCATACCATCAAGATACACTTGGAGTATGTAGTAATCTTGCAGGAACCTATGACGCGATGGGAAGGTATAAACTCTTAAATGGTTCTGCATTTTGTTTCCCTGTAATTTTGTCCAAAGTCGTTACTTTCTGTTTTTTTTTTGGTATTAGTTTTCACTGCTTGTGTTGGAATCTCGTTTAAATTTAGCTCATCGGCATGTATTTTGTGCCTAGTGATGAATTCTATTCCCTATATCAAAACCTCTTGGTTGCATGAACTTGAATTAAATTTTCTACATTACCGATAGGCCTTCTATTTTTCATGGCAGACCTTTCTATTGATGAAAGTTACCTTACTAATAATTTACCACCAGTTCAGAAGTCTGGCATCAGGTTGGATGATAACCATAGAGATCGATGCTTGGTACTTTTCTTCAACCTAATTGGCATTTTATTATGATATACTCAGGATTTTTTTTTAAAGGAGCAGGTTTTTGGCTTTAGACTAGGTGTGAATCATCTCTTTTTTAGGCATTTATGCAGTCGCTGTAGGCGCTGGCTTTGCATCTGAAACCAAGCTGAAGCTGGACAGTCATGTTAACATCATGATTTGTTTCCACATCTCATGAAGTTGGACCTTCTTATAAGCGTAATAACTATTAAAATACTATATCTTTTGTTCTCTCTTGCATTTAGAATTTGCCTTTTTCCATCCAATGAAGTATGTTTCTGACTAGTTTATTGTGTCTTTTACTTTCTCTTTTGGGTGTGCTTCATTGTTTTTTGCTTGGAAGATTCCCATTACCAGTAAGCCATGTGGTGTGCTACTTTATGGAAACGCCTATATACTTCTGATCTAGGTTGTGGAATTATAAGATGCTTTGCCACCTAATTCACATAATAGCAGTGTAAAAGAAGTGAACCATAGCTTTTTAATATAACGTCCATACCTTATATAATAGTCTCATAGAAGCAATCATGCACTTCACATGGCAAGCCTTTTTTTTTTTTTTTTTTTTTTTAAAAAAAAATTTCTCTCCTTTCTTGAATTGCATAAGATTTGAGGGTCTCCCGTTTCCGATGCTGTTAACATTCATTACACTGGCTTTGATATTAAAAGCATGCATGCTATTACTTCATTGGTAATTGGTACTGGTGCTTTGATATTCCTGGATGCAGGTTGGATGAGGCCATCGAGATCTTGGAATATGTTGTTGGGATAAGGGAGGAGAAGCTGGGGACCGCCAACCCGGATGTTGATGATGAGAAGAGGAGGTTGGCCGAGTTGTTAAAGGAAGCTGGAAGGGTCAGAAACAGGAAGGCCAGGTCACTGGAAACTCTCCTTGACACCAAACAGAATATTATTAAAAGGGAAGATGCCATTGCAGTATGATTGCCCATTATGATCTGTGCTGTATTGGTGCTGTATTGATTGCTTGTAGTTGGGGATGCGTAAATAAGGACGGAAGGGCTTTTAATCTTACAACAAGCTTTTGTTTGTATTATTTTTTCTTATAGAGATCATGCTATTAGTTCTCAATTGTTCAGAGAATTCATGAAATTCCATAGCCAGGTGACATCAAATTATGTTGACGCCAAAAGGGATTTTAAGTTGTATATTTACCAATGTTACAACTAGCATACTATTTTTCTTTCATGGTATAACTTGTAACCAAGACCCGGTAAGCAGTTTTGGGTACCAGCACTCATGGCACGAAGATTACTTTTGCTTTATCATGATGCATATGAGTCGCACAAAGTTAAAGTTGTAAAAAAATCCATCCATAAAGATTCCAAGAATTTAAGCAATAACAAGATAGTTTCTCGCTCTAGATTTTTAAACCGAACGTATAGAAATGATCGGTTTTATTTATGTGATGGATAGGCATCGTTGCTCAACAACAGGAAGGTTCCAAAGCATTTACGGCGAATTCCAAAGCCATTCACAAATGGATATATGTGCACCAACCACTTGAGCAGCATCTGAACTTGTTTTGATATTATGACGAGATGAGTTGCATGCACGATTAGCAATCGATCTAAATATTAATTGCTATATGTGACCGCCGCCGAAGCATTCGAATGACAAATTGGAAGTCTGCATCTACCTCCATAAGTGGCAATCGTCGCATCATTATAAATTGGTGCCGACTTCTCTTGATATCAAAGAAAGCCATTGTAGCCATTGGTGGGTGGCGCGGGTGGTAGTGGGCTTTGCTCACAAGCGGGAGGGCGGGGTTCGAGTCCGTGTGGACGCATTTCGATGAAAGAATAGTCCGCGGATAAAAGAAACAAAGAAAAAAATTTATAAAATAATTCTGGAGTTCTATGCGGAGTTCTAACTAGGTATGTAATTTGAGGCTCCATCAAGAGTTAACTAATCAAGGAGTATGCCGACCAACTAGGTATGTAATTTGAGGCTCCATCAAGAGTTAACTAATCAAGGAGTATGCTGACCAACTAGGTATGTAATTTGAGGCTCCATCAAGAGTCTAGGTATGTAATTTGAGGCTCCATCAAGAGTCTAGGTATGTAATTTGAGGCTCCATCAAAAGTGAACTAGATATATAATTTGAGGCTCCATCAAGAGTGAACCTGGTTGTTATAACCAACTAGGTATGTAATTAACTACTAGTTGGTTATGTTAATCTATAACAACTACTAGCAATAACTACAATCAGTCAAGGGGAAATTGCACTAATTGACTTTCAAACTTTTAGTTATAGCAATGCTTACAAAAAAAGGTGAAAGGGGATCTTCGAGGAAAGCAATGCCTACAAAAAGAGGTGAAAGGGGATCTTCGAGGAAAGCAATGCCTACAAAAAGAGGTGAAAGGGGATCTCCGAGGAAAGCAAATCTAAGGTACGCCTACACTGTGCCCCTTTGACTCTTTCCTTTTTCTATCTATTTTTCTTTGAACTCTTCGTTCTGTTGCCTAGATCACCCCATTGACTTGAACATCAGAGTGTCCCCGTCGGAAACCCAGCCCGGGGACCTTTTGTAGGTCTCTATCCAAGAAGAGTGCTCAGGAACAGGATATTATCCGGCCGAAAAAATGAGCGGGATTGCCTGGCACTGCCGAAGCTTCAGCCACAAGTGATTTATCCACAACAGATTAGCGCGCCAAGAAGGGGGCGATTTTTAGCTGTGAAATTTGTTTCCTTCCAGGAAAGGATATCTTTCAAGAAATACAAAATGGTGAAAGGGAGAGCCCCGAATATCTCAGCAAGTAGGGGATGCCCTACTTCCCAGAGAAATGATCCCCCTTTGACTCTTTCGTTTTTCTATCTATCTTTCTTTGAACTCTCCATTCTGTTGCCTAGATCACCCCACTGACTTGAGCGTCGGAGTGTCCCCGCCGGAAACCTGGTCCGGGAACCTTTTATAGGTCTCCATCCAAGAAGAGTGCTCAGGAATAGGATCTCATCCGGCCAAAAAAATGAGTGGGATTGCTTGGCACCGCCGAAGCTTCAGCCATGGGTGATTTATCCACAACAGATTAGCATGCCAGGAAGGGGGCGATTTTTAGCTGTGAAATTCATTTCCTTCCAGGAAAGGAGATTTTTCAAGAAATATAAGATGGTGAAAGGGAGAGCCCCGAATGTCTCAGCAAGCAGGGGATCCCCACTTCCCAGAGAAATGATCCCGAGAAGGCTCTGATCAACGCCCAAGGCTAATCCATGCACAAGAGCGATCAAGGCGTAAGGCCGATCCATGCACAAGGCCGATCAAGGCACAAGGTCGATCAACATCCAAGGTCGATCCATGCACAAGATCGATCAAGGCACAAGGCCGATCAACGCCCAAGGTCGATCCATGCGCAAGGTCGATCCATGCACAACGCTGATCAAGGCGCAAGGTCAATCCATGCACAAAGCTGATTCATGCACAAATGTCCAAGGTCGATCCATGCACAAGGCCGATCAAGGCATAAGGTCGATCAACGTCCAAGGTCGATCCATGCACAAGGTCGATAAAGGCACAATGCCAATCCATGCACAAGGCCGATCAAGACACAAGGATGATCAACGTCCAAGACCGATCCATGTATAATGTCGATCAAGGCGCAAGGTCGATCAAGGTGCAAGGCCGATCCATGCACAAGGCCGATAAAGGTGCAAGGCCAATCCATGCACAAGGCCGATCAAGGCATAAGGCTGATCAAGGTGCAAGGCCGATCCATGCACAAGGCCGATCAAGGTACAAGGTTGATCAATGTCCAAGGCCAATCCATGAGGCCGATCAAGACACAAGGTCGATCCATGCACAAGAAAAACGAAGATGACAAAAAATGAGCCTATCTTATCGGTATGTCCGACGAGTGCAAAGGCGGGCTTGACCGGCCTACCTTATCAACATGATCTAAAGCACAAAGGTATGCCTGACCAACCTACCTTATCGATATATCCGACGAGTGCAAAGACGAGCCTAACCAACCTACCTTATCAACATGATCTATAAGCACAAAGACGAGCCTGACCAGTCTACCTTTTCGGTATGTTCGACGAGTGCAAAGGCGGGCCTGACTAGCCTACCTTATCAACATGATCTATAAGCATAAAGACGGGCATGACCAGCCTATCTTATCGGTATGTCCGATGAGTGCAAAGACAAGCTTGACCAGCCTACCTTATCAACATGATCTACAAGCACAAAGGTGGGCATGATCAGCCTACTTTATGCCAATATTAAGGCCGAAGAGATGAAACTACTCCCTTCGTCCAAAAAAGAATAAAAGCCGAAGCACTTCACTGACAATATTTTGAGCTCGAGAGTGGGGGACAATGTTGTGACAATAACTCAGTCACTCAGCCTTGATGAAGCAATAAGTATGATGAAGCTGATTGATAACAAAGTTGGTTAATCAAGGAGTATGACCAGAGCTCATGAAGACCAACGAGAAGTCATAAAGGCTGAGAGAGGTCATCAAGGCCAACCAATTTGAGACCCTATCAAGAGTGAACCTAGTTGTTATAACCAACTAGGTATGTAACAAACTACTGATTATTATAACCAACTATATTGTTATAACCAACTAGGTATAACCAACTACTGGTTGTTATAACCAACTAGGTTTATAACTAACTACCAGCAATAACTACAATCGGTTAAGGGAAAGTTGCACTAACCGACTTCCCTAATCGAAATCAAGAAGGCTTAACTACTTTTAGTTATGGCAATGCCTATAAAAAGAGGTGAGGGGATCTCCGAGGAAAGCAAATCTAAGGCATGCCCACATTATGCCCCTTTGACTCTTCTCCTTTTCTATCTATTTTTCTTTGAACTCTCATTAAAGGAAAGTTGCACTAACCGACTTCCCCAACCGAAATCAAGAAGGCTTAACTACTTTTAGTTATGCCAATGCCTATAAAAAGAGGTGAGGGGATCTTCGAGGAAAGCAAATCTAAGGCACACCCACACTATGCCCCTTTGACTCTTTCCTTTTTCTATCTATCATTCTTTGAACTCTCCATTCTATTACCTATATCACCCCACTGACTTGAATGTCGAAGTATCCTGCCGAAAACCCAACCCAGGGACCTTTTGCAGGTCTCCATCTAAGAAGAGTGCTCAAGAGCAGGATCTCATTCAGTCAAAAAAATGAGTGGGATTGCTCGGCACCGCCGGAGCTTCAACCACGGATGATTTATCCACAACAATTCTTATTTGTCATTGTCCCTGTCCGTATAAATAAAATGATAATAACAATTTTAAAATTCCATGCTACATGTAAAAATGCAGAACAAACTCTTAAAATCTCCTCTTTACCATCCATCCACCGTTATAATAGCAAAAAACTATGATATTTCCTCTTTAATATCATGGCAGGAATTATTTTTATTTCTAAAAAAAGATTCTAGATAAAATGGTGCAAACAATGGCCGTTAATATCATTATAACAATAAATAATGATAAAAGAGGAGTTCATTATTTGAGAATATTAGTATCATTTACATCTTTGCCTGATATCAACCTCAATGGATCAGTGTTATTTGCCCTTCCTTTACCCCCATCTATTTTTTTTTTTGGATAGAATGGTGTATTCATTACACAGCACGGGAATGAACACAACCTAAAAAGTCAGACAGAATAAGGTCCCTAAGCTGTACAGGAGCAACATGCCAATCGGACCACAATACAGAACCTAAATGCTGAGCAACATAGGAAGCCACCCAGTCAGCAGCTGAGTTGGCTTCCTTATAAATATGCCTAATGGAGACATAGGAACATCCCTGAAGAAGCATCTTAATGTCCTGGACTATGTGATGAGCCGCTGTGTCCAGCGAGGCACGAGAAATCCAGGATATGACCGTAGCTGAGTCACCCTCGATGATGAGACAATCAAGGTGAAGAATCTACCTAGCATACCTGATCCCCGTCCAAGCAGCATGTAACTCAGCAGTCGGGACAGAAGAATCCAAAAGTGGGAGACCTCCCACTGCCAGGAATCCAAGGCGAGAGTCCCGAAGAACAAAGCCCGCCCCTCCTAGTCTGTAGCGAATGCTCCCATCAAAGCTGACGGTGACGAATGACGGAGGAGGGGGTTCCCAGGAAACAAAGACTCGAGAAGATGCTCTACGAGCAAAAGTGGAGCCCCAGGACTCCAAAGAGGTCGTCGCCGTCCTCCAGTACTCGTCAGCGGCACATCTAGCTCGCTCCAGCACCATCCTGGACAAGCTCATCCTGGAAGCAAATATATACTCATTCTTGGCAATCCAGATGTGATAGGCCAGGTAAGCCATAAAGGAAGTCTGAATAGTGGAGGAGCTCCTAAGTCGGGTATAGAAGATATCCAGTCCATACTCAAGCTGGGTGGGCAAGTCAGAAAACCTAGCCAATCTCCAAATTCCGGCCACCCGGCTGCACTGAAAGATAGTATGTAACTGCGACTCCCCCATAGTCAGGCAATAAGGGCAAGCAAAAGTGATATGAACACCTCTAGCAGCAAGGAAGTCGCGAGTAGGGAGCCTTTGCTAGACAAGCGTCCACATAAACATAGAGACCCTGGGATGAACGGGAAGGGTCCATATCCACTGGTAGCTCCGATCCATATCAGTCTCCCCGGGAGGATAAGAAATGAGGTCCGCCATCGGCACACAGGTGGAAGTAGTGCCCCTCCAGAATCTGGTGTCCGGGCAGGGATGGGCAGGAAGTGCTAAAGAAAGGACCCTGGATCCAAGAATGTTCCCAAAGATGGATAGAACAAGCTCCGTCTCCCAAGACGTCTGTCCCGACTGAAACAACTAAGCTATAGTCATCCCAGGGGGCATAAGAACAGATACAAAGGTGGGCCATCGAATCAGAGGGATGTCCAATAACCACCGATCATACAAGACACTAATCGATCGCCCATCACCTATTGCCTAGGAGAGATGAGGGGTGATGAGTGGCGCTCTCGCAAGCATCTCTCGCCACATAACCGAGGATCTCCTGATGGGAGATGGGTGATCCCCATGAGCAGTGTGGATGGAACCATACTTGGCCCTCATGAAAGTAGTCCACAAACTATCCGGTGATAAAATAAACCTGGCAACATGTCTAGATAGCAAAGCCTCTCTCCTCTGAATAAGAGAAGGGATACCCAACCCTCCAGACTGCATGGGCCTACAGACAATCTCCCACCTCATGAGATGGATTCTCCTCCGGGCGACAGAGGAGTCCCAGAGTAAAGAGCGAATCAGCTGCTCAATCTTGCTGATGACACCCTTGGGAACTAAGGCATTAGTAAGCATGTAGATGGGAAGAGAGGCAAGGACCGAGCGGATGAGAGTAAGCCTACCCATAGCCGATAGCGAATGAGCCTGCCAACCGACAATCATATCAGTGATTGTCACCACCATCTGAGCACAATCATTTCTGGAAAGCCTAGCTCCAGAGATAGGGATGCCAAGATAATGGAGGGAACCCTGTCGCTCCTGAATATCGAGAATACGAAGGATCCTTCCCCGGAGAATAGGAGTGTTAGGGCTGAAATGAACTCCAGATTTGCCGAGATTCACCCTCTATCCAGAAGCATAACAATAGTACTCAATAATTCTCCTAAATCCCGTAGCATTCGCTACGGAAGCCGGACCAAGAAGAAGACAATCATCCACAAATAGAAGATGCGAGATAGAAAAAGCACCCGACACAGGAATATAAGGAGTGATCTGAAAGGTCGTCGCAACTTGCGAGAGAGATATGGAAAGGTAGTCAGCACAAATTATAAATAAATATGGGGATAGGGGACAACCTTGTCGGAGGCCATGAGCAGATTGAAAGAAATCCATAGGAGAGTCATTGAGGAGAATAGAAAAGGACGGGGCCGTAATACAGGCCATTAACTTCGATATCCAGCCACTGTGAAAATCGAAGTCCTCCAGAGCTTTGCGGAGGAAGGTCCAATCCACACAATCATAAGCCCTTTCCATGTCCAGCTTTATAGCCATGAGACTATGGCACCATGAAGCGATGTGGAGATCATGCATGGATTCCAGAGCAATAAGAATGTTATCCGATATGTTGCGACCTCCAATAAAAGCACCCTGCTCCGGGCTGATAAGCTGGGGTAGAAGCACTTTCATCCTGTTTGCCATCAACTTGGCGCAGACTTTGTATAGAGTATTGCAGAGGCTGATTGGCCGAAAATGGGACGGTTGAGTTGGATCAGCACGCTTGGGAATCAGGACGATATAAGTTTGCTTCCAACTAGAAGGCATAATAGCCGTATTGAAAAAGAGCTGGACAGTCGCAACTATATCCGACCGAATAATATCCCAGAAAGCCCGAAAGATGAAAGGAGGGAAGCCATCAGGACCAGGGGCTTTGTCCTCCGCAAGGGACCAGAGCGCTGCTTTTACTTCTGCCTCGAGAACCTGAGTCAGAAGTAAAGAATTCTGGATAGTAGAAACAGTAGTCTGAGACGGAAAGGAAGTAGAAAAAGAGGATGTAGTGGAAGGAATGGTCCACCTAGCAGCGAAGTAATTATGAAATTCTCTCTTAATGTCAGCTTCATCCTCAATCCAACCCATCTGATCGGAGTAAATAGCCCGGATCCTATTTGTGTGTCTCCTGACAATAGTGGCATTATGGAAATAGCGGGTATTCCTATCTCCCTCCCAAAGCCACTGGACCCTGGATTTTTGTCTCCAGAGTACCTCCTGGTTCTGAAGCAAAGCATGGTGCCGAGCTAGGAGACACCTAAGATCATCCAGGTCCTCTTCCATCAAGAAACCATCTGCGTCCTCCTTTACCTGCAGAGAGAATGGAAGCTTCGACCTCTTTGATTTTGTCCATAAGATTGCCAACTTCTACCCTGTTCCAGGTGATGAGACGCCTCCTAAGAAGATTGAATATCCTGGTAATTCTGTAGGCAGCATCACCCCTCACTGGTATCGACCAGACCTCACGAGCAATAACTTTAGCCTTTGGATAGGATAGCTAGAATTTTTCAAATCTGAAGGGCCGCGATCTCCTGGGATATGTATTCAAGAAAAGAAGAATAGGAGCATGATCAGAAGCAATCCGACAAAGATGGCGTACCTTGTGCTCAGGATAGCTAGAAATCCAAGAAGAGGTAGCATAATATCTATCTAGTCTCTCCCATACTCTTGCTTGCCCTGATCTGTTATTGCACCAGGTATAGCGAGGACCCATGAACCCTAAGTCCAAGAGGCCATTATCCTGGATGAAACTGGATAGCTCCCTTGAGCCCACGTCATGGACGAAGGGTTTGCCACCCCGTTTATCCTCCGCTTTATCAATAGAATTGAAGTCCCTTGCCACGACCGTGGGGATGCCCTGCTGAATTAGAGCAGACGCTTCCTCCCATACCGTCCTTCTCTCTCTGTAAGAAATGCTAGCATACACGGCACAGAGAAGCCAAAACGGTCTATCAGGCTCAGAAACAACAATAGCAACAAGTTGGGTAGATCATTGAAAAACATCCACCCTCACTGAAGCCTTGTCCCAACTGACAATGATACCCCCAGACAGCTCCTGGGAAGGCACACAGTAAATACCCTAGTCTCTGGGAAAACGATGCTTGAGGCCTTCGAGACTTGGACCAGCAATCCTTGTCTCCAACAATACACAAATCCGAGGATTACACAGTTGAAGATATTTATAATAAGTAGATAAAAGGAGGGTTTTTTAGCCCCCCTTACATTCTAAACAAAAACATTCATCAACAAAGAAGTCAAACACGAGGGTCGGACCCCAGTCCAACCCCCTCCCCTTTCTCCTTCACCTCTGACATTAAACTCCCAGCAGTACCTTCCCCTAACTTCCCATAATCACCTATGGGACCCGGCCTTGCTGAATTAGTCCCCACCGAAGCAAGAGCATCTTTGACTTTGATGCATAGCTGGGCATGATCCACCTTCACAGATCAACCAGTCCACTGGAACCCCCCGATTTGAAAGATTCCGGGAATTGAGATACAACAAGACATTGACCTGAGACTGCTGTGTTCCCACTGGGTTGGTCCATTTGCTTACTGGATCCCCCCTCCCCTCCATGCATCTTCGGTCCCACCTTAGCCCTTCCTTGTTTAGCTTCTCCCTTCCGGCCTGCAGACTCCTGTAGGGCAGACTCTCTTGAGGTACCCCTGGACACTACAGGTTGCTTCCCCCCTTCAACCTTTTCCCCAGATTCCAGAACACCTCCAGGCTGCAGTCCCTGGGCCTGCAGTCGATCTCCCCCCTCAACCACTTCCTCCCTCAATTGCCCTGTCCGTCTGAGAGACGACAGGGCAGTCATCCCTTATGTCATTCCCCCCTCCAAAACCACATCAGCAGAAGCTGGTCGGAGGCCAGCGGGAGAAGCTTGCACAGCACCCCCTCTGCGGCCTCAGCCGAGAGCACAGAAGCCTCCCTTTCCAAACCAACTTTCCCCTCCACCCTCCGCCACTCCTTTTTAATATCCCTCCTCCTTCCTTCAGATGATCCCAGAGGTGCAGAAGATGAACCCCCCCCTGAGCACCCTGTTTCCCCCCCTCATTTACATTCAAAGCAGGGGAAGGGACACTAACCTGGTCCGGCAGAGTTGATAATGCCTTGTTAGGGGAAGGAGAAGAGGACGGGCTTCTGCTACGCTTGAGGGAAACTGTGCCGACCTCTACCATCAGCTGATCCCTGTGGCCCTCCTCGGGCGGGACAATTTGCATCCCCTCAGCCAAGACTGCAAAGAAGGACCCCTTTTCTCCCTGCGAATCCCCTCCCTCCGACAAGTCTGAAGCAGAGGCTTCCGGTGATCGTCTCCTGGCCACCTTGGAGGGCTTCTGCCACCCCTCCGAATCAGGTGGCGAGCTTGGTGAAGACGAGCGACGAGTTGGGGAAGGTCTGGTGGGGGAGGAAGACAACGGATCAGGTGAAGACAGGAGAGCCTTACCTCTATCTGAGAACAACGGCGCCCTCCCCTCCATTCCTTCCGGTCTAGGCTGATGCTTTTTAGCTGTGACCAGCCACGGCCCAAACGGGAGGATGTCTCCGTCCTTCAGTGAGTTGGGTTCCCGAGCTTCCGGCTCCTCTTCCTGACTGGCTGCAGGCTGCTGCTCCACCACCAGATTCTCCTGACCCAGTGAGGAATGCCGAGTCGCCGCTTTGCAGTTCCCCTCCCAGAACTTGCATGCCTCCTGCAAGTGACCTATTCTCGCACACCGAAAACACACTGGTGGCAGGTTCTCGAAAACAAACTGCTGCCAGAATGCTTCCCCCCCCGATCAACACCCCTGGGCGAAGCAGTTTGGTAGCATCTAACTCCATCTTCACCCTCGCGAAGCCGGTTTTACGCTTCAAGTCGATGAAGCTATCAAGGGACCGGGGATTACCTGCTTCTCCAGCCACCGTCAGGATCGCCGCCGTGTCCCAGTACTCCAACGGCATGTCCGGCAACCTCATCCAGACCACGGTGGTGTTGACAGGACTCCTCCCGGGATGGAAATCCGCTCTCCATGGCACGAAGGCCATCAGCTGTCCGCCAACGTACCATGGGCCGGATCTAAGAACCTTGGCACAGACCTCCTTCGACACAACCCGCACCACCACATGGTCGTCCCCCACCGAGAAGACCTCAGGCTCCGTTGGGAGCTGGAGCTTCAGCTGGATTTCCTTCCCCACCCGGGCTGCCGGAACCCTTCGGCCAAGGCTGCGAAAAATGACAGCCAACCCTTTCCATTTGCTCCAGGCTTCCTCCAAAAAAAGAGTCCGGCATAACCAGCACTTTGGTGAAACTGTGCTGGAGCCGGTCGATCTCCTCCTTCGTTAGCTTATAGGGAGTCCACCGTGGCAGCCGTTGCGGACCTTGCAACACCTCCGTCCAAGAGCGCTCTCTTCCTCCATCCCCCTCTGTACCGGATGCTCCAGAGCCCTGAACCGTCTCCGGACTCGCCATCCACAGACGCAGCGCACACTTGCTGGCGATCTATAGCACAAACCCACTCGCACAAACCCTTCGACCAAACCCTAAAACAAGAGAAAAATAAGGGAGACGACGACACAATACCCAATAGACACCGACCGCTCCTACAGCGCAACAAGTCCATTGTTCAGCCCCCCATCTGTTTTTGAGAGTACGAGAGAGAGAGAGAAGAGCCATCCCGGATAAATTAGTGATGCCTAAATTCTTAAAGATAACGCTACCCAACCCCAACATCTACCGGCCACGATATATCAGTCCAATAGTCAGATATATCATTAGATAAAAAAAGCCTGATGATGTTAATTTACACAGCTTAAAGCCTTAAATGGTGGAATGATGAGATGCACGTTACCTAATAATAAGCAACCGGATGTGTTAATAGAACAAATTAACCATGATGAGATGTATATTACTTAATAATAAGCCACCGGATGTGTTAATAGAACAAATTAACCACTCATATACGGTAACCTGGCACATCATTTCGATTGCCACAGCAAGATACTAGTTTCAGTAAATGCACACACCGAAAAGGAGTAATCGAACTACTTCCATAGAATCAAAGTATAAAACAAATGGAAATGAAAGAAACCAAAAAAAAAAAAAAAAAGTGCATAATTATGCATGTCTTAAAAATGATATGATGTACAGCATCGCTAGCTGCAACATTTCCTACAAAACCAAGAGGTAATTCATGTACCATAGGATGCTCGATCAGGCCTGGATCTTTGCGAATTTATATAAACTCCGATTTGCCATGCTCGTATCATTATTTCACGCATGAGATGAAAGGAAAAGGACGGAAGAACTCCGATATTTCAAGAAAGTGGTTGCTTGTGCACCTGCTGCGAACTCCAGGTCAACTTGAGCGAAGTTGGAAAGATAATTGTTGGCTTCCTCTTACTCTCCTCCAAATAAGGGAAGTCCTCGGTGAAATGAAGACCCCTACTTTCCTGCCTCGCGAGTGCACTGCTCACGACCAGTTTTGCGCAGCAGAGGAGGTTCCTCATCTCGCATGCTTCGACTCCAACCATCGTCGGTTTCCACCCTCTGGCGAACAAAAACTCCTTCCATTCTAACTCCAAATCCCCGATCTTCCACTCGGCAGTCTTCAACCGGCTCGTCGACCTCACTATCCCAACATAATCCCACATGATAGATTGCAGCTCCGTCCTGACATGCTTCGTCTTCCGTGCGATCTCCTCCACGATGTCACCGCCAAGAGATGCTGGAAGAATCGGACATGCCCACATGGTCGAATCAGGTATATCGATGGTCGAGCGAACCATGCGGTCTATCGAGGGTTGCACCGCACGGCGGGCAAAGACCAGTGCTTCAAGCAAGGAGTTGCTAGCAAGCCGATTAGCACCATGCAAACCGGTGCATGCTACCTCACCTGCCACATATAGACCTTTCACATTCGTCTCTCCCTGCAGCCCAGCTCGGACACCACCACACATGTAGTGAGCTGCAGGGACCACAGGTATTGGAGAGCGTGTTATGTCCAGCCCGCATCGGAGACACTCTGCAGCAATATTGGGGAAGTGTGAGAGAATTTGCTCCCTTGGCTTATGGCTTATGTCCAGTAACACATATTTCTCTCCACGTTTTCTCAGCTGATCATCTATACTTCTTGCTACCACATCCCTCGGAGCTAGTTCCGCTCGTTCATCATACAATGGCATGAACCTCTGCATGGACTGGTTATAAAGGATTCCTCCATCTCCCCTGACTGCTTCGGTGATCAGAAATGCGTTCTCCCGCATCATGGCTGGCTTGTTCGGGAGGCCTTCATCAGCCAGCGCCGTCGGGTGGAACTGCACAAATCTTGATGATATAAAAGGGAACGTGCATGTTAGCATGTCAGATGTTTCATGGATCGATTTGATTAAAGAATAAAACTACTTCTGTTCGACTCTGTAAATTTAGAAACCCACGCTGCATCATCAAGCTATATGTAGTTTGTCCATGCATCTCGGTCATGTAACATGCAAAGAATAGGGTACCTACATACTACTTCAAAGAAACATATATATACTCACTCCATGTTAGAAATCACGGCCTGAGCACGATGAGCCATTGCAATTCCATCTCCTGTAGCCACCTGCATATATATTCAAGATTAATTAGAGGAAAGCAGTGGTGCAACCATCGCAAACATTTTTCTTTTGATGTTTACATTCAACTAAGAAGCAAAGACGGTTGATCCGGTTGCATCGTTGCTTGCTGGACAATTTTTTTATTTTTTAAACCAGAGTACCAGGTATCACATTATTCAAAAACAAGTCTTTGAAAACTGGTGATCGACAACAACCACCATCAGATTATTCAAAAACATGTCTTTGAAAAACTGGTGGTTGACAACGACCACCGGCATGTCTCCAATGTAAATAACGAAAACCGATAGAAAAAACCTGCAACGGAAACCATGGTCAACCAGAGTCTGTACTGTTAAGGTCATGCGGCTTGACATACCGGCGGATTTGTGGTTGTGGGATAAATATGTCCAGCTCCTCCGGATGCAAGCAGTGTCACCTTTGAGATGAAACGAACAACCTGGAAATCGAAAAAAAAAAAAAAAAAAACCGTACACCCCGAAAAGATATCTTTCATGGTTAAAAAAGTATATTATCCACCGCAGGCAACTTGAATACAACTAAAAGGGAGGAAAAAATCATGAGATCAGAAGTTTTGAACAACATCAAGCAGACAACCTGTTGAGTTTCTGCATTCAGAGCATCCACACCATGGCAATATATTTCATCATCATCCTGCAAGATCATCGGGTAGTAAAATGGCTTAGTGATTTCAATGTATCATCTAACTTCATTTTCTTCTTCAATGCCCGATTAATTAATTTATCAGTTACATATGCTTCTCCCATGTTGCCTTGCTTGATGTTTTTGGCCAATACTTGCACTTCCTCGTTTATAAAGAATAATGCAATCAAATATTTGCAAACAATAAACAGAAGCACCAAGAAAACAAAAATCTAATTATGTGAAAAAGAAGTAATGGTAAAAATAACCTGAGAAGTCAGTAAGTCTATGACAAAGTGGTGCCCGAACAAAAAAATGTTAGGATCATCATCAACAGCCTTCAGTAATGCCCTTTCAATCTCTCTGCCAGTCATATCAGCAGCATGAACGATTCTATTATGAGAATGTCCTCCTTCCCTTGCAAGATGTAATTTTCCATCTTCTCCATGATCAAATGATGCACCGAATGCAATTAGTTCTCTAACTCGATCTGGACCTTCTGTGCACACTACCTGCAGGGGACGGTTGAAAAAAGTATGAATAAGTTGGCATGCAGCACACCGAACTAAATCCATTTGAAGACACCATAAAAGATAACGATGCAATCAAATATCAAACTGTAAGGTTGAAGGAATATTATATGCATATTTACATTAATAAAGCTGTAGAGCTCAAACTCTACATGACACTATTCAATGCACCTGTGTACATTGTTTTGCAAGCAGGACATTCTAAAACCAAGTAAAAGTGCTCGTGAAAAGGCATCGGTCCCATTATCCCTCCCAATGTACCAAGCAGATACATATCGAAACCTGTAAGGATATCTATTGCTAAGCCATATTCTCGAAGGACTTTTGTCTCTCTTAGATCTCCATGCGTAGTATAAAATTGACACCGAGAAAAGCATAGGATAAGCCTTGCACAAAAAAATAATAGTAATAAAGGACGTGCCCCTCACATTTCTGAAAAAGAACTGATACAAAGTAGCAAAGAATTTGTCTTTTTTATTATTATTATTATATTCATGGTCCTTTTGCACCAGCACACTCCAAGAGTTTCTACTTTGAGCTGTTATGTTAATGAACATCCAGCACACGCACATTCAGATGCATGAACATGCACACAGACACACATAAGCAAACGAAAAAAGGCTGTGACCTGCAAATCAGTTTGTGCCAAACCTAAGCCTACGTTCTTCGCAGAAAATTAATCTTGGAAATTCTGGCATCTTATAAAAGGTATTGACTGGATTGCAAGAACCACCCTGCAACTCATACTTTAAACACGATAGGGATCACATACACCTATGCATGCATGGACACACGCATGCACATGAACAAAAGCAAGCGAAAAAAAAGGCCACCATCCGCAAATTAATACGTGCCAAACCTAAGCCTGCATTTATTGCAGAAAAAGAGTCTTGGAAATTGTGGTACATTATAAATAGTCTTGACTAGATTGAAAGAACCACCCCACAATTCATACTTCATACCCACCAGGGATCTCTCTCTCTCACACACAAGCAAATGTAAACAATATGCACACATAAGCAAATGAAAAAAGGCTGCCATCTGCAAATCAGCTCATGCCAAACCTAAGCCTACATTCTTGGCAGCAGATCAGTCTTGGAAAATCTGGCATGTTATAAATAGTCTTGAACAGATGTTTTGAGAACCATCCCACCACAACACATACGTCATACACACTAGGGGTCTGAAAACATTGACACGCAAGCAAATGGAAAAAAGGCTTGCATCTGCAAATCAGTTCATGACAAGCCTAAGTGCGTGAGCACGCAGGCCTGCATACACACAAGCAATGGCTCATATATAGATCAGTTCCTGCAAAACCTAAGCCTGTATTCTTGGCAGAAATATGATCTTTGAAATTCTGGCACATTGTAAGCAGTCTTGTCCAGATTTCAAGAACCACCCCCATGATTCATACTTCAAAGCCACTAAGGATCCCCAACCCTTAAAAGGATCTCTAATTGCCATTAAGGATTTGCTAATTTGGTAACAAATTGTAAGGGTTTGTTACGATGAATTTCTAGTAAGGGTGTCATCAGACCTTTGTGCAAATGATGTTCAAGCATTTTCATAAGTAGTTGATTACAGAATGCTTGATTCAGTAATTAATGCTAGTTCCCAATCCAATAGAAGGTGGTATAAGAACATACAAAATTAAAGAGAGATGCACTCCTCAAGAGATAATTTGGAAAGGTGAATTGATTTTTGCAGTGGAAATGTAAAATGATTTTTGTAGAAGCTGACATGTAATTCCCTTCATTTTGACAAGCAAAAGTTTTGACTTCTTGTCATAAGCAATGTTTCGACTTATTGTCATAAGAAACGTGCACATGTTGGCTAGAGTAAACCTGATAAGCAAATGCCCACATAACCCTATTGCATTGAGATAAGAAAGGCGGGCTAGGACATATGCCAAATAAGTGATGCTCTCTAATATGATATAACTTAGGTGAAAAATAAAGAGGGTTTATTGGAAGGGTGAAAGCATGGGTGGTTTCCACCAAGGATTGCGGTACCGCCCCGTACCGCCTGGTACGGGGCGTACCGATCCGGCCTCCGGATCGTTAAAAAAATACAAAAAATAATATTTCCATAATGGTACGATATGGTACCATACCTGTACGTACCATCCAGTTCACTCCGGTTTGGACTCGGTTCGGGTCTGGTTCAGGTTTAGTTCAGCATTTTTGCTTGAGGGGGGGAGAAAGATCTTTTTTTCTCATTATTTTATTACCGGTACGCTGACCGGCACGGTACGGTACAGACTATACCGTACCGTACCGGTAGCTGATCGGTACGGCCACCGATACCGATTCAGCTATCCTTGGTTTCCACTAATGATAAGATCTCGATCATCTCGTTGAGTGACCTCAGACCAAAATGAACTCAAATCTTGGATAGTCTAGGCCAAGGTTGGTGAGTAGGAAAAAATGGAAATGTCCGCTGATTATCAAGATCTTGGCTGATGGTTTTGGACCAAGATAATGAAATCTCATCCAATGTGGTAAATTCAAAATTAGCAAAAATGTAGTTAATTAAATCATCTACTTCGGAAAGCAAAAAGGTGATTGAAATTTATGAGCTGATATTGATATTGTATCAGCTGATATATCGGGAATTGGGATAAACCGTCTTGTATCAGCCAAGATAATATAGGCTGAGATCGGCTATATCATACCGGTGGGAGTCCCCTACCTATAAAAAATGAGATCTCCACATTAAACAGATCATAAGCAGCAATGAAAATGGTTGATAAGGTTGTAGAAGGAAAGAAAAGTGAGTATCAAAAGTTGGATAATTATCAAGATTTTCTTAGTCATATATATCTTTGGCTACAATCATAAGTAACAAACCTTATCAAAGTTTAAGGACCCTGCTTCAAAATTTGCACCTAAGAACAGAACGACATGAGCTAACCCAAATCATGAAAACAATTTTCATCAAGAACTCGAAGAAATTAGAACAGCAACAACTGAAAGGAAGAAAAGCAGACCACTGGAGAAATGTGTTTAATATGGAAGATATGAAAGAAGATTACTTAACCAAAGAGAATACTAGAACTTACCCTAACTGTCTCCTCATCACATAAATAAGCCCCTGCAACAATTGTGTCTTGCATGTGACTCTCTACAGAATCCGAAGGGCATAAAACAGCACTAACACCACCTTGTGCATAGTTTGTGTTGCTCTCATGAGGCTCAGCCTTAGTAATTACAGCAACAGATCCATATTTTGAAACTTCAAGAGCATACCTTAGCCCAGCAACACCACTGCCAACAACTACAAAATCAAAACACCTTGTAGAACTATCCTGCAAGCATGCAACGGTAACAGCTCTAATGGAAGCATTTCTGTGACTGAAAGGGGTTCGGAGAAGACCATTTCCCTTGGTACTTAAGAACCTGGATGTGGTACATAACCTGATGCACAGAAGCAGCATATGTATTACATGCATACATGCACATCTTATGACTTCAATAAAGCTGTAAGAAACCTGGTCCAGCAAATAAGACATTCCTTGGACTCCATAGGACATGAAAAACTGAGGAATGAGGTTCATAAAATATATATGCATACCTTGTATAATCTATCTGGCCGCATGTCTTTGAAACAAAACCAGATACTCCAGATCTTTGCCGGTAACTTTTTGTGCTATATAGCTTTGCTCCACCTGGTAGGTTGACACTCCCATATGATAGACTGGTCGACATTGTACTATTTCTGCACAAACAAAAGTTAAACAAGGGACAGCGAAGTAAATTCATGTATGATGGACAGGTAAAACATCTTAGATTATGTGACTCCATGTAACAACTACTGAATGGTTTCACTAAACAAATTGATGGGTTTAGGTACAATTCAAATTGAATTTATGAAAAGAGGTACCCAGAAATATAATAATCCTTCTATGATATGATATGTACATGGGTGGACGACAAAAGCTTCCTTTTCTTCTTTTTTATATGCAATTTTGCACCCAGGAGCATAGAAGCTTTCCATTCCCAGGAATAAATTATTTAACTTATTCTTCAGATTCTCTAAATTATTATCAATCTAGAAGGGTAAAAATGCAAAAGGCAGAGAAAAATGTGATTTCTATGCATAATTTTTGCATTCAGGATCTGCACATGCAAATAAGTTTTATTCAGGATCTGGGCAACTAATTAGCTGAACCTGCTACCATGCTCAAAATATAAAACCCCAAGTTTGGCATATCGCATACAAGCCAAGATAAAATGATTTAGAGTAAACAAACCAATGTTAAAACAAGCACCTTCTCTCTTTTCCTTCAATCAACGAGATGATAAATTACAGGTCAACTTCATGCACCCACAAATCAATATCATTTTTTTTTTTTGATGAAGCACAAATCAATATCAATTGAAAGCAAATGTTTGCAAAATAAAGAACAGAGATAACTCGACAAACTGCATAGGAAAGGAAGAAATAATAATTTCAAGGGAAATACTTCAGCCTGCCGACACAAATCCAGAAGAAAAAAATTGATATTTCTGATCACAATCAATCCATTCGCAACCACGAAAAAGAAAAGAAAATAAAAGGAAAAAAAACTGTTTGTAAAAGAATGGCAGAGAAGAAAAGAAAAAGACAAGCATTAGAACTCTAACTCAAGTAAAAAAGAAATGGCTTGGCTTTCCATCCATAATAAAGTAGAAAAACTTGACCCCTTAAGCAAGCAAAAAATGAAAAAAGAAAAGAAGAAAAAGAAAACTACTGATTGCCAGAGAAGCAAAGTCATGAATCAGCAAACCCAAAGTTACCACATTCCAACCCACTTCTAATAGAAAATTTTGACCTTTACCATATAGAATGATCAATCTGAGCATCAACACTAATAAAAGAAAAGAAAGGAAAAAAAGAACAAGAAGAGGAAGCATAGAGATTACTCGGCTAACTGATAAAGAAACAAAAAGAACTGAAAAAAGGTACCTCCTTTCTAAACCAGATCTAATAGAAATATTGGATCTTTGGCATATAAAATGATCAACCCGCGCACAAACACAAACGAACAAAAGAAACGAAAAGAAAAAAGAAAAAGCCAAAACAAGGACAAACTGACAAATAATCGAAAGAAGAAGCGTTAAAACTTCGTCGAAAAAGGTAGAAAAACCTCCTTTATAATCAAACCCGATGGAAAACATTGACATTTACCTCGTAAATTGATCAATTCTGATGCAAACACAACAAGGAAAAGAACCCTATTGCAACCCAAGTCCAATAGGAAAAAAAAAAAAATCTACCGCTAGCACGCAAAAATATCGATTCGTGCGCAAAAAAGATCTCACCTTTGTAACTTTTTTTTTTTTCTGTGTTTCGGTCCTCGACCCCCTCGAGAAGGCGTAAAGAGGACGACAGCAGTAAAGAAACCCAGAAACCGCGGAGGCGGCCTCGTTCAACGGTAGGTATTTATACAATAACGAAAAACACAAAAAAGGGGGGAGAAAACTCGAGAATCGCGAGGCGCCACATCTTGTCTAGGTTCGTCCAATCGATGCCCTCGCGCCGTCCGTTTTATTTTAGGTCCCTTTTTTTTTTTTTTTTTTTGCTTAGAAAGCGATGCTACGGCGCCCAACCGTCATTACCCGCGATTTTTTGTAAAATAATATTTTTTAAAAATATAATTATAAAAATAGATGTTAGGTTTAATATTTATTAAAATAGGTATTTGGGATGGCTATGAAAACCAGAGTTAAAATCGTCTTTCAAAAAATGTGGAATAAACTTCTAACAAAAATAGTTTTAAAAAAAATGATTTCTATACAGCTGAAAATATCTTTTGAGAAAATAATTTTTAAATAAACTAAAAATGTTTTTTGAAAAGATGATTTCTAAATAAACTAAAATCGATTGTTAAAATTAGTATTAATTAAAATTATATATATTATTTTTTTATTTATTATTAAAATATCTTTCGTAATGTTTGATTTAATTTTAAAAATACCTTTCGTAATATTTGATTTAATTTTAAAAATGCTCATCATAATTTTTGATTTAATTTCCTAAACGTCCTTCATAATATTTGATTTAATTTTAAAAATGTCCTTCATAATATTTGATTTAATTTCAAAAATATCCTTCTCACCTAAGTTGAATTCCTCTTTCAAAAGGATATTTAGGAAATTAAATCAAAAATCTTTCATAAATACACCATTAAATGCCTACACCCCATAAATGCTATTTTTTAATTAAATTTTAATCTAATAAAATTTTAAAAAATAAATAATAAAATTTAAAATAATATAATAAAATATTTAAAATGGTACAATAAAATTAAAAATATTTAAAATAACATAATAAATTTATGTTATTTAAAATAATATAATAAAATTAAAAATATTTAAAATAATATAATAAAATCTAAAATTTTAAAAGAATTTAAAAAAATAAAAAAAGTTACGGGTGAAGCCACATGCACACGTGGAACTTTATCTTATTCCTGCACTTTCATTTTTAAAATAAAAAAATTAAATTTAAAAAATATATAAATTAAGTCATAATAAGTAGAGAAAAAAATAAGTGGAGAAAAAAGTTGACAAAAAAAAAAGTGAAAAAAACCCGCATCTATTCAATCCAGTCCGGTCATTGGTTCGATCACTGATCTGATTGGATACTGAAACCGATCGAACTGGCAATCGGACTAGTATCGGCCTGGTGACCAGACTGGCGACCGATAGCACGGGGTTGATGGTCGGACTAGCATCGGCTTGACAGGTAAATTAGCGACCGCACTGATAACTAGATCGACACAGACTAAATTATAAATTTTATATTATGTTTTAAAATATTTATTATATTTATTATATTTTATAATATAATATAGTATTTATAATTCAATATATTATAATATATTTATCATAATATTTATTATTTAAGTGGCTGGTTCGCTGACGTGAGGCTGACAAACTGATGTGGAGCCCCCATCAGGCGCCACGCTGGATTTTCAGCATGAGACCCTTCGCCGGGCTGAGCTCCCCCGGAACAACGGGGCCGCCGGCCGAAGCCGAGCTCCGTCCTCCGCCAGGTCGGGATGCCTAGGCTGGAGCCGAGTACGGGTCCCCACCCAAGGCGGACCCCTTAAGGTCGGGCCCCGTGGTCGGAAGTCGAGCTCAAGGCCCCTCCACCACGAGGAGCCACTCCGAGGTCGAATCCCCTGGATTGGTCGGCACCCCGTCCATCTCCGCCACGTCGAGCTTGTCTAAGGCCGAGCTCCGCTGGTCCGGAGTCGAGCTCAGCCCTCCTCTGCCCTGCCGAGCTACTTTAAAGCGAGCCCACCGAAGGCGAACCCCATCTTTCCAGCTCGGTCCCCGACCCAGACAAAGACACCAACCACCAAGAGTGCGGCGCCTCCTCTCCAAGGACAACGACGAGTCTCCCGAGGGCCATACAGCAGCGCCCGCCATGCCGCCGTTAATGCCCACGGCCATCGCTCATATCGGAATGAAAGGAAACTCACATCAAGGCACCACTCCCTCCATCGACCTGCCGTACGACTGGGAAAAAGACCCAACCGAGGGCGCGGGTCCCGAGAACGGTGGCCCGCCAACCGAGGCCCTGCCAGGTTTCCAGCAGAAGGAATGTCAGAGGCAGAAGCTTCCCCGATCATCTGACAAAAAAGGCGTCCCGTCTATAGCATGATACCTCGTCGCACACGCCCGACAGCATGGGGAGGTCCCAAGGCAAGCCAAAGTAAAAATCCAGCAAGGATAAGCCAAAAAGGAGGTAACAACAAAAACAACAACTAGAGCAAACACAGAAACAAAGGGAGAGAGGCTAGATAGGGAGATTGGGCCACCTCGGCCACCACATCTCCCAGCTCACTTTCATCTTTCATACACACCACACTCACTCTCCCTAGCATGGAGCTCATCCAGAAGGGCTCGACCAGGAGGATCTGTTTCCCTGGATCGCCACTGACTTGACCGTCGGAGCGCCCCCGCTGAAATCCCTGGCCCGGGTCACTGACGTTGTTTCTTGCAGGTCCCGAGGCACCGGAGGCATCCCCGGTAGGCAGGTGAGAGACCCCAGACGCCATCATTAGCAGCTACGGGCCACAACGATCCGGGCGGCAACAGATTGGCACGCCAGGAAGGGGGGTCGGTGAACAACTCTTGATCCAATTCAGACCCCGCTCAGACAGTCCGTCGGGAGAATGGTGACCACCTAGGTGAGGGGAGCCTCTCCCAGCCGTGCGGAAGTGTCCCCTTCCCACAGGAATCCATGCGGTCCAGAAACGGAGCCACCTGCCCCGGTTCAGCCGCCTCCACTAGAGATCCAGCTAACCGCACTTGCTAAGTAGATGCACACTCTCATTGCAGCAGTGTGCCAGCTCCAACACCAGCACCGGTCCTTGGCTACTCATCAGCAGTCGAAGACCCTTGCGGTCCATGCTGCAGCACCCTGCGATAGCCTGCATTACTTCCATGGGAGGTCTTGGGAGGTCTTCGCAGCCGCGGGTCGTTACGGACCCTCAAGATAGTCGCCATGCCCCGATGAACTGACAATGGGTTGGGTCCATCGACGAAGAGAGCTGCTCACCGCACCTTGACCGGGGGGCATCTAAGCCCCGCCAAGGCAGAAAGGACAAGGCTCCTCGTCGTGGGAACCATGCACTCGCCTCTCCTTCCCCTCCTCTCAGCAGAGGGGTCGACGGATGAAGCCATCAGGCACATGAAGGAGAAGTGCCTGGAAGAGCATGACCGCAAACTGGCAGAGCTTTCCCACCGGTTTGCCAACTTGCCCAGCTCCGCTAGCAAGCCAGCGGGCTATGACATCCGCCCTCCGTTCTCCCAGGAGATTCAAGCGGAGCCGATTCCTCGCCGGTTCCGCATGCCACAGGTGGATCCTTACGATGGGACCTCCGACCCCCTGGACCACCTGGAAAGTTACCGGGCCCTCATGAGGGTCCAGGGGGCTACTGACGCTCTTCTGTGCGTCGCCTTCCCTGCTACTCTCCGGAAGGCGGCTCGGGTATGGTTCGCCCACCTTGAGCCAGAAAGCATCAACTCCTTTACCCAGCTGGAGCAGAAGTTCGTGACTCATTTTGATGCATGTCGGAAGATGCCACGGGAGGCGGATAGCCTGTTCTCCATCAGGTAACAAGACCGCGAGCTGCTACAAGACTACGTGGCTCGCTTCAAGGCTGCCGCGCTGAAGATCTACCATTTGGAGAAGCCGATCGCAATGCTGGCTCTGAAGCGAGGGCTCATGACTTCTCGCCTGACCTACTCGCTTGACAAGAAGCCCCCGAAGACTTACTCCGAGCTACTCTCCCGAGGTCAGAAGTACATCCGTGCCGAGGAGATGGATCGTACAAGGTGGGAGCTCGATGGGCAGCCGCTGAAGAGATCGACACCCACCGAGGCCCCTGGGGCACGAAGGCCGGGACCGCCAGCTCAGAGCTCCCGACCAGGATCAAGGCCAAGAAGCGCTCCCGTCCCTGAGGGGAATTTCACCCCCCTCCTCGCCCCGAGGACGAAGATCCTCATAGAGATCGAGGGCAAAACCTATCTGAGGCACCACCACCGTTGAAGTCATCCTTCAGCTGTGACAAGACGAAGTACTGTCATTTCCACCACGACCAGACCACGACACCAAGGAATGTCGTAATCTCAAATGGGAGATCGAAGAGCTCATCAAGAGAGGCTACCTCGGAAGATATGTGGGGGGCAGATCTCAACCGAAACCTCAAGCGCTCGCCGCCCTCCCGCCAGTCCCGGTGGTCGACAATCGCCTTACCGAGAAGCCGGTGGGGATGATACACTAGGGAGCCGAGCGCGCCTCCAAGAGGACCCGGGGGGCAGGGCATCCTGAGGTTGTACTTCCCTTTATGAGGGAAGGGGGAGATGGAAAGAGAAATGTAAATAATGATGCTGTGGTCATCGAAATGACGATCGCAAAGCATCCTGTAAAACGCATCATGGTAGATAGTGGAAGCTTCACAGATGTACTTTTCTACGATGCCTTCTCCAGGATGAATCTTTCCTCTAGTCGGCTTAAACCCGTGCATACCCCCCTTGTTGGTTTCACAGGAGACTCCGTAAGAGTGGAGGGAGAAATCACTCTCCCAGTTACTGCCAGGACCCTACCTTGGCAGAGTAATGTCATGATGACGTTCACGGTTGTCAGACTTTCTTCGCCTTACAACATGATTTTAGGCCGACCTGGGCTCAACCTCCTCGACGCTGTCGTCTCTACCAAGAGGTTGCTTGTACAGTTCCTAACCCCTTGCAGTGTGGGGGAGATGAGGGGTACACCCCAGCCAGTGCAGCACTGCTTCCAAACCCTCCCCGGGGCCCGGGTGCCCGAAGAGGAAGTCAAAGCAGACGAGTTTGACCAGAGGGTTCAGGACCCTAGAGGAGGCCCGGCCGAGCACCTGCTTCCTTACCAGCTCGGGGCCGACCAGACGAAGACCGTGTAGATCGGGGCCCAGCTGCCCAAGGGGGAGAAGGCTCCGCTGTTAGAATTCTTGCGAGTGAATGCAGACGTGTTTGCCTGGACGGCAGTGGACATGCCAGGTATTCCCCCTGAAGTCATCACCCATAAGCTCATTGTCGATCCAAAGTACAGACCGGTTCGACAGAAGAAGAGAAGCTTCATCCCAGAAAGGCAGGTGGCCATCAACGAGGAAGTTAAGAAACTTTTAGCCGCCGGCTTCGTCCGAGAAGTGCAGTACCCGAGCTGGCTGACAAACGTGGTGATGGTGAAGAAGAACAATGGCAAGTGGAGGATCTGTGTAGATTACACCGACCTCAATAAAGCGTGCCCAAAGGACAGTTTTCCCTTGCTGAGGATAGATCAGTTGGTGGACGCCATCTCAGGGCACAGGCTGCTCTCCTTCATGGATACATTCTCCGGGTACAATCAGATCCGGATGCACCCAGGAGATGAGGAGCACACTACCTTTGTTACTGACCGAGGGACATACTGCTACAGGATGATGCCCTTTGGCCTGAAGAATGCTGGAGCCACGTACCAACGTTTGGTCAATAAGGTCTTCAAAGATCAGATTGGTCAAAACATGCAAGTGTACGTGGATGACATGCTCGTCATGAGCAAGCTGAGCTCGGACCACATCGTCGACCTCGTCGAAGCCTTTCACAGCCTCCGAAAGCACCAAATGAAGCTCAATCCAGCAACATGCGCTTTCGGGATGGCAACCGAGAAGTTCCTCAGCTTCATGGTCACCCAGAGAGGCGCCTCGATATGGAGCACCTGACATCCAAGAAGCAAGTTCAACGGCTGACGGGGAGGGTAGCGGCCTTAAGCCGGTTCATCTTGAGGTCTGCTGACCACTGCTGACCCTTCTTCAAGGCGTTGCACAAGATGCATGACTTTACCTGGACCGAAGAGTGCAAGGTGGCCTTTGAAGAGCTGAAGGAGTTCCTAGCCTCTCCACCTCTGCTATGCAGATCGGAGAAAGGGGAAGAGCTCCTACTCTACCTGACTGTCATGCCCGGGGCTGTCAGCTCGGTCCTCGTCCGTACAGATCAGGACGGGTCTCAAAAGTCGGTGTACTATACCAGCAAAATCCTCCGTGACGCTGAGGTCTGGTATACTCGCTTCGAGAAACTTATTTTTGCACTAATTATATCTGTTAAGCGCCTCAGGCCCTACTTCCAAGTGCATCCCATCGCAGTTGTGACTGATCAGCCGCTGAGGACCATGCTAAGCCACCCCGAGACTTTTGGGAGACTGGCTAAATGGTCCTTGACGCTGAGCGAGTTCGACATCACTTATCGGCCGAGGTCATCACAGAAGGCCCAGGTCCTAGCCGACTTTGTGGTCGAATGTACAGGGCCCCCCGAGGAACCAGAACGGACGGTCCCAGAGAGCCAAGCTGAGCCCGTATCGTGAGAGGACCCTTGGATCCTCCACGTGGACAGTGCCTCAAATTCCTGTGGGAGCAGAGCGGGCCTCATCCTCGCCAATTCCGACAGAGTGGTGACGAAGTGCACCCTTCGCTTCAAGTTCGCAGCTACAAATAACCAGGCGGAGTACGAAGCGCTTCTTGCGGGCCACTAAGAGTGTCCCGCGAGTTAGAAGTACAAAGCCTGAAGGTTTTCATCGACTCCCAACTGGTTACCGAACAAGTCTCCAGAGAGTACGAAGCCTGAGATTCCCAGATGGTGAAGTACTTGGAGAGGGTTCGTTCGAGCACGGTAGGCTTCCGTTACTTCTGCATTTTCCACATCCCTCGTGGAGAAAATGCTCGTGCGGATGCACTGTCGAGGCTCGCAACCCTACTGGACTCATCCCTAGGGTGTGCTTACGTCGAGTATCTTGAGGATCCAAGCTACGAGAGCCCAGAGAAGGTGCAACAAGTAGCCCATAAGCCGAGCTGGATAGACAAGTACGTCAGATACATCCAGGACGGCCTCCTACCAGAAGACCGCAAAGAAGCCGGCCTCATTAGAAGGAAGGCCACCCATTTTGTTTTGATGGACAGTCACCTCCACCGTCGATCTTATTCCTACCCACTCCTGAAGTGCCTCAGGCCCACGGAGGCAACCTTCATGCTTCGAGAGATACACGAGGGCCTCTGTGGGAATCATGTAGGAGGGAGGACTCTGGCGTACAAGGCTCTTCGCCAGGGATACTTCTGGGAAATGATGAGGGAAGACGCCGTCGACTTCATCAAGAAGTGTGACAAATGCCAACGCCATTCCCACGTACAACGGTTACCGGCTGCACCGATCTCGTAGTTGTCATCCCCCTGGCCCTTTGCGCAATGGGGAATGGATATTCTGGGACCATTCCCCATCGCACCAGGGTAGCGGAAGTTCCTGCTAGTGGTGATCGACTACTTCACCAAGTGGGTTAAGGCGGAGCTGCTAGCTCGGATTACAGGAGCCAATGTCCGACAATTCTTTTGGAAGTCTATCATCTGCCGCTTTGGACTCCTCAATTGTGTCATCACCGACAACGGACGATATTTCGACAACCGGGAGTTCGAAGGATTCTGTGCCGAGCATGGCATTCAACACCGGTTCACCTTGGTCACTCATCCCCAGACAAATGGGGAAGCTGAGGTAACTAACAGAACATCCTTCAGACTTCGCACCAGGCTAAGGGCAGGTGGGCAGAAAAACTTTCCAGCATCCTGTGGGCCTACCACATAACACCCAGAATGGCAACGGGTGAAACGTCCTTCAACCTCGTCTTCGGAGCTGAAGCAGTGATCCCAATCGAGCTCGGCGTGCCCGCGCTTCGGGTGCAGCGGTATGACGAGGCACAAAACTCGGCACACCTCTTGCTCAACCTAGACTTCCTCGAAGAAACGAGGGACAAAGCCCAACTTCGGATGGCAGCATACCGACAACGGGTCGCCCGTTACTACAATGCACGGGTGAAGCTGAAGACTTTCCAACCTGGCGACCTGGTACTATGCCGGGCCGAGGCATCTCAACCCCGGGAGTGCGTCAAGCTCTCGCCAAACTAGGAAGGCCCTTATAAAGTGGTCGAGACCCTCTCACATGGGGCCTACTATCTCAAGGACCTGGATGGCACCAAATTCTTCCAAACGTGGAATGCTTGTAATTTGAGAAGATACTATTAGTAATGTAAGTTTTTCGTCCACCAGAAATAAAGACTTTCCTCTGCACAACAGTTTATTTGCCTTGCAGGAATGTCACAGCCTCGAGCCTAGCTCCTCGGCATCCAAGCCCGAAGAAGAGCCCTCCGTCACAAAGACCTGAGAAGCCCTCAGGCACTCATGCCTCGAGCCTAGCTCCTCGGCATCCAAGCCCAGAGAAGAGTCCTCCGGCACAAAGACCTGAGAAGCCCTCAGGCACTCATGCCTCGAGCCTAGCTCCTCGGCATCCAAGCCCGGAGAAGAGTCCTCTGGCACAAAGACTTGAGAAGCCCTCAGGCACTCATGCCTCGAGCCTAGCTACTCGGCACCCAAGCCCGGAGAAGAGTCCTCCAGCACAAAGACCTGAGAAGCCCTCAGGCACTCATGCCTCGAGCCTAGCTCCTCGGCACCCAAGCCCGGAGAAGAGTCCTCTGGCACAAAGACCTGAGAAGCCCTCAGGCACTCAAGCCTCGAGCCCAGCTCCTCGGTATCAAAGCCCGGAGCCCAGCTCTCTGGCCAGCACGTCTTCGAGCCCGGCTCTAAGATGACAACTCCTGAACCTTGACCTCGGGCGATTAAAATTCGAGGTCCAGCTCTCCGACCAGTAGATCTCTGATTTCAATTCCAAATAGCAAGGTCCGGAACACAGATTTTCGGCACCGACCCTCAGAGCCCGAGACCGGAGCTCAGATCTCCGTCCAAGGGACCTTCGAGCCTCGCAGCTCTCAGTCATCAACATCCCCGAGCCCAGCTCTAGGATGCATGCCCAAGACCAGAGCTCAAATCTCCGGCCAAGGGACCTTCGAGCCATGCAGCTCTCAGTCATCAATGTCCCCGAGCCCAGCTCCAGGATGCATGCCCAAGATCGGAGCTCAGATCTTCGGCCAAGGGACCTTCGAGCCATGCAGCTCTCAATCATCAACGTCCCTGAGCCCAGCTCCAGGATGCATGCCCAAGACCGGAGCTCAGATCTTTAGCCAAGGGACCTTCAAGCCATGCAGCTCTCGGTCATCAACGTCCCCGAGCCCAGCTCCAGGATGCATGCCCGAGATCGGAGCTCAGATCTCCGACCAAGGGACCTTCGAGCCACGCAGCTCTTAGTCATCAACGTCACCGAGCCCAGCTCCAGGATGCTAGCCCAAGCCCGGAGAAGAGTCCTTCGGCACAAAGACCTAAGAAGCCCTCAAGCACTCATACCTCGAGCCTAGCTCCTCGGCATCCAAGCCCGGAGAAGAGTCCTCTGGCACAAAGACCTGAGAAGCCCTCAGGCACTCATGTCTCGAGCCTGGCTCCTCGGCATTCAAGCCCGGAGAAGAGTCCTCCGGCACAAAGACCTGAGAAGCCCTCATGCACTCAAGCCTCGAGCCTAGCTCCTCGGGACCCAAGCCCGGAGAAAAGTCCTCTGGCACAAAGACCTGAGAAGTCCTCAGGCACTCAAGCTCCGAGCCCGGCTCCTCGGCATCAAGTCCCGGAGACCAGCTCTTTGGCTAGCGCGTCTCCGAGCCCAGCTTCGAGGCGTCCGAGCTCCTGAGCTATGTCCTCAGGCCAACCAAGTCCCGGAGACCAGCTCTCCAGCCAGCACGTCTTCGAGCCCGACTCCAAGACATCCAAGTTCCTGAGCCCGACCTCAGAAGATCAAGCCCCGAGCCTAGCTCCAAGGAATTTAATGTCTGAGAGGCCCTCAGGCACTCCAATCCGAAGCCAACCTTCTCCGGCGCTGGAGTCCCGAGCCCAGCGCCAGGATGGTGAATCTTAAGCCCATACAAAACTCAACTCTCCTCCCCGACCTCTCTGCACTGAAAGAGAAGAAAGGGGAGGGAAGATGTTCATACCACAAAAAAAAAAAAGAGGGGGGGGGGGGGGGGGGGGGGAGCCACATTTGCAGAACTGCTTTTCATTACTTGAAAGAGATGTTTTACATTATCTCTCGGGCCCTGACAAGCCAGGTAGCCCGGTCCAAAAGAAAGAAAAAGAAGGAAAAGGAAAAACCCATGCAAGGGGTCCTATTCTACGGGGACGGCTCCTTCCTTGGACGGTGCATGGCCGGAACTTCTCCCTCCTCCATCTCCATTGCGGGGGCACTTTCCTGAGCAACCTCTGCCAGATGGGCGGGTTCAGTTGTTAGCACCGCCGGGACCGACTCGGCCACCTCCACCTGCAGCACGGGCTCGGCCGTCGCTGCCGCCAATGTTGGCTCAGCAGGGCCAGGCGACCCCGAGGTTGCCTCAGGACAAGCCCCGGCTGGAGTAGCCCCCTGCCTTGATGTAGCCACAGCCGGAGCTAGAGCCTTCTTCCCGGGGACCCGAAGCGCCGCCAGTCGCTCCTCGGAGAGAATTCCCCGCAGCTGAGTCCGGCAGTAGGCGAACCCCTTGGCAAAGGAATCCGTTGTCACCTCCTTAAAATCTTTTATGTACTCGGGGGAGGCCTTGAAAGCGGCCACCGCGTCGGCAGCCTCCTTCCTCGCGGCCTCCTCCCGCTGCCTCGCTTCCTCCAGCTGCTTCCTGGAATGCTCAACCTGCCGAATTGCCACCGTCGTCGCTTTCTCGACGGTCTCAGCGGAGAGACTGGCGGCGGTCGTTTTCTCCTCGGCCTTCGTAGCCGCCGCACTCTTTTCGGCAGAGGTGGCCCAGTCCCTCGTCGCCTCCACCTCGGCCCAGAGCTCTTTTAGCCAGGTCCTCTTTGATTCGAGCTCTCCCTCGAGCTCTTTCTTGGCCCGGGTGGCATCGGCGACCTCAGTTTGGAGGTTCTTAACCCTCAGGTTAGCCTCCCGGGTCTCTTCATCCTTCCGACCCACTTCAACCTTCAAGGACTCGAGCTCCGCTTGTCGCTCCTTGTCCTTTTTTGCCCAATTACAGCAGTAATCCCTAATGAGGATTAGCTGTCTGCCTTGCTACATCAAAAGAGAATATGTTAGCTGCAATGCCGAGAAAAGCCAGAAGGCATCAAGACAAGGGAAGAAGGACTTACGGCATACAAGTTGGCGAAGGACGAGCTAATCACATCGCCCAGGAGTCGCCCGCTCCCTTCTCGCCTGTCGCAGGACTGGGCCGAGAAGTCCATCATCCGCTCGACGAGACTTGGGTCCTTCATCAGCGAGACGTTGGGCCCCAGTCAGAAGGGGACTCGGCGGCAGTCCCTATCCTGCTTTCTCGCCGGTTCAGGTCCCTCGGCGGCAGGAGGCACCTTCAGCGCCAGTTGCGAGCTCGGCGCCACCTTGGACTGCACTTTGGGCACCAGCCCTGCTTCTTTCAACCCCCCATCCTCCTCGACGTCGACGACCTCCGGAGGAGGGGCTTCTACCCTGGCGACAGCGGCGGCTGACCTGGCACGGATGACCACCTTGGGTTCAGGCACCGGGGCAGGATCGTGCCGCCCTGAAGGCTCGTGGACGGACTCGGCCGCCCTCTTCCGCCTTCATTCTGGAACCAGTGCATCCGACCCGACCTGCACCGGCCTTGCACCTTCATTAACCCGAGCCCTCTTTAGAGCGGGCTCGCCAGCCTCAGCCGCCTGCTCTCATTTCTCGGAAAATGAGAGCAGCTCGTCCATGGAGAACTTTGTCTCTGCACCAAAGAAGACAGGGTCAATCCCAAGTAAAAAAAAAAAGAAGGGAAAAGAAGAGGGTGGCCAAGTCGAACTCACCCGACCCCTGCACCAAGTCGACCCTGGCCTCGCGAAGATTCTGCTCCGACAGCAAGACCTCAAGTGAAGGGATCTCAGCCGATCTGAGCAGCTCGTACAGGTCGAGGTCGACTGCTTCGATGGAGGAGTTCCTGTCGGGGACCGATCTGGGTCGCTCCAAACCCAGTCGATCCCCTCGACCGAAGCAAAGAGGTACCTACTCTTCCATCCCTTGATGGAAGAGGGGAATTCGAATCTAATACCCCGAGGACGGGAAGAAAGGGACCACCACCCCTCCTCGATGGGATGGCATTTCAAGGTAAAGAAGGCCCTAAACAAAGAAAAACGGGCAACGATCCCATGAAAATGACACAGGATGATGAAACAAAATATCGTCCTGATAGCATTGGGGACCAACTAGGCAGGGACAAGTCGGTAGTTGATCAAGAAGGAAAGGAAGAAAGGGTGGATAGGAAATCGGAGACCCCCGATGAAGGCCTCCTCATAGAAAGCGATCCGCCTAGGACCGCTGGAGGTAACCCGCTCCCCCGGACGAGGAACGGAGAGATGAATAGACTCGGGAATACTGTAAGCATCCCGGATGGCCAAAAGATCCTCGGCAGTGATCACTGAAGCAATCCCATCGGGACCTGTCGACCGAGAAGGTTTGGGTTCGGGGATGGGAGCAGGAGGAGTGGGGAGAAGAGCCAAGCGAGGTGGAGGAGAAGACCCGGTTCCCTAATGGCTACCGGACCATGGAAAGGTCTCCTACTGAACTCATACATTACCGCCTCCATCTCCTCGTCAGAGGAAGAAGGAGTCCATGGCCGGGAAGGTCCAGCCTCAACTTGGCAGGAAGGACGGAAGTTTGGACCAAAACGATCCATGAAAGAATAAGAGAAGGACAGGGGAAGACCTACGACGGATCCTAGTCGATGAGAAGAGAGAGGAAGAAAGAGCTAACCTGCTAAAGTTCTAGGAGGATGTTGATGGTTGGAGGAGAAGAAGAAGAATCCTGTACGATGCCGGGTGTGAAAGGATTCAAAGGAGGTAAGTTTCGAAAAGACTTAACCCTCCATTCGAGATAACCTGCGCCCGACCATACCGTTATGACTTCCCCAAGAGACTTGCCACGTGTCACTGATCAACGGGGCCAGTGCCCCCAATCCGACCACGGTCGCTCTGACTTCAGTGCCTGCCGTAATTGCTCCCTAGACGTGGCCGCGTGGCACCCCCGCACTGGCCCGAAGGACCGCCTAGCGAGGCACCGCCGATTTCGATCATTATTGCACCAGATTTCTCTACCTTTTCATGTCAGCACCGCAATTACTCCCTTCACCCCGAGCGCCGCGTGCCAATGGACATCGGGAATGGGGGCAAATGATGTGGCTGAATCACTGACATGAGGCCGACAAACTGAGGTGGAGCCCCCATCAGGTGCCATGCTAGATTTTCAGCATGAGCCCCTTCGCCGGGCTGAGCTCCTCCGGAGCAATGGGGCCGCCCGTCGAAGTCGAGCTCCGTCCTCTGCCATGTTGGTTCCCGCTGGGTCGGGATGCCTAGGCCGGAGCCGAGTACGGGTCCCCACCCAAGGCGGACCCCTTGAGGTCGGGCCCCATGATCGAAAGTCGACCTCAAGGCCCCTCCACCACGAGGAGCCCCTCCGAGGTCGGATCCCCTGGGTTGGTTGGCACCCCGTCCATCTCCGCCACGTCGAGCTCGTCTAAGGCCGAGCTCCACTGGTCTGGAGTCGAGCTCAGCCCTCCTCCGCCCTGCCGAGCTACTTTGAAGCGAGCCCACCGAAGGCGAACTCCATCTTTCCAGCTCGGTCCCCGACCCAGACAGAGACACTAACCATCGAGAGTGCGGCGCCTCCTCTCTAAGGACAACAGCGAGTCTCCCGAGGGCCGTACAGCAGTGCCTACCATGCCGCCATTAATGCCCACGACCGTCGCTCATATCGAAAAAAAAAGAAACTCACATCAAGGCGCTACTCCCTCCACCGACCTGCCGTACGACCGGGAAAAAGACTCAACCGGAGGGCGTGGGTCCCGAGAATGGCGGCCTGCCAATCGAGGCCCTGCCAGGTTTCCAGCAGAAGGAATGTCAGAGGTAGAAGCTTCCCGATCATCTGACAAAAAAGACGTTCCATCTACGGCATGATACCTCGTCGCACATGCCCGACAGCATGGGAAGGTCCCAAGGCAAGCCAAAGTAAAAAACCAGCCAGGGTAAGCCAAAAAGGAGGTAATAACAAAAACAACTAGAGCAAACACAGAAACAGAGGGAGAGAGGCCAGACAGGGGGATCGGACCACCTCGGCCACCACCTCTCCCAGCTCACTTTCATCTTTTATACACACCACACTCACTCTTCCTAGCATGGAGCTCATCCAGAGGGGCTCGACCAGGAGGATCTGTTTCCCTGGATCGCCACTGACTTGACCGTCGGAGAATCCCCACCGGAATCCCCGGCCCGGGTCACTGACGTTGTTTCTTGCAGGTCCTGAGGCACCGGAGGCATCCCCGGCAGGCAGGTGCGCGACCCCCGATGCCATCATCAGCAGCTACGGGCCACGACGATCCGGACGACAATAATTATATATTATAATGAGTTTTATTTTATAATATTAATATTTTATATTATTATTAAGATGATAATTTATGATTTTACACCGGTGCCGATCCGACCGGTCCTGAGCAAGGAGAAATCGGACTGATACCGGGCTATCGACCGAATTGGTAATAGGCTGGCGACTAGATGGTATTGACCTGGTACTAGTCTGGCCACCGGTCTAGGCCCCAGTCCTGCCATCGGTCTGACGTCGATTCGGTCGACAAGGTCCGACCACCGGTCCGACCGTCGGTCTTTTTAATTTTTTAATTTTTAAAATGTTATACTATATTATAATATATAATATAATAAATTATAATATATTTACTATATTTTAGAATATAAATATTTATTATAATATAAAATATATTATAATATATGTGAGGCCCAGTGTTATTAGGCCATTTTTTAGGCTGAAGTTGGCAGCCCTTGCCGACTTCAGTTCAAATTTTGAATGACACCGGACTTCGGAACGATCGACGAAGGCTGCGGAGAAGCCGGTCGCATGCGGGGGGAGGATAAGGCTCTTCCCTAGGGTTTAAAGGCTCCTCGCGTGCCTCTGCTCAAGATGAAAGCCATCTTCCTTTGGTGAATGTTGATGAACCCCTTCTCGCGTGCCTCGGCTCGTTTCGAAACCATCTTCCTCCAATGGATGCCGATCATGCCAGGTAAGTACCATTTTCCCTGTTGAATTGCTTGAGTGTTGGCTTAGGCAAGGGTGACCGACGGAAGCCCATTTCCCTCTCGAGCATGGGCTTGAGTAGGGTCGATCGGCTGAGATGGGGGGGATTCATTTCGGGTTTCCGGTGAGTGGTCGGACTGCCATCGAGGCACCACTGGTTCCTTCCCTTCCTTCCGGTTTTCCTGGGGCAGAGGAGGGCAGGCTTGGTCGGGGGAGACGGCAGCGGGTTGGAAAGAAAGGAGAACGAACCGAGTTGACTCAGTTTCTGGGATGAGTCAACTCGGATGGTTGGCGGAGTTAACTCGATCACGAAACTGAGTTGACTCAATTAGCTGGGAATTTTGTTCTTTTTGTAGTTTTTATAAATATATATGGAAATTTATTTATATGATTGATTTAAAAAAAAATTGTTATGCAGGATCGGGGTTATCCTTGGAAGACTCGGTTTAGTGTTGGACTATACTAGTTGGTGGATACTTTACAGTATTTTATCATTCTCTAGTAAATTTACCATGCATGTTGTGGGCTTACTATTTAGTATGTTACTAAATATTACTGTATAACTTTATGCTATAAATAATGACATGATGTGGTATGAGGCTAAATACTTATGATTAAAATGTACTGTGTCATGGATTGAGTTGATTACTCTCTAGTCCGACTATGATTATACGAGTTAGGATCTAGTTTCCTTGTGTGCCTCAAGTGGGACGATCACTGGCACATGACCGTTGAGCAGTATGTAAGATAGGAGCTAGTTTTTCTTGTGGGCCTAGCCAGCGGGGTGATCGCTGGTACATGCAGAGGATGCATGTTTCTCATATAATTTCAGAGCTAGTTTTTCCTTGTGGGCCTCCAGTGGGGCGATCACTGGCACATGACCATTGAGCGATATGTGAAACAGGATTCTAATCTCTTGTGAGGCTAGCCACGGGCCGATTGTGGCCATAATCAAGGGGCTAGGTGAGCGAGTGTGGATGGCCTTCCTAAGGTGTGTGTGTTGTCAGAAGAGTATTAAAGAATAATAATAATAAAAACTGATTTGGCTCTATAGTAGTAATTGTATGTTTGATTACTTGTGTGCACTGATTAATTTAAACTGCCTTGCTCTTGATTTATGGTATAATTATACTCGAGATGTATGATAACTTACTGAGTTATAGGGAAATTCACTCTATTCCCTTACCTTTTTTTTCAGGATCAGAGGAACATGTGGGCTTGGAAACCAGTCAATGAGGATTTAGGACTTAATGGATACTGTTATTTATTTATTTATAATAAATTTAAGTGTATGGCTGTTAATTCGTATGAATATTTGAATTTGATTATCTAATAAAAATTTTATGTGATTGCCCAGTTGATTATTTTTGTTTAGTTTGGTATGGTACAGGCCTTGTATGTCTAAGGAAAGAATGAGTCCAAGGGCATACGGCCATCTGATGCGCATCCGGCTCGGATTAAGGGTCGGGGCGTGACAGATTTAGTGGTATCAGAGCCAGGCCATCTTAATGACAAGATAATATAGATAGTGAGAGTGGGGTAGAGATAATTAGGATAAGTTTAAGACATTTAAAGTAACAAGTAAGGTTATATTATCAACTGACTTTCTTCTATGGAATAGGTGAAAATGTCTCGGACCCGATCCATGAGAATGTCTAATCATAATGATCATGCTTCTCGAGCTCATGGTACTTCACAAGCAGCAGGTCCGTCTCGAGCTGCCGTGCCTCCAGGACTCGTAGCCCATCACCTGATCAATGCGAGAGCCGAGCAGTTAGTCCTCCCCCTCAGCAACGTGACCTGAGGATAGCTAATTCTGATGGTCAGGTGGTAAGCCTTATTCAAGCTCTATCTGGGCTTGTTCAGGAAATGAGACAGCAGGGAAATCTAGGTGGTCAATCTTCTAAAACAGGTCGAGGAATCACAGAATTCAAGAAGCTGGCACCTCCCACCTTTGAGGGCTCTACCGAACCTACTGAATCTTTGAAATGACTGAAAGAAATGGAGAAGGTTTTTGCCAGCATGGATTGCACAGATCGAGAGAAGGTTCGCTTTGCTGATTATCAATTGCAAGGCGAAGCTTCTGAATGCTGGGATGCTGTCAGGAGGCAACATTGTAATGAAGAGCTGATTACTTGGGACAATTTTCATCAAGAATTCCTGGATGTGTATTTTCCAGAAAGTCTCAGATTCAAAAAAGAAAGTGAATTCACAAGACTGATACAAGGGAACATGACAGTGGCACAATATGAGCTAAGTTTATAGAATTATCCTGTTTTGCTCCAGACTTGGTGGCCACGGATAGTATTAAGGCTCGGAGATTTGAGAAAGGGCTTAAACTCAGGATCCGTGCTGGAGTGAGACCTATGCAACTGGCTTTGTATCGGGACATGGTTAGTAAAACAAAAATTGTGGAACAGGAGGTTGACAATATGCAACAGGAAAGGGAACAACAGTTGAGGAAGAGACCCAGATCTGATTGGCAGCAGGGGAACCAATACTCTGGCATGCAATCTAGACAGAGGGGAAATCAAAGGAAGGATCTAGGACCTCAGCAGGAAATAGTCCTCGTTGCTTAAGATGTCAGGATTTATTTGGTGTAGGACTGCCGTTGTGATGGGGACATCTCAAGCACGGATTGGAGTGGCACAGCTTGAAGCATCTTTTGTTTAATTAGGATTAGGAGTGGCTATCAGATCTTGATTTAGATTTATTTTGGATTGATATATGGATAGCTTATCTTATCCTATCTTATATTTGAATTTGATTCGTTCTTATCTTTTTATCTTGTATTCAAATTCAAATGAGGGTTGGAAAATCTATAAATACCACCCTCAGCCTTTTGTAATGAAAGGATGGATGAATAAAATTTCTATTGTTCTGTGTGAAAGGATCTGTGTGCTCCTAAGGTCTGTATGATCCCTTCTCCATCTTCCAGGGTTTCTGTGTGATCCCTGATTTTGGGCATCTGTGTGAGCCCAGGGCATCTATGTGAGCCCCTTTGCTATGTGCTGTTCTTCTAGGGCATCTGTGTGAGCCCCTTGCTATGTACTTGTTCTTCTTGGGGAATCTATGTGAACCCCAGTTTTTTCTTAATCCTGCACCCTCTTCTTTCCTCCTGCAAATCCTAATCCCTGGTGACTTTCATGCTCACCAGCGATCCAGTCCAATCCCTGTCCCGCATCACGTTGGTTTTCTGGGGCTTGTTTTAACTATGGCCAGCAAGGCCACAGAGCTGTGAAATGCCCTCGTGCTCAGAATTCTGGATACCAACATTCATTTCAGAATGCACCGCGACCGCCTGCACCTCCTACTTCGAATGTACCAGCTTCTTTTTAGAATCAACCTTGAACTTATGGATATGGAGAGCGTTAGAAGCAGAAGACCCAAGCTCATGTTTATGCTCTGACTCAGCAAGGTGCTCAAGCATCGAATGCTATAATGATAGGTAATTTCAAAGAAATTTTCTTTTAAAGTTAATTAAATTGAGTTCATATAATTACAAAGTTAGAATTTGACTGTTCGATAAGTACCATCAAGGTAATTTCTTCTTATGCTCATGTTTTATTTGATTCTGAGGCAATACACTCTTTTATCTCAACAGAATTTATTAAGAAGGTTGGAATGAAACCAGTATTTATGAGTTATGAAACCTGTTCACTCCAAATAGGAGCACCATCATAGCTAGCATGATTTGTCCATCTTGCCCTCTAAGTATTGGAAATCATGATTTTTCATTTGATTTTATAGTTTTGGAGATGAAGGAGTTTGATATTATTTTGGGAATGGATTGGTTGGCTTCTTATCACGCCACTGTGGACTGTTTCGGGAAGAAAGTAAATTTTCATCCTCCGGGATAGGAACCTTTCAGTTTCTCTGGCAGTAGAGGAAATGCCTCTATTAGAATGGTTTCGGCTATGCAAGCTGGCAAGATGCTAAGATAAGGTTGTATAGGATACTTAGCCAATGTTATGGATCTTCAGTAAGAAGAAATGAAGTTAGAAACTATTCTGACCGTGAAAGAATTTTCGGATGTATTTCCAGATGAATTGCTCGGATTGCCTCCTGATAGGGAGATAGAGTTTTCTATTGATCTTATTCCAGGTGCAGAACCTGTTTTTAAGGCTCCCTACAGAATGGCACCAATTGAATTGAAGGAGCTTAAGGAGCAACTCCAGGAACTACTTGATAAGGGTTTTATCAAGCCGAGTGTTTCACCGTGGGGTGCTTCATTGCTTTTTGTCAGAAAAAAAGATGGAAGCTTAAGGTTGTGCATTAATTATCGAGAATTAAACAAGTTGACAATCCGGAATAAGTACCCTCTTCTCAGAATTGGTGATCTTTTTAACCAATTGCAAGGTGCACAAGTGTTTTCAAAAACTGATCTTCGGTCTGGGTATTATCAGTTAAAAATTAAGAATGAGACATATCCAGGACAGCCTTTCGGACTAGATATGGGCATTATGAATTTTTGGTGATGCCTTTCGGATTGACAAATGCTCCATCAGCTTTCATGGAGATGATGAACAGGATATTCAAGTCATATTTGGATTAGTGTGTGGTAGTGTTTATTGATGATATTTTCATATATTCTAAGAACCAGGAAAAGCATGAAGAACATTTGAAGAAAATCTTACAGATACTAAGAGAACAGAGGCTGTATGCAAAGCTGAAGAAATGTCAATTCTGGCTTAATAGTATTTCTTTTCTTGGCCACACAGTCTCTAAAGAAGGTATATTTGTTGACCCATCAAAGATTGAAGCAATTGTTGAATGGAGTAGGCCAACTAATGTAACAGAAGTTCGTTGTTTTCTGGGACTAGCTGGTTATTATCGAAGATTCGTGGAGGGATTTTCTCGTATAGCACTGCCACTAACCCAGCTAACCCATAAAGGAATCAAATTTGTCTAGATAGTTGATTATGAGAAAAGTTTCCAGGAGTTGAAGAAATGCTTGGTATCAGCTCCTATTCTTACCCTACCATCTGGAAGTGAAGGTTTTACTATTTTCAGTGATGCCTCTAGAAGAGGATTAGGATGTGTACTTATGCAAAATGGGAAAGTGATAGCCTATGCCTCCAGGTAACTTAAATCACATGAACAGAACTACCCTACTCATGATTTGGAGTTAGCTGCAGTTATTTTTGCTTTGAAGATTTGGAGATATTATTTGTATGGGGTATCTTGTGAGATTTTTACTGATCATAAAAGCCTCAAATATTTATTTACATAGAAGGAGTTAAACTTGAGACAAAGAAGATGGTTGCAGTTGATCAAGGACTATGATCTAACAATAAGTTATCATTCAGGAAAAGCGAATGTGATGGCTGATACATTGAGCAGGAAGACCATGGGTAGTGTAGCAACCTTAATCACTTCTCAGGGAGAAATTCTTCAAGACCTTAGAAAGTTAAACTTGAAGATATAGCTACATAATTATGAATTCTCACTTGCTACTCTTAAGATACAATCTATCCTGATTGACAGAATTAAGGCATCCCATAAGAGTGATTCAAAATTATAAAAGATCAGGAAAAAGGTACAATCCGGGGCAACTTCGGAATTCAGAATTCATGAGGATGGATCCTTAAATTTGGGAACAGATTATGTGTTTCAGAGGATGTAGGATTGAAGAGGGAAATTATGTCTGAGGCTCACAACTCCACTTATACTATTCACCCTGGAAGTACAAAAATGTACAGAGACCTTAAGGAAAACTTTTGGTGTAGTAGTATGAAAAGGGAGATAGCCATGTTTGTGGCCCAGTGCCTAACTTATCAACAAATAAAAGCTGAGCATCAGAGACCAGCAGGACCACTGTAACCCTTGGCTATTCCAATATAGAAATGGGAACATGTCACAATGGATTTTGTTATAGGATTGCCAAGAACTCTTAGAGGATTTGATGCTATTTGGGTTGTTGTAGATCGATTGACGAAGTCAGCTTATTTCCTACCTATCAAGGTCAACTTCTCATTGGAAAGGCTAGCTAAATTATATATTGATGAGATTCTTAAATTGCATGGTATTCCTGTATCAATTGTATCTGATAGAGATACGAGATTTGTTTCCCAATTTTGGAGAGGACTTCATCGTGCTATGAAAACCAAACTGGAATTTAGTACAGCTTTTCATCCTCAAACAGATTGTCAGTCAGAGAGGACAATCCAGACACTAGAAGCTATGCTTAGAGCATGTGTTTTAGATTTGAAGGATCATGGGATGAACATTTGTTACTAGTAGAGTTTGCATATAAAAACAGTTATCAAGCAACCATTAAGATGGCACCTTTTGAAGCATTGTATGGAAGGAGATGTAGGACCCCGATATGTTGGGATAATGTTGATGAGAGAAAGCTTTTGGGACCTAATATTGTACAGCAGACAATAGATAAAATTTAACTTATCAAGAGATGACTTCTCGTAGCTTAAAGTCGACAAAAGAGTTATGCGGATACTCGGAGAAGAGAGTTAGAATTTCGGGTGGGGGATCATGTGCTTCTCAAAGTGTCTCCTACCAAAAAAGTAATGAGGTTCGGGGTGCGAGGAAAGCTAAGCCCTCGGTATGTAGGTCCTTTTGAGATCTTGGAGAAAATTGGAGTAGTGGCTTATCGACTTGCCTTGCCGCCTTCTCTTGCAGGAGTGCATAATGTTTTCCATGTTTCTATAGTGAGGAAATATGTATATGATCCAAATCATGTAGTCGATTTGGAACCGTTTCAATTCTGGAAAGATTTATCTTATGAAGAGCAGCCAGTGAAGGTAGTTGATAGAAAGGAACAAGTCCTGAGACGGCATATCATTCCTTATGTTAAGGTCCAGTGGAGCAATCATTCAGAGCGTGAGGCCACCCGGGAACTAGAAGAAATCATGAGAGACAAGTATCCTCAACTTTTCAATGAATCAGGTATGTCAATTTCGAGGATGAATTTTTTTTTTAGGAGGGGAGAATGTGAGGCCTAGTGTTATTGGGCCACTTTTTGGGCTGAAGTCGGCAGCCCTTACCGACTTCAGTTCAAATTTTGAACGACACCGAACTTCGAAATGATCGACGGAGGCTGCGAAGAAGCTGGTCGTGTGCGGGGGAGGATAAGGCTCTTCCCTAGGGTTTAAAGGCTCCTCACGTGACTCTGCTCCAGCCGAAAGCCATCTTCCTCCGGTGGACGTCGACGAACCCCTTCTCGTGTGCCTCGGCTCGTTTTGAAACCATCTTCCTCTGGTAGATGCCGATCACACCAGGTAAGTACCCTTTTCCCTGTTTAATTGCTTGAGTGTTGGCTTGGGCAAGGGCGACTGATGAGAGCCCATTTCCCTCTCCAGCGTGGGCTTGAGTAGGGTCGACTGGACGAGATGGGGGGGATTCGTTTCAGGTTTCCGGCAAGTGGCCGGACTGCCGTCGAGGCACCACTAGTTCCTTCCCTTCCTTTCGGTTTCCCTGGGGCAGAGGAGGGTAGGCTTGGTCGGGAGAGACGGTAGCGGGTTGGAAAGAAAGGAGAACGAACCGAGTTGACTCGATTTCTGGAATGAGTCAACCCGGATGGTTGGTGGAGTTAACTCGGTTACAGAACTGAGTTGACTCAATTAGCTAGGAATTTAGTTCTTTTTATAGTTTTATATAGATATATATGGAAATTTATTTATATGATTGATTTTTAAAAAAATTGTTATGCAGGATCGGGATTATCCTTGGAAGACTCGGTTTAGTGTTGGACTATACTAGTTGGTGGATACTCTACAGTAAGTTATCATTCTATAGTAAATTTACCATGCATGCTGTGGGCTTACTATTTAGTATGTTACTAAATATTACTGTATAACTTTATGCAATATATTAATGACATGATGTGGTACGAGGCTAAATACTTATGATTAAAATGTACTGTGTCATGGATTGAGTTGATTACTCTCTAGTCCGACTATGATCACATGAGTTAGGATCTAGTTTTCTTGTGGGCCTCAAGTGGGGCGATCACTGGCACATGACTGTTGAGCGGTATGTGAGACAGAAGCTAGTTTTTTTTGTGGGCCTAGCCAGCGGGGCGATCGCTGGTACATGTAGAGGATGCATATTTCTCGTATAATTTCAGAGCTAGTTTTTCCTTGTGGGCCTCCAATGGGGCGATTACTGGCATATGACCGTTGAGCGGTATGTGAGACAGGATTCTAGTCTCTTGTGGGGCTAGCCACGGGCCGATCATGGCCATAGTCATGGGGGACTAGGTGAGCGAGTGTGGATGGCCATCCTAGGAGTGTGTGTTGTCAGAAGAGTATTAAAGAAGAATAATAATGAAAATTGATTTAGCTCTATAATAGTAATTTTAGGTTTGATTACTTGTGTGCACTGATTTATTTAAACTGCCTTGCTCTGGATTTATGGTATAATTATACTCGAGATGTATGATAACTTACTGAGTTATAGGGAAACTCACTCTATTCCCTTACCTTTTTTTTCAAGATCAAAGGAACATGTGGGCTTAGGAACCAGTCAGTGAAAATTTAGGACTTAGTGGACACTGTTATTTATTTATTTATAATAAATTTAAGTGTTTGGCTGTTAATTCGTATGAACATTTGAATTTGCTTATCTAATAAAAATTTTATGTGATTGCCCAATTGATTATTTTTATTTAGTTTGGTATGGTACAGGCCTTGTATGTCTAAGGAAAGAATAAACCCAAGGGCATATGGCCGTCTGATGCACATCTGGCTCAGATTCAGGATCGGGACGTGACAATATATTATTATAATATCTTTTAATTAATATTATTTTTAGTCAATTTATTATTAATTTTAAATTAATAATATTTTTATATAGTTAATTAATGCTATTTTTTTAATTAATGTTATTTCAAATTAATATAATAATTAATATTACCAAAAAATAATATCTAAAATTTTAATTAATACTAATTTTTTACTTACTATTTATTTATTTAAAAATAAAATTTATTAATTAGATTTAAAAAATAATAATAACATTTATGAAATTCTGAAGGAAAAAAATTCGTTTAATGTTGAAGTCATCGATGCGAAAGACGATTTCAATTGTCACATAAAATTTATATATTATTTTAAAATTTTATATATTATTTTTTATTTATTACCAAAATGCCTTTCATAATGTTTGATTTAATTTTTAAAATGCCCTTCATAATATTTGATTTAATTTTGAAAATGCCCTTCGTAATTTTTAATTTAATTTTTAAAATACCTTTCATAATGTTTGATTTAATTTCAAAAATATCCTTCTTGATGTTTGATTTAATTTCGAAAATGTCCTCCTTAGCTGAGTTGAATTCATCCCTCAAAAGGATATTTAGAAAATTAAATCAAAATCCCTCATAAATGCATCATTAAATGCCTACACCCCATAAATACACTTTTTTAATTAAATTTTAATCTAATAAGATTTTTAAAAATAAATAACATTTAAAATAATATAATAAAATATTTAAAATAATACAATAAAATCAAAAATATTTAAAATAACATAATAAATTTATAATATATAAAATATTTAAATAATACAATAAATATTAAAATAATTTAAAATAATATAATAAAATTTAAAACTTTTAAAGAATTTAAAAAAAAAAAAAAGTTGTGTGTGAAGCCGCATACACATGTGGGACTTTATCTTATTCCTGCACCTCCATTTTTAAAATAAAAAAATTAAAAATTAAAAAATATATATAAATAAAGTCATAATAAATGGAGAAAAAAAGAAGTAGAGAAAAAAAGTTGACAAAAAAAAGTAAAAAAAAACCGCATCTATCCATTCCAGTCCAATCACCAGTCTGGCTACCGGTCCGATTACTAGTCCAGCCATCGGTTCGAACACTGATCTGATTGGGTACTGATACCGATCGAACTAGCAACCGGACTGATATCGACCTGGTGACTGGATTGGTGGCCAGATTAGAACGGGTTGATGGTCGGACTAGCACCGGCTCGATAGGTAAATTAATGACCGGACTGGCAACTAGATGGCACCGCTAAATTATAAATTTTATATTATTTCTTAAAATATTTATTATATTTATTATATTTTATAATATAATATAGTATTTACAATATAATATAGCATTTATAATTCAATATATTATAATATATTTATTATATTTATTATAATATTTATTATATATTATAATGAGTTTTATTTTATAATATTAATATTTTAATTATTATTAAGATGGTAATTTATGATTTTACACCAGGTGCCGGTCCGGCTGATTCGGTCACCGGTCTTGAACAAGAGATCGGACTGATACCGGGCTATCGACCGAACTGGTACCGGGCTAACAACCGGATGGTATCGACCTGGTACCGGTCCTGCCACTGATCCGACTGCCAAGGTTCGGCCCCCAGTCCTGCCACCGGTCCGACCGCTAGTCCGGCCCCCAGTCCTGCCATCGGTTTGACCATCGATCCGACCGATAGGATCTGACCACCGATCCGACCGTCGATCTTTTTAATTTTTTAATTTTTTAAAATTTTATACTATATTATAATATATAATATATAATATATAATATAATAAATTATAATATATTTATTATATTTTAGAATATGAAATATTTATTATAATATAAAATATATTATTATATATTATTATAATATCTTTTAATTAATGTTATTTTTAGTTAATTTATTATTAATTTTAAATTAATATTATTTATATATAGTTAATTAATGCTATTTTTAATTAATATTATTTCAAAATAATATAATAATTAACATTATCAAAAATAATATATAGAATTTGAATTAATACTAATTTTTTACCTATTATTTATTTATTTAAAATTAAAATTTATTAATTAGATTTAAAAAATAATAATATTTATGAAATTTCGAAGGAAGAAAAAATCCATTTGAAATAGTCTTTTAGACAGACGATTTCAAATGCTGAAATCGTCGGTATTAAAGACGATTTTAGTTATCACATCAAATTCAATTTAAAAATGTCACGTCAAAGTTTAAATCAAATTAAAAAAAAAAAGTTGAAACCATCTTTGTCAAAGACGATTTCAACTTTTCATCTCCATGCTGTCCTACAATGTAACCTAAAAACACCTATTTTCATAACCCAAAAATATCGATGGCCGGACCAGTGACCGGACCGGTAGCCAGACTGGTGACCGGACTGGATTGGATAGATGCGAATTTTTTTCACTTTTTTTTATCAATCTTTTTTCTCCACTTATTTTTTTCTTCACTTATTATGACTTTATTTATATATATTTTTATTTTTTATTTTTTATTTTAAAATAGAAGTGCAGGAATAAGATAAAGTCCCATGTATGCATGCAACTTCACCCATAACTTTTTTTATTTTTTAAAATTCTTTTAAAATTTTAGATTTTTTTATATTATTTTAAATATTTTAAATATTATAATTTTATTATATTATTTTAAATTTTGTTATTTATTTTTTAAAATTTTATTAGATTAAGATTTAATTAAAAAAGAATATTTATGGGGTGCAAGCATTTAATGGTGTATTTGCGAGGGATTTTTTTATTTAATTCCATAAATATCCTTTTGAAAGAGGAATTCAACTCAGCTAAGAAGGGTATTTTCAAAATTAAATTAAACATTACGAAGGGTATTTTCAAAATTAAATTAAATATTATGAAGGGCATTTTAAGAATTAAATCAAAAATTACAAAGGGCATTTTCGAAATCAATTTAAATATTGCGAAGGGCAATTTAAAAATTAAATTAAATATTACGAAAAGTATTTTAGTAATAAATAAAAAAATAATATATAAAATTTTAATTAATACTGATTTTAAAAATTGATTTCAATTTATTTAGAAATCGTCTTTTCAAAAGATGTTTTGAGCTTATTTAGAAATTATCTTCTCAAAAGACGTTTTTAGCTATATAGAAATCATCTTTTTAAAAGGCATTTTTGTCCGAAATTTTTAGCTGTATAGAAATCGTCTTATCAAAAGACATTTTTGTCCGAAGTTGATTCTACATTTTTGAAAGATGATTTTAACTTTCATCATGGCCTCCACATCCGTCCCAAATATTTATTTAGATAAATATTAAACCTAACACCTATTTTTATAATTATATTTTTAAAAAATATTATTTAAAAAATAATACGCTATATTGCACCACGATGGTGATTCAATTCATCGGGTCAGAAACGGTCCCGGGGGAGTGCTTGGATTCTTTTTTTACTTTGGGTACCGTGCTGGGATCCCACGATAGGATTGTTATTATTTTATTTATTTTTATTATTTTTCGAAGATTTTTTTTGGTAGGATGTTGTATTCAGATGAGAGATCCAAAAAAAATTTGGAAGTATAAGACTATATAACGACAACAGGATATGGTTCATAAAATATAGTCAAAATGATAGACAACATGAGAGATAATTTAGTTTGCTGCCGAGTTAACCTTCCGATATACCTATCTAATAAGATACGAAAATATCTTTGAAAGAGAAATACAATATCACGAAGAAAAGGATATGCCGGCTTGATTTTTCTTGGCTTCTAGAACCAAATAGATCCAAATAATGATAGTAACGAAATCGTTCTAGATGATAATATGATCACGTGCAGAATCAGCCATCCTTTCGAAGGAGCGTGGAGCCCGTTAGAATCTAAAAAGAGTATCATTTTGGATAGGGGGGGGACCTTGGTCAGCCGTCCTTTTGAAGGAGCGTGGGAGCCTGTCATAATCTAAAAAGGGTATCATTTTGGATAGGGGCCAGGGGGTGGTTGGTCCGAGGAAATTTTGTATCACGAGAGTTTCCAATGGCCATAGCTTTTGGATTTTTTATGATAGGCGTATCCTCTAAAAGGATATGCTGCGATATCAAAAAATATTTTAAAAAATATTTATTTATCTAAATTGATATATTTACGTGAGAACTAACCTAATTTAGTTTATTTGGATCAAAGCATGTAATCCTATCTAACTTCAATTACAAGGAAAGAAACATGGGAAGCATGATCTACTGGCCGATCCATCATAGTAAAGAATTGGACCATCTAATGGTGGTCAGCGTGATCTTCGAAATGATTGATGGCCATTGGAAACCACTACAAACAGTGAATAGCCAAACTTATCTACCATTGAGCCCGGTTTATTTTTTCTCGAAATTTTTCTTTTAAAATCTCTTTATCGTCTCTAATCAAGCAAAACCGAACCCCTTCATCTAACTCCTAAATGACTGATGGTTATTGAAAACTACTACAAACAGTGAATAGCCAAACTTATCTATCATTGAGCCCGGTTTATTTTCTCTCGAAATTTTTCTTTTAAAATCCCTTTATCGTCTCTAATCAGGTAAAACCGAATCCCTTCATCTAACTCCTACTTCTTTCCCAGCTTTGATAGTCATGGAGCAGCCATAGTTAAGCCTTTGTTATCCAAAAATCTTCTCTCCTTCTACCCTAACCTCTCTACCCTCCTTCGGTTCGAGAGATCTTAAGCCGTTCGGCTCCTTTTGCTGCTGAGAACGAGCATCGCTGGTTGTGACCTCACCGTCACCACCCCTCATGATAAGTTTCTCTGTCTCTACGTTCTTTTAGTTTAGTTGATGCTGTTAATATTTTAATATAGAAAAATATAGATCTATGTATATATTTATATAATTTTAAGAATATTTAAAAATTATTTTTGTGGTGTGTGTGGTAAAATAAAGTTTGTGTAACAAATTAATTATAAATATAATAAAATAGAGTTGGAAAATCTGGCCTGGGAGGTGGATAGATCCATTGCCCTAAATGAGAATTGGTCCCCTTCTCGTGCAAAGACTGATAGGCCACATGCTCTCCTGCAAGGTACAACCCGGAAGCCAAAACTTCAATGCCCGTCAGTGGCATGATCTCGAATAGATGCCGATCAGCTCGTCTTCAATCCAAAAAATTTTAAAATGAGAAAATACAAAAAAATGATACAGATGAATATAAAGATGGAGATCTTAGAATTTATTTTTGGATATTTTATAGGGCTGGGATAAAGGTCTATTTATAGGCTCAAAATTTCAAAGAAAATCTCCAAAATATCCTCAAATTAGCCATTATGGTCGTTACAAAATTAAATTCAGAATTTATTAAAAATTAACCATTATAATATTAAATGAGAAATAAATAAAATAGCCATTAAATCATTAAATTTTGGAATAAATAAAAATAGAAACGAAAAAATGAAATAATAAAAGAAAGAAAATGGAAAAACTTTTGGGGGTTGTTTTATTTTGTTTTTAATGTATGGTAATGTCAATAATTGCTACCGTAGTAGCAAGGGGCAACATCCTATTATCTTTTTTTTTCCTCTCGATTTTCTTGCTGGTAGCTGGACTACCACCTATGGTGGTCACCGATTATGGCATCTCCACCTCCCTTGCCATCCTAATATATTTGTTGGACCACTACCTTGATCCCCTTCCTCCTTTCCTCAGTTTTTCTAGAAACATGGGAGCCGAGCAAAAGAAGAGAAAAAATAGGGAAAGAAGAAAAGAAAGGAAATGAAAGGAAAAGAAAAAAAAAAAAGAGAAAGGAGAGAGATAAGAGAAAGAGGGAATAAAGAAAAATAAGAGAAGAGAGAAATAAATGACTAATAAAAAAGTAGATGAGAGATCAACCTTGAATCTATTGGATTTCAATTCGATTTAACCTAGACCAATCATTGATCAATCAAATCAGATCCTCATAAATCAAACCCAAATGGCTACTAGATTAAACTCATAACCAGATCTAAACCTAAACCTAACCGAGAGCCTTTCTCTTTATTCTAATTTTTCTCTTATCGAGTTGAAGGTTAATTGCTTAATTAATTATTTTACCAGAGTCTTTATTGGTAGAGGAGTGCCAAGTTTAGGATTTGGGTCATATGTCGTTGATGGAATCTCTTTTCCATAAGTTATCTCTACCCCTAGTATGTTTTACCATACATAATCTGATTTAAAGTTGTATTTATTTTTATATTATTTTACTCAAATAAGTACCTTATATGTTGTAGATGGACATGATTTGGCAAAATGTTAAATAAACATGCATGAATATTTGAAAATAAAATGGTATTCTATTATATCAAAAAATATATTATTTGTTTATTGTAATCTCTTTGTCTAACTATAATCATACGAGTTAGAATCTAATCTCCTTCTTGACCTCTATAAGGCGATCATTGGCGTATGACTAATGGACGGTATGTTGTAGTCAGGAACTAGTTTTCTTCTGGGCCTAACTAGGCAAGGTAATCGCTGGCACATACTGAGAATCATATTTTCTTATATGATATTAGAGCTAGTATCCTTTTAGGCCATCAATGGAATGATTACTAGCACATGACTGATGAAGAGTACGTGTAGTCAGGATCTAGTTTTTTAAGAGCCAGTCACATGCCGATTGTGGCCATAGTCAGAGGGACTAGAAGAGTGAGAGTAGGTGATTGATCTTGGTTATAGTCAAATATATATAATTAAAAATTTATGTTGATTGATAAAATAATTTTGCTTGCTTATGTTTTATAGATAATCATTCAATTTTATATTTCATGAACTAAAGGTTATGGTAACTTACTTGGCCCATATAGCTCATTATATATATATATATATATATATATATATATATATATATATATATATATATATATATATATATATATATATATATATATATATATATATATATATGCTATGGAATAGTCGGGACTTGGGATCATGCCATAAGAAGCTTAGGATTTGGATAAATTATTGATTTATTCCTTGAAAAAAACTTGATTAGACTTATTTATTATTATTTAGCAGTTAGAAAGTTGGTTTAATTATTATTTTATTATTATTTATATTTTGAATGATTTGAAAATAAAAAAGCAAGCCTTGCATATTCAATGGGGGATTAAACCCTAAGGATATGCAGTTGTTTATCATATGCTAGCTCAAGACTCGGGCTGGGGCATGATAGATTAAATGCTATCAGAGCATTTGTTCAAGGTCAAAATGACTTAGATAGCAAGAGTGAGGTATAATTAAGAATTAGGATTTGATTGAATATTCTAAAATAATTATTAATACTAAAAGTCTATTTAATTTTCTTTGATGGATATATGTTATGGTCCTTAAGATTTTGCTAAGTTTAAGTATAGAAGGCTTGTACAAATAAAATATTTGGCTAGAGCTTCCAAAGCATAAATTTTGGAAGAATGTCATCGAGACTAGACAATTGATATATGGATGTATATTTTAAGTAATATAAATGAGTTGTATTATGTTGTATTAGTATTTGATTTATTTTGAAAATCAGATCTGGTATGATTGTAGAATGTGATATAAATCTTGAATTTATTGAAAGTTATTTTGAATTTTTTTAAAAAAATAACAAATTATGGATGTGATTGAAAGAGTTTAGTTCTCTTGCTAATGAAAAAGATAAAATGAAGTAAAGGTAATTAAATGAATGAAGCATTATCATAAATAAATCATTTTACTTGATGTTTTGAGTGAACATCTAAGTTAAAGTAAATTGGTCTCTCTATTTCCAATACTCTAGCAAATTACAGGATCATGATAAGCAAATTAAAATATATTTGTGTTTGCAATACTAAAAAAAGAGAAATATTTTTCTTATTAATGGAATTGATCTTATGGTGAAATCATAAGAGCTTACGTCTTAATGAAACCAAGTTACTAGATTTTTGTAAAATTATTTTAAAGTCAAATATTTGGTTTAGGAGTTGATCAGGGATCTTCTATCTTGGTTAGTGACTATTACTAGAATTTTATAAAATGGTTTTAAGAGGCTTTTCCGAGTTTGACAAAGAAGAAAAATATTCTAGAGTTAAATTCGCTCATGATCAACTTTGAGAGTATAAAGCTAATATTTTTCAAAAGAAAGATTGATTTGTGAATTGTCTAATTAATTAAGGTAATCCAGAGTTGATTTAGCTTAAATCGAGTTTATAACTTTTAAAAAAAATCTTGATCATACAATGGAACAAATATGGTAATCATGATTTAATAAAATTGGAAAGTAAGGACAAAATCTTTGCTTGGATTTTACAAAAACTTTGATCTATGGTCATAAGAAATTTTAGAGAATATTGATCAGAATTGCATAATGAAAATTTGTCAGATTAAATCAATTACAAGTAGTTAAAGACATTAGGATTGATTGAAATGTGTTATGATGGAAGAATGGAAGCCTTATTAATAAAGTGAAGATGATTACTAAATTCTATTGATTATTAGATAAATTATGATGTGGCCATGTTATTCTTCTGATAAGTCATTCAATTGTAAAGTGCGACAATGAAAATGTTTAGCATCTTATGTTTAGGATTATTTGTTTATTGATTCAATTTGATCTAATTTATTAGATATCTAAATAAATCATGCATTATCGATTCATTCTCTTTGATCTTAACTCTAATACAAAAATCATGGTATCGATATTTTATTTTCTTGGAATTACCTTTATGATTCAATACTAATAATTTATGATAGACATTTGATCTCTAAAGCCGGTCACCATATATTCATTCTCATGATTGCCTTCTCAGCCATTAAGTGATCATCTCTATTCAAGGTTATTAACTTTTGAGGGATCAAATATTCACTATAGGATTTGTACCGAGGCAATGTCAAAATCTATTCCAAATATATTTGATCTAAATCTATCTTTCTATGAGAATTTAACATCCAATTGAACCCAACCCAAGTTTTCATGAACATGGAATCATATCAAGATGATGATTTTAATCTTAGATTTTTAATCACTTAATTAATACTAATCTTGTTAATCTATATCCTAATTTTAAATATGATAGGATACTTTTGATGACTAATTTAAATCTGATTATTTAATTTTGATTGAGGAAAAACGATACTTTAAATTGTATGTTATCCTAGGGGCAAAATTTTAGAGTTGACATAAAGATGTCAAATTATGTCAAATTATGAAATAATCTCAAAAAGAGACTGTGCTTTAATGATAAAAATATGTATGAATATTGTGATTAATCTAAGTGATTGAATAACTTGCTAGCATTTGAATGATGAGATTATGTGTTCTATTTGATAAATTACCAAGTATGACAAAATGGTGCATATAAGTTTTGGATTAAGCATTTTTAATTTTAGAAGACTTAAATTTCTCAAATTTTAATGATGAAGTTTATTTAAGGAGGGGAGAATGTGAGAATCAGCCCAATTTGACCCATTTTAGATAAAAGTCGGCTGTCCTAGCCGACTCCAATCCAAAAAAAGGGAAACCAAAGTAGAGGAGGCATGTTCCCCTACCCGATCTACCTTTGTGGAGGATTGGACCAGCTAACGGTGGCTAGCATGATCTTTGGAATGGTTGGTGGCTGTTGGGAATCACCGCAATCGATAAATGGCCAAACTTATCCGTTGTTGAGCCAGGTTTATCCTCTCTCAAAATCTTTCCTTTTAAACCCCTTCATCACCTTTAATTGAGCCAAAATCGAGCCCCTCCACCTACCTCCTCCGTCCATAGCTCTGGTAGGCATGGAGTAGTCATGGTTAAGCCCTTGCCATCCAAAAATCCTCTCTCCTTCCTCCCTGACCTCTCTACCCTCCTTCGGTTTGGGAGTTTTTGAGCCATTCGACTCCTTTTGCCACTGGAAATGAGCATCACTAGTTATGTCCCCACTGTTGCCACCCCTTGCCGATAATCCCCTCTCCCCCTCTATCTTCTTTTTTGTTTTGTTACTGCTACCATGGTAGCAAGGGGCAACGTCCCATTCTCTTCTTTTCCCTCTTAGTTTCCTTGTTGGTGGCCAGGCTGCCACCCATGGCCACCTTCGATTTTGGTGTCTCTAGCTCCCTCGCCATCCCAGCTATACCCATCGGACCACCACCTTGACCCACCCTCCCCTCTTCCTTGATTTTTCTAGAACCATGGGAAGGACATGTTCGAGCTGAGCAAAAGAAGAGAAAGTAAATCAGAGAAAGAAGAAAAGAAAAGAAAAAAAAAAAAAAGAATGAGTGAGGAGAGAGAATAGAGGGAAGAAAGAAAAAGAAGAGAAGATATAGAAATATAAATAAATAATAAAAAATTGGATAGGAGATCAACCTTGAATCTATTAGATTTCAATTTAATTTAACTTAGACTAATCATTGATCAATCAAATCAGATTCTTATAAATCGGATCCAAACGGCTACCTAGATCAAATCATAACCGAATCTATACCTAAACCTAACCGAGAATCTCTCTCCTCATTCTAATTTTTCTTCTCCTTGAGTTGAAAGTTAATTATTTAATTAATTATTCTACCAGAGCTTTCATCGGTAGAGGAGTATTGGATCTAGGATTTAAGTCATGTGTCAGTGATGGAATCACTTTTCCAGTAAGTTATCTCTACCCCTAGTATATTTTATCATGCATTATCTGATTTAAAGTTTTAATTTTTGTTATGTATTTTACTTAAATAAGTATCTTATATGCTGTACATGGATATGATTTGGCAAAATATTGAATTAAACATGCATGAATATTTAAAAATAGACGTTATTTCATTGCATTGAAAATATATTATTTATTGATTATAGTGTTCTCTAGTCCAACTATGATCATACAAGTTAAGATCTAGTCTTTTTCTAGACCTTTAGTGAGGCAATCACTGATATATAATTGATAAATGGTATGTTACAGTTATGAGCTAATTTTCTTCTAGACCTAGCCAGGCAGGATGTGAAGCCTGCTTATTTTTTTGAGCCAAATGGGCTGAAGTCGACAACCTCCGTCGACTTCAATTCAAAACCCAGAAAAAAATATATTGAAATAGGGGACAGAGCCCCTATTTATCTGGCATAATATTTTGTCGGAGAAGTCGGAGGAGAGGCTGTGGGGGAGACAAGGTTGATCGAGAGAAGTTTCATGGAGGGACGGGTGCTTGATCTATCGAGGTTTCTCCCCGTACGGTAAGGGATTTCTCTCGATCTCCTCTTTAAAAATTCCCTCATCATCAAGTTTTCCATCAATATTTCTTCCCTCTCCAGTGGCCGATCGCGCTTGGACCATCGTCGAATTTTATGGTCGGATCACCATGGCGAAGAAGGAGAGTCCGATAGCATGAGGGGTTTGGATGGAGGTAGGGTTCGATCGAGTTCCTTCCTCGAACGGCAAGGCATCTTCATGTTATTATTTTCTTTAAATCTCCTCTCCTCTCACCGCCTCCAAGCTAGCATGGATCGAGCCATCTCATCGTCTTCTTGCTCTCCGATGAGCGGCCAAGGACCTTATTGACACCGATAAGCCCTCTTTCTGTAGACCCTTGTTAGGAAAGGAAATAGAAAAAAAATCCAGCTCCTTTCAGTTCTTCCTTGAGCTAGACGGTCGCTGATGGCCGCACTGCCCGACCCCCACCCCCCCCATTCGGCGAGGTCCGGCGAGCCTCCTTCCTTGTCCACCACCTTTCATGGCTACCGAGCATCATGGTAGGATTGCTCAGGCTGAACCTGGAAGGAGCAGGGAAAGAAAAGAAAAAAAGGGGGAAGAAGGAAAAGAAGAGGAAAAAGAAAAAAAGAAAAAAATAATAATAAAGAGAACAGAGAGAAAGAGGAGAGAGAAGATGAAAAGATATGAGAGGAGAGAAAGAAGAGAGAAAGAGGAGAGAGAATATGAGGAGAGATAAGAGGGAGAAGAGGAGAGAGAGGAGAAAAAAATAAAAATAAATGAATAAATAAATTTTGTGAAACCAATTTGATTTGAATATTTAGATTATTTTCTTATTGATTAATCCGATTTCCATCAACCGGACCTAAATATATATCTAGATCGAGCCTAGTCCTATACTAGATCAAAAAATTATTTATCTTATTTTTTTTAGATTTAGGGTTAATTATTTAACTTATTTTATCAGAGCCTTCATTATCTTTATCGGTATGGGAGTGTCAAGGATCTAAGGTTCAAGTCGATGTTCCTGATAGAATCAGTTTCAGGTAAGTTATCTTAACCTATAGTATTACATGCTAATTATGATATTAATGATATGAAATATTAAGTATGTGTAGCATAATATGATCTGCATTGGATTACATACATTGTCATGTGTGTTGGTGTTCATGCTCTCTAGTTCGACTATGATCACCCGATGACCTAGTTTCTTTCTAGGCCTCCAATAGGGCAATCACTGGCATAGGATCAATGTACGGTATGTATAGTTAGAAGCTAGTTGCCTTTTATATTTAGCCTTGCATGGCAGTTACTGGCACATGCTGAGGATGCATATTTTCTTATGTGATATCAGAGCTAGTTTCCTTCTAGGCCTTCAGTGGGGTGATGCTGGCACATGACCGATTTTGGTATGTGTAATCAAGATTCTAGTCTCTTTCGGAACTAGTCATAGTCAGATAGACTATAATAGTAAAGTATATGATTGGCCATCCATAGTCGTGTCGTTTGTAATTGAATATGCACACTAATATGATGTTTCTTTTATTTTATTATGAGCTGGTTGTTCTGTGATGTATGATTTGTATATGTTTGTAATTTATTATTGTCATATTTATGTATATATTAGAGGTGATAATAACTTACCGAGCATGTATAGCTCAACCCCGTTTTCATATCTTTGTTACAGATTCGGAAGATTAATCGAGCTTTGGGACCAGTCAGTGAGGAACTAGGGTTTGAGTGCTAATCCTTTAGTTTATGATTTATCTTAAATTTTAGTTGAATTTTATCTACCTGTTAACCTTAACAAAAAATTCTAGAATTAAATAAATAATTAGAAAATTTGTTCTCTATTACTGCCTGATTATTGATTGGTATGATAGGCCTTGCATATTCGACGAGATTAAACCCTAAGGATATGCGGCCGTCTGTCGTACGCTTGGCTCGGGCTTCGGGTCAAGGCGTAACACGGGATGATCACTGGTACATGCTAAGAAGTATATTTTCTGATATAATATTAGAATTATTATCCTTTTGAGTTTCCAATAGGGTGATCACCGGTACATGACTGATGAGCAGTAAGTATAGTCGGGATCTAGTTTTTTCCGAAACTAGTCATGCGTCAATCGTGACCCTAGTCAGAGGGACTAGGAGAGTAAGAGTGGATAATTGATCTTGGTTATAGTCAAATATACATAATTAAAAATTTATATTGATTGATCTAACATATTTCATTAGATTGTAGATTATTATATCTTTTTTTTTCCAGATGCTATAGAGTAGTCGATGCTTGAGATCATGCTGTGAAGAGCTTTGGATTTTGATGAATTATTGATTTGTTCCTTGAAAATAAAAATTGATTAGATTTATTCATTATTTTTTAGTGGTCAGAAAGTTGGTTTAGTTATTATTTCATCATTATTTACGTTTTGAATGTTTCAGAAATAAAAAGATAGGCCTTGCATATTTAATGGGATTAAATCTTAAGAATATGTAGTTGTCTGTCGTATGCTGGCTTGGACCTCGAGCTAGGGTGCGACAATTTGAATTAGGAGATTTGATTCTAAATATTTTATTATGGTAATAATATTTTACTGGCTAACATAAAGGTTTTTTAAATTATATCATCATCATCATTATTTTAAATAACAAGAGTAATATTAGTCATAATGCTACCATTACTAATATTATTATCATTATCATTATCGCGCGCAGTAGTTGTTATCAAGGATTTTTGACTATATTTTTTAATAAGGCAAAAAGTTCACATATAATCAATAAAATCAGAAGTCCGACCACTTGATCTGAACTAAGATTCAATGTTTAGCTTTTAAATTATTCATCATTAATTATTCTTTACCCATATGATTTTTATAATAACATGCTTTTAAGGAAACAATGAATTTTGCACTTTGTTGGCAAACTATTTATCACTCTGTCCAAAAAAAAACATCCGTAAATTAATAGTTCATATCTTTTCTTGCATATAAAGTTATAAACAACTTATTTTATCGTTGTTATTGGTCACTTTGTTGGAATTTTATTTATCTATTTATTAGTACTGTTTCCTTAATCTGCAACAATAAAGCAAGATCCATAAACAGGAGAAACAAATCCATAAGAAGAGCGTTACCAACATAACGAAACATATAACCTATTTGATCCCTACCATGGAGTTTTTGGATAGTTGGAAACCAAGTTTAGGAGGTCATTGGAGGCACGCCCAAGCCCAATTCACCCTTGGTTCCTTAAGAGTTATTTCATAATTAATCATATTACTTAATATAATTATCACAACCACCACAAACTTGCCAGAACAAAAGGAAGGGGATAAAAAAAAAAAAAAAAACAATATATATTAGAGAAAAACTCTCCACTCTCCCGTCTCCCTTTTGCCATCGATGAACCCAAAAGATCCTCGGATCGTGAAAAAGAATTTCCATTTCAATTATAAACGATTTTCTGACCACTAATTCATACTAGAAGAAGGAAAAATGTGTTCAAAAATACAGAAAACTAAAATATATAATCCTTGCTAAAATAAAATAATCCTAGTAACATTAATCACATATTTTTGAAATATAAATCGTTGATCTTTTTTTCTGGTCGGAGATTTGATTCCTTCCATGGATCCAATTGGCTTAAGTCACCTCTTTGTGTGGAACAAGTGGTACGGTTCGGTCCAAAACCACAGGAGAAGTTAAAATTTCTCACATAAAATTAAAGAAAAAAAAATCAGGAAATCCATATTTTCATTCAAAGATCCAAAATAGCTTTGAATATGCAATTAAAAATTAATCGACGAGCAAAGACAAAAGATCTCAATTTTATATCATGATAATACCGGTAACTCTGTGATCAAAAGGGGGCCCAGGTCAAGGTTTACACCTTCCACGCCTCAAAATCGCCGCTAACAAAATCATAGTACCCTCCAAACAGAGCAAGAGCGTTCTTCTCCATTGCTTCTTTGACGAAGGGGTATGTCTTTAAATTATCAAGAGACACATTCACGGCTTCCTGCATAAATATGACAGAAAAAAGAAATAATAATAATAAAATCATCAAAATTATTACAACTAGACAAATCCATATGCCCAAAAATAATCCTAATTGCATGTAACATCAAGAGTAAGCTTTACGATCGATATAGTTATCCAATAAAACAAATAATAATAATAATAATAATAAGCTTTGATGCATCTATACAGGTTAGGGCTTCGTGAAAATAGGACTGCAGGCTCGCCAACTGCTAGCAAGCTATAAATTTACAAGCATCATGCTGGGAATAAGACCAGATGCATCGTGTAGGTGTTGTTACTTGCGTGTATCGACGTTGATAAAACTCTTTTGATTCTTGCTTAAAAAGCCGAGATAAAGACGTAGCAAAAGGTGGAAGAGGCATCACCTTTTCGCATTTGGTGCATTGGTCCGGGAAAGCCAATCCAGAACTACTGCTCTTCACCTTCTCTCTTGCAGGCATACATATCTTCACCCAGTCCTCTATGAAGTCGCTGCAAACATCAAATAAATAAACAAAAATTATCATTAGAATTGCATTTGCCACGAATTAGTAAACTTGCAGGCAAAAATAATTCATGAATCATATTTTGGGAGACAATTCCAGCACGCCAAACTTCGGGCGATGGTGTACGTGGGAATTGAGAATTATATTGATAAGAAGGGAGAAGAGAATTCCAGTACGCCAAACTTCGGGCATGTCGGAAATGAGAATGACGCATGCCTCTTTATTCCCACCTTCCATTCCATTCTATTCCATGGAAACATGGAATGCAAAAGAAAGGGGAAGACGTACATACGAAAAGCTCTCGAGACAGGACAAGAGAATCCAGAAGAATAAAGGAAAAAAAAAAAGTTACTTAACGAGCTGGTGGAGCCATCATCCTTGATCGACATGAGCCCTTTGATGCCCCCGCAACGGCTGTGACCGATGACCGCGATGTTCTCCACCTGTCCGATAATTAGCGTGCTATGAGTAATAAAAAAGTCTAAATGCCGGTGGGATGATATATGGGTGGTTATATCAGGATAATGGCCATGATTAAAGAGGAATTAGGAATCAGGACCGTCCATTTTGGTGGCTTTGATAATAAACAACTTTTTTTTAAAAAATATTTTTATTTAATTATTATCCCTTTCTTCATAAGATATACCGCCTTGTTTATTATCGCTTTGAAGTAGTTAGCCCAGTTCAAAACATAGGTAGCTTATCCTCTAAAAAAAAAAAAAAAAAAAAAAAAGACTGATTAGGTATTGTAGGCAATCCAGTAAAGTATTTGCCCATTGTAACCTTAGAACAAAGAAATAGGCTATTCACTGTATAAGAATTTTTAATTTTGAATGGAGATTTTATAATGTAAAATTTATCCAATCTTACCATTTTTTAAAAAAATTATTTATTTAATATATTATATGTTTAGTAGAGTATTTAATTATCAAAATATACATCAACTTGCTAAATAAAGGTTATGGCTAAAAAATATACAATTATGATAGACATAACACCTGAAAATATACAAATATATATATATATATATATATATATATATATATATATATATATATATATATATATATATATATATATATATATATATATATATATATATATATATATATATATATATTTAAACCGAGGGTTCATAATATATGATTTATCCAATCATATTAATTTTTTGATTTTTTTATCCAACATATCCCGAATTTAGTAAAATATTTAATTATCGAAACTTATAACAACCTGTCAAATAAAAATAAAAGGGCATAGCTAAAAGATAAGTTTCATGCAATTTGGCAAAAACAACCTATTTAAACGAAAGACAAAATAGAATAGATACAAATTAAACTAAAATTATTAAGTGTATCAAAATTTAGTTGTTGTAAATTGGATATGATTTTATTTTGATTGATTTTTTTATAAGAGAAAAAAAAAAATCTTTTTCTTCGAATTACTCTAAATAAAAATCCTTCTATACATTGCCTAGCAAAATATTATTCAGTTTGGTCTACATCTTCGGGATGTGGGATGTGGGATGTGGGATGTGGGATGTGGGATGTTTCCATGGTGGAGAGAAGTATCGGAGTCGTCGTAGTGTTTGCTACTTGCTGACCTCGAGATGGTGGACCGCATATTCTATGGCGGCACCGACGCCAGCGTATTTGGTCTGCAAACGGGAGCGACATCGGTCAAAAAAGAAGGGATTAGTTGGCAAGCGGCCCCCACATCTTCATCAATGGAATGGAGGATGGTGATCGAGAGATATACCTTGTCGTAGGGTGGGACCACGTTGGCGATGTTGCGGACCGTGAAGGCCTCGCCTGGCTGGAAATTGAACACCACCGACGGGCACACGCGCGAGTCCGCACATGCGAACACCATGAACTGTATGCATCATCCAAGCTTCCATGTCATGTGAGGTCATGCGTAAAATATTAAACATGGCCCATGTTCCAAGCTTCCATGTCATGTGAGGTCATGCGTAAAATATTAAACATGACCCATGTTCCGTTCTCTGTAACCTTTTTTTTTTTTTTGAAAAAAAAAAAAAAAAAAAAAGTTTAATGTCATGGTCTTTGTTTTTGTCTGTTCCTTTCAGCGGAGCAGCCCATGTAACGAGCCACGGGCGGCCCGCCGCGGTGGGTCGGAGAAAGGCCCTATTTTTTTAATTTTTTTTTTAAATTAAGATTCTTTTATAAATTTTTAAGTATGCACAAGAATGGATCCCGAAAAAAATAAGGAAATCCCTTTGGCAACCTTAATTTTTTAATTTTTTTTTATAAATTAAAATTTTATATTAACTTTTAAATAAATAAATATATATTTATATATTTGATTCTTCTAAACTTGAAAATATTAAATATAATTTGAAGAATCTTAGAAAAAAATTTAAAATAAAATAAATACTATAAATCAACTTTCAAGTAGAAAGTTGGATCACCATCAATTTTATTTTTTATTTTTATTAAAAAAAATTTATAATTTTTTAGGAGAAGATAATGAATCTTTCTTTTGTTACTCGACCAGCACCCGTCCGTCTCCAATTCGTTGTGGTCGAAACCACTACAAGCAGTCAGCGCCATCCCATCCCATTCACCATATCGATGAATAAAATGATGGCCGGACTTGTCATACGATCGACGATAACGTTCCCACGACGATCAGGCGATTGCGCATACACAAGGTCGGATACCACCGATGCGCTGGCCTATATATGACTGCCATCTCAGTGGCCTTCATCAACTTCACCGCACTGACAAACATTGTATGCGGTGAAGCCGCGCACCATATCTATCATGCCTTAGGCTTCGACCAATGCTACTGCACTCACATCCTATCATCTTTCGCACCGTCGCTTGATAGATGTCACATCCCGTTATGCAGCACCAACGATACTCGACATGACACTGCCACTACTGTGGCTCCTTTACGAGTCCGTGACATTTATTACTCTTCCGGTTTTAACTATTACTATAAAGAAAATATTTTTAAAAATAAAAATTATCAAAATCAGATTAGATAATAAGATGAAAAATAATTTTTTAATCGATTATTTAGTCACTTATATTGATAAGCAGTCATTATTAATAAATTTAATTTTATGAAACAAGATAAATATAATTTAAATAATATTTATAAAAAATATTTAAATTAATTTAAATTATTTATTAATATTTTTATTTTTATTTTTTTAAAAAAATTGATATGTTTCGTCCTTGTAACGAGCCCATGCTTTCACCTAAAGGCATGGTTTCATTATTAGATGGAAAGGACCGTCAAAGTGTGTTTCGACATTTAAAATAAAAAATATATATTTTTACTTGAAAAGCAAATATATGATGTATCTAAATTCTAATTAATATTTTTATCTTATAAATGCTAAACATTAAAACTAGTCTCTCTCCTAATCTTTAGTTAATGGAATGGCAATGACCATGATGTAAGAAAAAATTAATAAACAAAAAGATGAAATTTACCTATAATATTATAAAGGAAGAAAATACTAAAAAGAAGTAAAAGATTTAAAAGAACTTGACTGAATCGATATATGCATAACACTAACGTAATTCATCTTCTACACGTGAGTCTGCAGCGGTCCAATTTCCAAGATACAATAACCTGGCTCAATTTGATTTTTATCCAAATTTTTTTTTCGGATGACTAATTAAGAAAAATAAGTGAACAATAATGGAGGAAAGACAGATCTATACTTATAAAAAATTTAAAAAAAAAAGAGTCTCAAATAGAGCATAGATAAAAAAAAAATCGATATTTTTTTTAAAATCAAGATTAATTTTAAATAATCAAATCCAGAACTTATTTATACACTCAATTTGGATGGCCAACGAGGTATCGTGGTTTCGAAGAAATATAATATTTCATAAACATAGTATCATATTTCTTCGAAAGCAACATTCTCTTCTAAAAATTATATTTTTTAAAAATATATTATTTAAAAAGTTTTTAATTTTTTTTTTTGTAAGGTGGATGATTCACTCAACATTCTATCCTGGAATGAATACATCTAAAAAAGTCAGAAAAAATACAATCTCGGAAATCCATTAATGAATCAGCCAACCCGATCCATAAAGTCGATCCTGAATGAGGAGCAATGAAGGAGGCCATCCAGTCCACAACCGAATTGACCTCCCTATAGATAATGCCTGACCACAACCAAGGAACACCCCCGCAACCAGAACATGATATCCCGAATCAAGGGATGAGCAGAAGCATAATTCGCCGCCCCCTTGATCCACGATATCACAGTAGTAGTAGTAGTAGAGTCTCCCTCGATAATTAAATGATTAGTCCTGAGATAGTGACATGCATATTGAACCTAGCCCAAGCAACCGTAAGCTCAACCTGAATAGCAGAAGACTCAACCAGATGACAGTCCCTAGCTGCTATAATATCAAGACTCGAACTCCGAATAACAAACACCGCACCACCATCAAGTCCTATGACACTCCCGTAAAAATTGACCTTGACATGTGACGGAGGGAGGGCTCCCATGAAATTTAGATAGTATTTAGTGATCTAAATGAAATCATTATGATGATTCAAGATTAATTCGAATCTTATGGTGATCAGATTCTCAATAATTTAAAATCACCATATTTGGCAAGTCATTATTTAGTGATTAAAGATTTTCGGATATTCATGAGTAACATGAATCATATAACACCAAAAATATCCTTAAAATATATCTCATAAAAATATATTATTAATCATATAAATTATATAATTTTTATATATTTATAATATATTATTTTATTGATAATATTATTTATTTTGATTATAAAAATATAATATATTAAATATTTTATTATATAAATATAAAGTAATAAAAAAATATTTATATTCTAATTTAAAATAATTATTGAATCATGATATGATAATAATATGATTAACAATATATTACAATATAATATAAAATATCAATAAAATATAATATTGGTATATCATTCCTAACCTCAAGGAGGAGTATTTTATTATTAGATTGGATGATAATACGAAAAGTAAAGGTGATTTGAAATCACTGTTATGTAGGATCATTATAGTTTTACCAAACATGATAATTTTATTATCTTCATCCATATCGTCATTAATCTTGTATTGATCATCCCATATTAAATATTCTTTTAAATATATTTTATTTAAAATAAAACTCTAACCTATAATAAATATATAAATAATAACAATGATTACCTTAAGTAAAGCATTTTCAACATCGGTAAAAATATTTCGAAGATATTAACACAGCAATATTGAATAAGCATATTGAATAGGGAAGGTTTTTTAATGAAAACCACTCTATTTTATTTAAAATAACTTGTTCAGAAAATATATAAAAAAATAAAAACAATATTATTGAATTTATTTTATAACAAAAATACAATGCAGGGTTTTGTGTTTTTATGCCACAACAATATCGATGCAGTGAAAAAAACAACATTTTTATCGTAAAACCAAACAAAAAAATTCTAATCAAACTTTTATGTCAGATTAAAAATATTTCAAAAAATGGTATGTCTATATACAAGCAAAATCCGTTGACACGCCGTGTAACCTTTTGCTTCTTCTACGAAGGATTCCTGAAATTACCTTGGGGCTCTGGCCACCGGCGAGGCGGCGGAAGACATCAGGCTTCTTCCTGCGCGGCACAGATGTAATTTCGTTCAACAAATCGGGACTCTTTCGTCTTGAAAAAATAAAATAACACTCAACAACTAAATAAATAAATAAAGGGCATTCTTTCTGATCTAAGCCGACCAACAAAAATACACGATGACCAAAATGCCCTTATCTATCTTAGATTTTTCCTCTTCGAAATATTAAAAATAGAGGTCAGAATTAGAGATCGATGCTTGACCATTATAGAAACCGAAGATGTAGTTTCGTAGATTATAGAATTTATAAAATAAAAATGCCATTTTCGACGCTCGAAAAATAAAATATCCACTCACTCGAAGGTTTCCTTCTTGAAGTGCTGGAATCCGGATCGCAACCTCTCGATCGGATCCATCTCCTTCCACTCTTCGATTCTGAAAATTACAACAGTCAATAATTACAAATAGGGTTAAAAATGGACCGATCCAAAAGTTCATTATTTAGAATTGGATAAATTTTGGACCGATCTAAAATCGATTCAGATTTCGGACCAAATTTTAAATATATTGGACTAGTCTTAGAATTCCATTTAATTTTTGGACCAAAAAATACCCGAATTCGATCCAAATCTTTTAAAATAATATTTGGGCTGGCCCAATAGACTTTGGACCGGCCCATTTTCAATCCTGGTTACAAACCAAGTATGTTTTAATTTAAGAAAACCAAAAACAAAAAAAAAAAAAAAAAAAAAAAAAAAAAAAAAAAAAAACTCGATCTCTCCTGTTCAACAGTGGCAACGAAATCAGAAAACTGTTTTTGCATGAAACAATTAGAGAGAAAATAAGAAATAAAAATACCTCGATCTAATCAACTTAACGATGGCAAGCCATGAATTCTTCATTGCTTATTCATAAACATTTTTTTTTTTTAAAAAAAAAAGAAAAAAAATCCTGATAATACAAATAGGATGATATGTAAAACAGAAACAGATGAAGACCAAAATTCTGATCAAAGAGCATAGATTTAGCTACTAATGTCCACATACCTCTCCGTGGCGCAATCCTTTTCTTCTATTCTGCCGACTGCTGCTGCTTCCTCCTCCTCCTCCTCCCTTCTCGGAAACCAGAAACTCGTGGGCTCTTAATCTTATATGGCGAGACCGTTCGGATGTTCCGCCGAAGCAGGATTAGGAGGGGAGCCGGCGAGTCAAAAGGAGAGGATTTCTCATTTATGGTTTAAATCTCGATGACTGGAGCACTTCTAGCCGTTGAACCAGGCTCGGATTTCCGCCATCCCCGCTCTCTTAAGGGTTAATTACGACCTGGTGGACCCCACGCATGCGGGAACCGGAAAGTAGTCAGGGTGGTGAATGCCAGCGTGTCAGCGGATAAACGCTTGACATGCTTGCATTCTGACGGATATAAATCCGATCCGTATTTTTTTATTTTATTTTATTTTATTTGGTAAATCAAAATTTAATCTAAACTTGAGTTAATCTCGATCGAATCTTGAACTAAAGCTTGACTTTAAAGGCACCCGGCTGTATCTTTTGAGTAAATGAATGGTTGATCCGCTTCCATGGCAACAAACATTAGATAGTGCAAAAGTTATATTAAAAATTATGCACATTAAAAAAAAAAAAAATTCTGATTCTTTGGACGTCGTGTGACCTGGTTTGAAAGCAGTGCAATATGCTGTTCATTGATTACTATTGTTAAAAAAAAGAACGATCATCCATTTGCATGAAAAATACAATCCGCCTTTGATTTCGAATATAGATAATCCGAAAAATCTTTGATCGATTCGAATGTCGAAGTCTCGATATAATGTAGATTAAAAAACACTAAAAAAAATGATATTTTGAATCTCGGAAAAACCGAGCCTTATTTAGGTAAGCTTGAGGGAGTCGAGTGTTTTATTTGTTTGGCTTGGCATGACATTATTTTTGAGCCTAAATCGGTAGTTCAAGTCCAATTCATCAGGTTTCGAATCAAGCCTATTTCTGGTCAAGCGTAAGCCAAGCTTGTGTTCTTCGTTTATTATGCCATCGATAGAGCTCTCGCAAGGTGCACCTAAACAATCCTCCATCTAGCCTAGGTGGCAATAGAAGGTTAGCATGCATTAAAAACCTGTTGCCAAACACAATGGATCAGCTGCTTGATATAATGAAGTTCCCAAGTGAGCGAATAACTTTTCCATGTTCGATTTACTGATGACCTAAAGCAATTTCCTTGACCTATTGCAAGACATTGAGTTGTCGAGAAAAATATGGCAAATTTAGTTCACATCTATTTCATATTCAACACGCATCAATTAAAATGTGCACTCGTGCATGCGATTACCCAATAATTTTTATATACTTTATATGTGTGCTCCTCTATGCCATGGTGCATCCAACTTGCATTCATGTTATATTATTACTAATTTCGAGCTTTTCGAGAAGGAAAGAAGGTAGGGATGGCAATGGACCAGGTTCATAACAACCCAAGCCCAAATCCAAATATTCAATACACTATCCAAACCCGGCCCAAATCCTATCGGGACTGAATTTTTTTTATCCAAACCCATCTCAATCGGGTATTGGATAATCGGGTTTACCCGACCCAAACCCAATCGAGTCATATTAAATATTTTTTTATTTTTATCAACTTTAAAATTATATATCATTTTATAAATTATACATACATCAAACAAATAAAATTTAACTACATTTTTAGTTAACAGCATTTAATTTCATATTCAATCAAAATTAAATTTAAATTATATTAAATAAATAAAATTCAACGAGACTTAATTCAATACTTATGGAATAAATAAAAACATAAATATAATTTATAAAATATATATTAATTATAAAATAATTAAGTATTTTAAAATTTAATAACTAATATTTAATATTTAATAAAGTATATATTTATTATATATTTATTATTTAAATATTAAAATAATTCGTGCCGGGTTCGGGTCGGGTGTATATCTATTCAGTCCGGGTCCAAACTCAAAGTTAGGCATTCGGGTTTTATCCAAATCCGGTTCAAATCCAGTCAAAGCGTTGACTATCCAGTCCATCAGATCGGATCGGGTATCCATGAATTTGAATTTTATTACCATCCATGAGATGGGATAGGTGGGAAACGGCTTGACATAGACCTTGCATGGGTGGGTAGGTGGCACCATCTAATTTGGTTTTATATGTTAATAAGATGGAAATGTTTTTATCTATCTCTTGCGCCTTACCTCATCTTCTTGTTCTCGGTGCTCGGAATCTCGACGCATCTTTTCTTGGACAAATTCATATAAAATAAAAAATAATAATGATGCAAGTACCGAGCACGAAATTGCATCGGGCTTCATGCAATCCACATCGGGTGTACGAGTGGGGGAAGCTCTCTATGTAGGAGTGGGCCATGTCATGGGTAACAAGCAAATAAAGTTCAACTTTGAGAGCATGGTGAAAAATTTTTCTAGTGGTGCGTTACCGTGGAATTGCTCGAAGGAAAGCTGCATGATAGAGTCCATGGCCCTGCAAAGTAGGACCCTTTATAAGGATTCCTCGTGCAGCACATGGAAGGAGGTGATAATCAAACTACAAGAGGGCTAGGAGGATCCTGACCATCTATTTTTTATTTGGTAGTAGTGTGAGTCTCCCTCGCACATTCTTGCTTGGTTGAAAATAATCCATGGATCCTCTCAACTTTAGTGGTGGAACTTGATGATCTAACCTTGGCTGTCTATGTATTATTAGATGGCAATCCATCTATACCATACATTAAAGAGGAATCCAGAATTTATTCGCATACGACAAGTGTAGAGCAACTAAAGAGCCGAAATTATCATATGATGATACATTAGGACTTATGTTGTACATGGTGCAATGGCTCTATAATACATGAACTCGATGCATCCCGGGTTGTTCCATAATAGAAGAATTGTCATGGTTGCAAACTAGACTATTAAGTACGATCTCTGTGATTCTGAGAGGATTCGAACTCATTCTAGTTCCCCTTCTCCATCATGGCTGTCATGTAGCACAATTGGCAAGGGAGCAAGGAGAGTGCAACTTGGAAAAAATAAAAAAAAGAAAAACCCAATCTCGTAACCATGACCATTTGTAAATTGCACGATAGCACACAGGTGCTGCCGGGTCCTTGTACAAATCATAGTGTGAACTACTCCATTTATTGGGATCATGCAATCATGGGCCATCATACACACAATCTAAAACCATGCAAGGCCATCAGGAAAAGAAATCCATCAACTTTAATCATGAATTATGATCCCTCTTGATAAAGGTTGTATAAACAAGCATCCATTCATATATATATATATATATATAGTAAATTGATAAGGTCAAATATATTTATCAAAATCAAAATATTTTTTTTGAAATATCGGTGTATTTAATTTAGAAGTCTAAATAATAGATTCAAGAAAGTTAGAGAATGGCGGATGCGGTCGGAATCTCAGTGACTTGGGAAGTGTGCTCGTCTCAAACCCATGTTGGCGAGTGCGGTCGGAATCTCAGTGACTTGGAAAGTGTGCTTTCGTTTCTCTTATTCCCTCCGAATTTTTGTGGGTTTCTTCGAGCTCGCCGTTCGAGAATGGCAGATGCGGAGAAGCAGCAGGCTTCCGACAGTACGAACGATGGGGATAGGTTGCAGGGCGAGCGCTCGTGGGCTACGGATCGCGTGCTGGCTTGGTCTTCGTACAAGATCTCCGAGGATGACATCGACCACCTTCAAAAATGCTTTACCAAGGTGCTTCAGTTGTCAGTGACACTCTTAGAAGACGCCCGTCGGCAGTAGGAGGACGTCGCCGTAATTTTTCGGAGCTGGGTCATTGGGTTTCTCCGATTGGGGTGGCTAAGGAAGTTCGGTTGAAGTTGTAGCTGACCTATGATCCTAAAACTTTCCCGATCGATGATGATCACCTAGTTTGCGTCTGAGCTCCGTCGGAGACTGTGCAAAGGTGTTAGGGGGTGGGCCATGGTTCGTCGGTGGCCAACTCTTAGCTCTGGACAAATGGGTTACTGACTTCCATCCAGCCCGTTGCCCTGTCAATAAGACGGTGTTAAGGATGCGGTTCCCGGAACTTCCACTCAAGTACTGGTTCCCGTCGGCAATCATGGCTGTGGTCGGTGAAGCTGGCCGCCCGATTTCGATCAACAATTTCATTGACCAACTAAAGAAGATGGGCTATGCGAGGGTTCGGATGGAACTGGATGCCTCCAAGCCGTTGCTTCCGGGTGTGTTGATCTAGGGGCAGACGATGGTATTATGGCAACAATTTGTATACGAAAATCTTCCCTCCATCTGCTTCCAATGTGGTCAAATCGGGCATTTGGCAGCCGGTTGCAGCTTCCCGGGCAAAGTGGAGCAGGCTCCCTCGTTGGCCCTGCTCTAGGACCAAATAACCTGATCGCTAACGAACGGCTCGAGGAAGGCTCCAAACAGGGCTCGACGGGTGTCGACGGGGATCCTGCTACTGCTGGAGTCCGTTCGAAGTTTGGACCCTAGATGGTTACATCTAGAGTTCGTCAGCCACGGCAGCCAGGAGTTCCCTTGAAGAATGACCGCGAGGCACACAAGGGTAAGACCCCTGTTTCTTCCTCTAATCCCCTCCCTCCTCGCCACCCCGATCATCCTCCACGCCGTTTTCTTCTTCTCCCAACTGGCCACCCGACTCTGACGGGTGGCAGAAGCCCTCGAAGGTGGCGCGGCGCCACTCCCCTGTGGCGGGCCGATCAGAACCATTGGATGCTGTTGGCGGTCTAAGAGGTGTTCCTGGGAGCTTTGCCCCTTTGGCGAATTATATGGAGCTCGTTCCAGTGGAGGTGGGGTCGACGGACCATCTCATGCTGGTATGGAGCTATTTCACTTAAGCGAGGCCGGAGTCCTGCTAAATCCTCCGACCCTCCTCTACCTAAGGTTGTCTTAGACTTTGCTGACCAAGTGCCTTCCTCTAAACCTTGCTTGTCTACTAATTTGGATGGTGCTTCCTCTGGGGTTGTGGGCCAATCTGGGACTTCTGTGGGTGCTTATGGGGATGTGGGGAAAGCCCCTGTCTGGGTGAGGGAGGGTGTTTTAAAGGTGGATTCTTGTAGGGAGGGGATGACTGGGGTCATTGCTCAAGACTCCGGGGAGCCGGTGCTGGTTAATGTTCCTGTGGTTTATGCTATGGCTGGGGTGCTAGGGCTATCTGGGAGGGTCCAGTCTGGGAAGAGGGCTGCTGCTGATGTGGGTGGTTCAGGGAAGGTAGTTTCTTCACCTTCTGTGGGGACGTCTTCGTCGGCTGTTCAGGCTACTGGCATCCTGGGGGGTAGGGATGAGACCAGGCTTGGAAGTTCCTTGGGCGGTTCTGGTTCTATGAAGAGGGGCTTGGAGGGGTCTTCTGGGGCCCCCCTGTCAGATTCTTAGGGTGGCCAGGAGCTGTTACAGAAGAACTCCTCCATGTATGGGACTACTGTTTTGGCCTCTGTTGGTGAGCAGCACACTCATAAAACTATCTTAGTCAAACTGAAGACTGCCCTGGGTTCGATGGGGGTGTCATCTGGGGGGTCCAAGAAGGGTGTTGTTTCTCCTAAGCCCAATGTTCAAGGGCTTGTTAAAGTGGGGATGGGAAATGTCCAGGGTTCTGCCTCTTCTGGGAAGTCTACCTCCGTGTCTGTTGTTTTTGGGGATGGAGCCGGATCGAGGTCCGGATCATCCAAGTCTAACTAAGTTGTAATGAAAATCTTAATATGGAATGTTCGGGGGGCGAGGAAACCTGCCTTCTTTTCTACTTATGGTCGCTTTCTTCAGTTGTGTAACCCTCGGATGTGTATTATTCTGGAGACTAGGCTTTCGGGTCCTAGTCTCGAGCATGTGCGGCATCGCTTTTCCTGGAAATGGGATTTTTATTCTATTGACTCTCATGGCCTGGCAGGTAGTATTATTGTCACCTAGGATTTGGGGGCTGCTTAAGTCAGTATTTTTCACCGCTCTTCTCAGATGGTGGCCATTGTCATCTCAGAACCTAATCGCCCTTCTTGGCTTTTATGCAGTATCTATGCTAGTACTTCGGATAGGGAGAGGATGGTTGTCTGGGAGGAGGTCTCCATTTTGATTGACCAGGGTGTTCCTACTGTGGTTGCTGGAGACTTCAATGTTATTGATCGGGCTGAGGACAAGAGGGGTGGTAGGCCTTTTGTAGAAAATCCTGCCTCTTTGGATTTCACCAACTTTATTCATGATTCGGGCCTGGTTGATATGGGGTTTGTTGGACCCCGTTTCACTTGGTGTAACAACCGATCGGGTGCTGCTAGGGTCTGGGAAAGACTTGACAGATGCTATGCTACCCCTTCTTGGCTCTCTTTGTATCCTACCCACATGGTTCGTCACCTCAGCTGAATTGCCTCGGATCACTGTCCTCTTCTTCTGTCTATGGATGTCCATGTCCGGGGACCGACCCCTTTTAGATTTGAAAAGTTCTGGCTTTCCTATCCTAAATTCAGAGAGATTGTCAGTAAGGTATGGAGGACTCCTGTTCAGGGTGATGCTTCTTATCGAATATCCAAGGTGCTGGAGCTTCTCAGGAGGTGTCTTCTCCTGTGGAATAAGGTGGAGGTGGGTAATATTTTCTCCAAATTGAAGTATATGGAAGACATTATCAGTCAGCTACAGGATAAAGAGGACAGAATGGATTGTTTATCACAGTCCGACATTGATATTCTTCGTGCTCACCTTACTATTCATCATTCTCTTCTTCGTCATCGGAGATCATTTGGAGACAAAAGTCTAGAGTCCAGTGGTTGCAGGAAGGGGACAGGAACACCCGGTTTTTTTATCAGGCTACCATTATTTGTAGACACAAAAACTTTATCCTGGTGTTACGCTCTTCTGATGGCCAGTTGCTGGAGGACGTGGGTGCTATTAGGAGAGAGATTATTTCCTTCTTTAGATCCAGATGGATGGACTCTTCTCCTTTTACTCCTTTTCCCCCTCACCCTCCATCTACTGCTGTCTCTCCTTTTCATAATTCTCTCCTGCTAGCTCCGGTTCTCGGGAAGGAGGTTCAATTTGCCCTGTGGGCTTTGGGGGAGGATAAAACCCCTGGTCTTGATGGCTATCCTCCTTTCTTCTTCCGGAGATATTGGGACATTATTGGGACCTTGTTGCAGCTATGCAACTTTTCTTTGTTTTGGGTACTATGCCCAACTCCTGGAAGTAGACCTTTATTGTTTTAATTCTCAAGCATCCTGATGCCATGGAGCCTGCTCACTATAGACCTATCAGTTTATGCAATACTCTCTACAAAGTATATGCTAAACTGATGGTTAATGGAATGAGGCTTATTCTTCCATAGCTGATCTGTCCGGAGCAGGGAGCTTTTGTAGCTGACCGTAGCATTTCTGATAATGTGCTTATTGCCCATGAGTTTATATGGATCTCAACCGGGCATCGTCTCATCGGAATCTAATGGCCATCAAGCTTGATATGGAGAGAGCATATGATAGGCTCAACTGGAACTTTCTTCTCAAGGCCCTGCAGGCTTTCGGCTTCCACTGGATATGGATCTCTAGAATCTTGTCCTGTGTTATCAGACCTTCGTTCTCTCTACTGGTTAATGGTTCTCCTATAGACTACTTTATCTCTACGGTTGGCCTCTTCAAGGTTGTTCCCTTTCTCCTTCCTTTTTCATTATATGTGCTGACCTTTTGTCGAGGGCATTGCGAGCATCGATGCGAGACTAGGTTATCCAGCCATTCATTCCTGCTCCTGGTGCTCCTCCGATCTTCCATCTCTTATTTGCAGATGACTGTTTCTCTTGGGTAGGACTTCAGTTACTTGTGCCCAAGGGTTCTGGAGGGTTATGGAGGATTATTGTATGGCGTCGGGCCAGAGAGTAAATCTTTAGAAATCCAGCATTTATTTTAGCCTGAAGACCTCCACTCGTCTCCATCATAGGATTTTGGATGTTCTTGGTATTCTGGAGCGTCATGGTCCTCTTACCTATCTGGGTATGCCTATCGCCGGATCCAGACTATCCAGGATGGATTGCTCTCTGATGGTTCTGGCAGTTCGGGAGCGGATTGATGGATTGCAGGGTAGATCCCTCTCGTCTATAGGTAGAATTACCCTTATTCGCTCTGTTCTCACTTCTCTCCCGATCTATCTCCTATCTCATGTAGTCATCCCGAAGACCATTATCCTTAGATTGGAGCAGATGATTCGGGCTTTCCTTTGGAATTCTACTCCTGCCCGTCGGAGGATTCATCTTATTAGCTAGCAGATTATTTGTCGGCCGACCTATCATGGTGGGTTGGGGATTGGCTCGCTGCTCAGCAGGAGAGAGGCTTTACTCGAGAGGCATCTTGTCAGATACTTCTTATGCCCTGAGAGCATGTGGCCGACTATAGTGACGGCCTGCTATGGGGGCTACTCTACTGTTCTCGACGGATCTCACTGCACTCCCAGACACTGTTCTGCCATCTGGAGGGAGATGATGGCTAGAACTCCTCTCATCATTCCCCACATTTCTTGGGTTATTGAAGATGGTAGATCTGTTAGATTCATGATGGACCTTTGGATTTTTGATATCCCTCTGATTAAATGGCCCACTTTTATCTCCATTGACATGCCGGATATGATTTCTATTACTGATCTCATCATTCCTGGGCATCCCAATGGGATAGTTAGGTGGTGTTTTCCATTTTCGGGGATATTCTGGGTCTTCGGGTTCTTTCTATTATTCTGCCTATTTTTTCCGTCCCGGATATGAGAGTTTGGAGGCACTCTTCCTCCCGTCGGGTGCTGATGTCTGATATGATGTCCATCTTCTCTCCGGATGATTCTACGGTTTCCTCCTTCGGTTGGATCTGGGCTATTTCGATTCATCCTAGGGTCTCTTTTTTTCTATGAAAGCTTGTTTGGCACCGTCTCCCGACCAGACATTTTTTGGCGGCTAGAGGCATTCACATGCCCCCTAGATGTCCTATATGTGGGTTGGCGGATGAAACCCAGGCCCATGCCCTGTTTTTCTATAGTCGGGCTTTGCGGGTGTGGCAGGTGGCAGGCCTAGCAGGGCTCATCTTCCATACTCAGGATGCTGAGGACACTCTCCTCTCTACTTCGAGATTAGCTAAGGATCTCCCTAATGTAAATCTCCTGGCTTATCTTGCTTATCACATATGGATTTCCAGGAACTAGTTGGTCTTTAGCTCGGTCAGATGTTCTCCCCGATCACTGGTTGATAGAGCCACTGCCTCGACCTATGATTATCTCTATTCGATTGGGAGGTCTTTGGAAATCTGGGATCCCCGTTCTGCTCTTCGAGCACCCCGTCAGGTTTTTATTTCCTCGGAACTCCCTCCTCCACTTTACTTCACAGTCAGCTTTGATAGGAGTCTTCACTACAGATCTGGAGGAGCTGCCTTTGTCATCCGTGACTCTCATCCGGGCTTCTTGGCTGCTAATGGTATTCCTCTTATTGATTCCTCCATCCCCGGGACGAAACTGTATGCAGCCTAGACCGGTATTAGGTATGCCCTTCATATCCTCCACCTTGATCGTCTCATCATCGAGGGAGACTCCTTGACGGTTATTTCATGGATTAGGCGGTCGATGTCTCTGCTTTCTCTGTCCACCCCATCTTGAGAGACATCTATTTTATCTTACAAAATTGCGTGTCCATTGAGATTCGACATATCTATAGGGAGGCTAACTCTGCTGCTGATTGGGTTGTTTCCTTTGTCGTCTAGCATTTCATCTTCTTGGTTTGGTCCGACCGGTAGTTAGCTCATGTACAGCTTAGAAATATTATTCTCTCTGATTTTTTGGATTGTATTCACATTCTCTTTAATGAATATTTTGTTTAAAAAAATAAAAAAAACTATCCATTCTACCCGGGAATTAAATTATAAATATATATATAATTAAAAAAATTAAAAAAAAAAAAGCAATATCTCGAAGGTAACCTTCAATTACTGCAATACTTCCTTGAATCGGCGTGCTTCCTTGAATCGGCGTGCCACAGGGTCTGATGACACCATCTTTAAAACCAATCCAATCCAATTCCTTTCCTTGGAAGAATAAAAAAAAAAAAACTTTTTATCTCTTTTCGCATCCGGTCCTGCATTCAGGGACTTTTGTCCTTTTATAGTCCTCGTGGTTGGTCTTCAATTTCTTGTGCTCCGAGAACTCTCCTTTGTTTAGCCCCAAAATATTCTATACGGCGGTGGGAACTGGTGGTGACCATGGCGACCCAATCTGCGCCTCCTCCGAGCTCTACCAGCGACGCTCCTCAAAACCAAGGTGTTTTCTTCTCTTCCCCAAATCCCTGTTTTCCAGTATTTTTCTCAATTTAAGTTATGTTTCCATCGATTCCACTGGGTTTCCAATCCGCAGTAATTAAAAAAAGGGTTCTCTTTTGTTTCCCAGGTACTAGATTACAGTTTAAGCTTTTTTGCCCCCTTTCGTTTATTTGTTTCCGGGTTCCCTTTGTCTCCAATCAGAATTTGTCTGCATGGTGGATGTTATCGGTTATGGTGGTAGTGTTTTGATCGATGCATAGGGAAATTCATTATTGGATAAGAAAATAGAAATAATTAAATTGGCTAATGATGGTTTGCGTTGAGATAAAGAAGGTGAAATTGTAGCCAAATGGCACGTATTAGGTGAAAGATTTTGTTTTTTGACATATTGGAAGTGTTCCGCTTGCCTTCTATTCATTGGCAAGGAGCAAGGACGGGGTTTGGGTACTGATTTAATTATTTCTTTTTTCAAAATAGTAATCAGCATCCGTGGATGTCAGGGGAATATCATGGAAAATTTTTATTTAGGTGAAGATCAGGGCGTTATGTGAAAATTACCTTGGGTACCAATGTCCACAATATACATATATATGTTTGGTTAGAATTCTTGATGTCTACTTTTATAGACTAGAGGCTTCAGTTGTGATGCCTATAAAACAAGAAAAACTGGATACACAGAGACAGAGAGCCTGCTGAAATAGCTGGTGTAATGAAGAAATTTCTTACATTATCATCAGGTTACTTAGTTTTTCGAACATTTTGAAAGTAGACCAAGTTTGCTTGTATTCCAGGGTTATTGAACTACCTCACAAATTCAAATTCAAGCTTTTTTCTTTCACACAGTTATTTTGTATCGTTTCTGCAAATAACAGCGTTCAATATCATAAACAGATCAATAATAATGAACTTATTTGAATCATGGGTTTAGCCATGTTAGATATAGCAAGTGGTGGGAATTTTCATTGTAAAGTTGAACTCTTCAGGAAAAATGCGAGGCTTGTCGATGCATATATATGATCCCTGTAAAATTAAATTGGAATTATGGGTTTTGCTATGTTAGATGTGGCAAATTGTGGGATTTTTCATTGCAAGCTCGAGCCCTTCAGCAAAAATGCAGGGCTTGTCAATGCATATATATGATCCCTGTAAAATTTCCAAGATATCATGACTAAACAGCCTATGATATTTGTACATTAACTTTGGTTGTGCCATCTGACCTTAGGGCCCAAGTTGTCCAACACAGCGGAGGGGGATGGTAAGGATGTCAAAGATGAGACTGCCAATGAAGCTTCTAGGCAACCAATATTTGCAATCCCCCAACCAATAAGGGAGGACCAAGTGCAGAATGCTGTTAAGTTTCTATCTCATCCAAGAGTAAGGGTTTCCCCAATCATTCACAGGCGTTCCTTTCTTGAAAGAAAAGGCCTGACAAAGGAGGAAATAGATGAAGCCTTTCGCCGTGTACCTGTAAGACTTTTTCTTTCTTTTATTCTTGTTCCCCTAGAGTTCTTTGTGCATCTCAACATTTTACAACTACCTTTTTTCCGTCTGGTGAGGCATTCTTTCATGGAGGCTTGCTACAATGTTTTTCACCGTTTCTATGTTTCATATGTATTACAGGACCCTCCTCCAAATGCTACCAGTGCTGAGTCTACCACCACAAATCAGGGTAATCTTTTTGAACCGGGTGCATTGTTTTGTAACTAAAGTTGGTACTGACACCAAAATATGCAGTCATAAATGCTTCTTGGATTTTTTACATCTTACAAATAAATCTTGTGATTTCTGAACTACCCAAGACCATCACCATCTCCACCAAGCGCTACCAGAGAAGAATTTTTATGCTAATTGCTTTAAAACTTTTCACTTTTGTTTTAGTTTCATATTTTGTATTGCATAGCTTTTGTTTAGTTATATTCCAGTATTGTTTTTATACATTTTCTATGTTTGTTTGTTTTACTTGAAAATGAGATTTACAAAACTTTGTTTAGATACTTTGATATTAGGACTATGGACTTTTAGGTCAAGTTTGCCATCTGACAAATTTGGAATGGATTGCTGTAGTTGATTGATATTTGGTGAAGGAATTGGTTGGACTGGCATCTGTTTTTGTTAAAGTTTTGTTGGATGAAAGCTTAAAACCAGACTCTGGGTTAAAGAAGATAATCTGAAATAACATTTTGATGTAAACTTTTGCCAAAAAGAAGTGGAATGTTCCATCTTCCATCAATTAATTCCTCGATGGGTGATAAAAGAAAGTTTTTTTTTTAAAAAAAAACAAAAGATTCAATTCTAAATTGGTTGCTTTACTTACACCAATCTAGAAAAGTAGCACGTGTTATAACTAATATAGTGTGGTTTTTATTTTTTAACCTACTTGGATTTAATCACTCTCTTAGTATCCATGTAAATCTAATTATTTAAACAGGCATTTTAAATCTAATATGGCCGTGATTAGGAGTTTTGGTCTTGCCTAAGTGATAATACTGTCAAACAATGACTTATCGGCACAAAATCCACCTAAAGTAATACTTCAAATCTGATCAATGCTTTTCTAAGAACCTTCACATGATCCAATTTGAGTGGCTCCTTTTGTTTGCTTAAAGGATAAAGCCAGCTTTTTAATATGATATTGTCACCATCCTAACTTGCAAAAACTATTATTCCTGCACATGTTACATCTCAGCAAACTTGACGAAATTAACCAAAATTTCTATAAAATGCAACTAGAAAACAAATTCCTCTGTCTCTTATCCTTAGTTGAATTGCTGATTTGTTTTGGTTGCTAGCAACTATCCATCCAGAATCATCAACAAGCTTGCAGCCTCAAGCCTCAATACAAACTCCACAACCTGCTCCTGCTCCTGCTAGCGGGGTTCTCATGGCTCCAACTTTGCAGCAATCCAAATTTCACTGGTCCCATGCACTTCTTGCCACAGGGGTTCTAGCTGCTTCAGGTGCTGGTACGGCTGTTCTTTTCAAGGTATTTCTCCACACTTCTACTCGTCTTGCAGTTTACTTCAGTTTTTAAATTGCTGCTAACAATTGTTTCAGGTGCTTGCTGGCACATACCATGCCATGCCAATAGTGGCACCTAGCACAAAAGTTGCCACGACACCTTTCAACCCTAATTTTAATATTTTTAAGCAAAAAAGAAAATTTAGATTATTATTATTATTGTTGTTTAGTTTCTTTTGTTTCAGTATAGTGAGCTCATGTGCCAGCATGGCACATGCCATGCTCGCCACCAGCCTGTTATGTCCAATGTCACCCAGCAATTAAATCCTTGCTGCTGATTGGCTTTTTTAAAAAAAAAAAAAAAATCTGATTCAGACTCGGGATAGATTAAGTAAAAGCTATATTTCTCTACTTACAATTTCTTTTAACAGAATGTGATTGTTCCTAAGCTGAAATCTTGGATAAGAAAGGTTGTAGCAGAAGAAAGTGAATCTGATAAGGAAGACAAACAGAGTTCCAGGTTGGCTGAAGAAGCAGCAGAAGCTGCAAAAGCGGCAGCCTTGGCTGCTTCTGTTGTTGCTAAAGCAAGCCAAGAATTATTAAGTGCAAAAAATGAAGGTTATCACTTCTGCATGAATTTATTCCTTCTTTTGAGATTGTAAATTATTAATGTCATTTTAATCTTGGGTTCCTGACTTTGAGAGCTTCTTATTGAATCTCGATTCTTCTTGTTAGAGAGGAAGTATTTTGAGTCTTTTATGGCAGCACTGGATGTCCAAGTTAAAGAGATGAAATCCATGGGTGATGCTATTCGGAAGCTGGAAAGCACAAGGGAAAATGGTTTCTCTCAAGAGAAGCTGATAGAAGAGTATATCCAATCTACAGTAGGGAATGGTAAGTTAATTAAATGTTCATGTCATTTCCCTAAAAGTAAGTATCCTATGTGATATGGCTTTAATGGAATACACTTTTTTGTGAAAAAATTAGTCCGTTATCTTGAAAAAAAGTATGTCATATTGTACCGAACTAGGCTATACAAGATATACCATACTGTACCAATTCAGGATCAGAACATGGTACGAGGGCGTACCGACACTTGGTATAATGAATTGGCCTGTACCGGACATACCAATGCATTGATAGGGTGGCATTGGCATGAAGCCCGGTGCCAAGATGGCATACTTTGATCTTGAATATTGATGGCAATTGAAATCCTTAATAGTTGGTTGGCAAGATTTGGTTAGTAATGATTAATATGTTCAGAAAACAAGACATTTAAAAAATAAATAAATAAATTTCCATTTGCATCATTGGCTTTACGTTAAGGTGATAGCAAGCATAGAACAAATAATTTACACGGCTAAGGATAGAAATATTACATTTGATACCTTTTCATGCTGTTAAGCTGGGCATAGAAAGAAAAAGTAATCCCAATGAATAAGTGGCAAATAAGAAGAATAACTAATAATTTTTCTGAGAGATTTTGTAAACTGAAAAGTTGAATAAACTTGATGATTCAAGCCCGTTAACTTAAACACTCTATAATACTGTTACAAACTTAGATCCTCAGACTCCAGACAAATTGAGACCTGGACAAATTTGAAACAAAATAATGATCCAAGGACACCCTCTAGTCACTCTACAATTAAAATATAGCACTCCATGACTTTACTTTAAGGCTGTGCATATATACTTTTAATCATGGTTTTTAAAAGCTGAGATTTTGGTTATCTGGTTGGGTGGTCAATGGTCAAGACTGAGATGAACCGAGATCTTAGTTTTATCTTGGCCAATAGGGAATGTAGGTAAATTTGGAAGAGCATGATATTTTCAGCTATCTCGGCTGATATTTTGGGACCAGAATCTGAGCCTGACATGGTAAATCCATAAGCAACTATAAAGGCATTGAGTTTTTAATTTGTTAGTTAAAAATCTATGCAAGAAAGTAAAATGGTGATTAAAAAAATATCATCCAAATATGTTTATATTGTATTTGTCAAGGGTTTCGGTTGGATACTGGACCATGTATGGATAACTTCCTGGTAAAACACAGGTCAATAGGGTATTTGCCCCCATACCGACACATGATATGCTGTTGGAATCCAGATGGTACCATGTGATGGTACTGGAGTTAACTAAGCCCAGATACTGTACCAGGTTGGTACGGTTTGTCTCATACTGGCCGGTACAGGTGAATATGCAATGTCCTTGTGTTTATTGGGTTATGCTTGTCAAGATATTACGGACCTAAAATTGTTAATAGTTGTATCTCAAGGTTCCTAAAAGTGGTACAAACTAAGATCTTGGTTGAGATGAAAAAATTGCATCTAATTGTGTGGCTTTCTAGCATTAAAACTTCTAGGTTTACTACTGTGATATCGAAAGTGATTTTATTCTTGCATTTGAGTCATATCTTAAATCTCTACTATATTTGAGCATTGCTTGATAATGATTGCTTGATAATGTGGTGACTGGTGAGACGATATCACACAGCAATTTTCAAACAATATTATTGCTACTACCAACGGTGCAATTTTCTCTTGGCTGACTGCCATTTTAAATGTTTCTGTGCAATCTTCAGGACCAGCTAACAATTCATGGAGAACTTCTCAGGTCAATCAACCAGATGCAAGTCTCCCATCAATGTTTTCAAAGGTAAATTACAATTTTTACTGGGTACACGGTTTGAACTTCGAACTCTTCAGCGACTTAAATGTTGTCATTAATCAGTTTGATTTTATGGACAAATTTCTAACTAGTTCCTTACTTTTTGTTTTCAGCAAGTTAAAGTAAATGGCATTCCGAATATGGACTTTGGAAGAGGTTGCCATCTGTTTCTCCTCTACTTTCTGAAACCCCCCTCCCAACCCCAAAAAAAAAGTCTTTATGTTGCAATTCGTATTCCCTCTTGTTGCTCATCTTATTTGATCCAACTGAACAGCGAGGCCTTCTTCCACACCTGCATCAGTGGAGCCTATACCTGCACCGCACATGAAGCCATTTATGGAGGTATATAATTCCATCCTCTTGTCAATACCTTCATAACTTGAAAAGAAAAATAAAGACAACATCAATCTAGCACTATAATTGCTTGCCTGAAAGAAAGTGGTGGTTGTGTTTTTTGAATGCTGCAACCTTTCCCCATTTGTCTTGCATGCCTGTTTTGATAGGAGACTCATTATAGTGCTTCATCAACAAAATGTCCGTTAGAATCTTTAATGCTGTCTCAGTATAGGGCCTACTTTATTCGAACCATTTTTCCATGTGACCCTTACAGAATCTTTGAAATTTTGAATGGTCTAATTTTTCTCATTCCCTGCACAGATGTTTCAAATTGCTTCTAATCTTTTCATTTGAATTTGTGACACTGAATGCCATCTGTTTTATCTTCTGTCCTGGGATCCTGAGCTGACATTTGCTTAAAAGGAAGTTACAAAATTAAATTACATAAAGAGGATGGCTACTCAATTAAGGTTATGACTACTATGGCCATGAAATTATATAGTGCTTTTTTAAACTCGACCTCATTGATGAAGTTTACTTTTGTTGGTATATGAATAATGCTTGTATAACATGTAAATGGATCAGCAATTATTTTGGATATTTCTATCTGATCTCTGACTATTTGGAACCCTGATCTAAGGCATTCTCGAATTGGATCATCCTAGTCAATAATGGAAAAACATAATTCATATTTCCTGAATTTTCTGTGTTAATAATTTTTTGGGAAATTGAAATTAATTCCAGCACTTACGGTTCAACTTTGAGTTTCATTGATGTCTGAGACCACAAATAGGCTGGAAGTAACTTAACCGGAATTTCTAAAAAATATAACTTAATTGGTCACTGAAATCACAGAAACGACAATCATATTTTTGCTGTCCTCTGATTTCTTTTGCCCTAGGAGTTGATTTCCAGAGTTGCAATTTGACATAAGAATTACTTAAATATGAATTGAGCCTCTTACTGGAATTATAGCTTGAAGCTGAGGAGGAATCTCCTCTACAGCATAAATTTCTTGTTGTCTCACTATCTTGAATTTTCACTGAAGAGAAAAACCTAAAACTTAATCAAAATATATGCATATGCTATATGCAGGTAGAAAAAAGGTTCTTTGACACCAATCCTACCTAAAATAGGAACTAAACTAAATAACGAGATAAATGAAAAAACTAATCTACAAATCTCTAGGTAAAATAATTTATTTTATGTACCACTCCCATGTTCTAAATGGAGGGAATCTCCTGTCAATATTGGCCCTTTAAAAACTGGTCCTCTGAGATAACCTCATCTCATGATTAAATTGTCAAATGAGAGTCCTGAAGTAGTGAATATGCTAATTATTGGTTTTTATCAAATTTTCCTTTCAAGCAATGAACGTAAAATGATTCAATCTTTGTAAAAGAGACATGCTTTCTCCTTCTGTTACAGTCGTCTGTTGGATATGCTATCTATTGTGTGATATTGAATCTTAGTTCTCCATTTATGCTGGCCTAGTGGTCGAAATATGTTGATGCATGTCTCTTATTCTTGCTGCCTTCTGATTAACATTGATATCCATTTAGCATATATGGATGGCCGACTTAGCAAACTGTACCTCATGTTTTAGGGATATTTCCCGAAGAAATGAAATATAACCAATTAAAGATCCAAGCCAACTTGTGGAGTTACATGGATTCCATGCATACACACACACACACACACACACACACATCTATCTTACGAAGTTATTTGGACTCTATACATGTACAAATATGACATCAGAGCTTTTAGTTCTCTGCTATATCTCTGTTTGTTTTAATTTATTATCTTTTTGGGCATGGAGAGGCATTTAAGCATATTACTTTTTGTATATTTATCCTGTCCACTTTCCTAGTTACACACAACAGTTGATATTATCTGCAGACTAGAATAAAAACTTCTTTCCTTACCCATTATTTGGGAATTGAAATTGCCTTAATAAGTTCCGATATTTAATTCTCCTGATCTTGAGTATTGCTCAGAAAGGAGAAAGAAGAAGGGGTAGGGGGGGTTTACCTCCTGGAATCAAACTAGTCTGTTAATTGCTCTAGTTTTCTGCACTGGATTATGATTTATGTTTATTACAAAATAATTTTAATCCATCTGACCTTTTATTCTAATGTCTAGGATATCAATGACATGCATCCGAGCCTTGATCAACCGCCAACAAAACCTGTTTCAGCTTCTAGACCAAAGGTTTGTGCAAAACCTTTTGTGCTTCTAATTATCTAGCTTCTAATTATCTAGCATAATTTCCTTATCTGTTAAAAATAATTATGCAGCCTTTCATTTTAATATCCCTGGTCATTTTCTTGATATGCAATTGTTTAGCCTTGTTTGAATTAGCTGTTATTTGCATGATTAAGTACATTTTATAAGGATTTTTAAAGATTAGGTGTATTGGTTATATTCTAAGAAAATCACCAACTTCAGTTTCTTTGACATGATTACCTTTCCTTAATTTTGTAGTCATGTTTGTGTATGTGTGTGCATGTCTTCTTATATTGTACCTTTTAAGCATTGTTGTTTATGTGATCATACCAAACAGCCATATTGGGAGGTGCGTCAGCAACCTCAGCAAAAGCCCAGCTATGATCTCCGATCCCAATCAAGCGATGAAGGGTTGAATTCTGAAGCACAGGAGAGCATCGACCCCTCCTTTCAGATGAATGACAAGACTCGTGAGACTTCAGAGCCTTGGAGGAGTAGGAAGACTTCAAAAATAACTGAAACAGAGCCCAAAATGGAGGAACCAAAGCAGTTCCCTTATAGAATTGGAACCAGTGAAGGTCCAAGCCATCGGAGATGGGTCCCACCTCAGCCCCCATCAGTTGCTATGCCAGAAGCTGCTGCTGCCATCCGACACCGTAAACCATCTGCTCAAAAGCCGCAGTCTGGGGATGAGCAATCAGTGGCGAGCTCTGATGATGGAGAAGAGAGGGTGGTGAAAGCACCTGGCTCTGCTGTTCAGGTGGAGACCTCCAGTGCTAAAGAAATGAGTCAGACTGAGATACAAGAAGAACAGGCAGATGGTATCGAAGTAAACTGATAGCTCGAAATAAGAGTTTCAAATACTTTACACTGTTTAAGCATACTCTTTCAAGGGGAATGACTGGGTAGCCAATAATAAAAGTTCTTGTCCCCTTGTATATGAGCCGATGCATACTTTATATGTATTTCCCTTTAAACTACCTTCAGAGGTTTATTTAAGAGAAGATGAGGGAGAACATGGTCTACTTGTCGGTTTTGATACTTATTGTTTCATATTTCATGGAAAATACTGGATTCAACGAAGGAGGTCCGAGAGATGCAGGTTGTCGGTTTGCATCATTCATTGTGCAAGCCTCTGATCGATGCCAGTGTTATAATTTGAACAGGCTGGAAGGTCCATCCTCGGGCTGCTTGAGCACTGCAAGAATGTCTTCTGGCATGCATAGGACAAATTAAAAGCCATGTTTTAATTGTTAGCAGTGAAGATACCATGGATGATAAACTTTGTGCAATTTGCCTACAAAAATATGTTCTTGGTGATAAAAAGAACAAGTTTGCAGAAATTTTTTATAAATCTTGGCATGCCTGAGGTACTTTGACTCGATCATAGACAATAGTCGTACCAGGTGTTTTTTCATTAGTTCTTTTAAGAAGGGTTGGAGTTGCACGATGGTGAGGAGAAGAGCGACGATATTGTTTGATGATTTGCAAGCAGTTAGTGATCAATTATAAATGGTCAAGTTTACTTTCCCACCACCGTGGTTTGAAGTGATGCATTTTATTAGATATGTGGTGGTAATGTGACAGCCTTTCTCAACTAATGTTTGGTAAGTTTGCAAGCGCGAAGGTGGGAGAACGCGTGGGCACTAAAACGATAATTAGCTTCAAAGCCAATTAAGCATGGCCAGGAAAATAGATGACTTTTGGTCTCTTTTCTCCGTTACTATTTGTCATTGCTGGATGACTATTTATTTGTGGGATATCTAGCATCTCTTGACAAATCTACAAGAAAGTAAACCACGGTGGGGAGATTTTTATTTTTTTTGACCGTATGTTATGTTATGTAAATGTCACATGAATAAACAATCATAGCAATGAATCAAAAAGATTCATCAAATAAAAGTCATAATAAGTATTAAGATCTGGTTGGGAGTTTGGGGAAGAAAAGAAAAGAAATATTATTTCTCTTCTCTGGATTGAAAGTTTAACCAAAAAAAAAAAAAAAAAATCTCTTCTTTTCTTGATTGGAAATAGGAAAGAAAAGTAAAGAAAGAAAATGATATAATTTTTTTTAAAAAAATTTTAGAGGAATAAAAAAAGAATTATAAAAAAAATCATTTATTCTCGATTCTTTTCTTTCTAATTTTTTATGTTTTGATTTTTTTTTAAAGAGAAAAAAAATGTATATTTGAGAAAATTTATAATATTCGAAGCAAAACTCCAAACTAGGAGTCTTACTACTTGGCTACGCTCTTGGACACATTTTCCAAAACATTGAATAAAAGCTTCGAATTTTTCAAAAGCATGGAAGCAGAAAATTCAAGTCCACAAAACGTGCTTCCAGGTCTTCCCGAAAATCTAAAATGCAAGGTCACGATTCCTGTTTTTATAAAATTAAAAGTACATGAACATGAACATGATACCTAACTAGATAGATATAAAATGATTATATAACCATCTGCAGGGCTTCCCATGTTATGCGGCAATAGGATAGATGGTGACTTTTTGCCACCCTCCACTTTAGACGTTGAAGCTTCCGAGTCTCGCTCCAAGTGCCGGGCAACTTTGGATTAGCTCCCACTAGTAGCAGAGCAGCTTTTGTGGAGCGGCAACTCAGTCCAAATCCAATTATTCTATGGCATTATGGGCATAGAATATACTTTCCAAGAGAGAATAGTCTTCATGTACTCAAACATATCATGTTGGAATCCAACGTACGTGTTGTCTCCCATAAGAGTTGGTCTTCATGTATTCTAATGGGAACGTTTTGGTGGCGTCTCGAGGAGGGTAGAACCATGCTTTATAAATCTTTTGGTAAGATATAACGATGCTATTGGAATAGTTTGCTTAGTCAAATAATCATGGAAAATTTTTTTAGAGATAATTAAATTTTGCTTCGGATTTCATCCATTCTTTATTGCTTTGATTTTTTTTTTTTTTTTTTGTTCTTAATATAGTCCTTATACATAACCTTGGCTTGGTGAAATGGTAAAAAGTTTCCTAAAATAGGCAAAAAAAAATACCAAAAAAAAAAAGTGTCAGATATGTTTATCTTCCCCTTCAAGTACAAAAACCGTTCATGATTTTTCCCCCTAATATTAGCATCACTTACAGTTGTCAAACTTGAATGGTGTAGTGGCAAGACAATACCGGATCAAGCACAAAATAAAGCACCCTTAAGCTGGATCGAGGACTTAGATCTCATTTACTGTTTGCTTACCGAAGGCTAACACTTGTTGCATATCATCGTCTTGATGGCACTAGGTCACACGAAATGTTGATCATGTTAGCATGCTGTGGCTGCTCTGTTTGGATGAGCAAGACAGTACTAAAAAAAAATATGGTCCATGGATAAATCATACGTTTCTAATGGAGCAGGGAAAGACCTGGAATGGCATGGAATTGGATAACCCGGGATAAATATATCACCATACTGAATGGCAATAATTATGTCAGCGAAATTGCGCTTGGAATGTTAAAGTTTCTCACTGTCGAAGCGTCGCTGCCTTATCGCACGCATCAACCGTTGTATCCCGAATCTAATACCTTAGGCTCAAACCATGGCGAAAATATTCTTCCAGAAAAAACTTCAACGAAACATTAAAAAATTGGTCTGAAAAGATTCTGAATATTATAAGGAAAATTCATGTACAATAACTATACATCTTTATATTTGTGTACGAGGGATAAAAAGTTAAGAGGTGAAAATAGGCCAAACTTGATAACTTTTGTGATCAATTATGCAAAAACAATCTTCTGTTCCGCTAAAATGTTATGAAAACCGAGGAAAAAAAAAAAACAGAGGGAGACCTGTCCTAATTTGAGAATGCTAATATAACTTGCGGTTTGACAGAGCATAAGCAAAGACCAATGAAAGCCACGAGGCCGCCTCCAAATTTGAACATTTTAAGCATGGACCAGGGACCAGCTCTTCCAAGCCCAGAATCACCTGTGCCATGTTGCAACGTTATCCTTGCATAAAAATTATATCATATATTGTGTGCATCATGTAGCCAAGCAAAAAAAAAATTACAAGCATCCATTTCGATGTATCATTATAAAAATAAACATCTATGGCCATCAGCAGCATGTATGGCCATGTGGTACATGCCAAGTGCGATGTAATTTCTCCTTCGACGTTGCTTCCTCCATTTGGCCTCTTTCATTCGGTTAACCAAGCAGGCGAGATGATAGATTCCTTGCAATTGACTGCTTACCAGAATTGAATTCTAGAGGCCTACACATAAGTCAGCTACGGTGATCGATGGTCCTGATTAGAGATGGATCACTCCCTATGAAACCAGAATGCTTGATTATTATTATTATTATTTCTACTCTGTTGTGTGAAATATCTAGGGACATGAAGCATGCATCACGTTTTACTCACTCTTTTCTTTTCTTTTTCTTTTTCTTTTTTCTCGAAAATCAGGGCTCGTGCTGCACGTCCATCCTTATCGAGCGTTGAACCAGCACAAAGCGAGTCTCATCACGCCACCCTAGCTGTACGACCGGATGTTCATATCCACAAGTTTAAATAAACAAGAAAAAAATAAAAAATAAAAAGAAATTATGCATGGTGGTGCTCCTACTTGGTGGGTTCGTTCATTCAAAATTAGTGCGAGTTTGGGCCCAGTCAGGCTCTGTTTCCGGCCGGACAATTTTGTCTAGTTGTAAAGATACGGGGCTCGCTCGGGTCTCTTCAACTTTTTTTCTTGCCAATGTTACTTGGAAGGAGGAGAGGGTGCAACAAATAATTAAATGTATCGCTGTTGTAATTTACAAGAGTATCGTTGAATCCAGAATTTTTGTTGCTAGCATCCTCAGAACTTGCTGGAATATAAACGAGGCAACGTAGTTTTTTCCTTTCCAAATAAAAAGACATCCTGTTTCATTGCCCAACATTACTTGTCTTGAATGATAGAGTGATTTAACCGGAGGAAAACGCCAAGCATGGAAAAATCAAACTTTCTCTTGACATCTGTTGGTGTGCATTGCATGTGGAAAAATGAATCAACATAATAAAAGCTCGTCGGTCCAAGAAGTTTATTGACAAAGAATATATATATATATATATATAGCCGTCAACTTGTCATGATAATCTTTGGTTTGATGAAAAATAAGAAGCACATTCCAGCAAACGAAAACACGTTTGTCAGAAAAGAAAGGTTACCATCAAACTTTTTTTTCCTATGATTACCATGCAAAATAAAAACATATATTTACCGGGAAAGAAAGATTAAATGATCAATATTTTTCAATTTAGTTAAAATTACTTATTTTTCTATGCATGGTAGATGCCCGTCACCGATAAATAGGATAATCACCTCATTTAAAATAGTCGTCGCGTCCCATGAAAATTAGGATATGTTTTGTTCTTGTTCGGGATTGAAATGAAAAAAAAAAAAAAAAAAAAAAAAAATCCAAATAATCATATTTTCTAATATATTTTATTTATGGCTCGAAATAAAAAATAAGATTTAATTTTTTTAAAAAAAATAAATTATTTTTTAAAAAATACAAATAAAAATAAAATTTTTATCAATCAAATGATTGAAATAGAAATCATCAATTCATATACGTATTCTAGGGCTCCATTTTTTCAAATGATTGCATGCGATAAATCATTTTTTTCGTAATTAAACTTTATAAAAAATAAAATCAAACCATTGACCCTGACCCATAAGATCAACTTCCAAAACAATTTTGGCGGGGCGAAAGTCGTTTTGTGGAAAATGTTAAAAATTATAGTTTTGGCAATCAGTGATGCCTCGTTACACCAATATTGAATGTTAACCATATATATATTCTATTACCAATAATATGGGCATTTAATAATTAACTAATTTATACACGTGGCCTCCCGGTGGGATGATCCGGTATGCAAACTCCCCGCTCCATCCATGTTGGTTGCGGGATTCCGTCTTCGTCTTATCTCCCTCCCCTTCGATAAAAACTCTTCCCATTCCCATTTTTCCCTAAGAATAAATATACAGCCTCCCTCTCCCTCCCTCCCTCTCTCACACACACTCTCTCTCTCTGGGGGTAATTGTGGAGTAGGAAGGTCGTGATGGCGCTGAAACTTCCATTGCCCACTGAGATTGGAGGGATCTCGTTCTTGGATTCGAGCAGAGGAACCTTCCAACAGCTCAAAGGTGAGACGGTTTTGTTTTCTGTTTCATATCTGTTGTAGTACGGGATTAGCTCGACTGGGGTTGTGTTTTATTTAACTGCGGGTGGACTATTGTGCGATTTTTTCTGTTAAATTTCATTAGTAATCTGCTTTCTTGGTGAGCGACTGTTTATATTTGGAATACTTCGTAACTTTTCTCGTTGATTTCTAAGGATATTTTGTTGGATTATATGTTTAGAATGTACGAGATAGTCTGTTATAGTCTGTTTTCTAATTTTATCGAAGTAAAATATGTTTGTTGTTCATGGATTCATTGATCCACTTGAATTCTGATAGTTTCGAGTGACGAATTGGATTTATAATGATTAGCTCGCGAAAAAATTCCTCGCATCTGTACTTCTCTCCATCTCAGCTCATTTTTGTAGGATTTTTTTTTTTGTTGGGGGAGGGGGGGTGTTGGGGGGGGGGACAATTTTCTTGCCTTTGTTAGCTGAATGGTGGTTACTTCTTTTAAAAAAAGATGCTAAGGAACTAATAATTTTATTTTTAGCGGTTAGACGGCAGCATTTGCAAGAGTATGCGTTTCTTAAACACTTAAAAAGGGAAAATCAAGTATTTAATGCGTTTTCTTTGAGCCGTTTAAGTATATAAAATTGTCTTTTAGAAATCTTGGAGTTAAAGTCTATAATTTGTTTTGTTATCAGTGGGATTTCCTTCGAGAAGGAAGGAGAAGAGTACAGGTTCATCAAGGAGAACATGCTGCTCAATGCAGCAGGCTCCGCCGCCAGCCTGGCCTGGCCGAGCGGTTGCAGAATCAAGCAAGAAGTCATGGGATGGTCCAAAGCCCATCTCAATTGTTGGATCTACTGGTTCGATCGGAACTCAGGTATACAGCACAGTACAGATGCAGTACATTTTTATTTACCATGTAACACTTTGTTTTATGTTCATGCATGGTCAACCAAATGAAGGTCTGAAAATTGGCATGAAGTGGTTGTACCACCAATTGGAGACTTATTTTTTGAGGGGACAAATATCGGTGCTCTCCTTCATTTTTTAGTTCCATTCCAGTGTGTGAAGTTGTTTGGGATCATGTCCTAGTGACATCTGCTATTTATAATGGCCAAATATCAAACTCATCAGACCAACATGGTAGCTGCAATTAAGAGCCTTAATGATTTTTCTGTGCATTTTGCTCAAACTAGAGTCAGATATCCATTCTTTTTCTCTTTTATAAACCATGGTCATCGGATCCCGTGTTATATGTTCTTCTGATTTTCTATTATGTTTTCAGACATTGGACATAGTGGCTGAAAATCCAGATAAGTTTAGGGTTGTTGCACTTGCGGCTGGCTCTAATGTGACACTCTTAGCTGATCAGGTATGCACAAAGTTACTCAAGTTAAGTTGCCACAGGTGACAACAAGCAAGTATATTTTGAGAACTATTAAGTTGTCTCGTGGGTCTTAATGTCTGCTCTTATTTTCTATTTTTTTGAACAGGTTAAACAATTCAAACCTCAATTGGTTTCGGTAAGAAATGAGTCATTGGTTGGGGAACTAAAAGAAGCTTTGGCTGATGCAGAACACAAACCTGAAATCATTCCTGGGGAGCAAGGTGTGATAGAGGTCAGCCATTATTCTGCATCCCTCCAGTTTTTGTAGTGGCATGATTTAATCAAGTAACATAGTTGAATATGATTTTTCAGGTTGCCCGCCACCCAGATGCTGTCACAGTAGTCACCGGAATAGTAGGATGTGCAGGCTTAAAGGTAAAGGCTCAAGCTTTCTCCTTAACTCTTGATAGTTTTTGTCTCAGACTGCAGTAAACCATACATTTGATATTAAGGATTCTATTATTGGTTTAGGTTTTGACAAGGTAAATTTATCTCAAAACAGCATAGACAGTTGCATAGGAAAGAGTTGTAGGAGGGAAGATTTTGGCATCAATCGTTTGCAGCAAAATCCAGATATTGGTGCTGTTGATGTCTGGATAGTAGCAGTGAACTAAAAGTTGTAGATGTTCTGATGTTCATCATGGGCTTCTGTTAGTGAAGGCCTTTCCAAAACAATAGTTGATAGCTGCTGATTTTGTATCCATAGTTGCTAGATATGCTTAGAAAACAATTTAAAAAGATAATGCGGCATTCTTGTTGTGACATCATTAGATTTCTATTTTGAGTCATTTTTTCATATCTGATATTATGGTGGTCAAGATAATTTTGATTACTGAAAATATTGGTATTATAGATAAACATCCATTTGCAATGAAATCCTTTTTTTTATTGTCAGCCTACCGTAGCTGCAATTGAGGCTGGGATTGACATAGCCTTGGCGAACAAAGAGACTCTTATTGCAGGTGGTCCTTTTGTGCTTCCTCTTGCACACAAGCATAAAGTGAAAATACTTCCTGCTGATTCAGAACATTCTGCCATATTCCAGGTATCTAGGTTTGTTGCTGAATGAACTTTTCTAATAAAATTCCGAAGGAAGAACACTGATTAATGGCTGAAGGAACATTCTCTGCATGATATTTCTGCTTACCTGATTTCATGCTCATATTAGAACTGTTTGTTCCTCAAGTCGGTTGATGAAGAATGATGATTATAAAATGTTTGTCTATCTCCAGTGTATTCAAGGTTTGCCAGAGGGTGCACTTCGACGCATAATTTTGACGGCATCTGGAGGAGCTTTCAGGTGCGTTCAAGATCTAAGTTTTATCTACCATATGTGCATCTTGATTTGGAGAGTAATAAGGAATCTGAAATTTTTGTTGCATAAGTTTTCATTGAAAGCTTAGATTTTTCAACAGCTCAGGTCTATTGAATAAATTTTTGTTTGAATTTATTTTTTAGCCGTTAATCAGTGTTCTTCCTTCTGAGACAAGAAGAGAGCTAAAAAAGAGCTTAATAAGTGAAACAAACCAGACTAATCTGGATTTTTGTGTACACAAATTACCTTTTTGTGCATAAGTTCTTGATCTGCCTGTCTTTTGCTGCTGAACAAGCTACTCCGTTATACTAGAGGAGGAGAAATGATTTAAAATGTGTCCTTTTTGTTTTGGTATGATAATCCCTTTCATGTAATTAAAAAAAAAAGTCATCTTGTCTGAAGTTATGTTCCTCTACCCTCCATTTTACAGCCAGGAATTTAGACAAACACTTTTACCTGGTATTTGTGATAGGGACTTGCCGGTTGAAAAGTTAAAAGAGGTGAAAGTTTCAGATGCTTTGAAACATCCAAATTGGAATATGGGGAAAAAGATCACTGTGGATTCTGCTACCCTTTTCAATAAGGTATCATGTTCTTGATGACTTTGCAAGAGGCAGCATAAATGTCTATTTCTCTAGCTACTCCAGGTCTACAGCTACCAGCAAGTTCTTTGTTGTACAGGGGTTAGAAGTTATTGAAGCACACTATCTATTTGGTGCTGAGTATGATAATATTGAAATTGTGATTCATCCACAGTCAATCATTCACTCTATGGTTGAGACACAGGTGAATCTATTATAATTCATTGCAATGACTTGCTCTTGGATGTTGTTTTTCAAGTGATGTTTGACAGCACAAAAGTTGCATTTTTTGTTTCATTTGAAGGTGATTTGGAGCTTAAATTTGTTTATTTGGAGACAGTGTAGGTCCAGTCTAGAATCAAGAATTCCTAAATTATTATATGTTGTTTTTGCAGGATTCATCTGTTTTGGCTCAGTTGGGATGGCCTGATATGCGCCTACCGATCCTTTATACAATGTCTTGGCCAGAGCGAATTTATTGCTCTGAGATTACATGGCCTCGGCTTGATCTTTGCAAGTATGGAACTTTTTTTCTCCTAATTACTTTGATCTGCATGCACAAGTTTAGTTTTCAGAGCATATGGTTGTGTGTTATCATTCACATATCAAAAACAACTCTAAGAATATTTTACAGATAATGTTATAGTGTATTTTGTAAATAATATTATACTGACCTAATTATGAGTAATGGCAGCATGTTTTTTCTATCTTACAACACTCAAATGTGCAAGGTCCTGTATGCCTTTTGCATCATCTTGATTAGATCAGAAAAGACTTGGTTAGATAAAATATACTAAATCGTGCTAATGGGAGTTTGATATATAATTTGGGAGATTTGATCTTTACAATGAGTGTAAAATTGTCTGAATCTCAAAATTTGAAGAAAAGGATCATTTTGTTGCTATGCATCAAATCAGAAGATATCAGCAGTTCTTTTCCATACGATGAAGACGAAATTTTATCCTGTACGACGAATAGTCACCACATTCTTTGATAACATAACCATGGTTTGAAATTGCTGGTGAAATGTATCTGGTACAAAATAAAGGATTGTATATTACAGATGATAACACGTAGGCAACTATATGAGTTGAAATTCTTGAATGTGATTCGCTTCTGATTACTAACCATAACAAAGACTTGTTCAAATGGATGGTGCAGGTTAGGGTCATTGACATTTAAGACTCCTGATAATGTGAAATACCCATCAATGGAACTTGCCTATGCAGCTGGGAGAGCTGGGGGCACCATGACAGGAGTTCTTAGTGCTGCTAACGAGAAGGCAGTGGAGATGTTCATCAACGAGCAGTATGCACCCTTCTCCTTTTTCTTTAGGGGCCTTTTAATATCTTAGTGGCTACTTCTGACTTAAACGTCAGTTTTCATGTTGTCAAGGTTAATAACTACTGCACATGATCGTATACTTCTGAACTTATAAAATGCTGCATTATGTTGATTGGTTTTCTGCTCCAAACAAAAGAAAGCTTATGCCAGATTTCCAAAACATTTGCATCGAAAGTTTTTGAGAATTGACTGGAACATATGTTGCTACTTCTCCTTCCTGCATGGACTTTTCCATCAGAATTAGAAAATGATGCGACTTCCCTTAAATGATATAAATACTTGACAAGTTGAAGTTACACTGCTGGTGAACAATTTAATATTCAGTAAAGAGATTGACATCAGGGGTTTTCATTTAACATTTAAATATCGAAATTGAAATATTTCCATCATATGTGTATCAAAGAAGGAAAGTTTTGAATCCAGCTTTCCATCTTTTGTCTTTTTATTTCTTTCTGCATTGCATTTTCATGAAATTTGTGCATTCCTGCTTCAGATGTGTCCCTGATTTATCAACAAAGTGAATGTTCATTTTTCAGCTGTTATCTCTGCGAATATGGGAGGTGATCTCTTTCCTTAAAATGCATGAATATATCTTATGACATTTGCTTGTGTTTCAGAATCGGCTATCTGGACATTTTCAAGGTCGTGGAGCTTGCATGCAACGCACATAGGAATGAACTGGTTGTCAACCCTTCCCTCGAGGAGATCATACACTACGACTTGTGGGCTCGAAAGTTTGCAGCTAGTTTACAACCATCATCCGGTTTGAGTCCTGTTCCTGTGTAAGTAGTCCGGCTCATCAGCTAGAATGCTGCAGTAAATGGGACCCCTTTAGGTGCATGAAATAGGCTCCTGTCGACCTGTTCTAATTGGGTGTCATCTTCATTGCCAAAGTACATGAATTGATGAAGCACCCATGATGTATCACTACAAGAAAAATGCAAATGGAATCTATTTATCTCAAGCTTTATATGCATGACAGAGTTCGATTGAACAAAACAATGGAAAAAAACTTCGATGAAATCACAAAATTGCAGCAGAAAGAATGAAGAACGAGATTAGTTTGTTGCTTTGTATTCATTTTCTTGTTTCTCTTTACATTGTCGTGGTGTTCCGTTAGGCCGGGCTGGGATTTTAAGTTCTAAAATCGTAAATGAGCCTGACAAGCGGGCAATTTCTGGGCTGGGTCAGAGCAACCATGCGTAGTTGGACCACAGCCCTTGTACCCTCGCCCTTGGGTTGGTCTGGCCCTTGGGCCAAGCCTAGATTTTGTCCTACTGGATGCCAAAAAGTATGCCTAACAAACTGGTTTAATAAAAGTTGACAAACCCAGGTTGCGACTATGCAGAGAAACTGAGTAAACTGTAAACTTTTTTTGGTATCTTATCATGTTTTAGCTAATTTTGGCGGGCCAAACCTCCTTTTATGTGAACAAAAAGCTTTTATTAGATGTATTACAGCTTAGTTGTTTGAAGTTTTTAGATGAACCAGAGATAGAGTTGTCAACGGGTCGATTCGGATTAGAACCCAGATCCGGACCTGATTTTAGTTACTAGATCCAAATACCCGACGGGTCTAGTTTTGAAGTATCGGATCCGAGACCCGAAAGCTGATTATAAAGATAATTATTAGAAAGCTGACTATAAAGATAATTATTAGAAAATAACAGATCTTGTCCAATAAAAAGCATATTATAGAGGTAATAGCTAAAAATCCAAGAAAAAAATATTAAAATTATTTTTAAATTATTGTTTCAATATTCATAATAGAATAAAATTTGATCAAATTTTTGCGCATACAAAATATGATTTATGTATTCATTAAAACAAGTTTCTATAAAAAAAAAAAAATTGAATACTGTTTTCAGTATTTTAAATTAAATTTTTGCTCATAAATATAGAGATACCTGTATATAGAAAAGAACACTGATTATCCAAAATAGATTTATGAAAATCTGTATAAAAACAAATCTTTAATTTGGTGTGATAATGAACCTTTTGATGTTGATGAATTTCATGCTCTCATGATTAAACTTATGATTATTATACTTTTACTTGATTTTGATAAATATAGTTTTAAACTATTTCAAGTAAAATATTGTAATTTATGTATTCTCATTTTTTGGCATCTATGCTTAAGCTAGAAATGATTTGAATCAAGTATAGAACTGGTAGTTAAATGTTACATTTAAGAAGAAGGTATGCATATTGATAAATCCTTACTCTAGTAGCTAGACTTGCTATTAAATTACTTCTAGCATTTGTATGGATATCAAATCATTTTAAATAAATTTGAAATCATGCTAAAAATTTTTAAATGATCAATCCTTTGTATTTTGAAAATAATGAATATCTTGAAAATTTCAAATCTTGATGCATGTACTTCCATGTTTTATTCCTCAAATGAATGCATATTTTTAAGGAGGAATAACATTTAGGGGGAGTATCAAAAGATTTGTTATCATGCTTTAAATGTTTTATTGATATCATGCTTTACTTGCTCTGATACTCCTCTTTATCTTCAAATCTAATCCTTTGAGGGGAGTTTCATTCAATTAGTATCAAAATTTATATATAATCTTAGTAATTGCTTCGAATTGGATTAGTCACCATGGTCGTCCGATCATAGAAGCTAAGTAGGGTTTAAAAACCCTCTCTTCCCATTCACTAGGATCTCTTATGACATGTTGGGGTGCCATTGTGACCTTATCCCATGAACAAATGAGGTGAATGAATAATATTGAATTATCTTTTGCATGTGTATATCATTTTATGGTATCATGTTCGAATAATATCATATTTTAAGTGGTATCACATTTAATTGATTTCATGTATTGATTTTGATGATCTACTTGCTATTCTTTCCACCTTCATTCCTATTTTGTATTGTCTTTCATCATTTTTTCATAATGACAAAAAGGGGAGAAAAATGTTAAGTATGAAAAAGAAAAAGATATGATAAATATAAAAAATTATATGAGAAATGAAAGAAAGTGCAAAAGGAGAGAAGAAAGCAAAATATTTCAATTTTAAGGGAATAATTAGTAAGGAAGAGAAAATTTGAAAATTTTGCATATTTTGAAAAAAAAAAATTGGATCATATTTTGAAGGGGAGTTTGATGCTTGTTGATTTTAACTTACATGTTTATCTTATTTTTAATTATTTTAAGCTTACCTTATTTATATACTTAGAGGTTTTGTCATCAACAAAAAGGAGAAGATTGTTGACTCTAATCTTGATTTTGATGATTGACAAAATGTTTAAGTATATATGAGTACTGATTGTATTTTTAAGTGTGTTTATCATATCTTAGTACTCATCCATGTTGAATAAAGAAATGCTTGTATTTCAGTTGAAAAAGTCCTTAAATTAATGGAAAATCAAGTATATGGACTTTGGAATTGATATGAAAGAACTTGAAGAGGCTAAAAATCAATTTTAGAGAAGTTTCAGCAAATTTCAGCAAAATGCAGAACTGTGAATAGTGCCAAGTGTCGACTCACTATACAAGTGTCGACTCAAGGCCTGAGAACAAAAAAAATACAGAACTGTAAATAGTGCCTAGTGTCGACTCATGAATAGTGCCAAGTATCGACACTTGATGCAATGGCTAGTTTTCTAAAAGCTGCAGAACTTCTCCAACTTGCTTCAAACGGCTAGTTTTTCATCCCCAATGATCATAAACGGTCATCTATGGTTTGGAGAGCTATATAAATATCAAAAATCAAATGGGAAGCAATCATTTAGTGAGATTATTGAATATCCTTCAAGGATTCAAGAGTTGAGTGGTTCAAGCCTTCAAGCTTCCAAGTTTCAAAGAGAACATCCAAAGTTCACATCCTCAAGCATCATTCAAGGCTTCAACATCTTGAAAACAAATTCTTCATCAACAATCAAGGACTTCAAAGATATATTTGCTTTATTTTAGAAAGCTTTTATTGTACTCTTTCTTATTGTTCTTACATTGTTTACTTAAGATTTTTGGTGAGCCTTGAAAATCAAAGAGGTTTTTGGTGAGTCTTGGAAAACCAATTAGGTTTTTGGTTAGCCCGCAAAATCAAGGAAGATTGTTGGTTAGCCTAAGTTAGTAAACCAACTAGGGTTTGACTTGTGAGCCCGAAGACAAAACAAGTTGTAAAAGTTGTTGGTGAGCCTAGGTGACAAAATCAACTTTGATTTTGATTAGTGAGCCCGGAAAACTAATCACCTGTACTCTTGGTGATTATAGTGGAATTTCCAAGGAGATCTTGGGGAGTGGATGTATGTGCCTTGGAGTGCACCGAACCACTATATATCTTTGTGTGATTATTTTTCTTATACATTTATTTCTTATTTCCGCTACATATTATTTTGAAACACACAAATATTTTAGAAAAACACAAGCACTTGAATTGAATTAGCACATATTTATTTTAAGTTCATCATTAATAGTTAAAAAGTTTTATAAAACCCAATTCACCACCCTCTTAGGTTGCATCATCTCTGGACAACAAATTTAACGAAATAAATAATTTTATAAATTAATTATTGATAAAATTAATTTATTTTTATATATCAATTATATAAATTAAATTATTTATTTATAATTTAATTGAAATAGTTAATTAATTTTATACATATAGTTAATTAAAATAATAAATATAAATGAAAAATAGAAGATAATTTTAATTATTAATTATAATTATAAAAATTATATACTAAAATTAAAATGATTAGTAATAAAATTTAATAGTGTATGATTGATAGTGAGCATGTGTGTGTATATATATATAAATATATAAATGAAAAAAGTGTTGAAGTGTTATAGTTTTGTTAAAAAAATTAATGAGAATTAATTTTGCCAATGCAAAAACCCATACTTCACATGCTCTATCCATCTTTTCTCGTCCTTTCAATTTGAGAGGATGCAAATTGATGGAGGCAATCCCTCCTTTTTATCTATTCTCTTTAAAAAAAATTTAGCCAAATTATAGATGAAGACAAGCTTTGTTAAAAAAATTAATGAGAACTAATTTTGCCTATGTAAAAGCCCATACTTCACATGCTCCATCTATCTTTTCTCGTCCTTCCAGTTTGAAAGGATGCAAATTGATGGGGGCAATCATTCCTTTCATCTATTCTCTTTAAATTTTTTTTGAACTAAATGATAGATAAAGACTATCAATCATTTATTTCATGACCCCATCTAAAGACAGGGATAGAGGCTTATGCAAGTGGATGAAAAATGAAGTGTGGAGCATGTTGAGATCTGTGAAGTGGACGATTCAATGGTGGAGGGGTGTGAAGGAAGGTGAATCCTTCTTTTGTGCAAAAAAAAAACAAGATATATTTATCAAGAATAACTGAGACTAACCCTCATTTGGCTATATTTTTTCAATTTAAACCTAAGAAATCACAAAGAAATAATTAAATTATTTGTTTAGGGCATGTTTGGTTATGTGATATCTCTAAATAAAGGTGATTTATAGGGATTAGGTCAGCCAATATCCATATCTTTCCCATAATTAAAATTTCATTTTTATAACCATCTTGAGTTGAGTTGAGTCACATAAAGTAGTTGGGGCATATTGGATTAGATCTAGTAGATAAAATTGATTGGACTAGATCATAACAGGAAAGAAGCTTATCATACAAATATTCTAAAATAATTATAATTTTGGAAAGAGAATTTAGATTAAAAATATATCATATTAGGCTTGGAGCAGGGCATATCATTATCAACACTACATCCGAACTCACTTTGAATACTTATCTAGAAGATATACTTACAGGGTTTTAAAACCTACCTTGATTGGTTAGCTATCTAGTGGATTAGCTATTACAAATTTTGCTTCCAATTCCCTACTAAACATCAATTAATTCTTAATTTTTTATAAAAGATGGAGGGATTGATAAGGTTAGGGATAACTGAGACCTACCTAGTAAACAAACTCAATGACTGCAGGACTCGTTGAGACTTGAAGATGCTGAAAATGTCACTTTTTGCATATAGTTTTCCATCTAGCATACAAATATACATACAATATACTTAAACATGTATATATATATATATATATATATATATATATATGAGATAGACTTGCCAAATCCGATCAAATCTCTTTCCATCTGATTTGCATAAATCTCTATATATAAAAAGTAAAAAGTTAATGCTGTATTAATGGTATAGAATAAAGACAAACATAAATAAATACAAACACTCAGGAATAAATATACATTTTCATAATAAATTCAAATATTTCAGAATAAATAGAAACACTTCCATCTTTTTGGATTTGTATTTATTCTGGAGAGCATTTATATTTATTCCAAAAAAGTAGACTATCACATCATTAATAGTTTCAACAACTACCAATAATCATTAATATATAATTAGTGCGAGTGAAAGGTTATGTTTATTCTAGAAAGTTTGTATTTATTCTAAAATATTTTTATTTTTTTTATTTATATTTGTTCTACGTCATTAATATATCATTATTTTTTACTTTTCTGCATGGAATCTATGCAAATTAGTTTTTTCTATTATATTTGGATTTATACAAATCAAACGGCAGGGAACTTGATCGGATTTGGCTCCAAATCCACTTAGAATGTAGTCAAGTCTATCTCATATATATATATATATATATATTATGTGTAGGGCTGGAACTGGGCCGGGCCAGCCTGGGTCACACCCCTACCTGAGCCTGACCTAAAAAAGTTTCGGGATTCGGGTCGGGCTTAGGCCTGAATTTTTTTAAAACATCAGTCTCAAGCTCGACCCAAGCCCAAGCCCGAGCCCGATGGGCTAACCCAAACTGAAGTTGGCCCACGATCATCATAATCCAAAAGGAAAAAGCTTTGGGCATCCGACATCGAGTGCGATCGCCGGAGCCGGGAGAAGGAGATCAAAGTTGAGAAGGGGCGTCCCGCATCGGGTGTGGACGTTGGGGTTGGGAAGGGAGATTGGAGCCAAGGGGTTGCGAGGTCGCGTTAGGGCGGAGGGGGCATTGGGGCAGAGAGAGGAGATTGGAGCTCGGGGTAACGGCGGGGTTGCACGGAACCATGGGTGGCGGTGGGGTTGCATGAAATCAGGGATGGCAACGCGGTTGCACGGAGCTGGGGAGACACCGGAGAGCCTGAACTATGAGCTGGGGAGGGAGATCGAAGCAGGAAGTCAGGGGTTGAGGGGTCGCGCGGGTGGAGGGGGCGTCGAGCCTATGTGCTGGGGTCGAGGGAGGAGATCGGAGCTCGGGATAGCAGGGCGTCGCACGAAACCGAGGGTGACGATGGGGTCACACGGAACCGGGGATGGCGGCGGGGTTGCACGAAGCCGGGGAGATGTCGGAGAGCCTGAGACCGTGAGCTGGGGAGGGAGATCGAAGCGGGAAGCCGGGGGGTTGCGGGGTCACCCGTGCGAAAGGGGTGTCGAGCTTGTGCGCTAGGGTTGAGGAAATCGAAGCTCGGGGTAGCGGCGGGGTCGCATGGAACTGGGGGTGGCGGCGAGATCGCATGGAATCGAGGATGGCGACGGGGTCGCACGGAGTCGGGAAGACGCTAGAGAGCTTTAGACTGGGAGAGGAGAGCCTAAGACCGTTTAAATGCCATTTGGATTGGGCAGGTCTATTTCGGGCTAGGTTCGGGCCGGACCGGGCCGGGCCAAAGGGGAGCTCAAGCTCGGTCCAAAAATTGAATCGGCTATGTTATAAGGTCCGAAGCCCGGCCTGAATTACTTAGAGCCTGGTTCGATACTTAACCAGAATTCAGGTCGGCCTGAAGCCCATTGGGCTAGCCCGGCTCAGTTCCAATCCTAATTGTGCATGTATTAAAATAGTTAACGAAGTTCCCAATTCTACACCAAACCAGAGGGGGTAATTTTTTTCCTTGTAGGCATTTAGGTAGTGTTTAATTATCTTAATTTCAACTAGAATAAGCTCTTATTCCAATTTATCCCCAAATAGATATGGAAATCGAGATGGGCATCCAAAATGAATTATTCCCGTCAACCTTTGGTATTTTAAAATTGTGGAGAGCTCCCTGCAATAATTATACCAGAAAAATTTATTATTCCAGATTTCTATTTGAAAATCTAGAATAATAAGGATGAATAAATTATTTTTAAAAAATAATATTTTTATTTCAATAATATTTTTTTTTAATCTAAACACTGCGTTAGCATTGAAAAGAAAAGAAAAGGAAAAAAAAAAAAAAAAGGTAACAGTGATGTAACATATGTAAATTTTTTCTTTGTTCAATAACACAAGGATCCGCCTCACATTCCTCGTTAGTTTTGGGTTTGGCGGTCGATAGCCGTGGATATAATTATGTAAATGGGCACACAAGGAGCCGCCTCACGTTCCTCATTGGTTTCGGTTTTGGCGGTCGGTGGCAGTGGATATAATTATATTAAATGAACCCGCGGCATCTCCCATGTTCAATCGGTCACGCAAAGGATCGAAGTCGGCGTCGCAGCACGATGCTGACGTAATCATAAGCGTGAGCCTGCTCATATTGAAGTTATCTAACCCATGGCCTCTTTCACATCATGTGAGCTCATATAAAAGAAATCTGGGTTCTCGGACATGTCAGCATGACATATGTTAATTTACATTTTTAATTAGATATCAGCACTTACAATCTCATCATTCAAATATTGATCTAATCATTGACAAACCACCACACTCACAAATAATCCTAAAAAATCATGTTATTTAAGCTTTTCGTCTTAACATTTTGAAATTTTCTTTTTTTTTCTGGCATTCGTTACTAATATATCGAATGGTTGCCTATCGTTTTCCCACATTAATACCTGGTGCTTGAGCTTGTGACCTACGGGCTTTTTGTTTGCTTGGAAGAATCCTGAGATAAAATTATATCCATGCATCATGCACCACACCAGCCATATTATCTTATTTTAATAGATTTATATTTGTTTCGATAATTGGTTTATAAAAATGAGACTACCGGTGTACAACAATTTCGGTGCATGCGATACATGATATGATTCATTTATAAGTACCCAAAATGGAAGATATGCGGTAGGTGGCCCCTAAATTACAATCTATCAAACGGCCAATTTGTTGTTGGATTGTAAAGTCGCCACAGCTTGACTTGTTGCACCAATTATCGGTCAAGACGCACAATCTCCATTAGACTTCTCGTGAAGGATTAGATGGATGTGGCAAGAGGAACGTCCAAATCAAATAACATGGTACATCCCTTACTTTTTATCATGTTTTGGTGACTAGCAGGGTTTTGTCCTGTCTTTTTCTTTTATGATATCGTTTAGTGGACCGGATAGATTTCAACCTATATATAAAACTAAAAGATAATAATGGCCTGGGAGTTGTCCCGTTGCTATGAACTAATAACCTGACACCATGACTTCGATCGCATGAAAGGTGACAGAAAGAAAAAATCCTCAAATCCCTCATCCTACCAGGTCAAAGATGTTGGTATTATTATGAATGGTTGGATTGGATGACAAGAAAAAGAAGGGAAGGGAAAAGGTCTTCATCTTTTAACTAACTGCAGACTTTTGTCATTAAGCTCCTATTGATATTCCGTGCCACCTTTCCACAACATCAACAACAAGAACGGCAAGTGTCATGCTGATGCCCGAACACAATTTCGCACCGGGAAGTAAATTCTTAACCGTTCTTGCATGAATGGTTTGAATTAGGAGTGGTTGTGTGATAATGGAAGCAAATCTCTTTGTCAAAAAACTTGAAAAGCAAAGTTGGTTGGTAAGCTTATACGTAAAATTAAATTTTAAACAAAAAGTATAATATCTATCTGATGGTTGACAATTTTTTTTCCTATTAAATTTATAGTGTATTTATATCCTCCACTATATGAACTTAGAAGTGATTAACAAATAGATGATGCTATAATAGAACTAACTTTAAAAAAAACTAATAATTTTTTAATGAAACTTTAATTGCAAGAAAACATATTTGATCAAGAAAAAAATTTGAAGGAGATCAGAGCAAGTCGACGATCAAATGCACCGTCCATAAACTTGATGGACGGATTTAGCTTGCTATGATATATTTGATAAATTTTTATCGAAACTCCAAATGCATATAACTTCCTCCTTCCTTCTTATAACCAAATGCATACAAGGAAGAGATGCTTTGGTTTCCATTTACAACAACTAGTTATCTTTGCCGAGTTTTTTTCATCCTTCTTTGCTTTTTCTCCAATTGCCTAAAATTTGTTTTACAATTATTTGATGTAACACGTTAACATGCTTGATGCACTTCACAAAAAAACGGCAGATAAAATAAATATAAATATTTAATCATATTATTTAAAAATAAAAAAATAAAATAAATTATTATAATTGATATGTCGACTATTATATTATAATTTTTTTATAAAGAGGCCCATGATCCATGTGCCTCGAATGCACATGACAATGGCAAAGAACTGGTTTTTTTTCATGACCAATTTAAAATTTCTTTATATAGAGGACTATTTCTAATTTTTAGATAATTATCATCATCAAATTATAAAAAAATTACATTAATATTATCTCCATCAATCTCTTAGACTTAAAAAATAAATTCATGTTTCTTTGTCATTTTGTTGATGCCAGCCAAGTTTTCCAAGTTAGAAAAAGCATACGAACCGGGTCGCATTTAAATATTTTTCCACTATAAAAAAAAAAAAAAAAAAAAGAAGAAAAGAACAGTTTAAAAAAACGGAGATTTTAGACGGGTTGATGCGCCCTCCTGAAGCCGTTCACATTGGCGAATAATCCGACCAGCTCCTGCCGGTAAGGTAAGAATGACCGCTGCCCGCCTTTCACCTTCTCCCCGTTCCCGTTCCCGTAGTACAGCCGGTAGGCGGTGACCAGATCCAACTCTGCCGCCCGACCCCCTTTCTTCGCCGGCGCATTCGCCGCCTTTGGTTTAGCGCGAGGGTTTGTGGCCTTTTGCATCGATGGCGGCGACGGCGATGCAGCTATGAAGACGAACTTCTCCTTCCCGTCGCTGTGGCTCCGCCCCACTACCAGGTCGCGGAGCCGCCACCGCCGGGTCGACCCGGTGGAGGCGCTCTTCTTGCAGCGCTCCGGTGACTGCGGCACCGACAGCGGCGACCAGGCACAATACTCCCCCACCGCCTCGGACGACGGGGAGCTCCGGTCCTCGATAACGAGCCGCCGGAGGGGCATCCCCTCCTCCCCCTCCATCGCCGGTTCGCCGACGGTGGAGAGGAGGAGGTTGCGGTCGAAGACAGGGTAGGCGGGAAGGATTTGGCCGTTGGAGAAGATCTCGTCGGCAGTGATGGAAGGCTCCGCCATCGGGTTTCTCACGGCGAAGTTGAACTCGAAATCATCGCTGGAGTCGTCGTCGTCGTCGGCGACCTCCTCCGCGGGACAATCGGCTCTGGAGATGTGATGAGGGGGCTCCTGATGGACGGTGGTGATCTCCTCCTGGGTCTCGCCGAAGCTGGGGAACAGCGTGGGGTTGGGCGGCTTCTCTCGGTCTTCCGTCATTGCTCAAGATGTTTCTCTCTCTACGATCGCTGTATTCTGGTTCTATGGGAAGGGGATGGGTATTAGCGAACGGCGTTTATAAAGGTGTGAGGGTTGGGGGGAGCGCGGTGCGCTCGATGGCGTGGAACTTTCGTTGGAGGGAAACCGCGTTTACCGGCCGCGGTCTCGCACGAGCGATAATGTCCGGAAGGTCGGGCGACGGATTTATCGGAGAGCTCGCACGTGTAGTCACTTTCGGCGGAGGCGGTGGATTCGCCGTCCGGTCTTCCCAGACTCGTAACGGCGTTGTAACGGTACCGTCCAAGCATCCTTCAGCTAAGTCATTATTTATAAATTATAGACTTATAATATTATTTTTTGTTTATCACTGACAACCAGATATGGTCATTCACATTTTTAAAAAAAATCTGTAAAATTATATTATATTCCATATAACTCTTAAAAAGAATATAGAGTTTTTTCTTGGATTTTTCTTTATGTGCACATTCTTAAAAAGAGTGTTTAGTTTTTATTTATATTTTAAAATCGATATTTTAATTATTTTTAAAGTCTAAGAACCTATTTACATAAAAATTATTAATTCTTGTGAAAAGAATGGGAAGATAATAAAAAAATAGATAGAATCATAATAGAATATTTTTTAAAATTGAAAAAATATTACTTTTGTATGGTATAAATAATATATTTTATCATTGTAAAATAAATGAGCTAAAGTTCTTTGTATTTGTATTTACGAAGAAAGTTAGGTTGAGTAACATTATTTTGATAAATTATGTAGGAAAGTTGTTTATGAATAACTTAAGAATAAAATAAGGATGAATTGGTTCTTGTTCGACTACGTTTTTAATTTTTTTTTTATATATTTTTCAAAATTATTGTTTTTAAAAATAAATAATATTAATCGAGTACTACTGTTTTCATTTTGTCATAGCATTTGTGGTGAAATAATGATTGTTTTCTGAATATAAGCCCGGTTAACGACCGTCATCCTAAATAACGATCGTTTCTTCGCGATGCGCTGACGCATGCGAAGGAACCTTCTTCCGAAAGGTTTCCGAGTGAAATTTTTTATGCGGTTTTTGACATGCTTCCCGAGCTCATCTGGAATATTCCGCGGGAGGGCACCTCCCCTCCGTGCGGAGGTGTCAACAATAATGAGATTTCAGATCAACGGCATCATTTATGTTGAAAGCCGCCATCATAATATTACGACGGCCAAAATTTGGTATCGGAACTCTTGTTGATTTATTGTAACCACTACACTTGCCATCAAATATTTATAGATAATACTTGAAAAATGAGTAATATGTGAACATGCCTTGGGATGCAAGAAAATATAAAAGATATGTAGACATGTATATGTATGTATGTATGTATTATTTTATGGTCAAAACCATGTTTTGAATATTGCAGTTTAAATAATGGAGGGATTGGTTCAGCAACTTCCGTGCAATGGAAAACAACTTTCCTCTATTATAGTTGTCATACAGCTGACATACTTGATCATGGCTTGTGCAACAAGCAAATAATATCAGAACATGAGTTGTATTAGGCCCATCTTTTAAAATTTTATAATATATAAGAATATTAATTCCCACAGCATAATGCAAAAGCAGTGAAAGAACTTAGAAATAAATAATAAAAAGATAGAGAAAAGGGGATACTCCTATCGAAGCCCTTGGAAAGTTTGAAATTAAGATATTGGTGATCCATTAATTAGAAGAGCAAATTAAGGATTTAGGATGCAGGATTTTAAGCCACATGATAAAATGGGAATGAAAACCTAGATAAGAGACAACTTGGAATAGAAAGAGCCAATGAATGCGGTCAAGAGCCTTCTCTATAATAAATTTCATCATAACAAGTCCATAAAAGGGTGGTGCCCTTTCAAGAGTATGCATGTTTTCTTAGACAACGAGAATAATTTTAGTGATGCCACAGCCTGGAACAAAGGCTCCATGTGCTAGGAAGCAGAGGCTTTAACTACTTAGCCAATAATTTAAAGACAAGCTTGTAAACATTATTGTAAAGATTGCTGCCATTATTGCTTAGATTCAGAATTAGACAAAGTAGTGCAAGGCTTATCCATTTCTTTTTGACATTTAGAGCTCCCTCCATGGTGTTGTTGCCATATTTTTGGTCATGTTTTCTAGGAGATAAACAGCACCGTCGATTAGGTTATATCTTTACATTACTGAGCACCCTAGAGATTGGACTTGGTGTCAGGATATTGGCCTTCCACAGGCACTACAAGATCTTTTGTTTCTTGACTTTTTGGGCAACTCTCATACTAGAGTTTTGTAACCACCTACCTATATTATAAAAAAGAATTTCTTATAAATAAGAATAATAAATATTTTTTTCATCGATCGGGCATCACGAAGTAAGTGAAGAAATAGTGGGATAGTCTCAAAAATATCAAATTTGATGAGATATTAGAATTGCTTGAAAAAGAAAACTAGATAATCAACAGGGCCAACTGCTTTGTCATCATGCATGGACCAAAGAGTTTCTTGCACTTCCTTCGTAGTGACCATTATAGTTAGATGATCATTTTGCATTCCAAATATCAAAAGGAAAAGAATAGGAATATTCATTTGATCTACATCAAGGAGAGAGGCCCATCTTTGCTGAAATGATCTAAGAGCAATGCTTTGATTTTATTTGAATCATTGACTTACTGTCTATTTGGTATCTAGATTGAATAAATTCTATTTTGTCTTCTTCAAATAATGATGGATTTATGAAAGAAATTAGTGTTAGCATCATCATGCTTAAGCCAAATGATGCAGGATTTTTGTCTCCACTATACTTTTTATAGTTAAAAATTTTGGTGTTAGGTTTATAAAAGATGCAATAAATGAAAATGCTACATATCAAAGAGACCATTGACTTATGATTCTACCAATTGAAGATGATTGACCTCTTCGTAGAGTTGTTGTTCTTTAAAAAAAATATTGCCTATCCTACATTTCCATCTCTAAATAGCCTTATAGGTGTTGCAAATGAGAATAGATAATTTACTACCGGGGAGTAATTTCCTTGACATTGCCTAGCTTGCCTAACTAACTCTCAAATGCCTTCGCATTGTAGCCATATCTTTTTAAAATGAAAGGATATATTATTTAATGTGAGCTAGAGGACAAGGCTAGCAGTAAGAGGTAATGATTAGAGATGAAGCAAGTAAGATAAATTATCCAAGAGTCTAGGAATAGATTGATCATCGAAAGCAAAGGCTCGGTTAATCCATTCCCAAACTCTTGATTCTTTAAATCAATTATTGCACCAAGTAAAATGAGGCCCACTAAAACCCAAGTCAAAGAGGCTAGAGAGTTGAAGGAAGGACTATAACTCATGAATGCCATGGTCAAGCATAAAGGGTTTGCCTCCATTTTTTTGTCCTCGATAATGACAATACAATTAAAATGTCCTATAAGAAGCAAAGACAAACCCATAAATATTACTGTTTCAATTTGTTCCCATAACCTTTGGTGTTCTTGGCTACTTGTGTTGGCATACACAACACCGAGAATCTAAGTTGGCCAAAATAGTCTGCCTTTCAACATGTATGAAGCTAACATTCAGCATTTTCTTGTATCAGGCTACAATAATTTCCCCCAACAAGCCCAAGGCTGGAATCAAATGAATATTTTATATTGGCCCCATTTGTCTCTGAATTATTGTTCAAGCTTGAACAGGGAGTCCTGTTTCAAGAAAGCAACAAATACTAACTTGTATTGATGGATTAGTGAATAGCTATAGTTTACAAAAAAAGGGTTTCGTTGTTCCTCTACAATTTTACATTAGAATTTTTATAGGTTAGTGGTCAGATGTAGGGACAATTCCTCAATAGCCCTTGTAATAGAAGAACTTGGATAGCCTTCAAAAAACCTAGCAATACTAGAAAGAGAATCTCATGGTATCATGGAAATATAACCAAAGGAACATCCTAACTTAAGATGTAGTTATGTAAAATATTCTCAATAAAAAAGAGGGTTACCAAAATTATTAGAAGATAGCTTTGGAAGCAGAGGATCGGTGCCAGTGGTAATGTCATATTCTATTGCAAATATAGCCTAACTAGTAGCAATGATACCAACTAGCCTCCATACTTCCTTGCATTTATATCTTTACTATGGAACTATAGCCAGAGCTAATTGTTGCTGATTATCCCCTTTGTGAGTGGTTGATTCTTCAAGAATTAAAACCTTTGTTTGAGGTAATGATTTAAATCCAGAAGATCTTCAATCATCACAATGATTGGGTGGGGGTCATCTTAATTTTTATTTATTTTTTGATTTAGAATCATCCACAAACTGATTTAAAGGTACAACCAATTTCATAGGTGGGACTTATCCTGCTCCTTAGAGTATTCTCTTATAAATAGAGCATAGCAGGATTTAAAAGCTTAGGCTTTAATTTATCGACATGGGACTTGAGGGTCTCTTTAAGAGATAACTTATTGGAATCTTTTTTAGAATAAGTCTATGGCGCAGCAGGCTATCCACCAATAGTAGCTAAATTTTGAAGCTTCCAAGCTTCTTATACAGAAGTCAACAAAACTAAAACCCTAGTTGCACGGATCCAGGAGCCATAGACTTGCATTGCCTCCGAGGAACAATCAAGGAACTCCAAGGTTCTACTCAAATAACCACACAAATATCAAATATCTAGCAACTCCTCATGGTAGAATTGTTGCCGGATCATATTTTTTTGTCTTCGATCCGAGCCCTTAGGCATACAGCCTTTTTAACCCCTGAGCATATAGGCAAATCCTTTCCTAGTCAGGGACCTAGTCCAGTCATCAAGAAAGAGAGGAGATTCGGTCTCTGAAAATATTATGAAGTTCTTTGCCCTATCCCATAACTCCATGGTGAGATCGGGGAGATGGATCTAGACATGAACTTGCCGCACAAGGTCTCGGCTAGGGTTGAAGTTGGGATGCCAACTTTCAAAAGCAAGAAGCTACCCTATCATGGACCAAGGGTCCTTGGCTGATCTTGCTTTAGACTTCAACCAATGGAAGGTCAAAGAGTTTGGAGAGAGAGGAAACTTGAAAATGGTTTTCCATGTTCCATCTATCCCTCACTTCCTTCTATATAAAATCAATCGGAAAACCCTTGCCCAGCAACTTGTCCACCAAAGTTGAATTCCACCTTGCATAGGTTTGATCTATGTCTTCATTAAAGAAGGCAACCTCCTTCTCGAATCTCTGTTCTAACATAGATACCTCATCCATGGAAGCCTTGGAGAACTCCCATTTGAATCGCCGGATGCCTTGATTCATCTACGACCTAGTGGTGTTGAACGTTGATCTCCATTTGTAGTCAAAGCAACACAAGGAGGTGAGCAACTCGCCCCTTTCAAGTGAGGATCTAGATTAGCAGTGGTCCCTTAGAAGGAATCCCTATCGATTCGCAACAATTAGCCTTCTAGTACCTTCCTTGCCCCTTGGAGAGGTTTCGGTCAAAGCCCTAACGGGCTCTTTTCTCTTGACTTTCTCACTTATCAAACTCTCTCACTATGAAATAGCTTAGTAAAACAATCGCTTTATTTAAAGATCGGGCTGGAGATGGAATAGGACCGATATAAGACCAATTAAGCCAACTTAGGGATACAGGTTTGAGCCTAGTCGAAGCAAAACTGATTAAGGCCGATAATTTTGGATCCCGGAATAGATTTAACTCAAAGACTGAACTAACAATAAGCTTCATCCAAGCCCAATCATAGGCCTACCTCTCCATTTCTCGCTCTCTCTATCTCCCCTCTCCCGCCTAATATCTTTCTGCCCCTCTCTTGCTTGCAATCTCTCTTCTCTCTCTCTCTCCCCACTCCCACGTTTTCTCTCATTTTGCATCGGAGAAGAGGCTCAGGTTAACGAGTCTTCTAGACCTAGAAGTATCGAGGAAGCTTACATTACTTACCATATCTATATTGCTAGGTATAGCTATATATTTAAGGATAGCAGGCAGCTTACGAGATTTGTCCCGTAAAGAGTTTTGATTTAAACGACCAAGATTATTGACCTGCCTTCTAATCGAGTAACTTTAATAGCTCGGGACATCTAGAATTTTCCTTTTGCTTATGTAGCAATTCAATGAACTTTCATCATCTAGGAATCTTCACTTATAATTTTTCTTAAGATCAACTTAAATGATAATATGACTGATAACAATTTTAAAATAATATTTATTATTCGTCAACATTGAACATGTACCATAAATAATATGCTACTTATCATATTATAACTTTTTCTAAGGAGGCTCATGATCTACGTGCCTCCCATGATTATAGCAATAACAAAGAACTTTCTCCTCCGTGGCCAATATAAAGTTTCTCTATTTGACAAGAAAAGTATTTCTAACTTTTTATATAATTATCATCATCAAATTATAAAAAAAATTATATAAATAATATCTCTGACAATTTTTTAAAATTTAAAAATAAATTCGAAGTCTTTTTCTCATTTTGTTGATGCCAGCCAAGTTTTCCAACTTAGAAAGAGCATACTAATCGAGTCGCATCTTTATATTTTCCAACTAGGTAATAAAAAAAAAAGAAAAGATCAACTAAAAAACCAGAGATTTTAGGAGTAGTGATGCGCCCTGCTGAGGACGTTCGAATTGGCGAAAAATCCGAGCAGCTGCTGTCGGTAAGGCAAAAATGACCGCCGCCCGCCTTTCACCTTGTCCCCATTCCCCTTCCCGTAGTACAGCCGGTGGGCGGTGACCAGATCAAGCTCCGTCGCCCGACCCCCTTTTTTCGCCGGCGCATTCGCCGCCTTTGGCTCAGCGTGAAGGTTTGTGGCCTTATGCATCGATGGCGGCGACGGCGATGCAGCTATGAAGACGAACTTCTTCCCATCGCTGTGGCTCCGCCCCACCACCAGGTCCCGGAGCCGCCACCGCCGGGTCGACCCGGTGGAGGCGCTCTTCTTGCAGCGCTCCGGTGACTGCGGCACCGACCGCGGCGACCACGCACAGTACTCCCCCACCGCCTCGGACGACGGGGAGCTCCGGTCCTCGATCAAGAGCCGCCGGAGGGGGATCCCCTCCATCGTCGGTTCGCCAACGGTGGAGAGGAGGAGGTTGCGGTCGAAGACAGGGTAGGCGGGAAGGATGCGGCCGTTGGAGAAGATCTCGTCGGCAGTGATGGAAGGCTCCGCCATCGGGTCTCTCACGGCGAAGGTGAATTCGAAATCATCGCTGGAGTCGTCGTCGGTGCCCTCCGCGGGGCAATCGGCTGCGGAGATGTGATCAGGAGGATCCCGATGGACGGCGGTGATCTCCTCCCGGGTCTTGCCGAAGCTGGGGGACAGCGTCAGGTAGGGCGGCTTCTCTCGATCTTCCGTCATTGCTCCAGATGTTTCTCTCTACGATCCCAGTATTCTGGTTCTAATGGGAAGGGGATCGATAGAGAACGGCGTTTATAAAGGTGTGAGGGTGGGGGTGGCGGGCTCGATCCTTGAGGGCGTGGAACCTTCGCCGGGGGAAACCGCGTTTACCGGCCGCGATCCCGCACGTGCGATAATGTCTAGAAGGTCGGGCGACGGATTTATTCGAGTGCTCGCACGGTGTAGCTACTTTTGGCGGGGCCGGTCGATCTTCCCAGGCTCGTAACGGCGTTGTAACGGTGCCGTCCAAGCATTATTTAGTTAAGTCATTATTTATAAATTATAGACTTTTAATATTACTTTTTGTTAATTACTGACAACCGGACCATAATCTAAAATAACTCTTGTTTCGTTTTTTTAAATACAGAAAAAAAATAGAAGGGTTAAACCCGGTGTAGCTATCTCAAGCCTTTATCTTGTTTGATAAAGAAAGATATTTTGATCTCTTATTCAATTCAACGATCATGGATCACAGAAAATAATTTCTGTATTTAATCAAGCCTCCCTGTCATGCTTCAAATTCATAAGGAATTGGATGTGAAACAAGATTTTTATCAATCGAGCTACTATTTTAATGATTATAACTTTTGTTTCTCCGAAGAAACTTTCTCAAAGGTTTCTATGTTAAAATTTTTAGATGATTTTTGACATACTTGACAAGATCGTTGGAAATTCCATGGAAGTACATTTCAATAGTCTCTAGAAAAAAATAATAATAATATTTTAAATCAATAGCATGAATTTATGTTGTAACGCTACCATGATGAAGCCACCATTATAGTGTTATGACGGCCAAGATTTAGCTCCAATATCCTCGCTATAGCCACTGGTAAGTGGTGCAGTTGGTTATGAGTAAAGTCTCACAACTAGCTGGCGGGGTTTGAGTCTTAGTTTGGACATATTTCGATTGAAAAGTCCGAGGATAAAATAAAAAATAGAAAAATAGTCCGAGAGTAAAATCAAAAAAAGAAAAAAATTAATAAAATAATACTGGAACTCTTGTTAGCCGGTGATAGTGAAAAAGTTAAGGATATATATAATAAATCCGGTGATAGTGAAAAAGTTAAGGATATATATAATAAATCCAGTGATAGTGAAAAAGTTAAGGATATATATAATAAATCCCGTTCACTCGGCTGACATCGGGGTTGGAGGACCGTCTGGGGGTGGCCATGCCCGGGGTCTAACTCCTCCCCTTTTATTTTATCAAAAAAAAAACCTCGCCATAAAATATTTTATTAACAATTAAGGACAATGGATGATAATGCGTGCACATGTCTTGGATGCAAGAAAATATAAAGAATATCCCGACATGATGCATTTTTTTTAAGAAATAAAACACTAGATACAATGTATTATTTATTAAAAAATCTATTTTTTTAAATAATTATTTATATTATTTAATTATTTTATTCTTAATTATTTGATTATTATTTTTTTTATATATTTTAATTATTTGATCATTAAATTTTTAATTATTTGATTGTTATATTTTAATTCTTAAACTTTTAATTTTTTGATTATTGAATATCTATTTATATTTTAATAGTTCAATAAAAATTTAAACGGTTAAATTTTAGATAACTATAAAAAGATTATCTTAAAGATTTAAATATATAAATTTTATTTTATATTTTTAAATTTTTAATTTTTTTTTGTTTTAATTTTTTTTACGGGATAATGAACGAGTTTTCACCAATCTCTTTCATGATCGCAGTCGAAAAAATTCTGATCGTATTTTTAATTATTCTCGCATGAGAGATGAAAATATATTTTAAAATAGTATTTTGTAAGTTTTGGGATTTTATAATTCTATATAAACTATTTATAATATTTTATAATAAATCTTTATTAATTTTTTAAATTACATTTATAATTTTTTTAAATTTTATTTTAAAATTATTTTATTGTCAATTTTTTTTTTTTTTTTTGGTAAAACGGTATATTCAATGAAGAGAACGAGAGTGAATACAATCCAAAAAGTTAGAGATGAGAAAATCCCTAAGCTGTAGAGGAGCTAAATGCCAATCATACCACAAAACAGGATCGGTATGATAAGCAATGCAACCCAATCAGCCATCGACCAGAATGATAAGCAACATAAGAGGCAACCCAATCAGCCATCAAGTTAATCTCGTTGTAAACATGACGGATCGCAATGTACATGCAGTCCTGCAAAAGATAGCCAATATGCCGAATAACGGGATTGGCCGACGAAGATCTCCCATATCCAATAAACAACAGTTAATGAGTCTTTCTCGATGATCGGATAATCCAGATATAGAATCTGACAGGTATATCTCGTTGTAAACATGACGGATTGCAATATACGCACAGTCCTGTAAAAGATAGCCAATATCCCGAATAACGGGATTGGTCGACGAAGATCTCCAATATCCAAAAAATAATAGTTAATGAATCTTTCTCGATGATCAGATAATCCAGATATAGAATCTGACAGATATATCGAATTCCCGTCCAGGTGGCAAATAATTTCACTTTCGGGATCGAGGACTATGTTTGAAGCTTGCAGCGCAAGATTGGTTCGGATGATAGCATGGGTGCTCGTGCCATTTCTTGAATGGCAAGATACAACGGCACTTTATGATTGAGCACGTGACTGAATTGAAAAAGTCCGCTCAAGATGGTATAAGAAATATAATTTGTACGTGCAATGAATGAAAGAAGAATGATCGATAAATACATGCAAGAATGTGTCATGCAGGATTGGTGCAAACAAATTGGGCATCCCTCGTTGATTCCCCGACTTTTGAAAGATTCTGTTTGGTCAAACTAAGGTCCTGTTTGGCAGCCCATATGATAAAAAAAGTCCTATCAACGGTAGGATGTCGAGGAAGGAACGGATATGATGGAGGAGAATCTTAGACCACGTTTAATTCATTGGAAAGGACCCGGGAACATTCTGGCCCCATGGTATAGTAATAAGAGAAGAATTTTTTAAAAAAATAATGCTTAAAAAAAAAAAATCCCAAAATAAATTTCGTACAATATAGATTTGAAAATAGATGTTTTTAACTGACGTGTACATGCCGTGCCAAAAATACCTGCCACGTGATAGACGGATGGCTAGCTGGGATTTCGCGCCGAGAAATTATCTTTTCAAAAGACGATTTCAAGCTTCCGCAGCTCCTCTCCCGGTCACACTAAGCCCCGAGCCCTGAGCCGTTAGTCCAAGAAATCGTCTTTGGTAAAGATAATTTCTCAACTTGAAATTATTTTTTTTTTACACTAAGCCCCGGTCCGGTCGTCGGTCCAGGCCCGATCCGGCCACCGGTACGACCCTCGATTCGAGCTCTTGTACAAATATTAATTAATTAATTTATTTATTTAAAATTAAAATTATTTTAATTAATTTTTTTAAAAAATAATGTTTATTAAAACAGTAACATTTATTACTATTTTGAAATCGTCTATGGAATAGATGATTTCAAATATACTTGGAATCGTCTATTCCATAGACGATTTTAAAAGTCACGTCAAAAATTTTTTAATTTAAAAATATCATAACAAATTTCAAATCAAATTTTATAAAAAAAATATTTAAAATCTTGAAATTATGTTTGGTGAAGACGATTTGACAACTTGAAATCGTCTTTGTCACGGACGATTTCAGATCCGTTGGTAACTGTTCCAGGGGCCGGATCGGTTGTCAGACCGGCGACCGTACCGACGACCGAACTGGAGGTCGGACCGGCGGCCGTACCTGTGGTCGGGGGCCAGACTGGGGGCCGGACCGGCGGCCATACCGAGGGCCATACCAGGAGTATCATAATTAATATAAAATAATTAAAAACATATTTTTTTCAACCCAGCTGGCTTCCCGCCTGTCACGTGGCAGATGTTTTTGGCACCGCATGTCTATGTCAGCCAAAAACATATATTTTCATAAATATACTGTACGATATCTATTTTTGAATATTTTTTTTTAGTATTATTTTAAAAAAAATTCAATAAGAGAATGATATTTTATTTGGGATCATAATGGCTTTATCTGAAGATCGGGCTGGAGATGGGATTGGACTGGCCCGAGACCCATCGGGCCAGCTTAGGGTCAACTTTGTGCCGGGTCTAAGAAGAGTTGGCTCTGGTACTTCTAGAACTTAGAATATATTAAGCTCGGAGGTTGAACCAACACTAAACCTGATCTACCTCTCCCCTTCTCTCTCTCATCATCTCCCGTCTCCCTCCCGATCTCTTCTCCCCTTCTCTCTCTCTCTCTCACTCACTCATGAGCTCCCATCTCTCTCCCAATCTCTCCTCCCCCTCTCACTATCCCTCCGAAAGATATTTTGCATTACAGAAGAGGCTCAAGTTAGTGAGTCCTCTCTCTTTTATTTTTCGAATCAAGTCTATATTTACTTTATTCAAAACCAACCTAAACATGGTAAAATCGTTAGGATCCGAAGCAATTTGAATCTCTAAATTATAATTTAAGACATGTATAAATTATATCTTTAACATAAAAATAAATTTAAAATTATTTTTATATTCTAATTTATTTTGAAAGCAATATTATGTGATGTTTATTTTATAAGGTTATAGTAATTGGATTTATGGTAATTACAATATAATTAACTATATTGGATCCAGACCTGACTTGAATTCAACTCAAACCTAAATTAGACTTGAGTTTTTTGGGATTGGAGCTAGATTATATGTAATACTTGGACTCGACTCGATCTGAATGACCGATTGATTAAAAATTTTGATCATAGACCCGACATGATTTTCTATTAAAATGGATTTGGATCCAATATTACAACTCGATCAAGGAACCAGATCAGGTTGGGGCTACTCAAGATCCAATCCAACCTGACACATTTGCATCCTTAGTTTTTCAAGATCAACTTTGATAGCGGTATGACATGTTGCAATATTGAAGCAAGATTTGTTATATATCACCTAGATGGGCCTTTATGGTGGCTAGTGAAAGTCAATCTCTTTGACATCTTGGTTGCTAAAGTCAAGCTAAGGGCTACTTGGATTGGTATCACCTATATAAGGTAAGTTTTGATGGCTGAACGCTTCATCATTTAGAGTAATTTTGCTATACTACCAGGGTGGATTTGTAGGTAGACAAAGTTTATGTACCCTCATTTCCTTCTTCCTGGCATCCAAGGGGTTGTAAGGCAATGCTTCTCCCTGGAGTTCGGGCACATTTATCAGAGGCGAACGATGCTACAAACCAAGTTGTCTTTTATGTAGCTCATCACTTTAGAGATATTTTGTGGATGGAGGTATTAACATTTCTGTTACCTTTCATGATATCTTATTCTCTATATTTGTTGGGTGTTTTCATGATAGACTTGTATGATCACTCTGTTTTCATAAAAAAAAAAGGGTCAAGTTTGTTCCGGGCCTAATCAGATTTTAGGCTTAGCTTGGATTCGAGCTCAAATGGAAATTTTGAAGGAGAAAAAAATCAAGTTTGATATGGTCCAAAACTTTATATTTTTCCAAGAGTTAGGTTATATTAAAACCCAACCTAGCCTAACCTGATTCCAACCCTATTTGAAGGAATGGCAATTCCATTCTTAGGAATAGTCATTTCTATGAAAATGAGAACAGATAATTTTTTTGCTAACAAACTAATTAATAAATTTATGATTTAAAATAGTAACTGTCGCTGATCTTACCGTAGTGGCCCGTAGCTCGTGAGCTGGCACCGGTTCTCGGACTCTCTCACCTCGAGATCTCCAAGCTTCCGGTCCTGTAAAACAAAGTCAGAGACCCGGGCCGGGGATTCCGGCGGGGGCACTCCGACGGTCAAGTTAGAGAGCGGCAAGATGGAACAAATCCTCTAAGACGGGTTCTCAAAGGATTTCCGTGCTTAGAGGAGATGCAGATGAAAGAAGTGTGGGGAAGAGAGGAGTAGAAACCCGGCTTCCTGCGCTGGGTTCACCGAGCTCACGCCTGAGAACTTCTTGGGGTCCCAGGATCGTTCTCTCGATATTCTCTTTTCCTCTCCCCTCTTCGACTTACCTTTTCGTCCGCTTTTACTGTCCTTTTTATACCACCGGACCGCCTTTGGCCCACGTCCCCTCTCGGAGGCTCCCGGAGATCTCTGAATCTTTCCCTCCCCCTTCTCCTCCAAGTCTAGGAGTTAAGTGGCCGGCACACTTCGTCCGCCGTGTGTCACGAAAGGGAAAAACTTGCGAGACCTCGAGCCAAGTACGGGAGTCTCTTTTCGGGGCATTGACGGTGGGCTTCTAGCATTCCAGGCTCCTGTCCGCGAGAGTTTTATTCCTCGATCGTGGGGCCCTGCTTATTTGATATAAACAAGGTTTTGCGCACCGCTGGGGGCTGTACTGGTACCCTGTACGGGATGCGGCGTACGTCGATTCTGGTGGCAACCTCGTGGCCCGTGTCTCTGCCTCCTCAAGGCTTTGCAGAGAAGGGCCGACCTCAGCCGAGGTGGACCCATCAGGGGGTGCCACCTGGCGAAGGAGCAGGAGGGCCCGGCTCGACCTCGGCAGAGGTGGACCCGTCTTGGGGTGCCACTTGGCGAGGGAGCACGGGGCTACCAGCTTCAGCCGAGGTGGACCCCTCCTGGATGGACACTTGGCGAAGTGGCAGAGAGAGGCTCGACTTCGACCGAGGTGGATCCGTCTTTGGGTGCCACCTGGCGAAGGAGCAGGAGGGCCTTGCTCGACCTCGATAGAGGTGGACCCGTCTTGGGGTGCCACTTGGCGAGGAAGCATAGGGCTACCATCTTCAACCGAGGTGGACCCCTCCTGGGTGGACACCTGGCGAAGTGGCAGAGAGAGGCTCGACTTCGGCCGAGGTGGACCTATCTTGGGGTGCCACCTGGCGAAGGAGCAGGAGGGCCCGGCTCGACCTTGGCAGAGGTGGACCCGTCTTGGGGTGCCACTTGGCGAGGGAGCAAAGGGCTACCAGCTTCGACCGAGGTGGACACCTGGAGAAGTGGCAGAGAGAGGCTCGACTTCGATCGGTGGATGCCACCAGGCGAAGGAGCAGGAGAGCCTGGGACTGGACCCGTCTTGGGGTGCCACCTGGCGAGGGAGGGGAGCCCGGCTTCGACCTCGTAAGGTGGACCCGTCTTGGGGTCCACCTGGCGAGGGAGCGGGGGCTGCCAGCTTCGATCGAGGTGGACCCTCCTTGGGTGGACACCTGGCGAGGGCAGAGAGGGCTGACTTCGGTCGAGGTGGACCCGTCTTGGGGTGCCACATGGCGAAGGAGCAGGAGAGCCCGGCTCGACCTCGGCGAGGTGGACCCGTCTTGGGGTGCCACCTGGCGAGGGAGCGGCGGCTGCCAGCTTCGGCCGAGGTGGACCCCTCCTGGGTGGACACCTGGCGAAGTGGCAGAGAGAGGCTCGACTTCGGCCGAGGTGGACCCGTCTTGGGGTGCCACCTGGCGAAGGAGCAGGAGAGCCCGGCTCGACCTCGGACAGAGGTGGACCCGTCTTGGGGTGCCACCTGGCGAGGGAGCGGGGGCTGCCAGCTTCGGCCGAGATGGACCCCTCCTGGGTGGACACCTGGCGAAGTGGCATAGAGAGGCTCGACTTTAGTCGAGGTGGACCCGTCTTGTGGTGCCACATGTCGAAGGAGCAGGAGAGCCCAGCTCGACCTCGATAGAGGTGGACCCGTCTTGGGGTGCCACCTGGCGAGGGAGCGGCGGCTGATAGCTTCGACCGAGGTGGACCCCTCCTGGGTGGACACTTAGCGAAGTGGCAGAGAGAGGCTCGACTTCGACCGAGGTGGACCCATCTTGGGGTGCCACCAGGCGAAAGAGTAGGAGGGCTCGGCTCGACCTCGGCAGAGGTGGACCCATCTTAGGGTGCCACTTGGTGAGGGAGCAGAGGGCTACCAGCTTCGACCGAGGTGGACCCCTCCTAGGTGGACACCGAAGTGGCAGAGAGAGGCTCGACTTAGGTGGACCCGTCTTGGGTGCCACCTGGCGAAGGAGCAGGAGAGCCGGCTCGACTCGGCAGAGGTGGACCCGTCTTGGGTGCCACCTGGCGAGGGAGCAGGCGGCTGACAGCTTCGACCGAGGTGGACCCCTCCTGGGTGGACACCTGGCGAAGTGGCAGAGAGAGGCTCGACTTCGACCGAGGTGGACCCATCTTGAGGTGCCACCTGGCGAAAGAGCAGGAGGGCTCGGCTCGACCTTGGTAGAGGAGGACCCATCTTGGGGTGCCACTTGGTGAGGGAGCAGAGGGCTACTAGCTTCGACCGAGGTGGACCCCTCCTAGGTGGACACCTGGCGAAGTGGCAGAGAGAGGCTCGACTTCGGTCGAGGTGGACCCGTCTTGGGGTGCCACCTGGCGAAGGAGCAGGAGAGCCCGGCTCCACCTCGGCAGAGGTGGACCCATCTTGGGGTGCCACCTGGCGAGAGAGTGGCGGCTGACAGCTTCGACCGAGGTGGACCCCTCCTGTGTGGATACCTGGCGAAGTGGCAAAGAGAGGCTCGACTTCGGCCGAGGTGGACTCGTCTTGGGGTGCCACCTGGCGAAGAAGCAGGAGGGCCCGGCTCGACCTCGGCAGAGGTGGACCCGTCTTGGGGTGCCACTTGGCGAGGGAGCAGAGGACTACCAGCTTCGGCCGAGGTGGACCCCTCCTGGGTGGACACCCGGCGAAGTGGCAGAGAGAGGCTCGACTTCAGCCTAGGTAGACCCGTCTTGGGGTGCCACCTGGCGAAGGAGCAGGAGAACCCGGCTCGACCTCGGCAGAGGTGGACCCGTCTTGGGGTGCCACTTGACGAGGGAGCAAAGGGCTACCAGCTTCGGCCGAGGTGGACCCCTCCTGGGTGGACACCTGGCGAAGTGGTAGAGAAAGGCTCGACTTCGATCGAAGTGGACCCGTCTTGGGGTGCCACCTGGCGAAGGAGCAGGAGAGCCTAGCTTGACCTCGGTAGAGGTGGACCCGTCTTGGGATGCCACCTGGCAAGGGAGCGGGGGAGCCCGGCTCGACCTCGGTAAAGGTGGACCCGTCTTGGGGTGCCACCTGGCGAGGGAGCGGGGTGCCAGCTTCAGTCGAGGTGGACCCCTCCTGGGTGGATACTTGGCGAAGTGGCAGAGAGAGGCTCGACTTCGGCCGAGGTGGACCCGTCTTGGGTGCTACATGGCGAAGGAGCAGGAGAGCCCGGCTCGACCTCGGCAGAGGTGGACCCGTCTTAGGGTGCCACTTGGCGAGGGAGCGGCGGCTGCCAGCTTCGGCCGAGGTGGACCCCTCCTGGGTGGATACGGCGAAGTGGCAGAGAGAGGCTCGACTTCGACCGAGGTGGACCCGTCTTGTGGTGCCACCTGGCGAAGGAGCAGGAGAGCCCGACTCGACCTTGGCAGAGGTGGACCCGTCTTAGGGTGCCACCTGGCGAGGGAGCGGGGGCTGCCAGCTTCGTCCGAGGTGGACCCCTCCTGGGTGGACACCTGGCGCAGTGGCAGAGAGAGGCTCGACTTCGGCCGAGGTGGACCCGTCTTGTGGTGTCACATGCCGAAGGAGCAAGAGAGCCCGCTCGACCTCGATAGAGGTGGACCCGTCTTGGGGTGCCACCTGGTGAGGGAGCGGCGGCTGACAGCTTCGTCCGAGGTGGACCCCTCCTAGGTGGACACCTGGCGCAGTGGCAGAGAGAGGCTCGACTTCGGCCGAGGTGGACCCGTCTTGTGGTGTCACATGCCGAAGGAGCAAGAGAGCCCGGCTCGACCTCGATAGAGGTGGACCCATCTTGGGGTGCCACTTGGTGAGGGAGCGAGCGGCTGACAGCTTCGACCGAGGTGGACCCCTCCTAGGTGGACACCTGGTGAAGGGCAGAGAGGGCTCGACTTCGGCCGAGGTGGACCCATCTTGGGTGTGCCACTTGGCCAAAGAGCAGGAGAGCTCGGCTCGACCTTCGGCAGAGGTGGACCCGTCTTGGGTGCCACCTGGCGAGGGAGCAGAGCCCGGCTACCAGCTTCGGCCGAGGTGGACCCCTCCTGGGTGGACACCTGGCGAAGTGGCAGAGAGAGGCTCGACTTCGACCGAGGTGGACCCGTCTTGGGGTGCCACCTGGCGAAGGAGCAGAGGCTCGGCTTCGATCTTGGTAGAGGTGGACCCATCTTGGGGTGCCACCTGGCGAGGGAGCAAGAGGGCTGACAGCTTGACCGAGGTGGACCCCTCTTGGGTGGACACCTGGCGAAGTGGCAGAGAGAGGCTCGACTTCGACCGAGGTGGACCCCATCTTGGGGTGCACCTGGCGAAGAGCAGAGAGCTCGGCTCGACCTCGGCAGAGGTGGACCCATCTTGGGGTGCCACCTGGCGAGGGAGCAGAGGGCTACCAGCTTCGGACCAGAGGTGGACCCCTCTTGGGTGGACACCTGGCGAAGTGGCAGAGAGAGGCTCGACTTCGGCCGAGGTGGACCCATCTTGGGGTGCTACCTGGCGAAGGAGCAGGAGAGCCCGGCTCGACCTCGGCAGAGGTGGACCCGTCTTGGGTGCCACCTGGCGAGGGAGTGAGGGCCCAGCTTCGCCGAGGTGGACCCCTCCTGGGGTGGCCTGGCGAAGTGGCAGAGAGAGGCTCGACTTCGGTCGAGGTGGACCCGTCTTGGGGTGCCACCTGGCGAAGGAGCAGGAGGGCCCGGCTCGACCTCGGCAGAGGTGGACCCGTCTTGGGGTGCCATTTGGCGAGGGAGCAGAGGGCTACCAGCTTCGACCGAGGTGGACCCCTCCTGGGTGGACACCCGCGAAGTGGCATAGAGGCTCGAATTCGGCCTAGGTGGACCCCTGGATGGACACCCGGCGAAAGAGCAGGAATTTGAAAGAAAAAATCCACGTAGCACCGGCGGCGCATCCAGCTGGATCTGACACACGTTCCACGTCAGCGATGTAGCCATATCAGTAACAAATAACAAATTACACATGAACTAAATTCAATGATTATGCTATAAAAATAATAATTAATAAATATAATTAAAAATTATTTTATTAAAAATAGTGAAGAAAATTAAGTAGTATGTGTTTTGGTATTGACATCCTCAACTTAAGTCATAGAGAAAGAAAAAAAAAAACTCAGATCTATTTGGATATTTTTATACAATTAGTATGAAAATCATGCAGAAATCAGGCCTATTAATCTATCTTGTACTTTTTAGGAGTCTATCCAAGCTCAGTCCAAATCCTAATCTTTAGGCTGGGAAGAAAGAAAATATTTATGGAGGTCATTTTGTCTTCCTAGATGAATTTGATGGGATGTTGTTGGTTGATGCATAATTATGCTTAACTGGATGCTTCATTCTACGAATCCTGCATGATATGGTTCAACCCAATTAGAAAATCCAAATAGGTCTTTCTAATTTTTTATGCCTTCTGGCTGCCGTATTTTTTTAACTAGATTGTGGGCCGGGATGTACCCCTCTTGTAGAATATCCAGACTCGGCCTTGCAAGAGAGCCCAATCCACGCGATCACTAAAACCCTACCACCATTCTTTTTTCAGATCGATCCGTTTTGACGACTTCCAAAGATAGACATCCCCGAGAACCTCCCCAAGTTGCCGAGGGCGAGCGAGCTGTTGGGTCAGTGGTATGTGGACGCCGACGAGCTGGAGGGGATGGTCCTGGAGCCGAATGGGAGGAAGAAGGTGTGGAGCCGAATGGGAGGAAGAAGGTGTCGTCGAGGAGGAAAAGCGGGAATATTAGGCTTCTCGGAGTGACGACGAGGTCATAGGGACCTCGCAGATAAGGCGTCGGCATTCACGTGCTTGGTGGAGGACAATCCAATTGCGAACTTGAGGGCGCTCGATGCGCAGCCATGTAAGTTCCCTTTCGTTCGAGATTTTTTTTTTTTTTTTACCCCCCCTCCTCCCTCACACGACATGTGCACCGATTCCTTGAAAAAAGCCAGGTTCATGTATGTAATGGCCTTGGAAGGAGCCCTCCTGCGTGAAACTTATTGAAATGTCACATCCAAAATCTAGTGAAGCAAGTCTCTGTTTTTTTTTTTTTTTCTTTTTTTTTTTCTCGGGGAGTCTACAAATATAGGTTTAGTATAATCTTTTTCTTTGATGGATGAATCGAGGTCTGACTTTAAAAAGTGTCTATTGTAGTAACTGTGCTTAAAAGTTTCATACTTTCTTTGATGGTTTTGGAGTCGTGGTAAGCTCTTATTGTTGAATTTTTGGTATTGGAGATCTTCGAAAGTCTAAGACATCTATGTTGTATGAACCTGAATGTTTGGCAATATAGAGGATCTAATAATAGAAGTTGGACAAAAACGAAAATATCAATATAAATGTCTCGTAAGATTAGGAGTGAGGAATGAATACATTATAGGAGCTATAGTAGTTTTCCATTTAGGAATAAGCAATGATGAATCGATTGAGACAGTATTGGCATGCGAAATGGAGATTTAAGCGGGTTCTACAAGCACAGGTACTTGAATCTTTGTCAAAGGATTTAGAAAGAGAAGGTAAATACCTGAGGTAACAGGGATAGAATTTGTGAGAGGAAGTTTGCAGTAATTCCAGATGCAGCCTTTCACAGAAATTTGATGCGAGGATGCATAAAGGCAGCCTCGTATAATTTGGAGAAGGTTTGATGATTGTGCTGTTTTTAGTGATCACTTTAAGAGACTATCAACTATATCTTCCTAAGAATAGACAAGCTTCTATATATTCTTCATTCTTCTTCTTTTTTCTGTTTCATAACCTTTTTTAGCTTAGAGTAATCCTACTGCTTCTGGATTATGGTACACATATTCTGCAAAAATCTTGTAGTTGGTAGTCTTGGCAAGTTCCAGGCAAACCATTGCACCAAATATTGCTGGTTAACTGAACTGGACAAATGATGGGATTAAAAGTCTGCACAGTTGTTCTTAAAATCATCAGATCTCAAACATTCACAGGCAAGGCAACCACACACTTGTGAGATGATCACATCAGAGGAATGGCGTAAAGGTAAAGCTCTGATAGATCTGTAGATAATAGTTAACAAAAAAAAAAAAAACAGAAAGTAAAGAAGAATGGAAGAAGATTGTCCTAGAGAATTAAAGCAGCTGGAGGATAACCACGGTGACGACAGGAGAGGCAAAGAACATGAAAGATCAGGCAGGCAAACTGCTTTAACTGAATCATGTGTCTTCCTCCCCTATATTAATAATTGATAATAATTTGTGTTTCAATACCTTGAGGTTGAATAAGCAAGATGCTACTATGGTAATGGTTGGCAACTGATGTTTGGACATTTTCATACATGGGCCTTTGGTCATATCGAAAAGCCCATTTACATTTATTTAGATTAGTGACAGATAAATAAAGCAATGCCATGGTATTATATGATATTAGGATATAAAATAAGTAATATTATCAGTCATAATCAAGAGTATCGAATGACTATTTTTTTCCATTTCCTTTCAGTTTGTTATTTTGTCCATTTTAAACTTTTCATAATAGGTAATTAAGGCAATTGTTCTGTTCAATGCAGCTATGGTGACGTCTAAGTTAGGGAAACCCTATGCATTTACTGGCTTTGAATCAACAAAGGAGTTATTCCTGTTGAGGTTAGCGGCATTCCTTTTGCAGAGCTTGTTAAAAGGAGGGTACATTTTATCCTACTTATATTACTTCCTGCCTTATACATGCCCAGTACATTGAAATCTTAAATCTTGGTTAGATACAACAGCCTCTGCTCCAGCTTCGACTGTCATAGGTCAAGCTCTAATATATTAAAACCATTTTTACTGATTGAATATTTTTGATGGTCACAATTATTTATGACTGTCATTGGTCATTGACTGGTCCCTCAGTGATCAGTTTTTACACTTTTTTTTTTTTTTTTTTGACACATTATTGCTATCTTCTTGATAATGAATATCAACACATCTTATTATGATATCTTGTAATGAATTTATATTATATCGAATTTCTCCCCCACAAAAAAAAAACAAAGTGGAGATTACTAGATGAGAATTTTTTGCTTTTAGCCCTTGGTCCATTATAAGGTGTCTTGAAAGAAGAGAGCCAGTAGATCTTCGAGGAACCAGAGAATAGGAGGGAGGCATGGGAAAGCACGGGGAATGACTAATTTAGATTATTTGCAGCATGAAAACTATCTTTGAATTTTATTCTGCAGCCTTTTATTTATTGAGTGGATTATAATAATTCAATATTCCTTCTTTCTCATTTATTTTGCCAGTATTAGATGTAGCTGATGTATGTTGAGGGCAGGCATTCACATACAGAATAATGGATGTAAAATCATAATATACCTTTAAAATGTTGACTACGTTTCTCCCTTAATCATTTTTTAAATATGCTTATATGGGTGGCATCATGGTTGCTTTGTTTTAAAATCTTTCCGATTCCAAGACACCATGCCTGGTGGATGTTGATAGCACATATGCACATATAAAATAAGGGGATGTAAAATCGATAATGGACCTTTAAAATATGCACTCCTCTTTTTTCCCTCTATTTTTTCAGTAGGTTACTTCCAGAGTATTTGTCAAAGATACAAGCTCCACCACCCCTTGTTCTGGCATCATGACCTCTTGGTTAGAAGTTCTTTCTGATTTTATGTCTTAGATTTGCTTCTTTGATTCCTCTTGCATCAACTCCTTTCGTGTTCATCTGATTGGACATGTAGCCTTGCCTTGTTTTTTATAATCTGTTTCTCCCATTTCCACAGCTGCAGCACTCTAGCTTCTGATTTCATATTCTTGTTTCTCATTTTTCATACAACTTGCTTCAATTTGTTCCTGATCTATCTATATATATGCGTAAAAATGTACATGTATAGGATTGTAAATATGTATATGAACACATTCATGTGCACGGTTGCACCTCATTGTGGTCTCCAGCAAACTTTATCTCATTTAACTTGGACATGAAAGATGATTTTTGCCATCCTATGCCCCTGCTTCTTTTGAAAAAAATAAATCATGTCTTTTTTCCAATTTTTTTGTGGCCACTTCTACCTACCTTAAACTGATCTGTCTTTCTTAAAGTGCAGCTTGACGTGAACCATCATCTGATTGGTGATGAGATACTACAGTTGGCGGAGGATGAAGTGCCTAAAGAAGATGTTGTCTTCCACAGATTGTACATGAACAAAACAAGGTCACCAAAGATACTGAAGGCTTAGCCATCTTTGTTGTCTCCCGGACATTCTCCGGTGGAATGGGGGCTCTCATGGCTACGCCCAAAAGGGATAGCTATGCTGGTTACCCCCTCTCATTCCTTTTTATCTTATCAAAAAAAAAAAACTGCGGGCAAAGAAGAAGGCATCACAAGATGATGAAGATGGACTTGCTACTGAATGCGGGTGATGAAAGAGAGGAAGAAGTGATTGATAAAATACTGGGGTCTGGGCATCGCCCATTGGAAAAGAAGCTGATGGAGAATACGGCTATGATCTCGACAGAGTTGCTGATAATGAGGATGATAATGACTTGGAGATGGGAGTGCTGCAGAGGCTGGTCCACCTAATCTTGCTGCAGGAAAACGGGAAGATGGTGTAGTCTTGATATCACAGGCTGTATTGCTGAAGAAAGTGGTGATGTTGATGATGATATTATTGGTGGTGGGAGTGATGAAGATGGGTCCAGTCAGGCTGCTAAGACTGAAGGGAAAGAAAACGAAATTTCATAGAGGAACAGGCAGCAAGAAATCAGAGGAAATCGACATGAATCTGGAATATGAATGTCTAATGAATGGTGACTGGACATGACAAAGAAGTGTAGATTACGTAAGAGAAAGAAGAAGACATCCAATTGAGATTAGTTTTCCCATAAATTGGTCCCCCCTTGTAATCTGTATCTTAATTATATCATGGAGGACATAGGCCTTAAGAAAATTTTGTATCCTCATATATTATTATTTGCAAAAAGTGTTTTCACAATGCTTTTATTTTGAATCAGACTACAAAATAAAAGTATTTTGATGTTCGCCATGAAATTTTGGGGCATCAGAAGTTTAATCCTGGTTATAGATTGTTCATGCGGGTGGAGGTATGGCCAAGTTGGGATGCAATACCATTGTTGTTTGTAGACCTGTCAAGATGGGCTGGCCCGGCCTGGTCCTGACCTATATGGGCTAAGATTATGTGGGCAGAGCTAGGCTAAGCCTACTTTGACCAATGGGCCATAAAAATCTGGCTTGGCCTGGCCCTACATGGGTTGTGGGTTAGGACTATGCCAGCACACCAGAAATTCTTTCTTCAGAGCATATTTTTGAACAATGTTTTTGAGGTCCAGCCATCACTCAAAATTCTAATCCATGGCTCCATCATACAATTCATATCCTTGAAAGAGGCAAGACCAGTAGAGGAGTTGGGACTGTTGGGGGAGGGCACGAGGGAAACTGGAGTTGCAAGAGTTTGGAATCGATAGGAGGTGGAAAGGGCCTTCATCGCATTCGTGGCTTTGTAGAACAAAGCCAAAATCCAACATTGAGATCACGAAGAAAATGAAGATCTTAAATATGGCGATAGAGGAGAAAGAGACCCACCCTATCTAGCACCCCCTGACCCTTGTCTCTATTAAGAGAAAAATCAAAAAAATAAAAGGATCGAGAAGACGAGGACTCACAAGTTCTCGCTGGCTCACCGCATGTCATGAGCCTACCCTCTTGTCATCGCTGATGTTGTTTCAACACCGACATCACTGCTTCTCCCTCCTTCGTTGCTCCTGCTTGGATGCTATCCCTAATCCTAAATGGCTGTTGATCTTAGAAGATTCAAGCGAAACACCGAATCAGATTCAAGCTTTTTAACATTTTTAGATTTTTTAAATAATATTTTTTGTTTGGTCTACAGGTTAATCCGGTTCAATCTATGGACTACAAGGGCCGGGCGAGAAAGCACAATTATTAAATGGGCAAAAATATTAACCTGTTCAAACTATTTATAGAACTAAATGGGTGGGACCATGGACGGCGTATTTTGATAGTTCTGATTATTCCTAGAATTGTATGCATATGTATTAGTTTTTCTGCAATTGGCACTCCTGCAAATGTCTGCTGAAAAGTTGCAGAAGGATTCCCGAACCCATCACGATACGAGATAATTTTTTTACTATATTTTCTGCTGGAAGGTAAGTAAATCCTGGATGTTCTTTTACAGCCATTCTTTGTGAAGGAAGAAAATCCTCAGCTATTTCAATTAAAATAATACTCACACAATTTTTTTTTAAAAAAAGATGGGAAGAAATAGAGTTGGCATTTAAGATGAAGCAGAGAAAATTCTTGAACAGCTATCGTTTTATAATTATCATTATACCATTCCAATTACACTCTTTTATCAAAAAGCAGTATTCGAATTCAAAAATTCAAATCTACTATAAAAAAGAAAGATAACAAATAATATCTCAGAAAAAAAAAATGATGGAAAATCTTTGTATTATCTTTCTCAATAATACTGGGGACTCTATATATAGACTAATAATTAATCCCTACTTGATATGTGTTGCCGCCTACACCACCGTGGCCTGTAGCTTGGGGACGATCTCTGTAGGATCGATGTCCCAACCAACTATCCAAAAGGAATGTCCCTATTTAGAAATGGCGGTTTATCATTTTTAAATAGGCAGCGCAGCAATCCCGGGATGCACGAGTCGACTCCCCGCCGACCCCCGCAAGAGCAATCCAGAGTACTAAACCACGAGTCGACCCGCATGAGCGAGGACATTGGGACTGACGTCACTCACCTAGCTGGCGGCCCGCATTGCGCGGACCCCATACCCACGTGCGCCCATACACACGTGAGCGTAAGCTGGCCCCAGCCCAACAACCTCGAATGCCGACCTCATCGTTCGGGAACTAGCTCACGTGCCCGGACCTACAAAAAAGAAGAGACCCGGACCGGGGATCCCAGTAGGGGCACTCCGACGATCAAGTCAGTGACGATCTAGGAGAACAGATCCTCTCCTGTGGGCCCCTTTGGTCGGACTCCATGCTTGGAGGAGGAGATTTTGCTTTAGAAAGAAAGAGTAGAGTGAGGGTGGCAGTGGTGGAGGAGAGCTCGAGCAATGAGGCTGTGTCTGTTGAGACCCTTCCAACGGGTGCTCAAGTAGCTTCAGAATGCTCTGCTCCTTGCTTGCTCTCCCATTTTTTGCCTTTGCTTGCTTACCTTCCTCGAAGACCTTTTTGAACCTTCTTTTAGGCCATGGACCCTTCCAGTGACCTACCTCGGGTTCTTCCCCCTCTACAGGCACCGAAAGGTCAATGCCAGCAGCTCCGTGCCGTGCGCTCAGGTGCCTTCCCCATCCGTGATAAGGAGTTATGTCGCTGGCTCTGACCTTCCCTCTGGTCGCTTCACTTTGGAAAATTTAGCAGGGCCTCAATCGAGGAGCAGTCGTCCCCCTGATTTGAATCTTCTAGGATGATTTCCTCTTTCGGGTGATGCAAACGATCGGTTGGGAGGTGCAGTGCCTTGGCTAGGGCGCCCTTTCCTATCTGGTGTAAGTAGCGGCGGAAGCAATCATGGCATCCTGGGGGTTGCCCCTCCGTGGTCCTTGGGCGGCGGTCCGTCGCCTAAGGGAGGTGGCACTGTTCCCTTCCTCCTGCTTCTGAATCTCCGAAGCACCGTGGGCTTTGGCCACGGGGGTGACTTCCAGCTGCTATACCTTCCATCTAAAGAGAGCTTGGTCTGAAAAGCAGGAGCTCGATTTCGGTCAAGGTGGGTTTGACCTCAAGGGAGCTGCCCAGCGAAGAAGCTCGAAGAGAGCAGGAGCTCGACTTCGACCGAGGTGGGCTGACCTTGAGGGAGCCGCTCGGCGAAGGAGCTCGAAGAGTGCAGGAGCTTGACTTCGACCGGGGTGGTCTCGACCTCGAGAGAGCTGCCCGGTGAATGAGCTCGAAGAGAGCGGGAGCTCGACTTCGACCGAGGCGGGCTCGATCTCGAGGGAGCTGCTCGGTGAAGGAGCTCGAAGAGAAGGTTTGACGTGGCAACTTCTGCTAATATGGTATCCGGTTGGACCTGATAGAGACTCCATGTCAGCGATCCTGCCACATCATTTGCTCTCCACTTCCAAGTCCCGTTGGTGCGCGGTGCTCGGGTCGAAGGGAGTAAATGCAGAGCTGACATGGAAAGGTGAAAATCGGGCATCATTAATATCGCGATCGTCGGTGCCTCGCTGAACAGGCCATGAGACAATGTGGGAACGACACGTCAGCTTGTTCGAGGAAGCATAATGGCTGACGCGGAACTTAAAATGGCTTCGAGTAAACCGAAGCGTCGCTCCTCGCTGATCTCGGCACGTGGCCAAATCCGATGGTGACGGTTCTGGGGTGTACGGTTGCTGTCTGGCCATTTTGAAAAGAAGGGAGTTTCTTGAAAACATCATTTCTTTCAAATTCTTTGTGCCCGCAAATGGACCAGAGCCTTCCTTCTTCTCTCCTACACCGCTTGTCCTTTCTCTTCAAGGCTACCAGGTTCGTCTTCTTCAGTCCTTCTTCTTCTCCGGTTAGGTAGAGTTCGTCCCTAAGGCCCTCCGGACTTCGTTCTTCTTCTTCCTTCCTCGTTTCCTTATTCTTCCTTAGGATGGCCCCTTCAGGTCGTAGCCACCGTCCTTCGAGCAATCCCAATGAGGCAGGGCCTTCTTAACTGAGGACTCCATCCCTCGATGAGGAGGAGGGAATCCCTCTTCAGGTTCGCAGAAGCCTTCGCCCCACCGGGATTGTAATAGGGGAGCCTAGCACTCATCTTCCTCCTATCCCCGAAGTTTCCTCCGAGCCTTCTCGTTCGACCGGTCCCGGCGATGTTGCTTCGGTGATGACCGGGAAGGACCTCTCGATAATCCGGGAAGCCTTCGACATCCCGGACTCCATCCGGTTCTCGATCCCAAGACTCAAGGAACGGGTCACCTCCAGTTGCCCGGGCAGGATCGCCCTCTACGAGGAATCCCTCGCAGGGGGTCTTCGTTTCCCTTTTCACCCTTTCTTCCTCTATGTGCTCAGTAACTACTGCCTCATCTTGGCTTAGCTGGTTTCGAATGTGGTTAGGACCATCTTCTGTTTTATTGTCTTCTGCCACTTCCACGGGATTATAGCCCATTTTTTCCTGTTTAGGACCTTCTTCATCCTGAAACGCTACAGGACCGAGGATGGGTGGTGGTTTATCTCTCCTCATCCAAAGGGCATTAAATTTGAACTCCCCTCTTGCATCAAAGGATAGAAGAGCAAGTATTTCTTCACCTTCGTTGAAGGGGTGGACTTTGTCTGGAGTGATCCGGACCGGACTCCAAATCGAAACTCAAAGGTCGAAGCGGCTGATCGAGAGATTTATGATCAGCTTGTCGCCGACCAAATCCCTTTCCTCGAGGTTCTGCTATCGGAGCAGAACTTGTTCGAAGCCAGGGCCAGCCCAATCCGAGAGTTGGGTGAGTTCGGTTAAACATTTCTTTCTTCTTCTTCTGCGAGTCTGTTCGAGCTCAAGGCTAACATTGTTTCTTTCTTTCTTGCAGGCATGAAGTTCTCGATGGAGCAGCTTGTCCAGTCCTCCCAGAAGAGGGGTGCACTAGTGGGAGCTCGGGAGTCCTCACCGAAGAGGGCCCAGAATGAGCCCAGCCCGAGGCCCGGGCCTGTTGCAGCCTCCAGCCCATGCAGAAGAATGGTCGAACCGACCCTCAAACCACCAAGGCAACATATTCCGCCTCCGGTCCGGGAGTCCGACATGATTGCGCGGGCTCGGCCCGCCGCTGCTGTCGTTGTCGCGCCCCCACCTCCTGAAGTCATCGAGGTGGAAGAGGAAGGAGAGGAGGGGAGGGAGCCTCCATCGATGGTGCCATCCGGTGTGGCGGCGAGCTCCAACAGGGATTCGGAGATGTCTTCGGCCATCCCTGAGGGCACGGCGGTGGCCCCATCGAGAAAGAAGACCAGCTCCCAAAGGGCGCCCGTCGAGGTGGCGCCAAACTCGTCAGTGATCCAGGATCAGTCCCTGGCCGAGCGTATGATGGACTTTGCCATCCAATCACACGACCGACAGGAAAGGGGAGGAAGGCCTTTGCCAGATGCCATTCTCGGCACCTTCCTCCATCTCTTCACAGTAGGGTCATTTGCCTTTTTCCTCCTCATTCTTCATTCATTTTTTCATTTTTCTCTCTCTCTTCTTTTTTTTTGCATGGCTGATGTCTTCTTTGGTACAGCTCGGGATGGACCTCTTGCTTATCCACGATTATTGCTCATGTAGGATCGACGCCCCAACCAACTATCCAAAAGGAATGTCCCTATTTAGAAGTGGTGATTTATCTCTCTTAAAGTAGGCAGCGTAGCAATCTCGGTGCGCACGAGTCAACCCCCCCACCGAGCACCGCAACACCAACCCAATGTACTATCACCGAGCTGGCTCTCACCTGGGAACGAGCACCGCAGCACCATCCAAGGGGCGTTGACGTGGCACCAGCCTCACCTTAATAGTGGCACCCACATCCCATGGGCCCAAACCCGCCATCCAGATGAACCAAGAGGGTGTGAGCTGGCCCACCCAACATCTCCCACTAGGCCAAAAGGGAGAAGTTGAAGGAGCAGGAGATGGCGTCGCTGGTGGCCGAGGCCAGAGAGAATATCAATAGGGCCCAGGAAGTGGAGGAGAAAAATAGGGAATTGTAGGCTGAGGCGGCAGGCGCTGAGAGGCACATCAAGGACCTCGAGGCATCCTTGGCATGGGAGAGGTACCGGGTCAAGCATCGGGACGAGGAGCTCAAGGCTGGGGTAGCTCGGATGGAAGAGCTACATGCCGAAGTAGCCCGGGAGGTGGAACAGGCTCGGGCTCTCCGGGCTCAGTTGGAGGCAACGCAGGCATGGGCTGCCATCGCTGAAGACAAGGCCACGGGGGCAGTGGCCTTGATGGAGATCGCGAAGAAGGAGGTCACCAAGGCAGTACCGAACTTCAAGGCCTCGGTGGAATACATTGATGAGGTTCAGGAGGCGGCCAGGACTTGTTTCTCAAAGTTTACGAGTTCTGCTAGTCCAGGATAGCACAGCTCTTTTCGGAGTTGAGCTTGGAGGTGCTCGCCTTCCCAACCATTCCGTGCAGGGACCGGGTTGAGGCCACAACCAAAGTGAAGGAGGAGTGTACGGTCATCGTCGAAGCAGCTTTGTCGGTAGAGGTCCGAGAGGATGCTGTCCCACCTCAGCGCCGTCTTGGAAAGGAGCCGGTAGAGAGGATGCTGTCCCACCTCCTCATCCTCCGAATGCATTCAGATCTGGTTGTACCCAGAGAACGCATCCATGAAGGAGAGTAAGCGATGCCCCGAGGTGGCATCCACAAGTTGGTCAATCTTCGAAAGTGGGAAGCTGTCCTTTAGGCAAGCACGGTTGAGGTCAGTGTAGGTAGCGCTCGTTCTCAATTTCCATCAAGATTTTTGATCTTGGAGCGAGGAGGGGAGTGAAAGTCTCCTCTGGGATGGGATCGCCCTTCGACTTCGGTCTCGACCGGAAGTCTGTATATGGCCCAGGTCTCCACATCCCGGGTGCTTCTCTCGGGGTCGGCTTCTTCAGAGGCTTCCCATCCAGTTCCCTATTGGTGTGGTCAGCCTCCTCGGCGTGGATGTACTTGTGGACACGGAGAAGGAGATCAGAGTACGTCTTTGGCGGCTTCTTGTCTAAGGAGTAGGTCAAGCGGGAGGTTTTGAGCCCTCTCTTCAATGCCAACATAGCGACGGGCTTGTCCAGACTGTAGATCTCAAGGGCAGCAACTTTGAAACGGGTCATGTAGTCCCGCAGGGGTTCATGATCTTGCTGTCTGATAGAGAAAAGGCTATCCACCTCACGTGGCACCCTCCGACAGGCATCAAAGTGGGCCACAAATCTCCTCTCCAGTCATGGGAAAGAGTCGATGTTTTCGGGCTCGAGACATGTGAACCAAACTCAAGCGGCCTTCTGGAGGGTGGTTGGAAAGGCGATGCACATGAGGGCATCCATCGCTCCCTAGACTCTCATGAGAGCCTTATAGCTCTCTAGGTGGTCCAGGGTCGATGGTCTCGTCGTAGGGAATCCATCTGAGGCATACGGAACTGACTCGAGATCGGTTCCTCTTGGATTTTTCGAGAGAAGGGGGTCGGGAATCATAGCCCGCTGGCTCCTTGGAGGAGCACTGCATGTTGGCGAACTGGAGGGAAAGCTCTGCCAGCTTGCGCTCTTATTTTTCTAGGTGCCACTCAGCCATGCACCTAATGGCCTCGTCATTGGAACCTTTCACTGAGGCCGCTGGAGAAGGTAGGGTTGACAGTTGGAGATGGTCACGGCAAGGAGCCTTGCCTTGGTGGTGTTTGCCATGTTTGACAACGACATTGCCATCCACCAGGGACCGACTCTCTCGGTCAGTCGACCCAGAATGATTTTTCTTCGTGGGGGTCGGTGACTTCCCCGAGGATCAGTTATGGCCCATGGATGCGATGGCCTACCTTGGATGGAGCGCAAGCTACCACGGGGGCCAGCGGCTTGGGCCGTAAGGATCCCTGGCTGCGACTAGGTGACCAAGGAGCGTTACTAGTGCTGCAGCTGCCTCACAGTCATGGCCAGAACCTGCATTTGCTGGGTGAGTGCAGCATACTAGCCGTCTGCCGGGGGCGACTGTGCTGGGGCGGGGAGCTCCCTTTCTAGGCTACGTGGGCCCGCAGGAGAAGGGGCATCCCTTGCTTGCTGGTGGAGGCTTCTCGCGTGCGAGTTACCACCGTGCTTCGAGCGAAGCTATTCTCAAAGTTGCGGGGAGCTTATTTGGACAAGGGCTTTCCCCCTACCTGGCATGCCAATCTGTTGCCGTCCTTACCATCATGGCCTGCAGCTCAGATGTGGCACCGGACATCAGCCTCCTTTCCTGGAATATAGCCATACATGGTCCTGCAAAATAGAGTTAGAGATTCGGGTCGGTAATCCCAGTGGGGGCACTCCGACGATCAAGTCAGTGGATGATAAAGAGGAACAGATTTTCAAGGTGGCTCCCTCTTCAGTCACCATGCTTGAAGGAGAGTTTTTAGTAAAGGATGGAGTAGGAAGGATAGGAGAGGAGTAAGGCTCGAGCCGTGATGGCCGTGTCCATCGGAACTTTCTCCGGAAGTTTTGCGGTAGCCTCCATGTGCTCTCTTTGCTTCTATCTCCTTCTCCTCCTTTTCCTTGCTTACCCTCTTCTCGCCTGCTAGGTCCTCCTTTTAGATCACCGGCTCTCCCTGCTTCTTGCCTTGGTTTTTCCCCTCTTGGGGTGCTCAAAGGTCAACGACATTCGTCGGTCGTGCACCCGTGGTTATTTCCCTTTATAGTAGGGACTTATGTTGCGAGGTTTTTTTCCCGGTAGGTTATCATGGCTAGAAAAGTTTAGCAGGTTATCATGGCTGGAAAAGTTTAGCAGGGTCTCAATCCGGGAGTAGCCGCCTTCAGGTCTGAGGTCCCTAACGTGGCCTTCTCCTTCTGGGTGATTTAGGTGGTCGGTTGCAAGACCTGGTACCTCGATCGGGGCACTCCTCCCCAACTAGTGTAAACAATGGTAGGCGCACCTCTCTGCTTTGGGGTGTCGTACTGGACGAGCTGCACTAAGCACGCCAGCTTCAATGGCAGACTTGGTGCTGACATCTTTGTCCTTTTCGTGATGCTTCCGAGGAGTAGGCTCGACTTCAGTCGAGGTGGGCTCAGCCCTTGGAAAGCCACCTGGTGAAGGAGCGGAGGGAGCTTGACTTCGATCGAGGGGGGCTCGACCCTTGGGGAGCCACCTGGTGAAGGAGCGGATAGAGCTTGACTTCGATCGAGGTGGGCTCGATCCTTGGGAAGCCACCTGGCGAAGGAGCGGAGGGAGCTCGACTTCGGTCGAGATAGGATCGACCCTTGGGGAGCCACCTGGCGAAGGAGCTGAAGGGGCTCGACTTCGACCAAGGTGGGCTCGACTCTTGGGAAGCCACCTAACGAAGGAGCGGAAGGAGCTCGACTTCGGCCGAGATGGGCTCGACCCTTGGGGAGCCACCTGGCAAAGGAGCTGAGATGACGAGCTCAACTTCGACCGATGCGGGCTCGATCCTTGAGGGAGCCACCTGGTGAAGGAGCTCGGAAAGAAATCCGACGTAGCGACATCTATCCGCTTCGCTGCCAGCTGGATCCAAGATGTACTTTACATCAACGGTCTTGCCATATTACTAGCGACTGAGGGATGTGGAGGGATAGGATGCAACACAGATAACTGAAGGCATGGACAAGGGTATATCGAGGAACAGGCGACCATCCCTATGCCCGGTTCCCAAGAACCTGTCCCGTCCGAGGATCCTGCACACGACAACCGAAGTCAAAAAAATAACATGATAGCCAAGTTCACAAAATTGTCTGATAGAAATGAAATTGAGAGCAAGTTTAAGAAGTAAAAAAGTATTAGATAGGGATAAAATAGAGGTTATAATATGACCAGTATGAGAGACATATAAGGTGGTGCCATTAGTAGTATATATCAAAGGAGCTTCAAAAGTAGCTGTTTTAGTATAAAAAAAGTCATGGATTATATATCATATGATTACTACAAGTAGAATCAAGTGCAAAGTTGAACTAGCTAAGATAGTAGATAAGACGGTGAAAAAGGATGTATCAGCTTGAGATTTGTATTAATCAAATAGTTCATGCAGATCACTCAAAGAAAGAGTGACTTGTAAAGATGGAAGGGACTCATTGGTGATGGCAATAGCAGGAGGAGAGGCCTTTGAACCAAATGGAGCATGGGATATGGGATGCCCTTTGGTGGTTTGTGGCAAAAAGACCGAGCAATAGGAGCTTTCGAGCATTCTTATCGATAGTGCCCAGGACCAATTTTGTAACAGTGGCAACACTTATGAGTACAACAGGCTTGGAGAGTGTGACCGGTCTCCTTATAATAGCTGCCCCAAGAAGGTTCATAAGAAAAGCGATAGCAATGTATAGGGGCCGCTATATTATGAATGGGTGCAACAAGTGAAGAATTAGTAGAGCGGGCCCAAGAAGAAGCCGATGGAATCTTGGGAAAAGGAAGCTGGTGGAATCTCAAGAAGAAGTCGGTGGAGAGGGCTGAGATGCGAGGCCACATAGGCACTGAGATCTTGAGATGGACTCAGTTACTTGGCTTGGTTTCTTGGGTTTGGTACAGTGATAGGCTTGAAGGCTTGATCAAAGGAAATACCAATAACAATGCATGAAAGGGTTGCCAATGGAAAAACTTTAAGTGCACCAACTCTGATATCATGTAAGAAAATCTAGAAAGAAAAAGGATGAGAAATGATATCTCAAAAAAGAGAATGATGAGGAATCTTTATATTATCTTTCTCGATGGAACAAAATGCTATATATATATATATATATATATATATATATATCGAGTAGCAATAAATCCCTACTTGATATATTTCCTAGATAAAAATTATACATAATCATAAATATATGGTTATGAATTTCATCAAAATATGCTAATTGTTATACCTAATCAGCTTTTCTCCAAATCAGCCCTTCTCCGAACTGGACCAGAGGTCGATCGACCCACTCCATCAGAGGTCTGAACGACTTATCCAGCAGAGGTCTGAATGACCCGCTTCAGCAGAGGTCCAACCAACCCGCTTCAGCTATGGTTCGATCGACCGCTTCAGCAGAGGTTCGAACAACCTGCTTCAGTAGTGGTCGACCGATCCACTTCAGCCAGGTCTGACCGACTTGCTTTAGTAAAGGCCCGAACGACTCGCTTCGGCTATGGTCCAGCCGATCCACTTCAGCTATGGTCTGTCCGACTCATTTCATCGGAGGTCCGACTGATCTACTCTAGCCAGGTCCATATTAATTAAAAGCTCCAGAAGCCCCCTCCAGCCAGTACCAGAATTCTGTTATAACAAATCTCACGATGTGGCCACATCCTAGTGCCACCTGGCCACCCCCCTGATTCTCCTAGAGGCAGATCGAACATTTCCAGCCTAGCCCTTAACAGAATTTGGTAGTGTTCCGCGCCTACATAAGATAAACGGGGAACTTCGAATGGTAATGGCACTTCTCCTTCTCCACAAGCTATCTCCTTCGTGATTTCTTCATTTTATTGCTCTAAAGACCCCTTACTAACTTAGCCATCGGAGTGTCCCCGCTGGAACACCACCGACCCGTGGACTTCTTCGCATGAATCGAGAGGAGCGCTCTAGCTAAGCCGAGAGAGCCCAGTCCGGGAGATTTGACAGCAACACTGATATATTATATTTTAGTAATGTATGTTAATAATATATTCTAATAATATACGTTAATACAAGATATTCTAACCTTTATAATCAAAATTGTTAAACGCTACAATTTTATTATTCTTTTTACTATGGTGTCTAATAATAGTTTGTCATAACAATTTATCATAGAGTTTCAAAGGCGTGTTCTTGTTTAGGAACATCGGTATCATAAAATGTTTTAGAACTTCGCATACATAGTATTATACCCGATCAATTTTTCCTGAACCAGATTGGAGCCAACAGTCCTTCGGCCAGGGTAGACCAGTCCACTTTTGACAGGAGTCCGACCGACTCACTCTAGCAGAGATTCGAACGACCCACTGTAGTAGAGATATGTCCGACCCTCTTCATCGAAGGTCCGATTAACCCACCTTCAGCAAGGGTCCAACCGATCCCCTCCAGCAGAGGTCCAACCGACCCACTCCAGCAGAGGTCCGAATGACCCGCTATAGTAGAGGTCCATCCGACCCTCTCCATCGAAGGTCCTACTGACCCACCTTCAATAGGAGTCCGACCAACCCACTCCAGCAGAGGTCCGAACAACCCGCTGTAGTAGAGGTCCATCCGACCCTCTCCATCGAAGGTCCGACTGACCCACCTTCAGCAAGGGTCCGATCGACCCCCTCTAGTAGAGGTCCGACCGACCCGCTTTCAGCAGGACCTAGCTTGGAAGCTCTAGAAGCCTCTTCCAACTGGTACCAGAATTCTGTTATAACAGATCCCACGACGTGGCCACATCCTGGTACCATCTGGCCACCACCTTGATTTTTTTAGGGACAAATTAGACATTCTCAGCATGGCCTCTAACAGAATTTGGCAGTATTACGTGCCTATATAAGGTAAATAGGGGACTTCGAAGAGAGGCTAAGCATTCTCTCCCTACTCCATAAGCTCATTTCCATTGATTCCTCCATTCTATTACCCTCAAGCTCCTGCTCACTTAAGCATCGGAGTGTCCCCCGCCGGAATACCACCGGCCCTTGGAGACTTTTTGCAGGAACCGGGAGAGGAACGCTCTAGCCAAAGTGAACTGAACCCGGTCCGGGAGAAGTTGCAGCAATAGATTATTGCTAGAGGAAGGGGCCTGAACCTTCGTTCCTATTTTTCCTTCTCTAAAAGGAGGAATCCGCTGTCCGGTAAGAGCAATGGCAAAGGAAAGAGCCTGGAACACCTCCGCCAAGAGAGGTCACTCCCCGTCTAGGTCGGAAGTACCTCTTAGGGAGAATGACGTCGCCGAGCACACTATCACCATGGGACAGCAGCAGTTCCAGACTCTTCTGAACCGCATCGACACCCTCGCTCCCATGGTCCAGAACCTCCAGGATGCTGCTAATGCCAGATCGCTACCGCATGCTGCATCCCAAACCAGTCATCGACCTGCTGCTGAGGGAAGCCGACAGCGTGAAGTCCCTCAGCCCCATTCCTACGTTGTTCCCGAGCCCCGAAGGTCCTAGAGAGCTCATATTGATGGGAAGAGAGTGAGGTCCGCCTCATCCTCCTCTGCTGACTCAGTCCCCAACGATGACCAGTATCGCGGCGTGGACTCAAAGGACTACACCAGCAAGCTCCAGCATATGGAGGAGCAGATCGCTGTCCTGGTCGATCAGCAAAAAGTCGACGAGGGGCAGGCATATGACTCCCGCCTGCCTTTTTCTGCCGAAATTATGGAAGAGCCTATCCCCCGTCACTTTAAGATTCCTTAGGTGGATGCCTACGACAGCATCACTGATCCACTGGACCACCTGGGCACCTACAAGGCCCATATGATGGTGCAGGGCACCTCCGACGCCCTCCACTGCATCGCCTTCCCTGCAATGCTCAAGAAGGCGGCTCGGATGTGGTTCTCTACCATCCGACCAGGTACGATTCGTTCCTTCTCCCAGCTTGAAAAACTCTTTCTCTTCCATTTCAGGACTTGTAGTCAGACACCGAGGAATACCGACTGCCTCTTCCTCATGCTGCAAAAGGAATGAGAGACTCTTTGGACTACATAGCCCGATTCAACTCAGCGACCATGGAGATTCCGGACCTCAATGAAGATGTAGCTATGTCGGCCTTCAAGAGAGGACTACACTCGTCCAGGCTCACATTCTCCTTGGACAAGAAGTTCCCGACAAGCTACTCAGAGCTACTGGCCCAGACATAGAAGTATGCCTGGCAGAAGAGCAAGCGACGAGCTGGCACCAAGCTGAAGGGAGGTCGACTCCCAAGAAGCGGAGCGATAAGCTCCCGAAGTCTGACCTCCCAGCGATTGCAACAATCCACCCCGACACCGCAGCCCAAAGCCGAAGGACTTTCCCAGGAGGTTCGAATCCTATGTGCCCCTCTCCCTTTTGAGGAAGAAGATTCTCATGGAAATTAAGAATAAGACCTTTCTGCAAAGGCCTCATCCAATAAGGGGCCCCTCTGCATCCAGAAATAGAGACAAGTACTGTCGGTTCCACCGGGACCATGGACAAATACTGAAGAATGTCTCTAGCTGAAGGATGCAATTGAAGACCTCATCAGGAGGGGTACCTGCATAAGTATGTCCGACCCCAGAAGAATCGGGCTGAAACTTTGACGGCCATAGACCCCCCGGAGGTGGTAGAGCTTCCCAACCAGCATCCGACCAAGGGAATGTTGGCATGCTACACCGTCAGTCCGACTGGAGGTATGAGGAAGACCAGGACATTGTGAAGAGGTCTAGGGGTTCTAAAGTAATCAGCTTCTCCAACAAAGATCTCTTAGAATCCCCCATCTCTGGGAATGATCCCGTAGTTGTGTCGGCAATGATTGCCAATTATGATGTAAAGAGGATCCTTATTAATAATGGAAGCTCCACGAAAGTTTTGCTATATGATGCTTTTGTCAGAATGAACCTGTCCAGATCGAGGCTGCAAAAATTCCCTATGCCATTGATAGGCTTCAGGGAAAACTTCGTTGAAGTAGAAGGAGAGATAACTCTGCCCATGACAATCGGGATAGAGCCTTTCCAAAAGACTCTCACCATCAACTTTATAGTCGTACGTACGACCTCGGCTTACAATGCTATTTTCGACCAGGCCCTCAACAAGTTTCGAGCCATTATGTCTACTTACCACATGCTGGCTAGATTTTTTATCCAAAATGAGGTGGGAGTAATGCGGGGAGACCAAAGGATGGCCAGACAATGTCTGACCATCCAAGACAGGCATTTTGAAGACCGTTCCGCTCTGGAGTAGCTTGACCCCAGGGTCGAAGCTGACTCTTGCGGACAACCGATCGAGAAGATCTTGTTTGTACCTCTTCGGGAAGATGATCCCACCAAGGTTCTGCAAATTGGGAGCACACTCAATGAAGAAGCTAAGTTAGAGTTGATCAGCTTCTTATGGGAGAATGACGACGTCTTCGCTTGGTCGGCGTCAAACATGCCAGGCTTTCCGTCGGAGGTCATAACCCACCAGCTCAAAGTGAATCCAACCTACAAGCCTGTCAGACAAAAGAAGAGGAGCTTTACTCCGCCAGGTAGCACCTGAAGACGGGTCCACCTCGACCGAAAGTCGAGCACCTCTCTGTCGCTCCGCCAGGTATCCACCCAAGGGGGGTCCACCTCGGCCGAAGCTGGCGGTCCCTCGCTCCCTCGCTAGGTGGCACCCCAAGATGGGTCCACCTAGGCCGAGGTCGAGCCGGGCCCTCCCGCTCCTTCGCCAGGTGGCACTCGAAGACGGGTCCACCTCGGCCGAAGTCGAGCCTCTCTCTGCCACTCCGCCAAGTGGCGCCCCCTGACGGGTCTCCACCTCGACCGAGGTCAACCCTACTCTGTAAAGCCTCGGGGAAGCGGAGGCATGGGTTGCAAGGTCACCACTAGAGCCGGCACGTGCTGCGCCCCGTAGGGGGCGCTAGTATGGCCTGCAGTGACACGTGAAACCTCGTTTACACCAGTCAGACGGAGCCCCGCAATCGAGGAACGGAATCCTTGTGGACAAGAGCCTGAAACGGCTGGAAGCCCACCGGAGAATGAAGAGAAGACAACCTTTATCATTGATATGGCTACATCGCTGAGTGGGACGCGTGTCAGGTCCAGCTGGACACGGTCAGTACCACGTAGATTTTTCTTTCAAAAGGTCCCCGTTCGGGATGAAGTGCTCCTGCTCCTTCACCAGCTGGCGCCGAAGACGGGTCCACCTCGGTCGAAGTTAAGCACCTCTCTACCGCTCCGCCAGGTGTCCACCCAGGAGGGCTCCACCTCGGTCGAAGCTGGCGGCCCTTGCTCCCTCACCAGGTGGCACCCGAGACAGGTCCACCTCGATCAAGGTCGAGCCGGGCCCTGCTGTTCCTTCACCAGCTGGCACCCAAAGAGGGTCCACCTCGACCGAAGTCGAGCCTCTCTCTGTCGCTCCGCCAGGTGTCCACCCAGGAGGGGTCCACTCGGTCGAAGATGGGCGGCCCCTCGCTCCCTCGCCAGTGGCACCCCAAGATGGGGCCCCCAGCCGAGGTCGAGCCGGGCCCTGCGGCTCCTCCGCTAGGTGGCACCCGAAGATGGGTCCACCTCGGTCGAAGTCGAGCCTCTCTTGCTGCTCCGCTAGGGTCCACCCAGGAGGGGTCCACCTCGGTCGAAGCTGGCGGCCCTCGCTCCCTCGCCAGTGGCCCCCCCCCCAAACCCCGGGGTCACCTCGGTTGAGGTCGAGCCGGGCCTGCTGCTCCTCGCCAGCTAGCACCCGAAGATGGATCCATTCGGTCGAAGTCGAGCTCTCTCTCTGTCGCTCGCCAGGTGTCCACCTCGACCGAAGATGGCGGCCTCGCTCCCTCGCCAGTGGCACCCCGAGACGCGTCCACCTCGGTCGAGGTCGTCGAGCCGGGCCCTGCTGCTCCTCCGCCAGGTGGCACCCGAAGACGGGTCCACCTCGGTCGAAAGCGAGCACCTCTCTGCTGCTCCGCCAGGTGTCCACCCAGGGGGGTCCACCTCGGCTGAAGCTGGCGGCCCCTCACTCCTTCGCCAGGTGGCACCCCAAGACAGGTACCTAAGCTGAGATCGAGACGGGCCCTCTGCTCCTTCGCCAGGTGGCACCCGAAGACGGATCCACCTCGGCCGAAGTCGAGCATCTCTCTGCACTCCACCAGGTGGCACCCCCTGACAGGTCCACCTCGGCCGAGGTCAGCCCTACTCTGCAAAGCCTCAGGGAAGCAGAGGAACGGGTTTCCAGGTCACCACTAGAGCCGGCGGGGGCCGTGCCCCATAGGGGGCGCTAGTACGGCCTGTAGTGACACGTGAAACCTCATTTATACCAGTCATACGGGGCCCCACAACCGAGAAACGGAATTCTTGCGGACAAGAGCCTGAAATGGCTAGAAGCCCACCTCAACGTCTCGAAAGGAGAGCTCCCGCACTCGGCCCAACCCAAGCCTCGCCAGTCTCCCCCCCTTCGTGACACATGACGGACGAGGCGGTCCGGCCACTTAGCTCCCAGACCGAAGAAGAAGGGGGAGGAGAAGGTATAGAGGTATGAGGGAGCCCTCTGAAAGGAAGGCAAGCTTGAGGCAGTTCGATGGTATAAAAGGGATGGTAAAAACGGGCAGACAGGTAAGTCGAAAAAAGGAGAAAACACCAAGAGAATGATCCTGGGAGGCCTCAAAAATCCTCAGGCGTGAGCTCGATGAAACCCAGCGCAGGAAGCCGGGCTTCAACTCCCCTCTTTCCCACACTTCTTCGTTTACATCTCCTCTAAAGCACGGGAATCCTTCGGGAACCCGCATTGGGGGATCTATTCCATCTCGCTGCTCTCTAACTTGACCGTCGGAGTGCCCCCACCGGAACCCCCGGCCAGGGTCTCTGACTTTGTTTTGCATATCCGGGAGCTTGGAGATCTCGAGGTGAGAGAGTCTGAAACCGGTGCCAGATCAAGAGCTACAGGCCACCGCGGTGAGATCGGAAACAATCATCGATAAGGGACTGTACTACTACAAGATGATACCCTTCGGCCTAAAGAACGCCAGTGCCACTTTCCAAAGGCTGATCAACCGAATCTTCGAGGGGCAACTTGGAAGGAATATGGAGGCGTATGTTGATGATATGATAATCAAAAGCCTTCACATAGCCGACCACATCAGAGACTTGCAGGAATCCTTCGATGCCTTGAGGCATCATCGGATGAAGCTGAATCCGACCAAGTACACTTTTGGGGTAACCTCTGGAAAATTCTTTGGCTTTCTTGTCATGCAGAGAGGAATCGAGATCAACCTGATAAGATCAAAGCCATCATCGACATGGGGCATCCGCCAACAAGAAGCGGGTACAAGAACTTACAGGCGGATAGCCTCTCTCAGCCACTTCATCTTCCGGTCGGCTGAGAAATCCCTACCTTTCTCAGGACATTGCGACGGTCGGATCGCTTTCAGTGGACCGACGAGTGTCGGTCGGCTTTTGAGGCTTTGAAAGATTACTAAAGAACCCCCCTTTGTTGGCCAAGCTGATGGAGGGAGAGTCCTTATATTTATATCTGTTGGAATCCAACGAGGAAGTGAGCTCCGTCCTTGTTTGGATAGGGGAGAACAATCACAAAAGACCTGTTTTATATCAGCAAAGTCCTTCATGACATCGAGACAAGATATCCCAAGATGCAAAAAATGGTTTATTCCTTAATCATAGCAGCCAAGCAATTATGGCCCTACTTCCAAGCGCATCCGATTATTGTCCTGTCCGATCAACCTCTCAAGGCGATCCTCATGAGTCCGGACACATCTAGTTAGCTTGCCAAGTGGGCCGTTAAAGCTGGTGAATTCGACATCTCTTTCCAACCTCGGTCGGACATGAAAGCTTAGGTAATCGTTGACTTTATGGCAGAGTGTACCTGGAGACAGAGGCACCCTCACAAGCAGCCGATGCACCTGGGGATGACAATATTAAAGAAGCAGAGCCCGCCTGGACCCTCCATGTGGATGGAGCATCCAACCTTGCAGGCTGCGGGGCGGGCCTAATCCTAGCCGCCCCGACGGACAGAGCTTAGAGTATGCTTTATACTTTGTATTTCAGGTATCAAATAACCAAGCAGAATATGAGGCCCTCCTTGCAGGACTAAGAATAGCCAATAAGCTAAGCATCAGTCAGATCAGAACCTTCTCCGACTCCTAACTGGTGGTGAACCAAGTGAGGGCGAATTCGAGACGAGAGATCCAACTAGCCAAGTACTTGAGCAAGGTACAAAGCTTCGTGACTCAGCTTAAGTTTTCGAAATTCTTCATATACCTCGATTGCAGAACTCCCGGGAAGACAATTTGTCGTGGTTGGCTACGGCCGTTAGCCACACCTCCAACCGGACCTTCGTGGAGTATCTATAGTGTCCAAGCATGCGAAGAGACGACAGAAGTCCACAAGTGGGGCAAGAAGCTTCTTGGATGGACCCTATCCTTGCATTCCTTGTCAAAGGGACCCTACCGGAAGATACGACCGAAGCTAAGCGTGTATGCTGGACGGCTCAAAGTACATCATCCTCGACGGCCACCCTTTACAAACGATCATTTCGTAACCCTTACTGAAGTACTTGGGGCCTGACCGACACCAACTATGCACTTAGAGAAGTGCACGAAGGCATCTATGGCGGCCACCTTGGAGGAAGATCCCTAGCTTACAAGATCATCCACAGGGATATTACTGGTCGACCATCCAGAGGTACGCGTCGGACTTCGTCAGAAAGTGTGACGCGTGTCAAAGATATTCCAACATTCAAAGAAGGCCGGCCAATCAGCTGATCCCACTCACCGCACCTTGGCCGTTCGCGCAATGGGGAATGGACATCCTGGGGCTGCTCCCCCCAACATCTGGCTAGCGAAAATTTTTGATTGTGGTCATTGATTACTTCGCAAAATAGGTGGAAGCTAAGCCACTAGCATAGATTACAGAAGCCAAAGTGGAGAGTTTTGTCTAAAATTGCATCATCTTCCGATTCGGCATAACATAGACGATCATCATAGACAATGGAAGGCAATTCGACAATCCTAAGTTTCGGGAATTCTGCCAGTAGTACCACATTTCCTATCGGCTAACATCAATCGGCTATCCTCAATCCAATAGAGAAGCGAAAGTCACCAATCGGACCATCCTGCATGGACTGAAGACCCGACTGAACGATGCCAAGGAACTTTGGGTTGAAGAACTTCACTCAGTGCTCTGGGCCTATCGGACAACATCCCGAACGATGACTGGATAGACTCCATTTAGTTTGACCTATGGGAGCGAAGCAGTCATACCTGTGGAAGTTTCCTTGCAATCCCTACGGATTGATCATTTTGGCTGAATGACTAACTCAGAGCAGAGGAGGGCTGACCTATATTTACTTGAAGAAACCATACTCCATGCGAGTTTGAAGATGGCGACGTACCATCAGAAGATAGCCAAGTACTACAACTCTCGAGTCAAGGCTCGAACCTTCCGGGTCGGGGACCTGGTTTTGCAAAGGGCGGAAGTCTCAAGACCAACCGAGCAAGGAAAACTCTTCCCAAACTAGGAGGGCCCTTATCGAGTGATTGAAGTGATCCGAGCCAGAACTTACCGACTCGAGCATCTGGGATACGGACGGTGAGTGATGCGTCCGTAAAATGTAGACACCTTGCAAATACTATCAATAAAGGCCAGAATTTCTTCTAAGGCAGCCCACTTCCAAAAGTCAGACTCCGGTCGGTAGAGGCTCTAAGGCAGCCCACTTCCAAAAGTCCGACTCCGGTTGGTAGAGGCTCTGGGCATCCTACTTTCGAAAGTCCAACTCTGGTCAGTAGGGCTCTAGGGTAACCCACTTCGAAAGTCCGACTCTGGTCGGCGGAGGCTCTAGGATAGCCCACTTCCGAAAGTCCGACTCCGGTCAATAAAGTCTCTAGGGCAGCCTACTTCCGAAAGTCCGACTCGGTCGGTAGAGGCTCTACGGCAGCCTCACTTCCGAAAGTCTGACTCCGATCGGTAGAGGCTCTAGGGCAACCACTTCCGAAAGTCTGACTCTGGTCGACAGAGGCTCTACGGCAGCCCACTTCCGAAAGTCCGACTCGGTCGGCAAAGGCTCTAGGACAGACCACTTCCGAAAGTTCGACTCTGGTCGGTAGAGGCTCTAGGGCAACCCACTTCGAAAATCCAACTCCGGTCGGTAGAGGCTCTAGGGCAGCCCACTTTCGAAAGTCGAGGACTCCGGTCGGCAGAGCTTCAAATAGCCCACTTGAAGATCCGACCTCGCTCGGAAATGCTACTTGGAGTCCCTAAATATTTAGGAAGACTACATTATGAGTGGCTCAGTCCAAGGTTTCCTCAGAAAATACTTCCAAGAAAGAGAGGAGTTCAGGCTAAAACGATGGACCAACACTTAGAAAGAGTTTAAGTTTTGGGGTCGGACTAGGCAACCGTTCAAAGTTCACTTTGGAGGACTTGTGTTCAAATGAGCCGACTGTCCAACACTTAGAAATATTTTGAAAGAAACAAGTTTCGGTCAATTCGACTGACCCACATTCACAGAAGATGTATCAAAAGAAAGAGAAAAACATGGGTTCGGACGAAGCCGACCGCTCCCCATCCAAAGAAGCACACATCAAAGACATACATCTAAAAAAGAAGAAACTTTATTAGTTAACAAAAAGTTTCATACAAAAGTGGGCAGGCTGTTACAATCAGTCAGCCTTACCCGATGGGTACAAAGAGAAATTGGATGGAAGGGCTTCGGCTTCGCTTCCCCATCCATGTCCGAAATCCCGACCGAAACCCCCGATGGACCTACTTTAGAAGGAGCTTGGGCATCAGCCTCCTCTCTTTCGACTGGCCGGCTCAACTGGGTGGCAGATAGATCAAGTTCTTGGAAGATCTCGGCTACCTTCTTTAAGCAGTCGTCATAGCCGTTCATATAGAAATTCGATGGCCTTGGTTCCCCCCACAACGGCTCGAAACCTCAAGGCTGGAGACTATCTACGAAAAAAGAACTGGCTTCCACCCATGGATGGTCGACGGGAGGCCCCCTGATATCCTTCGGCCAGGGCGGGGACTAAACATCCACCACTCCTGGCTCCTAAAATTTTTCTTCAAAATGAAAAAGTTGGCGAAGAGAAAAATTCTGGGTTTAGTCCCGGCTCGTGGCACAGGACCATGAAGCAGCTGATCGCCCAAATACTGTTCGGGGTCAGCTGCACGGGGGTCATCCTATAAGAATTGAAGATCTCTACGAAGAAACTATATAATGGGAACCTAAGGCCGGCCTTGAGGTGGTCTTCGTACATCGGAAGGTTTTCCGGCCCCAGTTGATTGTTCGCTCTCCCCTCTCTGTCCGGGACCGTAAGATGCAGGGTCGAAGGTATGTTATACCTTATCCTAAGGTTTTCAACCCATTCCCAGGTCATCTCTGATTGGATCTCGCTCGGGCCTAGTTCCCTATTTCTATGAACGGAACCATGGCTGCCGAAAGCCATTGACGTGAAGATGGAAAAAGGATGGGAGGAACTAACCTGGGACTAGTTTTCTAGAAGATTGAAGGCGATAGAAAGGGGAGGCGCTCTCTTTCTCTTATCGAACGTGATTGCGGCAAGAAATTCCTCCCGGGTACCCCGCAACCCCTTTTATAGACCTTCAGAGGGTCGCCTCCCCCCGTCCCTTGGGCATCGCAACCCTTCCGTCAGACGGTACGACTCTCCATGCTATAGAAGTCGATGCGACGAATGGGAGCAAGCAGACGGCGATCCGTTGAAATGCCAAAAAATGGCAAAGGAATCACCCCGAGCGCGACACCGACCGCTCAGATGTTGCCACGTCGCACGGCTCGTCTCCGGAGCCCAACGGCCGAGCGGGCCAGGCTGGCCCTTCATCATTGGCCCTTTCGCATTAACTGCAACTCCCTCATCCCCAATGCGGGGTCGACACCTATCCCAGGCTCTGATCGTGGGAGATTCGGAGTGACCATACGCGATGCACCCAATCAAATTCGCGATCGCCCCAATGACAGACGCATTAAAAGCCAAATGATGCTCTCGTCCTTCGAAGCCGCAGGACCCCTCGAAGGCCAAGAGCAAAGGGGCAACTGTTATACCCGATCGATTTTTTCCTGAATCAGACCGGAGCCAACGGTCCTTCGACCGAGACAGACCGGTCCACCTTCGACAGGAGTCCGACCGACCCACTCCAGCAGAGGTCCGAACGACCCGCTGTAGCAGAGGTCCGTCTGACCCTCTTCATCAAAGGTCCGACCGACCCACCTTCAACAAGGATCCGACCGATCCCCTCCAGAAGGTCCGACCGACCCACTCCAACAGAGGTCCGAACGACCCGCTGTAGTAGAGGTCCATCCGATCCTCTCCATCGAAGGTCCGACTGACCCACCTTCAGCAGGAGTCCGACCGACCCACTCCAGCAAAGATCTGAACGACCGCTGTAATAGAGGTCCGTCTGACCTTTCCATCGAAGGTCCGACTGACTCACCTTCAGCAAGGGTCCAACCAACCCCCTCCAGCAGAGGTCCAACCGACCCACTTTTAGAGGACCTGACTTGGAGGCTCCAGAAGCCTCTTCCAGCTGGTACCAAAATTCTGTTACAACAGAACCACGATGTGGCCACAACCTGGTGCCATCTGGCCACCACCCTAATTCTCCTAGGGGCAAATCAGACATTCTCAGCCTGGCCCTAACAGAATTTGGCAGTATTCCACGCTATATAAGAAACGGGGGATTTCGAAGAGAGGCTAAGCATTCTCTCCCTGCTTATAAGCTCATCTCCCATGATTCTTCATTATGTTGCCTTCAAGCTCCCGCTAACTTAAGTATCGGAATGTTTCCCGCCGGAATACCATCGGTCCTTAGAAACTTTTTGCAAGAACCGGGAAAAGGAGTGTTCCAGGTAAATCGATAGAATCTGGTCCGAAAAAAATTGCAGCATTAAATAGTTTTTTTTTTAATCATTATCTTTATGTATTGTGGTTTAGTCGCATTGAGTTTAAGGCCACATATTTAGACCTATGATCAAGGATAGCAGACTCTCACGGTCATCCCTACAAATGTCTCATATGGTGGTAACACGGTTCTTCGTCCGATCAACGATGGGTGCATTTAAAATAAACATTCCAGACCAACGAGGCATTTCGTGGATCCCATGTCGTTGACGGTTGACCGGGTCATCAATGCGGCCACTCGAAGCCGAGATGGCCTGGCCCTATCGCTCTCGCATCACCGCTTGCGTAACCACCAACTAGCCAACCTCCAGGTCCAAACACAGCACACGCTGAACTGCAAATCATTATATGCCACGTAGGGTAACTGGGTCAGCGATGGAAACGCCCCCTTTGAATGAGAGACCGTGACCAACGTCTCCGACAGCCGCCCGTATGATAACTTCCACTTTTGCTCCAGCGTGTCCACGTACCGGGTGGAACCGAACGATATCAACCAATCGCTTCACAAGTACACCTGTATGGCCGTGTCGATCACGTATATAACTTCTCTATGGACCATCCGATAGAGACTATTTCAAATGGACGGTGCGGATTATCCCGTGGACTCTGGAGGGCTCCTCGTTCCATGATGTGGAATAATATTTCTCCGCCTTTGGTATCCGGGCCTAAATTTTTTTAAAATAATATAAAAAAATTAATTACAAAAATAAATGATCCGTAATATATTAGATTCTGATAGCACGTGGCAAGATATTCGAGAAAAAAAAAAATGGATACATGGCATTTTAGAAAAGATGAATTCTAAATGATTTTATCTTTCGAAGACGAATTTATCTCGAAACCCTCCACGTGTTCTCCTTCTTAGTTCGATTTTTGGAAAGGCGAACTAAAATTTGCTTTTCAAAAATCGAATTCAAACCACGTGACCGGTCAGCAGCTGCTCATGAATCATTGACACGTAGCGATTGTGGCGTTCCGGTGATGATGCGTGGTAGTGGGTTCGGTTTTTGGAAGATGAATATGAATTCGTCTTTCAAAAGATGAATTCGCCTGAAATTCGTCTTTTAAAAAGACGAACTCAGGCAGAAATGACAGCGCTCCCTGTTTTTTTTCTGTTCTTCGGCTTTTTTTCTTCTCCTCTCGCTTGTCCGGTTCCGTCGCCAGTCCCTCTCGTGGTCCCAGTTTGATTTTTTTTTGCGTGGGGTCTCGAAGTCTTCGTTATTCTCGTCATTTATGTTCTGATAAGTTTTTTTTTATTTTTCTTATTATTTTAGTATTTAAATTTTTTTGATTAATATATATATATAGATTTGTTTAGATCCGATTTCTGGTTCATTGGACGATCTAGATTCGTTTTTCCATATTTCATTATCCCGATTCAAGATAATTTTTTTACTAACTTATGATTATTTGATTGTTTAAATTAAATTTTGTATATATTAATTTAATTTCAAGAATTAAATTAATTTAATTTATACTTATTTGAATTAAATTTTTTATTACATATTTGAGTAATTAAATTTTGTATTTTAAATTTTCTGTAATAAATTTATTTAGTATTTGTTATTTAATAATTTACATTATTACTTTTATATTAGAAATTAATATTGAAAAATTGATTTTACGGGAGTTAAATTAACAAGTTAATTATAAAATTGATAAAATATTATTAAATTTGAGGATGATTAAATAAATAATTTATAAAATTTTTAGAAAATAATAAAATGTATATGAAAATTTAAGGTATTAAAATTTAAAATAATAAGAAGTTTTGATTGTCTATTTTTTTGTTTAATATTTATTATTTTATGAATTAAAAAATAATATATATTGATAATGATTAACTAAATATATGTAGATCCAATTATTAAATTTAAAAATTTAGTATTATATTTCAATAATCAATGAATGTATTAATTAATGTAAAAGAATAATGATATACTAATAATTTTTTATTAAAAAAATATTATAAATATGAACTTATTTATATTAGTAAATGGATTAATCATTAAAATTATTTTGTCTTTAATAATTGAAGTAATATTTAATTATGAATATATAAGTATATAAGAATAATATATGATTGTCTATCTTGTAAATAATTATTTAGTTAATAATTATTTAGTAATACTTAATTATGATTGAAATTGAAGTTTACGTATTTGTAGTTATTTTTTTATTATATAAATGTGCAGCATGAATTTTTTATACATGTATTGTGTACATATTGATATCAGTGATGTAATTATATTTGAAATAATTTTTTAGGTTAATCATTAAATTTTTTATTTATATTTTTATAAAATTTACATTTCATTGAACTGTAGACCCATCAATTGCTGATATGCATTTATGTAGTATCCGTACGTTTTTATACTTGTACGGATATGAGAATTTGCATATTAATCAATTGATGTCTAGTTTGGACAGTTTGGGAATTGCAAATAATTTTACAGGTCAGTTTATAGTAATAAACTAATTTTTCTTTGAGTTATCACAGTTATGGATCCTGGTCATTCTGATAGTAGTGTACTATACGGTCAGCCTTCACATATATCATCTTTGGTCTGGGAGGGACAGGATGTTTGCACTGTCGATGTCGAGAGATGATTATGCGCAGATCGATACCGCTCGATCGCCGTATTATGCCATTGCTGATGCAATCCGGATTCTATGGTCTAGCACGTGTTGGATTTATTAGATTGGACTGGCATTTGATCATGCTCTCGTCGAGAGCGGTGGCGTCCAGAGACGCATACTTTTCATTTTCCCCATGGAGAGGCCACCATCACCCTACAGGATATTGCTGTTCAGCTAGGTTTGCCAGTAAATGGTCAACCAGTGACGGGTAGTACACGGGTAGACGGAGGCAGCTTTTGTCTTGAGTTATTAGGGGTCGTCCCACTAGATGATAGATTGCATGGATCATGACTAAGCTTGGTTGGCTTACCGAGCACTTCCAGGCTTTAGCATTCGATGCGGATGAGGCAGCCATACAGTGCTATGCTCGAGCATATATTTTACAGTTGATGGGTGGGTGCCTTTTTGTGGATAAATCTGGGAACAACATGCATATCTTGTTTCTACATTTATTAGCGGATTTTGAGACAGCCGGACAGTATAGTTGGGGTAGCGCTGGACTCGCTTGGTTGTATAGAGAGATGTGCTGGGCGAGCCATGGAGATGTTTCTGATATTGCTGGTCCGCGTTGCTAGTACAGCTGTGGCATGGGATAGAGTTATGATTCTTGCACCCCCAAAATTACTTCGACAAGCTCCAAATCTGATGATCGATTTTGATGATGATGGAGCCGGTTTACCACAGGGACCATTAGGGATGAGGTGAGTTTAGAATTTACATAATATTTTTATGCCGTGTATAATATTATTTTATTTAATTAATTTAATTAATTTATTTTGTAGATGGAGAGATCTTTTTCTGTCACACAGGTACCTATATATGTGGTCTCTTTGTATCGTTATTTACTTGATCGACTGCGACCCGACGAGATAATGAATATTAATTTTTCATAATGATTGACTTGTTTTATTTGTTTTGTTTAATAAATTATGCTATTAAATTATTTATAAACAGGTCATATGGCAGTCATATACTGCCGCTATGATTGCACGGTTACCAGACTACTGTCTACAGGGTCAGGAGATCTGGTGTAGTCGAGTGCCACCAGTATATTTTTATATAGTAGAGTGGCATTTACCCGATAGAGTAATGCGCCAGTCGGGATACGACAAGTCGTGCCAGATCGGTTTGATACGTTGTCTGCACTACATCGTATTGATATGAGAGGACGATTTGATCAGGATTGGTCCACTGTTCATCGAGATTATATACGTTATGGATGAGTCGTCATGACTATATTATACATGGTGATCCATTCAATGGTACCATGGATTATCATGATCCTTATATGCAGTGGTATCGTAGGATCACTCGTCGATCATCAGTCGCAATGGTGCAGTATATGATTACATGATAATAATTTAAATTTATTATTTAAATTATAATATATGTTTAAATTTTGTCAAACTAATATTTTTTTTATTTACAGGGAGTAGTTTTGGACATACTCGAGCGTTCGACGTCCTCCCGGATATACAGGATATATGTCATTCTATCCTCCATACTCTTGGCGACCATACACTGATTCCACTACATGAGTTTTATCAGGAGTGAGACATGGAGGACGAGATTTCTTCGCCTTATTATCCATATGCATCTTCATCCGAAGCACCTTCGCCAGCTCATCACAGACGAGGTACGAGACGACATAGCGCCTCTCCACATCCGATGCACGAGTTCACATCTACTGAGGATGTGACAGCACATTTTGATTACTACTGCACTGGATTTTATGGGCTAGCAGCATGATTACTCCGGACATGGAGGATCGTCGTCACATCACGTATCTGCCAGCAGGTATCACACGATGTAGAGCATGCTGCATATCAGGCATCACCGATATAGAGCATGAGACAGAGCAGTATCAGCCACCTTCGATCCGTCGTCATATACAGCCTGCATGCACTAGGAGACGGCCGCCATGTGGGACCGAATAGTCATTTATTTTAGAATTTATTAAAATTCATGTTTTCTTGTTAATTTTAAAAAATTATATGTGTTTTTAATATATGTGTTATTTATATGTGTTATGGTCCAAATATATAAAGAATTTATATAAGTGTTTATTTATATATGTGTTTATATGTGTGTTCTAGCCTAAAATATACAAGAATCATTATTTACTTAACTAAATTCAAAAAATATAAATATAAAAATTCAATTATAAAAATAATAAAAATTTTAATTTTCGTCGATTCTGTCATCTATTCGGTTCTCAATCCTGTCATCGTTCCGATCGCCAGTCCGGCACAGGATCGATCATCGGTTCACTTACTGGTCTTGCTACTAATCGATCATCCGTCCACCTACTGATCCGATCATCGGTCCACATATCGGCTTAAATGACAAAAATCATTTTATTGCAAGTAAATTAAAAAATATATAAAAATAAAATTAAACTATGAAAATAATAAAAAAAATCATGATTTCTCATTAATTTAAAAACTTTTTATTAATTTTAATTAAAAAAATATTATTTGGTGAAATCGTAGATCTCATTATTTTATTTTATAAAAAAATATAAAATTTTTAAAAATTTTTTTAATAATTTTAATTTTTTAATTTTTTTTAAATTTTTAATGTAAATATATTTAAAATATTTTAATTAATATATTAATTATTTAATATAATAATAATTCTTTTTCTTTTTTCAGTAAAATCATTTGGTGGAAGGATCCGATCCTTGATCCTGTCACCGTCCCGATCGCCAATCTGGCTATCAGAATCGACCATCGTTCACCTACCGGTCCTGCTACCAGTCTGACCATCGGTCCACCTATCGGTTAGACCATCGATCCACGTATCGGTCATGCAATTTTTATTAATTTTTATTTTTTATAAAATTTGATATAGAAATATTATGTATCGTGGACCGATTTCATAGTTTTATCCATGGGTTATTTTTTTTTCAGATTTATTTTAGAATTTTCATTTTAATAAATTTTTTTAATATAATTCAATATTTAAAATTAAAAATTTATTTCCTTCTTTCTTTTTAATAAATTTTTTTTACATGATTTATCAAGAATTCATCTTTTGAAAAGACGAAATCAGTTAAATGAATTCGTCCTTCGAAAGACAAATTCAGTTTATTGAATTCGTCTTTCGAAAGGACGAATTCAATTTAATTGAATTCGTCTTTTCAAAAGATGAATTCGTCCACGTCAGCCCCGACCACCTACTTCAGTAAATAAATTTCGAATCACCTATTTCATATATTTTTTTAAAAAACATTATTTAAAAAAAATTCCGGGCTTGAATTTTTTTAAAATAATATAAAAAAAAATTAATTATAAAAGTAAGTGACCCGTATATATTTACGGATCTAGGTGGCACGTGGCAAAGTATACGGAGGCCTACGTGCGGGCTCCGTAGTCAACTGTGAGACCCGGACAGACATCTTTTCTTTTTTTTTTTTTATGAACAAAATGGAATAGGAGTTAGACACCGGACACCTTTCCCTTTCACATTACCACATTAGCTATATTATTTGCTGATATTGCATACGTGTCATCCTTTGTTTGCCACGGTCATGCATCTAATTAAATAAAATTAAAAAAAAAGTATGAATCCTAAAATTATTTGAACAGCTGTTCATCATAAAATGGATGGTACCCGATAATGCATAGCATTCCGTGATACCGTTTTCAAGTACCACATAGGGTTTCATCACATGTCACCCTTCTCTTCAAATTTTAATTAAAAAAAAAATGAACACCATAAAAATATTCTGGTTTGTATGACTAGCTTGTGTGCAATTCAAAACCCTAAATTTAACTCCATCATGCCATCGTGAAAGTCAATCTTTTTCCATGATGATTATGATGTTACTTTGTTTTAGGACAAAATGTCACCCTTTCTCTTCAAAATTTAATTAAAAAAAAAATGAACACCATAAAAATATTCTGGTTTGTATGACTAGCTTGTGTGCAATTCAAAACCCATAAATTTAACTCCGTCATGCCATCGTGAAAGTCAATCTTTTTCCATGATGATTATGATGTCACTTTGTTTTAGGACAAAATAATGAAGGTTGTCTTTGATTCATTCTACAAATCTTTTCCGGCTGGTCAAGCAAGTCTTTTCTACCATGACGACGTTATCTGATTTAGGACAAATTCATGGAAATTCTCTTGATTCATTCAACCAAACCATTTTTTTTTTTTTTTAGTAAACCATTCTTCCATCCTTCCCAAAAGCTAAAATATGTTGCTTATTCAACTTGGTTGAAGATTGCTAGCTTATTCAACTTGTTGAAGATTGCTAGTTAAAAAAATATATATATCTTGCATTTTTCTAAGGGGGATTTTTTTTTTTTCTGCCGGGGGGCGTAAGGAAACAGAGCTGTTGCACCGTTTCCCCTGGACCGGGATCGGTGGACGCGCTGGAAAGCTCCTCGACCGACCAACCTGCAAAAAGTTCCTGGGTGTCGGAGGGGCTCCGACGAGGGACACTCCAATGCTTAAGTTGGAGGAGGGCCGAAGCAACAGAACGGGAAGGAAGCTCGGAAGGAGAGTGTGCAACGGGGAGGAAGAACGTTACCCTCACAAAGGTCCCCCGGGTGCCTTTTTATAGGCATGGAGCGCTGCCAAATTCTGTTGGGGAGCAGGCTGGAAAAACCTGAATATGCCCCAAGGAGAACAGGCGTGGCGATGAGATCGTGGATGGCGGCGTGCCAGGTGTGTCAGAATAGTGGCCATGCGCTGGAGTTTGTTATAACAGAATGTCAGAACTGTCAGAGAGGAGAGGTTCCTGAAAACCTCGGGCGATCCTCAGTAGTGGATCAGCTGGCCCCAGGAGCCGACCGTGATGATGGAAAGGGCCGTCGCACGGGGTGGTGGGGGCCCCTATCAGCCCTCAAAGCCCCGGGTCGGCTCTTTGGGAAAGCCGACGGGGAGTCGGACTCCGCGAGGGGTCCAGCTGACCGGACGTCGGGGGCCAATCCGACCGGGGACTAGCCAACCGGGCTTATCAGTTGCCCCCTGCTCCTGGGCATTGAGGGGCCGCCTGGCACAAGAGGACAGGAGCATGATCGTATGCACCTGCGGCAGACTCCGGACCAAGGCATCGGGTCGCTTTCCACCTCAAACGGCGCCCGGACAGCTGTTAGCCGCTCGTTGGGGCGCAGGCGGGCCAGTTAATGCAAGTCCGGGCCATGATGAGAGCCAGACTGTCCCACGTCGATTCGGGGTGAGTGGAGCATCGCGCCACGCGGCAACATCTGGCCGGCCAGCGCTTCCCTTTGAATTAGCCTAGCACTGCTGATCGGGGTGCACGCGGATCGCGATCCGCGTGAGAGGGTGCTTCAGCCATTTCGACTCTCGCAACGCAGGCGGTTGCGGCCCCCGACGGGTGCTGAGGCATGCCCGAGGCGGGCAATAACTTCTCCCCCTCTCCCCCTCCCTCGAGGGGGATTTCCTGCTGCGCCTGCTCTTCGCGAGATCGAGTCCTCCCTCCATCCTCCACGAAAATCGGTACCTAGGAGTCCATCCAAGTTAGTCCCGGTCCTTCTTCTCTTCTTCCATGGCGTCTAGCAGTAGGAGCTCGGCTCATAGACCTAGGGACCCGGGGCCGAGCGAACCCCTCGACCATGACCCAGGAATGGGTCGAGAACCTTAGGACGGTGTACGGTATCCCGTCACCCTGCACCTCACTCTTCCGGGGAGAGGGAAGAGCAAACAATCCATTAGTTCCAGGGACCCTTCCGATGTACGAATCCCATCTTAAGGCCGGCCTTAGGTTCCCACTGCATCCCCTATTTATAGCCATCTTCAACCACTATAAGGTAACCCCGGTGCAACTGACCCCGAATAGCATTCGGGCGATATGCTGCTTTATAGTACTCTGTTATAGGGCCGGGTTCGACTCCAATCTGTCCCTCTTCGGTAACTTCTTTTACCTGAAGAGGGACTTAGGAGCCGAGAGTGGGTCCTATTCGTCCCTCGTCAAGGTCGAAAGATTTTGAAGTGCCTCCCGTCGGCCGTCCATGGATGGAAGGCCAGGTTCTCTTCGTCAGCAGCCTCGAACCTTGGAGGTTCGAGCCGTTGTGGAGAGACACGGGCGAGGGTCCGTGAGGGGAGGTCGATATCAGCGGCCGACCTGGGCATATTCAATGTGCTTAGCAGAGCTAGCTCAGTGGTGGCCTTGAGTTGTTGGGGAAAAGACCCTTAATCAAGCGGGGATCAGCTCCCAAAGATTTTTAAGCAAGGGCCAACCCTCTTCTTACAGTTTTCTTAACCTTTGCCTCTCTCATTCTAACTTCGGATGCTTGGGAACAGGGGAAAGGATGCAACGGGATCGACAAGTCCAAGGTCATCCGACGGGCGGTGCGAAAGCGCGCCGCTCCAGAACCAGCCCCCCGCCAGCCGCCGAGCGACAGAAGAAGAGGCGAGAGGAGGAGCGAGCTGCCCCCGTCGTCGACATCGAGTCGAGCGGAGATGACGTTCCCCTCACGAGCGCAGGGCAAGGAATGCGGTGGGGGCGCCAGCCCCACCAGCAGGGTCGGCCCCCCAACAGAAGCAGGGGGGCCGGCGACGTCCGACGCAGCCACGTCCGCCAGTCCAGAGGGAGCGGCCAGGGCTGACAAGGGAAAGGGGCCGGCCGCAGAGGGAGCAGCCGACAGCGGCTGGAGCAGTCGAACGAGGAGATCTGCTCGGAGGGGTTCCAACACTGGTGGGCACTCGATCACCCTGAAGGGCGCGAAGCCTGCTGAGGGGGGCAATGACCGACCCGATTGGGAGGTGTCAATCCAGAGAAGCCTAGCCGACGTGACCGTGGAGACGTACCGCGACTTCACGAGGGTAAGGACCTAATCCTCCTACTTCATTATTTACTTATTTCCTTTTCCTGACATATAACACTAACCGGGCCGTATGATGCAGGTTCTCCACGGCATCTCCCTCATGGACGACGCTATCTGCCAATTGGTGCATGCCGCCAAGGCCTCGGTGAAGAGGGTTCAGAACTGGAGGCAGCACAGGAGGTCGCAGCGACATCACTGAAGTCGTTTGGAGAGAGCCTGGTGGCAGCCCGGGCGGAGGTCGAGTCGGCAAGGGTGGCCCAGAAAGAGGCTGAAAGCAGGCTGGCCGACCGCGAGGCCAGCCTCAAGAAGAAGAAGGCAAAGGCTCGCCTTCTCGCCCGCCGGCTGGGCGAGGAGGAAAAGCAGTCGGCGGAGGCCAATGAGAGGGCCCGAGCCAAGCGCGCAGCGCGGCCACAGCTAGAGGCTCGACTCAAGGAGTGCAGGGAGTCATTCCGCGAAGCAGGTCCAGGAGGCCGTAGGGGCATACAAGGCTCCAGCGCCTTCACTGAGGACGTGGAGGAGGCGGCGGCCGACTTCTACAGTGAGGGCTATGATGATGCCCTGAAGAAGGTGGGATGCTGTTCCCGGAGCTAGACCTGGGGGCGTCGAGTTATGGGACCCGTCTGAGGGAGAGGAGGCCGAAGCGGAGCCTCCAGCAGAAGATGAAGCAGAAGAAGCCAGGATCGAAGCTCCGGTGCCTATCGACGCGGAGGTGGTGGCCCCACCGGAAGAAGCTCCAGCTACCATAGTCTTAGCAGACCCTCCTACTGTAGCTGATAGGGCGAGGTTGTGGCCCCTGACGCATCTCCCGTGGGCAGACCTGAGGGGTTGTAAAGGTCCGACCCACCTCTCTTATAAATATCACCTTTTGAAATGAAAAGTATTTCATCTAATCCCATAGTGCAACATTCTTTCTTTCTTCCCTTTTTCTTTAAAATTCTTCTAAGTACCTCCGGTCGGCCACAATACCGCAGGGTCACAAGTTCGTAGAAATTCTTCTAAGTACCCCAAGTCGGCTTATCCGGCCAGGAGACAGTAGGGTAGTTGAGAACGGTAACTTGATTTAGGCCGGACACCTGGGCGCTCACTCCTAGTCTCTGTCGGGAGTTGGCTCGCACTGTGGCCCGTCCTCGTCGTAGTCTCGTGGGAGCTATCTTGAGATAGTTGCCGACCGTGGTCGGACTTTTAGAGGTGGGCTGCCATGGAGCCTCTGTCGACATGGTCGAACTTTCGAAAGTGGGCTGCCATGGAGCCTCGCCATCATGGTCGGACTTTCGGAAGTGGGCTGCCAAGGAGCCTCTGCCGATCAGAGTCAAACTTTCGAAAGTGGGCTGCCATGGAGCCTCTGCCGACCATGGTCAGACTTTCGGAAGTGGGCTGCCATGGAGCCTCCGCTGACCATGGTCGGACTTTGAAGTGGGCTGCAAGGAGCCTCTGCCGACCAGAGTCGGACTTTCAGAAGTGGGCTGCCATGGAGCTTCTGCGACCGTGGTCGGACTTTCGGAAGTGGGGCTGACAAGGAGCCTCTGCCGACCTGGTTGGACTTTCGGAAGTGGGCTGCCAAGGAGCCTCTGCCGATCGGAGTCGGACTTTCGGAAGTGGGCTGCCATGGAGCCTCTGCCGACCGTGGTCGGACTTTCGAAAGTGGGTTGCCATGGAGCCTCCGCCGACCATGGTCGGACTTTCGGAAGTGGGCTGCCAAGGAGCCTCTATCGATCATGGTCGGACTTTCGGAAGTGGGTGCCATGGAGCCTCCGTCGACCGTGGTCGGACTTTCAGAAATGGGCTGCTAAGGAGCCTCTGCCGACTGGAGTCAGACTTTCAGAATTGGGCTACCATGGAGCCTCTGCCGATCGTGGTCGGACTTTCGGAAGTGGGCTGCCATGGAGCCTCTGTCGACCATGGTCGGACTTTTGGAAGTGGGCTGCCAAGGAGCCTCTGCCGACCGTGGTCAGACTTTCGGAAGTGGGTGCCAAGGAGCCTCAGCCGATCGGAGTCGGACTTTCGTAAGTGGGCTGCCATGGAGCCTCTACCGATCGTGGTCGGACTTTCGGAAGTGGCTGCCAAGGAGCCTCTGCTGACCAGAGTCGGACTTTCGGAAGTGGGCTGTCATGGAGCCTCCGCCGGACCGTGGTTGGACTTTCGAAAGTGGGCTGCCAAGGAGCCTTTGCCGACCGGAGTCGGACTGTCGAAAGTGGGCTGCCACGGAGCCTCTGCCGACCGGAGTCGATTTCGAAAGTGGGCTGCCATGGAGCCTCTGCCAACCATGGTCGGACTTTCGGAAGTGGGCTGCCAAGGAGCCTCTACCAACCGTGGTTGGACTTTCGGAAGTGGGCTGCCATGGAGTCTCCACCAACCGTGGTCGGACTTTCGAAAGTGGGCTGCCAGGGAGTCTCTACCGACCGGAGTCGGACTTTCGGAAGTGGGCTGCCATGGAGCCTCTGCCGACCATGGTAGAACTTTCGGAGTGGGCTGCCAAGGAGCCTCTACCGACCGTGGTCGGACTTTTGGAAGTGGGCTGCCAAGGAGCCTCTACCGACCGGAGTCGGACTTTCGGAAGTGGGCTGCCATGGAGCCTCTGCTGACCGTGGTCGGACTTTCGAAAGTGGGCTGCCAAAGAGCCTCTGCCGATCATGGTCGAACTTTCGGAAGTGGGCTGGAAAAAGTTGGAGAAGTTTGTAGACTTCATTGATAATACTTGCGAAGATTATCTACATTCCACGGGCGCACTATCTGTCACCCATCCAGTGTGCTAGGTGGTAAGTTCCAGCCGGACTATCTCGATGACCCAATAGAGGCCTTCCCAATTGGGGGAGAGCTTTCCCTGTTCGGTCGGCCTCGAAACCTCTGCCTTCCATAGGACCAGATCCAAACTTGGAAGGTGCGCACTTTAACCTGTGAGTTGTAATATCTGCCATCCTTTGACGGTAGGTCACCATCTTCATACTTGCCCGGAATCGGGTCTCATTTAGCAGATCTAGGTTAGCCCTTCGTTGCTCCGAATTGGCCGGCTCGGTGAATTGATCGACCCACATGGATAGTAGAGAACCTCCACAGGGATGACCGCCTCACTCCCATAAGTCAGGTTAAAGGATGTTTCTCCCGTTGTGACCGTGCGGTCGTCGGTATGCCAGAGCACTGAATGAAGCTCTTCCGCCCAGATCCCTTGGCTTCATTTAGTCGGGTCTTCAGCCCATGCAAGATCATTCTATTGGTAACCTCGGCCTCTCCATTGGACTGAGGGTGAGCGATTGATGTAAGCCGATGGACGATGTGATATTGTTGACAGAAATCCCGGAACTGGGAGTTGTCGAGCTGCCTCCCGTTGTCAGTGATGATCGTCTTCGGAATCCCAAACGGAAGATGATGCAGTTCCGGACGAAGTTTTCCACTTGGTCTCGGTTATCTACGCTAATGCCTCCGCCTCCACCCACTTAGTAAAATAATCAATGGCCACAAGGAGGAATTTTCGCTGAACGGTGGCGGGGGGAAAGGTCCCAGGATATCCATCCCCCATTGAGCAAATGACCAAGGCACGTAAGCGGGGTCAGCTGCTGGTTGGCCTTTCCTCCTGAGATGCCGGAGAACCTCTGGCATGCATCGCACCTTCGTACGAAGTCCAAGGCGTCCTCTGAATCGTGGGCCAATAATACCCCTGGCGAATGATTTTGTAAGCTAGGAACCTTCCCCCAAGATGATCGCCACAGATGCCTTCGTGCACCTCTCGAAGTGCGTAGTCCGCATCGGACGACCCCAAGCATTTCAACAATGGTTGAAAAAATGAGCGCTTGTAGAGGGTCCCATCAAGGATGACGTACTTGGAGGCCATTGAGCGGATATGCCTGGCCTCTGTCGGATCATTCGGAAGGGCCCTTGCACAAAAATGGCAGATTGAGTCCATCCACGAGGCCTCTTGCTCAACTGGTGGATCTCGTCGGCTCCTCAGCAATGCTTGGTGCTGGAGATGTTCCACGAAGGTTTGGTTGGAGTGCCGACCACAACGGTGGCCAGCTGCGACAAAGCATCCGCCCGAGAGTTTTGCTGCCAGGGTATATGAAAGATCAAAAGAATTTAAGTTGGGATGCCAGGTCCCGTACCTTGTCTAAGTACTTGGCCAGGACGGATCCCTCGCCTCACTCACCCTTCACCTGGTTGATTACCAGTTAGGAGTCAGAGAAGGCGCGGATCCTACCAATGCCCAGCTCACTTGCTATCTTCAAACCCGCCAGTAGAGCTCATACTCCGCCTGATATTCGACACCTGGAATGCAAAATGTAGAGCGTACTCTAAACACTGCCCATCGGGGTCAGTTAGGATTAAGCCTGCACCGCACCATGAGAGGTTGGAAGCTCCATCTACGTGCAGGGTCCAGGTGGACTTGGCTTCTTCCACCGGATCGGCCTCTCCCACGGGCTCAGCTGCGGACGTCTCGACCGTTGTGGGAGTCGGCTCCGCCCTCCAGGTGCATTCCGCGATGAAATCAGCTATCACTTGGGCTTTCAAGACCGACCGTGACGGAAGGAGATGTCAAACTCGCCTAACTGACGGCCATTTGGCTAGCCGTTCGAAGGTATCGGGGCTTCGGAGGATCGCCTTAGGGGTTGTCCGTCAGCACGATGATAGGATACGCCTGGAAGTAAGGTCGGAGATGCTTTGCCGCTATGACCAGCGAGTACACCAGCTTTTGCACCTTAGGATATCTGACATCGGCATCATGGAGAACCTTGCTGATATAGTACATGGGTCTCTGTCGGTCGCCTTCCTCCACCCGCCACAAGAATGGCGCTGATGGCCTCACTGGAAGCGATAGGTACAAGTATAACACTTCCCCTCCATTGGTTTGGCCAGGAGCAGAGGGTTCCTCAAGTAGTCCTTAAGGCTTCAAAGGCCATTCAGCATTCATCATCCACTGGAAGCGGTCTGACCGGTCAAGGTCTTGAAGAATGGGAGGGATCTCTCGGCCGACCGGGAGATGAAGAGGCTGAGAGAGGCAATGCGCCCCGTAAGCTCTTGCACCTGCTTTTTATTGGTCGGATGAGTCATGTCAATGATGGCCTTGATCTTTTCAGGGTTGACCTCGATGCCTCTCGAGTAACTAAGAGCCAAGCCAAGAAACTTTCCGGGGGTCATCCGAAGATGCACTTGGCGGGGTTCAGCTTCATCCTGTGGCGCCTCAACGCATCAAAGGACTCCTGTAGGTCCCTGATGTAGTCGGTCCTATGGAGGCTTTTGACGATCATATCATCGACATATGCCTCCATGTTCCTCTCCAACTGATCTTTAAAGACTCGGTTGATCAACCTTTGAAAGGTGGCGCCCGCATTCTTTAGACCGAAGGGCATCATCTTGTAACAATATAGGGCCCTGTCTGTGATAAAGGCCATCTTCTCCTCATCTTCGGGATGCATCCTGATCTGGTTGTACCCAGAGAAAGCATCCATGAAGCTCAAGAGTTGGTGGCTGGCTGTCGCATCTACCAGCTGGTCAATCTTTGGCAAGGAGAAGATGTCTTTGGGACACGCCTTGTTGAGGTCTGTGTAGTCCACACAGATCCTCCACTTCCCGCTAGCCTTCTTCACCATGACGACATTGGCCAGCCACTTCGGGTAACGAAACTCCCTGATGAAGCCGACATCGAGAAGCTTCTTCACTTCCTCCTCAATGGCCCTCTATCTTTCGGCTGCGAAGGTTCTCTTCTTTTGCCGGATGGGTCTGTAGGTAGGATCCACCCTAAGCTCATGCGCGATGATGTCCGCCGGGATGCCTGGCATGTCGGACGCCGCCCAGGCGAAGACGTCCGCATTCTTCCTCAAGAAGCCGACCAGCTCCCATCTGGCTCCCTCATCCAGAGTGCTCCCTATCTGGAGGACCCTCTAGGATCGTCCTCCCAAAGGGGCACAAATACAATCTTTTTGACGGGCCGACCGTGGCTGTCGGCCTCGTCTCTGGGGTCTAGCTGCTCGAGCGCGGGGCGCTTGTCCAGCTGCTTATCATGGATAGCTAGGCACTGCCGGGCCATTCTATGGTCTCCCCTCAGCTCCTCAATTCCATCACGAGTCGGAAACTTGGCCAGCAGGTGGTAAGTGGACACAATGATTGAAACTTATTGAGAGCCGGTCGTCCCAAGATGGCATTGTACGCGAGGTCGTACGGACGACCACAAGTTGACGGAGAAGGTTCGTTGGTAAGGTTTCGTTCCAAGGGTCACGGGTAGGGCAATCTCTCCTTCAACCCCGACGGAATTCTCCCGAAACCAGTGATGGTGCCATGGACTCCCGCAGTCTGGACCTGGACAGGTTCATTCGAACGAACGCATCATACAATAAAACCTCCGCACAACTTCCATTATCGATAAGGACGCGTTTTACATCATAGTTGGCGATGACAGCCAACACAACTACAGGGTCATCGCCCTAGAGAGGCGGCTCCACGAGGTCCTCATCGAAAAAGCTAATTACATTGGATCCCCTAGGCCTCTTTACAATGTCCTGGTCCTCTTTCCGCCCCCCGTCAGATCATGATGCAGCATGCCAACGCCTCCATCGGTGGGCGCTGATTGGGGAGCTTAGCCTCCCCCAGGGGGTCTCTAACAGTTGAAGTCCCGGCCCGATCCCGCGGGCCGGACATACTTGTTTAGGTATCCCCTGTGGATGAGGTCCTCGATTGCATCCTTTAGCTGGAGGCACTCCTCCGTGTCGTGCCCATGGTCTCTGTAGAACCGGCAGTACTTGTTCTTATTTCTGGAGGCAGGAGGTCCTCTCATCGGGCGAGGTCTTCGGAAGAAGGCATCGTTCTCAATCTCCATCAGGATCTTCTCCCGCGGCAGGGAGAGGGGCGCATAGTTGTTGAATCGCTTAAGGTAGTCCCTCGGCTTGGGGCTCTGGCGCCGGGTGGATCTGCCGTCGTTGTCGAGAGTCGAACCACGGGGGCCTTATCGCCCCGCTTCTTTGGGGCCGACCTCCCCTCGGCCAGGCGCCAGCTCGCCGCTTGCTCTTCCGCCAAGGCATACTTGTGTGCCTTGGCCAGCAGATCGGTGTAGCTTGTAGGGAGCTTCTTGTCCAGGGAAAACGTGAACCTGGACGAGCGGAGTCCCCTCTTGAAGGCTGACATGACCACCACTTCATTTAAGTCGGGGATCTCCATAGCGGTTGAGTTGAAGCGGGCCGTGTAGTCCCGGAGGGTCTCTCCCTCTGTTTGATGGATGAGGAAGAGGCAGTCGGTGTTCTTCGGAGCTCGGCTGCAGGTCCTGAAATGAGAGAGAAAAAGGATCTCGAGCTGGAAAAAGAATGGATCGTACCTGGACGGATGGCGAGAACCACATCCGCGCAACCTTCTTCAGGGTCGCTGGGAAGGCGATGCAGTGGAGGGGTCGGACGCGCCCTGCACCATCATGTGGGCTTTGTAGGCGCCCAGGTGATCCAGGGGATCGGTGGTACATCGTAGGGGTTCACCTGCGGGATCTTGAAATGACGGGGGATAGACTCCCCCATAATCTCTGCGGAGAAAGGCGGGCGAGTGTCGTGCACCGACCTTTCCTCAGTGTTCTGCCACTCAACTATCTCGGCAATGCGCCTCATGCGCATGATCTTGCGCCGTAATCGTGCGATCTTGCGGATTGGCAACAAGGCACCGGCCGCTGGGATGAGCAGAGTCAACAAAAGAGGGGGAGGCTAACCTCGCCCTTTTTCCTTCGGCGCGGGTCCTCATGGACCCTGGGGTTTGGAACTGCTTGGGATGGGGGCGGAGGTGCCTCCGGCTGCTGGCTGACGCCGGCAACGGCTGATGATTGACACAAGAAGCCGCCGGCGGCTGCTGCTAGCGATCCGCCATCTCCTTGAAGCGTTGGACCGCCGAGGTAAGCATCTCGATGCAGTTCACCAGTGTCTGGAACTGTTGCAGCCCCAGGGTGATGGTGGGCTCGACGGCGGCGACGATATTGCTCTCCGCGGGGGGCGCGCTGGGCCCTTGGTGGGAGCGTCCTCCCTCCTCCGGAGACGCTCTGAGTTCTTCCTCTTGCCATAGTTGGGTCCTTCCGTTTATCTCCCCTTTTAGAGTAAAGAGCGCAGCGAAAATGGCAGCGGCCGCCCTCCTTCTAGCGCCAATTTGTTGCCGCCGTCTCCCCCTGGACAGGGATCGGTGGACGCGCTGGAGAGCTCCTCGACCGACCACCTGCAAAAAGTTCCTGGGCGCCGGAGGGGCTCCGGCGGGGGACACTCCGATGCTTAAGTTAGAGGAGGGCTGGAGCAACAGAAAGGGAGGAAGCTCGGAAAGGAGAGTGTGACGGGGAGGAAGAACGTCACCCTTCACGGAGGTCCCCCAGGTGCCTTTTATAGACACGGAGCGCTGCTAAATTTGCTGGGGAGCAGGCTGGAAAAACCTGAATATACTCCCAGGAAAACAGGCGTGGCAACGAGATCGTGGATGGCGGCGTGTCAGGTGTGTCAGAGTAGAGCCATGCGCTGGAGTTTGTTATAACAGAATGTCAGAACTGTCGGAGAGGAGAGGTTCCCTGAAAACCTCGGGCGATCTCTTCAATAGTGGGTCAGCTGGCTCCCCAGGAGTTGACCGTGACGATGGAAAGGGCTGTCGCACAGGCGGTGGGGGCGCCTATCAGCCTTCAAAGCTCCCGGGTCGGCTCTTTGGACCGATCGGGGAGCGGACTCCGCGAGGGGACCAGCCGACCGGATGTCGGGGGCCAGCCGACCGGGAACTAGCCGACGGGCGCATCAAGAGCACTAGGAAAAAAAAAAAGAAAAGAAAAGTTGAATAATACAGGACACCCAGGAAATATACAACAGAAGAAAAGAAGCAATAAAAGTTTCTAGATGGACACTAAAACCACATCAAAACAGAAACCACACACATTAAAAGAGAGCAAGAACTGACAACAGACAAAGTATGATCACATATATAAATAAAACAGTAGAAAACCTGACAGCCATTCCCTGAGAAAAAAGTTGAAAGACATGCATGATTAAAGAGAGAGTCTTCAGCCAAAGTCTTGTTTAGAGGAAACTCACTAGCTTCTAAATGTGAGAGGACGAAGTTGCTGCTGCTAGTTAAGGTGATGAAACGTAGAAGGAACCAGTTATTAGTTAGAGAGAAAGCCAGATGAGTAGTCGGATACTGTAATATATAATAAAGTGGTTGTAAAGTAGTGAGCCAACAAGTCCTAGAAAGTATGTTCCAAGTAAAAAGATATAGAAAGTAGTGGAAGGAGATAGAAACAGAGAAAAAAGTAATGCGCTGAACTCAGTATTGAAGCAGACATCGGCATACATGAAAGACATGCTTTTCTGTAACGTAATCTTATAGAATGCATAGAAAAGAAGAGATGAAGAGAGATACTCCCTATAAGGATAATATTGCTTTTAGAATTATTCTTGGGCTCTGGTCTATTGTTAATCTTGTTAGAGCATGTACTCTCATGTGGACAGAATTTCTCATGGGCAAAATTTCTCCGTTTTGTTGTATTAAAATCAGATAAACACTACTAGCTTTGTTAAAGAGCCCAGCTAACACTTACTAGTATATCTATAATTTTATATTCATATTTATTTTATTTGTCGGACACTGATATGGATATAATTGTTAATATAATATAAAAATTTATATCTATATTTATTTTAAGCAAATAAGGATATAAATAAGATACTGAAAATATGGATACAAATACATATATACATACATACATATATATATTTTCAATATCTTATTTAATTTTATAAAGAATGTATTTGTATCCATATTTTCAGTATCTTATTTATATTTTCAGTATCTTGTTTATATATATAAGTGGGATGATTAAACTATATTGCTATAAAATAAATATATTATTAAGTGAATGATAAATCAAGTCAATACCATGTTCATATATTTACATATTCTTCATAAAAGTTAATGAATACTTTATAAATTAAATAAGATTACAAAAAATTAAATATTTGGATACAAGTAGGATAGTTGTTTATTCACCATATGCATAATTTTTTTTATGAATCCGAATATGGATACAGATATTAGTTCGATATCCAAATTTTTATTCATATCCGAATAGATTCGGATATGAAATTGGATTTGATTGAATATTATCCGTACCACTTTCATCCCTAAAAATGATGCTATTTATATATTCCATTTGATGAGTGAAATGACATCTATCATTTCCTAAATCCAAGCTTTGACTTACATATTTCATAAGAGATTGATGAATGATGATAGTTAAAATGACATTGCTACAATAGAAAATAATCAATATGATAATGATCCTTTTTAAGAAAAGATTCAATATATCTATGTGCATTGAATGTCCTGGTCCATGTTACTGTTAATATTGATCTGCTGTCAGAAAGCTTTATCTTCATTCTTTACTATCAACCTAGTTTACCTGGTCTCACGTGGTGCTTGTGGAATTGGCCATGCTACACCTATCTAAGCCCCATTTGATGCCAATCGACCTCTTTTTATATTCCATCCATTCCTGATCGATATGAAGGACTAGGTAAGAAAGTGTCTAATAGAGCGAGAGGGATGATGATTCTCATACATAACAACTCCATGGAATGTGGCAAAGAGCCCAGCTAATAAAGCGAGAGGAATGAAGAAACTCTCCCATAACAACTACGGTAAAGAGTGTAGCTAATAGAGCGAGAGCGGTAAAGTGGTCTTACATTATAACTCAACGAGGATACGGTAAAGAGTGAGACCACGAAGTTCTAGTCCGTTGAGTGGACAGTATGACCGCTTTTTGTAATCACATCTTCGTCTAAACAAACAAATATCATTATTAACAAAAAGTTTTAATAAATGTAAAACATGCTTATTTTATATATATATATATATATATATAAGAAGAAGGGTTGGGAGATAAATTTTCTGTAGCTCTCCTATCGGGTCCCATCCACCAGATGATTGTTGATTCAGATCATAATTTCTGCATACCCTCCTCATCGATTAGTGAGTACGTCAGCCTGACTCCAGAAAGCTAATGTAAAGTAAAATTTATTGTATATACTTTAACCCTCGTGTTAGAGTTGTATGATCACCTCCACCGGTACATAACCAAACCCCCCCCCAAAAAAAAAACAAAAGAAAAAAAGAAAAAAAAAAAAGCAAAAAGCAAAAGCTTCGATAAAAAGTGAGAAGGAAAAAAAAAAAAAAAACTAAGGATGCTAACAAAATAACAAACTAATTTGTCCTATAAAAAATCTATATCTATATGCGATGTAATTGCATATTAAAATTGTTATTAATTATCATTATATTATATTTATTTAGAGGTTCGGTAATTTTTAGTTAAAAACCATTTTTTTATTAAAATTATTTTAGAATAAATAATTTTTATTTAGTATCAACATTCTAAAACTATTCTCGTAGAAATATGTAAAATAAATTTAATTATAAAATTTATTTTTTTTGCCTATCTTATTTATTTTTATTATATTTTTTGTTGTTGAATCTCTCGGACCGAGTTCTCTTGGCCTGGCTGGAGCGCGCCTCTCCCGGTTCCAGCTCCTGAGCTTCATGGACGCCTTCTCCGGATACAACCAAATCAGCATGATCTAGAGGATGAGGAGAATGCAACCTTTATCACTGATAAAGGACTATACTGGTACAAAATTATGTCCTTTTGTTGATCCCATAAGTGATTTTGATGATAACCAAACATTGAAGCATGTACATTTATTTCTAACAATTCTTCAAGTGTGTTACAAGTTTTTGTAGGATGAGTTGATTGTTCAAACTTCAACTCCTACACTTTTATTTCTTGTTGAGTTGTGTTGTAATATGTTTCTGTAAAGAAGAACCCAATGAAAAAGCTAAGAAAAAATTATGTAAAAAGGGTTCTTCTGTGTGCGCGCCTTAGAATTATTTTGAGTTTGTTTGCATGAAAATGTAAGAGAGTTGGTGAGAGTTTTTCTTTGAGTCCAATTGTAAAAATCCTGAAGAAAAATACTCGAGCTGACCTAGCATGTTGAAGAGCCGACTCCTCCTAGTGGCACACAGCAAGGATTTTGGTACGCAGGAATCCGAGCCGACTCGAAGGTTACTGAGCCGACTCGAGTAAATCCGAGTCGAATGGAATAGTCCGAGCCGACTCCTCCATAATCTAGTTTTTGAAGATTTTGAGAACAGCCAAGCGAGCCGACCGAACCAAAAGAGCCGACTCTACCAGACCTAATTTTGGAAACATGAGAAAACGAGTCGACCCGAGCTGCATCGAGCCGACTCTTCCAGAGTGATGATTTTAGAACCTGAAAAGAAGAGCCGACCAATGATAAAAAAGTCGACTCCTCGAGTTCAAGTTTTTTTAAAGATATAAGTTCGAGCCGACCCGAGCTACAAAGAGCCGACTCGTCCAGCGTGAAGTTTTGCATCCTGAGATAAAGAGCCGATTACACTGAAGATTTGGTGACTCAACCTATCGACTCAAAGGATCCGAGCCGACTCGAAGGAATCCGAGCCGACTCAAACATCGCTTTCAGGTATCCAACGGTTAGTTCCATAATTGTTTTTGAATGCCAAAAAGTGCTCCAACGGTCACAAATCATTTTCTAACGATCTACAATGGCTAGAACCGGCTTGGAATGATAAAAGACCTTATATTTGAAGGATTTAAACTTCTTTGAAGCAATTTTTTCAGAGAATTCTTAAAAGTTTTGAGAGCTACATTGAATATCCTACCTACCAACAAGAAAGAGAGCACAAGAGCATTCAAGCAAGCCTTCAAGTCTTCACCAACTCTGATATGAAGCTTGAAGCAATTTTGGAAGAAGCCACTGAAGCAATTAAAGCTCATTTAAGTGCAAGTCAAGTGGACTTCTATCAAGCTGCACCAATAACTATCCGACAAATTGAGTTTGTCATTTTTGTTGCATTTATTTCAATTCATTTTATTGAATTGTTAGCTTATTGGTGAGCCTGATTGAAAAACCAATTAGGTTCTTAGTGAGCCTTGATAAAAACCAAGTGTTGGGTTCTTGATGATCCTGGTAAAACCAAGTTAGGTTTCTTTGGTGAGCTTGTTCAAAACCAAAGGGTGTTGGGTTTTCTTTGGTGATCCCGTTAAAACCAAAGTGTAGAGGTTTTGGATTGTGATCCTGCAAAACAATCCGACTATATTCGAGTATGAATATAGTGAAAATTCCAAGTGATATCTTGGGTAGTGGAGTAGGAGTTGGTTGCTCTAAACCACTATAAATTTTGTGTGTTTGTGTTATGCTTACTTGACTCTATTTAGCTTCTGCAATTTATCACTCTATCACAGCACCTAACACTCATAAGAGATTTTTGATTGCACATTATCTGCTTTAAATTTTTAAATTTTCAATTCATCCCCCTCTTGGGTAGCCACCTGGGCAACAACTGGTATCAGAGCCGAGGTCTCGAGTTCGAACCGCAGGCGGAACGCTTTTTTGGGTGGTTTCACTGGGGAGATTGTTGGGTGGGCCAGCTCACACCCTCTTGGTTCGTCCAGATGGGGGGTCTGGGCCCACGGAATGTGGGTGCCACTGTTAAGGTGAGGCTGGTGCCACGTCAATGCCCCTGGTCGGTGCTGTGGTACTCGTCCCCAGAGAGCCGACTCGAGGAGGCTAGTATGCTGGGTTGCTCTTGCGGGGATCGACGGGGTCGGCTCGAGTGCCCCAGGATTGCTGCACTGCCGGTTTAAGAGAGATAAATCTGCTTCTTATAATAAGGACGTTCCTTTTGTAAGAATGGTTAGGGGCATCGATCCAACACCTTTGGCCTGAAGAACACCGGAGCCACCTTTCAAAAGCTAATCAACAGGGTCTTCAAAGAGTAGCTGGGAAGGAACATGGAGGCATACGTCGACGATATGATAGTTAAGAGCCTCCAGAGAGCTGACCACATCCAAGATTTGAAGGAGTCCTTCGATGCCATGAGGCACCACAGGATGAAGCTGAACCCCGCCAAATGCACCTTTGGGGTGACCTCCAGGAAATTCCTTGGCTTTCTGGTTACACAACGAGGAATTGAGATCAACCTTGACAAAATCAAGGCCGTCCTCGACATGGGACATCCAACCAACAAAAAACAAGTGCAAGAACTCACAGGCTGCATAGCCTCTCTCAGCCACTTTATTTCTAGATCGGCTAAAAAGTGTCTTTCTTTCTTTAAAACTCTGCGACAGTCGGATCGCTTCCAGTGGACCGATGAGTATCGGTCGACCTTTAAAGCACTCCCGAAGGCCAAGAGCAGGGGGCAACTGTTATACCCAATCAGCTTTTCTCTGAACCGGACCAGAGCCAACAGTCCTTCGGCAGGGGCGGACCTAAGATTCGACCCACCCACTTGAGGCCGACCGACCCGCTAGAGGTCTTGCCGACCCACTCGACGTTCGACCAACCCGTTTGAGGTCCGACTAGCCTGCTTCAGCGGACCCTTACTAATCAAAAGGCTCCAGAAACCCTTTCCAACTGGTACCGAAATTCTGTTACAACAGATCCCATGACGCAGCCACATCCCATCCGGATTCTCCTAAGGACAGATCGAATATTTCCAGTCTAGCCCCTAACAGATTCCAGTAGTGTTCCGCACCTATATAAGGTAAATGGGGGACTCCGAGCGGTAAGGGCACTTCTCCTTCTCCATGAGCTATCTACTTTTGATTCCTCCATTTTGTTGCTCTAAGGCTCCTACTAACTTAGCCATCAGAGTATTCCCTACCGGAACACCTCTGGCCCGTGGGACTTCTTTGCAAGAACCAGGAGAGGCGCGCTCTAGCCAGGCTGAGAGAACCCGGTCTGGAGATTCAGCAGCAACAGATTAGCGCTAGAGGAATTGGCTTGAACCTTCGTTCTCGTTTCCCTTCTCTAAAAGGAGGAATCCGTCGTTGAGATGATGGCGAAGAGAAGAGCTCACCAACAGGAGAGGCTAATCCCAGTCAAGATCGGGAGAACCTCTTAGAGAGAATGACGTCGCTGAGCCTACCATCACTCTGGGACATCAGTAGTTCTAGACTCTTTTGAACCACATTGACACTCTTGCTACTGCGGTTCAGAGCCTCCAAGATGTAGCCAACGGTAGACAGCAACCGCTTGCAGCATCCTAAACTAGCCATCAAATTGCTGTAAGGGAAAGTCGATAACAAGGAGTCCCTAAACTCCACTCCCATGCAACCCCGGAGCCCGGGAGGTCATAAAGGGCTCATGCCGACGGAAAGAGAGTGAGGTCCGCCTCACACTCCTCCGTAGACTCGGTCCCTGATGATGATCAGCATCATGGCGAGGACCCGAGGGACTACACCAGCAAGCTCTAGTGCATGGAGGAGTAGATTGCTGAGTTGGTCGATTGGCAGAAGGGAGAAGGGGTGCAGGTGTACGACTCTCGCCCACCTTTCTCCGCCAGAATCATGGGTGAAGCCATCCCCCGTCACTTCAAGATACCTTAGGTGGATGCCTACGATGGCACCACCGATCCACTAGATTATTTGGGTACTTACAAGGCCCACATGATGGTACAGGGTGCTTATGATGCCCTCCACTGCATCGCCTTCCCTGCGATACTCAGGAAGGCAGCTTGGATATGGTTCTCCACCATTCGACCAGGTACGATCCATTCCTTCCCTAGCTGGAAAAACACTTTTTATCCCATTCAAGACCTGCAGCCGGATGCCAAGGAATACGGACTGCCTCTTCCTTGTGCAGCAAAAGGAAGGAGAAACCCTCCGGGATTACATGGCCTGATTTAATTCGGCGACCATGGAGGTCCCGGATCTCAATGAACATGTAGTTATGTCAGCCTTCAAGAGGGGGCTGTGATCGTCCAGGCTCACCTTCTCGTTGGACAAAAAGTTTTTGACAAGTTACTCCGAACTACTGGCCCGGGCACAGAAGTACGTCCTGGCAGAAGAACAAGCGGCAAGCTGATGCCAGGCTGAAGGGAGGTCGGCTCCTAAGAAGAGGAGCGACAAGGCTCCCGAAATCCGACCTCCCAACGATGGCACCAACTCGGCCCGACACCGCAGCCCTAAGCCGAAGGACTTTCCTAGGAGTTCGAGACTTGCACACTCTCTCCCTCCCGAGAAAGAAAATTCTTATGGAGATAGAGAAGGAGACCTTCTTGTAGATGCCTCACCTAATGAGGAGCCCCTCCATATCAAGGAGCAGGGACAAGTACTGCCGGTTCCATCGTGACCATGGGCACAGTATAGAAGACTGCCTCCAGTTAAAGGACGTGATCGAATATCTGCTTAGGCGGGGGTACCTGCACAAGTACATCCGACCCCAGAGGAATCGGGCTGAGACTTCTATTGCCAGAGACCCCCCGGAGGAAATAAAGCTGCCCAATAAGTGCCCCCACTGATGGAAATGTTGGCATGCTCCACCGTCGGTTCGATTGGAGGTATGAAGAAGGTCAGGACATCTCGGAAGAGACCCGGAATTCTAATGTAATCAACTTCTCCGACGAAGACCTCTTAGAGCCCCAGATTTCTGTGAATGATCCTGTTGTTGTATCGGTAATAATTACTAATTATGATGTAAGGAGGATCCTCATTGATAATGGAAGCTCCACTGAGGTTTGCTGTATGATGCTTTTGTCATAATGAACCTGCCTAGAACCAGGTTTGCAAGAATCTTCAATGCTGTTGATAGGGTTCGGGGGAACTCTGTCGGCGTAGAAGGAGAAATAACTCTACCCGTAACAATCAGGTCAGAGCCTTATCAAAAGACCCACCCATCAATTTTGTGGTCGTATGCATGACATCGGCTTACAACGCCATATTGGGGCGACCGGCCCTTAACAAATTCTAAGCCATTGTGTCTATCTACCACTTGCTGGCAAAATCTCTAACTCAGAATGGGGTCGGAGTGATGAGGGGGGATCGTAGGATGGCTAGGCAGTGTTTAACCATTCAAGACAGGCAATCAGAAAACCGTTCCATCTTAGAACACCTTGATTCCAGGGCTGAAGCCAGCTGCTACAGACAACCGGTCGAGAGGATCCTATTCGTACCCCTCGGGAGGACGATCCCACTAGGGTCCTGCAGATTGAAAGCACACTCAATGAAGAAGCCAAGTTGGAGTTGGTCAGGTTTTTACAAGATAATGCCAATGTCTTCGCATGGTCGGTGTCGGACATGCCAGGCATCCCGTCGGAGGTCATAACCCACCAGCTCAAGGGGAACCCAGCTTACAAACCTGTCCGGCAGAAGAAGAGGACTTTTGCCCCCGAGAGACAGAGAGCAATTGATGAGGAGGTCGGGAAGCTCCTTGAAGCTGGTTTCATCAGAGAAGCCCACTACCCCGACTGGCTGGCGAATGTCATGATGGTGAAGAAGGCCAATGGGAAGTGGAGGATATGTGTGACTACACTGACCTCAACAAGGCTTGCCCGAAGGACAGCTTCCCCCTACCAAAGATCGACCAGCTGGTGGACACCACTGCCGGTCACCAGCTCTTGAGCTTCATAGACGCCTTCTCCGGGTACAACCAAATCAGCATGCACCTAAAGGATGAGGAGAAGACAGCCTTTGTCACTGACAAAGGGCTGTACTACTACAAAATAATGCCCTTCGGCCTGAAGAACGCCGGAGCCACCTTTTAAAGGCTGATCAACAAGATCTTCAAAGAGCAGCTGGGAAGGAACATGGAGGCATGCGTTGACGATATGATAGTCAAGAGCCTCCATAGAGCCGACCATATCCAAGATCTGAAGGAGTCCTTCGACGTCCTGAGGCACCACAGGATGAAGCTGAACCCCGCCAAATGCACATTTAGGGTGACCTCCAGAAAATTTCTTGGCTTTTTGGTTACACAGCGAAAAATTGAGGTCAACCGTGACAAATCAAGGCCGTCCTCGACGTGGGACATCTGACCAACAAAAAACAAGTGCAATAACTCACATGCCGGATAGCCTCTCTCAGCTGCTTTATTTCTAGATCGGCCGAAAAGTGTCTCCCTTTCTTTAAAACTCCGTGGCAGTCGGATTGCTTCCAATGGACTAATGAGTGTCAGTCGGCCTTTGAAGCACTTCCGAAGGCCAAGAGCAGGGGGCAACTGTTATACCCAATCATCTTTTATCTGAACCGGACCAGAGCCAATAGTCCTTCGATCGGGCGGACCTAAGATCCGACCGACCCACTTGAGGCCAACCGACCCGCTAGAGGTCCTGCCGACCCACTCGATGTCCGACCGACCCATTTGAGGTCTGACTAGCCTGCTTCAGCCGGACCCATACTAATCAAAAGGCTCCAGAAGCCCTTTCTAATTAGTATCGGAATTATGTTACAACAGATCCCACAACGTAGCCACGTTCCAGTACCACATGGCTACCACCCGGATTCTCCTAGGGGCAGATCGGATATTTCCAGCCTAGTCCCTAACAGATTTTGGTAGTGTTCTGCGCCTATATAAGGTAAATGGGGGGACTCCAACTGATAAGGGCACTTCTCCTTCTCCACAAGCTATCTCCTTTTGATTTCTCTATTCTGTTGCTTTAAAGCTTCCACTAACTTAGCCATCGGAATATCCCTGCCGGAATACCTCCGGCCCATGGAACTTCTTTGCAGGAATCGGGAGAGGTGCTCTAGCCAGGTCGAGAGAACCTGGTCAGGGAGATTCAGCAGCAACATTTTTTAATTTTTATTTATATGAGTTCCAGTAAATTTTTATTGAGATATTAACAAGAAAGAAAGAAATTATTGTATACATTGCGACGATATAAATAAAAAAATATTAATATTAAAAATTTAAATATATAAAAAAATATGTTAGAAAAAAGAGGACATGAATAAATATATGAAGAGATTGATCAGGAATATAGACGGTGCTCAGACAATTAATTTTAAAAAAAACGTGAACCATGTAAAAAAATACTGGGAGGTAATAAATATTTTTTTTAAAAAAATTATAACCATGATATTTAGCTTATAGTCCTTCCATGAAAAGTACGAGAATGTTAGCGTCAAAAAAAAAAAAAATATAATAAATAAAAAAATAATAAAAAAAATATATATAGCTAATTTTTTTTAAATTTTATTTCTAAGATTAGTATTATTATTTATTTTTATAAATATAAATGTATTGCGGAGCATGCACATCGACGATCCTACGTAAGGGCCACTTTAAGGCCGTTGGCCCTTTCCATTTCTGCAGGGGCGCAGGGCTAAAAGAGGGGGAGATCTCCAAGAACAAGGGTCACTGTTTTTATATTCACCGCTCCCAAACTCGACGTCTCGTGGGGCCCACCTTACGCTCCAGCGATTCTCTCTAAAAGATTCATTTTTCGGCGAGCCAGGAATATTAGGCGAAAAGGGGGCGAGAAAAGTGGGAAATTTTTTTTTTCCCTAACGGCAAGCGAGGAGAGAGAAGGGGGAGGGGGACGATCGCGAAGAGAGGAGGGGGGAGGGAGAGCGAGAGAGAGAGAGCTCGTGATCATCTGTGCCTGCCCAAGGCGGAGGTGACGAAGAAGGGGGCTCCGAGATCCATAGTGAAGGCGGCGATGGCTGCCCTCTGAGACGACTCCCCGCCTCGTCTTCCTTCTTCGCCCCAATCTGTTATTGGATTAACTTCTTTTCTGCCGTCCTCTCGGTTGTCATCTTCGTTTAATTCCGCTTCGGGTCACGACCGGAGGCGCCGTCTTTGACCTCGGAAGAAACCCTAGGCTCGCTGCATCTTCTTTTCAGGTGCTCATCAGGTGCTAGTATTGTTTTCTTGTTCATTTTTCTCTGATAATTTATAGACACCAGAGTAGTTTACTTTTTTTTTTTTTTAAAAAAAAATTGTATTTCTTGTGCTGTTTAGTTCTGTTGATTTCTTGATGCAGTGGAGTCGTTTTCATGAAAAATGAGGGGATAGCTAGAATTATTATGGATTTTAACCTAGAATTTGGAGATTTAGAAATTTCAAGGCGATCTGGATAGATTTGGTTGTTATGGATGTCTTACGTGTTGCGAATTGATCGATGGATTCATTTGAAAGAGGCATCAATCATCGGTTAGTGGATTGAAGATGGCGTATAGAGCTCAAAAGAAGAAAAGTTTTGGCCTTTTCTTGGACGTTGTGTTTCTGTCAAACTAACGAGATTAGTGCTATGAATTGAATGAAGTGGAGTAAGATGTTCTTTTTCGGCCAAGTTCACTGTCATTAGTTTCAGCCAACGCAGACCAAACAACTCAAATACTGAATATTTTAGTTTCAGGAGCTAATATTGTTCCAAATGAACGAAACAAATGATGAACTACTGAAGAATGGCAAATCATGAGCCAAGAACTGGTTGCTTTGTTAGTTGGCACCCATCTCTTCCAGCGAGAAGCCTTTAGTACCAATCTGACTGGTGCTGAATAACTATTGTATTCTCAGAGAGATAAAAAATAAAGCTCTCACATGCTTCATCCATTACTGGTCTATGACCATAAGTGGTCAGAAATTGATAAAATTCATACTCAAATAAAGAGTCTTATGGATCTGATCTTATGGTTGCATGAAGCGAAATCCTCTGCTCAACTTGGGAGAAGACATCACATGTTACGAATACCCATCAGGCAACTCCATATGTGCACTATCACGAGCTACACTGCAGTAGTGGACAGAAGAAACTGGAAAAATATAATCTTGTTCTCTTCTTGTTTAACCCTAGTACCATTTTTTAAGGAGGTTTTAGATAGTTGGCACCTTGGACTTTGTTTACAAAATGCCTTATATTAACTTAAATGCTCACTGCTTACAAAAAGAGAAAAAAGGGACTGTTTTATATCACAATGCCTCTGTATTTTCAACTTTCTAGTAACCATGGACTTGTCAATGATTTAATGCCAAACCTGCCTTGAGTGAATGCATTAGATGTTGCAATCTCTACTCAAACTTCTTATTTGAACTAATTTTGTGAACATGTGTTAGTTTTTCTCACTTAGTTCCCCATCTTTGACTTGCCACATCTCAAGTTCTCCATCTTTGAATAACCATATCTTACCCTTTCTATTGATTCCTTAGATGTGGTGTGGAACCCCAATATGGCTAACTCTTAATTGATTAACAAGGCTCACTGCCTGTCGAATAGCAGTATGCTATCTGGTAAAACATTGAAGTCATTCTACTAAATGTTAATTTTTCATATTTATGCTGTGCCATCGTTGGTACTTGAGAATGCTATTTTTGGAACGAGCTTTTGATATCCAGCTGATTGGAACATCATAAAACACTGGGTGAATATTATGCATTGACTAATAAAATTGTTAATGTGATACATGATATTTTTGCAGTTGTTCTAGCAAATTATTCAACTGGATTCTCTAGTTAAAATATCGAGAATTTATGAGTGAAATTGATCTTTCAATTGCTCCTTTTCTGTCCCTGAGCATTGTATAGGATATGCTAAAAATTGAGATGCTGAAACAAGCAAGATAATATCGTTATTGAAAATGCTAAAAGATTGATGAAACTCAAAAAGTAAGCTAGATGACTGGGCCTCAGGCAACATCATTGAACCTTCAGAAATTTTGACTTTAACATGTAGCTGCGAGGAAGTTAAGTGCTAAAATTGATGCTCTTGACTGGAATCCTGTGAACTGGTAAAAAATCTTTAGATGTTTTTTTGTGAATTCAAGGAAAAAAAGAAGAGAGAGGAAAGAAGGCAAATGTAAAGCTTATAGTGGATACAAAAGGAAATGGAGGAGATCTTAAGATTGAATTTGATTAATCAAAAGAATATCTAAAATGGGTAAAGTTGATTGTGACATCACAGAAAATATTGAAAAAAAGGGTTTTAAGGGGCATGGAAACTACTCCAATTGACTTGATTAAGAGATGGTGAGCAGATATGAATGATTGATTTTGGTGTAGATAATAAGCTCATCCATGTCAAATATTATGATTGTGGTGCATTTGGAGATATAAAAAGTTTGCTCTAACCGCAAATGTAAGAGTGTTTGGTGGTGTAGTGTCCAGATAAGATTATTCCCATTATTTTTGCTTGTATGCAGGAAGCTGAACAAATAAATTGATAGATCTATTTGAATGACCAATGCCATTTAGATGGTTTAGTTCAAACAACAAAATAAACTCATTGAATTATTCTTGATGAAACTAGTTGAGATACATCGATACTTTAGGAAAGTAAATTTTATATCACTAAGCCCAATTCATTATTGTAGTTTTGGAATGGGTGATGAAGCTCTAGTTGTATTTTTTATATTGATTTTCTTTAAATCACACTTCATTCTTTCTGTTGTTTCCTAAAACTATTTCTTCTTGTTATTGACCAAAAATTGGAAGAGAGGAAGATCTTTTGATCTCTAAGTTTCCACTTCAAAATCACCTTTTCCTAATTTTACCTATAATGGAAAGTCCAAAAGCTTAGATTGATTATTTAAGTTTAGGACTGTCTAGGGATATATTCTTCCCACCAACAATCAAGAAAGAAACTTAAAAAGGAGAATATGCTATATTGCTACCTGCTAATGCATCGATTCTTTGCTCAGGACTAGATCACAAGTTCCATGATGCATATTTTTCGATTCAAAGTTGGATTTTGTGATCTTAGTTGATCTAGATAGGATAGGCCTTGTTTTGTTCAAATTGTAGATCATAAGGTTTTGAACAACATTGATATGTCGTAGAGCCATGCATCTGTTGAGCCTTTTCTAGTTCTAGGGGAACCATGACCTAGCATCAATAAAAAAACATTGGCATCAGACTGGCCTGTCCTAGCCCTGGATATAACTTTTGATGCTGACCCAGCCTAGCAAATGTCAAGCTTAGACAGGCTTGGTCTAACTCGATATCAATTCCTAGGTCAATTCTTGGGTTAATCCATGGCCATGGTGGCTCTAATGCTTGAGAGGGGTGGGGGGGGGAGAGGAGATGAAGATCCAATTTCCAGATCATGGTCTTCTGAACAATGTGAGTTTTCTTTGCACCAAACTCTTATGAAAGAGGGGACAATGAGAGGAGTTTTGGGATTATATATTGTATTGTATTGTATCATATTGTATGTATGTATATAATGTGGAATCTGAGGTCAATGTAATGGATTTGGTGAATGTATTAGTGAAGAAGAGGATTTTTGTAATTGCTTGGTGGTGAGGTATTTGGACCTTGGTTATTGTTGGAAGCATGCGTATCCAAATAGTGGTGATAGTTGTCACATAACTCATGTCACATGTAATATATGTAATGTATCCTTTTTTGGTTGTTGCTGTCCATAATTGAGTTTGTAATTGCACTTATGTTAAATACCTTGATCTCATTCTGACATATATCTTAGAGGTTTTTGGTCATAGAGTGAAAAGACAATAGCAAAGTAGTAATAAAAATAGTTCATTCAGGCTTTTCTTAGTCTTTTCTGATGTTTATGCTTTCTGTGTTTTGGTGTTGATGCATAGTCTGTTGGAAAATGGCTGTCATTTTCTTTTGAAGACTCTCTTAGGTTAGTTTTGAATTTTCAAAAAAAAAGTAGATGTTCTTCACCTAATTATTGTTCTAAGAAAGCCATCAGTTACTCATTGAAAACTTGTTTCTTCCTTCTCTTTTCAGATATGTCACTTGAGCATATTATAGTGCTTCATGAATAAATTTGGTTAGCTTTGCTGTAGTGACGCTCTACATTTCAGTGCAGGATTAGTTGGAGGTACATGACTTCCAGAACAAGATGGTTCCCATTCTTCCTTGAGATAAACTTTTGGCATGGTGATGGTTACTCCTAGCCACAGCCAGACAGGTGCCTCTCAATCATTGTAGTAATATTTTCGAAGTGATATTAATTTGTAGTAGTTTCTTTAAAGTGAATGATGTTGAATATTTTCAAAAGGCTAGTACTTGGTCACAAATTCACCAGTATGGCATTGCCGAATCTCAGCCTGGTGGAAAGGAAGATATTACCAAATTGAAGTACTTTTTATTTTGATACTAAAATTACCTCATGCACTCTTTAACTCACTCTGTGAATCCTGTAAATTGTAGGAGTGTGAAGGTTGTTAATGATGTCCTATAAGAAACAACAATGGAACATGAATTTGAGAAGAGATTTCCAACTAGTCCTAGAGACTACAAGTTGTATGAGGAAGTTGGAGAAGGTGTCAGTGCCAGTGTATACAGGGCTCTCTGTATTCCACTTAATGAGATAGTTGCTATCAAGGTTCTTGACCTTGAGAAGTGCAATAATGACCTGGTACGTTAGCTTTTTGTTATTGGCTGAACAAATTTGATTGTAAAAATTTTTTATGCAATAACTTTTTTAAGTCCAAGCTTTTCCTTTTCGTTGTTGCATTCTTTGTTGCCTCTTCCTTTCTTAAGAACAATCTGGCTGTTAGTTTTTCTAATAATTAATGGGGAAATTTGAGCTTCACACTTCTTTATGTAATGGATTATAATGAATTTTTAACCTCATGCTTTTCTAATGCCCTTTGTTCAGCCTAACTATAGATATAACTTTCTGTTGCATCATAGAATCTCTTCTTTCCATTAGTTTGTTAGTCTAACTTAAAGCATTCTAATAGTTGCAAGAGGCAAGATGTTTTCACTGTAATTGACTTTCCATGTCGTTTTAGATTTTGTAGTTATGTTGTGAAACTAAAACCATAACAAAAGCCTGACCTAGATGCGGTTGTTTTCTTTTTCACCTTTCTATTATTATCTGTGGAACCCTCTGTTTCGTATAATTATCTCATATTTCATCTTAACATAGAGAAACTACTTGATTAAAATGTTTTCCCCACTATTTTCTATGCTTAAACTAAGAGCACTTTGGATAGTTTTGTTTTAATTACATATGCTGGTATATAATTATCATGCAATAGAAGTTCGTCTGGGTCTTGTTAAAGGGCAAGCAGTCCATATACTCAGCTCTAATTCCTTTTAAAAACACATTAAATGGAGATTTACTATTTTGATTTGTAATGATGTGTTGCACAGCATTCTTCTAGTGATCGTTTATTTGTTTATGGTTTCCTTCTTACAGGATGGAATAAGGCGTGAAGTGCAAACTATGAGCTTGATTGATCATCCAAATGTCTTACGAGCTCATTGCTCTTTCACAGCAGATCACAATCTATGGGTCGTGATGCCTTACATGGCTGGGGGATCTGCCCTTCATATAATGCAATCTGCTCATTCAGAAGGTTTTGAGGAGCCAGTTATTGCAACTCTTCTACGCGAAGTTCTTAAAGCTCTTGTTTATCTCCATTTTCATGGGCATATCCACAGAGATGTTAAGGTATCAGATAGTAATGTTTATGATTGGTGCTCTTGAATTTTCTAGCTAATCTTTTAATGACCAAAGTGTTAAATTGAGCTTCATTCTGTTCCAAATTCTACATAACATTTGTTGGTTTGCATGAAAATAAACATGATGAGAGATAATGATGCTTTAATTATGTGTACCTTGTTTTTCTGAGAGAAACTTTAGCATTGAGGAATTTGATTCTAGATTTTGTTTTGTTTTGGAACAAATTGATTGTCAGAATGTTAAGTTCTTTTGTACTGGTTCATGTGATTAAAAAATTCGAGTAAACATGATCTAATTTGATATTTCTTGTTTGAGAAGCTAGATCCTAATCATTTAGAGTAGCAAATGAAAATCAACTCCAAAAGAGAATTTTGTTTCTCTTCATCCAGTGCATCATGATAATGAAATCATAATCCAACTATTTGATTGGGTGAAGGGCATGCCATAGAATGCCATAATTCTTTTTATCTTTGTTTCTTTATGAGCACATTTGCAACTTCTAGGGTCTGCCTTGTAAGTGCTGTGCCATATCAGTACTGAGAGGAAGTGGTGAAAAGGACTAGTGGCAACTGTGTTATGAAAGAATGTAGCCCTTAATAGGATTGAATGGCAAAGAAGGTTATATAAAGTTAACCTTTAGTTGAATGAGGTTTATGATATTATTATAGTTTTTATAGGCATAACAGTTCTAATATTCTCCATGAGGATTAGTATGTATGGCTTCAGAAACTATATCTCTGGACGGCATTAGTCTGCTGTTATTTGACACGCTATAGTCTTGGCATGTGAGTTTTTTTTTCCATTGTTTCACACAGATAAAATGATATCTTTTAACATAGCTTAAGGGGAGAATTTCAAGTGTCAAACTTGAAAATAACTGATCACATGTTTAGTGAGGTATCTGAATAGCCCTGCAACAAGCATATTAATCTGCTTGTATATACTTATGATGTCCTTTTTCTCAGGTTTTGGCTTCTGATGACATTTCAATCATCTAGTCAACATATGGCTGGCCATTTTGTGCAAATTGTTCTTGTCACATAGTTGTCAGCTTTAGTCATCTATGTGAACAAATTCTATGTTCATAAAGTTAACTCTCTTAAAACATTTCTATTCAATCTGCTGTAGCCTTGTTCATGACTGAAGATTATATGATTGTTGGCTTTCAAGCAGATGGGTATTCGAAACTATAACCAAATATCTGCTCTCATATTGTCTGAATTTTAGCAAGATAGCTTTGCTAACCTATGCAATTGAGAAACCATCATTAATGCTTTTTATTCTGGAGACTGCCAAATCATTCCCTGAACCCATATAAGCATGTCTACTTGTGTTGGTGTCTGAGTAGCATTATGTGTATGTTAAAGTGATACCGATGAGCTGTTCTTAGAAATCAAGTTCTTTAGTGAACATTGATTTAATAAGGACTATCCACTTTGGTCCCCCTACGTGTCTGGTATAGTAATATGTCTAACTGCGAGATGTTGATCAGGTTGAGGTTGGACAAAGAAGGTGAAAATAAACTTGAACAATGTCTATCTAAGAGTCTTCTTGACGTGCTCCAAATACCTATGTAATTACTTCTAGGACTTTGAAGCTGTATATGATGCTCTTTCAAATTTTTATAGTGCCCACTTTCTTTAACCTGCTTTTATCTTTCATGATATCACATTTGTTCTACTTTTTTCAGGCTGGCAATATCTTAATTGATGCTAATGGAGCTGTTAAGCTAGCAGACTTTGGTGTCTCAGCGTGCATGTTGATACTGGAGATAGGCAAGGTCACGAAATACATCGTGGGGACTCCATGCTGGTGCTTCACCATATCCACGCATTTTTCTTTTCAAATCTATATTTTGAACTTGGAATGTTGTCAATTGCAATTCTTTCATTGGCTTCTGTTTATTTATAATCAGATGATGATGATGACTACTGGTTTGACTTGTTGAAATTCACCTACTTCTTTTAACGTTTCACAGGATGGCTCCTGAAGTAATGCAACAGCTACATGGATATGATTTTAGTGAGTGGCTACTATCATATTGATATAAGGAGCCTAGTAAATAACAAAATGTTTAACTGTTCATTAAAGTTTTCTGTTCTGTTGTCTTTTTATTTTGTGTATTGTAAACAGAGCAGACATTTGGTCATTTGGCATTACTGCATTAGAACTTGCCCATGGCCATGCTCCATTTTCCAAATATCCTCCAATGAAGGTGCATCTTTGTAAATTAATTTTTAGAAGACATGTCTTTTTTTGGTTATGTATTGATTTATGCAATAAGCATCCTATTCATGATTATAGGTGTTGCTTATGACCTTACAAAATGCACCTCCAGGTCTCGACTATGAAAGGGACAAAAGATTCTCAAAGGTTTTGCTTTCTTCATTAAAAATTTATGATAAACACTAAGTTTAGTGATGTTTAAAATAAAAATTTATGATCAAGAATAACTTTTAGGGAATGTTTTGAAATGGTTTTGTTTTTGTAGTCTTTTAAAGAGATGGTAGCTACCTGCTTAGTGAAGGACCCGAAGAAGCGCCCCACTTCTGAAAAGCTTTTGAAGCATCCTTTCTTCAAACATGCTCGTTCAAATGAATATCTAGCGCGGACTATACTTGATGGCCTGTCTCCACTTGGTGAGTTTTAGGGCACTGAAGGTTTAAATTAAGTTCTAATATGAAGCTGTTTCTATTACCTTTTATTTTTGAAGCCTTACTGGTCCTGTTTCTAGGGAAAAGAAGCCAATTTTCTCCTACAGAATAAGGCTCTTTCTGGCGATAAGGAACAATTGTCTCAGGTAGACAACAAAATGTGCTTGCATTTATTGTTTTATCAAATTAAGTCATCTAGTCATGATATGTTTTGTCACCTTTATATGGTTGAGCTAACTAAACCTAAAGGGTTGCAGATATATGCATACTTGCATAGCACTTCCTTTGGCACGTTTATATCTTTTAAAGATCATGTGAAACAAATTCTGTTAAATTGCTTTGTCTAATTGTATCAAGTTATTTTGTGTAACAGTGTTATTTTTTTCCTCGGACTTGTTTGTCTGTCTAGTGAAGTAGGTTCTTGTTTTTCTGCCTTGGTTCTTCTATAGAGAGTGATGTTCAGCTTCTGAACTAAATCAACCAGCAAAAAATTGTTGTTTCTCTAAATCATAGAATTGCTTTAGATGAAACATGCAATTTCTATGGTGTTCTTTACCATCAAAATATCCCCTAAGCCCTGATTGATTGTACATTTCTCCTCCTCCTCAGCTCTGAAAATTTCTTATCCTGGAGCACTTATGTACTATAAAATATGCATCTTGGCATCAAGATAGATCCCCCCTCCTTTCCCCCTTCCCTTCTCCTCCTCTCCTCTGAAGATTTCTCACCCCAGAGGACTTAGGTACTATGGAATATGCATAATGGCATCAAGATAGAGTTATAGGTGTCTTGATAGACTAGGCGAAATGTGGTCTGCCTTACAGCTTGGATAAAGGGGGAGCAGGCAACCAAAAATTAACACATCTGTTTTTACTATTCATGAGAATCTTGTTATGACAATTTGCACCAAATGACATTTTACATATGTTGCATTGTTTATTGTTGTAAATATTTTTTAGAAAAATGGAATTATTTAACTGGTTTTTTTTTGGTCAGGACCATTAGCCTATAATGGGTCCTTTTGCAAATGCTCATTGCATACGGTCTAGTAGGAATGTGCCAAATATGCATATTGCAATTTTTTCCTGGTTAATATCATGAATATAAAAAAAATGAAAACAAAAACTGAACTAGTATTTATGAGTTTCACATTTTTCACTTAGTTCCCGAAATCCCAATGTTTTGATAACTCAAGTTGATAAGAAATAAATCTACCGATTCTTCGATAAATCTGCATTTCTTTATAATTGTGAACACTTTATTATGATTCATCCCAACAAGAGGGAAAAGATGTATGGGTACAATTTGCTGACCACCATTGTGATGATAGTGAGAGAACCCCTAAAAGAAAGGGAAACGAAGAACAAAAGATAAAACATGCCAAAAATTAAGAAGACACAGGGAGGTTACTTTGATATTTGGCACTCAAATCCTTAATTTATTGATGATGGTCGAATACTATATTGTGATGTTCAAGTGGATTCTTGATAATTTTCCTACATCTCTTCTCCATATCTTATACAGCCAATAGAAGCCACTGATTTTGATGAGAATGATATGCTTTAATTTATGTTATTTCACAAGTTAAGTTTCTTAGCAAGATGAAGAGTGTTGGCCTTAGTGCAATGGTAATATTGCTTTATTGTGACTTAGATGTCATAGGTTTGAAACATGAAAACAGCTTCTCCTCCCCATAGGGTTAAGGCTGTGTATATTTGACCCTCCTAGACCCCACAACGGTGGGGCCATGTGCATTGGGATGCCACCTCTTTTAGCAAAAAAAGAGGCATTTAAAAGGAAGAATTTTGCATGGAACCGCAAGAATTAGATCAAGGAGAGGGAAGAGGAGAAAAGATGAGGAAGAGAACAATAACTTCAATTTTATTTCCATATTCTTTTGCTTTCCTCATGCAATGATATTGGACACAAAATAGAGGACCTAAACCAAATGCCAATTTTAGTTCCCTAAAGGACCCCTAACTCTAGCTGATCCTTAATGTCACGTCCCGAATCCAATACCTGGATCGGCTACGCGACTGGCCACACAACCCTAGATATCATCCTAGAGATCATGCCAGGCCTAACCTTCAATTCAATATCCAAGCACTCAGGGATTAACATCTATACCCTAGCTCCTCACTAACTAATCCCAAAGCCCGATTGATTTTCCGGATTTGCAACAAAAACATAGGAAAATAAGGGGTGAGCTAAACAGGCTCGGTAAGTTATTATCACCTCCAATATATATACACAAATATGCCATTAACAAATAGCAAGCACAAACTCATCATACAACTAGATGTCCATCAATATAATAATATAACCAGCAACACCATGCAAATGCATACACTTAAATGCAACCGACACAGATACAATACGACTATGGATGGCCAACCATTTACTCTACTCTAACTAACTCTGACTATGGCTACGATCGGCCGTGGCTCGTCCGAAAGAGACTAGATCCTGTATCACATATCGCTCAACAGTCATGTGCCAGCGATAGCCCCGCTGGAGTTCCAAAAGGAAAACTAGCTCTGAGTATCACACGAGAAACATGCATCCTTTGCATGTGCCTGTCACGCATGGCTAAAATAAGGCAACTAGCTCCCGTGTCACATATCGTTTAACGGTCATGTACCAGGATCGCCCTACCGGAGGCCGGAAGGAGACTAGGTCCTCGTATGATCATAGTCGGACTAGAGAGCGACAACACCAATACACATGACAATGATGCAACCCGATGCAGATTAAACCATACCATATATATTTGCAGCAATCATAACATATTTAGTATATAATACTAGAGATCAAGATAACTTACTTGAAAATTCTATAATACCTATTCAAGTCAACTCTGATACTGCTCTTTCGACAAGCCAAATGAAATCCTTGATAAAATCAATTATATAATTAATTTTTTATCTAAGATAAACTATCATAGGAAAATAATTCCTAGTCCGGTCTAGACCTTTGCCTAAACCCCAAAAACTAATTCAAATAATTTTATTATTATTTCTGACGCACATTTATTTTTTCATCTTCTTTCTCTCTTCCGAAACTCTGCTCTATCCTCGATCGACCGAACCACCCTCTCCCCCGGTTGCCGGCGGCGACCACGGGAGACGGTCACCAAGAGGAGGGCTTGGCGATCCTGGAGGCGGACGGCGGTGGCCATTGGAGATCCGTAGCCAAACAAAACCGATCCTTATGTCTCGATTAAATCATCTCTAAATAATGAAATAAGGGGAAGAGAACTCACCGGCCTTGAAAGGACTTTCCGGATGCTCGTCGGAGAGGAGGACGAAGGCGTGGAAGAATCGATGGAACTCGATTCGACGACGGTAGAGGGATTTAAAGAGGAACACGATGGTTTTCTTCGCTGTTTGGGAAGCGAACACCGCTCGATTGAAGTCCTAGCCTATTCCAAACTCATCGTTGACTCCTCCCCTCCTCCACGACTCTCCCTCCCGAGTCCTCCGAAGAAGTCCTCAACCGATCAACGCGAACACCCCTCCCCTGTTTCGGTTTTCTCCGTTTTTTTTTTTCTGGGTTCCGGATGAAGTCGGCAAAAGGGCTACCGACTTCAGCCCGCAATGGCCAGTTACCCACTGGGCTTCAATTTCTCTCTCTAAAAAAAAATTTCGGCTTCGAAATTTTAAAAAATTAGGCCTTTAAGAACTTAAATATACATGATCCGATACTCACAAGTACATTATGTCCAAATTCAGTAATCCCAATAAGAGCCTCTCTTCTTCCATCATAATACACTTTAAATTGATTCTACTGTCTTCAGTCTGCCACACTTCCGCTGCGCACTCTGATATAATTTTCAAATCATCAATATCTTTCAATACCCTAATTCTATCCCTCACTAACTAAGACATCTTGATCTTAAACCTTTGCTCTGATACCACTCTGTCACGTCTCGAATCCAATACCTGGATCGGTTATGCGACCCGGCCGCACAACCCTAGGTATCATCTTAGAGATTATGCCAGGCCTAACATTCAATTCATATCCAAGCACTCAGGGATTTACACCTATACCCTAACTCCTCACTGACTGATCCAAAAAGCCCGATTGATTTTCCGGATCTGCAACAAAAAACAGGAAGATAAGGAGGTGGTAGGGGGTGAGCTAAACAGGCTCAGTAAGTTATCATCACCCTAGTATATACAATACACAAATATGCCAGTAACACCATGCAAAGCCATGTACAAACCGACACATACAACTAGATGTCCATCAATATAATAATATAACCAGCCAGCTACCCATGCAAATGCAATATATTTAAATTGCGAACCGACCACAGATACAATACGGCTATGGATGGCCAACCAGTTTACTTACTCTGTAGTCTCTCTGACTATGGCCACGATTGGCCCGTGGCTCCCCGAAAGAGATTAGTCCTGGTGTACATTACGCTCATGACAGTCTGTGCCAGCGATAGCACCCGCTGGAGGCACCAAAAGGAAAAACTAGCTCTGAAATGCACACACGAATAAACACTGGCATCTCTGCGTGGCCTGCCACGTATGGCTAAAATAAGGCAACTAGCTCTTGTGTCACATACCGCTCAACGGTCATGTGCCAGTGATCGCCCCACCAGAGGCCCGAAAGGAGACTAGGTCCTCGTATGATCATAGTCGGACTAGAGAGCGACAACACCAACACACATGACAATGAATGTAACCCGATGCAGATTAAACCATACCACATATATTTGCAACAATCATAACATATTTAGTATGTAATACTAGAGATCAAGATAACTTACTTGAAAATTCTATAATACCTATCCAAGTCAACTCTGATACTGCTCTTTCGACAGGCCAAATGAAATCCCTGATAAAATCAATTATATAATTAATTTTCTATCTATGATAAACTATTATAGGGAAATAATTCCTAGTCCGGTCTAGACCTTTGCCTAAACCCCAAAAACTAATTCAAATAATTTTATTATTATTTCTGACGCACATTTTTTTTTCCGTCTTTATTCTTTTTCTTCCCGAACTCTCCTGCTCTCATCCTCGGTCAACCGAACCACCCTCTCTCCCGGTTGTCGATGGCAGCCACAGGAGACGGTCACCGAGAGGAGGGCTCGGCGATCCTGGAGGCGGACGACGGTGGCCATCGGAGATCCATAGCCCAAACAAAACTGATCCTTAAGTTTCGATTAAACCATCTTTAAATAATGAAATAAGGGGAAGAGAACTCACCGGCCTTGAAAGGACTTTCTGGATGCTCGTCGGAGAGGAGGACGAAGGCGTGGAAGAATCGATGGAACTCGATTCGACGACGGTAGAGAGGGATTTAAAGAGGAACACGATGGTTTTCCTCGCTGTTTGGGAAGCGAAGACCGCTCGATCGGAGTCCTAGCCTATTCCAAACTCATCGTTGACTCCTCCTCTTCCCTCCACGACTCTCCCTCCCGAGTCCTCCGAAGAAGTCCTCGGCCGATCAACGCAAACACCCCTCCCTTGTTTCGGTTTTTCCATTTTTTTTTTTTCTGGATTCCGGATGAAGTCGGCAAGGGCTGCCGACTTCAAACCGCAATGGCCCAGTTACCCACTGGGCTTCACACTTAAATGTCTAGAAAGAAGTAAAATGAGATGCAAGAAGGTTTTACAAACTTGTACAAATACTTGGTAGGGTGGCACATTTGTTCATGTTCTCCCCTCTACTTTTCTTTCTTTCTTTTTTTTTTAAAAAAAAAACCATCTGGGCCACTAAGGGCCCACAACTTAAAACCCTAACTGATTTGGCACTTTTAAGTTAAATTTCCACATCTACGATAATCTGAATTTTTCATAGATGAGATTAGATAATTTAATCTTGACAAATAGACTCAATAAACATAAAAAAATAATGACTAAAACTGAAGATAAAGCCTAATAAACTGAGAATTTAAATTGTTCCTGCAAACTTAATAACAAAAAATTGATTGCATCAATACCTCTCAGCACAATACATAAAGCTCAACATTCCATCCTTTGAACTGCAAAAATATTGTATCCTCCATGTTAAAATGCATGCTGAACAGGATATTTTCAATATGCAGCTCCCAGTGACAGCCATTATCCCATCGCCATCAAGCTTCGCTGTGATGGGTTCTCTTTTTAATTTTGATCTAATTCAATAGATGCAGTCAAAGTTTTGGCATATAGGCATCCTGTTTGTATTTAAGCATTAAAACCGAGCAAGTCTTAGGAGAGGTATTGTTGTAAAGCAGGGAGCTGTGATCCTGTGCACAGGCATCTAGCCACTGCTCATGCTACTATAACTAGTGCTTGGAACTTAGATTTTGGATTAATGCCATGATCTAACTATTTTCTGTGAAAACATATTTCACCTGCTCACTTGCCACTGAAATGTGAGCACTAGATACCATGAAAGCGAAAAATGTGCTGCAATATGTCACTGGATTATGTTGTTTGTACCTTTTCAGTAATAATTATTATTGCTATAGTTAACATTGCATATGATGGCAAAAATCTGCACTGCTGGTTACTGTAATGATGTCATAGTTGTGGCTTTGCAGCGAGAATACATCCGTGGAATCAGTGCTTGGAACTTTAATTTGGAGGACTTGAAAACTCAGGCTGCTCTTGTAAGGAGGTCCACTTTGAGTTTGATGCCAGCACTAATTGAATAGTTGTCGTGTCTTAAATAGGATCAATTGGAGGGAAAAGAAGATAATTGAAAGGTCTTAATATTTCTTATTGTGCTTTCGTTTGCAGATTGAGTCTTCTGATGAGATAGTCCACTCAGAAGATGTAGATAATAACCACAAGCTTAAGGATGATCGTGATGGTGTTGATTTTTCACAACAGGTTCTGTCATCTGAAAGGGGTAATCATTGTAGCATCACAACTTCTAAGGAGGTATTAACTTCTGACTGTCTTCTTCTGCCTTCAAATGTTGCTTCATCCCAAGCATTGAAGAGTGTATTTCATTATTCTTCTGAATGTTCTAACAGCTTTTTTTCCTGCCTGCTCTCTTAGGGTGGACCAGAAGATATTCAAGATTTGGAAGGTCCATTTTCCTCCGCATTTCCTATTCATCCTCTTCAGGCACTCAAGTATGTGTATATAATCAATTGCATACAATTAGTAAAATGCATTTGCTTCATACTGAGACATCCTTAGGGCCTATTTGGATGTTCGTATAGGATTGGGCTTAAAATCCTATAGGAAATGGGCTTGTTGGCCTATCTAGCTTACATTTTCTAAGAGCCTATCCAAACCCTGCCCAGATCCTAGCCTTTGGGCTGCATCAAGAAAAAAAGGACCTATGGAGGTCTTTTTCTTTTCCCTGCAGGATAGGCTGGTTGGTATTTGGTTGATACAGAGCCATGCTTAAATGGACGGCCCAATCCATGAATCCTATAGGATTTTCAGCCTAGTGCTGTAGGAATATCAAAACAGGCCTTTAATGTTAATCTACATCACTTGGAGCTTAAGACAGTTGCATCCAAACAGGAAACATGATAAAAATTTATGTCCAAATGTTTCACATGGACAGATGAGCACAGTTGTATGAGGTATAATTTCAAATAATATGTGAAATATATACACTAGCTATCGCAAAAGAGAAGGGAATATTTTGTTGGAATTATCCTTCCTGCTTTCTGTTCATCTCAAATAAGCTGCTCAAACTTTGGTAACTACCCCTATTGCACTTCTACTTGGTGGGTCGTATGTGCAGCTTGGTAGGGCATGTGTACCCATGTGTGTGTGTGCATGCCTAAATGCATGTGGTCTACATGGGTCATGGTATAATACATATAGGGTGTGCATGAGTAGTTTACATGTGTTACACAAGTCATATAGATAACCTTCCTTTTATTCCTATTCTCTTAAAAACACATGTATTTTTAATTTAAATACAGCATCAAATTTGCCATGATTAGCCTGTGCAATTGTCTTCGTCAATGCATTTTATGTGCACTTTCTATTTACAAAAACTGCACTTCTCTGCTTTTTTATAGGTGTGTGTGTGTGTGTGAAGGGAAGAGCCATTAGGTTATATCTGCTTTAATACAAAGCTCTTCCATCCACCCTATGAATAACATACCCTACCCTATTTTAAGTGTGTAGTTTTGTGCATATAACTATAGCATCAAATGTGCCATTAGTACCCTGTAAGGTTGACTTCATGGATGCGTTTAATTCACTGCTTCTGTCAAAATACTTCACTTCTCAAGTTGAAGTGTATGTGAGTAAAAGGAAGGGCCATTTAGGTTTTATCTGTATCTATATAAACCTCCTCCATCCACACTATATATATACAAGCTAGATGGGGAAAAAGAGTTTTGTACACTGCCAAATTTAGAAATGGTGGTAATGGAAACCTAAACTATTAAATATGAGATTTAAGATGCATACAGAAAATAATGTTTTAGAGGCCTTTTTTATTATTTGCTAACTTGTCCTAAAATCAAAACACTATATTTTGCCTGTAAAACTGCTAATTTGGGGCTAGGCAAGGGGTCTCCAAAAGATATGATTTTTTTTTATAGAAATTTTAAACCCTTTTGAGTTATACCAGATGTTTTGGTTCCATTCTGTAACCCTATCTTTGAATTTGGTAGTATGTGCAAACTCTTTTCTCACCATCCTATGTCTATGGTAACTCTTTCTTATATTAAATGATTTAGATAACCAGTTTGTCCATGTGACTTGCCATGCCAAAACAAAAAATGGACTTCAAAAGCTTTTTTAGTTAAAGAAATTGGGAGAAGACCGTAAATGCTCTGCTGGCCTGGTGCCAGATGCTGATACTGGCGCGTTATGGCTGGCATTTGAAACCATGATATGTATGTATAGCTTCTTTTGAACACTTACCTGCTCAGCTCATGCATATTCTTTTCTTATGGAAGCTTGTTGGCATCATTAAATAAAAAATATTGCAGTAGTACTAACTTCTATAGTGATGTTAATTAATGCAGAGGTTGTTTTGATGTTTGTGAGGACAAAGCTTGTGCTACCAATCCTGCTTGGAAGGGGCAGTCAACTTCAGAGTCCAAACTCCCTTTGCAGCAGTCATTACAGGTGGAAGATGTGAGAACTTGCAATTGTAATGGTGAAAATCTGGAAAGTAGTAGTTCTGTACCCACAAATATCAACGTTCTTGGACGCCAGAAATTCTCAAGTGGTTCCCTTTTACCAGAGCATGTTCTTTCTCCTTATAGAAATAATACTGGGCATATTGATAGGTAACTCTGTACTTTGGGAGCTCATTTCTGTTGTCTAGAATATGCAGTCTTGATTCATTTTGACTTTTCTTTTCATTTGTATGCTAGTGGTTGCACGTGCTTTCTGCCTTCTTTTCTGAAACTTATAATTCATGCCCATTTGGATAGCATTATTCTAGTTCATGATTCTGTTTAACTCTTTGTCATTGTACCAACTGGTTTCAGATATGTCTATTGTCATATTAGACGCTTGGCAGGCTATGTTCCCTTTTCTTTTCTTGATGTGTTCTAGATTAACTTATACAATCAGCACAAGAATATAATCTAACTTCTGTAAGTTTTTTTTTTCTCGTTATAGTTCTTAGTATCTGCTACCATAAAAGTTTAGATTAACATTTGTAGTACTTAACATGGAGAATTAGGACAAACCTGATTTTTTTGGATAACATGTTTATACAGTGAATTATGAAAAATATCAGATAGAAGTAGGACATACACTGGTCTTGCATATTTGAATAGTTCATCCAGTATTTTCATGCTGTTTGCAGATTGGCTGCCAAGTGTTCTAAATCATGCCCATCATTAAGGCCAAAATAGTGTTATAAGTTTCATTGGAGTATAACAGCACTTCTTCCTTTTATTCAGTGAAACGAGGTCTTTGCACTTCTTTAGTTCATTCACTTTGATATGTGAAGTTCCACATTACTGCAGACAGCCCATTATTGAGCTATTAACAATTATTGTATATGTTTGTCACCGAGTTCTCAGTTTTTGCTTTCCAATATCTGATTTTTTTTTTTTTCCATCCTACTATGCTACATTTTTGAGGTTCTGTAATATGTCAGGGATGATTTGCAGCGGAAATACCAACCTGAAAGGAATCATAGTGGTCCCCTGTTATACTGCCAAATGAAAGATTCACATAATGTTACAGCTGGTATGACTTGCATGCATTCATGTGTTTAAAATATACCTCTTTTTTTTTTTATTTCGGGTTAATCGGTCTTGTCTTATACAATGGAAAATTCATCTGAAGTTGTTTCTCTTGTCAGTTATATTTTTTTTTAAAACTTGAAATAGAATTGCTCTGACATTGCAGCAACTTCACGTGAGGAATCATCAGAAGGAAAAATTGTCCAACGTAAAGGACGGTTTAAAGTTACATCTGCCGATGTGGGTTCCAAGGTACTTAAGTATCATGTTCTGCTGTTATCTATAAGCATAGGAATTAAAAAACAGCAATTTCAAACTTTAGGTCATCAAATATCTGACGCTTTTTGTTGTTGTGGCACAAGCTATTTTCCAGGGGAGGAGGGGGTAGCAATGATAACATAGTATTTTGATTACTGATTCATGAATTATGTCGGGTCATTTTCTTGGGTCGCAAGTTTGGTGGTCACATCCACCAATGTAAAGTTAAGTATAGTGCAGCACAAATGGATCAAATAGCAAGAACTTGATCAAGATCAGGATGCTAAGTATAGTTAGGTATTAGGATTATATACAAGAGGACCACCAAGCAGGAATGGGTCATTTTATTAAAGTTTTGAAAGAATCTGTAATATGTAACAGGCAAGCAAAATTTTACTCTGGATTGAAACTAGGCCAACCTTTGGCTTATGAGACGGCTGCTTCTGCTGGAAAATACAACCAACCAACAGAGTAAAGCACCTTAAAAACCTTTAGTTTAGTGGATATACTTGATGAGAGTATCAAATTTTGTTGCTCGAAAAGTAGAGCACCTGGAAATAGAACCTCTCTGCAGACTAATTTGTGGCTGAGATAACCTCACGGGAAGAATAGCATCTGCAGTAAGGACATTCCCATGGAAGTCCTGCACAGATAATTGAGGACATCCATTTGCAGTTTGTTTTAAAGAAATCATATGTATATATAGACTTTTGCTGGCTTATTTTTTAGTTTTGATCATGTACTGCAAAGATAAGGTGGTTTCACTTGCTGAATCAAGATTTTGGATGAGAAAATCATCTGGGCATTTGGGAACTCATGCGAACGGTTTAGTTGCCAATTGTTTTGAGTTTGGTTTTATCATTGTATTTTTTTATTTTTCTTATTTGAGCATTTTCTTGTTTGGATCTTTATGATGAAAGAAAAGAATAATTTGGCTTGGTCAAAACCAAATTCTTATTGGAGTTGCAATCTTATTATATCTCATGATCTTTTGCATTTGTTGTCAATTAGGTATCTCCGGTAGCAAACTGTGGGGTCAATCCAGTAGGTGGGACACCAACAAAATCTATAGTCAGCACTGCTTCACTTCTTCCAACATTGCATTTTTTATTGCAGCAAAATACTGTGCAAAAGGTCTGGTACTGATTTCTTGTACAATCGATGCATATCTTTGTCCTTAGCAATTTATATTTCTATATATGTTGTGGGCAGGAACAACTGATTAAATTGATCAACTGGGCGGAGCAAACACCTGGTATGTTTGGAGGACCTTTTCCATTTTTTTTGCAATATTTTTATATGTTTGTGTTAAGAACATCATGCTCATCTAACTAGATCCTATAAAAACAAAGCACCCAGTCCCACACTAGCTGAGGCTCTAGTATCGGATCTGGCAACAAGTTCCTTCCAAGCAAGCACATAATGCAATGCCCTCATAATAAATTGATTTTTACACCTCCAATGAAAAGCATATTCACAATGTTCAGTCAAATGAAAACTTGCTTAAGGTATCTGAGGAGCAGCTGAGGAGACAAGATTCTGAAATTTTCTACCATTTCCCGTACTCAATGCAATGCAATGCATTGTGCAGACTATGTGTGCGCATGGAAGAGCATCATGTTCATCTAACTAGATCCCTCAAAGCCAAAGCTCTCCAGAGGAGACTCTAGCACCGCATCTGGCAACAAGTTCTTTCCAAGCAAGCACATAATGCAATCCTCTCATATAAGTTGATTCTACCACCAAGAATAAAAACACGAATTCACAATGTTAAGTAGAAATGTACTTAAGGTATGTAGTACAAATAGAAGAGACAAAAATCCAAAATTATCAACCATTTCCCTACTCAATGCAATAGTGCTCGTGAAAGCAGAATAATGTTTCTTTCTCAAATTATATACAACCATTAGATTTGTTGAGATCATCATTCTCATCTAAATAGATCCTTTAAAACCAAAGCACCTAGTCCCACACTGTAGCTGACACTCTAGCACAGATCGGACAACAAGTTCCTTCCAAGTAAGCATGCAGTGCAATGCTCTCATAATAAATTGATTATACCACTGAGCCTTGAAGGCTTATACTCCTTTCCAAAACTCACAAGGACTGCCTTTGAGAGTTTGAAAATCACATGGTTGACCTTGTTATGCAGCATTGGTAGGAAAAAAAGCGAGGATTCACACAAGATGAAATCCTTCAAGATATCAAGGAAAAAACTCTAAAACTCCAACTGGAGAATACAAAACCTCATTCTCGAGATAGTAAGGATAAATATCAGCAATATTAAAAATTCTGAAAATACCCATACTATTAGGTAGATCAATAACATATGCATTATTATTGGTCTTCTATGGGATTTGGTATGGCCCCATACTTTTACTGCTATAGCTTGTTGTAGGTGCCAACCGGAAATCTTTCCTTGCAAAGGAATACCGTGATCATGTCCCTTCAGCAAAAACTTACTCCTTGTGATGCCTATCCGCAACTGCTTTATACTTAGCATTAGCAGCTTATATCTCACCTTGGCCTGAATATCTTGAACTTGTTTTGCAAATCTTTCAATAGCAGCTCTAAATTCAAGTCTCTTATTGATATTTACTAAGTCCACCACGTGCCTTGGAACCTACAAATAAATTATTGGGAAGGGTAATTGCCCTGTCGCATTATGTTTTACATTGTTATATGCACATTCCGCCTGTGCAAGTGCTAAATCCCACTGCATTGGCTTGTCTCCATATATGCTCTGAATCAGGTTGCATAGAGTCCAATTAAGAGACTTAGTCTATCCATCAGTCTGTGGATGAGTTGTGCTGCTATAATTCAAAGAAGAATCAATCATCCGCTACAAAGAATTTGCTGTCTCTATCTGAGATAATAGTTTTAGGCATGCCATGCAATTGAACCCTCCCAAGATTTCACAATCCGAAATCTTGTAAGGGATAAAATGCGATATCTTAGAAAACTTGTCAATGACAACAAACACAGAATCCACCCCTCTTGGGGTGCGTGGCAAGCCAAGAACAAAATTCATGGGCAAGTGTAGCATTTTTTAGGAACCGACAAAGGCATATACAATCCTGTATTCTATGCTTGTCCCTTGGCTGTTTGACAAGTATAGCATTTTCGAACAAATCTGTCAACATCATTCTTCAACTGTGACTAGTAATCTCTCCTGCACTGCAGTAATTATTTTTTCCTTCCAAGTGACCTGCTAAGCCGCCTCCATGCAAATCACAAATAAGTTTTTCCCATCAAAAGGCCCTCATGTATGTGGAAATCTTTAGCTAGATTTTTCTGAATGCACCTGTGCCAGATTTTTCCAAAATCCTTATTATCTGCATACTATTTTCAAGCAATCAAGACCAACAATCTCCTCAATGTTACCAATAAAGCTGCTCGCGTACTCAAAGCATCTGCCACTTTTTTTCGAATTCCGGCCTTATGCACTAATCTAAATGAAAACTTCTGTAGAAAAGTAGTCCACCTTGCATGCATGCCATTGCTTATCCTTTTCTGACTATTCAAGTACTTCAAAGCTTGATGATCAGAATAAATGATAAACTCCTGCCCAATCAAATAATGCTCTCAATGATTGAAAGTTCGAAACATAGCATAAAATTCTTTGTAATATGTGACCACTACTGCCAGGCATCACAATTTCTCACTTATCTGCATACTATTTCAAGCAATCAAGACCAACAATCTCCTCAATGTTACCAATAAAGCTGCTCGCGTACTCAAAGCATCTGCTACTTTTTTTCGAATTCCGGCCTTATGCACTAATCTAAATGAAAACTTCTGTAGAAAAGTAGTCCACCTTGCGTGCATGTCATTGCTTTTCTTTTTCTGACTATTCAAGTACTACAAAGCTTGATGATCAGAATAAATGATAAACTCCTGCCCAATCAAATAATGCTCTCAATGCTTGAAAGTTTGAAACATAGCATAAAATTCTTTGTAATACATGACCACTACTGCCGGGCATAACAATTTCTCACTAAAAAATGCTACTAGCCTCCTTTCTTATAACGAAATAGCCCGAATGTCAACTCCACAAGCATCACACTCTACCTTAAACAACTTCTGAAATTTAGGCAGTGCTAATACATGTGCTCTGCTCAAGGAATAATGCCCAATCAAATAATGCTCTCAATGTTTGAGAGTTCGAAACACAGCATAAAATTCTTTGTTATAGATGGACCACTACTGCCTGGCATCATAGTTTCTCACTAAAAAATACTACTGGCCTCCTTTCTTGTAATAGAATAGCTCTAATGTCAACTCCACAAGCATCACACTCTACCTTAAACAACTTCTGAAAGTTAGGCAGTGTTATTACAGGTGCTATGCTCAACTTTTCCTTAATCAATGCAAAACTCCTTTCTACAGTCTCGTTCCAATCAAAATTTTCCTTCTTTAGACACTTAGTGATAGGTGCTATAATGCTGTTGAAGTCTCGAATAAATCTCCTATAAAAGGTCGCTAAGGTATGAAAACTTTGTACCTTACTGACTGTTTTTAGGATTGGCCTGTCTCTAATGGCATGCACCTCCTCATCAACATGAATCCCATCAGCACACAACATAGCCTAAAAATAACAATATGTCAGTTATAAAAATACACTTATTCATATTGATATACAGCTTCTTCTCTTGCGTAACCATCAGTACGGCCCTTAAGTACTTAATATGCTCATCTTCAGCATGACTATAAATCAAGATATCATCAAAATAAACAACAAACTTGATAAAAGGTTTCAGAACTTGATTCATAAATCGCATAAAAATAATCGTGGCATTGGACAGCCTAAATGGCATCTTCAGCCACTTATACAACCCCTTCATTGTCTTGAAGGCAATCTTCCATTATCTCTAGGTCTCATCCAAATTTGAGGCTGCCCACTCAGTAAATCAAATATTGAAAACACCACAGATCCGTATAACTGATCAAGCATATCATCTAGCCAAGGAAAATTGGAAAATCTGTACCCTACTATAATCTGACTAATGATCTTGCTATCACATACATCCACCAGCTACCATCTTTCTTAAGGGCCAGCAATGCGGGTACTGACATGGACTCTTGCTCTCTTCCATAGCAATGATTCTACCTTTTCTCTCAGAATCTTCCCTTCCTTTGGACTCATCCTGTAATATGGAAGGTTTGGCAGGCTGGCTTTAGGGATCAAATTAATTTGGTGTTGCACATCCCTTATGGGGAGTCCTCAAAAATTTCTTCTGACTTAATTCCTGCAAACTCCTCTAGTAAAGGGTTGACTGCATCTAACACTGCAATCTCATTCTTTTCTTCATCATTGCTGGTCATGCTTTTTACCACCAATAAGTACAACTCTTTGGTCTCTTTGTAATTTGTTTCAAACTCATGGCAATGATTAACCAAAGTTAGGAAAGCCTTTCCCTCCACTTAGAAGTTTTTGACAAAGAACTTTCCTTGAAAGGTAACAGTGTAAATTTCATTCCACTTTTGCTAAGCTTATATATATTCTCTCTGCCCTTATGCCTAGCATCAATACCAAACTTCCAAGGTCTACCAAATATCAGATTACAAGCATTCATGTCAATAATATCATAATACACTTCATCCTTATATCTGCCTATAGAAAAGGGTATCTTTCACCTCTCAGTTACTTTAAAATTGTCAACTGCTTTAATCCAGCCAATAGTGTAAAGGTTGGGATGCTGCTCTATAGTCAATCCTAATCTCTTCATAGTCTCCCTACCAATTATATTTTTATAAGTTATAACTACAACGGTCAATTATTAAATCAAAGAGAGATGTTAATTGTGCACCTAGTATGGAACAATTTATTTCGTTGTGTATCATCCTCCACCTTAAGCAATAACATTAGCCTCAGCACCATATAAATCTAGCTTGGCTCATTATACTCTTCTCCATCTCCATCTGGCTCACAAAGGTATTTGTTACCATCATCAGCATCTTCATCCTCTCTCCATCAAATTAATAGCCTTCCTCAATGGGCAATCACTAGAATGGTGACCCTGGTTGTTACACTTATAACATTTCATGGAAACTAGCTTAGCATAAGGGTTATTCGCTCGCTGGTTATCTCGATCATAATTGTCCCTTTGATTATTTCCTCTTATCGGCATTTGTGTCCTATCAATCTTGTCTACTTTACTTTTTTGCTTAGGCTGTGAATTATTCTGAGGCATTTTGCTCTTATCTATATTAAATCAGTTTGACTCACCCCAATTTCATTACATGGAATTAAATCTGCCAACACTAGAGGAACACTCCTGAATCATCATTTCAGCTTTCAGCATCATGTTCCTTGCCTTTGAAACACTACTAACCATTTGAATGCCTATACAATCCTGTGTTGCTTGAGTCAAGCCTGACATATATCTCATTTCCTGCTGCCCTTTAGTTTTCAACTACTAACTTCATTTTGGTAGCCTAAGAAATTCAGTAGTATAGTATGAATCATTCTCTATCCCTCGATACACTTCTAGTAATTAAATAGAATCTAGTTATAATCTGGGAGAAGGAATTGCAGCTGTAACAACTGCTTCATCCGAAACCAAGTCTGAACATGAGGTAACCCTTGCCTCAACTAATTATCTGACAATCTCTGTTGCCATGCGGATGCTCCTCCCCTCAATTTGAATGTGACCAGTCTCGCCATCTTCTCATCTTAGATATTTAGATATTCAATGAATCGATCATACTCATATAACCAGACAAGAAAATCCTCGATATTGAGATCTCCATTAAAGGATGGGATGTCTGCTTTCAGACGAAAGTCTTCTGACCCCCTCGTGTATGGATCAAAGTCATGATATCAATTAGAATCTGCATATTCTGCTTCTCCCCGATCATCGTAATGTTCTTGAATGCCTACATAGTTTGGTTATCTACGTGGGTTTGTAGGAATAGCTATATTGATAGGTAAGCCATAAGTTCCATCTTTCGACAAATCCCCTATCTCCATCACGATACGTGTTTACATTGATCCCAAGAGCATCGAACCACTCACATAAGCCCTCTAGGGTTCGTTCCATATGTACAACTCGATGCTCGAGCACCTTTGTTTGTTGCTCCTATGTTTTAGGTGTTGCTCCTCGGGCATGTCTGGCCTCCAATTTCACTTAGCCTAATTTGAATGTTGACTAGCAGAAAGATATAAATGGAAAACCTTTAGGTGTGTCCCTACTTCTATTTAGCCTTTGCAGCCACCAGTTTATCCAATGCCTAATATTTTCATGTCTGACATCATCCCAGTTGTTTGTGCTCTCAACAATTTGGTGGAGTTATCTTATATGAAACTTAATCCCTTGCTGAACACCTAACAATATCGATTAAATTTATTACACAGCAGCTGTTATGGTGGGACAACTCATAATAATGACAGGGTCTTTTGTTTTTGGCAACATTTGGCTTTGGCTTTGCACCTGACTTTGCATCTGCTGGCTTTGGTAGGGGAAAGTCAATACCATTATTTTTAACTACAAAACTCAATTAAGCCTTAATCCCAAACTAGTTGGGATCAGCTACATTAATCTTTTTACTATATTCTGCTCTATTTAGGACTACACTTTTTAAAAGATATAGAGGTTCAAGATTTTTACTTCTTCATCCTATGTGATTTTTGATATACCCATGCCCCTCTTTTTCTTCATGTATCAAATCACTCCACATTAGCGCATCCCTTGGCTCACATTGTACATGTCTAAACCATCCAACTTGTCCTTCTCTTAATTTATCCTACCTTTTTTTGAATTACTTCATTTCTTGTTCCATCTTTTCTTGTATATCCATATCAACATTCTCATTCCGGTCACACTCATATTGTATACATATTGTTGTCGAACTGCCCAGCATTTTGTACCATAAAGTGTAGCTAGTGATATGGCTGCCCAATAAATTTTCTTTTCAACTTGGTAGATATCTGATATTCATTTATCTCAGTTGTACTCCATTTCACCCAACCTGCTTTAATGCTATAGATAACATCCTTTTCAATCTCCCTTCATTATGAAAAATTGATCCCAATATCAAAAATGATTATTTTTAAGAACTTCATGATCCTCAATTTTCACACTCTATCTATTTCTACTTTTACTAAAATTATATTCTTTGTATTTCATTGCGATCTTACATAACCTAAAATCCTCATATTCTAATACACTCGTCTATAATTTGAACTTATGATTAATCCCAACTTTAGTTTCATCCACTTCAATTATCATCCGCAAATAGCATGCACTGAGGAATATTGTCCTTAATATGCTTAGTAAGCTCATCCATAATTAGCGCAAAAGGTAAGGATTTAGAATAGATCGATGGTGTAAACCTATTGTAACTGGAAACTGTATTATCACCAGCAGTTCTTATATTAATTATCGCTCCATTGCATATGTTTTTAATCACCTTATTATATCTAATTAAACCTTCTTTTTTTCTTAACACCTACAATAAGATTCCTTTGGGGACTTTATTTATATGCTTTTTGGAAATCACTAACATCTATACGAGGATCTTTTTATTTTCTCTTTATTTCTCCATTAACCTCTGAAGGAGAAAAATAGTTTTCATAATCAATCTTTGTGGCATAAAATCAAATTGATTCTCTGATATTTTTATGTCATACATATTTATGCTCAGTCACCTTTTTCTAAAGTTGCTTAGTATGATTTATAAAATTAATACTATGATAGAATAATTTTGAATTTTTTTTTTTATTTTTATAAATCGGTACTATAGTGCTCTTGTTCTATTTGTATGGCATCTTCTTGATATTTAACGTCTTATTAAGCAAATTAGTCAATCAAGTTACTCCCACATCACCTAAACACTTCCGATTGTCAATTGGGATTCTATCAGGTCCAACCACTTTCTCTTTTCTTTTTTTCATAGCATCTTTTATCTTAAATAATCTAATTCTATGCTTATACTTGACATTTATATCTTCAATGGAACTAGCGAGGCATCTTAAATCTTTTACATGACCTTCATTGAATAGCTTATCAAAATAACATCTCCATCTTTGTTTGATTTCGTCCTCCTTGACCAAAACCTTTTTGTTTTCATCTTTGACACATTTAACCTTTGTCAAGTCTGTAATTTTCCTTTTTCTTAGTCTTCAATCTTAGAGATGTCTTCATTCCCGTCATTAGTTTCTAACTCGTAATATAACACTTAATGTGCTTTGAATCCATCCTCCTGAACCACCTTCATAACTTCGTTAATAGTGATTATTTGTCCCCAAAAAATGGCCATGGTTTAGACCATTGATGCACATGCATGAATATATACACCTGCCAACCACACCATGCACACACGTGCATGCACTCACACAAAAGTTAACAGAATTTGGAAAAAAATTTTATGAGGTTTATTGCTGACTCATTTAGATTTTGGTCAAAAGTAATAATAAGTTCTTTACTGCTTATGTATCCTATTCTGCTCAAGAAAAAGAGTTTTGTCCAAGTCCCAAGGCATTACGTCTAATTTGCTTAAGTGAATCCATTTTTGAATAAAAGTTGGTGTCTGAATATGAGTGCTTTAATCTCAAACTTAGCAAATGCCAAATATGTCACCCTCCTTGTAGTTATTTTGGCACGTAGAAGCTGATGTCATTTATTATCTAAATTTATATCTATGTGCATCTGTATGCATGTCTTACTAGTATCTTTATGCATATGTATTTCAATGTGCATGACTTTGTAATGTGGAATTTGCCATTTAAACAGGTTGTCAGACAAGTATTTGTGATGTAGGCGCTGGTGATTTACCACAGGTATGATTCTGTCTATGTGAATGGTCTTTGCCTGCATAGCATTAGAAATATATATTGTATTGCATGTCAGAGGAAGCTTGTAGTCACTACATCCTGTTGTATTCGAGAACTAATTAATTGTGATTTTAATTCTAATTGCAGATGTTTTGAACTTGTGAAATTTTTTGTATCCATGCAATCAATCTCTTTTACCCATCTCTTTGAGCTTGTGATAACCTATGCCATCATCTCATGTGAGAGCACAGCGCATCTTCTTTTTTTTTTTTTCCTGGCAGTCTGATAATTATGTCAAATTTGTATCTTATGCTTATAGGAGAAACTGGTTGACCTACACTTTTCGCGAAAAGTACCATGAACATTTTCTGACTGTAGACATTTAAATTTGTTCTAGTCTAGAAATTGAGGTTGCATTTAGTTCGAGAGTAAATAGCCTGGATTATGTTGGTTAAATGGGATAAGTTAGATGGAAAAATGGAGGAGTAGCTATTCCACCTTTTCATATGAGATCCATTTTTTGGTTAACTATAGTAAATATATGTTAGGAGGAAAAGTAGAGCATTTACTGGACCAACTTTTCAAAATTATTTATTTTGCCCCTTGTAGAAGGTGGTTAAACCCAGGTGTTAAAGCTATCGCTGAATAAGATGGAATAAATGGGTTAAAAAACTTTCATCTCATTTTATTTCCCAACCAAATGCACCATAAGAGTTCCTGCACAGCTGTTTGGGTATCTGCATAAGGCATTTTTCCCATTTGCACGTTGTTACAGAAATTACTGAGTATCACTCTAAATTTGTAAATACTAACACTGAAGCAAGAGCAATTAGGAATTGAGAAATAGTCCTCATCTTCCTCATCAGACTAGATATGGCTAGTTACCTATGTAGATTGCATTCTAATGACAAAACAATTTGAAGGTATGTCTTCACATTAAAGGCAATGGCAATGATGTGTAATTTAAGTGTTAGGTATGACATCAATGGTAGAAGCAAAATGTGTAACCTTTTACTTCAATAATGTTTAAAAGGCATGTGATAAAGGAATGACAAGCTTAAGAACTAATTATAGCAAGATTTAAGGATCTGTCCATCCAGATACCATGCTGTCCTTGGACCTGACTAGCACAAGCAGTGCCAGCATTTAAACCGTCCTGCAGGATGAAGGATTTCTTGTGGCAATGAATCTTAATTAGCTGGCTCAGCTCCAAGCCCTCATCTTTTTTTCTTTTTATAAGAAAAGGTTGCTAATGGTCTGGAGTTTTGAAGAAACATGAACGATATCTAGAAAATTTGTGATTGGAGAGCTTAGCCAGCAACAAAATATAGAGTGATATTTTGTGAAGGACTCATAAAGCCAATCCTTGTCCAGGGCTTGTTATCTTTATGCCAGAGTATGAAAATCTTTTGTATATGAAGTGTTGTTACACAATACTTTCATGTATAATATTATGCCATACTTCATGGGGTGCTCTAACTAGACTGGCAAGCGGTGACTGCACCGATTGTATTTCTCTGTATACGTGGGTTTTTTCTCTGATCAAAGTATACTTGCTTCCAGAGCATGGTCTCAACAATGTTACTGTCTTTGATAGTGGAACATTTCTTTCATGGATGTCGTCTTTCTGCAGTCTATATGGAGCCAAGTCAACTTTTTTGCAAATTGTTTTGGTTCTTGCATGTATCATCCTCTAATTTAGTTTTTGTAATTTGATGGCAACCTTTTTAGGCTGTCCTTCAGAAGCTCCCCATGAATGCATCAATTAAGCTGCTCATCAGCAGCCGACTACTAGAAATAGAGATGTTGGTGGGCAGATTAACCATTCGGACATTCACAATGGGGTGTGTATTGTCACACTGCTGCTTGGTTGCACTGTCATTGGCATGAGGTTTTTTTCCTTTGGTGATGGTCTACAACCAACGATCTCTTTAGGATATTAAGATGATTTGGCTGAGTCGATGGATTAGTGATAAGAAGTTGAAATCTGTAGATGAATCATATTGACAGAGCATCACATCTCTCAAAGTCTCAAACACTGAACTAGAAAACGGGAGAAAGTAATAGATTGAAATTTATTCAGGAGAAATTTATACATTTATTTTTTTTATCTGATTGATTACCAGTGTGATTTGGCTTAGTTCGTAATGCGAATTTCTTCATATACAGCTATCTCTAGCTTCTAGCAGGGAGAGAGAACTGCAGGCTTATCTGGCCAATCTGCAACTAAGGTATAGAATCAATTTTCTTCCATGTTTGTGTTTTTGGACCTTAGACTGAAACTTGTCTTAATTCAGCATTCGGAAACTTGGTGAAGATGTGCAAAAGTTAAAGTTGAGAAATGCTCAGGTAAGTTAATATAGTACTTGCTAAATTAAATTTGCAATTTATTTGTCCTTGTCTTTAAGTTATAGTTTTTTATAATGAGAAAGTGACAAGTAGGCTCCAGTTGAACAATTACCTGAATACTATCTTCTGACTTGATTTATAGCATCCAGAAAGTTGAAAATTGGTTTGTCTATTTTTTAGAATGTCATGATCAATCAACAGTTTGGATTTTCAATTTACAGTTGGTGATAATTTGTAGGGCATTTGCTCTATCTGTACCTTCTATTTTGGGAATACCTGATCCTTAGGCAAGAAAACCTGGGAAAAAATTCTAATTTTAAGCAATATATCTCATTGTATCAAAATGGTGGCATGATTGTTATGTTATGGCCATCCCATTTTGGAATTTTATCGAGTACATATTATCTGTGCAGCTAGAACAACAAATCAATGAGAGGACACGAAAGGCACAGGAATGACAATTGCTGCAACACAGTATTTGTCATAGAGCGAAGTACCTTGTTTGCAACTGCTCTGGGTCCTTTCCATGTAATTTCTTTGTAAAATTATGATGCCAGGCAGGTTATGCACCCCCAATTTTGCATGGTTCTTTTGTTGGGAAACTCTATAATCTTGTAAGTTAATTGTTATATGGTTAATTCATATTAATTTATTCGTGCAATACTTTTACATTGGTTGGATAGCCGGCTGAGGGGACATTTAATTCCGATCCCCCGAGACCTGTAATACCTTTTTTTTTTTTTTTTTTTCATCATGTTCCATTTCATATCTCCATGTACGGTAAAATGTGGGGATCGTTGAGCTGCTTCTTCTAGAATTTCTTGCCTGTCTGGTTTACGCGTCCTCAAGGTAGACCGGTACGCGACTAGGGCCAGACGGGCATCAAGACACGCCAAGAGGTTCCATGGCAATGCTACATTTGAGGTGCTCGAGCATGCTTTCAGTTGACCTTTTTTGGACCGAATGTACAAGATATTTCCTCTTTTGATATCTCGGAAATGATGGATGTCATCTTAAGTTGATAAGTTAGAGAAACAAAAGGAAAGTAGGAGAAGCGAAGGAGAATAAGGAGGGAAGAATGCATAGCAAAACAGAAAAGTTTCATTGAAGCTCAGAGGTTTAAAAAAGAAGCGTTTAATATTCGGCCGTTGGGTTGCTTTTTTAAGGACTTTTTACACCAGCGTCATCGCGGGTCCTGAAGGCCTCCCGTTCCACGTACCACTTTATGGCCATAAGGTCATTTTCGGATAATCCAAAATTAAAGAAGCTGCCGAATCTTTACGTCAAAAAACGCAAGCATCAGAGTATTGAATCCATGGTCAAGGAACAAAATTCAAATTTATGCTGGCATAACCGCATGCTTAAAGCATTAACCCAGATAAAGTAACTAAAATGGATAGGGCTTTCATATCTGGTCCCAGACGTAAAAAATACATCTAGAACAAATTACTCCATATAGAACGTTCAGTTCTAGTGACCGTACTTCTGAAACTCCCACTCGCTGTTGTCTGCAAATTCAAAAGAATAATCAGGATGCGGTAGCATGCACGAATCAACTTTCTACTATGATGACGACAAGGACAGTTACCCAATGGGCAAACTTGACGAGTCTTGAGCCACCGACTGATGCAATGGAAGTGAAAAGCATGATTGCAGACACCTGTTTTCAGCAAAACAATAATTTTAATCAGGAAAGATCAATTAATTAAATACAAAAAATTCAAAAATCTTCCACTCAGATTACCGAGAACCTGTCAGTTCAAAGTCAATCGTCACACCTACAGCAATTCTCTTCATTAAAGGAAGAACCCAGCAGTAACAGATGCTAGAGAAGCATCATGATCTGTTCCCTCCTTTCTTACCTTATGATGGTAACTTTTCACAAGACTTTAGCTGGTTCGTCGGGTCGGTGGCTTAAAGTTTCAGCCACTGACTGAGCCAAAACCAACGCCCCCCCCTTCTTCTCTCCCGTCTTTCTTTTCCCCTACATTTAGGTCTAAATTGATTTCCATCAAAACCTCTTATTATTTTTTATTTTCCAAGAACTTGGTTTTGGTTTGATTTCCATGGAGGCCCTTGACTATTTAACTTGAGATGGTTGTCAAACTAGGATCGGAAAAATGCGTAACTTCAAGGTATTTCCAACTTATGGTCAGAGTGAACAAAAGATAAATAAATACATTAGGCACCAAAATAAGATGCCATTTGATATCCATTGATGGATATAAAAAGCAAAGACCCAAGGCAACATCTGTACAAGAAAAAAAAAAGAGGTTATGATAGAGTTTAAAGAAAAAAGGATGCAGCCTCGCATAGAAATGTTTGATGAGTGAGGACATAATTAGTTTGAATGAGGCTTGATGATTCTCATTATAGTTATGTTTCAGCCTAAGGATGAAACATATCATTTTTTAAACCATTTCGGCCTAAGATTACAAAAACTGTCCAGAGACCCTATCTAACACCAAAAATACTCCAAATTATTGTGTGATATTTCTTGGATTCTTTTATTTCTCCTATCTTTCTATTTTTTGAAATTTCCTAGGTCTTTTGATTAACACCGAACTTAGGGCAAGAATGTCAAAACCATTGAAACTGTCAAAACCATGACCCTAAAACCGAAAATGAGTTTTTTTTTTTTTGATAGGTCAAAAGGAACGGGGGGTAAACCTAATGCAGCTACTCTCGAAGGCTCCCACCCAGCCGGGAAATATTAAATTGGAGATGCTAAATTTATGCAGCTTCTCTCTCATCAGAAAGTGAGTACGTCAATCCAACACCACTAAGGTGCTAGTTGGATAGTACGGGAAACAAGAGACCCTAGCCCCTCATCCACTCTACCTGACATGGGCCCTAGGGGTTAACCCTGGATTTAAGAATCAACCACGGCATCCTTCATCGAACTCACATCAAATGGGTATGAGGTAAGGCCCTATCCAACCAGGCTACTACCTTAATGGTGAAAATGAGTTTTCAAATATTGATTCAGGGTTACACTTCGAAATTAGCTCATCTAAAATGGATTGAGTACACTGCAGTGCGATGAGAAAATTCCTTTACAAGTGTTTCTAGTATTTTTGTAACCAGTAATATTTTGATTTATGTAAGATTAACCAAAACTATGATTTGGATGCATCACAATAGACAAGATAAATAGTGAATATGTTGAGAATATAGCAAACTAGAAACTAACCAAATAATCCTCAATATAAAATTCTAAGTAGTCCCACCATTTATACCAGTCCGAACCATTCCAGTTTAAATTTACAATTCATGAGAGATAATGCAATTAAGCAACTTTTTTTGCAACATTGGAATCATAATTATACATAACCAGGAATCTTACAGATTGAACCATTGCATGTCCAGAGTGCAAGAAACTGATGATACCAAAATTATGTAGGAAATTCTATAATAACTCTAGGTTTGTTAACCAAACATCACTTCTAGCTTGACAGTTGACATCAAGTCAACTCAACTAAATCTTGATCCCAAACTAGTTTCAATCTGCGACATGAATCCTTTTCCTCTATTCTGCTCTGTTTAGGGCTGAAAATGAAGAGATACCAACTCCTTCCTTACCATTTTCATCTCATGTGATTTTCGGTCTACAACTACCTCTCTTTTCTTCCATATATATCAAATCACTCCATATTAGTGAATTCCCAGGCCTGCATTGTACATGTTTAAAACATCCAAGTTATCCTCTCAAATTGTCTTTAATTGGTGCTATCTTTACCTTGGTACAAATGAATTCATTTCTCCTTCTACCTTTTCTTGTATTACAATATATACATCTCAATATTATCATTTTGGCTATACTTATCTTGTGCACATATTGTGTCTAACCTCCCGTAGCGTAAAGCACTAGTCTAGTGAATGTCCTGTAAACTTTTTCATCCTACTTGGTAGGTGTCTGACATTCACATAATATCTTAATTGCACTTTTCCATTTTAGCCAACCTACTTTAATCCTATGAATAATATCCTCTATAATATCCCTTCATTATGAATAATCAATCCTAAATATCAAAAATGATTATTATTAAGAAGTTCATAATCCACAATTTCTACTCCACCTTCATATCTATTTTTAATATTACTAAAATTATATTTCTTGTATTTTGTCTTAATCCTACTTAACCCCTTAGATCTTAATGCACTCTTCCATAATTTGAATTTACAATGAATCCTGGCTTTAGTTTTATACACTTAAACTATCAGCCACAAATAGCATGCATCAAGGAATATCGTCCTCAATATGCTTAGTAAGCTTGCCAATAACTAGCACAAAAGATAAGGATTTTTAAAAAAAAAACTCTTGGAGTAAATTTATTGTGATCAGAAACTTATTAGTACTATTAATAAGACTTCTCCAGGAACTTTATTAGATACATTTGTAAATCAATAAAACCCATATAAAGATTTTGTTTCTTCACTATATTTCTCCATTAACATCTGAAGGAGAAAAATAGGCTTTATAAGTAATCTTCCTAGCTTAAAACCAAATTGAATCTTGAATATTTTTAAATCAAATTTCAATTTGTGCTCAATCACCTTCTTTCAAAGTTTCATAGTGTGGCTTCATGAGTTTAATACCATGATGGTTTGAATAATTTTGAATATCACCTTTTTTTTATAAATCAATCCTATAATGCTTTTCCTCCATTTATAAGGCATCTTCTTCGTATTTAAGATTTTATTAAATGAATTAGCCAACCAAGTTACTTCTAATATGACCTGAACACTTCCAAATATCAATAGGGATTCTACCAAGATCCTAAACATCCTTTATCTCAAATATCTAATTCAACATATATACTTAATTTTATGTCTTCAATCAAACCAATAAAGCATCCTAAATCGTTTACATGACTTTCATGGAATAGCATATCAAAATAGCATCTCCATCTTTCTTTGATCTTATCCTCCTTAACCAAAACTTTTTGATTTTCATCTTTTGATGCATTTAACTTGAGTCAAGTCTCTAGCTTTCCTTTCTCTTAGTCTTCAATATTAGAGATATCTTTCTCCAATCTTTAGTTTCCAACTTGCAATATAACTCATACAATTGGAATCTAGTCTCTTGTACCACCTTTTTTACTTCCATTTTAGTTACCTTATAACTTCATATGCTTCTCTGTTTCTACATTTTAGTAGTCTTTTATACCACTTTCCTTTAGCCTTCACCATCAATTGAACTTTCTCATCCCACCTCTAAGTTTTCTTACCGGAAGGCCTTTTTTCGTTGATTCTCTTAACACCCTTATAGCCACTTTCTTAATATTCCCACATGTCTCTTCCCACATGAAATTGATGTCCCTATCTAGACCCCATTTTCATTTCTTCAACATTCAATCCTTAAAAGCCATTGTCTCTCCTTGCAAATTCAATCACCTAGCACTCAGGTTTCTATTTTTTTAAGTCCTCTTCAATTTCCGAATAAACACATCCAAAACCACCAATCTACATTGGATAATTAAACTTTCACCAAACATAACCTTACAATCTTTACACAAAACTTGCATAATCTTTCTAGTAAGGAAGGATTTTATTTGACTAGTATAAGCATTAATGATATTAATAAACTCCTCTCCTAACACAAATTTTATGATGATTATTCTATTTTGTACTCTCTTAATATTTACAACTTTAACTGTTAAACTCTTATCTACAATAATTCCTATGTCATTTTTCTTCTCATCTTTTTCAGCATACCAAAGTTTATAACATGTTTTACCAACTTTACTTTTTCTCATATCCACTTAATCTCTTGCATGTAAGATATTTTAATACTCCTAATCATTATATCAATTAATTCCACTAATTTTCCTGTCAACAACATCATATTCCAAGTTATTAAATGTATCCTACTTTCTAGGACAAACTTCGTTACTCACACCTGCCATTAAAGTGTAAGACTCCTTACATATTTCGCACCACATCCGGGCACCAATGCGGCATATGTTGCTTCTGAGAACATCCTAATTAATCCTTGCTCACTTTTCACTACATCCAGTGTCTGATACAATCCTTTGCTACTAAAGAACGTCCCAACAATCTTCTTATATGGATACATGCCCATAGGATGAGACTCTAGTTTTATGTTGGCCATCAATGTACTGTACCCCTCCTTTATCCAGACTTGGAACCAGCCATGTACTAAATATGGTTCTCGACAGTTGAGATCAGCTAATCAATAATGCCATTGCACCAATCAGCATCTAATATCATAGATTTGTATAATTTATGCTCTTTCTAGTCTACAAACATATTAGTACAAAATTCATCAGAATGCTGAAAATTGTTAGTTCAAAGTGAAATGAATCAAATGGTTATTCTTTAAGTGGAATGACAAAAGAAAAATAAAGGCCAATGCACTGAAAAAATGATGCAGCATATTTTAGGCTTGTTGTACAATAATTGCAGCATAGGTAGAGAAAAAAGAATGACAATGTCCTACATGCATAACCAAGAGCTCAATACAGCAACAGGTGAAAGACAACATAAAGCAAGTAACATGGAAAGAAATGCCAGAGTGAGCATGCTAAAATGCACTAAGAAAAGAAAGGAAATAAAAGGACATGGGTTAAAAAAATGGATTAAAATCTTCTTTGGGTTAAGAAATTGGTTGCAAGATCATACACACTACATCACAAAACAATTAACCAAATCAAAAGATTTTGTTGCAGAAGTGCAACCAACAAATGTAAGCTTAACTTTCTCATCACACCCAGAACTTAAATCTCTAAAAGAAGACATGCACGTAATAAAAGCAAAGATACTCAACATCATCAGGTCTTTTTAAGTCTAGTTAATGATAAACACCAATAAGGGCTAAGAGATCAAATGTGTATTTCCTACATAATCAAGTATGTATTTCCTGCAATCCCTAGGATTGATGAAAGAGAGATTGTAATAACAAATATAACTCCCCTTTTCATGATAGACCTCAAGCAAACGAACTTGTTTGCTCCCCATTACTCTATTGTAGAGATTTTGTTCATTCATAAAGGTGGCATGATAAACCCTGGTTGCAAAAAAAGACCAGCTTCTACATATAAAAAGAATATTGCTCTAAATCAAAAAAAAAAAAAGTGTTCTGACCTGATGACTTGATGATTAGGCTAATAGTTGACATGTTGTTTCCTGAAATTCCTAAAACTGATGACAAATATGAAAAACTAGAACATTCTTTAGCTAATAAATATCTTCCACTGTTGGCCACATCGGTGACATTGCAATACATCCTGTCCAAAAATAAGCAATAGCAATGACCTGCTCATGACATTCTATAATCCACTATTACACATCAATATTCATAACCAAGTAATACTTACAATTTAACCAATGCAGCAAGCTTTGACTATTACTACTTTAATCAGATACTGTGCCATATTTGTTAATGCAAGTCAAGAAAATGTGATAAGTTATTGAGAGAGAGACCACAAAAATACAAACACTTGTGGATATGCTTCAATGTCCTTTTCCCCTAAATCATTTCAAGGAGGGGATTTGTAGCTCTCATCTATATTCAATTCTATCCTTCATTATATAGGACTTAACTAGCCTACTTTGGAGATTGATGGAAAATTAAATTGCAGTGCAGGTTCAAGTGTGCACAAATTCAATGGAGAGTCTAGAGCACCTAAAATTGATCACAAGTTCAAAGAAAATAGTCAAAAATATTGTTTATTTAATTATAGTTGTTCTTGCGCATAAGTGAATTATTTTGCTATATTCCAAAAAACACATGCTAAAAGGGTAACATAATTTACGAAACTTATAATAGCAAAAACTGGGTACAAATGTGTTTTAAACTTTATATAAATAATAATGGGTATATGTTCTTTGAGGGAAAAAATTGGGTGTTTATCAGCAATTGCAAGAGTCAGACCAGGATTCCTGGGGCACAATAACAAAAATAGAAGGTTTCAGCTTCAGATTGCAGTTCTCTTCGAATCTAGCATTCCCCCTCCCCCTTTCTCTCTTTGGCTTTTTTCTGGGGGGGTGGGCAGGGGAGGGGGTGTCAAGAGGTCCAAACTGAACACTAGTAGATAGTTTATAAACTGCAGCCAAGCTTGAACCTGGTAATACCTGATGTAGACCAAGCTAAGACTCTGCTCCTAATGGCTCATCCAAGTCGCATGTCAAGCTTGACATGATAAAAAGTCAAGCAACCAGTGGTTATTAAAATGCATATTCATATCACATTTCAAATTACAAGGGCAGGTTATCGGCACAACAAAAAAATGTGCATTTCTTTCCATCATTGCTATTAGTTAGCATCGTTGAATACCGACAGGCAACCACATAAAAGCATATGTACAGAATATAGCACATATATCTTGCCTTCCTTTTCAACTCAAACTTGAACATCCTTTGGAGCCTTGGATTTAGTCAAGATATATTCTTGCATGTCTTTTTCCTTTCCCTTCATTTTTAAAGAATTAAAGCTGAATGCGTGTGCTTAGATAAATTCATAATAAATTTTCAGATAGTGCTGCTACTATGTAAACTGCATAGCAGCTTTTCAATTGGCATTTCAGTTTATTTGTTCCTTTGAGATGAATGTGACTAAGGCAACTTTGTCAAAATATAGCGTCCTCCCATATCATCCTGGAAGAATTTTGGAGGTTTGCTCAAAGGTTTCATAAGCTTAAACTGTGACTAGTAAAGTAGTTTCTCTACCTGCTAACTACATATATAAGTTCCATTGCAATCCCCTCCTTTCTCTTAGTTTTTCCTTAGTTAGAATTTGGTACTAATTTCTAAAAGGTTGCCCAAACCTAAAATCTATTCAATCTATTAAGCCTTCTCAGTCCTAGCCGTACCTTTTAGCCAACCCTGGACTTCATGGAAAAAGGCTAGGGTGGTGGTGGTGATAATGATGATGATGATGGCAACTACGATGTAAATATGTAAATAAACTAGCAAAACTTTAGCCGCATGACAGATTACTTAAACCCATATGATGCACAAATTAAAGAATATTCAACATAGTCACATATATGTAGGATAAGTTTATGATTCTAGATTTCCATGAATCCTGTTTTTTATTTATATGTTTAAATGTCCATTTCATTAGTAGAAAGTAATTATAGCCTATCTGTATTTAAAAAAATAAATAACATGGTGTCACTTGACATGCCTGTCGCGAATATTTCTAGGCGGTTGCGTAACTTTCAATGCAAAAAAAAAAAAGAAAAAAAAAAAAAAGAAAGAGAGAGAGAGAGAGAGAGAGAGAGAGAGAGAGAGAGAGCATAATATGGCACAATGTGTATACAGCCCCTAATCAGCAGGAGGATGATTATTGATTCTCTAGTCATTGACCATTAGCCATTCTTTGGCAAAATCCAACCTAGCACCACTAAGCCCATTCATCAATGGGTTCATAAACAAATCAATATAAATAAAAAAATGATGATAAAAAAAATCCACCAACTATTAAGGACCTTATTTCAGAGACTACAAGCATGGTCTTTCGAGTTTCAAAGAGGGGGTAAACTAGCAGTAAATGTTGCAGTGCTAGACCAATATAATTTACTTCTCTTAGCTCCAATCAAGTAAAAGCAATAATAACTTTTATTTTTACATAAGCCCAAGTCAAACCAACTTCAAGTTTCATATCAACATCTTTCTGAAAAATTGGTCAAAGTAATCTAATATGTGGCCATAAAATTAAGAATCATGTTGACATAGAAATCTTGATTAATATTCCCAATAATAGCAAAATAATTCCTTATGCCCAAAATTAATTGGAAACACTCTTGAAAAACAAAGATTATTATTGTAACAAAAAGAATCTTCCATATGAGTTGAACATCCACTCAATGATGTATTGCTTTGATAAATCCAACAAGACATATTTGTTGGACAATGTGCAAAAAGATCTGCTATGCACAAAGTCTTCAAGTTAGCATGATCTCGAAACTTCTTCCAGCAATTTCAGTCATCAACCTATACCTAACTCTCCCAAGTTGATCCCACTAAACTCCAACCTAATCCAACTTGTTTCCACATTACTGCCCAAGCTATTCTAATCTCTTGAAATCAATTAAATCATAGACATAAGGAGATCCCAATTAATGTTCCTAATCGAAGAAAGATAGAAAGACCCTAAGACATTTTTTTTAGTAAAATTTGAGCTGGAGGATCTTGAGTAAAGAAAGGCCCTAATTGTATAGTGAGTCTTCAGAAACCAATATCCAATAATAAAATATGGTGTAAACTGTAAAGTAAATAACGCATCACTAGCAAGAATAAATAAATAAGTCAGCCACAAAACCTCTAAGAGGTTCGATACAGAAGAACATAAAATCCAGGACTTTCATATACGCCAACGAACAAAAAGAACTAAATTGCAGACTTACTAAAGCACAAACAAACAATCCTGGTTGATGTTTTATGAAACATCATCAAGTATTTTACCAATCATAAGCAAAAAAGCAAACCGGATGCTTACCCCAAGCAACAGTGCATTCCTCGCTAGTCGCACTCGCTTGATTCGCCTGGCACTCGATGCCTGACAAAATCTCAGACGACCAGATGCATCAAGATCCCAAACAACAAAAGAATCGAAAAAACAAATAAAAAACCCTAACCCAGTTATAAGCCAACCGCGCAGGAAAACGACCAACGAAGAAAGATATACTCACAGAGATCCATGATGTGGTTTCTGCATATAGCGCAGTTATCCACGACGATATCTACACCAATTCCAATTCAATAAATCAGTCAAGAAATCGATCAATATCATCCAAGCATCAGATCCAAGACATAGAGATGCTTAACAATCGCATCCCTAAGCCCAAAATCACTAGGGTTTGAAGCAAAAGAATCGGTGCTACAGTTTAGGGAGGGATCGGTCGCGTACCCCAGGCCCAGAGGGCGACGGCGTTCCACTTCTTGATCTCGAAGCGCTTCGGCTTCTTGGAGGACGACGACGGCCCGGCGGAGCCGCTCGATCCCTCGCTGATGGGAACCATGTTTATGTCCGTCTCCAGCGATGCCATCGGAACGAAGAATTTAGATCGAGGAAGGATTCGATCGATCAGAGAAAGGGACGGACGAGGGGGGGAGGGGAGACGACCTAACGTGCGGAAAAGGGTCGGGTGACCAAAAAACAAAGAAGAAGCGGAAGAAAGGGGGGTGGGGTGGGGTGGGGTGGCGGGCGGGGCGGCGTGGAGTTTATTGCCGAGTCCTACTCAGCGATTTTAAAATTTCATTCAATTATTTTTTTACGTATTCTTTTTTAAATAAAATTTTATTTAAAAAATTATTTTATTTTATTTAAGTTTTATATTTTTCTCACTTTTTTATTTAAAGGTCATGAACGATAGCCTGAATTCATTGAGAAAGTGTGTGTTAAAATTTATAAAACTAATTAATGGTCGGTAGACATGTATTCCTAATTACAATCAACTTATTTCAAACTAACATATAATGGGAATAGTTCCATGCTGCTTTATTTATGTGCGCATGAAATATTATCTCCACCAAGTGGTGGAAAGGATTAATATGGTTTTGAAAACTAGTACAATGTACACGAGATAGTTGAATCTTGATCTGCTTTATTTGTGTATAGAAAATGGTAGAAGCTAGTATTGGTACCTAAACCTCGTGTTTTATATACGTGACCAAGTAAAAGCTAAAGAGAGATAAGCTTATGCTTCCAAAACAAATAGAATAATCATATGCAGTTAAAGAAGAGTTGCAGGGAAAGATGCTCTCACTATTTTCGTAAGAAAAGATCCATGGGCCCACTATTGCTAGCTTGATAATATAGTATTCAATTATTGTTCATGTATTGCACTAAAATCTATGATTTATATTAGGGATATATAATATAAATTTATTTTCCACAACAATCGATTACGATTCGTTGAATTAACAATAGAAATCTATTATTAGATCAATTAAAACTTATAAAAAATCAAAGGAAATAAATCGTTCAAAGATATGTTGTTCATTATCCTAAGATAGATTCTCGATTTTCGTACATGATCAAATTCAAGAACTCTATTCAAAGATATAACTGGAAATCTCCCTTATGGGCATGATCATGCATGGAGAGGATGACAAAACTCTAAACTAGTGGATAATAATGATAAAATAATGAAAATAAAATATTTAAAACAATTGTGGAAGAAAAAAAGACATGAGAGAAATAGGTAAAGAGGAGGACTTTATTATTTATATTTCAGTTTTATTCAATACATCTTATAAGTTATTTATAATGATGTATAAATACCATACAAGAAATATAATAATAATTGAAATAAAATTGGACTAATGAAAAAAAATAACAAGCAATGCAGGATCATGCTAATAAAGAAATATGATACATAATAAAACTAATAAAGAAAAATATCATGAGATTAATTTTATGTGATTCCAATAATCATGCTAATACTGTCTCTAAAATTCAAGATGGTACTCTATATGCTAATTTGAGTCTAAATTTTTTTTTTTTTTAAATGAAAATATCATGAAAAAAAAGATCGACACTCAAAGAAAATGTAGCTAAAGATTGATGATCTTGAACAAAAATATCATAGAAAAGAAGATTAGCGCTCAAAGTAAAGGTGATTGAAAGTTGATAATCCTTGCAAACCAAAAATATCACATAATTAAAGTCTGGTACACAAATAAAAGACATATGATTTTTGTAGATAAAAATAATATAAAAAAAATAAAAAAGTTCTTATATAGAGTGATAAAGGAGCCAAAGATATACAAATATCCAAAAAGAAAAAAAATGTTTCTAACTAGATGACAAAGAAGCCAGAGACTTAAAAACATCCAAAAAAAATATATATCTCAAACTGGACTGCAAAAAAATTAAAGAACAGAAAAAAGATCTCAAATTGAATGGTAAAACATCCAAAAAAAATATCCCAAACTGGATAAAGAAGGAGCTAAAGATGAAAAAAATGCTAAAAAAAAAAAATATTTTAAATTGGACGGTAAAGAAGTCAAAGATATAAAAACATTCAAAGAAAAGGAAAAGATAGTAAAAAATAGTTACAAATTCATCTAAAAATAAAAAATGTTTTGATCATTTAAAAAAAATGGATAAGGTCTTTATTACCTGTGTTTCAATTTTATTTGATATATTTTAGGAGTTATTTATAATGATAGATAAACACCATACAAAAATAATAATAACAATTGGAATAGAATCAGATTAATAAAAAAATAATAACAAATAACATAAAACCATGCTAATAAAAAAATAATATAAAATCAAATTAATAAAAAAATTATCATGGAATCAATTTTATGTGATTCCAAGAATCGTGCTAATATAAAAAAAATCCGATGAAAAAAATAAAAAAATTAAAAGAGGAGAGAGCAAACCATTTTTCTTCATGCTCTCCAACCTTCTACCAAGGACCTAATTTATAGATCAAAGAACTAGCTATTTTGGCTAATCTAATGGTCAAAATATTCAATGGATATATTTAATTGGCTTATGGACAAAAGGATTAATTGGATGATTAATCTACTAATGATTAATTAAAAGATTTATTAATTGGGCTAATAGTCAAAAGAACTAATTAGGCTGATGACTAATTCCAAATTAATAAGGATAACGGTCATATTCATTAAAGAAAAATATAATTTAGTTGTTGGAGAGAATTTTGAGTTTTTTATTTTCTCTAAAATATTAATAATCCCTCTCTAAACTCAAAATTTTTAAAATAATTACATTTAAAATTTTATAATATAAAATACTTTTTCGCTTGATATATATACTATATAATAAGTAAAGTACCTTTCATGACTTGATTCCATTTAGTATTAATATTATTAATATGAAGGAAGCAGCATAGTGAATCAAGTTTTAAACTACATTCCTTTGACTTGGATTTTTATTATTACACATATAATATAAAAACTCATATTACGGATTTGTATATCAGTAATCGTATATAAGTATCTTGATGTTTTATAAAAGTTTCTAAAGATTATCTAAGTCTTTAGCTGTGGCCATATATAGATACTCTCACATAAGTGAGTCTCTTCAAAGATATGTATAATACAACATCTCGAGGAATACCTTTTAAATTTTATTGAGAGATAAACTCTTTTTAACTACTACACATGAGCACTAGTTACCATAAAGATGGTATGGAGTTTATGACTTTTATATCATAAACCATGTATGCTCACTGATCATCTAATTGGCTTGTTTTTACTACATTAAACCTCCTTTGAAGGATCTCTTATTACAAAGATTGGATTTTCATTAGTGAAAGATCATTTTTAGGCTAAGCCATATCTCATTCGATAACTCCAAGACCTTGGTCTTGTTTAAGCTTTTAAAAAGGCAATCGTCAAGACTAAAATTAGATGCAACATGGTTCGAAAAAAGAACTAATCAAAATGATTGATAAAAGTAGTGTTATTTGATGTACATGGAAGGGACAATAAAATTGAGACCTACTCTGAACAATAAAGAAGATAGGAGTGCCAAATAACACAAATGCATTTATTTTTACACTATTTTCAAAGGATACAAAAGATACTGAAAAGAATGATATTTGCAAATAACTTATGTTAAGAGTTTCTTACTTTATTATATTTGTGCAACATAATTGAACCAATAACAATAATATAAAATTTTAAAGTGGATATTGTCTTTTTTCTTGGACCTCCCAAGGAAAGCCCTAGGAGTGAGGCGCCAACCAGCTTAGGAATTATTTACGTAGTAAAAAAAAAAATAAAAATTCTCTTATAAACTGATTTTACAGGATGTCTTTAGTTCTTTGAATCTTTTGGCAATGATTCCACTTTGTTCTCTCCATAATTTTTATTTTAGTGTTTTGGAACTTTGCAATATTACAACAAATAATCAATAAGAATGTAAGTCCCTATTATTTTGATCAAGCTAGTAACTTTATCTGTGCAAATGCAATTATGCTAAGAGACAAATTAATCTTGCAAAAATTATTTTAATGGCTTGAATCTGTTCATAAGTAAACCAAGTTCAGGGTCATGTAGGATTTACTATTTATTAATTAAATTAGCTACATAAAAGTAAAATAAAATAACCAAATGATGAGTCTCAATATGGTTGGGGTAGTGGATGCCTACCTGCAATGACCATTATGGAGAAGATCGAGCCTTTCTAGGTTCACAAGATTAATATCACTTCTCTACTTCCAAAGTATAACGATATCAGCTACATGTAGGAACTTGTGTTTACTAACAAATATTGGTACAATTTTAAACCAGCAGTCCATTGACACCCAAAATATCTTTTAGAAAAAAGGGAGAAAAAACAATGAGCAAATAAATCTATTATAGAGTCCCTAAGAGAAGAGGCCTTTTTTAGAGAGAGGGAGAGAAAAAAAGCCTGGGTTATTTCCCATGAGATAAAGAAAGAAAACCAATATATAGAAATAAACGGATGTGTCCAATGAATTATAGAATCTATTGGATTCTCATAGTATATATTATGGTATCGATAGAGACTTGTTGATATGGTTAGAGGTGGTTGCTATGCTAGGCAACTCTGTATTTCTCTCTAGGATGTACGGGCATTTTGGTACTTGTAAAAGCCAAGAAGATACAAAAGTTCAGCCACGATGGAGGGTTTCCTAGTGATGGACCCTCCGATACCTAAGTCAATCTCTCATAAAAAGCAAACAAAAGATAAGGGTATATAATCTCTAGGTGAATGGAGTAGTGGTGGATCATGGTTTAAGGATAGAGTGGAAGGGGGTGAGGCTGTGGAAGTAGAAGATGGATGTGATGAGGTGTAGATGTGTGGATAGAGAGGAAGTAGGCAAAGCTTTAGGAAGGCGGGCAAGACTCGAGAGGATGAGGGCAAGGCTTTAATAAGGGCTCGTGAAAAGTGCAAGGAAAGCTTTATGCATTCCCACCTAGGCTCCTCTCGGCTTCTTCTTCCTATTTCACCTTACTAAGGCTCTTGGTGGCCCGACTTTCATGAAAACTTCAACCTAAAACTTAAGAGGCTTGAAAAAAGCTTTTAAGACTCTTTGAAAGCTTACTCTGGAGGTCCAATAACTTACTTGAACAATTTTAGGAAATGATTTTATAGGTAATATATAGAGTACCTGTCATCTAAGAGACATTCCATGATGCAGGAAGTGGTGGATGTCATGTCTTTGTACAGTGTATGCTCCTGGAGGAATGGTTGGTATGGCTAGGGATGGTGTGAAGCTCGTCTGCATGGTAAGCATGCTTTTGTAGAGTGCATGCCTCTATGGAAATGGTTGGTATCAAAGAGTAGTGGCACTGGGTTACCTGCTCCCTTACGAAAGGAAGGGAGGTGCAGGATTTTTTCTAGCATAGCTTCTAATAAACACATGACAAGATTTAAAGAGTTTACTTTCTGTGTTGAGCAGACATATAGTGTGACAAGCCTGCTAGACTCTATGTAGACTTGATTATTTTCAAGTATATTAGTATCCATCTATTTGTTTGAAATATATTTTGGAAAATGCTATAGCAAACCTTGAAACTTGATAAAAGAAAACAAGAAAGATGTATTATATAAAATAGGTTTTTTAAATTTTGTGCTTGAGTTGCAATAAAGACTACTCCATGGAATTCCAATACTCAAAATATTTTTAAAGGGTTTTGAATAAAAAAAAGTTAAATGATAACAAGAAAACATCTCCTAAAAGATAGTGATAAATCAATGGTCACTAAAAATTTTGAAATTGTACAAACTTATATAAAAAGTTAAAGTTTACAAAATAATCTTTTTTTTAGAGAAAATCCAACACAACTTAAACCAGTTAGGGATATACAAGGATTTCTTTGAATCCAAGCAAGAACAAAATTGAAGGAAATTTGTGCATATGGCATTGCCAATTGCTAAACTTATTTGACATTTGGTGGAGAGGACAATCATTGAATTAAATATTTTATGAATAATAGGTAGAGAGTGGGTGTGGTTTATGGAAGCTTTGAATACCATGGAGGAAATTATGATGTTTAAATGTGATAGCCTTGTTTGTCTACAATGGACAAAATAGAATGAGGCTATTTTTCTAGAGCCACACTTAGATTTGCATAAAACCTTTGCTATTTAAAATTTGGATAGACACCGACTAAAATAGGTTATATCTTGGTTATAAAAGCAGCCCCAAATATATGAAATAAGGCTTTTGATTAAGGTTAGGTGATAAGGATAATGTCAAGATCATTTGGATGATTTTATACATTAAGGTACCAATTTTAATAAATTAATGACAGTAAGCAATCATGCAAGTACTGTACTGACCTACATATGCCCAAGGCCAGTTTTCTACTATCCACCCAAAACAAAGGTTGACTTCCATGGAGCTCTTTTCAGCAAACTTAAAAAGTTCCATACACTTGCATTGACTTTGTCTAGATGTAGATTTAGTGAGCTCTTATGATTGGTAGTCTTGATCAGTTCTTGAAAAAAAATCTAGTTCATATTTTGTCTGATAGTGATATTTAATTTTGCCTATCTTACATAACTTGTTAGACTTTGGAACTTCATTGGTTCTTCAATTGCTATCTGTATAGAGTTCTCTTCCTTTACCTATTTATACTCTAGTCATGTAAAATTAATAATGAAACAAGAAACAAATAAACCCAATGCTTTCATGAGGGACATAAAAAACAAAAATATTTATATCAGTTCAAACTTAAAGAAATATGAAGAATTGGTGAATGTTCATAATTCTAGATTTTCCAATATAAGGAGAAAAACAAACTTTTCAAAGAAATGCTTGATTATTTTAATATAAACTAAACAAGTAAAATAAAATTGACATGCTAGCAAGGCAACCTGGCAGAATGACTATTTGATGGAATAATTTAGAACTATTTATATAAGAATTTAATAAATAACAAGCAATCCTTGTTGAATTATGATGCCATTTAAATATATAGTTAGTACTTTTAATAGTAATTGGAAAGAGCCTCGTATTGTTAGAGATATGTAATGTAATTTCATATCCCACAACAATCGATTACAATTCGATCAAACTAATAATAAAATTTTATTATTAAATCAATTAAATTCACAACAAATCAAAGAAAATAAAATATCTGGAGGCATGCTGCGCACTGTTCTAAGATGATTTCTCGATTCTTGTATGGAATCAAACTTGAGAACTTTATCTCAAAATATAACTAGAGGCCTTTCTTACAGGCACAACCATAAAAAGAATGACAGAGTTCCAACATAGTAAATAATAACGATGAAACAATAAAAAAAAAAAAACCTTAGTGAAGAAAATAGAAGAACTTAAAAGAGGAGAGAGCAAGCCATTTTTCTTCTTGCTCTCCAACCTCCTGTCAAGAATCCAATTTATAGATCAAAGAATTAGCTACTTAAGCTAATCCAACGTTCAAGATATTAAATGGAGATATTTCATTGGCTAGTAGATAAAAGAATTAATTGGACTCACTGCTAAACCCCGAATTAATAAGGATAACGATCATATTCATCAAAGAAAAAAAAATTAATTGGAGGGAATTATAAGTTTTCTATTTTCTCCAAAATACCAATAATTTACACTTTTTTTTTGCACCACATGGAATGAGAACCTTTCATATCCATGAAACAAGAGCCTTGTAGCATTTCTCAGGAAAAGGAAAATAGTGAACTCTTTTTTTATGGGCCTATCATGGATTTACTTGATGAATGAAGAATGGAGATATTCCTGAGCATTACTATTACCATAGAGATAGAAAAATTATTTTATAACCAAGTTTCAACGGTTTTACTACTTCATAAAAGATATATTATCACATCCTTTTTCTATTGCTAGTATGATATATATATATATATATGGCTAGTCTAACATAGATAAGAGAGTGTTTTTTTGAGAAAAATGGATAAGAGAGAAATTTACATTTTATATTATATGCTCCTATGAAGCTTCATCATCATGATCACAATGCAAAAAAAAAAAACTCTATAATGTTGAATGACATTATAAAAAAGAATGATATTCTATATAAACAATCTTAAATCTTGCACCTAATTGATTGCTTATTGGCTACATTTTAATATAAATTTGATAGTCTGATCATCATTTAGTTAAGTAAATTATTCATGTCCAAATATCCTATTATTTATCAATCCTTAAAATGCATATTATCTACAATAGAACAAATAAACATATTATGCATGTTTTACACAAACCTATTGCTTTGGTAACACAAAATTTTGATCATAAAAAATATACAATTAATAGAAGATTTCAGGCATTCCATGTATGATTTTCATACTAGGCTAGCAATTTTTTTGATAATATCTGCATTCCACCAATTTGGTTTACCAGTGTATCAATTATGATAACCATTTATCAAGAATTTTGATTTTGTATTGCAAAGGTAATCCTAAGAACATACAACACATATTCTATGGACTTCATTATGTTATTTGGTTTACCTGCACAATAGCAATGTTTTTTTTTTCAAAATTTTTTATGAACCGGAGGGTGTTACACAATACAATATTTGCATATTGTTTATATGTGTCTTAAAGATAAACATGAAAGGTAATAAAATAATGATCATAGTTTTGAGTTTGGCTGATCATTTTGTGTTATTATGGAGCGCGCGTGCGCGCGCGCGCATATATATATATATATATATGAAACATTGGCCTTTAATTTTTTTTCAATGAAGTATTGGCCACAAATTTGTTATATTATATATCTTTTTTTGGATGAAAATTTATTACATATTAACCAAGATATTAAATACTTCAACATAATACCATTAGTCACTTATCTGGGTCAAGTATTTATATCATTGTTTAAATAAACATCGGTCTCCCACAAAGCTAGCTAAGATAAGAAAGTTTGAAAATATTAGTAGCCTTAAGTTTCAAATATAAACTTCTTATGAATTTCCTTCTTCGAGCAAAAGGGAGTGCACATGGTTTTGCCGTTATGGAGTTTAGGAAGAGTTAGGCATATGGTATGCAAATTGGCCCTTGTATACAAAGAGGCTATTTATATTTTGAACCCTCTATATTTAAATTATAATAAAACAATCCGATCATTGCATCAATGTCTATTGTCTTCATTTTCTTTTTTACTAACTAATAAAATTACCTCGCTTTTCATTGATAGCCAAATCATGCTATTTTTTTTTTGTATCAATAGCTAAAAATTCTACTCAAGTTCTCGAAAAAAAATCTAGGTTCTTATTTTGTTGTTGCCTTCACTCCCCGTGAACATAATGCCACCATGCTTAGTCATCACTTTTCTACCATAAGTGTCATGCATGTGAAGAAATTTAAAATCTTTGCTAATACTTTTGACAATCGTGATCATAAAAAAAAAAAAAAAAAAAAAAAAAAAGAAAAAAAAAAAGAAAAAGAAGTACACATATAGACTAACGGTCAAGCGGGAGAGGGCGCCACTCCCACAGGTTTCCTGCCAAGTAATCTTAGATTTCTATGGGTCCGCAATAATAGTATGCAGAGAATTTAGAGAGCAACCAAGCAAAGGATCAACGCTACATCGATGCAGAGCTGCACTGTGGATACCTGGGAACGTTGTAAGCTTAGGCATGGGCCCGTCGATTTGGACAGCCAGGATCCAATCCATTCTTCCATCTTCCATCTGGAGACTAAAAACTCAGAGTCCGTTCATCGTCGACGGCCAAGCTAATATCGACGGTTGGTATTTTTGGTCTATTTTCAAAAATTTTTGCTAAAAGATTTGGATCATCCGGTCGGATTCTTATTGAGAATTTCCATTTTGAGGCCGTCAATATGATAGATTACAAGGCTAGATTAGAGGAATCGAAGCTCGGTTATCGGAGGGAGGGGGAGGGGAGGACCCAAGAAAGGGTGAAGAAGAGGTAGAATTTGGTTCTTTGACTCCCTAGGGTTTGTATTCTTGCTTGATTCTATTATTTTTTTCTCCCTCCTCCTAAGCTGTTTTTGGGTGAATTTTCTTGAACATTTCTAGAATTTATTCATTTTTTATGCGTCAATTCTTGTCATGATCATGGGGATCCGTTGGGAAATGCGGATCTCTGGAATGTAGCTTATGACCTTGTGATTTCTAGGGTTAAGGTTCTTCCAACAGAGTTTCTAAAACCTAGAATTGTTCAAAGGCTATATTATTAAGGAATTTGAAGGGTTTGTTTAGCATTGCGACTTCTTAGCATGGTGATGTGGAGGACAGAACCCTACCAATTAGCATATTGGTGCATTGGTTGCTCTAAAAGTTCAATTCTCAGTTGAATGCATAATAATTGTGAATTTATCAGTCTATGTTAGTAGGAGAAAAGATAATGACGTATTGAATTTGTTTAAAGATTTAGAATCGATGCTCTTCTCTTTCTATAAAGTGGAAAAGTATAAGAGAGAGAGGAAATTGAAAGGGAGGGTTGGAGGGTTCAGCTCTGCTACCAGGATTCTTTTGCCCCCGGAGAGGACTTTTTGTGGGTCTTCTGTTTGAAAAACTTGTACTAATCCAAGAGATGGTAAAAGTAGCTGATAATTCGAATGTCGAATTCCACTCCAACTCCAAGCTTCTCTTCTGAAATTGATGAACCATCTCCTCCTCCAGATTCCAAATCCCCTCCACTTTCATCAGAATCTAAAGCCCCTCCACCTTCGGATTCTAAAGAATCTCCAACGTCACCTTCAAATTCTCCACCAAAATCTCCCCCAAGCTCAGATGAATCTAGTTCTCCACCACCAAAGTCATCCCTCCAGCTCCTCCACCGAATGGTTCTCCTTCTCCCCCTCTTGACCCTTCTCCATCCAAGTCACCATTAAATGGAACTTCATCTTCATCAGCTCCACCACTTTCACGTCCTCCTCCTCATCACGGTAATCATAATCGGTCATCTACTCCTCCACCTCGCTCCCCTCCTCCTCCTCAAAGTAATCATAATCAGTCAACTCCTCCTCCACCTCACTCCCCTCCTCGTTCTCCTACTGTTACTTTGCCACCTCCAAATGCTACATCAAATAATCCAAGTCCCCCTCCACCAGAGAAGTCACGACCTGATGAGTCCCCTCCATCCCCTCGTCCGCATGATTATTCATTTGGCTCATCAACATCTAAAATTATTCCCCATCCTCCATCAAGGTCATCCCCTCCCCCTCCACTCTTTCCTTCCCCTCCTGAAAATGGAGAATCAGGTGGTAGTTCGGGCACCATTTCTGGGCTGAGATTTGCTGGAATTGCAGTTGTAGTAGCTGTCATTTTCTTTGTGTTCATAAGGAAGAAAAGGAGAAGACTCGATGACCATAATTACTACAAACCACCTAACAGTTTCTCTGTAAAATCAGGTAAATGTCTCATTGTGGATTCTCTAATGCTTGCTTTCCACTTGTTTCTCATTGTATCCTGTGTGCTTGCAGATGGATATTACTATAGACAATCAAATATACAAGGAAGTTCTGTCCACTCAGATACATATTGTGCACCAGCAACCACATCAGCTCATCTTGCTGCTGCAAATGCCCATGAAAGTTATTAAGGTCATGGGTTTTACCTGGGGCAACCTGACCACCCTGGACCCAAGTCATGGTTCAGTTATGAAGAGCTAATGAGCATAACAAATGGCTTTCCTCAAGAAAGTGTCATAGGTGAGGGTGGTTTTGGATGTGTGTATAAGGGTTTGCTGCCAGGCGGTGGAGGTGTTGCAGTGAAACAGCTCAAGGCTGGTAGTGGATAGGGAGAGAGAGAATTTAGAGTAGAAGTTGAGATAATTAGTCGACTTCATCATCGCCATTTGGTCTCTCTGGTGGGTTACTGTATAGCTGACTATCATCGACTGCTTGTATACGAGTACCTCCCAAATAAAACTCTTGAGCACTATTTACATGGTAATTTATGGATGATATATGTATTAGAAGAGAGATTATAAAGAGGGCAATTATCAAGATTAATGCTGACTTGATGTCTTCTGATTACGGGAGGGTTTGGCTGTCATGGATTGGCCAAAAAGACTGAAAAATGCTATAGGCTCTGCTCATGGATTGGCATATTTGCATGAAGATTGTACGTACAAATATATTCACATCATTGCTAGATGTTATTGCCAATTATTTTCTGATTATATGTTTGCATTTTCCTCATTTCTCCAGGTCATCCTCACATTATCCACAGGGACATCAAATTAGCTAACATTCTTTTGGATAATGATTTTGAAGCAAAGGCATGCAGATAATCACCATATCTAGTTTTTGATGTTTTTTTTTTTTATATTAATTTCCATATGATATCCCCAATATCATAGTCAAATGTTTAACAGACCAGAATTATAAAACCACAAGTTGCAGATTTTGGGCTTGCCAAACTCTCGAATGATACTCACACCCATGTGTCGACTTGTGTTATGGGAACATTTAGGTAGGTGTTAGATTCTATTTGTGGATCAATATTTAGATTTTGACATAGATAGGACCACTTGATATCTTCCTCCATTTCTTCGATTTCTCCCTATGCAAAAGAAAACATATGAGCTGTTGCAGACTGACTTCTAAATTTTTATCCAATTTCAGGTATTTGGCACCAGAATATGTATCTAGTGGAAAATTAACTGACCGATCTAATGAATTTTCATTTGGAGTCGTGCTTCTAGAGCTTATCACAGGATGCAAGCCTGTAGATCCAGCTCAACCTTTGGGGAATGAAAGTTTAGTTGAATGGGTATGCTCAAACCTGCCATAATCCATTACAAAATCTTGTTAAACGTTTCTTAGAACCTATATAGTGCTGTTATGATTTTTTTTTTGATATTTGTGCATAACTCATTTTATGGTTTGATAGATCAATTTTACTAGTCAAGAATACCCCGTATATACCATAACAACAACAAGTCGATAAATAAGACAGAGACAATCATGAGAGAATCATATTAAAAGTTCATGCAACATACAACTATATTTCTTTACTCTTAATCTTGTATGTCTACTTCTTGTAGGTCAGTGCAATCATGAGGAGCCAAAAGAAAATTCAAAAATATCTTTTAGTACTCATGAAACTCAAAACTAGAAGCAAGGCGTAGAAAGAAAGAAAAGAGAATTTAAACTAGTCAAACTATTTTAAAACTGAAGTGCAGAATCATACTTTTGGAAAATTTTCAGCTCTACTCGAGAAAGAAGATAATTGCACAAATTCTGAAAAATCAATTTGTAAGCATCTAACACCTAAATAATGAAGTTTCTGACACATCATGTCTAATGGTTTTGATAGTGTTTGAGGTAGTTCTCGTCTCTCTCACTTTTTTTCCTCCTTTCTTGCTATCTTGTAAATATAACATGAATTTTATTCAGCAAACTTTAAAATGAGGCACATAACCTTTGTCCGTATGACGTAAATTGATATTGCAGATATTCAACCCCAGCCATTTCGCACAGGAACAAACAGTTTGTAATATAATTCTAGAGATTGGTAGGAAAGGATAGATCACCCATTATTATTATATCACCCAATCACCCATGTGAAGTCCTTTAATGCATTAACCAATCAGTTCCATATACCGTACCACAGCAGTTAGGTGAAACATTCAAGAAAATTTTTATCCTTTTGCAATTATTTTGAATCGAATTGGTTATAGATTTGTTGTGGCCACGCCCTTGGGCACATATTTAGGCCTCCTGTTTATATCAAATCGAACCATGTTTACCACTCCTGGTAAATTATGCATCCTAGTTTGCATTAACAAATTGGTTTAAACTGATTTTCAAAGGATGGTACGAGTAATCTGAGATTTTTTATGAAGATTTAGCAAGTTGAGATAATCGATTGGTATCATTCGTAATAAAATAGAGTGAATTCCTTTCATGTTGTGTTTACAAATGGTTAACCTGAGTTTCTTTTTTTTTTAAAAAAAAAAAAAAATCAGAAAACAGGAACAACCAAATGCCATGAGTGGCTTATCTTTTTAAGTTTTTTTTTTTTTGGTTGTTCATTACTTTGTTGTGGGTAGTCTCGAGCTTCCAACTGTTGTTATCTTTCAAGTTTTAATAGGGGGATTTCTTTCTGATAAAAAGTGATGCTGTACTTCTTCTCACAGGCTCGGCCCCTCGATCTCATTATTCATGCTCTTGAGATAGGGGATTGTTCAGATCGAAGCAGCTGCAGCATGTGTTCGTCATTCTGCTCCTAAACGACCTCGGATGCTGCAGGTAAAAGCAATATTCACTTGGTTTAAAAACATGCAACCATATAGGTTATAGGAAAGCTTACATGGAAAGTTCATTCGGAATTGACCTGGAGAATGCACATCTTGCGGATTATTTGACTGTTATCCTGCAAATTATAATGCAGCAGCATCATTGCCTATGTTAATTTCTCTATTTGCCACATCCATCCTTGCATTTTTTTTTTCTTACCACTCTCCTCCTGGGCTTATTTTAGTCCCACATAATAAATAAATTCTGAGTAATGTGCATACGAACAATTCTGTAGTCACGCGGCAAGAAGGCATTGGTGAAACTCATGGGACTTGTTGCCAACAAACATGTGATCGGTTGCTTATGAAGTTGCCAAATTAGCAGTTATAGACCACCATGATGAACCTTTCATGAGCACATATTGCGCGGGCCAAAGCATTTTCCATAAATGCCTTATTATGGCTGATAGCTCGGTCTTAAGGTCTTCTAGTTACAAAATGGAACATCCATGATTTGCATGTCAAAGCTTGTCTTTTCCTTCAGATATGGTGAAGATGATCCACTTACTTATATTTGATAAATTAATTACCGCCGCACCTCTCTCTCTCTCTCTCTTTTTTTAGGCTTTATGGATGACCGGACCTGTACTCGTTTTCTTTTTAGGTGGTGAGGTCATTAGAAAAGGGAGGAGGAGTGGTGAGGGCATTGGAAAAGGAAGAGACTTGGCTGATATTAGCAATGGGGTGAAATTTGGTCAGAGCACGGTGTTTAATTCTGGCCAGTGCTCAGCAGACATCCAAAACATTTGGAAGGTACATCTCCGACTTTGATGAATCTAGAGAGTACGATCGCCGGAGCGCAGCATGTAGTGGTGAATTCTGCAGTGGAGAGGTACCTCATGGGCCACCAAATTAAAGCCACGGGGACCTGGAGAGCAAAGGTCAGGGGAGTATTATAGCGATCATGAATCAGAGGCTCGTAGCATGAATCCTTGAGGAAATTATTACGATCAAAGGGGATTCCCATGAGTCCAAAACCAGTCTTGAAAGGATGTTTGTGCTTTAGCGGTCATCTTCCCGTTCTTTTCCTGTTCCTGATTGTACCGACGCTCAAGAAAGAAAGAATTTACTTATTTCAATCTTCTAATAATTGCATGCATCTATGCATTCCTAACTTCTACCCGAATCTGTTTGTATGGTTTTGTTTTAATCATAGTAACTGACATGCAGCTGTCAAAAAGCAGGTTGATGGTTCGATCTTACCGAAGGTAACCCTTGGTGCCCTTGTTATAACTTATAAGCCATAATTGCATTATCGATGTTTATGTTTCTCTGATGGTTGATATCATCGAATCAAGGGCAGGTCAAACAATATCATCTAACTTTATTGAGCCTGGTTCTGGTTTTAATGCTTTAGGAATAGGAAAAAGCAGTTAGGCAGCCTGTTGATAACTTAGCGCTTTGTTATTGTGATCGGATTAAGTTCTTTGTGTTTAATGTGATCTGGCTAGGCGCTTACATGGCGCCTACGTTCGGCAATCCGTGTGGCTGACGTGGCACATGCATCCGATGTGGTAGCTCGAGTCTAACATGATGGACTGCTGACATGTCACCCGTGATCTGTACCTCGATCCAGTAGAGCTTCTGGCCGAGTAGAGCTTCCGATCGAGTAGAGCTCCTAGTCGAGTAAAGCCTTTGGCTGGCCCGAACCCTTGTTGCGGGAGGAGATGGTTTCCGCGGGTCAGGAGAGGGAGAGAGGATTGAAAGATGTGGCAATCCCAGACAGGCATGTGCATCCCGTTTGGCTCCAACAAGATCAGACGGCGACTAAAGAGAGCGAGGTTGCTATCTCTGCCATACTTGTCATGACACATCACGAGGGAGGAGCGGTGCCTTGCCTGACCTGTGCCTCCCATAGAGGCGTGCTCTACTGGGACAAGGAGCCGCACGACATGTTGTCCCTCTCTCATGCAAGAGATCTTGCTGAGGCTCCGATCTTTGCAGGATCTATATCCCCTCAAGAAAACAAGTCATGTAGTCATGTAGCACACTGCCCGCACCTATTACAGAGGAAACTTTGCCGGGACTATAATTTCTGTCCCATGAGGTATTGTTGAGCTTGCACCCTCTCCCAGGAGGGTGTGCCACAGCATGCCGCCTATCCACGCGGCAGGGGTCCTATTGAAATTCTAGTTCTTGTCTCACGAGATATGTTAAGCCCGCCCCCTCTCAGGGAGGATGCGATACCAGGATACCAAATTTGGCTCACCAGCATCGATTGCCATATATATCGATAAGAGAGATCTCCAACTAAGATAAGCAAGTAAGGAAGTAAGAAAGAAGTAGCAAGCAACCTTCATCACTCAAAAAAAAATTCACTTTTTTCTAAAGAAGCCTTTTCACGATGGTCAGTAGGCTATCGTGATTGAGAATCTGTTGTCCTTGAATGCCTTACTAATTTGATCGTCGGAATGTCCCTGCTGAGATCTCTGATCTTTTTTTTGTAGAACCGCCCGGCAACTAGGAGTGTCCGACAATGCCTGGAGCAACTGACATGTCCCCAGGATCCATCGAACCTACAGACAAGAGACGATCTTGACATTAACATAATATTTTCATCCAGCCTAGTTTTGGTTTTTGCCAAATAAAAAGAAAGCTCCAAAGCATACTTAATCCAAGTACGAGGATGCCCCTCATTGCCCATCCATAGCAATTTGGAGAGGCTTTCCTTCCCCTTTTTTTTTTTTTTTCAAAAAAAAAATTATAAAAAATAAACTAGCATAAAACCTGCATAACGTGCGAGATATTTTTTCTTATTTAAAAAATATATCATCTACCGATATTATTTTTTATTAATTATATATATTATTTTAAAATAATATATTTTTTCAAATATTTAATAAAATATTATTTTGTTAATACATAACTAAAAGTTGTCAATCTTTGAAAAATATTATTAATAAAGATTTATTATTATTTTTTATTACTAAAAAAATATTTATTATTATTACTATTTTTTTATTTTTATTGATCTTCTTAATAATATTAATATTTAATTTTATCATAGTTGTCAAAACTTAAATTATTTTTAATAAATTTATAAAAATGAAATTTAGAATACAATAAAAAAAAAATTTCCACTATATTTTCTTTATTAGGTATCAAACTATTCATCTCAATTTAATTTATTCTTGAATGCTATTTTTTTTTTAATTGTATTGCTTTGTCCTCTTTAAAATTTTATTATGGTCAGAAAGGTTTTTCCCTGTAATTAATTATATTTTTTTATTAGATATCAAATTACTCAACTTACTCTAACTCATTTTTATATATTGATTTTTCTTAACCATATTGTTTCATCCTTTTCAAAATTTTATTGTGATTTGAAAAATTTTACTCTATAATCAACGAGGGTTCCTAATTCCAATCCTGGTTTAGAAAGTTTCACTTGATAATTAATTAGTACAATTATAAAAAAGATTTGGACTTTACGTAAAGATTAATGAACATATTAATACACCTGGATGGTGAAGAGATTGTTTTTTATATGAACTAGATAGTATAGAGATTAATAGGGATAGATAAAATATTAAATAAATGCTATTATGTAATGGGAGGGCCGGGCTTTGTCTAAGGTTAAATGGATAGATTAATGCAACCGAATGAGTAATGAAGGTGGTGAAGGGATCACTAGGATAAATATAATGTGCATTCCATTGTAAACTATAAAAAATGCAAAAGAACATTAAAGCTAACAAAATACCTGCATCTAGACATTAATGATACTTCAACACAAATCACAGGCATAAAACATGATGAAAGAAATTTATATTCAAAGCTTTTAAAATATGAAAGCAACTAATTACTAAGCTACATAGATACTTTAGCCAATCATAAATATATAAAAAATAATATCAACCGTAATATCAATGACCCCAAAAATTTTACAATCAATATCATCCTCTGCCATCATTAAATCTATTAGAAAAATCAACCATCAAACACTAACTCCAAAAATTTGATAATCATGTCCACCTCCACTATCACCAAATCCTTAAAAATATTAGAAAAATCAACTATAAAAAATGATAACTCTAAAAATTTCACAAGCCATATATATATATATATATATATATATATATATGATAAAACGGTGTATTCATTGCACAGAGCGGAGATGAATACAACCTAAAGAGTCAGCTAATATAATATCCCTAAGCTGTACAGGGGCAAAGTGCCAATCAGATCAAAAAACAAATCCTGTATGCTGAGCTACAAAGAAGGCTACCCAGTCCGCAGCTGAGTTAGCCTCCCTATAGATATGCCTAATAGTCAGAGAGTGACATCCCTGCAGCATGAGTGTAATATCCCTGACTATGGGATGAGCCGCTGGCACGGAGGAATGCGTAAGCCAAGATATGATGGTGGCAGAGTCACCCTCAATGATGAGATGATTAAGGTGAAGAACCTGCCGAGCATACCTAATGCCAGCCCACACGACGTAAAGCTCCAGTGCCGGAACGGAGAATCCATAAGGGGGATAACCCCAGCTGCTAAGAAACTAAGACGAGAGTCCCGAATAACAAATCCCGCTCCACCTATCCTGCGGCGAAGGCTTCCATCGAAGCTGACAGTGATAAAAGGCGGAGGAGGGGGTTCTCAGGTAATAAAAACCCTCCGGGGTGCTCGACGAGAGAAAGGGGAACCCCAGATCTCTGCCGGCATCACTGTTGACCTGCAGTACTCAATAGCAGCAGTCCTGGCTCTCTCCAAAAGCATCCCAGGGGAAGACCTCACGGATGCAAGGATCCGCTCGTTTTCGGAAATCCAAATATGATATGTCAGATAAGCAATAAAAGAGACCTAGATTGTAGGAGCTGTCCGCAGCAGTGCATAAAATACATCAACGATGTGATCGGGTTGGGCAGAAGGGTCATATAAGCCTGCCAATGCCCAGATCGTCCTTCCTCGAGCACATAGGAAGATAGCATGAGCCTGCGACTCGCCCGGAGTCCCACAAAAAGGACAATCCGAAGTCATGTGAATATCCCTGGAAATGAGAAACCGAGAGAAATGATGGTCAAAGGTGGGCCATCCAATGAGGTCAGAGATGGGCATACGGGAAGACGTGGTATGTCGCCAAACTCTGATGTCGGAGCACGGGTGAACCGGAAGGGATATGGACAGGACCCTGAAATCGAAGATCTCCCCGAATATAGACAGAACCACATTTGTATCCCAACTGGCCAGCCCCGGCCATCGAAGATCAGTAATGGTCATGGAGGGGGGGTGTGAGTACTGAGATAAAAGTAGGCCACCAAATCAAAGGAATGTCTGATGTCCAAGGATCATGCATAAATCTGATGGATCGGCCATCTCTCAAAACCCAGGATAGCTGAGCGATGATGATCGGGGCCCTAGCAAGCATCTCACGCCAAATGACCGATGACTTCCTGGTGGGCCGAGGGCAGTCACCGGTATCCATAGGGATATCCCCATATTTTGGCCCTCATGAAGGAGGACCATATACTATCCGGACATAAGAAGAATCTGGCTGCATGTCTGGTCAAGAAGGCCTCTCTCCTATCTAGGAGTGAAGGAATGCCCAAACCACCAGTCTGAGTAGAATGGCAAACAATGTCCCATCTCATGAGATGAATCATCCTCCGAGCAGAAGAGGAGTCCCAAAGAAATGAACGAATCATCTGCTCAACCTTGCTGATAACACCTTGGGAATAAAAGCATTGGAGAGCATATAAGTAGAGAGAAAGGCTAGGACAGAGCGGATGAGAATAAGCCTACCCATCCCGGAGAGCGATCTGGCCTGCCATCTCGCAATCCTATCACTCACCGACGCCATTAAAGGGGCGCAGTCGTGTCTGGTCAGCCTGGTGCCAGATATGGGTATTCCTAGATAATGGAGAGGGCCTTGTCATTCCTGAATACCCAGCATATGAATAATCCTGCACCGGAGAGTAGAGGCAATGTTGGGGCTGGAATAGATTCTTGATTTCTGAAAATTGACCCTCTGGCCTGAAGCATAACAGTAGTGCTCTGCCACTCTCCTGAATCCCCTGGCATTAGCCAGGGAGGCCCAGCCAAGTAATAGATAATCATCCACGAAGAAGAGATGAAAGACCGGGAAGGCTCCCTGTCCTGAGATATACGGATGGATCTGTGAACCCCGCACCGCCACCGAAAGAGATCTAGAAAGGAAGTCAGCACATATGATAAATAAATAAGGGAACAGAGGATAACCTTGCCAGAGCCCATGGGAGGATTGAAAGAATTCCGTAGGGGATCCATTAATCAGGATAGAGAAAGCTGGAGCATTAATGCAAGCCATAATTTTAAAAATCCAGGAAAAGTGAAAACCAAAGTCTTCCGGAGTTTTGACAAGAAAGGTCCAGTCCACATAATCATAGGCCCTCTCCATATCAAGCTTGATATCTATTAGACTGTGCCGTCAAGATGCTCGATGAAGATCATGCATAAATTTCTGAGCAATTAGAATATTGTCAGTAATATTGCGGCCTCCAATAAAAGCTCCTGCTCAGGGCTAATCAGCTTCGGGAGAATCAGCCTCATCATGTTCGCCAATAGCTTAGCACAGACTTTATAGAGAGTATTGCAGAGACTGATGGGCCAAAAATGTGAGAGCAAGGATGAATCCTATCACTTCAGAATGAGGGCGATAAAAGTTTGCTTCCAGTTAGAAGGCATGGTGGCCGTATTAAAGAAAAGTTGAACAGCAGCAACCATGTCAGCCCTCAAAATATCCCAGAAAGATCGAAAGAAGAAAGGTGAGAAGCCATCTGGGCCAGGAGCTCTGTCCTTCGCCAAGGACCACAGAGTAGATTTGACTTCCTCATCAGTTACCTGATTCAGAAGTAAATAATTCTGGATAGGAGAAACTGAAATCTAGGAAGGAACAGAAGAGATAGAAGGATAAATAGGATTAGGAGTAGTCCACCTGGTTGTGAAATACTGGAGGAATTTCCTCCGGATATCTGCTTCATCCTCGATCCAGCCCGCCTGATTAGAATAAAGAGCCCGGATTGTATTGGTATGTCTCCTGATAACAGTAGCATGATGAAAACACCGGGTGTTTCTATCCCCCTCCCGCAGCCATTGCATCATGAATTTTTGTCTCCAGAGGACTTCCTGGTTCTGAAGAAGGATATGATGGCGAGTAAGAGAACTTCGAAGGGCGTCAAGGTCCTCATCAGATAAGTAGCCTTCGGCGTCTTCCTTAATACGCAAAGCATGAATAGAGGCTTCTACTGTCTTGATTTGGTTCATCAGATTGCCAACCTCCACCTTATTCCACCAGAGAAGGCGTCTCTTCAGAAGCTCCAATCTCCTAGATATCCTGTAAGCCACATCACCCCGGACAGGCATTCTCCATACCTCCTTAGCTATCTCTTTGGCCTTAGGATAGGAGAGCCAAAATTTCTCAAATCTGAAAGGCCTCATTCTGGAAAGGGGGCACTCATAGATAGGAGAATGGGAGCATGATCAGAGGCTATCCTGCTCAGGTGGCGCACAGTGTGATCCGGAAAGAGAGAGAGCCATGAAGGCGTAGCATAGTATCTATCTAGCCTCTTCCACACTCTGGCTTGACCGAAACGGTTATTGCACCAAGTGTGACAAGGACCCAGGAAGCCTAAGTCTATCAGGCCGTTCTCCTGGATGAAGTTGGAAAATTCCCTTGTGCCGGCGTCCTGGATAAAGGGTTTATCGCCACACTTGTCCTCCTGCCTCTCAATAGTATTGAAGTCCCCAGCTACTACAGTAGGGATCCCTTGATCAATTAACACAGAGGCTTCTTCCCAGACCAATCTTCTCTTTCTGTAAGACGTACTTGCATATACGCCACAGAGAAGCCAGGAGGGTCGGTTAGGTTCCAAGACCACAATAGCCACTAGCTAAGAAGATCTATGAAAAACATCAACCTTGGCAACTCTAGAGTCCCAACTAACAATGATGCCCCCGGCCAGTCCCAGGGAGGGCACAGAGTAAAATCCCCAATCCCTGGGAAGGCAACGCCTGAGACCATCAAGACCAGGACCAGATATCCTAGTCTCCAGCAAAACACAGATCTGTGTGTGATATAACTGAAGATACCTGTGATAGGTAGATAAAAAGAAGGGTTTTTTCGCCCCCCTTACATTCCATAAAAAAAAATTCATAGGTACATAATTCAGAGTTGAGGTTTGGACCCCTGTCCCACCTCATTTCCTTTAAATACAGTGAATTCTTTTACAGGAATATTGACTAAATCCTTCCCTCAGTTTCCTCCAGTCAACCCCAGGGCCTGTTTGACCCTATCACAAACAAGCATGTGCCCACCCTGCACAGAGAGTACATCAGATGATGGCTTTTGTGGTATGGCAGCTTGACCTCCAACTTTCGAAGATTCCCTTGCTGACAGCATTTTTCCCCCCTGAACAAGTACTGGGATGAGAGTGTCTCCTCGGTCCCCCTCCTTCTGTTGTTTTGGGTAGCCTGATGAACCCTGCAACCGGGCTACTAGCTTCCCTGCATGAGACTTCAAACGAGGGAGCTTCCCAGCTCCCCTGTGAACCTCCAATCCCTGCACTTCTACCTTTCGAACTACCCCTTCCTTCACCTCCTTAGCCCTATGTGACCATGCATACAGCTTATCCCTTTCCTCACCCCCTGTTCCCAGACACCCTCGAGGACCTAGCTCCTTCAATGAACCCAATCTCCCCCACTAACCCACCTCCCGTCCCTCAGATTGAGGGAGGGACATTTGCTGAAGCCAAAGGTCCCTTCCCCTCCTCCAATCTTCCTGAGAGGGAGATAGACCCAGAGAGGTCCCCCTCCGAGAGAATTCCCACACCCACCCCAGTACTCTCCCCAGACTGGCCTCCCACCTCCCTGTTCATCCCATCCTTGCCATCAACCTTGCGCCACTCTTTTTTCATCTCCCTCTTCCTACTCTCAGGTGACCCAGTAGAAGGAGAAACAACAGCTCTAGTTGTAGCTCCCAGAATTGCACCCTCATTAACATTCACAGAGGGATTGGGGGGGCTAACCTGATCAGTCGGTGCAGTGGTGGACTTTAGTGAGGATGGAGAAGAAGATCTGGAGTGGCTTCTGCTCCGCTTGAGGGACACCGTCCCATAATCAACCATCTGATAATCCCGGTGGCCTTCTTCCGGAGGAATGAGCTGCATGGTGTCCACCAGCACCGCGAAGAAGCTCCCACTGGCCTCCTTCAATGATCCCCCTCCCTCAGAGAGGTCCGATGCCGTGGCTTCCGGCGACTTCCTCCTCACCACCTTGGTAGGCTTTTGCCAGCCTTCGGAATCCGGTGGCGACGTGGGAGTTAAAGAGTGCCGGTTGGGAGATCTTGTGGGGGAGGAAGAAGGTGGGTCAGAAGAAGAAATCGGGGCCTTACCTCGGTCCGGCATTGCAGCAGCCTTCGCAGATACCCCTTGGGCGAGTTGGGCGCACCCTCGCCGTCGTCAGCCAGGGACCGAAAGTGAGAATCTCTCCCTCTGACGTGGCGTTAGACCCCGGAGCATCTGATTTCTGGGCCCCCTGATCATTGATGAAGTTGCTAGGGCTCAACCCTAGAGTTGGAGCTTCGAATCTCTCTTGTTCCTCCCGGAAGTGGCAGCCCTCCACCAAATGGCCAATTCTTCCACAACAAAAACACATCGCTGGCAAGCTCTCGTAAACAAATTGCTGCCAGAAAACAGAACTTTTCCCTTGGATCAAGACTCCCGGCAGCAAGGGTTTAGAAGCATCAAGCTCCATGCAGACCCTGGCGAAACCTGTTTTCCTCATGAGATCGATGAAGTTGTCCAAGGAAAGAGGGTTACCTGCCTCCCCAGCGACGGCCATGATTGCTGATGGTTCCCAATACTCCAATGGCAATTCCGACGGCCATGATTGCTGATGGTTCCCAATACTCCAACGGCAATTCCGATAGCCACATCCACACTACCATTCGACTGACAGGGCTTCTTCCCGGAAAGAAATCGGACTGCCACGACGCCAGCACCATCAGCTGCCCGGCGACGTACCAAGGCCCAACCCTCAACATCCGGTTGCAGTCCTCTTTCGTAGCCAACCAAACCACCAAGTGATCCTCCCCACCGAGAAGACCTCATGATCCAAAATCAATTGCATCTTCAACCGGACCTCCTTTGCCAGCTTAACCGCTTGAACCCGTCGACCTATGTTAACGAAGGTGACAGCGAGGCCCTCCCATTTCCTCCGGGCCTCATCTATCAAAGAAGCTGGCATAATCAAGATTTTGAAGAAGCTAAGCTAGAGTCTCTCAATTTCCTCCTCGGTGAGCTTATAGGATGTCCACACCGACGCTCGAGACGGTCCGTGCACGATCTCCACCCACATTCAACCGATTTCCTCCTTCCCATGAGAGTCGGAAGCTCTTCTCTCAACCCCCTGCTCCGTCATAAGCCAACCCAGCACTTAAAAAACAAACCCTAACCGTCGAAACCCATTTGAAATCCTATGGTACTTTGATCTTGACAATCCTAAACGACAGTTTGATGAAAATAAATACAAAAAATAATACGAAAGCACGGGATACAGGGGGAAATTCATACTGTTCAATCATACCTGGCTATTAAAATAAAAAAGAGAAGAAATTAAGGACTCCTAGATCAGGGAGAACAAATAATGCTGAAATGTGGAAGAGTATGAGGCATTTATAGCGGACTGTAACCTGAAAAGATTTAGAAAAAAAGGGAGCAGGTGGACTTTATCGCACCCTTATTTTTGAGTTTGTGAATATCTATCTCCAAATATACAAAGTTAAATATGACCTCCTTAAAAAGACCGTAACAACCATATAGGGCTGTGCTTGCTCTCCAAAATCTGCAATGTTGACTCTACATTAAACCGCCATGGGAGGATCACAATGGGATTTGCCTGACTGCATACAATCAATCAGATGTCATGATAAACTGCTAACACAGTTCTGCTGATATTTTCTTTTTCTTTTTCTTTTTTTTAAAAAAAGAGCATCTGGTGGGAGAGGAGTGTTACTGCAGGCTTCAGTTGATTCATTTCTGATATAGACTCTTGAACATAAAAATTCCGACGCCACCTATTGCCATTATGACCATAAGCGGATTTGAAATCAAATCTAAATCTATCACTCTAAATCTGTAATCAGTTCTTTCTCGATGAGTCAACTTTGTCAAGTACTCATGAACCAGGTTGGAGAGATTGTCCAACTGATGCATGATTTGACGCTGGCCTCTAGTGATGAGTATGAGCTGCTCATTATAACAAACATCAAAAATCTCTGCTGATATTTTCTTTTTCTTTTTCTTTTTTTTAAAAAAAGAGCATCTGGTGGGAGAGGAGTGTTACTGCAGGCTTCAGTTGATTCATTTCTGATATAGACTCTTGAACATAAAAATTCCGATGCCACCTATTGCCATCATGACCATAAGTGGATTTGAAATCAAATCTAAATCTATCACTCTAAATCTGTAATCAGTTCTTTCTCGATGAGTCAACTTTGTCAAATGCTCATGAACCAGGTTGGAGAGATTGTCCAACTGATGCATTATTTGACGCTGGCCTCTGGTGATGAGTATGAGCTGTTCATTATAACAAACATCAAAAATCAGTCTCTCATATTGGTGTTGATAGTGAAAATATCAGTAAACCACAGACACATGATCCATAACATTGCAGAAAATATTAATCAAGGAATGCTTAGAAATATTCACTAATGATGAGGCAATGAAATTATCTATTTGTGCAAAAATATGGGCACTCTTCTATGTCACTGATGAAGAACAATTGAAAGTTAAATGAACCTAACATCTTGATACATTGGATACAACAATACCAAAACAAGACAACTTAACATGAGGATATGAAGAAAAGAATGGGAACAGAAACAACATGAGCTAAGTAGCTGATGCTCCATTCTGACAAAAGTAGACTGAAACTACATATGCAACACAGGAAATGGAATTAACAGGTGCCTTTCAAGATGTAGTGGTTTCCTTGCAACTTTGGGTACATCAAAGTCTAAATTGCAATAGGCTGGAGGCACATGGGAAAGAAAAAAGGTTTTTTATTGACATAGAATTGGTATTTTTTTTTTTGAAATATTTTAATGAGCCTTTTCTTGCTTCTATTGCAGCAGAAGGATTTCCCAGGGGCTCAAATTTAAGATGCCTGGAACATATTACAGAAGAGCAAAAATATTATCTTGAAGAATATTGTTAATATCCAGTAGACTCAATTGTCATAGTTATGCTACCAAGGAGCAATAATATCAGATCACAAGCCACCCTTGCACATTAAAAATCCTTAGATTATGTTTGGTGGCAGGCAATCCATCCAGATTGCTGGTAATTTAATGGAATCCCACAGCATTACCATATTTGATACATTTTTTTGGATAGTAATCTATCTTGTCTGGATCTGGATTGCCTCCCAAGAGACAACTTGCATTATTTCTGAAAGAGATGATAATCCAGATTACCACCTTCTAGGTAATCTATATTACCAAATTACCCTCCCTCTTCTCATTTCCTCTTCCATTCCATATAATATATATAATATAATTAAATTAAATTAAATTAAATATATATATTATTTAATATAATAAATAAATAAATTAATTAATTATATTAATATTTTATAAATTTAATATATTATATTAAATAATATATAATATATTTAATTTAATATATTTAATAATATAACATATATAAAAATTTAGTATATTTAAGTAATATATTAAATATATCATGTATTTAATATATATTTTTTATATAAATTTATTTGATATAAAATATAAAATATTTTAAATATTTTTTAATATAAAATATAAAAAATATATTTTAATAAATGAATAAAATATAAAAAATATATTTTATAAATAATATAAATTTAATTTAAAAATATTTTAGAAATTTGATTTTATATCAAGATTGCCTCGCAATGCACCGAATGCAACCTTAAAAAAAAGTAGTTGAAACATGAAGCGATAAAGTGGTCAAATTTTTGCATACCTCTTCCATCAATGGAGAATCTTTACTCAGTTGAGAGGATGATGAAGAATTGGGTAACAAGGTACCATTGCCCAAGCCAGACATGAATAAAGATGTGGGTGCAGAACCATTACAGGTTTCAGAGAGGTTTTGTTGGCTCATCGAAGGTTTTGGTGCACTGAACTTGGAATTCAATTCTTCGATTCGGGAGGTAAATTCATCCATCCTTTCATTCAGAGTTGAAATCTGATCTGACAGCTGAGTAATTATACCCTATAGATAAAATCAGAAACCAAGGCAACGAGCAACATATAGCATTAGTTGGCTGTAGGTTGTGCAGAGTGCTGCATCAGTCAATATGGTAGCAACAAATCTAGGAAACTACAATTATTAAATTATATTTTAGCATCTTGAAACTCTTATGTAAAAATACAGTCTTCTCACCTGGTTGATTGCAGGTGTATCAGGGGTTCGTCCATCAAATGTTCTGCTGGTGATTGCAAGCCTGGTAAGCTTAGATAGATTTTTATCTCTCTGTGTTGAATAGGAATGTGATAAACCACTGCAAAGATGCACAACCACGTTAGAGCAATAATAACAAAAGTGGTGTTTCCGGTGTTTCCTTAATATTAATTTTCAACTATCAGAGGGACCAGCATGGATACCCAATGTGAACACCAAAGCTCAAGAGTGAAGAAATTAGAAGTATTATGTGCTTGCCTTGATACAGCAGATCTATCATGCAAGCAAAACATTGCAAATGTCGTGCACTGAAGCAAATATTCTCATTGCATTGTCTAGTTGTAACCAGAATATGTGTATGCAATTTAATCTTAAAAAAATAACAGAAAGAGATGCACACGGATGGTAAGGGAAATTCAACAAGAGGATGCTATGGCCTTTTCAAGATAAGCTGCAACATAGTTGCAGTGATGATGAAAGTGCTGAATCAAAGAATCAACAGTTATGTGTCACCAGGATTACAGGGGCCTTAACTAAAAATTAAATAAAGCAGAATATTACTGAGAAAGGTCAATATAATGCAGACGGAAGGCCTATAGCTTCAAGCTCATTTATATAGGAATAATAATATGTGAAATAAATAAAAATAATGGAATAAGAAAAAAGATGAATAATGTAAACGAGGAAATTAGAAGGATGATTGATAAGCAAAAATTTAGTTGTTGTTAATGGAGAAGATGGCATGCACAAGGCTAAGTGCAGTAAAAAGGATTTTAACAAAAAATCAACAGACTATTTTGGGCTAAACAGATGCTTTATTGCATATCATTCAAAGGTTTGTTTACCATGATTTGCATGAGTCAAGAATACAAGAAAATATATGAAAAACAAAAATCAAAGTAATTAGAATATAATTTAAAATAGCACTGTGTTGTAGGAAAATAAGGAAAGTAGTGCCATTTAAAATAGAGCAAAATCATCGCAGATTAAGTGCTTGATCCTTCAAATTCAAACATTCAAGTTTCTTTTTCAAATCCTCAAATGATTGCTTCTGTACTTACGAACATTTTATCCCATGAACATAAAAACTAAAGGTTTTGCTGTTGTAGAGTTGTTGGTGGTTGCATCCAATTGAGTAGAATAAATGGATTATATTCATTTCAGATTTCGACCCGTATAGCAGTCAAGTAGTACTCCAATTACCAAAACAAGAACTGTAAATGAACTTACCCTAATCACAGAGGTAGAATATGACAGAAATAGTAATCATAAATTTGTGTGAAGTATAAATACAAAGATAGAGTTGGTTATATCAATTTCTTAACATGGTGCTGGACTTCCAAAGCTACTAATGGTATTCAAGAGAAAAACTACATCAGTCATTTATCCATGGTTGAATATACTCAAATATCATGTCCGAAAAATTGGCAGACTTAAATGTATGGTAACTGATAAAAAAGAGAACCTCTTCAGATGCTTATTTCTCATGGCAACCCTGTCAGCAGAGGCTCGGGAAAGTGCTTCTTTAGGACTAGAAACCAGATCTTCATCTATGCTAAGCTTGGTCCTCAAATCATCTGGTAATGCCTACATTTCAAATGCATAAGATGTACAAGATATGCACCAATACAAGAAAAATAGAAGACAACAGGGAAAAATTATCCATTAAATCTGTTTAACAGGAATCCATACCATAACTTCATTCACAAGCTTTTCTAGTTGAATCTGCTCGATATAGGTACGGGGAATGTATGAACCGTCCAAGCCCAGCTGTTCTGCTACATACTTGACAAACAGCCGATCTCTTCCTTGCACCTTTATCAGAATTAAAAGAAGCTTTATGACAACAGAACTTGTAAGTTTATTATCAATTAAAAGATTGGAAGGTTTTTTCAACCCAGAATATGCTTTATAGTGGATAACATGAAATCAAAAGAAAGCAAGAATACAAAAGAATAGGCTGGCTTTCCCTCAAAGAGATGCACCTTGACAGTCAACTCCCTTTTTTTTTTAATAAGTTCTATCTCCTGTTTGTTAGGTATTTTGTTGTGACAGAGCTAAGAAATGCCCAACAAGTCCAATGATGCTTTTCAATTGTCCAAGTAACTCTAAGACATTCATCAGTCCTTCAGAAAATTTACAACGGCTGTTCTCAATGACCTGCTTTGGGTTTACTGGACAAACTAGTGTTGCATAACCTTGCCAAAGTAGAACCATCCTGTAGCTTAATCACTCCATTTTCCTGTAGTTAGAGAAAACAATAATTCACCAGCCAAAAAGCATTCAAGCAGCAACGGTAACAAAGTGTAATCCCATCAATATTAGCTAAGCTAAGGAGCAAAATTCTACTAAAATGGATCAGTGAATTTCTACCCCATACAATCCAAAGTTGACCAAGTTATGCTGGGTAAGGCATTCTTGATGGTAAGGATGATGATGATGCTGCTTTCAAGGTCTAAAATGCCTTGCTATTTATGAATTTTTCTTTAAAGCCAATAAAACAGTAACTCCGTTGACCAAATGACAAGACTATCTTGGTCAATTAAAAACACCTGATTGCATCAAATGAATCCCAGAACTCCCAAAACTAGAAGACTTGTTTGGTAATTGATAGAATTCTAGTAGTACAACAATTCCTTCTTACATATTCTTTCACTATTCTATATCCCACCTTACCCTTTCATCACTGAAAACACTAGTTTCAGTAAAATCACAAATCTGAACAAGTAATTTGGAGTGTAGAAGAGGCTCCAGGAATTGCAAAACATCCATCAAACAGAAGTACTTTCATCCATGCACATCACTGAATGAATTTTTCCTGACAAATTCTCTTAACTTAAGGATCTCAAACTGCACAATGTTATGTAATGCTTCAAGCTGAACTAGGATTAATACATAATTTAACAACATATCCTTGTAAGTCAGCAAAAAGAATTCATGGTGAAGGTGTTCATATTTACAGCTAAAAAATGGATCAGCATAACATTCAACTGGTTACTAGTAGAATATGAGAAATGCTTTAAGAAAATAAAATATGAGAAATGATACCTGAATATAACGTCGATTAAGTTGTTCTAACCAATCAATCTTCACAGTGACCTTATCATCAGAAAATACGTGGCTGCTTCTTTTCAGAATAGCTGCAATGCTGTATCCCAAGGCCATCAACCCCCCAAGAAGGCGCACACTAACTTCAAAAGTAATCCTCGGTGATATGATGAAGGGATTATCTGTTACCCATTCCTGAAAACCACAAGTATTTGTTGCCCAAGTTATGCTGTCAGTTGAAGTCTGACTTGCAAATGGCACAATTAAACACTAATCGTCAAGGAATCATCTAAAATGTGCACAGAATAATTACATATGACCTTATCTCTACTTTAAGATGAAAAGAATCATTAAATGGATAAACTGCCCCTACAGTAACAACTTTGCCAAACACACACACACAAAAAAAAAGAGCATCAAGGCCAAGGATTTAAAGTAAATAGCACATCCAACCTTCTAAGAGTTCAGCAATCCCAGAACCATGTGGGTCAATGCAAGCATGCATGCAAGCAGTCTAAAACAGAAATACATATCCTATCTAGTGATGGCAGAATGCATGTGTGATATTCTTCAAAAAAAGGTCCTAGGTTGAATTTATTATCATGCGTTTTTTGAGATTAAGAATTCAAAAATATTTAAGATGGCAGAATGCATGTGTGATATTCTTCAAAAAAAGGTCCTAGGTTGAATTTATTATCATGCGTTTTTTGAGATTAAGAATTCAAAAATATTTAAGATAGATTTCTAATTGCACAGCATGCACATTCGCATGATGCTACCTTTAAGATACAAGTTAGTTATACCTAGTTAATAGGTTAACCTATTCTGTTCTGTATAATTTTGAAGTACTAATTAAAAAACTCCCAGAAGAATATCATAGCTCCAAAAAAATGAATTTAAGGAAGGAAAGATGAGCATCATGGACTGTATGCTCATCTGAGCAACGTGGATTATGTGAATCATAACCATCTAGCCTTCGTCCAAGCCATTTAGGCAAAAAGTATGCTACAATTAGATAAGACATTGGGCCTACGTGTAAATGCTCTAGTTAGGTATAGAATCGTAAAAAAAAAATTGATACAGATTAAAATAATCAAGCAAAGAACAAACCTCAAACATAAGATTATATTTCCCATCCCTGTTTCGCATTCTTAGATAAGATTGACAGGCTTCTGGATCTTCACCTGGTGGCAGTAAGTATATATCATAAGTCTCCTCCATATTTTCTTTGTGCTCTTTGGAAATAACAGCCTTGATTTGATCCACTGATAACATCCTTGATGACTACAAATAATAGAAAGCACTTAGTGCTAGCAGCAACAAGAATAGATACATCAGTAAAAGGTAACTGTGATACCTCAAACTTCAAAAAAGCAAGAAAGAAAAACATAGGATAGGACATTAACCTTTAGAATATAAGTTGGATTTTGGAAGCCTGTGAATGGATTAAACTTGTTAATGATTTTTATATGTGCAGTTTGAAGATCTGGTTCAATAAAGGCCTTGTACATTGGATACACCTGCATAAAGTTATCTGCTTGAGATACTAGATAGAGCTAAATTGTTCATTTTACAGACATCAGATAACTGATTCAGCAAGTAAAAACAATCATGCAATTAGATTAGGAAAAAGAATAAATTATACGACAAAGTCAAATTTATTTTTATGTTGCCATGAATTCTCTCATTTAGGTTATACAGGGAAAAGAAATAAGATATATTAAAAAAAAAGTTAAATAACCGTTTCAGAGATTTGTTGAATTATTTCTTCAGGTTCTTGGCCAGCACGTTGGATGTCTCTTAAAACCCGTTTCACAAGGTCAAAATGTACACCGCCTGTCACAGAAACTCGCAGGTCTAGCAGAGGCCGCAACCTTTCACTTAAAGCGTAGATTCCTTCAATAATTACAATTCGAGAACTTGGAACATCTACTGTCCTGTTAGCAGATAGAGAAAAAGCAAAATTAAGGCATGCCTGAGAAGCTGTGGCTGAGATATCAAATACATCCAAGAATCAACAGATATAAGATAACAATCTCAAAGCATATAGAAACATTCTGCAGTCTGATTAAGCAAAAAGGTATGTCACCTATATCCTGTGCGGCAGCTCAACTTGAAATCATATACTGGCACCTGAACAGATTTCCCTTCTTTCAGACCATGAATGTTTTCCAGCAAAGTCTCATAATCTGCAAGGCGAGGGTCTGTACCAATTTTGCAAAATATCAGTGATCTGTCATGACTTTTACATTCTTATGCACCAACTAATACCAATGGGTAACCAACAAATTTTGCTGGTATAACATCGAAAGCCAGATGCATATTGTGAGTTTCAGTGTTTATCAATAAAACCATGATTTCATCTCTCAGCAAAATCAAGTTTGCAATCGGTAAGTAACAAAAAAAATTGAAACATAGTAATACTTTCTAAAATAAAGAAACAATAAATGAAAGAAAGAAGTACAACTACTATCTATGCAAATTGTAAACCATTTAACGGAATTTAATTATAGCTTCTAGCTATCAACATACACAACTATAAAAGAACATCATTATGACTTTATGATCATGCGAATAGTTTATCAATCCACCTTTTACAAGAATTGTGCATGACTTGATATGAAGATCAAAAGAAAAATTGATCTTCACACAGAAGAATGAGGCACCATTGAATACTATATAAAATAAAAAAACAAACTTGGTTATGGTCCCGGCAATCTAACGCCCCATGAGGGGATGATTAGGGACAAACATAACCTTTAGCATTATTTTGTACAAAGTGGCTGCCGAGGACTTGAACCTGTGCCACTGTACTTGTCCCAAGACTTTACCACTGTGCCAAGCAAGATGCCAGATTTTGGATGTTTCAGTGCTTGGAGTGGAGTTGAAAGCAGCCCAAGCAAGGGTCACCTATGTGAGGCAAGTAATGAGGGCTGACCTTGGACATTGAGGGTGATTCCTCTACGGTCATCAACTGGATCCAGGGATCGAGCAGAGCCTATTCTGTTCACCCACTCCTGCATGATATATGGGGTGCTTTGAGGGGGTGTCTCTCCCCAGGGGCCAGACATGTTTATCAAGAGGTGAACAAAACAACGGATTGGGTTACCTCTTATGTGGCAAAGCACTCAAGAGTTCTGTGGACTGACCATTCATTTATTCCAACAAGGCTACATGATATTTTATTTTCTGGCTTTATTGGATGTATTCATACTAGAAGGGTATTAATTTTCTGCCTTATAAAAAGGAGAGAGAGAGAGAGAGAGAGAGAGAGAGAGAGAGAGAGAGAGAGAAGCATACCAAACGAAATTGGTTGGCTGCTGGCAAGGTTCGTAATTCAGTTTGGTATAAAGCACCCTCACCCGCTAGCCTATGCATTCGATTTGAGACCCTCACCTTCCCCGTGCTCACAGGTCCTCCCCTTGCTAGCATCAAAGGTATGCATTCCCCTTCTCTCTCTAGATTAGAGTTAGGGTTTCAAAACCTCTCTCTCCCTCCCTCTCTCTCCTCCGTCTCCAACTCTCCCCTCTTGGCACATCTTGTAATTGCATGGTATGGTTTGAACAGGTCACCAACTGGTACCCCCTCTAGTATCAGTTTGGTGAACCTTGGCACTAAGCAATGGCCCCTCCACATATTACCTAAACTCCCTTAAATCAATTTAAAAGACATCATCAAATCTTAAGTACAAGTCTAGGAAGCTGCAATGTATCTCACGTACAAATGAGGGGCCAAAAATATTGCATGACATCTCCCTTCCTTTCTTTTAATCATTTTTCTTCTTTTCTTTCACTTTTTTCCTTTATTCATCATTCATTCTTTCTTTCCTCTTTCTTCTTCTCTCCCTGCATGGATAGGTTTCAGAGTCCTGACCCAGTCCCAGTCCTATTTTCTCATAAAAATGGGGCGCAACAGCCATCCCGCCCCTCGTCTCACTGAGAAATAAAACATTGTGTGCATTAACAATCAGCTCTCTCTACCTAGTTCCGATTCTCTCCAATTCCAAAAATTGATCTTCATATGTCTTGTTCATGCATATCATTGTTGGATAGTGGGATCCATCTGAACTCAACAGTGAGTTATTAAACAGGACAATAAAGAGGTTTTTAGATGTCCTATTTTTTCCCCTCTCCAAATAAGTCTTACATGCACTAGGACTTATTGCAGCTAAGAGAACTGTGATTAAACAGACAGCTAGATGATTCATAATCGTGCAAATTGCAATGCAATGATTATGTGTATACCATAGAAAATTGAAGATTTAGTATTTCTGACAAGCTTTGAGACTATTTTTTTTTGAAATAGAAAAAACTATACTACCAAGATTCACGCTCACATATGATTTTAAGACCACTTCCATTTTAAACAATTGGTAGACTCAAAGTGCCAGTCGAGCATTATAATGATAGGTACCTTTGAAGATTTGACCTGCAAGTCGCCGCAGGTTTACAGATATATTCTGTCAAGATTTTGGCTTCATAGACTTCAATAACCCCTTTGCAGCAAGTAAAGTTGCCTATAGGAACAGCTAATTAGTTGTTGCTCTCTTATAGTCTTAACCAAATACTACATCATGGAGCCAATGTTTATCCCATAATAGCATTTGGAACTTGCTTGTCAGCTCAGCATGAGAATGAGACCCAATGTACCTGTAAGTCTGAAATGCTAAACACCTTAAAGATGTTTAAATCCAATGGAAGCTTGATTACGATACACTGGCTCAATCTTTGACACTATGATGGGTCAACCTTCTCACAAAGTATGCCATGCTCTTGAAATATTGAATTCATATTCAACATCAAATCCATAATTTATGCACATGAGCAAGTTTGTTCTTTACAATCTTCAACAGAATATCCCTTAAATAATATTAATTCCTGTATCACAGACCAGCTGTAAATCTTAGCACCAACCATTGGTAAATCTGGTAGCAGGTTCCTTGTATAAAGTAAATCACGAAATCTCATTCTGCTCCTGTTTCCTTGTAGCACGTTACTTTGAAATGTTACATGCTCAGAATTGGTTGTTAGACACTCCCTCTTCATCGCTTCTGCCGGAATCATTTTTCATTGCAAATTCTAAGCTCCAAAGAGTATTATATCACAGGTGGAGAAAATTTGCATCCTCTTTGATAATACTCCTTGTGAGTCCCTTTTGAGTTAAACTAAGCCAGTAACATAGCACTTTGGTAAGGCGTTTAAATAGCAGATTGCCTCCATGGCTCCATCATGCTAAACAAAAGCCTAAACATAATAAGAGGCATCACATAGCAGGAATTACAGCATGTTGCAACCACTTTCTTTCTTTCACACTTCCCCCTATTTCTCTTCATTTTTCAGATGCTTATGGACTTTGTAAAGCTATGTTTGCCATACATGCCATCTTTAAATGGTCAAAATCATTTTGGATGGATTCAAGTGCATACATTATTTGGTTAATTTCACAATAGCCATTCAGATATCTAAATGTCCTTAAGAATCAAGCTATCACTGGTGGTATCTTATAAATGTTGACTTTGAAACAAACTAAGGGTCCTATGATTGGATTCTCTCCTTTAAGTTATGCATTATCCAGTGCAAATTCCTCTTGCCATTTGAAGTTTGTTTTACCAAGAATTAGGCTTTCCAACAAACTAGAACCTACGTAAGTAAAACTAAAACACTTTTGTAGAAAAGTAATTTCTGGAAAAAAATACTGATACATAGCCTCGAGATCCTCATAGTTTTGTTGAATTCAACATTGATATGCACGTCAGGAAATATTACAAGCCTTTGTAGTCAAAATATGCACTGTGCAGAAAAATGTGGACATTTATATGAATGGAATGTGAAACAAAAAGCAGGCCAAGATAATTGCCTGTACACTTTTCTTATAATAAGAAATCAATTCCACAAAAATATTTACATTGTAAATACATTTTGAAACTACCACGGCATGGCAAAACCTTCTTCCACAGAAAAGCCAACATCCAAAGAAACATGCATGGACATGGAGTACATATTGAAACATATTGAACAACAAATCAATGTCAATAGCCTCTAAGGTATCATGTATAAGATGCAATTTTATTGGCAAAGGAAAGATTAATGAAAAGCATTTCCTTGGATACAGTGCGCAACAGAAGATCTTTAAACTTCTTGCTTGACAGTTGATGTATAACTACAAGTAACTTTCAGTTTATATAAAAGTAAAGCATTAGCTTTTCTCTTCTTAATCTAGCTTATAACCAAAGAAATGTAGTGACAAGAAAATCTATTCTGCAACAAAACTAAACAACAAGGCATTGTTGTGGCAATACTAAAGGGCACTAATCAACTGCTTCACACTTAGTGTCGAGAGAAGAAAGATCATAACATTATTTTTTAAGAAAGAATGCAACAAAAAAGACAAAATGGTTTAGAGGAATAATTTAATTGTGGAGAATAGAAGTTACCATCAAAATTGCCATCAATGATGCGACTTGAGTCATTATAATTGTCCATTGATAAAAGTGCAATGCTTGGCATGAAATTTTGAACCTTCTCAGTAAATACGGTCTTCCCAGCCCCAGAGGGACCGGCAACACCAACCAAAATAATTCCATCATTCTTTTGGGCTAGCAACTGGCAAGCACGAATTACCACAAAGAAACCCTTTTCAAAAGATAATGAATCTTGAATTGGAACAACTTCATAACGATCACAATCCTTTCGCTTTACCAGCTGCACCTGATCTCTTAAAAGACCTGGCTTTTTGCGAGGCGATTCAGCAATGGAACCATCTTGCGCCATTAACAAGAAGAAAACTGTGCTCCTCCTGTGGGGAACAAAATCCAAGAATAACTATATGCAGATGATCAACAGCAAAAGCACAAAATAATCAATTCATACAATAATGTAATGTAGAGAAAACAAAGCCAAAATTATAACACTATATAGATGAGAAAGATGGAAAAAAGGTAGTGTATTTACATATTTTAATACTAAGGCCACTTTAGTTATTCCGGGTGGCTCCAAGGATACCTCAAATAGGATGCTTTTAAATATGACCAAGGTTTTATTTCTTTAATGGATCAAATTAAAAACAGTATTTGTTGTAACGATCACCCTAGAGAGTAGATAAAAAGTTATATTAACTAAAATCGAATCAAACTTAAATCACCATGAAGTTTTCAATTGACCCAATCGGGGAGAGAGAAAAATTTTCTCAATCCACTCAATTCAAATATCTCAAAATAAATTTTAAAAAAGAAGGGCAAATTGGTGAAAAGTAGAGTTTAGGTCCCCTTTTCCTTCATTGATCATTCATAAAGTGAGATATATAGCCTTTATGTACAATAGTGAGGTCCATCCTTGAACAATATAGATTGGATTCCTCTCTTAGTTCAAATAGAATTAACTTTCCAAAAATAGACATAACATGTAGAAATAAACATGAAAAAGCTAAAATCCTACAAGAGATAGATCCCGACTCTTATATCTACTTTGCCTTGCATTGCTCCACCTATTTCTTCCTGGATTAGGAGATATGACTGGACAAACTCTTTCCTAAAAAAGAAATTTATGATTTGATTGGCCTGTCTTGGAGCCCAACCAATGAAAATTGAGCCTAATCACTAGTTGTGTAGCCCTCTTTAAGGAAGAGTGCTGCATTGCAGATCTCAAAAAGTTATCCAATTAAAAAAAAAAAATCTCAATCAAGCACCGTATGACTAAGTTATAACCTCCAAAAGTTTGGTATGTGATTTGGCTTTTGATATAACTGACCTCACTTATGAATCCTATCTAGCCCTACACATAGTAGCCAAAGTGATCCATATTGAATCAGATGATCCTCCTAGATCAGGACTTTCCTTGTTTAAGAGATTCAGTCCTTGATAAATCAAAACTGAAGTTGAGAAATGGCCTGCTTTCCCATCTCACGGTTGAATCACTTAGTTTTGCTTGGAGATGTTTGCAACTTTGCTCTTTTTTTGCTCCCAGATCTTAGCAAACCACTTGCCCACTTGTGCATTTGGACTTCGTGGTAAAGACATTCCTTGCCATCCTTCCTCATTGACGACAACGATGGTGACATTCTCTTGATCTTGATCTTGATCAACCTGTAGCACTGAGAGGCAAGAGCTTGGCTTCTCATAAGTGATATCTGCTTCTCATATGACCATCAACATCAACTTGTTATAAATGGCAGCAAGTTGCTTTGCATGGATAAGTTGCATGGTGTATGTTTCCTTATGTTCTAGAGGCACTAATCATGAACTCCTTCCAATCCTTTACATACCGATGCTTTCTCTATCTTCTATAGAAGATAGCATCTTGATCTCAAAGATATGGACTCCCCATCAAATTGCCCTTCATGTTTTCATAACTTAATAATTTAATTGATTTCGATTGCCTACTATAAAAAACAAAAAAAGAGAAACAACTATTGAAGAAATATATATATAACTATATAACTCCAATGCTTAGGGTGCATCTTGACACACTCTCTAGCCCAACTACCTCTATAGCCACCCTCCAATGCTTAGGGTGCATCTTGACACACTCTCTAGCCCAACTAGCTCTATAGCCACCCAAGCCATGATATGTCTATATATGTCCACACACACACACTAAATCTTTCCAGTAAGTATATACCTATCTAGATTCTATTCCGCTTGAGATGATGTTTAGGAGTAGGATGCATCTATCAATTCACATAAGAAAATTCAACAGCAAAAAAGATCTGATGATCCTCATCAAATAAGTTTTTCTCCGTATGCTCTTATGCTGAATCAGATACAATCATCACCCGTCCAAATTGCTCACGTAAGCAAATAGGTTTAATTAGGTTATTCGGTTACCAGATGAAATCATGAAAGCCATCTGTCAAGTACTCCTTCTACAGTTCCACTCGAACTATTCATGTGTTGCATGTGATCTGATCATAGCCATCTTTTAAATTCCCCATCCTCTTGGGTGCCTAATGATACCCATAAGCAAATTATGATGGCGAGAAATTAAAACTAACATCAGATATTTTGTAGTTTTACATAATAACAGACACCCATTTGATGCTTTTTCATCTTTGATCAGGCCGCTGCAACATTCCCTCCAAAGTCAAGTCTAGCAGAAGCCCTTAAACTAGCCTGAGACAAAAATTGAGCCTTTTTACTCGAAAAAACTCTCATTCCAGAGCGTCCAAACTAAATTCTTCAATCAATCAACACCATGTTTCACATTATTAAAAAATAACAAAAAGGAATCTCTTCCAGATTGTCCAAAAATTAAAATAAAAAACTAAAGGAAAAAAAAAATAACAAATTTTCATGTGCACTCGTCCTCGTCTCTTATGTCATGAATCCATTGTTCGTTTTAAATTCAGTCCCCTCCTCCCTTCTTTGATAAGTAAAAAACCGAAGATTTTGTCAAGATAAACCAAAATCTAGAGAAATTCCATATCGCGCGAAAATTTTCAACGAGTAAAACGTGCACAAGGAAAGAAGCATCATTGATCTCGTCATCATATTACTAAAGATTTGATTCCCATGCATTAATCTCTTCGAGATTGGTCCGCTTACCTTCCGCAAGAAGCGGTTCAGAGTCGGGAGGGAAGAAGGGGAGGGAGGCGGCGGCCCCGACGGAGGGGACGGGGAGGGAGACGCGGTCGCTGGAGCCGGGCGGAGAAAGGAGGCGGCGGTAACCGAGGCCGCGAGACAGCAGCGGCGCGCGCGCGGCTGAGAGGCGGTGGATGCGAGGGTTTTTTAATCCCCGGAGGGAGAGGAGAAGAGAGAGGAGAGGAGAGGCGGGGGGGGGCCACCAAACGGACGAAGCGCCTTGTGAGAGGGATGAAAGAGAGAGATCTACGTGAGGGTTTCCAATCCTCCAATTTTCTTGCGCTTGGGGTTTTATTATTCTGAATTATGTCAGACGTTTATCTATGATCCGACGGCTATTATTAGAGGCTATATGTACTAGAGTTTACTCACCACTGTGCATCTCCGGTGGTTCGACGCGAATCGATTGGAGGGAAGACTCCACGACGTTCTTCTGACCGCCGACCAAGTAAAAATGTATGAAAGTATAGCTATCAAGCATAAAAGTTTTTAACAATCAGAATATATGCATGTTGCCCCCTAAATTATCATGGCTTATAGCTGAAGTCAGTCTCGGTCCATATCCTCATCGTTTTGGAATCAACTTGCTCGTCGGGACCTGCAAAACAGAGGAGATCCGGGCCGGTGATCCCGACAGGGACACTCCGATGCTCAAATCAGTGACGATTCAGGAAAACAGATCTTCCTGGTCGAGCTCCTGAGACAGACTCCATACCAGGAAGAGTAGATAATGTATTAATGGAGTGAGAGTGAGCCGAGAGTGAAGTAGGAGAAGTAATGGCTTGGGAGGATTGGAGCTGGGTGGCTGTGTCCATACGATCCTTCCCACAGATCTCCGATAGCCTGGAGTTCTCGATCCCTTCCTTTCTTCTCCCGCGTCTGTCCTCCTCCTCCTCCTTTTGTTTCACTTTCTCGGATTGACTTACCTTGCTTGGGACCATGGATGGTTCCTTTAAGCCACGATAGTTGCCAGACGCCTGCCTCGAGACCTTCCCCTCGTTAGTAGGCACGTGCGGCGATGTTTCGTGCCGTGGGCTGTACGTCTTTTCCGGTTCATGATAGAGAACCTACCATGTGCCCTGACATTCCCTCCAGTCGCTCCATTCCGGGAAGTTTAGTAGGGCCTCGATTGGGGAGCCACCGTCTCCAGGGATTCGAATTCCAGGTTGACTTCCTTTTCCGAGTGATGCAGACGTTTGGTGGAGAGCGCGGTGCCTCTATCGGAGAGCTTCTCCCTTTTTGGCGTAAGTGGTAGCTGGGGCATTTATCGTGGCCTGGGGGGAGCCTCTTCGTGGTCCTTGGGCGACCCGCCACCGTCCGTGGGGGGCGGCGTCGTCTTCCGATCACCGGCGCCTTCGTCCGAGATGGGGCCGATCTGGAGAGGCGGAGCTCGACTCCGGCCTAGGCGTCTCGACCTCGCAGGAGCCAGCCTGGTGGAGGAGGGTAGAGCTCGATTCCGGCCTAGGCGTCCCAACCTCGCGGGAGCCAGCCTAGCGAAGGAGGGCGGAGCTCGACTCCGGCTTAGGTGTCTCGACCTCGCGGGAGCCAGCCTGGTGGAGGAGGTCGGAGTTCGACTTCGGCAGGGCGTCTCGACCTTCGAGGGAGCTAAGCCCGGCGAAGGAGTCTGAGGTAAGATGTCTGACATGGCAGCCTTCTCCGACGTGGCATCCGACACAGATCACACGTCAGCAATCCCACCACATCATTTGCCCCCACTCCCGAGTCCCGTTGGCACGCGGTGCTCGGGTCGAAGGGAGTAAATGCGGTGCTGACATGGAAAGGCAGAGATCCGGTGTAATGATGGCCACGATTGCCGGTGCTTTAAGAGGCAGTTCTCCAAACCAATGTAGGGGAGCCACGTGGACACGTCTGAGGAGCACTTATTGCCAGTGCAGAATTCGGAGCGGTCGCAATTGAAATGGAATGCCAGCCTTGCTGATTGTTGACACGTGGTGCAGATTCGTCGGTGGCGATGCTGTAACGATACGGTTGGACGCCCGGTCACTTCGAAAGGAGAGGTAGTTTTTTTCCAAAACATATATTCTTTCAAATCTTTCGTGCCCGCCATTGTACCGAAGCTCTTTCTTCCACCCACGACTGTCCTTGTCCTCCTAGGTTCACCAGGTTCATCTCCTTTCTCTCCCCCCGGCCGAGTAGTGACCTCTTCTAAGGTTAGGGCCTTCTCGGACTTCATCAGTCTTTCTTTTCTTATTTTCTGCTAGTTGCCTTCGTTCTTTTCTTCTAAAATGTCTCGTTTCGATCCCAACTTCCATCCTTTAACCGATCAAAATGAGGCTGGGCCTTCTCGGCCGAGACCGCCTTCTTCCTCCAATGAGGAGGAGGAAGAGACGCGCTTCATGATCAGCAGGAGGCCGCGCCCCACTGGGATCATGATCAGGGAGCCCGAGGCCTGCCCCCTCCTCCTCCTCCGCTCGAACCCATCCCTGAACCCTCTCGGTCGACAGGTCCTGACTGGGTCATGTCGATGATCACTGCCGAGGAACTTGCAGCCATCCGGGAGACCTATGATGTCCCGGACTCCATCCAGCTCTCAGTCCCTCGATCGAGGGAGTGGGTCACCACCAGTAGCCCGCATCGGATCTCCCTCTACGAGGAGACTCTTATAGGGGGCTGATGCGTGTCGTAATGCACCGATTTAGAACCTTAATTCCACTACTCTAAAGGGTAGAATAGCGGGAGTAAGGGTCGATCCCACAGAGACTTTGGGGTTATCTTGAAAAAAGTATTTTCTTTTGACTTGAAATAAACTAAAATAAACTAGAACTAATGCAAGAATTAAATGTAAATAATAAATTTGTGAAAATAATTTAGATATGACCTATCTCAAGAGTACGGCCCGTACCCGTGGATCACGGCCCGTCCCTTAGGTATAGGTCAGTCAAAACTAATTCACTACGACTTACCTTAAACGCTAATCCAACATGACTCCAGCATGACTAAAATAAAAACAAGCAAACATGGATTAGTATAAAGCAAATAAATTTTATTGCATAAAAATTGGAGTATAGAAAAAAAATAAAAGTAAGGGAACAAGGGTCCCTTTCTCCCTTTTTATCCGACTCTGACTCTCTGTCACAGCAACAGGTGGAACTGCGGACAGCAAGTGGAACCTCCCAAAAATTCCTCCCCTTTCAGAAGAGAATCACCGAGGTATTTATAGCTGAAAAATACCGTGTCGGGTCCGTGTGGAAAGCGCGGTGATTTCCTCATCTCAAATCCGATCTCCTTATCTGATTTTTTACGATCATCCCCATCTCAAAAATTAAATTCAAAAATTCTATCGCACAATCCCGCGTCCATCCAGCGTCGTCCGACATCTCATCTCGTTCCGATACTTCTTGTTTTCGGACATCCCGGTCTGAACAACAGGGCGGTGACAGCGGGCACGGCCAGGCGGCGGAGACGGATGTGGCGCAGGGGCGGACTTGGGCTGCATGGCCGTGGGCGTGGCTTCGGCTGGACGGTGGCGTGGCCGTGGGTGGCGTGCAGCAGCAGGCGGCGGAGACTTGGGTGGCGCCAGCAGAGGGGGCTCCGGCTGGCGGCGGACGGCGCGGACGGAGGACGTAGCCGGAGGCGGTGCTGCGGACGGTGGGCGGCGTGGCGGCAGCAGGCTTGGGCGGCGAGCTCGGCGGACACGCGGTGCAGGGGGATGCTGGGCGGCTTCGGGCTGGTTGCTCGCGGCTTGCGGCGCAGGGGCGGACACGGAGGGCGGACTTCGGCTGGGCGGCAGCAGGCTGGAGCTCGGCGGACATGCGGCATGGCGGACGGCGGCGGAGGGGCGGCTCGCGTGGGCGGACGGCGTGGCTCGCGTGGGCGTGGGCGGAGGGCGGACGGCACGGCGGCGGCGTGCTTGGGCGGAGGTGGCTTCCGGCGGCGTGCGGCGAGGACGGCTGGCCGACGGCGTGCTTGGGCGGAGGCGGCTTCCGGCGGCGTGCAACGAGGACGGCTGGCCGACGGCGTGGCTCGCGTGGGCGACGGCGTGGCTCGCGTGGGCGACGGCAGCAAGTTCCGGCCACTTTTCTGGCCAAACGGGAGCTCTTCGGCCGGCGGGAAGGTTACCGGCGGCTTCGGCGGCGCCGGGGGAAGCTCTCCGGCAAGTTTCGGCGCGACGGAGCACGGTGGTCCACGGCTCCGCCCGTGGACCGGCAGTAATGGCTGCCGTGGACCGGCAGCTCATGCGGTGGACCATTGAGCCGGTCCACCGTGAGCCAAACCAAAAGGATTTTAAGGACGCTCCAAAAATCGTGCGGCTCTGAAATCCGTGCTAAAACCTTCTAAAATCCATTTCGAGCCCGTTTGAAGTCCGAATTACATTCCGTTTGCGTCGTTGGACTCCTAAAATCAAGATCTACACGTTTATGGAGTCAATTCCTACAAAGTATCACAAAAAGTATCAATTTTAATCAAATAAAGTTGGGTTAATTTTCATTATTCTAATGTCTAACACACCCCCCAACTTAAACTTTGCTCGTCCTCGAGTAAAGGAAATGGATGAGTCTTGTGTACTAAGATGGTCCATGAAATGAAAATTATCGTACTAACCCTAAAATCAAAGGATACATGGTTAGACTATTAAAAAGGTACTTCATTGGATTACCAATTCCTCCCATTTAGTAGTAGAATAAAGTCCATAGAAGTTTTAAGAGTTTTCGTTCCCAACTTTCTATCTCACTATCTAAATCTTCCAACTTAGTTTGGTTTTGATGCAATATTTATTTAGTCCCCACTTTTTTTTTTTTTTTTTTTTTTTTAATGTAAAGTCAGTGCAATGTCCTGACACCTTGCTTTCTAATTAACCCTTATAGCGAGCTTTAAACCAATGACTCCCAAACCAGTTGGCTTTAGGGCATTAGGTGTAAAACACCCCTCGGGCTTATGACTCGAAAAAGGCTAAGTCAAGACTAACTCTTCGAAAGATTTCGTTACATCCTCACCTTTTGACGCGAACAATAACGCTTACTTAGGTGAAGGGGTCCGGTTACTCAGTGAGAGATGCTAAAAATCTTTATTAACCTCAGAAATTTTTAACTGGGGACTTTTTTATAATGCCTATACCAAAATAAGTAAGATTCATTATTAAGATCAATAGGCCGAAGGGTCTGGAATTACTCTTCTAAAATTTTCTGGACTACACTCTACCACTTATAGGGTTTTCTTGATAAATCATCCCTCAGTATCTCTAAAATTTTCTAAACCATTAATCACTCCTCATTTAGTGAGTTTGATTATTTTAATTCGAGACGAATTTTTGTACACAAAACTGATTAAAATTTTACTCGAGAATTTGATTTAATTAATTACCTCACCCCCCAACTTAATTTCCATTGTCCCTAATGGAAGAGAATATTAATAACTAAATGGCATGGAAGGATACAACCTGGTAGGGTATGGAATTGGACGTCCTTCTATCACCATGTTCCCGCAATCTTCTTTTATTACTCCATTTATTCTAAAAATAAAGAACTAGAAGTTAAAATATGAACTAAGGAAAGAGCTGGGCTGCCTCCCAGGAGCGCTAAGTTTAACGTCTTCAGCCAGACTAAGTTCATCATCACAGTAACACTGGTTGTTCAAGATCAAGAGTTTCAACAACTTCTCCATCACTGATTCCTTCAATATACGGTTTCAAACGCTGGCCATTCACCTTAAAAACATTCCCTTGCTTAGGATCCTTAAGTTCAACTGCTCCATGGGAAAATACTTGAGTTACTACAAAAGGTCCATCCCATCGTGAGCGGAGTTTTCCGGGAAAAAGACGTAACTTAGAGTTGTAGAGCCACACTTTTTGATTAGGCTCAAATGATTTTCTATGAATAAATTTGTCATGATAAGCCTTCGTTCGAGCCTTGTAAATTTTCGAACTCTCATACGCTTCATTTCGTAACTCTTCCAACTCACTTAACTGAAGTTTTCTATGGGAACTTGCATTCTTCACATCAAAATTAAATTGCTTGATAGCCCAAAATGCACGGTGTTCCAATTCAACAGGTAGGTGACAAGCCTTTCCAAACACTAACCGGTACGGAGACATTCCTAGAGGGGTCTTGAAAGCAGTTCGGTAAGCCCATAAAGCATCATCCAAACGTTCGGACCAATCTTTCCTATCGGGTTTTACCGTTTTCTCAAGAATGTGCTTGATCTCTCTATTCGAAACTTCTACCTGACCACTAGTCTGAGGATGGTATGGTGTGGCTACTTTATGGGTAATTCCATACTTTTTCATCAGTGCGTCAAAGTGTCTATTTGTGAAATGCGCACCTCCATCACTAATAATGGCCCTTGGGCACCCAAATCGACTAAAGATGTTATGCTGAATGAACTTGATCACAACTTTGTGATCATTAGTTCGAGTTGCCACAGCTTCAATCCATTTCGAAACATAATCGACTGCTACCAAAATGTACTCAAATCCAAAGGAAAGAGGAAATGGTCCCATAAAGTCAATACCCCAAACATCAAAAATTTCTCCGGCAAGTTTCGGCGCGATCGGAACACGGTGGTCCACGGCTCCGCCCGTGGACCGGCAGCAATGGCTGCCGTGGACCGGCAGCTCATGCGGTGGACCATTGAGCAGGTCCACCGTGAGCCAAACCAAAAGGATTTTAAGGATGCTCCAAAAATCGTGCGGCTCTGAAATCCGTGCTAAAATCTTCTAAAATCCATTTCGGGCCCGTTTGAAGTACGAATTACATTCCGTTTACGTCGTTGGACTCCTAAAATCAAGATCTACACGTTTATGGAGTCAATTCCTGCAAAGTATCACAAAAAGTATCAATTTTAATCAAATAAAGTTGGGTTAATTTTCATTATTCTAATATCTAACAGGGGCCTTCGATTTCCAATCCACCCATTTTTTCTCTCTATGCTGAGCAATTATCGCCTAGTCCCTGCTCAGCTCGTCCCCAATGCCATCAGGACAATCTTCTACTTTATTGTCTTTTGTCACTTCCACGGGTTAGTTGCCCGTTTTTCTTTATTCAGGATCTTTTTTACCCTGAAGCGCCACTCTTCCGAGAAGAGGTGGTGGTCCATCTCTTCTTGCCCGAAGGGCAAAAAGTTTGAGCTCCCCTCTTCTATCAAAGGATGGAAGAGCAAATATTTCTTTACCTCGATCGAGGGGGTCGACTAGATTTGGAGCGATCCAGATCGGTCTCCTAATCGAAACTCTGTGATCGAACCGGCTGATCGAGAGGTATACGACCTGCTTCATGCCGACCAGGTCCCCCCTTGAGGTTCTGTTGTCAGAGCAGAACTTGTTCGAACTCGGGGTCAGCCCAATATGGCAGTTGGATGAGTTCGGCTTGAGCACTATCTCCTTGTGTCTTCTCTTCGATCTTCTGAGCTCAAAATTAATGCTTTTCTCCCCCGTGCAGGCATGAAGTTCACCCTGGACGACCTCCTCTCGTTCTCTCAAAAGAGGGGTCCATCAGCAGGGGTAAGCGAGTCCCCCTTGAAAAGGGCTCGCGAAGAAGATGGCGTAAGGATTGCGCCCGCTGCGCCAGTCGAGCTTGCACCCGGGCCGAGCATAATGGTTGCCGAGCCCATCCCCGAACCTCCAAGGCAGCGCACTCTGCCGCTGGCCCCAGAGCATGAGGTAGTCGCTCGGGCCAGATCCGCTGCTGCTGCAGTGGAGTCTTCTCCTCCGGAGATCGTTGAAGTCGAGGAGGGTGAGGAGCCGAAAAGGGTGGAGCCGGTGCCAGTGGAGCCATCTGAAGTGGCGCTGAGCTCCCACCACGCGGCCAAAACTCCTTCCGTCGAAGGAGCGGGGGACTCCACGCCGGTTACTGATAGAAGAGACAAGGACTACCGCTGGGTGCCCTTCAAGTTGGCACCAAATATTTTCCTGGTCTGGGATCCTATCCTCGCCGAGTGCATGATGGACTTCGCCATCCAATCATGCGACCGGTGGGAGAAGGTGGGGAAGCTTTTGGGCGACGCCATAAGCAGCACCTTCTCCCATCTCATCTCTGTAAGTACCTCTTCACTTTTCCTTGTTCCATCATCTTTTTCTTTTTCTTGTGACTTACTTTTTCGGTGGTGCAGCTCGGTGCTGAACTCCTGCTAATCAGAGACTTCTGCCGAAGCTGGGTTAGGAGGGATAGGGAGCGAGGAGCGGAGCTCGACTCCTTGAAGGCCGAGCTGAGGTAGAAGAATGATGAGGCCTGGGAGGCCAATATGAAGAATAAGGAGCTCCGTGGTAGAATCGCGAGCATCGAGAGGCGCTCAAAGGAGCTTGAAGGATCCTTGGACCGGGAGGGAGGCCGGTCCAAAAGCAGGTCGGAGGAGCACAAGGCCAAAGAGGCCAGGCTAAAGGAGCTCGGAACTGAAGTTGCCCGTGAGAGGAATGGGCCCAGTCCCTCCTGGTAGAGCTGGATGCGGCGAAGGAGCGGGCGGTCACTGCTGAGAAAAAGGTTGCCGCTGCCGAGAAGAGGGTCGCAGGCACGGATAAGAAGATCGCCACGGTAGTCAGCTCAGCGAAAGCTGCGAAGAGGGAGGCCGCCAAGGTGGTCCGCCAGGGCGAGGCTGTAAGGAAGGAGGTAGCCGAGGCGGTGGCCAACTACAAGGCCTCCCAGGAGTTCAAGCTCAAGTTCAAGGAGGCGGCGACAGACTCATTTCATCAGGGCTTCATGTACTGCAAGTCCCAGGAGAAGGAGTTTATCCTGGACAAGCATGTCTGCAGGCTGAGGCTTTCGGGCGCAGCGGACCCGGACTCAGCCATTGACCTGGGTGAGGCGGAAGAATCGGCTGCGGTCGCCGATCCAGTTGTGCCAGCGGAAGCAGCCAAAGATGAGGCCCCACCACCGGAGACTCCAGAAGGTGACACCTCCTTCGAGCACTGTGGCGGGAAGGCACCGGTCGAATAGCCCAGGGGGCTTTGTATTTTTTCTCTTAGTTTTGTCTCTGATCTGGACTGCCCGGCCTGTCGGGGTCCAACATACATGTAAAAAACTTCTTCATTTATCAATGAAACTTCATTTTGGTCATCTTGGCCTGTCAATCTTGTTTTTGCATTTTGTACTTTGTCAATCTTGCTTCCCTCACTTCTCAGCTACCAGCGTGCATGTACTTTTGTAGGCATCAAGCCTTGGAGTATCAAGTGTCCAAGCCCTTCCCTGAGGGGGTCTATCGAACCTCAACTGAGGCCAGCTCCGAGTGTATGCGTTAAGGCTGAGCTCGGAGGTCGATTTTGTTGATCTCGCCAGGTGTCTGTAAAGTGCTAGGCTTCGGGAGTCTCTGGGCTTGAGAGCCGTACTGTGAGTCAGGCGATAGATAGCGGACTTCTTGGAGGTTCTGCTGGCATCTCCGGACTGTGAGCACAGTGCCGGGCTTTTGGAGTTTCGAGTCTTTGGTGCCGGACCCGAGTCCGGGCTTTGGTGCCGGAGTGCTGGGCTCCGGGCTTCGTTGCCGGAGAGCTGGGCTTCGGTGCTGGAGTGCTGGGCTCCGAGCTTCAGTGCTGGAGTGCTAGGCTCCAGGCTTTGGTGTTCCTGCAAGACAAGGGTGATTTGCTCGAAGGGGATCTTTATTATCATTGTTAGGGAGAAAGCATTACATTACTGATAATATATTCTCAGGTTGTAAGCATTCCATGTGAGCGAGAATTTGGAATTGCCCAGGTCCGCTAAGTAATAGGCTCCATGCGGAAGAGCCTCGGCCACCCTATAGGGGCCTTCCTAGTTCGGTGAGAGCTTGCCACATTCCCAAGGTTGGGATGCCTCGGCCCGGTGCAGCACCAGGTTTCCCGGATGGAAGACTTTGGCTTTACCAGCGCGTTGTAGTACCGAGCTACTTGCTGTCGGTAAGCCACCATCCAGAGTCGAGCCTTATCTCTGATCTCCTTGAGCAGGTCCAAGTTGAGAAGAAGACGTGTCGGATTTTTTGCTTCGTCATACTGCTGCACCTGTAGTGTCAGCACGCCGAGCTCAACTGGGATCATAGCCTCTGAGTCGAAGATGAGGCTGAAAGGTGTTTCGTCCATCGCCGTCCTAGGTATCATGTGGTAGGCCCAGAGAATGCCGGGGAGTTCTTCCGCCCACCTGCCCTTGGTCCGATCTAGCCTAGTTCTGAGTCTTTGGAGAATGGTTCGATTGGTCACCTCGGCTTCTCCGTTGGTCTGAGGGTGAGCCACCGAGGTGAAGTGATGCTGAATGCCAAGCTCGGCACAGAACTCTTCAAACTCCCGGTTATCGAACTGTCGTCCATTGTCGATGATGATGCTTTGGGAGAGCCCGAAACGACAGATAATCGACTTCCAGAAGAACTTGTGGACCTTGGCCTCGGTGATCCATGCTAGTGGCTCCGCTTCTACCCACTTGATGAAGTAGTCAATAGCCACTATCAGGAATTTTCGTTGCCCTGATGCATGGGGAAATGGGCCTAGGATGTCCATCCCCCACTTGGCGAACGGCCAAGGAGTGGAGAGCTGGGAGAGTAGTGCCACTGGTTGACGTTGTATATGGGCGTGATGCTGTCACCGATCACATTTCTTCATGAAGTCGGCGGCATCCTCCCTCATGATCTCCCAGTAGTAACCTTGGCAGAGGGCCTTGTACGTCAATGTCCTTCCTTCCACGTGATTCCCGCAGAGACCTTCATGTATCTCCTGGAGTACGAGGGCTACCTCTACGGTTCTCAGGCATTTCAGGAGCGGGTAGGAGTAGGATCGGTGGTAGAGCTGCCCTTCCATCAGGACAAACCGCGAGGCCTTCTTTTTGATGAGGCCAGCCTCTGTACGGTCTTCTGGCAGGATGCCATCAGTGATGTATCTGATGTACCTGTCTATCCAGCTCGGCTCCGGGATGACCTGTTGCACCTCTCCGAGAGCTTCGTTGCTTGGAATTTTGAGGTATTCCATGTGCGCACGCCCCAGTGACGAGTCCGGCAGGGTCGCAAGTCTTGACAGCATGTCTGTGCGAGCATTCTCTCCGCAGGGGATGTGGGAGATGCTGAAGCGTCGGAAGCCTGTCGTGCTCGAGCGGACCTGCTCAAGATACTTCATCATTTGGGGATCTCTTGCTTCATATTCTCCAGAAACCTATCCGGCCACTAGTTGGGAGTCAGTGAAGACTTTCAGGCTTCGTACGCCTAGCTTACGGGATACCCTCAGGCCCGCAAGGAGTGCCTCGTATTCTGCCTGGTTATTTGTTGTGGCGAACTTGAAGCGGAGTGCACACTTAGTCACAATCCCATCACGATTGGCGAGGATGAGGCCTACTCCGCTCCTGCCTGCGTTGGACGCAGCATCTACATGGAGGATCCAGGGCTCTTCCTCGATCCTGGGCTCTGCTTGGTGCTTCGGGATGGTCTGCTTTGGTTCCTCAGCAAGTCCTGTGCACTCGACCAAGAAGTCGGCCAGAACTTGGGCCTTCTGAGACGACCTCGGATGGTACGCGATGTCGAACTCGCTAAGCTTCAATTCCCACTTGGCCAATCATTCGGATGTGTCTGGGTGACTTAGCACAACCCTCAGGGGCTGGTCCGTCACTACCATAATTGGATGCACTTGAAAGTATGGCCTGAGATGCTGAACATACATGATAAAAGCAAAATTCAGTTTTTCGGATCGGGTGTACCTGACCTTCGCATCTCAAAGTATTTTGCTAGCATAGTACACCGGCTTTGGGGATCTGTCCTGATCCGTGCGGACAAGAACCGAGTTGATAGCCCCCGGGGTGACTGCCATGTACAGCAAGAGCTCCTCTCCTTCTTCTGGCCTGGAGAGCAGTGAAGAAAGGAAGACAGCGGTCTGCCAACCTCGAGATAAACCGGCTCAGCGTTGCAATCCGGCTCGTCAGGCGCTGGACCTGCTTCTTCGAGGTCGGATGCTCCATGTCGACAATCACCTGGACCTTCTCTGGGTTCACATCGATCCCTCTCAGGGTTCGCCTCGATCCCTCTCTGGGTCACCATAAAGCCAAAAAACATCTCCGCTGCTACGCCGAAGGTGCATTTCACCAGGTTCAGCTTCATCTTGTGCTCCCGGAGATTGCGGAAGGCCTTCGCGAGGTTGGCAACATGGTCTGACCTCGGCTTGCTCATGATGAGCATGTCGTCCACATACACCTGCATGTTCCTGCCAATCTAGTTCTTGAAGGCCCGATAGACCAGTCGCTGGTATGTAGTTCTAGCATTCTTCAAGCTGAACGGCATCATCCGGTAGCAATACATCCCCCGGTCGGTGATGAAGGCAGTGTGCTCCTCATCCTCCGGGTGCATCCGGATCTGATTATATCCGAAGAATGCTTTAACATGAAGGAGAGCAAGCGGTGCCCCGAGGTGGCGTCCACTAACTGGTCAATCTTCGGCAGAGAGAAGCTATCATTTGAATAGGCTCGATTGAGGTCGGTGTAATCCACACAGATCCTACACTTCCCGTTATTCTTCTTGACCATCACTACATTTGCCAACCAACTCGGATACTGCACTTCCCGAACAAAACCGACCGCAAGAAGTTTCTCTACCTCATCATTGATCGCATGTTGCCTCTCCGGGTCAAAACTCCTTTTCTTCTGGCGAACAGGACGATACTTCAGGTTGATGCTAAGCTTATGTGTGATGACTTCAGGAAGAATTCTGGGCATGTCGGCTGCCGTCCAGGCGAACACATCCAAGTTCGCCCGAAGAAACTCTAGCATGTGGGCTCGTTCATCATCTTGCAACTGCACTTCGACCTGCACCGTCTTCGTCGGGTCGGTTCTGAGGGGATACGACAGCAGGCGCTCAACCGAGCCACCTCTTGGGTCCTGTGCCCTTTGATCAAGGTCGTCTGCGTTGGGGTCGTCCTCGGCAACCTTAGGCCCGGGGACTGTTTGGAGGAAATGCTGGATTGGCTGAGGTGCCCCCCTCATCTCCCCAACATCGTAGGGAGTTGGAAACTGTACCAACAGCCACTTCATGGAAATGACCGCGTTGAGCAGGTTGAGCCCGAGTTGGCCAAGGATCACGTTGTAGGCTGAGGGGAGCCTAACAACCGTGAAGGTCATCATAATGGTGCTCTGCCGAGATGGGTCCCGGCAGTAACTAGAAGAGTAATCTTTCCCTCAACTCTGACAGAGTCCCCCATGAAACCGACGAGGGGAGTATGCACAGGTCTGAGCTGAGCAGAGGATAGATTTATCTTGGAGAAGGCATCGTAAAAAAGGATATCAGTCGAACTTCCACTATTGACCATAATTTGTTTTACAGGATGCTTCGCGATCATCATTTCGACGACCATGGCATCATTGTTTACATTTTTATTTTCAACCCTCCTCTTCCCCATAAAGGGAAGTACATTCTCGAAACTTTCTCCCTCCCGGGCCTTCTTGGAAGCACGTTCGACTTTCTAGCATATAATCCCCACCGGCTTCTCGGTGGGGTGATTGTCGACTATAGGGACCGGGGGGAGAGCATCAAGCACCTGAGATTTTGCCGGAGGTCTGTGTTAAACATTAGAATAATGCAAATTAACCCAACTTTATTTGATTAAAATTGATACTTTTTGTGATACTTTGCAGGAATTGACTCCATAAACGTGTAGATCTTCATTTTAGGAGTCCAACGACGCAAACGGAATGTAATTCGAACTTCAAACGGGCCCGAAATGGATTTTAGAATGTTTTAGCACGGATTTCAGAGCTGCACGATTTTTGGAGCATCCTTAAAATATTTTTGGTTTGGCTCACGATGGACCCGCTCAATGGTCCACCGCATGGGCTGCCGGTCCACGGCAGCCATTGCTGCCGGTCCACGGGCGGAGCCGTGGACCACCGTGCTCCGATCGCGCCGAAACTTGCCGGAGAGCTTCCCCCGGCACCGCCGAAGCCGCCGGCAACCTTCCCGCCGGCCGGAGAGCTTTCGTTCGGCCGAAAAATGGCCGGAAGTCGGCTCCGCCCAAGCTCCAAGCCTGCTGTCGTCGCCCACGCGAGCCACGCCGCCGCCGCCACGCCGCCCTGCCGCCGCCACGCCGCCCAGCCGCCTACTGCCGCCACACCGCCCGCCGTCCGCCCGCCACGCCTCCACCCACGCGAGCCGCCCCTGCGCCACGCCCACGGCGGTGCTGCCGCCCAAGTCCGCCCGAGCCGCGTGTCCGCCGAGCTCGCCGCCCAAACCAGCCCACGCCGCGTCTCCCCAGCCGTCCGCGCTGCCGCCCAAGCCGCCGCAGCCCCCTCTGCCGCCCTCCGCCCACGCCCAGCCGGCCGTGACTCCGCCCACGCCCAGCCGTCCGCGATGCCGCCCAAGTCCGCGAGCCACGTCGCCGCACCGTCCGCGCTGCCGCCCAAGTCCGTCGAAGCCCCTGCATCACGTCTGCCCGCTGCCGTGTCCGTCTCCGCCCCAGCCGCGCCTCTCTGCCCACAACGTCATCGTCGTTCAAACCGGAATGTCCGAAAACAAGGAAGCATCGAAACAAGAAGAGATGTCGGACGACGCTGAATGGACGCGGGATTGTGCGATAGAATTTTTGAATTTAATTTTTGAGATGGGGATGATCGTAAAAAAATCAGATAAGGAGATCGGATTGAGATGAAGAAATCACCGCGCTTTCCACACGGACCCGACACGGTATTTTTCAGCTATAAATACATCGGTGATTCTCTTCTGAAAAAAGAAAAGGAATTTTTGGAGGTTCCACTTGCTGTCCGTAGTTCCACCTGTTGCTGTGACAGAGAGTCAGAGTCGTATAAAAAGGGAGAAAGGGACCCTTGTTCCCTTACTTTTATTTCCTCTGTACTCCAATTTTTATGCAATAAAATTTATTTGCTTTATATTAATCCATGTTTGCTTATTTTTTTATTTTAGTCATGCTGGAGTCATGTTGGATTAGCGTTTAAGGTAAGTTGTAGTGAATTAGTTTTGACTGACCTATACCTAAGGGACGGGCCGTGATCCAAGGATACGGGCCGTACTCTTGAGATAGGTCATATCTAAATTATTTTCACAGATTTATTATTTATATTTAATTCTTGCATTAGTCTAGTTTATTTTAGTTTATTTTAAGTCAAAAGAAAATACTTTTTCAAGATAACCCCAAAGTCTCTGTGGGATCGACCCTTACTCCCGCTATTCTACCCTTTAGAGTAGTGGAATTAAGGTTCTAAATCGGTGCATTACGACACGCACCAGATTTTTGGCGCCGTTGCCGGGGACTTTTGGCGTTATTTTGAAAAAAAAAAAAATTCAACAATCCAAAAATCAACAATTTAAAAATCCAAAAAAAAAAAAATCAATTTTCAAAATTTTACATTCCAATTTTCAATTTTCGATCTTGAGTGCCCTGACATAAGGTTGCCCTGGCATAACTGGGAGGTTATGTTGAATGGTTGTCCTAGGGTACAAAAAGGTTGAACACACAAAAAAATTTTAGAACACACAAAAAAAAAATTTAGATTCACTTAGGTAAATTTATTTTTTTGCAAAACCAAAAAAAAAAAAAATTACACAGACATTTCATAATTTATTAGGATCAGATACTTAATCATCAAAATTAAAAAAAAAATTAAGTTTAATTTTGTTTGTTTATAACTTTTTGGACACCTTAGCTGTTGCATTTCATAATTTCATAATATATCTTAAGGGCACAACCCATTAATCAGATAAGGTGGGGAGATCAATACCCTTCCTTAGCCCACAAATCATCAATCCAGCATCTGCATTGACCCAAGCCTTTAATTTTAAAATTAATTAGACGTCAACCCTAAGGATTTCGAGCTCAATAGGACAAGGAAACCCTAGAGTTGGACCGGGTTCAGATCATTTAATTCCTTGGTGTCTAAGGAAAGTGGTTCAGGGACTAGAGCCCGAAGGGACGTGAGTTGGTTCCGCTTACCTGGCCAATTTATAATTGGTGTCTAAGGCAAGCGATAAGGGAACCTTCACCCACCTTACACTTACCTGGCCAAGTCAGTTTTTTGATCTTGGGCTTGGAGTGCTCGAAGGTAACCTTGGATCAGTTAGGAGCTGTCTAGATCCAGGTTAACCCTAGGATAGTGATTTTGATTTGTTTTACTTGTTTGATTAAAAAAAAAAAAATTAATTAATTAATTAACTTTCTCTAGTTTAGGACTCTCTTAGGAACTTCTCTTTAGACCTCTTCTCATTCTTCCGCTTTCCAATTAAAAAAAAAAAATTAAAGAAATCTTTGATTGCTGTTTGCTTTAGGAGGGAGGGTGTATGTTAGTATATTCTAGGCGCCGACTTCGTGAACCTAAACATATATCCCTAGATCCGAAAATCGAAGGCTCCAGTAGAGCAACCAGCCCAGGTACTATGGATCCTAATCAAGGAATTGACCCTCCGCTGAAGGAGTACTTTACTCCTTCAAAATACACTTATTCACCTTGTATCCAAGTACCCCCTGTAGATGCCATTCAATACGAAATCAAGTCCAGTGTAATTCAGATGTTACCCTCTTTTTACGGACTTGCGACTGAAGACCCATATAAACATCTAGATGAATTTCTAGAAATCTGCTCCACTGTTAAGATCCAAAATTTCTCCGATGATGCTTTAAGACTTAGGTTATTCCCTTTTTTTCTGAAAGATAAAGCCAAATATTGGTTGAATTCCCTAGACACCGTGACAATTTCAACTTGGGATCAACTTCAGAGGGAGTTCCTTAAGAAATATTTTCCCATAGGAAAGACGAATCAAATTAGAAAAGCCATTACTAGTTTTTCCCAATTAGATGGAGAAATGTTTCATGAAACCTGGGAGAGATTGAAAGAGCTAATTAGAAAATGTCCTCACCATGCCATACCCAAATGGCAATTAGTCCAGTGCTTCTATGACGGTTTGTCAGAAAGGCACCGGCAAATGGTGGATGCCTCATGTGGAGGAACGTTCATGCTTAAAAATGAACATGAGGCATGGCAGTTGTTTGAAACATTAAGTGAAAATTCTCTCCATCACATGTCAGCTGCCCGTAGAGATCCTCCCCCAGGACATGTAGAACCTAAGAGAGGAGGTATGTATGAAGTTGGTCATGCTGTAGACATCTACAGCAAGGTTGATGAGCTATCTCAGAAGCTCGACCAACTTTTGCAAGTTGGAAATAACTCCTCTTCATCTCATCCTACTCATGAAGTCTGTATTATCTGCTCGAGTTCCACCCACACCTTAGGTGATTGTCCATCAGCTTACCAATTTCCTGAGCTTCTTCAGGAGCAAGCTCATCAAGCTCAAACCCGAATGGCTCCTAGACCAGGAAACGATCCTTATTCGAACACATACAATCCCGGCTGGCGCAATCACCCGAATTTTTCTTGGAAACCCCAATCCGGAATCAATTCTTCCGTTAGGCCAAACTATCAGGAGACCAAATTTCAAAGCATGCAATTTCCTCAATATCAAAATGCCCCACAGCCTCCACAACCTCCGCCAAGCAATCTTGATCCTTCCTTTCAAGAGAAGATCCTTCAAACTTTGAAGGAGGGGCTGAACATGAATACCCAAATCCTTCACTCCCATACCCAATCCATTGCCAAGCTAGAGACTCAGATAGGTCAGCTAGCTACAGCTTTTAATCGGAGAGAAGAAGGTAAGTTGCCTAGTCAGCCCATTATCAACCCCAAGGGTCAATACATGGCTGAGAGTTCCACTGGACCTGAAAATTTTCCTGAGCACGCTAAATCTGTTATAACCTTAAGAAGTGGAAAAACGTTGGACCAACCTGACCCGACCCAAGAAGTAGAGCTGGCTAGGCCAGAGAAAAAGAATGAAGAGGAGAAGGAATCCATTGGTAAAGCACCCGTACCTAAGGCTCCATTCCCTAGAGCTTTGGAGTCACCTTTACCATTGGATAAGAAAAATTTAAAAATGAATGAGATGCTTGAATTATTCAAGCAAGTCCAAATCAATTTACCTCTCCTCGATGCCATCAAGCAAGTACCGGCTTATGCCAAATTTCTTAAGGATTTGTGCACTCAAAAACGGAAATCTAAGGCACATATCCCTAAGAAAATCCTCTTAACTGAGCAAGCCAGCTCAGTTTTTCAGCAAATAGCTCCACCTAAACTCAAAGACCCAGGTACCCCAATTATCTCTTGTGTCATAGGGGACCTTACAATCAAGAAAGCCTTGTTAGATTTAGGTGCGAGTGTAAACCTTCTCCCAGGATCAATGTATGATCTGTTTAAATTCGGAGAATTAAAACCCACGACGGTGACCTTACAGTTAGCTGATCGATCCGTCAAGGCACCCCGTGGAATGCTCGAGGATGTGTTGGTAAAAGTCGATGAGTTCTACTTCCCGGTTGATTTTCTTGTTTTGGACATGGAGTCTAGCGGTAGCCCTAGTCAGATACCCATCATTCTTGGAAGACCTTTCCTAGCTACCGCTAATGCTTGCATAAATTGTAGAACAGGGGTTATGGACGTCTCTTTTGGGAATAAGAAAATGCGGTTGAATATTTTTAATGCATGCCAAGGACCACCCTCTTATGATCATAACGAAGTAAACATGATAGAAGAAGTAGTAGATAGGAATCTTCCTGTGTTGCTTAATTCGGATCCTTTGCAAGCATGTTTGACACATTTAGGAACTGACGATTTTGATATTGATGATGAAGTGAATGCTTTGTTAAAGCCACCCAAGTTTAGTACCATTCCTCCTTGGACTGTGAAATTTGAATCATTACCGACTCAATCAAGCCCTTTAGTGCCATCCTTAGAAGCACCACCCTATCTGGAATTGAAGCCTCTTCCTGACAAGTTAAAGTATTCTTTTCTTGGATCCAATGATACCCTTCCGGTAATCATTGCATCTACTTTGACCTCTGATCAGGAACAAAAATTGATGAATGTACTTAGGGACCATAAAGAGGCAATAGGATGGATAATAGCTGATCTTAAGGGAATTGACCCTTCTGTTTGCATGCACCACATTCACTGTGAAGCAGAAGCTAAACCACATAGGGACATGCAACGGAGGCTAAATCCAAACATGCGAGAAATTGTTAAAAAAGAAGTGGTTAAATGGTTGGATGCCGGTATTATTTATCCAATTTCGGATAGCCAATGGGTCAGCCCAACTCAGGTAGTACCTAAAAAGTCAGGTATTACTGTCATTCAAAATGAAAAGGGTGAGTCAATTTCTACCCGAGCAACCACTAGTTGGAGAGTGTGTATAGATTACCGGAAACTGAATGCTGTTACTAGGAAAGATCATTTCCCTCTGCCTTATATTGATCAAATTCTAGAACGACTAGCAGGGCAGAGTTTCTTTTGTTTCCTGGATGGATATTCAGGATACAACCAGGTTCCAATATTTCCTGCGGACCAAGAAAAGACCACCTTTACTTTCCCTTTTGGAACGTTTGCATTCAGGCGTATGCCTTTTGGTCTCTGTAATGCACCAGCCACCTTTCAACGATGTATGTTGGCCTTATTCTCCGATATGGTTGGTCATTTCCTTGAAGTGTTTATGGATGATTTTTCTGTTTTTGGATCTTCATTCGAGGACTGTCTCCATAATTTGGCTAAGGTATTGAAACGCTGTATAGAAACCAACCTAGTCTTAAGTTGGGAGAAGAGCCATTTTATGGTTCGTGAGGGAATTGTACTCGGACACATTGTTTCTGAGCGAGGGATTGAGGTTGATAAGGCTAAAGTTGAATTAATCTCGAAATTACCTCCCCCGACCTCGGTTAGACAAGTACGATCCTTCCTTGGCCATGCTGGTTTTTATAGACGATTCATCAAGGATTTCAGCAAAATCTCTCGACCATTGTGTGATTTACTTGCCAAAGACAAGTCCTTTGATTTTAGTAAAGAATGTTTGACTGCTTCTGACATTCTTCGAACTGCTTTGACCACTGCACCTATCATCAAGCCCCCAGATTGGACTCTGCCATTTGAAATCATGTGTGATGCTTCTGATTATGCTGTAGGAGCTGTTTTAGGACAGAAGCTCAATAGGGAACCCCATGTAATTTACTATGCTAGTAAAACTCTTTCAGATGCACAAATGAACTATACCACTACTGAAAAAGAGTTACTAGCAGTTGTATTCGCCCTAGAGAAATTTCGATCATATTTATTAGGGTCTAAGGTCCTAGTTTACTCTGATCATGCTGCATTAAGACATCTGCTATCCAAAAAGGATACCAAGCCTAGACTGATTCGATGGATCCTTTTGTTACAAGAATTTGACTTAGAAATTTTGGATAAGAAAGGTTCCGAAAATATGGTAGCAGATCACATTTCTAGGATCTTAGTAGAATACAACAAGGAAATTATTGGAGATAGGTTTCCTGATGAGCAGCTATTCTCAATTTCTTCTACCAGTAATCTCCCCTGGTTTGCCCATATTGTGAATTATCTGGTAACAGGGCAAGTTCCTCCATACTGGTCGCAACAAGAAAAAGATAGGTTCTTTTCGCAAATCAAATATTACTTTTGGGAGGAACCTGAATTGTTTAAACACTGTTCAGATCAAGTGATAAGGCGATGTGTCCCTGAGAGTGAATTCAAGAGTATACTCAATTTTTGTCATTCTCTTGCATGTGGGGGACACTTTAGTGGGAGAAAAACTGCAGCAAAGGTGCTGCAAAGTGGATTTTATTGGCCAACTCTCTTTAAAGATGCACATGAATTTGGCCGTAATTGTCTCAAGTGTCAACAAAGGGGGAATATTTCACGAAAAGATATGATGCCCCTAAACCCCATTTTAGTTGTTGAAATTTTTGATGTTTGGGGTATTGACTTTATGGGACCATTTCCTCTTTCCTTTGGATTTGAGTATATTTTGGTAGCAGTCGATTATGTTTCGAAATGGATTGAAGCTATGGCAACTCGAACTAATGATCACAAAGTTGTGATCAAGTTCATTCAACATAACATCTTTAGTCGGTTTGGGTGCCCAAGGGCCATTATTAGTGATGGAGGTGCGCATTTCACAAATAGACACTTTGACGCACTGATGAAAAAGTATGGAATTACCCATAAAGTAGCCACACCATACCATCCTCAGACTAGTGGTCAGGTAGAAGTTTCGAATAGAGAGATCAAGCACATTCTTGAGAAAACGGTAAGACCCGATAGGAAAGATTGGTCCGAACGTTTGGATGACGCTTTATGGGCTTACCGAACTGCTTTCAAGACCCCTCTAGGAATGTCTCCGTACCGGTTAGTGTTTGGAAAGGCTTGTCACCTACCTGTTGAATTGGAACACCGTGCATTTTGGGCTATCAAGCGATTTAATTTTGACATGAAGAATGCGAGTTCCCATAGAAAACTTCAGTTAAGTGAGTTGGAAGAGTTACGAAATGAAGCGTATGAGAGTTCGAAAATTTACAAGGCTCGAACGAAGGCTTATCATGACAAATTCATTAATAGAAAATCATTTGAGCCTAATCAAAAAGTGTGGCTCTACAACTCTAGGTTACGTCTTTTTCCCGGAAAACTCCGCTCACGATGGGATGGACCTTTTGTAGTAACTCAAGTATTTTCCCATGGAGCTGTTGAACTTAAGGATCCTAAGCAAGGGAATGTTTTTAAGGTGAATGGCCAGCGGTTGAAACCGTATATTGAAGGAATCAGTGATGGAGAAGTTGTTGAAACTCTTGATCTTGAACAACCAGTGTTGCTGTGATGATGAACTTTGTCTGGCTGAAGACGTTAAACTTAGCGCTCCTGGGAGGCAGCCCAGCTCTTTCCTTAGTTCATATTTTAACTTCTAGTTCTTTATTTTTAGAATAAATGGAGTAATAAAAGAAGATTGCGGGAACATGGTGATAGAAGGACATCCAATTCCATACCCTACCAGGTTGTATCCTTCCATGCCATTTAGTTATTAATATTCTCTTCCATTAGGGACAATGGAAATTAAGTTGGGGGGTGAGGTAATTAATTAAATCAAATCCTCGAGTAAAATTTTAATCAGTTTTGTGTACAAAAATTTATCTCGAATTGAAAATAATCAAGCTCACTAAATGAGGAGTGATCAATGGTTTAGAAAATTTTAGAGATACTGAGGGATGATTTATCAAGAAAACCCTATAAGTGGTAGAGTGTAGTCCAGAAAATTTTAGAAGAGTAATTCCAGACCCTTCGGCCTATTGATCTTAATAATGAATCTTACTTATTTTGGTATAGGCATTATAAAAAGTCCCCAGTTAAAAATTTCTGAGGTTAATAAAGATTTTTAGCATCTCTCACTGAGTAACCGGACCCCTTCGCCTAAGTAAGCGTTGTTGTTCGCGTCAAAAGGTGGGGATGTAACGAAATCTTTCGTAGAGTTAGTCTTGACTTAGCCTTTTTAACTCGAGTCAGTAAGCCCGAGGGGTGTTTTACACCTAATGCCCTAAAGCCAACTGGTTTGGGAGTCATTGGCTTAAAGCTCGCTACAAGGGTTAATTAGAAAGCAAGGTGTCAGGACATTGCACTGACTTTACATTAAAAAAAAAAAAAAAAAAAAAAAAAAAAAGTGGGGACTAAATAAATATTGCACCAAAACCAAACTAAGTTGGAAGATTTAGATAGTGAGATAGAAAGTTGGGAACGAAAAAACTCTTAAAACTTCTATGGACTTTATTCTACTACTAAATGGGTGGAATTGGTAATCCAATGAAGTACCTTTTTAATAGTCTAACCATGTATCCTTTGATTTTAGGGTTAGTACGATAATTTTCATTTCATGGACCATCTTAGTACACAAGACTCATCCATTTCCTTTACTCGAGGACGAGCAAAGTTTAAGTTGGGGGGTGTGTTAGACATTAGAATAATGCAAATTAACCCAACTTTATTTGATTAAAATTGATACTTTTTGTGATACTTTGCAGGAATTGACTCCATAAACGTGTAGATCTTCATTTTAGGAGTCCAACGACGCAAACGGAATGTAATTCGGACTTCAAACGGGCCCGAAATGGATTTTAGAATGTTTTAGCACGGATTTCAGAGCTGCACGATTTTTGGAGCGTCCTTAAAATATTTTTGGTTTGGCTCACGGTGGACCGGCTCAATGGTCCACCGCATGGGCTGCCGGTCCACGGCAGCCATTGCTGCCGGTCCACGGGCGGAGCCGTGGACCACCGTGCTCCGATCGCGCCGAAACTTGCCGGAGAGCTTCCCCCGGCATCGCCGAAGCCGCCGGCAACCTTCCCGCCGGCCGGAGAGCTTTCGTTCGGCCGGAAAATGGCCGAAAGTCGGCTCCGCCCAAGCTCCAAGCCTGCTGTCGTCGCCCACGCGAGCCACGCCGCCGCCGCCACGCCGCCCAGCCGCCTGCCGCCGCCACGCCGCCCAGCCGCCTGCTGCCGCCACGCCGCCCGCCGTCCGCCCGCCACGCCTCCGCCCACGCGAGCCGCCCCTGCGCCACGCCCACGGCGGTGCTGCCGCCCAAGTCCGCCCGAGCCGCGTGTCCGCCGAGCTCGCCGCCCAAACCAGCCCACGCCACGTCTCCCCAGCCGTCCGCGCTGCCGCCCAAGCCGCCGCAGCCCCCTCTGCCGCCCTCCGCCCACGCCCAGCCGGCCGTGACTCCGCCCAGCCGTCCGCGATGCCGCCCAAGTCCGCGAGCCACGTCGCCGCACCGTCCGCGCTGCCGCCCAAGTCCGTCGAAGCCCCTGCATCACGTCTGCCCGCTGCCGTGTCCGTCTCCGCCCCAGCCGCGCCTCTCTGCCCACAACGTCATCGTCGTTCAGACCGGAATGTCCGAAAACAAGGAAGCATCGAAACAAGAAGAGATGTCGGACGACGCTGAATGGACGCGGGATTGTGCGATAGAATTTTTGAATTTAATTTTTGAGATGGGGATGATCGTAAAAAAATCAGATAAGGAGATCGGATTGAGATGAAGAAATCACCGCGCTTTCCACACGGACCCGACACGGTATTTTTCAGCTATAAATACATCGGTGATTCTCTTCTGAAAAAAGAAAAGGAATTTTTGGGAGGTTCCACTTGCTGTCCGTAGTTCCACCTGTTGCTGTGACAGAGAGTCAGAGTCGTATAAAAAGAGAGAAAGGGACCCTTGTTCCCTTACTTTTATTTCCTCTGTACTCCAATTTTTATGCAATAAAATTTATTTGCTTTATATTAATCCATGTTTGCTTATTTTTTTATTTTAGTCATGCTGGAGTCATGTTGGATTAGCGTTTAAGGTAAGTTGTAGTGAATTAGTTTTGACTGACCTATACCTAAGGGACGGGCCGTGATCCAAGGATACGGGCCGTACTCTTGAGATAGGTCATATCTAAATTATTTTCACAGATTTATTATTTATATTTAATTCTTGCATTAGTCTAGTTTATTTTAGTTTATTTTAAGTCAAAAGAAAATACTTTTTCAAGATAACCCCAAAGTCTCTGTGGGATCGACCCTTACTCCCGCTATTCTACCCTTTAGAGTAGTGGAATTAAGGTTCTAAATCGGTGCATTACGACACGCACCAGTCTGCCCCCACGAACTTTCTGAGGTAGCCCCTCTTTATGAGTTCTTCAATCTCCTTTTTAAGGTGCCGGCATCCCTCGGTGTCGTGGCCGTAGTCATGGTGGAATTAATAATACTTCATCTTGTCACGACCGTTAGACAGCTTCAGTGGAGGTGGGCGCTTCAAGTAGCGCTCACCCTGGATCTCCATGAGGATCTTCATCCTTGGGGCAAGAAGAGGCATCAACCTTTCTTCCGGGATGGGGTCCCTCCTCGGTCTCGGCCCCTGGCAGAAGTTCAATGCAGCTGGTCCAGACTTCTGCATCTCGGATGTCTCCCCGGGAGCTAGCTTCTTTAGAGGTTTTCCATCCAGCTCCCTTCTCGTGCGATCCGCCTCCTCGGCATGGATGTACTTCTGGATGCGAAGGAGGAGCTCGGAGTATGTCTTGGAGGGTTTTTTGTCGAGAGAGTAAGTTAAGCGAGATGTCCTGAGCCCTCTCTTCAGCGCCAGCATAGCAACTGGCTCATCAAGGTTGTAGATCTCCAGCACGACAATTTTGAAGCGGGCCACGTAGTCCCGTAGGAGCTCGTGGTCCTGTTACCTGATGGAGAAGAGGTCATCTATCTCTTGTGGCACCTTCCGGCAGGCATCGAAGTGGGCCACGAACTTTCACTCTAGCTGAGCGAATGAACTAATGCTCTCCGGCTCAAGACAGGTGAACCATACCCGGGCTGCCTTCTAGAGAGTGGCAGGAAAGGTGATGCAGAGGAAGGCGTCGGTCATGCCCTGGACCCTCATGAGGGCATTGTAGCTCTCGAGATGGTCCATGGGATCGATGGTCCCATCGTAGGGATCCACCTGCGGCATGCGGAACCGGCTCGGAACCGGCTCCTCTTGGACTTCTCGGGAGAATGGGGGACGGGCGTCGTAGCCCGCTGGCTTGTCGGTGGAGCCCTATAGATTTGCAAACTGACGGGATAGCAGCTTGTGCTCATGTTCCTCCAGGTGCCTCTCTGCCATGTGCCTGATGGCCTCATCAGTTGAACCTTCCGCTGATGCCGACGAAGCCGGAGAAGGTGACATGTGTGGAGATTCATGACGAGAAATTTTCCTTTTCGACCTCGATGGGATCTAGCTGCGGCCCGCCCCAAGGTTGGGGATCAGCTCTCCCGATCAGCAGACCCGGTCCATTGTCTCTTCACTGGGATTCGATGGCTTCCCCGATGATTGGTGGTGGCCCGCACTGTGAAGGCCTTCCTTGAAAGGAACGCAGGCTATCACGGGATGCTGCGGCATGTACCACGGGGGTCCCTAGCTACTAGTGAGTGGCCAAGGACCGGTGCTGGTACTGGTGCTAGTGCTAGTGCTGGAGCTGGTGCACTGCTGCAGTGAGAAGCTACACTCGTTGGGTGAGTGCGGCCAGCTGAGATTTCGCCGGGGGTGGTTGATGCGGAACAAGGGGCTCCCTCTCCGGACTGTGTGGGTCCCCACAGGAAGGGGGATCTCCTGCATGGCTAGTTGAGGCTTCTCTTGCTTGCATCATCACCATCCTTCCAGTGAGCAGCTTGCAAGGGGATTGGGTTGGATCAAAATGCATCCCCTGCCCCCTTCCTGGCATGCCATCTATTACCGTCTAGATCGTCATGGCCTGTAGATGAAGTCGACCTCGGTCCGCACCCTCGTCGCTTTGGAATCAACCTACTCGTCGGGACCAGCAAAACAAAGGAGACCCGGGCCGATGATCCCGGCGGGGGCACTCCGACATTCAAGTCAGTGATGATCTAGGAGAACAGATCCTCCTGGTCGAGCCCTTAAGGCAGACTCTATGCTAGGAGGAGTAGTATTAATGGAGTGAGAGTGAACTGAGAGTGAAGTAGGAGAAGTAATGGCTTGGGAGGATTGGAGCTGGGTGGCTGTGTCCGTGCGATCCTTCCCATGGATCTCCGGTAGCCTGGAGTCCTCGGTTCCTTCCTTTCTTCTCCCCCATGTGCCCTCTTCATCCTTCTATTTCACTCTCTCGAATTGACTTACCTTGCTTGGGACTGTGGATGGCTTTTTTAAGCCACGATAGTTGCCAGACGCCTGCCTCGGGACCTTTCCCTCGTTAGTAGGTGCGTGCAGCGATGTTTTGTGCCATGGGCTGGACGTCTTTCCCGGTTCATGATAGAGAATCTACCATGCATCCTGACATTCCTTTTGATCGCTCCATTCCAGAAAGTTTGGCAGGGCCTCGATTGGAGAGCCACCACCCTCGGGGATTCGAATCTCCTGGTTGACTTCTTTTTTCAGGTGGTGCAGATGGTTGGTGGAGAGCATGGTGCCTCTATCGGGGAGCTTCTCCCTTTTTTGGCGTCAGTGGCAGCTGGGACATTTATCGCGGCCTGGGGGGTGCCTCTTTGTGGTCCTTGGGTGGCCCGCCACCGTCCGTGGGGGGCAGCGTCATCCTCCAGTCACTGGCGCCTTCGTTCGAGGTGGGGCCGATTTGGAGGGGCGGAGCTCGACTCCAGCTTAGGCGTCTCGACCTCGTGGGAGGCAGCCTGGCGAAGGAGGGCAGAGCTCGATTACGGCCTAGGCGTCCCGACCTCGTGGGAGCCAGCCTGGCGGAGGAGGGCGGAGCTCGACTCCGGCCTAGGCATCTCGACCTCGCAGGAGCCAGCTTGGTGGAGGAGGGCGGAGCTCAACTTCGGCCTAGGAGTCTCGACCTCGCGGGAGCCAGCCTGGCGGAGGAGGGCAGAGCTCAACTTCGGTAGGCCGTCTCGACCTTCGAGGGAGTCGAGCCCGGCGAAGGAGTCTGAGGTAAGATGTCTGACGTGGCAGCCTTCTTTGACGTGGCATCCGACATAGATCACACGTCAGCAATCCCGCTACATCAATGCACGTTAAGCATCCAAAAAAAGATTATTGTATTTGATTTGAAATAATCTTATATAAAAATATTATTAAATTTCTAACATTACTTTTAAATAAATAATTCATATAATAATATTTTTTATTTTATTTATGGCTTATAAACATCGTTACTATTGACTATTTTAAATTTTAAAATATATTTGCATAAGTTAATAAATATTTTTAATTTAATTATATATATTAAAAATATTTTTTATTATAAATGAATTTTAGCATGCTTTTATATATAAATAAATATATCAATTATTAATAAATCCTATGTAAGATTTATTAATAATCAACAAATATTTGTTATTTATTTATTAACAATTAATATTTATGAATAAATATATTAATATATTAAATGTAAAATTATTTATAAATATTATTAATGAATATATTAATATATAATATATTAATAATATGATATATAATTAATATTAGTGATATTAATAAAATTAATATAATATTAAATAATATAAGTTAAGGGATTTTTGTTAAAAATGATATTTTCATATTACCATCACTCAGTAATTCAACTTGGAAAAATAAATACTATCATATGAATGATATTTTTACCTTCTTTTTCAAGAAAATAAATATGCGAGCCATTACTTATTTTATTATCTCCTAATTCCTTTTTCATATTGATATGGGGCTAACCCTTCATCCTCAATATTTCGAAGGTCTACCATCCGAGATTCATCTTCGGTGCCTAAGGCTGACTATTCTCTGAGTTGGGTAAAATTATGCTATCAAGTCCCTTTAGTCTAATTGACCTTCAGTCTTGATAAAAGATGACCACTCCTTCAGCATCTTAGGTTCAGCCTCCCTTAGATGAGGTAAGGATATGTCTTGAGACCTCCGTCTGACTCATCCTCGATCTCGGTAAGGATAGTCTAACCGACCCTAGGTCCTTGTGCCTAGAAGCGAACAAAAATTCTAAAACATTAATCTTCAGGGCAACTAAAGGAAGATACTATCGATGCTTGCCTTCATATACTTGATCATGCAGATTGGAGGCAATCTCTCCTAATTATCAATAAATCATTGCAATCAAGAAAAGCGTGACTAGTCCCATGCAATGGTTGACATCACTATCAAAGGGCATGAAAAGCAACTCATAAAAGATAAAGATTCAATTAATGAGAGGCTGACATCTAAACAAATAAAATGATCATCCACTCACAGATCTACTAACAAGACCTACTGCCCTGTCACTTCTCATCAAAGCCATTGAAGGTTTCTGCATCCAAAAAATGCACCTACCTCTCACATATATGAGAGGGGCTCCTTGGGAGCTCTTAAGGTATACAATATATATACTCTCTCTCCCATCTCCGCTTTACCTTCTTTCTCCTGTTGCTTGCTACCTGACTTGATCATTGGAAAGCCCTTGCCGAAGCAAGCTTTAGCCATGGCTTCCTTGCAGGTACATCCCTTGAGCGCAATCTCTCCAGCAACCTTCGGTGACTGAGCGGGAGCAGCATCAACATATTAGCGTTAGAGGAAGGGCCATTGCCCATTGTTGGAAGAAATACTGAGTGGAGCCTCCATGCCATTTAAAGGTGTGTCTACTCGACATTTTGGTGCCATTGCATCCCGGCAAGCTAGCTCGCCAACAGTCCCTCTCCTAAGTTTTAACCTAGTTGTACTTAGCTAGGGGACTAAGCAGGACTTAACCACCTAGAGTAGCTATCTTAGTAGATTCAAGCACTGGCGGTCATGGTCCGGATGATCCAATACCAGCACTAACCTATAGCAGTGCCACCATTATCGGGCACTGGTTTGGTGACACATCATCAAGGTCAAGCGGTACTGGAAACATTATAGTTAGAACTGTAGCAACCATCCCTTTAGCGAAATCCTAGAAGAGAAAGATATATTTGCCAAAACATGCTTGGGGCCTCTAAATAAGCAAGGAGATGTTCTCCCTTGCCTCGGTCTGATGAAGGGTCAATGATAGTCCGATCATCTCCTCGACCCTTCAAGACATGTGATGTGGCAGGATCGCTGAGGTGGAACACCTACCAGTTGCCAGGATGGAGTATGCCGCCACGGTGGACACTGCCTCCCGGGCCCGCTTCCCGGACCGGGCGCGCCGGGCTGAGCCCCCTTAGGTAGCCGAGACCACCCGCCGAGATCGGGCGCCGCTCTCCACAGGTCAGATCCCAGGAGATCGAACCGCCCAGGCCTAGGCCGAGCGATCTTCCAGGTTGACCCCCTCGAAGTCGAGCTCCACGGTCCGAGGTCGAACTCAGCCCTCCGACACGTGGGGCGCCGCTGAGGTCGAGCCCTCCAGCCCGGGGTTGCATGCCGTCCACTTTGGCCAAGCCAGGCCTCCTGACATCGAGTCCCGTGGACCGAAGTCGAGCCCGGCAAAGTCATGTTCCGCAGTCCAGCTCGGCAACCGCCAAGGAAGTAGCGTTTTCCCTCCAAAAACGATAGCGGGGTTCTCGAGGGCCGCGAGGCAGTGCCCCCATACTGCAATAACTCCCCGCCGCTGCCACTCATGCCGGAAGAGAAGAAAGCTCCCTGACCAGGGCGCCATGCCCTCCACCAACCGTCTGTACAGCCAGAAGCGAGGGGCCAGCCAGAAGGCACAAATCCTGAGGGCGGCGGCTCGCCGATCGAGGCACTGCCAAGTTTGCAGGAATGGGACAACCGGAGAGAATGTCAGAACTCACGGAGGCTTCCCCCACCGAATGTCAGAAGAGACGTTCTGTCCATGGCACAGTACCCTGCCACACGCTCTGGCGGGGGGGGAGAGTATCCCGAAGCAGGTTCAGTTAAAAAGAAACCATTGAGGGTAAGCAAAAAATGCAAGATCACTCGCAGAAAACGAGAAGAGAGGGAAGGCCACAGAGGAGGATCTCTCCACCTCAGCCACAAACTCTCCCAGCTTGTACTCACCTACATTCACACCGCACTCACTCTTCCTAGCATGGAGCCCATTGAGAGGGGCTCGATAAGGAGGTCCTGTTCCCCTGGATCATTACTGACTTGACCGTCGGAGCACCCCCACCGGAATCCCTGGCCCGTGTCTCTAATGTTGTTTCTTGCAGGTCTCAAAGAACGAGGAACTCTCGGGAAGAGGGCAAGCAGTCCGACACCACCGGAAGCTATGGGCCACGACAATCTTGGTGGCAACAAATTGGCGCACCAGGTAGGGGGACGAAGAGACCCGAGGGACTAACAGTCAGAAGGATCCCCTCGCTTCGAAGGGTCGTCCCCGCCGTGAACAAACCTATCCGGAGAATGGTGACTATGCGAGCGAGAGAAGTCTCCACCAATCGCGCTCGGGATTCCCCCTTCCAAGGGGACCCGCACGGTCCGGAAGTGGCACCGCCCGCTCTAATCCAGCCACCTCCGGTGGAAGCCCAGTTGGTCGTGCTTGCCCAGCAAATGCAAGTTCTCGCTACGGTGGTGTGCCAGCTTCAGCATCACCAACAGTCCTTGGCTACTCACCAACAGCCAGGGACTCTCGTGGCACACGCCGCAGCACCCTGCGATAGTCTCTGCTCCTTCCAAGGAAGGTCGTCGCAGCTGCGGGCCGCCATTGATCACCGGGGTAGCTATCAATCCCCGGCGAAGAAACAACGAGTTGGGTCCGCCGACAGGGAGAGCCGCTTGCCGAACCTTGGGCGAGGGGGCATCTATGCCCCGTCGAGGCAGGAAAAGCAAGACCCCCCATTGCAGACACCATACACTCGTGTCACACCCTCCGTCTCCTTCGACGGAGGGGTCTACTGATAAAGCTGTCAGGTGCATGGCAGAGAGGCGCCTGGAGGAGCACGAGTGCAAGTTGGTGGAATTCTCCTGCTGGTTTGCCAACATGCAGAGCCTCGTGGGAGAGCCGGCAAGCTATGACTCCCGCCTCCCATTTTTCCAAGAAGTCCAAGAGGAGCCGATTCCGGACCGGTTCCGCATGCTGCAGGTGGACCCCTACGATGGGACCTCCGATCCCCTGAACCACCTCGAGAGCTACAAAGCCCTAATGAGGGTCCAGGGGGCAACCAATGCCCTTCTTTGCATCGCGTTTCCCGCTACTCTCCAAAAGGCGGCCTGAGTGTGGTTCACCCGCCTCGAGCCAGAGAGCATCGAAAATTTTGCTCAGTTGGAGCAGAAGTTCGTGGCCCACTTCGATACCTACCGGAAGGTACCTAGAGAGGCAGATAGCCTTTTCTCCATCAGGCAGCAGGACTGCGAGCCCCTGCGGGACTACGTGGCCCGCTTCAAGGTCGCCGCACTGGAGATTTACAATCTTGATGAGCCAGTCGCCATGCTGGCACTGAAAAAAGGGCTCAGGACCTCCCACCTGACCTACTCCCTTGACAAAAATCCCCCCAAGACTTACACCGAGCTCCTTTTCTGAGCTTAGAAGTACATCCGCACCGAGGAGGTGGATCGTACGAGACGGAAACTCGACGGGCACCCATCTAAGAAGCCAGCCCCCGCCAAGATGTTCGGGGCACGGAAACCAGCACCTCCAGCTCAAAACTTCCGGCAGGGGCCGATACCGAGGAGCGCCCCTGCCTCTGAAGAGAGCTACACGCCTCTCCTCGCCCCTAGGATGAAGATTCTCATGGAGATTGAGGGTAAGCCCTACCTGAAGCGCCCACCTCCGATGAGGCACTCCACTGGCCGTGACAGATCTAAATATTGCCGCTATCATCGCGATCACGGCCACGACACCAAGAAATGTCGCAACCTCAAGAAGGAAATTGAAGAACTCATCAAGAGGGGCTACCTCGGAAGGTTCGTGGGGGACAGATCCTAGGCGGAACCTAAGGTGCTCGTCGCTCTCCCACCAGTGCCGGTAGTCGACAACCGACCCACCGAGAAGCCGGTGGGGATGATATGCTGGGAAACCAAGCGCGCACCCAAGAAGGCCCGGGGGGCAGACTGTTCTGAAAATATACTACCCTTTATGAGGGAGGGGGAAGACGGGGGGAAAAATATAAATAACGATACCGTGGTCGTCGAGATGACGATCGCAAAGCATCCTGTAAAATGTATTATGGTTGATAGTGGGAGCTCCATCGATGTACTTTTTTATGATGCCTTCTCCAGGATAAATCTTTCCCCTACTCAAATCCAACATGTCTACACCCCTCTCGTCGGATTCACGGGCGATTCTATAAGGGTCGAAGGGGAGATCACTCTCCCCGTCACTGCTGGAACTCCGCCTCGGCAAAGCACCATGATGATAACCTTTACCGTTGTCAAGCTCCCTTTGATCTACAACGTTATCCTTGGCTAGCCCGGGCTCAATCTGCTCGACGCCATCGTCTCCACCCGGAGGCTACTTGTGCAGTTCCCAACTCCCTATGGTGTCGGGGAAATGAGGGGGGCGATCCAGCCAGTGCAGCATTGTTTCCAAGCCGTTCCAGGGGCCAGGGTCCTCGAGGACGACCCCAGGGTAGATGACCTCGACCAAAGGGCTCAGGATCCCAGAGGTGGTCCGGTCGAACGCCTACTATCTTACCCACTCGGGGCCGACCAGGCGAAGACGGTGCAGGTCGGGGCCCAGCTTCTCGACGAGGAGAGGGCCCACTTGCTGGAATTCCTACGGGCAAACATGGATGTGTTTGGCTGGACGACGGTGGATATGCCGGGCATCCCCCCCAACATCATCACCCACAAACTGAGCATCGATCTGAAGTACCGGTCGATTCGATAGAAAAGGAGGAGTTTTATCCCAGAGAGGCAGGCAGCCATCAACGAGGAGGCAGATAAGCTCCTCGACGCCGGTTTCATTCGTGAAGTACGGTATCCGAGCTAGCTGGCGAACATGGTGATGGTCAAGAAAAGCAACGGCAAGTGGAGGATCTGTGTTGACTACACCGACCTCAACAAGGCTTGCCCGAAGGATAGCTTTCCCCTACCGAAGATCGACCAACTGGTGGATGCCACCTCGGGACACCGCCTGCTCTCGTTCATGGATGCATTTTCTGAATACAATCAGATACGGATGCACCCGGAGGCTGAGGAACACACCGCCTTAATCACCGACCAAGGGACTTACTGCTATAGAATGATACCCTTCGGTCTAAAGAATGCCGGAGCCACATATCAATGTTTGGTCAACAGGGTATTTAAAGACCAAATTGGTAGAAACATGCAGGTGTACGTGGACGACATGCTAGTCATGAGAAAGCCGGACTCCGACCATGTCGCTGACCTCGTTGAAGCATTTCGTAACCTCCGAAAGCACCAGATGAAGCTCAATCCAGTGAAGTGCGCCTTCGGGGTGGTGGCCGGGAGGTTCCTCAGCTTTATGGTCACTCAGAGAGGCATCGAAGCTAATTCAAAGAAGGTCCAGGCGATCGTCGACATGGAGCACCCTACATCCACGAAGCAGGTCCAGCGCCTAACGGGGTGGATTGCAGCCTTGAGTCGATTCATTTCGAGATCGATCGATCACTGTCTCCCCTTCTTTAAGGCGCTGCGCAAGATGCACGACTTCACCTGGATGGAGGAATGCAAGACAGCCTTCGAAGAGCTGAAGGAATTCCTGGCTTCTCCCCCTCTACTCTCCCGACCGGAGGGAGGGGAAGAACTCCTGCTCTATCTAGCGATCACCCCTGGAGCCGTCAGCTCGGTCCTCATCCGCATAGATGGGGACGGGTCCCAAAAGCCGGTGTACTACACCAGTAAAATCCTCCACGATGCGGAGATCATGTATACTCGCTCTGAGAAACTCATTTTTGCTCTAATAATGTCTGCTAAGTGCCTCGGGCCCTACTTCCAAGCGCATTCCATTACGGTTGTGACCAATCAGTCACTGAGGACCATACTGAGTCACCCCGAGACTTTCGGGAGGCTGGCCAAGTGGGCGTTGATGCTGAGCGAGTTCGATATTACTTATCAGCCGAGGTCGTCGCAAAAGGCCAAAGTCCTGGCCGACTTTGTGGTCGAATGCACAGGACCCACCGAGGAGCTGGAATAGACGACTCTGGAAGGCCAAATCGAGCCCAGACCATGGGAGGACCCCTAGATCCTCCACGTGGATGGCGCCTCCAATTCCGACCGGAGCGGAGCGGGCCTTATCCTCACCAATTTTGATGGAGTTGTGGCAGAGTGCACCCTCCGATTCAAGTTTGCCGCAACGAACAATCAGGCGGAGTATGAGGCACTCCTCGTGGGCCTAAGAGTATCCCGCGAGCTGGGCGTGCAGAGCCTGAAAGTCTTTACCGACTCCCAGTTGGTTACCGGGCAAATATCAGGAGAATACGAGGCCAGAGATCCCCAAATGATGAGGTACCTGGAGAAGGTCCGCTCAAATATCGCAGGCTTCCGTCGCTTCTATATCTTCCACATCCCTCATGGGGAGAATGCTCGTGCGGATGCACCGTCGAGGCTCGCGACCCTGCCAGACTCGTCGCTAGGACGCGCCTACATCGAGTACCTCGAAAATCCTAGCTATAAAAGCCTGGAGGAGGTACAGCAAGGAACCTCCGAGCCAAGCTGGATGGATAAATACGTCAAGTTCATCATGGATGGCACCTTACCGGAGGACCGCAGGGAGGCCGGCCTCGTGAAGAAGAAGGCCTCCCAGTTCATTCTAATGGAAGGCCAGCTCTACCGCCGATCTTACTCGTACCCACTCCTGAAGTGTCTCAAGCCCGTAGAGGCGGCCTTCGTGCTCCAGGAAATACATGAAGGCCTTTGTGGGAACCACGTGGGGGGAAGGACTCTGGCATACAAAGCCCTTCATTAGGGCTAGTTCTGGGAGACTATGAGGGAGGATGTGGCCACCTTCGTCAGGAAGTGTGACAAATGCCAACGCCATTCCTATATACAGCGCCAGCTAGCGACGCCGATCTCTCAGCTTTCATCCCCCTGGCCTTTTACCCAATGGAGGATGGACATCCTGAGGCCATTCCCCACCGTGTCGGGACAGCGAAAGTTCCTACTAGTGGCGATCGACTACTTCACCAAGTGGGTCGAAGCTGAGCCACTGGCACGAATCACCGAGGCCAATGTTTGCCAGTTCTTCTGGAAGTCAGTCATCTGCCGCTTCGAGCTCCCCAACTGCATCATCACCAATAATGGATGACAGTTTGATAACCGGTAATTTGAAGGGTTCTGTGCCAAGCACGGCATCCAGCATCGGTTCATCTCGGTGGCTCACCCCCAAACGAATGGGGAGGGGGAAGTGACCAACTGGACCATCCTTCAGGGGCTCATTACCAGGCTGGACCAGACAAAAGGCAGATGGGCAGAGGAGCTTCCAAGTGTCCTATGGGCCTACCATACAATGCCCAAAACGACGACGGGCGAAACACCTTTCAATCTCATCTTCGGTGCTGAAGCGGTCGTCCCGGTCAAGCTCGGCGTACCCACATTACGGGTGCAGCAGTACGATGAGACACAGAACTCGGCGCATCTTCTACTCAATTTAGACCTTTTGGAAGAGACGAGGGACAAAGCCTGACTCCGGATGGTGGCATATCAACAGCGAGTGGCCCGGTACTACAACGCACGGGTGAGGCCAAAAAACTTCCGACCTGGTGACCTGGTGCTATGCCGAGCCGAAGCATCTCAACCTCGAGAATGCGGTAAACTCTCGCCAAATTGGAAGGGTCCCTATAAGGTGATTGAGGTACTCCTGCATAGCGCCTACTACCTCCAAGACTCGGACGGCGCCGGATTTCCTTGAACGTGGAATGCCTGTAACCTGAGAAAATACTACCAATGATGTAAGACCCCTTTGCAAGAGTAATAAAGGCTTTCTTCCATGTAAGTGACTCTTCGAGCCCAGCTCCAAGACATCCAAGCCCTGAGCCAAGCTCTCAGGCCATTAAGCCTGGAGCCAAGTCCTCCGGCCACCAGGTCTTCGAGCCCAGCTCCAAGACATCCAAGCCCAGAGCCAAGTCCTCCGGCCACCAGGTCTTCAAGCCTAGCTCCAAGACATCCAAGACCTGAGCCAAGCTCTCAGGCCATCAAGCCCGGAGCCAAGTTCACCGGCCACCAGGTCTTCGAGCCCAGCTCCAGGACATTCAAGCCCAGAGCCAAGCTCTTAGGCCATCAAGCCCGGAGCCAAGTCCTCCGGCCACCAAGTCTTTGAGCCCAGCTCCAAGACATCCAAGCCTGGGGCCAAGTCCTCTGGCCACCAAGTCTTTGAGCCTAGCTCCAAGACATCCAAGCCCTGAGCCAAGCTCTCAGGCTATCAAGCCTGGGGCCAAGACCTCCGGCCACCAGGTCTTCGAGCCCAGCTCCAAGACATCCAAGCCCGGAGCCAAGTCCTCCGACCACCAGGTCTTCGAGCCCAGCTCCAAGACATCCAAGCCCTGAGCCAAGCTCTCAGGCCATCAAGCCCGGAGCCAAGTCCTCCGGCCACCAGGGCTTCGAGCCCAGCTTCGAGATGTCAAAGCCCTGGGCCGAGCTCTCAGGCCATCGAGCTCGGAGCCAAGCCCTCCGGTCGCCAATGCCTCCGAACCCACAAAGGCTTCCATACTCGAGCTCGAAGCCTGATCCCTAAGCGGAAAGGAGTCCTTCCTCTCTAACTCCTCCACATGCAAAACACAGAAAAGAAGAATAAGGTAGAAAGAGGAGAAGGGGGAGGGGAGAAGGACACTCAAGCATTGGCAAATGAAGAACTCCATTCCATTTCATTTAAAAAGGTATGTTCATGTACAAGTGTGCTCGAGCCCCCGACATGCCAGTCGGCCTGAGTCAACAATAAGAAAAAGAAAAGTACAAAACTCCTACCCTACTCCACCGATGCCTTCCCCTGACGACGACCAGCTGGCACCCTGCTCTCCTCCGCCTCCGTGCCCGGAGCCTGCTCCATGGTCGCCGTCGCGAATGGAGTTGATTCGGATCCTATCGCTGTTGGAGCCGGCTAGACCGTTGCCACCTGCTAAGCTGGCTCAACCACCGTGATCGATGGGGTCGGCTCAGCTGACAACGCTTGCACGATCGGCTCCACGATAGCTGCCTTCTCCCTCACCGCCACCGATGCCGGAGTCAAGACCTTGGAACTCTTGGAGCCCGAAAGTCGAAGGGCGGTCCTCCGAGAGAATGCCACACAACTAGGTGCGGCAATACGCGAACCCCTTGTAGAAGGAGTCCGTCGCCGCCCCCTTGAAGTCGCGCAGGTACTCCGGGGAGGCCTTAAACATGGCCACCGCATCAGCCGCTCCCTTTTCGAGGGCCTCAGCTCTGTGAGTTGCCTCCAGGGTCCTCTGCTCCGCATCCGTGGCCCGTCGGGTGGCCTCGGCCACCTCCTTCCTTGCGGCTTCTGCCCGATGGGAAGCCTCAGTCGTCCCCCTCTCGGCTGCCTTGGTCGAGCTCACGGTGGCGGAATCTTTCACCTCTGCATATGCGGCCCTCTGCTCAGTGGCCATGATCTTCCTCTCGGCGGATGTAGCCCACTCCCTGGCTGCCTCCGACTCAGCATGGAGCTTCTTCAATCGAGTCCTCTTCAAGTCGAGCTCATCCTGGAGCTCCCTCTTGGACCGCTCGGCGTTGGCGACCTCACCTGTGAGGCTCTTGACCTTCAGATTGGCCTTCCAAGCCTCGTTGTTCTTCCACTTGAGCTCGGCCATCTGGGACTCGAACTCCGCCTTCCGCTCTCTGTCCCTCCTGGCCCAGTTACGGAAAAAATCTGGATCAGGATGAGCTCCATACCTTGCTACGACGGAAGACACGTTAACCACACCAATCACAGATGTAAAAAGAGAGATTGAGACAGAGCGAAGGAAGACATACAGCGTACAGGTTGGAGAAGGATGCACTGATAACGTCGTCGATGAGCCTACCGCTCCCCTCCCGTTGGTCGCAGGACTGGACGGAGAAGTCCATCATCCGCTCAGCAAGGGATGGGTCCTTCATCAGCGAAACATTGGGCCCCAATTTGAAGGAAACCTGGCGGTAGTCCTTGTCTTTCTTCCCTGCAGCCGCCGCGGACTCATCCTTGGTGGGGGAAGCTACCGGGTCGGACTGCGGGCTCGGTGCCACCTCGGACTGTGTCGCTGCCACCGGCCTCGCGCCTCCCAGCTCCTCATCCTCTTCGACCTCGATGACCTCCGGAGTGGTTGTCGCCACAGCCGCGACAGCGGCTGACCTGGCCCGGGCCACCACCTCGGGCTCAGGAGCCAGAGCCGGATCACGCCGCCTCGAGGGCTCCATGATGGCCTCCGCTACCCTCTTTTGTCTCCGCTTAACAACTGGCATCGCTGGCTCGCTCGGCATCGACCTTGCGCCATCATCCGTGCGGGCCCTCTTTGAGGCGGGCTCGCCAGCCTTCACCGCCTGGCCATATTCCTCGGTAAAGAAAAGCAGCTCATCCATTAAGAACTTCATGTCTGCACCAGATAAGACATCGTCAGTCACCAACCTCAAAAAAAAATAGAGAGAAGAAAGAAAGAGAAAAAGGGAGGTCGACCCGAACTCATCCAACTCCCGTGTCGAGCCGACCCCGGCCTCGCGGAGATTCTGCTCTGACAGAAATACCTCCAGTGAAGGGATTCAGCGGAGCGAAGCTACTCATACAGCTCGAGGTCAGCTACCTCGACCGAGAAATTCCAGTTAGGGGATCGGTCCGGGTCGCTCCAGACCTAGTCGACCCCCTCAACCGAGACAAAAGAGTACCTCCTCTTCCACCCCTTGATGGAAGAGGGTAGCTCAAACTTCATAACCCTCGGATGGGAGGATAGAGACCACCACCCCTCCTCAGTGGGGTGGCGCTTCAGGGTGAAAAAGGTCCTGAACAAGGAAAAACGAGCAAAAATCCTATGGAAGTGACACAGGACGATGAAGCAAAAAATCGTCATGATGGCATTTGGGACATGCTGGGCAGGAACAAGATGATAGTTTGTCAAGACAGAGAGAAAAAATGGATGGAGAGAAAATCGGAGACCCCCAGCAAAGGTCTCCGCATAGAAAGCTATCCTATTGGGGCCGCTAGGGGTGACTCGTTCCCCCGGACGAGGGATCGAGAGTCGGATGGAGTCTGGGATGCCGTAATCATCCCGGATGGTTGCGAGCTCCGCGGCAGTGATCACCGAGGCGATCACCCCAGGACCCGACAATCGAGGATTCAGGTACAAAAGCAGGGGGGAGAGACAAGAGAGGTGGAGGAATGGACTCGGGTTCACTAATCGCTACGGGACCTGGAACAGGGCACCTCCGGCTGAACTCATACCATTCCGCCTCCCTTTCCTCATCAGAAGAAGGAGTTTTCAGCTTGGAAGGCCCGGCCTCGGCTTGGCAAGAAGGATGGAAATCTGGACCGAAACGAGACATGATGAAGGAAAGGGAAGGAGGTGGGGGAAGACGTAGGAGGATCTTTACTCGACCGACAGGAGGAGAAAGGAGACTAACCTGCTAAAGGACTAGAGAAACAGAAACCGCCGGGGGGAGAAGATGGGAGGAAAGCTTCGGCATGGCTGCGAGCGCGAGAGATTTGAAAAAAGATAAGTTTTGAAAAGGCTACCTTTCTCTTTGAACTAACAGGTGCCCAACCGTACCATTACGGGTCCCCCACCGTTGGACACCCGCCACATGTCATCGATCAACGGGGCAGGGGCCTGATTTCGGCTGCGGCCACTCGAAATTCCATGCCCACAATAACTGCTCCTCGGACGTGGCTGCATGGCGCCTCCACACTGGCTCCGAGGATCGCCTCTCGAAGCACCGCCAATCGCGGGCATCATTGCACCGGATCCTCACCTTTCCACGTCAACACCGTAATTACTCCCTTCGCCCCGAACGTCACGTGTTAGCTGGCCTTGGGAGTGGGGGGAAAATGATGTGGCAGGATCGCTGACATGGAACACCTGCCAGTTGCCAGGATGGAGTATGCCGCCATGGTGGACACTACCTCCCGGGCCTGCTTCCCGAATCGGGCTCACGCGTCAAGCCGAGCCTCCTCAGGTAGCCGAGACTGCCCGCCAAGATCGGGCGCCACCCTCCACAAGTCGGATCCCGGGAGATCGGATCGCCCTGGTCTGGGTCGAGCGATCTCCCAGGTCGACCCCCTCGAAGTCAAGCTCCACGGTCCGAGGTCGAACTCAGCCCTCCGACATGTGGGGCGCCCCTGAGGTTGAGCCCTCCAGCCCGGGGCCGCGTGCCGTCCACTTCGGCCAAGCCAGGCCTCCCAATGTTGAGTCCCGTGGATCGAAGTCGAGCCTGGCAAAGCCAAGTTCCGCGGTCCAGCTCGGCAACCACCTCTGCCAGGGCGCCAACCGCCAAGGAAGCAGCATTTCCCCTCCAAAAATGATGGCGGGCCTCCCGAGGGCCACGAGGCAGTGCCCCCCATATCGCAATAACTCCCCGCCGATGCTACTCGCGCCGGAAGAGAAGAAATCTCCCTAACCAAGGCACCATGCCCTCCACCAACCGTCTGTACGGCCAGAAGCGAGGGGCCAGATAGAAGGCACATCCTGAGGGTGGTGGCTCATCGATCGAGGCACTGCCAAGTTTTCAAGAATGGGGTGACCGGAGAGAATGTCAGAATGCACGGAAGCTTCCCCTACTGAATGTTAGAAGAGACATTCCGTCCATGGCACGGTACCCCACCAAATGCTCTGGCGGGGGGGAGAGTATCCCGAAGCAGGTTCAATTAAAAAGAAACCATTGAGGGTAAGCAAAACAATGCAAGATCACTCACAGAAAACGAGAAGAGAGGGAAGGCCACAGAGGAGGATCTCTCCACCTCGGCCACAAACTCTCCCAGCTCATACTCACCTGCATTCACACCGCACTCACTCCTAGCGTGGAGCCCATTGAGAGGGGCTCGACCAGGAGGTCCTGTTTTTCTGGATCGTTACTGACTTGACCGTCGGAGCACCCCCGTCGAAATCCCCGGCTCGGGTCTCTAGCATTGTTTCTTGCAGGTCTCAAAGAACGAGGAGCTCCCAGGAAGAGGGCAAGCGGTCCGACACCACCGGAAACTATGGGCCACGACGATCTTGGTGGCAACAACGTGTACCACTAGGGAAGCAGAAATAGACAACAAACTCCAAGAGCTAGGCCAATGCATCAATGCCTTAAAAGGTTTTGCCCCAAACGAAGGTGATGGGCTAGGATATAGTACTTACCCACCCTTTAAAGCCCATATCTAGCTCTCCGGCACCGAAGCCTGGAGTCTAGCTCTCCGGCACCGAAGCCAGGAGCCCAGCTCTCCGGTATCGAAGCCCGGAGTCCAGCTCTCTGGCATCAAAGATCGATGACCTAAGATGCCCGGCACTCAAGCCCGGACTCCGATCCAGCACCAAAGACTGGTGAGCTAAGATGCCCGGCACTCAAGCCTAGACTCCGGTCCGGCACCAAAGATCAAAGAGCTAAGACACCCGGCACTCAAGCCCAAACTCCGGTCCGGCATCAAAACCGGTGAGCTAAGATGCTCGGCACTCAAGCCCAGACTCCGGTCTTGCACCAAAGACCGATGACCTAAGATGCCCGACACTCAAGCCCGGACTCTAGTCCGGCACCAAAGACTGGTGACCTAAGTTGCCCGGCACTCAAGCCCGGACTCCGGTCCGGCACCAAAGCCCGGAGCCCAGCTCTCTAGCACCAAAGCAAGGCACCGTGCTCACAGTCCAGAGATGTCAGCGGAACTTCCAAGTAGTTCGCCATCTACCGCTTGACTCACAGTGCGGCTCTCAAGCCCGGAGCCTAGCTCTCCGGCACTCAAGCCTGGAAACTTCTAAAGACCGGAGCCCTACAGTCACCTGGTGTTTCCTACAAGTGCAACCTCCGAGCTCGACCTTGCCGTGCCCACCTGGAGCTGATCCCGGCCAAGACCTAATGGATCCCATCAAGCAAAGTAGTTGGAAACATTCAACCACCTCACTCATGAGGTGGAAATGACTTGGCAAGTTGAGAACCTCTTTCTAACTCCCTTGCATGTTCGAGACTCAGTAGAGAAGAATGAAGGAAAAACTGACAAAGTGCAAAAAAAAAAAAGAAGAAGAAAAAAAGAAAGGAGACATAAGCCAGAGTGACTGAAAATGTATTTATATTGATAACAAGTCAATTGGTACAATTGCCTCTGGGCCTCGACATGCCGGGTAGCCCAGACCAAAGGCAAGAAGAAAAGAAAGAAAATAATAAGGACCCCTACCCTACTCGGCCAGCTCCTTCCTGAGATGGCGTACGGGTGGGGCGCCATCCTCCGGAGCCTCTGGCGGTGTGGCTTCGGCCCGGCGACCACCATCGGCGAAGTTGGGTCGGAGGCGACGTCCGGCTCCTCCATCTCATCCAAGTCTGGAGTCGGTCCCATGCCCAAAGCTCCAAGGTATCTGAGAAAGCTCCGGCCCTTATCCGAGATAAAGCCCTCCACCCTGGAGTGGAGATACATGAAGTCCTTGAAGAATGAGTTCGCCACCATTTCGTGGAACTCAGCGGCAAAATCTGGAGAAGCCTTGTACCTCACCATGGCCTCTTCGGCTCCCTTCTTGGTGGCCTCGGCTTGGCCGACCGCCTCGGCGGCCTCTTTCTTCATCGCCTCTATCGACTCGGCCACCGCGGCTGCCTTCTTCTTAGCAGCGATGGACCTCCTCTCGGCAACAGACGCCCTCTCCCTCACCGCCTCCAACTCAGCCTGGAGAGATTGGGCTCGTCCCTTCTGCTGGGCAGCTTCGGCACTGAGCTTATTCAGCCTCAATTCCTTGGCTTTGATCTCCTCTGCCCTGCTCTTTGACCAGCTCCTTTCCCGGTCCAGGCTCTCCTGAAGCTCCTTTAGGTGCCTCTCGGCACTCGCGACCTCACCTCGGAGCTCCTTGTTCTTCTAGCTCGCCTCCCAGGCATCGTCGTTCTTCTGCTTTAGCTCGGCAGTCAAAGACTCGAGCTGCGCCGAATGCTGCCTGTCCTTCTTCAACCATTTTTTGTGGCAATCCTTGATCAGAAGAAGTTCAAAGCCGAGCTGCACTGAGGAAGATGTCAGCAACAAATACAGAAGAGAGAAGAAAGGAGTGAAACGGAGAAGGGTGCTTACCGAGAAGAGCTAGGGGAAAGTGCTGCTGATCGCGTCCCCCAGTAGTTTCCTAGCCTTCTCCCACTTGTTGCATGACTGGACTGCGAAGTTCATCATGCGCTCGCCAAGACCCTAGTCCTGGACCAGGGAGACATTCGGCACCAGTCTGAAGGGGACCCGGCAGTAGTCCCTCTCTTTCCTGCTCGTCCCGGACACGGGGTCACCCACTCCACCGGCTAAAGAAGCATCGGGGGCATGGTGGGAGCTCGGCATCTCCTTGACCGGCACCCTCGGTGCCGGCTCCGCTCTTCCTTGCTCCTCCTCCTCAACTACAATGATCTCTGGAGGAGGAGACATTACAGCAGTAGCAGCGACGGCGGCCCTAGCCTGGACAACCACCTCGGGCTCCTAAACCGGGACAAGTTCACATCGCCTCGGCTGCTTGCAGACGGGCTCAGCAGCCCTCTGGCCTAGCTCGGGCTTTGGCTCGACCGCCCTCCTTCCCTGCTCAGGGACAGTCTCGGCCCCTCTCCCACTCGGCTCAGTCGGCGCGGCAGGTGCAGTCACCGCGCCGCTTTCATCGCGAGCCCTCTTCGAGGGTGACTCGTCGATCGCCGCCGGTGGATCCCTCTTCTTGGTGATTGCGAGGAGGTCATCCAGTGAGAACTTCATGCCTGTACAAAGAAAAGAGAATGTCAGCTTCGGGCTCAGAGAGACAAAAGAAAGAGCACAAAGAGAAAAAGTTCGAGCCAAACTCACCCAACTCTCTCATTGGGCTGACCCCGACTTTGAAAAGGTTCTGCTCTGACAGCAGAACCTCCAGGGAAGGAATCTGGATGGTGCAGAGCTACTCAAAGACCTCTCGGTTAGCTGCTTCGACCGTTGAGTTTCGGTTAGGGGACCGGTCCGGGTTGCTCTAGACCTAGTCGACCCCCTCAATCGAGGTAAAGAAATATTTACTCTTCCATCCTTTGATGGAAGAGGAGAGTTCAAATTTAATGTCCTTCGGGAGGGAAGAGATGGACCACCACCCCTCCTTAGAGGGGTGGCACTTCAGCGTAAAAAAATCCTAAACAAAGAGAAATGGGCCACGATCCCGTGGAAATGACAGAGGACTATGAAGCAGAAGATGGTCTTCACAGCGTTTGGGACGAGTTGAGTAGGGACGAGACAGTAATTGCTCAACATGGAAAGAAAGAAAGGATGGAAGGGAAATGGAAGTCCCCCTGCGAGAGTTTCCTCGTAGAGGGCAATCCGGCCTGGGCCACTGGAGGTGACACGTTCCCCTGGTCGAGGGACCGAGAGCCGGACAGTTTCTTGGACACCATAAGTCTTCGGATGGTCGCCATTTCCTCAGTAGAGATTATTGAAACAACCTCGCCATGACCTCAACCGAGAAGGTTCAGGGACGGGTTCAGGTGGAGGAGGAGGGGGCTAGCTCTAGGCTCCCTAATGACGATCCCGGTGGGGGGGGGGGGGGGCACCTCCTGCTGAACTCGAAGCATGTCTTTCCTCCTCCTTATCGGAGGAAGAAGGCAGCCTCGACCGAGAAGGCCCCGCCTCACTCTGATCAGTTAAGGGACGGAAGTTGGGGCCGAAGCGAGACATCTAGAAGATGAAGAAGACGAAGGCTGGAGGAGAAGAGGAAGAAGACGGACAACGTCCGAGAAGACCCTAACCTTAAAGGGAAGTCCTACCCTGTTAGAAGGTGGGGAAAGAAAGTGACAAACTTGGCTAATTGGGAGAGTCTAGGATGGTCGGGGGAGAGGAGGAAGCTTTGGTACGATGGTGGGTGTTACAGTAGTAACCAACCCATTCGACCCTGACACAATGGTGGGTCCACTTGAAGAAACCAGCCCACTTCGGGCGTGCCTGGAGCTCAGCTCGACCGGGCTGGCACCTCGATCAGGTCGGTAGCTCGGCCAGCCCACTTCAGGCATACATGGGGCCTGGCCAGGTGCACGAGGTGGCCCACTTCAGCCCACGAGGCTCTCCAGCTCAGCTTGACGGGATGCATTCTCCAGTTCGGCACTCTTGCACCCCGAGACGGCTCCAAGCCGTGCCCAGCTCGGTGCCATGTCCGCACCTCAGTCCGTGCATGGGAAATGTGCGCACCCACTCCAAGGTTTGCATGATCCATCCCAGTCCATCCGCACCTAGCTTGGCATGTCAGTGCCCAGGTCTGCCCATGCCAGGGTCGCACCCGCGGCATGACCCCGCGCTCTTCTCTAGCTCCGCCCACCTCGACACGATGGCTCCACGAGCCCCATCCTAGCTCCAGCTCCGCCCGGTCCAGCAATGCCCGGTGTGGCTCCCGAAGTCGGACGCGGCATGAGGCGTGTTGCACCCCAGGTCTGCTCAGTTCGGCGAGCCAGCGCCCCAGGTCCCCTCGATGCAGGAGCGCCGGACCGAGGGGACCTGGGGTGCGGGTTCACCGAACCGAGCGGACCTGGGGCACGGCACACCTCATGCCACATCCTACTTTGGGAGCCTACCATTGTGTCAGGGTCAAATGGGTTGGTTACTACTGTAACATATGCCCCCACTCCCTGAGTCCAGAGCATTATTTCTCCTCATTTTGGATGAAGGGAGTAGTTTTTTATCCATTCGGCTCTATATCGTAGCAGGCCTGCAAAACAAAAAATAAGAGGTGGTGTTTCTGAAACTTACTTGCCCGTAGGTACTTCGACTGAAGGTTAGCAACATTTTGATGGTGCTAGCACTTCAGTCTGACTCCTCTTTGACCAGATAGAAGGCGGTGCCGTGGAGAAAGAGGTTGGTGAGGTGCACAACTTAGGTGCACACATGTATGACCGGGCACCTGGTTGGGCTGAGAGTACTCCTCAAAGCTTTTGATGAGGCTTTTGGTGTAGAACTTTCAGCATTTCCCGTTTTGAGGCGTCGAGATTTTTGGTCTTGGAATGCCGGGTTTCCGGTCTTTAGGTGCCGGGGATTTCGATCTTTAGGCACCAGGGTTTCCGGTCTTTAGATGCCAGGGTTTCCGGTCTTTAGCCACCGGGGTTTCCGGTCTTTAGACGCCGGGGTTTTCGGTCATTAGGTGCCTAGATTTCCGGTCTTTAAGTGTTGGAGAGCTGGGCTCCTGGTGCCGGGGCAAACGTCCAACCGGACCGGGCGGATCTGGGTGCAGGAGCGCCAAGCCGGGGCAGCGTCTCACCGGATCGGGCGGATCTGAGTGCGGGAGCACCAAGCTGGGGCAGCATCTCGCCGGACCGGGCGGATCTGGGTGAGGAGGGCCAAGCCGGGGCAGCGTCTCGCCGGACCGGGCGGATCTAGGCGCGCTGTGAAGCCGCACAGCAAGTGGATGGGGCCGAGCCCGCTGTGAGCGAACCGGAGAACGGGCAGAGATGGGCACGCAGTGGAGCCATGCGGCGGGCGGAAGGACCGGACCGGGGCACCGGACCGGAGCTGGAGCGGGCGGAGCCGATCTGGGATGAGGCAGAGCTAGGCTTGGGCGCGCCACGTGGGCGTGCGGGGTGGAGCCATGCTGCCCCCACATTGAGCGGAGACGGAGAAGCCGGGCTCGGAGGCACCGAACTGGATGTGGGCGGATCTGGGGCACGCCGGCGAGGTCAGGCGGAGCCGGAGGAGCCGGGGCTCGGTGGTCTTGGTCTATCGCAAGTGGACCGGTCGGAGCGGGGCACGGGAGTGCGCTGCCCTGGGCATGCCGCACCGGGCTCGGAGATGCTGAACTGGACGCGGGCGGATCTGGGGTGCACCGGCGAGGCCGGGCGAAGCTGGAGGAGCCGGGGCTTGGTGGCCTTGGTCTCCCGCAGGTGGACCGAATGGAGCAGGGCGCGGGGGCGCGCTGCCCTGGGCATGTCGCGCGGGGCTCGGAGGTGCTGAACTGGACGCGGGCGGATCTGGGGCGCGCCGGCGAGGTCGGGCGGACGGACTCCTCCCCTGCTGCTAGAGCGCGAGCCGAGGTAGCCGGACCAAGGTGCGGGCAGAGGCCTGGCCGGATTAGGCGCCAAGCAGCAGGAGCTGGGACTGGACCGCGTAGAGCTGGAGCGACTGGGGTCGCGAATCCCATGCACGCAAATCGAGGCACGGGTTCACCCTGGCATGAATGTGCACACGGATCGAGGCACGAAGAGGGTGCTGAGGACATGCCTGCGGGTGCTCGCAGGGTGAAGTGGTGCGAAGGCGCTGGGCTAGAGCGTGGCTGCTTCCCGGTGGTGCTTGGACCATGCGGAGTAGAGCCGGGCTGATCTGGAGAGCTTGTGGGCCGAAATGGGCTGCCCTTCATGCTTGGCCGGGCCCCATGTACACCTGAAGCGGGTTGGCCGAGCTGCCGACCTGGCCTGCCTGAAATGGGCTGGTCTCTTCAAGTGGACCCACCGTTGTGTCAGGACTAAATGGGTTGGTTATTATTGTAATAGATACCCCCACTCCCTGAGTCCAAGGCATTACTTCTCCTCGTTTTGGACGAATGGAGTAGTTTTTTATCCATTCGGCTCTATGTCGTAGTAGGCCTGCAAAACAGTGATAGGAGGTGGTGTTTTTGAAACTTACTTGCCCGTAGGTACCTTGATTGAAGGTTAGTTGAATTATAATGGTGCTAGCATTTCAATCTGACCCCTCTTTGACCGGGTAGAAGGCGATGCCATGGAGGAAGAGGTCGGTGAGGTGCACAACTTGGGTGCACACATGTATGACCGGGCACATGGTTGGGCTAAGAGCACTCCTCAAAGCTTTTGATGAGGCTTTTGGTATGGGACTTTCGTCATTTCCCATTTTAAGGTGCCAGGATCTTTGGTCTTAGAGTGCCGGGGTTTCCGGTCTTTAGGTGCCGGGAATTCCGGTCTTTAGATGCCGGGATTTCCGGTCTTTAGGCGCCGGGGTGTCCGGTCTTTAGGTGCTGGGGATTCCGAACTTTGGGTGCCGGTGACTTCGGGCTTTAGGTGTCGGGGTTTCCAGTCTTTAGGTGCCGGGGTGTCCGGCCTTTCTTTACCAAACACGGAGTTGGGCGGATGAGCTCTCGCAATGATGAAGAGCAAAGTTGCACCAAAGAGTAACTTTAATTAATGGGAAGGGATTCTTACACCCTTTATGAGGTGGCAGAGAAGCTCGTTTGGTATGCTAGGAGGCGAGCCGCAAATGGTTAGACCTCCAAAGCTACCCGTGGATATCTCCGGATGAGATTTAGGTGGTAAATGCGGGGCTCAGTGATGAGCCTGGCTTCAGCTCGGCTGGATCAAGGGGCATGAATTCAGCTTGGCTTAATTTGAGCTCAGCTCGGCTGCACTGAGAAGTTTGACTTCAGCTCGGCAGAACCAAGGGGCGTGACTTCAGCTCGGCTTTATTTGAGCTCAGCTCGGATGAACTGAGGGGCTTAACTTTAGCTCGGCTGAATCAAGGGGCATGACTTCAGCTCGACTTCATTTGAGCTCAGCTTGGATGAACTGAGGGGCTTAACTTTAGCTCGGCTGAATCAAGGGGCATGACTTCAGCTCGACTTCATTTGAGCTCAGCTCGGATGAACTGAGGGGCTTGACTTCATCTCTTAACCTCGTCGGACTTGGAGTCGGACGGATGAGTTCCTGTGTTGGTGGAGGACAAATTTGCACCAGAGAGGAACTTTAATGATTGAGGAGGGATTCTTACCTCCTTCATGAGATGGTAGAGCTGCTGGTTCGCCATGCTATGAGGTGAGTCATGAACGGTTGGAACTCCAGAGCTTCCCATGGACATCTCCGGACTTTAAGTACAGTAAATGCCAAACTGTGAGTTTTCTCGATAGATGGCGGGACTTCTTGGAGTCTCCGCGGACATCTCCGGACTATGAGTAAGGCAAGAGCTGAACTAAGAGTCATGCGGTAGATGCGGGGCTCAGTGGGGAGCTGCAGCTTGGCTTTATTGAGTTCAGCTCGGCTGAACTGAGGAGCTTGACTTCGTTAGGGAGTTTGGCCTCAGCTTTGTTTTATTGAGAAGCTTGACTGACTTCTGGCTTGAACACAGAGCTTCGGAAGCTTCTTGGCCTTTGTGTCTTGGAGCTAGGCTCGAAGATCTGGTGTCGGATGTCTGAGCTCCGGACCTTGCTGTTTTGGAGTTGGACTCAGAGATCTGGTGCCGGAAATCTGAGTTCCGGATCTTGATGCTTTGGAGCTGGGCTCGGAGCTCTGGTGCCGGAAATCTGAGTTTTGGACCTTGGTGTCTTGGAGTTGGGCTTGGAGATCAGGTGCCGGAAGATGTTTTTCCGGGCTTTGACACCTTGGAGCTAGGCTCGAGGCTGAGGTCTTGGCTCTGGGCTCTGAGACCTGGATGCTTTGGAGCTGGGCTCGGAGCTCTAGTGCCGGAAGACATTTTTCCGGGCTTTGATGCCTTGGATCTAGGCTCGAGGCTGAGGTCTTGGCTCTAGGCTCTGAGACCTGGATGCTTTGGAGCTGGGCTCGGAGCTCTGGTGCCGGAAATCTAAGTTCCGGACCTTGGTGTCTTGGAGCTGGGCTCGAAGAGTTGGTGCCGAAAGATGTTTTTCCGGGCTTTGACGCCTTGGAGCTAAGCTCGAGGCTAAGGTCTTGGCTCTGGGCTCTGAGACCTGGATGCTTTGGAGCTTGGCTCGGAGCTCTGGTACCGGAAATCTGAGTTCCGGACCTTGGTGTCTTGGAGCTGGGCTCGAAGAGTTGGTGCCTGAAGACGTTTTTCCGGGCTTTGACGCCTTGGAGCTAGGCTCGAGGTTGAGGTCTTGGCTCTGGGCTCTGAGACCTGGATGCTTTGGAGCTGGGCTCGGAGCTCTGGTGCCGAAAATCTGAGTTCCGGACCTTAGTGTCTTGGAGCTGGGCTCAAAGATCTAGGCTTCATCTCCAGGAGGGCTCGACTCCAGTCCACGGGGCTCGTCCTCGAAGAGGCTCAGCCTGGTGGAGGGCATCGACAGCCCGGCTCCAATTCAGGTGGCTCTAGCCTTCGAAGGGCTCGGCCTGGAGGAGGGGGACAGGACTCTGGCCTAGGCATTCTAAGCTTGCGGGAGCTTTTCCTGTAAAACTGAAACACAGTTTTTTATTTTGTAAATGTAGCGGATAAGGAGTTACCTGTTGAACTCCAGTTATATGAATAAACAAATATATATTTCTTTCTTGTGCAGGCCGAAATTAGGTTCACCGACCGCCATCTTGGGAGAGAATGAGACTCCGCCCATCACACGGAAGCATAGAACCCGGTTGCATGGGGAAACGAGGCTCCGTCGCATGGAAAGATGGACCTCCGTTGCATGGGAGCATGAGACTCCGTTGCATGTTGCACGGGAGGAGAGGAGATTCCTGCTGCATGAGAAAAATGGCTCCGTTGGATGGGGGAAAGCTCCATTGGATGGGAGCAAGCCCCGTTGCATAGGAGTAAGTCCCGTTGCATGGGAGCATACTCCGTTGTATGGAAGGAATGAGGCTCCCGTTGTTGCATGGGGGAGATGGAACTCCATCGCGAGGGAGGAAAGAGGCTTCCGTTGTACGAGGGAGACGACTCCATTGCATGGAGAATAGGAGTCCTATTGTTCGGGAGGAAACTCCACTGCTTGGGAGGAGAGAGGCTCCCGTTGCATGTTGCATGGGAGGAGAGGAGGCTCCTGTTGCATGGGGAGCTTCGTGGCTTGGGGAGAAGCTCCGTTGCCTTGGAGCATAAAGCTCCTGGTGCATGTTGTACGGGAGGGGAAGAGACTCCCTGTTGCATGAGAAAATGGCTCCGTTGGATGGGGGGAAGCTCCATTGGATAGGAGCAAGCCCCGTTGCATGGGAGGAAGTCCCGTTGCATGGGAGGAAACTCCGTTGCATGGGAGGAAACTCCGTTGTATGGGAGAGTTGGGAGCCACGTTGCATGGATTTCTTTCTTCTTCACGATGGCCAAACCCTTCCTCCCTCTCTTCTCTCTTGTCTTTTTTTTTTTTTTTTAGTGGGGCTCTTGGATGGTGGTACCGCCGGGAGGTGGCTCCATCCTTGGCTTGATGCTCGTTGCCCCATCAAGGATGGCGATGCACCTTCACAGCTCAAGGTTTTTTGGTCGAGGCCACTCCTTGGAGCCTCAAGAAAGAGGGAGAAGTTCTCGTGCCCCCATCCCCGTGCCCCCGGTCTGCCCCCCAGGGACTAAGGACAAAGGTGGAAACCGTCGTCATACCTTGTTGAGGAGCGTGGATCTGCCCCCCCTACCTAGCGCGCCAAACTGTTGCCGCCTAGAGTGAGAGTTAAATACCACTCTATGAGATGCTCTAATTATTTTCAATCAGGCACAACTACAAGACATGTAAAAAGTCAAGAAGACCTGACCTAAAAATTTGAAAAAACAAGAAAAGAAATATAGGGATGTAGATGTGAGTTTATTTCCAAAAAAACCATTATTAATTTTGGCCTTATATATGTATTTATATATAATAGCTAAAAAACTATAATGTGCCACATTGCAAGCGAAAGTACTACTGATTATAGCCTTACATATGTTGAATATAGTACTAGATTTAGCATTGTATATTAGGTCAGATCTAATCATACATTAATTTATATTAATTATTTTATAATGACTAATAAGTTTATCTTTTTGTATAGGAACCTGGAAGAAAGGGAAAATATAAATATTGGACCAGTAGAGATGGTTAGATTATGGGTGGCACTGCTAGTAGTAGAGTATCAATCCAAGTCAATGCAGCAATTTATCAAGTCAAGAAAATCATACATGTAGTTATCAAATAAAACACTAGATATGGCTAAGGATCTTGAATGTTTGTCATTATTAATGTATTATTGTGATGTGATATTTTGATTTTCTGATATAATATTTTGATTTATGATATACTCATGAATGTGATCCACTGATATATTTATGGGTATAACATTCACATTTTATGAAATTGATGCAGCGTTATGAGTGTGACAATTTAGTTTAAAAATTGAATAAGATACAGTATTTAATGTGATACAGGGAATGCTGATGTGAATGCCATATAATACTTAATGTAAATATCAATGTTAATTTGATACATGGATAAATATTCATAAGATACAGTAAATATTAATGTGAATGCTATACAATGCTTAATATGAATGTCAATGTCAATTTGATACATGAACTGATACGAATATAATATAATGATTGTGGATATGAAAATATTTTTATAAGGATTGATTATTTTGCTTGAAAATATTTGATACAAGGGATAATCGTTTCACGGGGCCTAAGTTTGATTGCTCTGAAAATATTTTCAAACGTGTTATTAGATAATATATATGGTTAGAAATTTTTATTTGATGCATTTTTATTAAATTTTTGACAGAAAAAAAATACTAAGTCATATATATACCAACTAATTATCTTTTATTTTTTAAAAAAATTAAATAGATCCATATAAATCACTACTAGCAAATAACTTGTCATCTATGTATCGCTAACAATGTCAGATCTAATTTAAGTGGCCAGAAGGAGGGATTACAATAATCAATAAAATACGGGATTAAGATTTCTAAAATTAGATATGTAAAAGATTATTTATAACTTGAGATAAAATGCAGGACTTTTGTTTATTTTTTTAATCCAAAAATTTTCTTAGCAAAACGGGTATGAATTTTCGTTTGTCCATTTCAAATCTATCCCGTTGCCACCCCCGAGTAAAATATGCACAAGGAGTACCTCTAAGATGATAGCTCGGTTCACTATCAACAATCGCGAATTCGAGACAGGATCTTGTGGATGACTCGATTAAATTTAGAATTTTTCTGGGATCCACGACGGTTGGCGTGAATGGGAAGTCATGAACTTTCTCTTTGTTCTCGATCTACTAACCGATATCTTAGTAATACCAGATTGACGTACTCATCATTAGTAATACCAGGTATTACTAACCGATATCTTAGTAATACCAGGTTGACGTACTCATCATTAGATAAAAAGAGATTGCACGAATCTGAACATCTCTCGTATCGAATATTACCAGGTGATGTGGAAGCCTCCGTGATAGCTACATCGAAATTTATCCTCCCCATCCCTTCTTTTTCTTTTAAAAAAAAAAAAAAAAAAAAATGCACGAGGAGTAAGCGAGAAATAAACACCAAACAAGGATACCTTAACGAGAAATAAGAATCAAGAAGCAGACGAAAGGAAACGAAACGTTCAAATTTTAAATCAAATCCAACGATCTCTCAATTACTAATTGAAGACCGTCTATCCAACAGCTCTTGTATCAGGTTTCCCATATCTACGAAGGATGACCCACCCTCCTCCATCGCCCTCTTCGCCATCTCGCCGAGCTCCTTGGCGCGCCTCGTCATACCTTCTGCCTCCTCTCCGCCATCCATCAGTCGCCTCAAGGCATTCTCTATCTGCGGCGAACCCACCAACTCCCTGTCATCGGGCCTTTCTCCATGACACTTGGCCCCAACCCCAAACCCTATCCGCAGCACCTCCACGATCAGCTTCTCATTGTAAAATTGCTCGGCGAAAAGCGGGCGCGTGATCATGGGCACGCCGGCGGTCACGCTTTCCAGTGTCGAATTCCAGCCACAGTGGGTCACAAAACATCCGACCGCCTCATGATTCAGTATCAGCATCTGCGGTGCCCATCCCCTCACGATCAAACCCCTCCCTTCAATCCTCTGCTCGTATCCATCCGGCATCCACCCATCCACCCCGCTTCTCACCACCCAGATGAAAGGATGCCCACAGTTGTCGAGGCCCAACGCTAGCTCGCGCAACTCAGCTCTGCTAAAGAGGCATTGGCTCCCAAAACAAACATAAACGACCGATCTGGGCTCCTTCTTGTCCAGCCATTTCAAGCACTCATTGTGGTCCACATCACCCCTGTTCCCTCTCAAAGATTTGTCCTCCTGCTCCTTGTTGCACAAGGACACAGGGCCGATGTGCCAGGCCTTCTTGCCGTAGCCCTTGCGGTAAAGCTCGGCATAGTCGGGCTCGAGCTCGTAGAAACTATTCACCACTACTCCGTAGCTTCTCCACTCTTTCCTGGCAATCTGATCAAGTAGCTCCCGGAAGGCGGGGACGAATTGGGTGACGTCCGGGAGCTGAGAATTTAGCAGTTCGATCCGGTGAGGGAATCCAGGGATGACTATCGACTCGGCATCGGCTTGCTGCGGCTTGTAGCCCAAGGCCTCGACGACGCAGCGGGCGAAGAAGCTGGTGCCGTGGAAGACAAGCCTCGGTATGTTGAATTCCTCGGCGACGTCGACTGTCCATGGGAGGAACCAGTCTGTGAGAATGGCGTCGGGGAGCAGGTCGGCCACGACGCGGCGGAACGGTCCTTGAAGCATGGCGACGCCGGCCAGGAATTTTTCCTGGGAGGGGGCGTCGTCGGTGACCGAGGATAAGTTCTCGGTTCCCTTGGGGAGGCCGACGGCGGTGGCGGGGAAGGGGAGGAGTAGCAGGTGGATGGGGTGGAGGTAGGAGAGGTTGGCGCGGCCGATGGTGGCTTCGATGGCGGCGGCGTTGGCCGGAGTGGTGATGAAGGTGGCCTTTACACCGCGGGCGGCGAAGAGCTTGGCCATATCCACCATTGGGAGAACGTGACCATGGGCCATGACAGGGAAGAAGAAGAGGTGGAGATGGTGGGCCTCGGAGTCCATAGGAAAGTCTTAGTTGATGGCTGCAAGCGAGGAGAGGTAAACAGAGAAAGAAGGGTGCTTCAAGGAGAGGTAAACAGAGAAAGAAGGGTGCTTCAAGGGTTGCTCTCCGCCCGGCGTCTTAGTCAGGTTAACTTACTCATTTTTTTATAAAAAAATTATAAAAATTTAGACGAAACGAACATTATCCGATAAAATAAAGACTCGCGGGATACATCGGGTTTTTTTTTAATTAAAAAAAAAAATTCTCCCCGCAAGGCCAATACGAAAGAGAGGTGATGTGCACAGTGCACTACCTTTGCTTTTTGTGCGCGTACCAACGAGTGTGGTTTATTTATCTCTCTGTCGTTTTGAGAAACGATCGCGGGTTCCCGGCAGTACTGGCCACGCACCGCACGGCGCACCGTTCAATGCAGGGCTGCACATGGCCGCGCGCGGCGTGCATCGCACGATTTACATCGTTGCCGACCATCGCACGATGGATTGTCCTGCGATGCCCCGCACCGCAGCGCGGAGGATTCGCGAAGGAAACGAAAAAATCCCCTCCAGATAACGTCAGTAAACGACAAGCTTTCTAGCGGTCCGTTTGGAATCTGTATCAGAATACATGCCATCATTTTCAATTGCACCCCCCTTGCGCATGGGGTCCCTAGAAATGCATCGACGGGCGAGACTGCCATCAAACATTAGGAAAAGTCTTTATGCAAGGCTTGCAGGTACAGAAAATCCAGCAGGTTCTGTATTATATTTTTTTTTTAATTTAAATATATCTATTATATTATATTAAAATGGAAGTTGAATATAATTAATATTAATTATTATTTAATTTTTATTTAAAATTTTTGTTCAGATTAAAATATTATTTTTTTTAGTTTTTTTTTTTTTCTACAGACATGCCGTAGATTTTGAAATAAGATGTCGTTGCTTTTGAATTAGGATGTCGTAATACTGTTTCATATTTTAATTTATATTTTTTTGCAGAGGTGTCGTAGGTTTTGAACTAGGATGTCGTAGCTTTTGAACTACGATGTCGTAATACTGTTTCAGATTTTAATTTATATTTTTCTGCATAAATATCGTAGGTTTTGAACTAGGATATCGTAGCTTTTGAACTAGGGTGTCGTAATACTGTTTCAGATTTTAATTTATATTTTTCTGCAGGGGTGTCGTAGGTTTTGAACTAGGATGTCGTAGCTTTTGAACTAGAGTGTTGTAATACTGTTTTAGGTTTTAATTTATATTTTTCTGCAGGGGTATCGTAGGTTTTGAACTATGGTATCATAGCTTTTAAACTAGGATATCGTAATACTGTTTCTGGTCATTATTGAACCAGTGTGTCGTAGGTTTTGAACTAGGATGTCGTAAGTTTTGAACTAGGGTATCGTAATACTGTTTCAGGTCATTTTTGAACCAGTGTGCCGTAGTTTTTGAATTAGGATGTCGTAGGCTTTGAATTAGGATGTCGTAATATTGTTTCAGATCATTTTTTGAACGAGGATATCGTAGATTTTGAATGAAGTATCGTAGTTTTTGAACCAGGATATTGTGCGAATATTTTGGTCTGGACAAAAATTTTAATTAATGCTAGTCATCTCAGTTTTTGTCTCATCATGCTACAAAAATATTTTTGGATCAATAGAAGTATGCAATGCAGGCCATGCTGAATTTGCTGCACCGCACGCGATGCACAAAGAATTACACCAAACATTAGATCCTGTTTCAGGCTTTGAGTTCTCAATAGACCAAAATGTTTGTCCTTGTACAGAAGTTAGCCATGCTAGAGATGCCTGGTCAGATTAGCTTGCCTGAATAATTAAGTTTTGCTAGTCTTATCAACGATACAATTCGACCATATTTTGGCCATATTAATCATAATTTGATTGTTATCAAGTGTTTGACTTGAGTTAAAAATATCTACTTGTACAAACAGGATTAAACATAATTAAAATGGTTGATACCTGGAAATCAAGGACATCAATGTACGAGTGGCATGATTCTCGATATGATGCCATTTATTATCGGCATTCACTGGGTATGAGCTAACAAGAAGGCTTGCCAGGCAGAAGACAAATAACAACTCTGCATCTTGTTTCGAAAAATTCATATATACATATCTCTTGTTGGGTCGCTTGATTTGTATCAATGATTGGTTTCAGGCCCTAATCCTATTTTTTATGGAGGATGGAGGTAGCAAAGAGCTATCCCGTGTTTGTTGAAAGAAGTTAGTTTACTAGAGTTAATAGAGTGTGCAAATTGCAGTCATTACAGCATCGTCAAAGAAGAGAACAAGAATAGTGAAGAGCCCGCTTTGACGATCGAATCTATCGAGTTCCGTGCCATCTTCTTCACAGGATTTCGAGAGGGTTCCAACTAGTTTCGAGGATAAAAAGGGTTAGGGTTTGCTGGTGGGTGCCAAGCTGGTCATAGCGGAGCTCAGTGTAGGAGGGAAAGCTTCTGGTAATGAGGGAAAGGAGAAGTTCGGTCGTTCCTGGGCGGAGGTGGTGCACGGGCCAGCCAGAGCTCCTGTTTGGTCTTCTTATAAGTTGATGGAGGAGGAAGTTGAGCACCTCCAGCTCAACTTCAGCAAGGTCCTGGTGCTACCGGATTCTCTGATTGGTGATGCTCGGAGAAAGTGGGAGGGCCTCATCGTTACGGTCCGAAGTCTGGGTCGTAGAGTCCAGGTGGCCAAGATAGCGAAGGAGGTTCGGGTAAGGCTTGCTCTGCCGGTGGAGCCTGAGGTTTTCCCCATTAGGGAAGATCATGTTGTTCTCCGCCTTGGGTCGAAGGAGGAGTGCAACCGAGTGCTAAGTGCAGGACCCTGGTATGTTGCTGGTCAACTTATGGCTCTTGCACCATGGCAACCGGATTTCCTGTCTAGTAAGAGCCCAGTTAACCGAACGGTAGTCTGGTTGAGACTACTGAACCTGCCGCTGGAGTACTGGGAGCCGTCCGCCATTATGATGGTAGCAGGGGAGGCTGGTAAGCCACTGCCGCTGGACAACTTCACAAACCACATGAGGAAGATGGGCTTCGCACGGGTTCGCTTGGAGTTGGATGCTTCCAAACCACTGTTGCCGGGTGTGCTAATCCAAGGGAGGACTGCGCCTTTCTGGCAGTAGTTTGTCTACGAGAGTCTACCAGTTGTCTGCTTCCGGTGCGGACGGATGGACCATGCTGTGGAGGTTTGCCACTTCCGGGAGGAACAGGGGAAGCCAAGTGAAGCTACTCCAGGCATGTGTCCAGGAAACTTCATCAACCCCCAGGGATCTGATGCTGGTTGGGTCCAGGGAGCAAGAGGATCGGAGGAGGAGATCTACACGTTTGGCCCTTGGCTGACCACGGCCAGAGAGCACCCCTCCAGGCAGGGGGGGCTCCTGGGAAGAATGCTTTCTTGCTAGACCGGGGCAAGGCTCCAGCCTCCTCTCCGGATCCACCTTCCTCGTCCCCAAATCGTTCCTCGTCCTTCCGCCAGTCCTCTACTCCCTCCTTGCCGCCTGATTCTGAAGGGTGGCAGAAACCTTCCAAGGTTGTGAGGAGGAAGTCGCCGGAGGTGACTGCTTTGGGTCCGTCCGAGGGTGGGACGAAGGAGGCGACTGGGAACTTCTTTGCGGCGCTCGCTGATTGCATGCAGCTGCTCCCACCTGAAGACACCCTGAGGGAGCATCAGATGGTGGACTACGGGGTGGCCTCTCTGAAACGGACAAGAAGCCAATCCCGGTCTTCTTCTCGGCCGCGAGGAAGCCTGCTGCACCTACAGCGGATCAAGTCAATCTTACTGATCCTTCTGTGTATGTTTTTGAGGGGGCTAAGGAGCAACCTGTTGGTGCTGGGGTTCACCATCCTTCGGGTGGGGCTCTGGAGGTGAGGAAGCCAGAGCTAAAGAGGGAATGGCGAAAAGTTGAGGGGAAGTTGGGCTCAAAGAAGGAGGGGGGAGGGCAGGCAGGGGTATCTAAGGGGTTACTGAAGGGCGACCGTTCGGAAGGGGACCGTAAGGGGAATCTCTCAGAGGGTGTTGCAGTCGGGGGGGGAGCAAGTGTTGTCTCCCGATGCTGGGTCCATGGAGAGCCTTATGGGGGGATCGGGGGGGCAGGGGAAGGAGGAGGGTTTAGCAGGTGGGGGGAGGTTGAAGGAGATGGATAGTGCGAAGGGATTCACTTCTGCAGGAAATGTAATGGAATTGCACCAGGGAGAAGGAAGCCTACGTCCTTTGCTGCATCAAAACCAAATCTCGGCACCACAGTCAATGGCTTCATCAGGCCTAACAAAAGTTTAGCAGTAGTAGGGCCGAGAGGGTTTTCTTGTTGAGGTAAAGGCCCACGAGGGTCAATTGCCGCCAGGGGAAAAAACCAAGGCTGAGAGTCCTTTATATAAAGCCACAAAGCTGACGGAAGGGGGATCATTGGGTCAGGGACAGCATGACATAATCTGTAACAGGGTCCAGAATGCCTTGGGTCTCAAAGGGGTTGACAGTAAAGGCAAAAGCTTAGTAACTGTTCCTATATAGGAGGAGGGCATAGGTGAGGGGAAAAAGAAGACTGTTCTTCCTTTGGAATCTACTGAGGTAGGACAGGGGTCCGAGCCTCAGCCTTGACTTCTGTACCTATGAAAACTCTGGTTTGGAATGTTAGGGGGGTGAAAAAATTCTCATTTTTATCTACTTATCATAAGTACCTTCAGCTTCATCATCCGCAAATGTGTGTTTTGCTTGAAACTAGGATGTTTGGTTTTGGTCTGGATAATCTCAAGCGCCGGTTGCCTAGAGATTGGGGTTTTTATTCTGTGCCCTCCCAGGGTCAAGCTGGGGGTATTATTGTTAGTTGGGATTGCATGGCGGCCAAAGTTGATGTTTTTCATAAATTTTCTCAAATGGTTGCCATAGTTATTTCTAAACCTGACCGTCCTTCCTGGCTCCTCTATGGAGTTTATACTAGCACGTCTTACCGTTAGAGAAGGGTGGTTTGGGAAGAAGCCTTAGCTCTAATCGAGCAGGGGACCCCCACTGTTGTAGCTGGTGATTTCAACACTATTGACAAGCAGGAAGACAAGCGTGGCGGTAAACCTTTTACCCAGGATGCCGGTGCTAGAGAATTCTCCAAGTTTATCTAGGACAATGGCCTCATCGACTTAGGCTTCATAGGGCCCCGTCATACTTGGTGTAATAATCGCTCTGGTCAAGCCAGAGTATGGGAGATGCTAGACAGATACTACGCTACCCCTTCGTGTACGCTACCCCTTCGTGGCTCTCACTGTTCCCGAACCATACAATGCGCCACCTTAGCAGGATTGCTTCGGACCATGCCCTATTCTTCTCTCTATTAACTCTACTCCTCCCAGATCAGTGCTTTTCAGATTTGAAAAGTTTTGGCTTTCTTACCCTAAGGCCAAAGACATTGCCAAGGAGGTGTGGAGGATGCCTGTCAGGGGTGATGCGGCTTATAAGATTTCCAGGAGATTGGAACTTCAGAAGCGACGCCTACTCTGGTGGAACAAGGTGGAGGTCGGCAATCTTATGCACCAAATTAAGACTATGGAAGCCATTATTTATGATTTGCAGGTGAAGGAAGACACCCAAGGTTTTTTGGCGGAGGTCGATCTCCAAGTCCTTTGGTCTTCCCTTGCTCGCCATCACTCTAGTCTTCAAAACCATGAAGTCCTTTGGAGACAAAAGTCCAGAGCACAATGGCTGAGAGAGGGTGACAGGAATACCCGCTATTTTCACCATGCGACCATTATTAGGAGGCATATCAATACCATCCAGGCTATTCATTCTGACCAAGAAGGCTGGACTGAAGATGAATCCATCATTCGGAGGATATTCTGTTGCTACTTCACATCCAGGTGGACAGTTCCAACTCCTATCTCTTCGTCCATCTCCACTATTCCTCCCCACACCTTAGTTTCTGCTTTCCAGAATTATTCACTTTTATATCAGGTGTCCGAGGAGGAGGTCAAAGATGCATTGTGATCTCTGGCAGAGGACAAAGCGCCTGGCCCAGATGGGTTTCCTCCGATTTTCTTTCATCATTTTTGGGATATTCTGAGGAAGGATTTGGTTGCTGCTGTTCAACTCTTCTTTAATACTGCAACCATGCATTCCAACTGGAAGCAGACCTTTATTGCTCTTATTCTGAAGTGGCAGCATCCTACTACACCTGCTTACTACCATCCTATTAGTCTCTGTAATACTCTTTATAAAGTATGTGTTAAGCTTCTCGCTAATAGGATGAGGCCGATTCTTCCCAAGCTGATCAGTCCTGAGCAGGGGGCATTCATTGGTGGCCGTAACATCACTGATAATATATTGATAGCCCAGGAATTTATGCATGATCTCCATCGAGCTTCTCGGAGGCAGAGTCTTATGGCTATCAAGCTCGATATGGAGAGAGCCTATGACTATGTCGACTGGACCTTTCTATTCAAGGCTTTGCAAGACTTCGGCTTTCACTTTGCCTGGATTTCTAAAGTTATGGCCTGCATTACTATTCCTTCCTTCTCTATCTTGATCAACAGAACCCCCACGGAATTCTTTTCATCTTGCCATGGGCTCCGACAAGGTTGTCCTCTATCCCCTTATTTACTTATTATTACCGCTGACTTTCTTTCCAGAGCATTATCGGCGGTGGTGCGGGACTGTCAAATTCACCCTTATACTTCTGGCCTGGGTGCCTTGCCAGTGTCTCACCTTCTCTTTGCAGATGACTATTTATTATTAGGCTGGGTCTCCCTGTCTAATGCAAGGGGTTTCAGGAGAGTTGTTGAGCAGTACTGCTATGCATCTGGTCAGAAAGTTAACTTCCAAAAATCTGGAGTTTATTTCAGCCCTAAGATTGCTTCTGATATCCGCTGCAGGATTCTTCATATGCTGGGCATCCATGAGAGACAGGGCCCTCTCCAATATCTGGGTATTCCCATTTCTGGAGCTAGGCTCACTAGGGCTGACTATGCTCCTTTATTGGCGACTGTTACTGATAGGATTGCGGGGTGGCAGGCTAGATCTCTCTTTGCTATGGGTAGGCTCACCCTTATTCGCTCGGTCCTGGCATCTCTTCCGGTGTATATCATGTCCGATGCTTTTATTCCTAAAGCCATTATCTGTAAGATTGAGCAGATGATTCGTTCCTTCCTCTGGGACTCCTCGGTTGATCGTAGGAGAATTCATCTTATGAGGTGGGATATGGTTTGTCACCCTGTTCAGTATGGCGGGCTGGGTATTCCCTCCCTTAGGGATAGAAGGGAGGCCTTCCTTACTAGACACGCTACCAGGTTCTTCTTAACTCCGGATAGTATGTACTCTTCCTTCTTGAGGGCCAAATAAGGGGACATCCCCATGGATCCCCTGGGCACTCATCGGCCTACTAGCAGATATGTTTTTTAGCACGAGATACTCGCAAGGGCCTCGACTATTATCCCTCACATTACCTGGGTGGTAGGTGATGGCACATCGATCAGACTTATGTACGATCCTTGGATTGGGGATATCCCTCTGTATCGGTGGCTTACCTTCATTTCGGTTCTTACTCCGGCTGATATGACCATTGCTGATCTTAAGCGGCCAGGGTGGGCCAGATGGGATAAGGACCGGGTACTGGCCACTTTTGGGGAGATTCTCGGCTTCAGAGTTCTTTCTATTCCCCTTCTGGTTTATCAGTGCCAGGATACCAGAGTATGGCGTCGCACCACTACTACTCGAGTGCCCATCTCTCACTTGATTGATCGGCCCGCTATAGACTCTCAGTTATCTCGGAGCTACCAGTGGATCTAGTCCCTGCCTGTGCACCCTAGGGTCTCCCTTTTTATCTGAAAGCTTGCTTGGCACCGCCTTCCTACTCGCGAGTTTCTGATCTCGAGGGGCATCCAGCTAGCGGTCGAGTGCCCTTTTTGTAGGGATCAGACAGAGACCCAGACTCATGCCATATTCTTATGTCATCGTGCGACGACGATTTGGGCTTTGGCGAGCCTCCTTGATCCCTCTACCCACTCTTCTCACATTATAGACATCTTTTATACTTTGTTGTGGACGGCGCCTAGGATCCATGTATCCTTCACGGCTTATCTGGCTTATTATATGTGGATATCCAGGAACGAGCACATCTTTGCAGCCACAACGTCGTCTCCAAGGATAGTGGTGGAGAGAGCTAGAGCTGCAGCTATAGAGTTCTGCATATCGACAGTCATGCCGGCAGAGATCTGGGGTTCCCTCTCCGCTCTCAGAGTGACCCGGATGGTATTTGTTACCTGGGAACCCCCACCTCCGCCATTGGCTATTGTTAGTTTTGACGGTAGTCTGCGTCACAGGCTAGGGGGTGTTGGTTTTGTCATTCGGGACTACCGATCTTGATTTTTGGCGGCGGGGGTATTCCTCTTATGGATTTATCAGTTCCGGCTCTGGAGTTGTATGCGGCTTGGGCTGGGATTAGATATACTCGGCAGGTCCTCCATCTTGACAGCTTAGTCATCGAGGAAGATTCTGCTACTGTTATACACTGGCTCACACATTCTTTCTCCGAGGCCATGGTTCATTCTTTGGTCAGGGATAACAGGCTTATGCTGCAAGGCTGCCAGGATTTTGTCATTAGGCATATCTTTAGGGAGGCCAACTTAGCGATGGACTGGGTTGCCTCTTTTATTGCTCAGCATACGGATTTTGTTCTTTGGCCTGACTGCCACTCTATTTCTATACAGTTTAGGAACATTTTATTAGCTGGTTCTCTTGATTATATTTTTGTTCTGTCTGTATAACGAATACATTCATTTTATTAATAAAAAAAAAAAAAAAAAAAAAAAAAAAGAATGATCAAGATCAATAGGCCAAAGAAATGCTCACATTCACGTTCGACAATTAATGAGGAGAACCAAGGATGGCAATCTACTCCAATGGCGCTGGTGGAAATCATCCATTTTGGCGGTGCAATGATGGCTATGGCAATGATAAGGGAACAGGACTTTCTGAACCACTGTATAAATACAGTCCTTTTGTGCTCAGAAACGACCAAGCATTTCTCTCCTTCCAAGTTTCCCGACAAATGGCGGCAATCAACTGGTCCCTTGCTTTCTTTTCCAGGCTAAGCATGTTCTTTCTTTTCCATTCGATCTAGTCATGCAAATCCGTTGGCTGCTCTTTGAGTTGTAGATATAGTTTGATGGTGGTCCACGAACTCTTAGCAAATGGGCATAAAAAAAAAAGATGGTTGATCGACTCAACTCTTGAACCATACAAAACACAATTGGAGCTCACATTCCATCCCTGCTTTACTGGTAATTATCTCATATGCAATTTGTTTCTCACCGCTTACGCAAGAAAACATTCGCCTTTACTAAAGCTACAGCCTTCCAAATGAATTTTCAGAAAGGATGTTTGAAGCCACCAAAATTCATGAAGTCATAAAAACTAATGTGGCAATACACCAGCATGGCACCAGCAGAGCCCTAGGCATTTGATGTGGCAATACCCAACATGGCACCGACAAAAACCTAGGCATTTGATGTGGCAATACACCAGCTTGGCACCGGCAGGGCACCAAGCCAAGAGAGCTTCGGGCTGGATAGAGCTCTTGGCCAAGTTGAGTCTCAGGCCGAGTAGAGCTTCGGGCCAGCTAAAGTTTTGGCCAAATAGAGTCCTAGGTTGAGCAGAGCTCTGGGCTGGCTAGAGCTCTTAGCCGAGTTGAGCCTCAGGCCGAGCTAAGCTCCGAGCCGGCTAGAGCTCTTAGTAGAGTTGAGCTCTAAGTCAAGTTGAGCTCTTGGCCGAGTAAAGTCCCAGGCCAAGCATAGCTTTGGATCAAGTAGGGCCACAGGCCCGCGCAAACCTCTCTACAAGTTGTGGCAGGCAGTGACTTGACAAAAGCTGCAATCCCCAACGAAAGTTGTATGGGCCACTGGTTCCCAACACCACTACGAGGAAATCTTGATAATAACAATTCGGGGGTGTGGTGTCGCCACCTCCATCGAATCCGTTGCAGCTGTCAAAAAAGTATACCCCGCATGAAAGTGCTTTGCCAAGCTCTCAAACTTTGTCTCATGGCACCATCTTCAATATAGGTAAGAAGGACCTCCGGCCAAGGTAAGCAAGTTACCCCCGCTCACTTATAAAGGAACTCTTATTTTTCTCTATCCATGGTGGCCTAGCTCACGCCTCACCATGGCAGAGGTTGTTGCTCTCAATCGCCATACTAACTTGAGCATCGAAAAGTCTCCTCCGAATTCCCGGTCCAAGTTTTCCTTGCATGCTTGACCATCCAGGAGTGAATGTGAGAGACGTAGAAAATATTCTTCACCAGAGTATCAGACAAGATCTCTGGGTTCGCCAAAGCTGCAGGCAAAGATGATCCAAGTAGCAACAGAGTCCACAAATAACAAACCATTAGATGCCAGCTTCCAAACCAAAATGTTTGCAATATGAAAATGTTTGATTCGTGAAAGCAAAAGTTATAATTGGCTCATGTCATACCTGGTCAACATCCCTCTTAATTGTATGTTCTAAGCAAGATTTCTCCAACTCCATTGAGAAGTGTTATGGGATACCTCAAGTACCTCGAATTGTACTTCAAAAGAAAAGAACATGTGTTCTGTGTACCTCGGATATGGGTCCTTGTAGACTCAGAGTCCTACATGTATGAAGATTTATACACCCGCCGACCTTTCTACTTTGCTGACAAATCAGTTCATCTCCTCCTGGGATGTTTCCATTTTTCGAGACTAAGATCCCGAAACCTTGGCCCAGCCAGAACCCTTCGGACCATCTGGACGATGCTTCGAGATATATTTTGCAGATCTCTTGCTAAGTCCGAGGTATCAAGGTATCTACTCCTCTCAGCATTATCAGTTCTGGAGATTTTGAATGTCCTATCATCCGAATCACGAAAACAACTATCAACAAATGGAATTACCAAAAACTGTATCCCCGCCCTCGATCCTCAAGAGTGGATCCTGGCAATAATCTTGTAGCAGCACAATCATGGCCAGATATTCTCGAGACCGACTATTCTACTCAGCTTTCTTCTATAAAGTTCCCAAGTCCCAAGGACCTCCAGTAAGCAATCTTTTTCTATGCTCACTACTTTATATCTGTTCCAGATCACTGATTTGAACGTTAGAGGGTCTACATAGATGCCCTTCTTGGCCATGAACCTTTTTGCAGGTTACTCCAGCGATAACTCCAGCCAGTTTACCTCTTCTTCAATTTCAAAGCCAGTATCTACAGTAATAGATTGGCACTAGAGGTAGGGGCCAAGCCTACTTTTGGAAAGAAAAGTAAGCAAAAATCACTGACGATGCCATCCAAATAGGTAACATCAAAGAATACTAAGATCCGTTCAAACAGTCGAGCCCTCACCCCTGCTTCATCATCGACCTAGCCATCGGTGCCCCCACACCATCCTTCTGTTGGATAGATTCGAATAGACTTGATGATTTGGTCCATCATTTTTATGATCCAGCGAATGTTATCTGAAGGATGCAGCAGAATATCGCTGCCCCGTAGGGAGCACCCTTTGCTCATCCTCCATAACAACCATAACCACAACCACCTGCTCCTCCTTCGCAGGAGCAGCCACCTCTTGTCGCATGTCGAGTGCCATTGTCCGAACAAGAACAAAGGGCTAGACAAGACAAAGTCACTCTCGAAGCCCGACTAAGGAATGGAAGCAATCGCTAACCCTACACTTTGAAAGGGGCTCAACCCCTAGGAGGTTACTACTGCACCAATCAGTAGCTGATAATGCTAGGGACATCTAGATGGAGTGATGTCTACAAGGGATGAATTGGCGGATCGAGGCAAAATCAAGGCTCGACCTAGGGTAAAAAATCCAGTCTCGGCATCAACCTACCTTTTATACCTAAGATCATGCAAGAAGCCATCCCTGCCAACTTCAAAGTCCCCCACTTGGAGCCTTACGATGGGTCGAGGAACCCTTTGGACCTTTTTGCAGGTTACTCTAGCGGCACCTCCAGCTAATCAATCCCTTCTTCGATTTCAAAGCTAATATCTGCTGTAACAGAGGCTTTCAGAAGTTGAAATTATGGCATGGTCTAAGGTTTTTGAGCATTGGATGTCGAGACAATATTAGAGATCTATGCACCCGATGTCCAATGCTCGAAAGCCTTGAGCCAAGCTATAATTTCAACTCCCGAAAGTCTTAGATCATGACAACATTGGAGAGCTACACACCCAACATCCAATGCTTAAAAATCTTAGATTGAGCCATAACTTCAACTCCCCAAAGCCTTGGATCGAGATAACATTGTTGAGCTAGGTGCCCAATGATAAACACTCGAAAGTCTTGGGCCGAACCATAACTTCAACTTTCAAAAGCCTTAGACCAAGAAAACATCAGAGAGCTACGTACTCGACATGTAATGCTCGAAAGCCTTAAGCTAAACATAACTTCAACTCTCGAAAGCCTTGGACTTGGACAATGTCAGAGAGCTATGCGCCCGACATCCAATGCTCAAATGTCTTGGACTGAGCCATAACTTTAACTTTCAAAAGCCTTAAATCATGACAACATTAGAGAGCTATGCACTTGATCTCCAATGCTCGAAAGCCTTGGACTGAGCCATAACTTCAACTTCCAAAAGCCTTGGATCGGGACAACATTGGAGAACTATGCACCTGATGTCCAATGCTCGAAAGCCTTGGATTGGACCATAATTTCAACTTTCGAAAGCCTTGAACTAGAGCAATGTTAGAGAGCTACATGATTGATGTCCAATATTTGAAAGTCTTGGCCAAGCCATAATTTCAACTCTTGAAAGTCTTGGACCGAGATAGCATCGAAGAGCTACGTGCCCGACATCCAATACTTGAAAACCTTGAACCGAGTCTCAATTCTAATACCTATAGGCCTTTGGTCTGGCCTCCCACCATCAACTTCCAAAATCTTAGGCCGCGACAGCACTTTATTATGTCAAATGGCCCCCAAATTATAGAATGCTTTGGGCCAATCAAATGACTACACTTTGAAATTTGTCGACACCATCCATTTGACATATGATACAGTAGCAATTGGATCCCGCCCCATGCGGTATCTAAATTCAATCTGTTTATTCACAACAAAATTCAAAATCGACGACGAGGAGAGAATAAGGTAATGTGGAATTTCAAAATTCTTCATTCATTTTAAGTAAAAGTTTCTACATCAACTCCTCAAAAAATAAAAAATGATTTCCAAAGGAAGATAAATAAAAGAAAGAAAACATGAAAGCCCCGATGAAAGTGTGGTTGTCCTAATGAGTATTCGCCACAGTGTCGGCCTCTTCGAGGTCCAGAAGCTCAGGTCTACTTTGGGACAGCAAGCCACAACCTGTCCTTGGTGATCTTGATAGTTTCCTTGAAAATCGCAACTGCGAAGTTGGCTTTCTCATTCTTGAATTCTGTTAAGGCTCAGAATTCTTCTATGGCTTTGGCGGCGGCTTCAATCTTCTTGACCAAAAATTCGACAGAGGTCTAATGAGGCGATGGCCATAGCCTTACCCTCATCGGCCTCTCTCATTCCCTCCTCCTCCTCTTCTTCGTCTTGGGCTTCTCATATGTAGATTAGAACGTGTCTTATCAGTGGACAGAATGCTCCAGCATCCAAACAGGATTAAGGAAACTGGAATATGTAGATCTCGATTTATCCACTTACTCATGTATTGTAATTATAATATATCGAAACGAATATCATGTTAATTGGATTTCACTGGTTTTACTACGAATTCAAGAGGATATTGGATCTTGGAAAGGAATAGATGTGCTGAGAAATGTATACATGTAGAGTAAAATGGGCTATAGTATTTTGTTTCTTATGACAGACAAGCGAGATTCACAATAACAGAACCACATTACATTCTATTTGGATAGTAACATCAATATGCTATAATCCTCGACCATAATGGCTGTTTTTTTTTGGTGTTCATATAAATTTTGGACATTTATCATAAATTTAGAAAGAAATTTAACAACAAAATTCATGAATTTTTGAGAATGTGTGCTTGACCCGGCTGCCAAAGCATATGGACAAACAAGTTCAAACTTCAAAGCGCAACAACTCCCCCCCCCCCCCACCCCCCGGGGCCCCACCTCTTCTTTTTTCTAAAAAAAATATTTATTTATTTATTTAATAAAACCTCTCCTTTCAATCTTGCCTGGATGGTCATAAATCTCCACTTGGAGATGGATATAAAGCTATCATGTTTCAATTCAAATGGCTTTGTCCATGTGACAAAAGTATTGGCTTGGGCAAGGATAAGTGAATAGAGTAGCATGAGAGGTATTCTAGGTAAGAGTATCCCGTGATGTCACATCAATCACAAATTTTTATACTCACTAAGCAAATCAAAGATGATTAAATTGAACTGAGGTCAATGTCTGATGCCTGGCTCATGTTCTTATTGACCATTGGGCTATCCTGCACTCATTTGTATGACACCAAGGCCATGCCTGGCTAAATATTAGCGTACCGTATCCATTTTCGTATTTTCTTCGTAACATGTTTAGATAAAAAAAAAACTTTGGTATCCAGCCTTATTCAGATATGAATTCAAATATATCTACTTGTAAAATTTCGGATCCACATTGGGACAAACAATATGGTGGGTTGTATGTGTCGTTGCAGTATGGTAGCTGTTGGTGTGGAGTTCCTGGATCGGCCGGTCGGAACCGCTGCATCGCAGGACTGCTCTCTGGTTTATCTGCAAAATAGGTTCCTTGCCAGAGTTGTTCCGGCGGGAGACACTCCGATGTCTAAGTTAGTGGTGGATTCCAGCCACAGAATGGGGAAGGTGTCGAGAAAGAGTGGAAGAGAAAAGGTTTTTGGAGATTACAAGAGTATGTGTGCGAGATTATTCGCCTCCTCTCCAGCTGCCCTTCTTACCCATATTTAAAGGAAGGCCCCCGACCTGCAGCTCGCTCTTTTTCCGGTGATCATGGGAAGCCAATCTCTTCCATGATTGGCGATCGTGGGTTGTCAATGAACGGTTCCGGCCAGATCGGAGGCGTGGCTGCAGAAGTCGCGCGCCATGATCATGGCATGATGAGTGTCGATTGTAATCGTTGGTTACAGTTGCCTTTCTGGAACAGATTGTGATCCAAGCTTCGGGTTTCCCCTTGCGTGGGTCGAAGACTTGGTATTTCCCCGATGGCGGAGTTCGTGTCTACGGCGGGATCCGAAGCACGTACCTTCAGAAGTCGATGAGGAGTTCAGTCTTCGGTCGAGGCTAAAGACGTCACCTGAAGAACTGGCATTCGGATGTTGCCATCCGGCATGTGGCCTTGGGTCGCCTGCAGTCGGTTTGTCCCCGGCTTGGTTCGAAGTCCGTAATCCGGAGAGAGAACTTCGACCAGTCAAACCGAGATTCGGTTTGTAGCTTGAATCAGGATATCCCAATAGTAACCAATTTGATCAATGAGGAAGTGTATCTATTATCTAACTGCTAACATGTTCGTCCTATTCAAACAACCATGCTAGTTGATATTATCTAGAGCATTTTTGCTAACAAATGGATATTACCATGCAGTCATGCTCCCTCATTCATGATTTCTTGATGCCCATTTTTCATTTTACCTTATTTTGTCCCAATGTGGAGGGAAAACTTAGGGTGCTTCATTTTAAAATATGCTCGGATTGGTTAATATTAGCTCCAACATCAACAATCAATCTTACAGTCATACTAATAAGATGAAGTTTTTACAATTATAACGCATACAGACAAATTCATGTCATTGTGTTTTTCGTTATTGTATTATATTTGGCAGCAACCTCGGAGTGAATTATCTGAAGCTTTGGAGGCAAGATGTCTAACCTTTGCAATTAAGATGCAAGAAGTAAAGAAAAGAAATTAGTAAGTGACCTCCTTGAAGATAGATAGAGAATGGGGTACAAGAAGCCTATATCATCAGCAAAGATAGGTCATGAGATGGAGACATTCCCTGCATAAGAGCTAGTGATGCTTAATTTTTCTTTCCAATTAAAATTCATATGATCGATTTGTTAGAAAAAAAATTTGTAGACAAACCCTTTCTTTTCCATCAATTTTTGAGGGGTCTGACACTACTGTTTTCTATTACTATGCTATTTTGTTTCAAGAACTTAGATAATTGAACATTTTCCATTGTGTTGAGATTTAATATGTATAATTAGGTAACCCATGTAAATAGCCGTGGCGTATTCTGTATCAGTGACCGTAGAGTCGTGGTCGAGGCTTGACTTTCCTAATTAGTTTCTTTAATATTTGCTTTCAAGAAATAAGTGGTTTGGGGTTATAATGGAATAGCATTTATATTTAGGTGTTTGGTGGCAAAGCAATCCCCTCCCCTCCATCAAGGTCAGGATAAACAAGGTGAAAAAACCAATGCATGTTGTTGGTCCAAACGTAGAAATTTAATAAGAAAAAAAAGAAAAAATCAAAGTTAAGAGTAGGAATATGTCATCTTTTGAATATGCCTATAAAGTAACTCCAACGTGATCTTGGATTTGGTATCTTCAAAATGAATGATACCACAGACTCCAAGTTACAAATATAATGTATTGTCATCTAGATCGTCATGGCCTGCAGTTTCTTACGTGGTCCAAATGAGTGGACTCCCGGCTAGCATTACCGGGCTCGTCGGTCGGAGACGATCAAGGGAAACATATCCTCCACCACGGGGCTTGGTGGAGCCGCCATGCTCGGAGGGGTCGTTGTAGGGATGAAGGGGCTTGATACTGTGCTGTGGTCCTCTCCGGTGGGAGAAATCTTCTCTGTATCGTCCCTCTGTTGGGCGAACCTGCAAAACAGGGAAGACCTGCACCGGGAATTCCGACAAAGACACTCTAATGATCAAGTCAGTGAGACGATCGAAATAAATAAGAGACCTCTGAGGCAGAGAGCTCGGGGGACTCTCCGCTGCCAGAGGGTGAATATAATGTAAGGATCAAGAAAGTATGTTGACTCTTACCTCCCCTTACCTCTTCATACCGGTCTTTATATAGACGAATGGCTCCTGTCGTTTAGAGGAGGCGTGCTGGTCTTGATGCAGACTTGTCAGGCTAGGATAGCCTGTGAGGCTATGATGAGCTGGTGAACCTTCTTCTTCTAGGTGGTTCAGGAAGTTGGTGTAAGGGTATAGTACCTTGGGCATGGCACTATTCACTAGTTAGTGTAAAGAGTGGCTTAGAAAACTTAAATGCAAACCTTCCTTGTAGACAGCGTGTCAGGCGGCGTGCCATAGGATCCACATGGAGGGAGATCCTTGGAAAGAGTGCCGAGCCCATGTGGATGGCCCCCTCGGGAAACGTGCCGGGCCCACATGAATGAGATCGAACTACGCGGTGTACCCGGTGACCGAGCTGGGCTATGATGCCAAAGTGCTGAACCAGCCGGGTCACCGCCTCAAGTTGCCATGTGGGCATGTGGACCGAAAGAAAGCCCGTGGGGGCCTCCATGCAAGTTGATTGAGGTGAGATGCGAGGCTCCATGCATGCGGGTGTGAACCCATGCGTTGCGAATCCACACACTGCTCCCGGTCAAAGCCAGACCGCGGGAGTGCGAAGCTGGACCGCGGGCATGCTGGGATGCGGGGTAGGTGTGCACGGACCTGGCGCCACGCGGGTGTGCCAAACTGGGCATCACGCAGGCATGCCGAATTGGGCACACGGGCACATGGGCGTGTCGAACTAGGCGTCATGCGTGCCCGTGCGTGCCGAAGCTGCTGCGGGTGGAAGGCTTGGACCTGGGGTGCGGGAGCGCCGGTCCTGGTAGAACCGGGCTAAGTCGGACCGAGGCGGGGCCGGCCGGAGCTGGGAGCTGGCGTGCCGAGGTCGGTTGGACACCGAAGCAGGCACGGAAGAAGCCTGGGGCCGTAGCAAGCATGCCGCAGTGCGAAGTTGGGACCGCGCCTGGTCGGGGCAGACGTCCCGCCGGATCGGGCGAATCTGAGCGCGGGAGCGCCAAGCCGGGGCAGCGTCTCACCGGACCGGGCGGATCTGGGCGCGCTGCGAAGCCGCGCGGCAAGCGGACAGGGCCGAGCCTGCTGCGGGCGAACCGGAGAAAGGGCAGAGCTGGGCGCGCAGTGGAGCCATGCGGTGGGAGAAAGGACCGGACCGGAGCCGAAGCGGGTGGAGCCGATCTGGGGTGAGGCGGAGCCGGGCATGGGCACGCCATGCGGGCGTGCGGGGCGGAGCCATGCTGCCCCCACATTGAGCGGAGACGGAGAAGTCGGGCTCGAAGGCGTCGGGCTCGGAGGCGCCGAACTGGACGCGGGCGGATCTGGGGCGCGCCGACGAGGTCAGGCGGAGCCGGAGGAGCCGAGGCTCGGTGGCATTGGTCTCCCGCAGGTGGATCGGATGGAGTGGGGCGGATCTGTGGTGCGCCGGCGAGGTCGGGCGGAAGGACCCCTCCCCTGCTGTTGGAGCGCGAGCCGAGGGAGCCGGCTGAAGTGGGCTGGTCTCTTCAAGTGGACCCATCGTTGTGTCAGGGCTGAATGGGTTGGTTACTACTGTAACAGATGCCCCCACTCCCTGAGTCCAAGGCGTTACTTGTCCTCGTTTTGGGCGAAGGGAGTAGTTTTTTTACCCATTCGGTTCTATGTCGTAGTAGGCCTGCAAAACAGAGATAGGAGGTGGTGTTTTTGAAACTTACTTTCCCGTAGGTACCTTGACTGAAGGTTAGTTGCATTATGATGGTGCTAGCATTTTAGTTTGACCCCTCTTTGACTGGATAGAAGGCGGTACCATGGAGGAAGAGGTCGGTGAGGTATACAACTTGGGTGCACACATGTATGACTGGGCACATGGTTGGGCTAAGAGCACTCCTCAAAGCTTTTGATGAGGCTTTTGGTGTGGGACTTTCGTCATTTCCCATTTTAAGGTGCCAGGATCTTTGGTCTTGAAGTGCCGGGGTTTCCGGTCTTTAGGTGCCGGGGATTCCGATCTTTAGATGCTGGGGATTTCGGGCTTTAGGTGCCAGGGACTCCGAGCTTTGGGTGCCGATGACTTCGGGCTTTAGATGCCGAGGTTTCCGATCTTTAGGCGTCGGGGTGTCCGGTCTTTAGGTATCGAGGATTCCGAGCTTTGGGTGCCGGGGTATCCGGTCTTTAGGTGCCGGGGTGTCCGGTCTTTAGGTACCGAGGATTCCGGTCTTTAGGCGCCGGTGACTTCGGGCTTTAGGTGCCGGGGTTTCCGGTCTTTAGGTGCCGGGGTGTCCGGCCTTTAGGTGCCAGGGATTCTGGTCTTTAGGTGCCGGTGACTTCGGGCTTTAGGTGTCGAGGTTTCCGATCTTTAGGTGCCGGGGTGTCCGACCTTTCTTTACCAAACACGGAGTTGAGCGGATGAGCTCCCGCAATGATGAAGAGCAAAGTTGCACCAAAGAGTAACTTTAATTTTTGGAGAGGGATTCTTACACCCTTTATGAGGTGGCAGAGAAGCTCGTTCGGTATGCTAGGGGGTGAGCCGCAAATGATTGGACCTCCAGAGCTACCCGTGGATATCTCCGGATGAGATTCAGGTGGTAAATGCGGAGCTCAGTGATGAGCCTGGCTTCAGCTCGGCTGGATCAAGGTGCATGAATTCAGCTCGGCTTAATTTGAGCTCAGCTCAGCCGAACTGAGAAGTTTGACTTCAGCCCAGCTGAACCAAGGGACGTAACTTCAGCTCGGCTTTATTTGAGCTCAGCTCGGATGAATTGAGGGGCTTAACTTTAGCTCGGCTAAATCAAGGGGCATGACTTCAGCTCGGCTTCATTTGAGCTCAGCTCAAATGAACCGAGGGGCTTGACTTCAGCTCTTAACCTCATCGAACTTGGAGTCGGACGGATGAGTTCTTGTGTTGGTGGAGGACAAAGTTGCACTAGAGAGGGATTCTTACCTCCTTCATGAGATGGTAGAGCTGCTGGTTCACCATGCTAGGAGGCGAGTCATGAACGGTTGGAGCTCCAGAGCTTTCCATGGACATCTCCAGACTTTAAGTACAGCAAATGCCAAACTGAGTTTTCTCGATAGATGGCGGGACTTCTTGGAGTCTCCGCGGACATCTCCGGACTGTGAGTAAGGCAAGAGCTGAACTGAGAGTCATGCGGTAGATGCGGGGCTCAGTGGGGAGCTGCAGCTCGGTTTTATTGAGTTCAGCTCGGCTGAACTGAGGAGCTTGACTTCGTTAAAGAGTTTGGCCTTAGCTTTGTTTTATTGAGAAGCTTGACTGACTTCTGGCTTGAACACAGAGCTTCAGAAGCTTCTTGGCCTTTGTGTCTTGGAGCTGGGCTCGAAGATCTGGTGTCGGATGTCTGAGCTCCGAACCTTGATGTTTTGGAGTTGGACTCAGAGATCTGGTGCCAGAAATCTGAGTTTCGGACCTTGGTGTCTTGGAGCTGGGCTCGAAGAGTTGGTGCCAGAAGACGTTTTTCTAGGCTTTGATGCCTTGGAGCTAGGCTCGAGGCTGAGGTCTTGGCTCTGGGCTCTGAGACCTGGATGCTTTGGAGCTAGGCTCGGAGCTCTGGTGCCGGAAATCTAGGTTCCGGACCTTGGTGTCTTGGAGCTGGGCTCGAAGAGTTGGTGCCGGAAGACATTTTTCCGGGCTTTGACGCTTTGGAGCTAGGCTTGAGGCTGAGGTCTTGGCTCTGGGCTCTGAGACCTGGATGCTTTGGAGCTGGGCTCAGGGCTCTGGTGCCAGAAATCTGAGTTCCGGACCTTGGTGTCTTGGAGCTGGGCTCGGAGATCTGGGCTCCATCTCCAGGAGGGCTCGACTTCGGTCCAGGGGGCTCGTCCTCGAAGAGGCTCAGCCTGGTGGAGGGCATCAACGGCCTGGCTCCAGTTCAGGTGGCTCGAAGGGCTAGGCCTGGAGGAGGGGGACAAGGCTCCGGCCTAGGCGTTCTGAGCTTGCAGGAGCTTTTCCTGTAAAACTGAAACACAGTTTTTTATTTTGTAAATGTATCGAAGAAGGAGTTACCTGTTGAACTCCGGTTATATGAATAAACAAAGATATATTTCTTCCTTGTGCAGGCCGAAATTAGGTTCGCCGACCGCCATCTTGGGAGAGAACGAGACTCCGCCCGTTGCACGGAAGCATAGAACCCAGTTGCATGGGAGAGCGAGGCTCCGTCACATGGAAAGACGGACCTCCGTTGCATGGGAGCATGAGACTTCGTTGCATGTTGCACGGGAGGAGAGGAGACTCCTGCTGCATGAGGAAAATGGCTCCGTTGGATGGGGGGAAGCTCCATTGGATGGGAGCAAGCCCTGTTGCATGGGAGTAAGTCCCGTTGCATGGGAGCATACTCCGTTGTATGGAAGGAATGAGGCTCCCGTTGTTGCATGGGGGAGATGGAACTCCGTCACGAGGGAGGAAAGAGGCTCCCATTGCACGAGGGAGACGACTCCATTGCGTGGGGAATAGGAGTCCTGTTGTTCGGGAGGAAGCTCCACTGCTTGGGAGGAGAGAGGCTCCTGTTGTTGCATGGGGGAGATGGAACTCTGTTGCGAGGGAGGAAAGAGGCTCCCGTTGCACGAGGGAGACGACTCCATTGCGTGGGGAATAGGAGTCCTGTTGTTCGGGAGGAAGCTCCACTGCATGGGAGGAGAAAGGCTCCCGTTGCATGTTGCATGGGAGGAGAGGAGGCTCCTGCTGCATGGGGAGCTTCGTGGCTTGGGGAGAAGCTCCGTTGCCTTGGAGCATAAGGCTCCTGGTGCATGTTGTATGGGAGAGGAAGAGACTCCCTGTTGCATGAGGAAAATGGCTCCGTTGGATGGGGGGAAGCTCCGTTGCATGGGAGCAAGCCCCGTTGCATGGGAGGAAGTTCCGTTGCATGGGAGGAAACTTCGTTGCATGGGAGGAAACTCCGTTGCATGGGAGGAAGTCCCGTTGCATGGGAGGAAGTCCTGTTGCATGGGAGCAATCTCCGTTGCATGGGAGGAAACTCCGTTGCATGGGAGAGTTGAGAGCCACGTTGCATGGATTTCTTTCTTCTTCACGATGGCCAAACCCTTCCTCCCTCTCTTCTCTCTTTTCTTTTTTTTTTTTAGTGGGGCTCCTGGATGGTGGTACCGCCAGGAGGTGGCTCCATCCTTGGCTTGATGCCCGTTGCCCCGTCAAGGATGGCAATGCACCTTCACAACTCAAGGTTTTTTGGTCGAGGCCATTCCTTGGAGCCTCGAGAAAAAGGGAGAAGTTCTCGTGCCCCCGGTCTGCCCCTCAGGGACTAAGGACAAAGGTGGAAACCATCATCCCACCTTGTTGAGGAGAGTGGATCTGCCCCCCTACCTGGTGCTTCAAACTGTTGCCGCATAGATCGTCATGGCAAGCAGCTTCTTACGTGGCCCAGGTGAGTGGACTCCCGGCCAGCGTCACCGGACTCGTCGGTCAGAGACGATCAAGGGGAACATACCCTCCGTCACGGGGCTTGGTGGAGCCACCGTGCTCGGAGGGGTCATTGTAGGGATGAAGGGGCTTGATACTGTGCTGTGGTCCTCTCCGGTGGGAGAAATCTTCTCTGTATCGTCCCTCTGTCGGGCGAACCTGCAAAACAGGGGAGACCTGCGCAGAGGATTCCGGCAAAGACACTCCGACGATCAAGTCAGTGGGACGATCAGTGGAAATAAGAGACCTCTGAGGCGGTGAGCTCGAGGGACTCTCCACTGCCAGAGGGTGATAGTAAATGGAATATAATGTAAGGATCAAGAGAGTGTGTTAACTCTTATCTCCCCTTACCTTTTCATACCGATCTTTATGTAGACGAATGGCTCCTGTCGTTTAGGGGAGGCGTACTGGTCTTGATGCAGACTTGTCAGGCTAGGATAGCCTATGAGGCCATGATGGGCTGGTGAACCTTCTTCTTCTAAGTGGTTCAGGAAGTTGGTGCAAGGGAACAATACCTTGGGCAGGGCACTATTCACTAGTTAGTGTAAAGAGTGGCTTAAGAAACTTAAATGCAAACCTTCCTTGCAGACGGCGTGTCAGGCAGCATGCCATAGGACCCACGTGGAGGGGGATCCTTGGAAAGAGTGCAGGGCCCATGTGGATGGCCCCCTCGGGAAACGCGCCAGGCCCACATGAATGAGATTGAACTACACGGTGTATCCGGTGACCGAGCTGGGCTGTGATGCCAAAGTGCTGAACCAGCCGGGACACCGCCTAAAGTTGCCATGCGGGCATGCGGACCGAGAGAAGGCCCGTGGGGGCCTCCATGCATGCTGATTGAGGTGAGATGCGAGGCTCCATGCATGCGGGTGCGAACCCATGCGTTGCGGATCCACACACTGCTCCCGGTCAAAGCCAGACCGCGGGCGTGCGGGGCGGAGCCATGCTGCCCCCACATCGAGCGGAGACGGAGAAGCCAGGCTTGGAGGCGCCGGGCTCGGAGGCGCCGAACTGGACACGGGCGGATCTGGGGCGCGCCGGCGAGGTTGGGCGGAGCCGGGTGTCGGTGGCCTTGGTCTCCTGCAGGTGGACTAGACGAAGCGGGGCGGATCTGTGGCGCGCCGGCGAGGTCGGGCGGAAGGACCCCTCCCCTGCTGCTGGAGCGCGAGCCGAGGGAGCCGGACCAAGCTGCGGGCGGAGATGGGGTGCGACGACGAGGTCGGGCGGAGCCGCGGCTCGATGGCCTTGGTCTCCTGCAGGTGGACCGGACGGAGCAGGGCGGATCTGTGGCACGCCGGCAAGGTCGGGTGGACGGACTCCTCCCCTGCTGCTGGAGCGCGAGCCGAGGGAGCCGAACCAAGGTGCGGGTGGAGGCCTGGCCGGACTAGGCACCAAGCAGGAGGAGCCGAGACTAGATCGCGCAGAGCTGGAGCGGCCGGGGTCGTGCCTCCCTTGCATGCGGACCGAGGCACGGCTTTTCCTTGGCATGGCGTGCATGCGAACCGAGGCATAGAGGGGGTGCCGAGGACATGCCTGCGGGTGCTCGCAGGGTGAAGACGTGCGAAGGCGCTGGGCTAGAGCGCGGCTGCTTCCCAATGGCGCTTGGATCGTGCGGAGCAGAGCCGGGCTAATCTGGAGAGCTTTGTGGGCCGAAATGGGCAGCCCTTCATGCCTGGCCGGGCCCCATGTATGCCTGAAGCGGGTTGGCCGAGTTGCCGACCTGGCCTGCCTGAAGTGGGATGGTCTCTTCAAGTGGACCCATCGTTGTGCCAGGGCTGAATGGGTTGGTTACAACTGTGACACAATGGATCACTTGTAGGGATCAAAATGATTGGATTGGATTGGATCATAAGTGACTCAACCTAATTATTTGATTAAGTTTTATAATTGAACCTGGATCCAGTCTGATAAAAAATTGGATCAGATCGGTTCATGTCCAAATCAAATATCGACAACTATATTTTAATGATCACAAAGCCAACTATTATTAATCACACAAAATAAATAAAAATACAATACTTTCAAAATAGATTAGAATATAAAAATAATTATAAATCTATTTTTATGTTAAAAATATATTCATAAAAAATTTAAATCATAACATAGATATCCAAACTAGTTTGGATCGTAATTGTTGCCGCCAAGATCGTCGTGGCCCGTAGCTGCTATGGATGTCAGACCACCAATCGTCTCTCCGAGCGCTCTCCGTGCTTCGAGACTTGCAGGAAGCAATGTTAGAGACCCGGCCCGGGGATTCTGGCGGGGGTACTCCGACGGTCAAGTCAGTGACGATCTAGGAGAACAGATCCTCCCGGTTGAGCCCCTCTGGATGGACTCAAGTTAGGAGGAGTGAATGTAGTGTGAATAGAAGTGAGAACGGGCTGGGAGAGATGGTGGCTGAGGTGGAATGGTCCTCCTGTGTGGCCTCTCCCCCTTTCTCAGTTGCCTGCCTGAGTCGTCTAGTGTTTTTGTTTTGGCTTACTCTTGCTGGGTTTTTTAGCTTGGCTTGCCTCGGGATCTCCCCTGTATTGGCAGGTGCGTGCGGCGTGGTATCGTGCCGTGAACGGGACATCTTTCCTGATATGTGGTAGGGGAAGCTTCCATGCATTCTAACATTCCCTCTGGTTGCCCCATTCCAGGAAACCTGGCAAAGCCTTGATTGGAGGGCCGCCGCCCCCGGGATCGGTGCCCTTCGGCTACCCCCCTCTCCTGGCGATACGGTAGGTTGGTGGAGAGCATGGTGCCTCGGTCAGGGGGCTTCCTTCTCTTCCGGTGTAAGTGGCAGCTGTAGGTAGTTATTGAGGCATGGCGGGTATTGCTTTGTAGTCCTCGGGAGGCTCGCCAGCGTCCTTGGTGGGGAGGCGCCGACTCCTTGGCAGTTAGCTCGACTTCGGCTCCGACCTGAAGAATCGAGGCTCGACTTCGAGGTGGCTCGACCTTGGAGGGGCCTGACCAGGCGGAGGGCATTAGCGGCCCGACTCCGACCTAGAGGGCTCGAGCTCAAAGGGAGATCCCCGTGGAGGGGGAGGGTTGAGCTCGGCTTCGGCCTAGGGGGCCCACCTTCGAAGGGCTCGACCTGGGGGGAGGGCACTCGGCTCCGACCTAGGCTTCTGGCCTTGTAGGGACCGACCTGGCGGAGGACGAAGCTCGGCTTCGGCGGGCCATCCCGGTGTCCTGGGGCAGCCCGGCAAAAGAGCCCGAGCAGAGTATCCAACGTGGCAGCTTTTTCTAACGTGGTCTCTGTCAGTCGCTCAACGTCAGCGGTTCTGCCACATCAGTAATAATATTACTAGGTTTGGATCGGGTCGAGTTGGATCCTATGTGAATTTAGTAAATTCAAATCTAATAAAAAAAATAATATTAGGACTTGATCATAATCCATGAATCTTTGTAAATTTATTAGATTGGATCTGGTTGGATCACCGGTCAATCCGATCTATCTGCAACCTTAGCCACGTGACATAAAAAATTGATATAACTAACAAAATTTATTGCCACATATATATATATATATATATATATATATATATATATATATATATCTAATTGATTATGAAATTGACAAGCCATCATTATTTGCCTGAAATTTTCAAATACGAATTTTTGAAAAAAATTTTCATGTGCACATAACAGATGCCCTGAAGTATTTTCTTTATAATAACGCGTCATATTCGTGAATTACTATTAGAGGCATCATTTTCCGTTGCTTATAATATCATGAAAATATATGAGTGAAATAGAGAAGTCTTATTAATATCAACCAAAAAAAAAAAAAAAAAAAAATGTACATCAAAGTCTAGCTTAATTAAATTGAGTTTATACACTGTTACAGGCTAAACAACTTAAAAATGATATCACTGTAAATTAGAACAAGAGTCAATCGCTAGGCTAAACATCTTAAAAATATGCTTCAAAAATTAAATTATTGAACGGGTCACCAAACTTGCAGACATCTATCTGATGTGACATAAACAATGAAATTACTTGAACTAAATCAAACAAATCACCACCGGATCCAGCTTTAATCACAATTAGTATAACATGGCGAACATTACGCAAACCCATAGAATCACGGCAATTAACATTTCTAATCCATGATTAGCTAAACTCAAGCAATAACCAGCTGCTAATCAATTAAAATAACAATTATAACCACATCCAGTCAATCTTTTATTGTAAATCATGATTAGCTGCTTCCGTAACACAATAATTATAAGCCCAACATTGTGGCCATTACCATGCTCCCCTTACCCTACTTACTTTTGTAGATCCCGTTATACAAGTCATTAGTTAAGTTTTATATTTACTAAAGAAATCCAAATCAATTTCATTAAAGATGTATTGGTTGGAAAGAGCTAGGACCTTTAAATATAAATAAAAATGAAAATAAGTAACTTCCATTCTATCTATTTAGTTGAAGAGAGTTTTATTCTCATTTTAATTAAAAAAAATAAAAAATAATACATCAATTTCTCAAAATCCAATCTATAATCTTTCCCCCATTGGTATTCAATGTTTATTTTGATTCTCGTTCCGATTTTCATCATAAATCAGATATGTGACATTTCAATTTCCACCCTAATTCATTTTAATTTTGATCCTGATTTCAATTTTAATTCCGATTCTAATTAGAATTCACTCAAATAGATTAACCCAGCCTCTCTATCCCAGCTCATTCTTATCGGCGGGCGCAAGGGACATTAATTTTGGTGATGACTGGACTCCAATTAATATTAGCCGTGGAATCCTGTTCGTTTTATTTTGCACGTAATTACCGGAATTGAGAAAAATGCTGGGCCAGTAGTTTAGCCCATTCCGTTGTCTTCTATACGACCGCACTGAGCCAACCCGGTCGACGTAACGTAAATCCGATATCGATCCCACGGCTGCCGTCTCCCCTCCACAAACTAGCTGGGGGCGTGTAACGATTCACACCGAATCCCCTCACGGCCCCATTTATAGGGCTTCCCCAGGGTTTTAGCTCCGGGATTCGCTTCGCTCCCTTCCGCCGAGACCCGCCCTCCCTCGATCCATAGGGCTTCGCCGCTTTCCCTGCGATGGTAAGCTATTGCTCCTTCGCCTCTCGTTCTCCCACTTCTCCTTCTTCTGCCTTCTTGATCTCTTCTCCTCTCCCTGTAGACGTCGGAGAAGAAGCTATCGAACCCTATGAGAGAGATCAAGGTCCAGAAGCTGGTACTCAACATCTCCGTCGGAGAGAGCGGCGATCGCCTCACCCGCGCGGCCAAGGTAACCTTATTTCACTCCCTTTGCTCCGGTTTGATCTTTGTTGGAATCTTATAGGGACCGCAATCGATTGCGGATAGAGTTCTGTATGGAACTTGGTCAAACTAAGATACAAGATTGACGAATAGAGCTCATGTAGTCAAAAATCTACCTTTTTGTGATTGTTTTGAAATGGCGAGAAAGAAGATGGTTTAACAAAACTTGAATGTATGATGACAAAGAGTTCTCTCTCTTTTTTACCCTTTTTTTTTATAATAGTAAAGATGGATGCTTCATCTGGTGTTTTGCAAAAACCAAATGCCAAGACGGTGGGCTGACAATAGTTTGTTTCCGTCAAAAACATTTGGCTTGGACATTTCAAACTATGGTTTATGCAAAGAATCAGAACTTCATTTGAAAAGAGATTGTTCCCTCCAAGTTTCATCATTTCTGTGGAAATTTGTCAAGATAGCCCCGAGGCTTTTTTACATAAACTTCAGTGTGTTAAAGCCAAGGAGAGGAATATAGGTGATACATTTAAAGAGTATCACAAAATGGTAACTGCTTTCACCGAAGATGTTCTCGATTTGGACCTACGGTGAGGCAACTTGTCAATTTGAAGAATATAATATGTTTGCTACTCGCCAATTCGAAGTTTCCTAAACTGTGATCATAACACAATTGCCAAATGCTACTTCAACAATATTCAACATAGTAGTAACTTCCTGTTATTTTCACTCTTCCATATCTATGATTAATTTTTGAAAACAATAAATGTTTTTTAATAGTTCTTTACTAAAAAATGGTTTTATCAGTTTCCTGATTCTAATTTATCTTTTATGATTTTCTTTCCTACATGTTGAAGCTGTTGATGAAATTTCATGCTAAGTTGAATCGGTCATGCCTTTAGATAAGGCGACCTTGGACAACTGCGAATTTAGAAATTACCCATGATCTGACCTTGGGATTTTAATATATACAATGATTTCTTGTGTTTTACTGGCAGAATATGTGAGAGAAACTGTGAGGCCCAGCCCATCCGGCTGTTCGATCTAGGTGGGTTTGGGCTGAAGTCGGCAACTAGGTTGCCGACTTCAGTTTGGAATTTCTTTAGGCACCTTCGGAACGATTGGCAGGAGCTGCGGAAGCCGGTCGATCGGTGCGGGGGGGGGGGGGGGGGGGATAAGGGTTTTCTCTGGCTTTAAAGGCTCCTCGCGTGCCTCTCCTCCAGCCGAACCCTCCACCTCCGATGGACGTCGAAGATCGACGCCGATCGTGCCAGGCGTTTCCCTCTTGTGCCACGGCTGTTTTCGACGGTCATTCCTTTCTCTGGATTTTCACAGTGATTGTGTTCTCTTCGGCTTACTGTTCCCTGCATTCTCCATCGATAAGCAGCCATCTCTTTCTCTCGTTGTGATCTGGTGAGCGGTATTAGCTCAACACAACATTTCTCTCCTCCTCCTTGGCCCCCGGGGCTGCCCTCTTGGATCCGCCATCCGGCTCGCAAACCCTTGAAGCAAGGAGATCGGCCTTGATTCCCGGCTTCCAGATCTGAATCCAACGATCATTTTGCCTTGATGCGTGGAGGGATTCCAGGGATCGGGGACGGGAGGTTGCGCACGACGATAGGGTCCAGCGGAGCTGTGTAGGCGTTTGGGTTTTATCTGGATACTTCTCCGATCTCTTCCTGGCCTTCATGCGATTTCTTCATCTTTGATGTTTTCTAGGTTGAAGGCCGTGACGTCTGAGCAATATAAGGTAGCAGGGCTTACGGGGGAGAGAGGTAGAGGGAACAGGGCATGAGAGGGAGAGGGGAAGAACAGGGTATGTAATAATGAGAGAGCTCTTTGGGACAAAATTTGGGTGCTGAAAATTAGTTGGGCATCGTTCCTTCCCAGACCTTTATTTCGTGTGCTTTTGGTGGAGTTTATGCGGTATTGAAGAAGACCATGTGTGAAGATCTCTTTGGTCTTCCTTGCTCCACACTCCGTGACCTGTTCGTTGATTTCTGAAGGATTAGCATCCATTCAGGAGTTGGATCAGCGAGAGCCCGCGCGTGGATACTCTAAAGGGTGGACATTTGGATACCTCAAGAGATTGGATCGATCTCTTCTTCTTGCTGTTTGCAGATTTGTTTTGCTGTTGAAGGAGTTCAACCGGCTGCCTTGATTTGCTGCTGATCTCTTCTAAGACTGAGGGAGTCGGCTTCTTCCTGCTTCGATCAGGATCATTGTTGACCTTGGAAGTCCCGGTTTAGTGTTGGATTGTGCTAGTTGGTGGAGGCTCTTCGGTAAGTTATCTTGACCTCTAATATGTATGCCAATATGTATATATTTATAACTTAGTAGATATATGTAATATATTTGCATTTGATTGCATTGGATTGCGTGCATCATGTTGGTGTGGATGCTGTGTTGGTGTGAGTACATTGTGTTGGTGTGGGTACATTGTGGGATTGCTTTGGATTGTGTGCATCGTGGTGATGTGGATGCATTGTGCTGGTGTGAGTACATTGTGTTGGTGTGGGTACATTGTGGAATTGCTTTGGATTGCATGCATCGTGTTGATGTGGATGCATTGTGTTGGTGTGAGTGCATTGTGACGGTGTGAGTGCTCTCTTGTCTGATTATGATCATACGAGAACCTAGTCTCCTTTTGGGCCTCCAGCAGGGCTATTGCTGGCACATGACCGTTGAGCGGTATGTGACACAGGAGCTAGTTGCCTTATTTTAGTCATGCGTGGCGGGCACATGCAGAGGATGCATGTTTCTCGTGTGATACTCAGAGCTAGTTTTCCTTTTGGGCCTCCAGTAGGGCTATTGCTGGTACATGACTATTGAGTGGTATGTGACACAGGATCTAGTCTCTTTCGGGGCGAGCCATGGGCCGATCGTGGCCATAGTCTGAGGGACTAGGAGAGTTAAGTAAATGGTTGGCCATCCATAGTCGTGTCGTGTTAGTATCGTTTGCATTTAAGTGTATACATTTGCATAGTGTTGCTGGTATATTATTTTGATATGGATATCTTGTATGTGTGTTGTATATGTTACTAATTATTATTGACATATTTGTATATGTATATTGGAGGTGATGATAACTTACCGAGCCTGTTTAGCTCATTCCATATTTTTTTCTATGTTTTTGTTGCAGATCCAGAAAATCAAGCGGGCTTTGGGACCAGTCAGTGAGGAGTAGGGTTTAGGTGTTGATCTCTGAGTATATATTAAAAATTTAGTTGAATTTTATGATTAATTCTTGGAATCAATAAATATTTGATGAGATTTGTTCTTTACCACTGTTGGATATTGAATTGAGGTTAGGCCTGGCATGATCTCTAGGGTGATACCTAGGGTTGTGCGGCCGGTCGCGTAGCCGATCCTAAATCTGGATTCGGGGCGTGACAGAAACCATGATCTCTGTGCGGCCATTCTCTAAGCAAGTTATGTAGAGGACCGTGTTCATGGTAATCTTGGATATGAAATTAGATACCAATAATCAATCATCAAGAGTTCTGACTATCTTATTTTGTAAAAAAAAATATTACTGTTGTTATATGGCTTAATTATACATGATTATGCTTTGCATGGCATGGGATTAGATCATATTAAATGTTGGGTAGCAAATATGAAACGCTGGTTACTTGCTATGTTGTTAATTCGACTCATTTCTTCTTTGACATGAGGCACTTCTCTCCTGTTCATGCCATTGCTGACTTGTTAACTGTGCTTATTTATCTTCTTTGTGACTTTTTTTTTGTGTTTTTGGGGTGGAGGAGTTGCCTTAGAAAAGGTCAGAAATGCTGGACAAGTGTATTGACAGCCATACTGTTATGCTAGAATAAAGTCTCACAAAATAGTATCATTTTAACCTCCCCATGCTTTGGCCAAGGTTCCAACTTATCGTACTTGCACAGCAATTTAGGCATTTGCAAGGGGCTCGAAATTATTGCTTTTGCATTGATGATATGTGAACATTTAGGATTCAAGTAAAACTTAAAAGCTGACAAAATTCTGAAGATTTTCTTAAAAACAATTTGGTGGTGTTGTCTGACTTTTTTTTTTATCCAAGTGTGGGAGGACGGGGGGAGTGTTTTCCCTAATTGAATGTGAGAAGATAGCCTCTTGGTTGTTAGTCAGTGGAATCCTATGATAGATTCTTCTGGCATAATATGGTGATCATTAAGAAATAAGAATCTGCTAAAGGTTTGGAGCATAAGTGCATTCATTTAGCAACGATGGTAGTTATTATTTCATATTGGTGGTGGTTTCTCACCTATATCGTTCTTCAGCCTTGTAGTAAAGGATGCTGTTGAAGTTTTAAGTCCCTGTCTCTTTGCACTTCTCATTATTGGTGTGGTCTGCTCCTATTTAGATTGTTTTATGGTGTTCTGTACATGGTAAAAGTTTTTTTATTTTTTAATGCAATTAGAGTAGGGGTGATTTCTGTAAACCAAATCGCAAGAAATTCTTTCCATGCAAAAGTTTTTCAGTTAGTACAACTTACAAGCTTTGCTTGCCAATGTCTTTCTCATTTTTGAATATAGGAGGCACATCTGCCATACATGGGAGAGTTGTTTTGTGGTGCTATTACTATATCAAGGTGCCTGATGTTACATGCAGCATGCAACTCAAGTCCTTGATTCTGTAACTGCATATAATTACTAATAAGTAGCATTCACAGAAAGGTGGCTGTAACATGTTTAGGTTTTCCATGCATTTAAGAGTTGCTTCACGGTGCTATTACTATCTAAAGGTGCCGATGGTTATATGTGGCAACTTGAGGTCCTTGATTCCCATAACTGCATATAATTATTAATAAGCAATATTTTCCCAAAGGTGACTGCAACGTGTTCAGATTTGTCATGTCTGGGCTTTTTGAAATTTTCCATGAAACAGGCTCTGTTTTCCTTTTTTTCCTTTTTAGACATTAGAGATAAATGCAGCTGATATCTTTTCTCCTGAGTTCATGACAAAAGATTTAATTACAGTTTGTATGGCTTTTCTAGTTCTCATAGCACCGTGAATGCTCTGTTGTCATTTTCTAATGTTCATGATATTTTTACAGGTGTTGGAACAACTGAGTGGGAAACTCCTGTGTTCTCTAAAGGTTGGTTACTCATTTCTACAACATTTGCATGCTAAATTTTAAATTATCTAGCTACATATCTATGACAAGTTCTTTGACTATATAGCCAGGTACACTGTTCGGTCTTTTGGGATCCGCCGCAATGAAAAGATCGCTTGTTATGTCACTGTTAGAGGTGAGAAGGCAACGCAACTGCTTGAGAGTGGGTTGAAAGTGAAGGAATACGAGTTGCTGAGAAGAAATTTTAGTGATACTGGATGTTTCGGCTTTGGAATTCAGGAGCACATTGATCTGGGAATCAGGTATGGCATTATTCATTCATTTACATGTTTTCCTTTTGCAATCCTTTCTTTTTTTGACAGGAAAAATTGCAATACATAGCTAGCCAGTGATTATACAGTTTAGTGATGCATTTTAGTTTGTTGAACGAATGTCTAGAAGTTTAAATCCTTGACGATTGGCACCACTATCAGCAAGTGTGAAATGGGAGGCATGAGTGGCATTATCTCCTAAATGGCCAATCGGAATACATGATCATTGGGTCGGAAGGGTTGTGATGAGGAATGCTTTTTCTGACACCTCTTGTATGAGGGGGGCACAATGGGGGCCCTTCTTTGAGCAGAGTAGCAAACTTCTGAGCCTACAGTTTCACCACCTACTTTCCCTCTGTGTATAAAGAAGTTACAAGGACAAAAAAGGTTAAAAATATTCCAAGAGAAGCAGAATGCTGTATATTTCCTGTTTTCGTCCCCTTTTTTGTTGTCTTAAATGAATTTTTTATTGCAGTGGCTAATGATAAGTTTTGCTTTTTTCTGACACCTCTTGTATGAGAAAAGTTTTTCTTAAACCCTTGAGCACAAAAAGAAACCATCTGAGCCCAGTTCATGTGCACCAGTTTTATATCCCTTCACACAGCTTCTTCTTTTATTTTATTTTTAAATTGTGCGTGATTTGGGGGCAGATCTATCAAGTGCAGTGCCAATTTTTTTTTTTTTTTTTTTTACAAGATCCTTACTCTATTATTCTTCTTCTTTTAATAAATCTTTTTAGGTGAGTAGTGCTCTCTGTATGATCCGAGCTGAGAGGCTTGCCAGTTTGGGGGAACTATTTTAAGATGATATCAGTTATCAATGTTTTATGATTCTGTGAAGTTATTAATTTGAAAGAACACTTTCCCATATATAATTTTTGACGTGCACAGGTACGATCCTTCGACTGGCATATATGGGAAGGATTTCTACGTCGTATTGGAGCGTCCTGGCTACAGGGTTGGTCGCCGCCGCCGCTGCAAGTCTTGTGTGGGAATTCAGCACAGAGTTACAAAGGAGGATTCCATGAAGTGGTTCCAAGTGAAATACGAAGGTGTCATCCTTAACAAGGCCCACGCGACCACTCAATAGATATATTATTGTTTAATTGATTTATTGAAGGATCCATCTATTTCGTGCCTTTTTAGGTTGGCTGTTTGAATTAGTGATTCTGCTTGGTGGCTTCGTTTTGAGGACGTTGTTGTTGCTATAACACCATTTTTGAGCCAGTCTCATAAAAATAACCTGGATTAAAAGTAATTTTTTTTGGACTTTAGGTGAAAAAAGAGATTGTCCTGGGTTAGTTCTTTTTTTTGTCTTCCATTAAAAAAAAAAGGGTTCTATTTTTTGTCACCTGTTTATTGCAAGGCAGACAGGCTTTTCAGACTTCCAGTTGTATTCATCGGAGCTGGCAGGAGTCCGTTGTCCAAATGGGTTTTTTATTAATGGTCTCGATCAAATAGTGGTTGAATGGCCAGGTCCAGCTGGTTGCGTGGCTCAAGGTATGGACGCCCTTCTGTGTGATACAAACGAGGTGGGAATCTGGCTGATCGTGCAGCTCGGATCTTATAAACTCATACCTCATGGCGTCACATGTGTAGAGACTCGACAAGGGCCAAAACGTGTCGTATGCGGCACGTGCACGTGGCACTGTGCTGAAAAATGTTGTGTGGGTTATGAAGTTAAGAGTGAATGAGTTGTGTTTTAATAAACATGAAGCGTGGTGCGAAGGTTTTTTTTTTTTAATAATATTTTAAAGATGGTAAATATTATGAAATAGTTTTTTTTTTTTCTCTCTAAAAGCTTAAAAAAAAATCTAGTAAATTTTCTTGGATGCTTATCTCAGCAATCTCAGTATTATTTTCTTAAAATTATTTTTTTAAAAAATTATTACCATAATAGTTTAAATTGATATCTTCTTATTGCCAAAAAAATAATAATATAAAAACAATTTATATGTTAACAATAATTTAGAGAAATAATTTTATAGCATAATATAGTATAATATAATACTATAATATTTTTATACATAATATGATCATAGTATATTATTATATTATAATAATATAATAGTATTATAATATTATATTATAATTAATTCCATATTATTATATTATCTTAAGTTTATTATAATATAAAAATATCATAACACTATTATTATATTTATAATAAATATAAAAATTTTATTTTTCAATTTTTAAATTGAGTATTAAAATAATTAATTTATACATTTAAAGATTTGTATATTACATATAATTACACAATTGAAATCACTATATAACACTCTTTATTGCCATTTCATAATGTTAAAAATATTTTTCTTAGTTTGTTTATTACATATACATTCAAGTTTTATCATACTCAATAAATGTAGTTATCAAATAATTTTTTTATTAAAAGATCCATTATAGAAAGTTTTATTTCTGAAAACTCTATAAATAAAAATTCTACTACCAACAGCAATACCAAATCAACCTTTAATATTATTAAGGTTGGAGCTTTAACTAATAGAATATAATTTTGTGCCTCTTTATTTCTTACTGGTGGCTATATACCTTATTATTAATTCTAAATGATAATACAAAAGAGGTGGCAAAGGAAAAAGCAAAAGCATCCTATCCTATTATATAACTAGGACTGCAAATGGATTGGGTCGATCCATGACCCGACCTGACCCAACCCGATTAGACCCGATCTAGACCCATTTAAAAGATCCATGGATCTGGATTGGATTTAAAAATTAGACTAGTTCATTTTTTGGATCGGGTCTGGATTTACTAAATTTTGACCCGACCCGATCCATAAATATTTTTGGATTATTTTGGATCTTCAGATATATGATCCGATTCAACCCGACCTGACCTGAACTCAAATATAGGACCCAAATCTTTTTTAAATATATTATTTATAATATATTGCCGGATAAACAATTAAATATTAAACATTAAATTGTAATGGGCTGGTTTTGCTGGCTTTCCGGCTTGGGCTGGTTTTGGATCTTTACGTTGATGTCTATGTGTAAATGTGAAGATTTCTTAGCTCATATCATCTGTAAGTTATATGAAACTTTAAATAACTCATTTACAGTTTTTGCAGCCCCTTATATTCCAAAGAAAACTGTGGTCTTGATGCATGTAGGAATTGTTAATTTGTTCAATTTTCAGATACAAGTAATGATTAATTGTATATGTTGAAAGATAACATTAAGCTTCTTTCTACTTGCTTTATTTTATCTTAAAGACACTTCATCCTATCAGCTAGCTGGTGGTTTCGGTATATAATCTAAGATATTTCTTCCTATTCAGAAGAAGTTCCAGAGGCTGGTTATTCTTAGATCCTTCAATTTTAATGCTGCCTGTGCCTGATTCAAACAATAAGCAAAAACAAGGATCATGCGAACTAGTCATTTTCTGTAGCTTGTTACATGATTGTCTTAATTTTTTTCTCTTTCTTCTTTCAGATACTGGCTAACCGAGTAATTGTCAACGGTTCAGTGAAATATAATCCTCTTAATGAGGGTTCCATTCTATGGATAACAGAAACAAGGTCACCATTAGGTCCGGTAGATGAGATATTTGGACCTGTCAAGAACCCCTATTATGTTGTCAGATACAATTCAGGCCAGGAGCTACCAGTTGGAATTAGCATGGGAACTGCTATCTCTTTTGTTAAGGAGTTTGCCAATTGTATCCTCAATGCGAAAGAACTTCATAAGAAAGGATATGATGCATCTGGTGAGCATGATGAGGAGCTGTTGGATGAGGTGGAATTTTCTGATGATGAGAAAGAGGCTGAGTACAAAAGATCCATGCAATAGGCAAAGAGAGACTGTAACGTTAGGCCACATTTGTATCTAACATGAAAAGGACTAATTACAAGGATGTCATGGTTCAAGAGGACATGTTGGCCCCGCCCCTTATGCATCAGTGGCAATGAGCCAACCACTACCTGGAGTTCGAGGGTCCCTTGAGGCATCATATCTGTTAACTTTTCAAAGACTTAGGATGCAGCATAGTGTATGACGGAACATTTGGATTGTTTGGATGTTATTATTTAGTAGTATTATTTATACCTTATCCATCTTTTCAAGTAAAATTTTATGAATGGAATCGTGACCTGACCCGATCCGAACTGGACCCGAACCAGACCCGTATGTTATGGATTGGGATTGGGTTATATATGGACCTGACCCGACCCGAATGATCCATTGGATCAATAATTTTGATTATGGACCCGACCCGATTTTTTATTGGATTGAATTTGGGTTCAATATCAAGACCCGATCAAGAAATCGGGTCGGGTTGGGATCAAGCATAACCCGGTTCGACTCGACGCATTTGCAGTCCTATATATAACTAATCATCGTGATCAAGTCCTCAACCATTAGCTCCATTACATAGGGGCATGCTATTTTTGATTACATATATGAGGTGACTCCTCTTGCTTTTGTTTTGCTAAAATTTCACTCGTTCAACTGCAAATAAAATAGTTATGTCATAAAAAAATTGATACTTGTGAGGATATTCGAAGTCCCGATCTACAAGTTTGTTGATAATGCCATTAATATGGGCCATTTTTTTTTTTTTTTTGGTAAACCGATGTATTCAATTTACTAACCGAGTATGAATACAGCCCATAGAGTCAGAGAGGAGCATATAAGAGAAAATCCTCGGGGTATCCCCCAAGGAGGTCCAAAAAACCACATCCAAGTAGTGGGCCATATGAGAAACCACCCAATCAGCAGCTGAGTTGGCTTTCCGATACATATGACGGATAGTGGCTGTAGAACAAGCAGAAATATAACAGGCAATATGACGCGGGATACGGATGCAATGCAGTACTAAAGGTTGATTTAAATTTCATGTTAATCGAGAGCAAATATTCATTAACCTAACAGCCTATTAAACAATATGTTAAAGAATCTATAGCAAGCAACTAAATACTGGATTACATCACCCGCATGCATACCTAACAAAATAATTAATTAAATGGATCACGACGATTGAGAAACCACCTTAAATTAGGTTCCTACTTTCTAACATCAGATCTAGAGGAAGGGAAAGGGATCTTGAGTTACCGATACGCTTAGAAGCCTCCTCTGATGAAGATCTGGATCACTGCACTCTAGAATTGAAGAATCATACTCCAAACTGATCGCTCCTGGCATCCGGATTCTGATCGAACTGATTCCAAAGCATGGACGCCGATCTTCAGAGTCGGATCTCAAGAGAATCTGCCAAAAAAATACCAAAAATAGTAATTAAATGTTGGAAATCAAAAGCTAGAAGGAAGGCTGGCACCAGGGTTGTTGGTTCTCCACGGGATCTTCTTCTTTGGTTGGCTTCTAGGATCTCTTCAAAGCATTGGATGAAGGCCTTGAAGAGACTTAGGGATCAGATCTGATGGAGGGATTGGATGGATAAACAGGGCGTCGCACCCTGGTAGAACTTGGACGTCGCACCCAAGTGTTCTAGGCATCACACCTAGCACCTATCAGCCGTCGCAGCTAGAAAGGAATTGGGAGAAGAACTCGGCAGAGTTTCATTTCATTTCATCAAATATTCATTAATTATAAGGGAGGAGGTGTAGGGGTATTTATAGAACCCTAACCAGAGAAGTGAGGGACTCAAATACAAGAGTTTCATTACAACTCTAGACTTAAAGTTTACATTGCCTGGACTCCTGCTGGATGAAAAAAAATGGACTCCTATCCATAGTTGGCGCCAAGATGAGACTTTGATGGAGGGTCATGATCGCTTCTGGGTTGGTCATGATGATTGGACTCCAGTGTCTTGATAATGTATTCTTCTAGAGCTGCCTGGACTCTTCAGTCTGGATTGGAGAGAACTCTAAAGTCCTGCTAAAATTCTAGAATCTTTGAAGCTTGAACAGTTAGCAGCTTATTTGAATGGAATGCTAGGAACCCTTGGACCTCCAATACTAGGTGAGAAAAAATTTCCAAACTCCTTTGAATGCTTGGCTGACTTCTCACTTTGGCGTGAAATATTATGAGTAGAAGGGTGCCATCTAGGAGAAGTCCTTCACAATAACTCCTCTTAAAAACTTTGTGTGCCTTTTTTCATGGGCCGACCAAAAGAAATTGTCTTGATGAGTGTAGCTTGTCCAAATTTAAGTGGTAGGCCATGTGTCATTATCCCCCTGATGACGTGACAATAGTAGTCCTGAAATCATGCAAAGTTGACATGCAAAATAGGCTAGCATATGACAAGAGCTTGTGCTAACACATGGGTCACATGGGCTTGTCTTGAACTAGCACATGGGTCTTGATTTGAGTTACATGGGTATTATAATTGGTCTTCCCTGTAATACAAGACTCAACAACTAATTTTTACAGGACTCAATAAATAACTAAAGTCCTATTTGATCAATTGGAACCCAATTTGATCAAAAGGGCAAGATATGTAAATACGTAGTTCAACTTGGTAAAAGGGGTTTAGCCTAAAAGGCTAAATAAATAAAATCCTAATTCCAATTGGTAAAAGGGGCTAACCCTAACTAATCCAAAATAACAAAAATTAAAATAAATTATTTACATGGATAAAAGGGTTGGGTCCAGGGTTTCATTCACAGGTGATCCACAAGGATGTGGGTTCAACCTGTCGATATTTTCGGGCCCTGGTGTCCTCACCAATTCTCCCCAAGCGGGAGGAACTTGACTCCGTCGAGTAAGGGTTAGACTGGCTCAAGTACTTCTCTAGCAAGTCCGGAACGATCTTCTGCAGATCCTTCCGAGTTATCCAAGTGTCATCAGACTCGGGATGTCCTTGCCAACGAACCAAGTATCGCTGGTAGTCCTTATTCCGGGTAACAATCATCTTGTCATTCAGAATTCGTTCAACCCTGTCTCTCTGATTTATGGATTTGGCTATTGGACACTCATGGGTTGGTTCGCTCTCAAGAATAGGATCAGGCCTAAAAGGCTCATTAGGTAGCAACATCGGCTCTCTGTACTCTACAAGATCTGATATGTTGAAAGTTGGACTTATACCCAAATCTAAAGGTAGGTCTATCTCATATGCATTAGGTCCAAACTTATCAATTATTTTATAAGGTCCCGCACTCCGGGCATGTAACTTTTTGACAGTTACAGACGGAAATCGTTCAGGCCTGAGCCTGATCATAACTTGGTCCCCTACTTTAAACTCTTTGAACCTTTTGCTTAAATTAGCCATTCATGCATATGAATCATTGCTCTCTTTAATTTTCTTATTTATTTCTTGATGCAAGTTCTTTATATGCTGTGCAAAAGACTTAGCTGACTCAGATATACGTGCATGAATAGGTAAGGGAATCAGATCTAATGGCTTCCTAGGCTTGTATCCATGAACGATTTCAAATGGGCTTTTTCCTGTAGATCTGTTGACTGAGTTATTATAAGCAAACTCCACTCTTGATAACAATAGATCCCAATTAGTAATATTTTCTTCCACTAGACTCCTCAATAGGTTCCCTAAACTCTGATTTACTACCTCAGTTTGGCCATCTGTTTGGGGGTGGTAGGCAGTAGAATACTTTAATTTGGTTCCTAGCATATGCCATAAGGTTTTCCAAAAGTAGCTAGTAAACCTAACATCTCGGTCCGACACAATGGTCTTAGACAATCCATGTAACCTAACCACTTCGTTCAAGAATAATTTGGCCACTCTAGACACATCATAAGTTTGGGAACATGGGATGAAATGGGCCATCTTAGAAAACCTATCTACTATCACAAAGATAGAATCATGTTTCTTAGCAGTTTTAGGTAATCCTAAGACAAAGTCCATACTCAAGTCTTGCCATGGGCAATCTGGGACGGGGAGTGGGGTATATAGTCCAGTGTTCTGTCTAAGTTGCTTAGCTACAGCACAAGTCATACACTGGGCTACCACTTGGGCAATATTTTTCTTTAGACTTGGCCAATAAAACTGATCCTTTATAGCCAAGATAGTTTTATTATGCCCAAAGTATCCTGCTAAACTTCCTGCGTGTATCTCCCAAATAAAAAAGTCTCTAAGTGATGTCTTGGAAACACACAACCTATTTTCTTTGAACAAATAACCATCCCTTAAGACATACTCACTAAATTCAGTGGATGGCCCTAGCTTCACTGATTCATAAATCTTTCCAAAACTTGGACAAAATTCATATTCTTCCTTTAATCGTTCAAATCCGACTACTTCGGTACTCACACAATTCAGCAACATTGTTCTCCCACTAAGTGCATCAGCTACCCTATTCTCACTTCCAGCATGGTGCTTTAGGACAAAAGTATAGGCTTGTATAAATTCGATCCACTTACCATGTCTAGGGTTTAACTTTTTTTGAGAATTTAGGAAGCGAAGTGCTTCGTGATCAGAGTAGAGAACGAATTCTTGCGGTAGCAAGTAATGCCTCCAATATCTAAGAGCTTGTACTACCGCATACAACTCTTTATCATATGTGGAATATTTCAACTTGGCATCACTCAGTTTCTCACTAAAATAGGCAATAGGATGATTTTCCTAACTTAATACCCCTCCTATTCCTACGTCTAATGTATCACAGGCGACCTTAAAGACTTTTATGAAGTTGGGTAACCTTAGAACCGGTGCCTTAGTCATTCTATCTTTGATCTCTAGGAAGGCTTTATGGGTAGCTCTAGTCCAGTCGAATTCGCCCTTCCTTATGCAGTCGGTGATCGGAGCAACAATCGTGCTAAACCCTCTGATAAATCTCCTATAAAAGGTAGCTAACCCGTGGAAACTTCGAACGTCATGAACATTCCTAGGTATAGGCCACTCAACTATAGATTTCACTTTCTCAGGATCGGCGGTTACTCCTTCTGGTGTTACTACAAAACCTAAGAAGATGATTCTGGTTGACATAGAGTTACATTTCTTAAGGTTTGCAAACAAAGCTTCCTTCCTAAGGACCTGGCAAATCTGATGGAGGTGGTCTAAGTGATCTTCCATAGTCTTACTATATATGAGGATATTATCAAAATATACGACCATGAATTTTCCAATAAATGATCGTAACACCTGAGTCATAACCCTCGTAAACGTACTTGGGGTGTTTGATAATCCAAAGGGCATCACCAACCACTCATATAGGCCATCTTTGGTCTTGAAAGCCGTTTTCCACTCATCCCCGATTCTAACTCTTACCTGATGGTAGCCACTTTTTAAATCAATTTTTGAAAAGATGGTCGATCCGGCCATCATGTCTAGCATGTCATTGAGTCAGGATATGGAAAATCGATACTTTATCGTAATCTTGTTAATAGCCCGGTTATCTATGCACATCCTCTAACTGCCATCCTTTTTAGGAGTCAAAAGTGCTAGGACAGCACAAAGACTCAAACTCTCCCTAATAAATCCCTTTTTCATAAGATCTCCTACTTGTCGTTGTAGCTCCTGATGTTCCGTAGGGTTCATCCTATAGTATGGGAGGTTTGGCAATGTGGCTCCTGGTACTAAATCAATTGCATGTTAAATATCTCTTAATTGTGGCAATTGATCTGGTAAATCTTCAGGGTAGACATCTTTGAATTCCTCTAATAAATCTAGGATCTCCTTAGGGTATTCTAGTTTTGGTTGATCTTGAGCTTCCTTGGTAACTAAAATCCAAACTGGTGATCCTCTATCGATTTCTCGTTTTAACTCCTTTGCAGAGATCAAATTCAGATTAGACTCTTTTTCCTTTAAGTGACTTGACCCTCTCTTAACATTGTCCTTTGGTGGGGTCGCATTAATCACTATCCTCTTTCCTAGATGGTGAAATGCATACGAGTTCGATCGTCCAAATAGGATGGCATCGTGGTTATACAACCAAGGTCTTCCTAAAATGATGCTGCTAACCCCCATCGGAAGAACATCAAACTAGACTCTTTCTTGGTAGGATTGTACCTGAATTGTAACCTGGCATCGCAACCGGATGGAAATGTTGGTTGCATCGATCCAGGATACCTTATAGGGGGTCGGGTGTGGAACAGTTGGTAAGTCTAGGCTCTTAACTGCATTAGTAGAAATTGCATTGACACAACTCCCACTATCAATTATGACCTTACATACCTTATCTCCTATTTTAATAAAGGTCTGTAGGATGTTAGTCTTGCGCCAATCCTCATTCCTCTTAGTTTGAGTCAGGATGCATCTGACCACTCCTAATCGGTCTGAATCTGAGATCTTTTCCTCCTTATATTCATCCACTAACTCAGCTTCAGCCTCATAAACCTCTTCCTCACAAGGTTCACTAATCTTAGGGTCCTCTACTTCAGGTTCCCCTATATATAAGGCTCGCGATGGACATTGGGCAGCATAATGATCAGTCTGATTACACTTAAAGCATACTGGGATTTGGTTTCGATCCTTCTGAACCATAGGTGCCTTACCCTTGTCATCTCTATGAATGGGCTGGGGATTGGGTCTAGGTCGATTTGCAGGGATTCGGTTTTGGTTTGGCCTATTTCCAGGGGCATTAAATCTAGATGAATCAGATTGATAGGTAGGTTTCCTTGGAAATCTCTCAGCATCCCTAGCAACCTGATAGGCATGTTCTAAATCATTCACTTCTCTTGGAATCAGTTCCCTCTTGATGTCCTCGTTCAGGACTGCTCTAAACCTAGACAAAGTAACCGACTCAGACTCGGACACACCACACCGCATAACAAACTCATCGAAAATGGCTATGTATTCGGACACAGTCTGATTTTCTTGGATCATCTTCTGCCACTGATCTAAAAGCCTTTGTTCATAGGAGAATGATAGGTATTTGGCCCTTAATTTGAGTTTCATGTCCTCCCATGTAGCTATATGTGGGACTCTTCTCTGTCGGCTTAACCTTTCCACATTACCCCAATACAATCGTGCTTGTCGGATCAACCTAAACTTAGCGAATTTGACCTTACGCTTTTCCGACATGGTGTACCATTCGAAGTACTGATCCATATCACTTTTCCAATCAGAGTACATCTTGGGATCTAAAGTGCCATCGAATGTGGGGGCTTCTAGTCTGATACTCCTAAGGGCTTGTGCTTCCTGATCATCTATGTCATACTGCTGCCTCCTAGGAATAGGATCAGGTGTAACCTCTCTACGTTGGGCTCGATGCCTTGGAATTAGATCAGGTATGGCCTCTCTACGTTGGGCTTGATGTCTGGGGATTGGATCATGTGTAAGCTCTAGAAGCTGAGGTCCTGGACCATACTGTGAGGTAAATTCCAGTGGTGTAGGGTCAGGTTGAGACATATGGGATCCTTCTAATGAACCTATTCTTTCATTCATTTGATCAAACCTCTGGTCGACTCTAATACTAAACTGTCTCTGTTCAGCATTAAGCTGCCTCATTTGCTCAGTCAAAGATCTCATAAAAGTTTCCATCGTGGGGTCCATGGATGTACTAGGTTGGTCCTGGGGGACCTGGTATGGGGTTCCTGACCTAGTAGTCATGCAAGGACACAATGCACTCAAACAAACCTAATCGACTATGGATAGCTAGACCTAGAGTCCAAACTAGATGCCTAATCAAGGTGGCAAGCTAGTCTGTTGTAATTCAAGACTTGGCCAAGCAGGTGTAAGGGGAGTGTAGGTCCCTGATTGCCAATCCTAGACACCAATCAGAGATTGGCCAGGTAGGCGGACCAGCTCACTTGCCCTTCGGGATGTAATCCCTGAACCACCGTTCTAGACACCAAGAAATAGGCACACACAGATTTAGTTGATACGATTGACTTGACACTAACTCAGACCCGACCAATTGGTATCCCTAAGCTCACTAGAGCAATTAGGTTCTAATCACTTTTAATTAGGGCTTTGGCTCGAATGCAAAGTGGGTGGTTTTGGGCTAGGTAAAGGTTATGAACTCCTCCCCCTATGTTATATTGTATGTCCTTAAAAATCAATTAGAAAATGAATGCAACAAGCAACTAATAAAACTAAACCCTAATGATTTTTTTTTTGGGCAGAACCTGTTCTCAGGCCGAAAACAGAGAACTGCAGTATTCACAGAAAACCATAAATTGTAAAAAAATTACTAAAAATACTTTGAATTTCAAGGAAGCTAACAAAACAAATTTCATATTTTTTTGGTTTTTATACATACAGAAACAATTAAAACAACAGAGTATATACTAGAAGGCTGAGATGCAGAATTTAACTAAATGCAAGATTAACCTAATCTAAACCTAGGGCTCTGATACCAAATTTGACGCGGGACATGGATGCAATGCAGTACTAAAGGTTGATTTAAATTTTATGTTAATCAAGAGCAAATGTTCATTAACCTAATAGCCTATTAAACAATACGTTAAAGAATCTATAGCAAGCAACTAAATACTGGATTACATCACCCGCATGCATACCTAACAAAATAATTAATTAAATGGATCACGGTGATTGAGAAACCATCCTAAATTAGGTTTCTACTTTCTAACATCAGATCTAAAGGAAGGGAAAGGGATCTTGAGTTACCGATATGCTTAGAAGCCTCCTCTGATGAAGATCTGGATCACTGCACTCTAGGGTTGAAGAATCGGACTCCAAACTGATCGCTCCTGGTATTCGAAATCCGATCGATCTGATTCCAAAGCATGGACGCCGATCTTCAGAGTCGGATCTCAAGAGAATCTGCCAAAAAAATACCAAAAATAGCAATTAAACATTAGAAATCAAAAGCTAGAAGGAAGGCTGGCACCAGGGTTGTTGGTTCTCCCGGGGATCTTCTTCTTTGGTTGGCTTCTAGGATCTCTTCAAAGCATTGGATGAAGGCCTTGAAGAGGCTTAGGGATCATATCTGATGGAGGGATTGGATGGATAAACAGGGCATCGCATCCCGGTAGAACTTGGACGTCGCACCCAAGTGTTCTAGGCGTCACACCTAGCACCTATCAGCCGTCGCAGCTAGAAAGGAATTGGGAGAAGAACTCGACAGAGTTTCATTTCATTTTATCAAATATTCATTAATTACAAGGGAAGAGGTGTAGGGGTATTTATAGAACCCTAACCAGAGAAGTGAGGGACTCAAATACAAGAGTTTCATTACAACTCTAGACTTCAAGTTTACATTGCCTGGACTCCTGCTGGATGAAAAAAAATGGACTCCTATCCATAGTGGCGCCAAGATGAGACTTTGATGGAGGGTCATGATCGCTTCTGGGTTGGTCATGATAATTGGACTCCAGTGTCTTGATAATGTATTCTTCTAGAGCTGCCTGGACTCTTCAGTCTGGATTGGAGAGAACTCTAGAGTCCTTCTGAAATTCTAGAATCCTTGAATCTTGAACAGTTAGCAGCTTATTTGAATGGAATGCTAGGAACCCTTGGACCTCCAATACTAGGTGAGAAAAAATTTCCAAACTCCTTTGAATGCTTGGCCGACTTCTCACTTTGGAGTGAAATATTATGAGTAGAAGGGCGCTATCTAGGAGAAGTCCTTCACAATTACTCCTTTTAAAAATTTTGTGCGCCTTTCTTCATGGGCCGACCAAAAGAAATTGTCTTGATGAGTGTAGCTTGTCCAAATTTAAGTGGTAGGCCATGTGTCATTGTCCCCCTGGTGACGTGACAATAATAGTCTTGAAATCATGCAAAGTTGACATGCAAAATAGGCTAGTATATGACAAGAGCTTGTCCTAGCACATGGGTCACATGGGCTTGTCTTGAACTAGTACATGGGTCTTGATTTGAGTTACATGGGTATTATAATTGGTCTCCCCTGTAATACAAGACTTAACAACTAATTTTTACAGGACTCAATAAATAACTAAAGTCCTATTTGATCAATTGGAACCCAATTTGATCAAAAGGGCAAGACATGTAAATACGTAGTTCAACTTGGTAAAAGGGGTTTAGCCTAAAAGGCTAAATAGATAAAACCCTAATTCTAGTTGGTAAAAGGGGCTAACCCTAACTAATCCAAAATAACAAAAATTAAAATAAATTATTTACATGGATAAAAGGGTTGGGTCCAGGGTTTCATTCACAGGTGATCCACAAGGATGTGGGTTCAACTTGTCGATATTTTCGGGTCCTAGTGTCCTCATCACAATATCAGCTAGAATCGGGTGAGAAGGGGTATATCTCATGGCTGCCCGGATCCAGGTAATCACATTAGCTGAGTCGCCTTCGAGAATAATGTAATCAGCTCGAAGAACCCTCGTGGCATACTATAGACCAGTCCAAGCATCCCAAAGCTCAGCAGCAGGAACCGAAGATGAGAAAAAATGGTGGCCACCCGTAGCCAGCAGCCGGTGCCTCCAGCCTCTGATGACAAATCTAGCCCCTACATTATCACCAATAACACTCCCATCAAAGCTGACCTTAATTTACCTCGGAGGTGGGGGCTCCCAGGAGACATAGGTGAGATAAGTCGCTCGGTGAGTAAGAAGAGAGTCCCAGTTGTCTAAGGGAAACAAAGTCAGAGAGGAGTATTCATAAGCTTGAACACGAGCCTTTTCAATAACCATTCGTGGGGAGTCAGATCCATAGTCGAAAATTATCGCATTTCTGGATAGCCAAAGAAAATACACCCTATATGCTAGTAAGGTAGCAGAAGAATGGGCCGAAGACTGTCGAAGAAGAACAAAGAGGGTATCAACAAGGTCAACGGCATCCTGAAATAAGTGATGGAAACCAGTGATCCGCCATGCCTACATTGCACGAGAACAAAAAAATAAAACATGATCAAGAGTTTGTGGTTCGTGACCACAAACCGGGCAAGCGGAAGAGACATGGAAGCCTCTAGAAATAAGAAGAGCTATGGTCGGAAGAAGTCACCATACCACCTTCCATAAAATAAAAAGCACTCGCGGGTGAGCCTGGATCCTCTAAATCCAACCAAGGTCTAACTGTCGCAAGGGAGGCTGAGCAAAATGGGAATACAGATCCGACAAAGGAGCCCAGGCCTGAGTATTTGATCTCTAGACACTCGAGTCGGGGGGGGGGGGGTGGAGTAGTAGGTGGAGGCCGCTAGACACATAGGTGAGATATGGGCCATTTTTAAATAGACTTCTCAGTCCACGAATCTAACTCAAATCTTATCCAATTATCCAAATAAGTTTGTAAGAGAATTTTTTTTTTTGTACACTACATGTGATGGAAAAAAAAATACATTGTACACTTGATTGGACCATATAAATTTTATTTTTCAATATACATTTAATACTTGTTATTTTATTTTTTTTAATTTTGAAGGATAAAAATATTTTTTTATAAAAAAACTTATGATATCATGTGACAGATATTTCATGATCAAGTTATGAATATGATGTCATAATACTATTCATATGATATCATAAAACTAAAAAATATTTTCATCAATAAAAAAATTATTATTTTTTTCAATCTTGAAATATTATGAATAAAATTATGATATCTCATTTATAACTTAGTCATTGGATATCATAAAAAGAATTTTTTTTTATTTTTTATTAAAAAAATTTAAATGACAAAAATGTCATTCTCCTTATGACATCACAAGTTTGTGAATAGAATGGCATAATTCTATTCACAGGATATTATAAGATTGAATGTTATTTTTATCATAAAAAAATTTTCAAAAATTTTTTAATAATAAAAATATCCATCAGTATTATGATATCATATAAATATGATTATGATATCCTATTCATAACTTGATGGGATATCATAACCCGGCTACAGGATATCATAATCCAATTACAAAATATCATAATTTTTTTAAAAAATAATATTTTTATCATTCAATTTTTTTAATAAAAAAATAAAATTATAAATATTAAATATATATTAAAAAATAAAATTTATATGATTTAACTATATTTGATGATGTATTTTTGTTATATACCGTGGTGTATAAAGAATTTCGCAAGCTTATAAAGTTGGCCACGCAAAGGCTCAAATCTTGCTGAATTACCCAAATAGGCTCGTAAATCTGGCGATATCGGACCGGAGGGTTCGTGTGAGAAAGATGTCAAATAGGAAAATAAAAACAAAGCTATCCTTTTGGCTTTTACCGTTTCAAATCAGCTGCTCCGTCTGTGCTGGTGGAATCCCGGGCGGTCCGTATGTTAAAACGCCGAGAAGCTACCGGAAGAAAGGAGAGGGACCGAGGGAGAACAGCGATAGTTATTGGTTATAGTTATAGCGAGAGGATGGAACCGGAGGCGACTCGGATCTTGGTAGCGGTGAACGAGTCCTCGTTGAAGGGGTACCCGCACCCTTCGATCAGCAGCCGCACCGCCTTCGAATGGACGCTGGCCAAGATCATCCGCTCCAACACCGCCGGTTTCATGCTCCTCTTCCTCCACGTCCAGGTCCCCGACGAAGATGGTCAGCGATTCCGCTTCTCCTCCTTCTTCTTCCCGTCTTCAGCCATTTTCCTTGCTAGTTTCTTTTTTCGTCCGATCCCTAACTATATGCTTCTATCTCGCGTCTTTTCCTGCTGCTGAGGTGATGGCATGCGATCAAGAAAATTACGGATTTTTCCCGTTTCAGGTACCATCATAAAATGCCTAGGGTTATTGCCTGCGATTCTTCTTCCGTTCCTACTTCAATCCCTCATTTCTTTCACTCACTCTATCGGTGCCACTGCGCTGGTCTTTTTTGCGGAAGCCCTAAGCATTTTTTTTTAAATTTTAATGCATATGACGCTCCATCCTGTCTTATTTTGTGTTCTTTTTGCTGATTAATCACTACAAAAGTGATTGGTGTCATTAATTGCAGAAACTGGGAGCTGTTTCTTTTCTGTCATTTATTTTCTCTTTAAATCACCTGGTTGTTGAAATGTTTTTGCTCGTGTTATGTAAAAAAACATCGACAAATCGTGTCTTTTAAAACTCTTTTTTTTGAAAAAAATACAAGATAACGCAACAGTGTGGATCATATGGAGCGGTAGGCTAGAAACGGACCAGGATAGATTCTAAAAATTGCAGGTTTGATTTTAGGTGGTGTTTTTTTATTTGAAAATTTGGAAATAGTCCAGAATTGATTGTTCAAGTTTATTGTAAAAACTTGAGCAGCTTCCCTACCCCCCCTTCAAAAAAAAGGCAGCTGAGCTATAATCCCACATGAGGCATCTTCTTGCCAACCACAATGCAATTCTGCGAACTATTTCATTCACCATCTTGCAAGGACCATTAAGAACCTAGAATTATAAATGGAATGCCGTCAATCTACACTGTGCCATAACCTTCTGTTTTATTTATTTATTTATATTTTTTTTAAGAAATTATTGACCACTTAAGCGGCACCTAACATGCATAAAAAGCTTATTTGTTCCCCATGTACGGGGTTGAAACAGAAGAATCTCTTTATCCAAGTGCATATTCAGAACCTTAGATTCACTTTCCGCCCCAAAAATCATTTGTCTTTAAGGTCATTTTTTAAATCCATAAATAGGAATTTGTGTCTTGAGATGCCAACAACTGATTCACAAACATGCATATCATCTTTCTGTATCACATTCTATGGAGCTGCCTTGATAACATGCCCTTGTAGGTCAGGAAAACCATTTTGTGATCCACATATAGGGCAACACATGATCTTTAGCAATCATTCTGTTGCATCTGCAATGTAAAAAGCAGAGATGGAAGCTGAAGCTGCAACAATAAGCAGCAATTTTGATGGTAAAGGGACAGCCTCCTGCTAGGGTATTAGTTCTGGCAACATGTGAAGAGCCCTTAATTTCTAATCTTAAATTATAATCTAGTCAACATTTGAATAGACTTTAGTTGCTTTTTTCAAAGACAAGCATGAAGAGCTCCCGGTTGCTATTTTTAAGAGCAAGAGAATCCATGGGGACAAGGCAACAGCACCAGTAGTGGCTTGGTTATGACATTTGAAGAGCCCTTATTTCCTACTTTTAGGAGAAAACTTGGTGTGGGCATTTCATACATACTTCATTACCATCTAGGAATTTGAACCTTTGTCATGTAAATATGCTTTGGATGGTGACTAGATGTATCTCAAGCTATTATTCCACTAATGAGCATATGATTTAGTCTTGTACATGACACAAATGTCTGTGTCCATGCCCTTGAGGTGTTGTGCAACAATCCACTTACACAAACTTTATAATATTTCTACATACAATTTTATTATGGAGTTTACTAAATTAAGATTATGGTTACTGTACATTACCATTTAAGTCATAAGATATAACATATACTTCTTTTAAAAGCTTTCTCAACAGGAAAGAGTTTAAATTTTATTTTCTGCTTGAGTTTGGTTGCATGTGTCCAACAAGACACATTCCCTGAAACCATGAATTATCATGAGCAAAGTGACTACATTATTGCGTAGCATATGAATGTCAAACGTGCTTGCATACATCGTGAAGAGTTAGTTCATATTACAGTCATATAGTATAATTTTCATAGAAGATGAAGTATTGCTTCCATATTTACCCAAGCTATTGTTTAGTTTTTTTGGTTGGTGCATGTTTTTGATGTATGTTATTTAGTTCTTTTTATGGTCATTGACAACAATTTTTCATTGTGACTTCTTTTGTTTGAGTTTTGTTATTGCCAATAAAAAGGGTGGCTCACTGTACAAGGCTCCTATCCATTGCAAGGTTTAACATTATTAAATCTATATAGCCTTACCTCTGCATGTGAAGAGGTTGTTTTCGTATTCAAAAGTTGCGACACCTAGGTCACAATGGAGCAACCTTACCATTGCACAAAGGCCCACCCTCTTGATTATTGCCAATTTTCATTTTTGAGGCATTTTATTAAAAAAGACACAACAGATATAGTTGTTCAATGAGTTCTGTCCATTGTCAGTGAAATGTGCATTTTGTTTTTATGGAGTAGTTTTTGCCATGTGGTGCCTGTAGAAAATTAAGAATGGCGTCTTTGTCTGGATGTCACACCAATGAAATCCTAATCTGTGCTAGCAGGTGTATTTTGCATGAAGGAGCACAATAAGTTACGGCATGTTCTAAATGCTTGCACCATTTCTTTAGAGACTGAACTTTTATTTGCAGCTGTTGTTGAGTTTAAGATCTCTGTTCTAAATGCTTGCACCATTTCTTTAGAGACTGAACTTTTATTTGCAGCTGTTGTTGAGTTTAAGATCTCTGAGTTAAATGAGAGAATTCCTGACCAACTATTTATGTTTTTGCCCCCTCTTTTTGGTTGTCAACAAAAGGATTTGATGACATGGACAGTATCTATGCATCACCTGAAGATTTCCAAAGCATGAAGCAGAGGGAGAAGATAAGAGGACTTCACTTGCTGGAGTACTTTGTAGGGCGCTGCTGTCAACTTGGGGTAATAGCAATTGGCATAACTTCATCAACCTTTTCTTCCCTCCATATTATGCATGGGATGTAATTGATCATTAACTGGATTATACTGGAGGAAGCAATACTGATTTCCCCCCCCACCTTTTCAATGCATTTTATAGATATGCTGTGAAGCATGGATTAAGAAAGGTGATCCCAAGGAAGTTATTTGCAGTGAGGTGAAGAGAGTCCAGCCAGATGTTTTGGTCGTTGGCAGTCGTGGACTGGGACCATTCCAGAGGTATCATTCTTGCTCTAGCGTATACTTATTCTTTTGTTGTGATTCATTTTTTGAACAAGCAACAACAGCCACCCCCCCCTCCCAACCCTGAAAAAGAAAAAGAAAAAAAAAATGAAGTCATTGTTCTTATCACAAGCTACACTTTTTTTGGTTCCCCACACTTTTTACATTGCATTTGATGACCTCAATGGTGGGCCCCGGTGGATGGAGAATCCATCATTTTCATTCATGCTTTCTGAAACTTTTTGAACCAAATAATGGTCATCCATCCTCTCTTTCATGATCCCAACTAAACACGGGGTTAGTGGTTATTATTTTGGAGAGTGCATAGCAATTTCTTTTTTCAAGGAATTGTATTGATGGCCTGCATATATATACTGCTAGTCATATAGTTTTTTATGGCCAACTGTCCTCAGAAGAAGATAAATTGGATTCACTCAAATAGGTTTCTAGGTTGAATTTAGCTGGATGGATTAATTGATTGACTAATAGTTTAGCAAGGTGAGGATTGTGGGATCCTTCTTTGAGACTCGTAATAGAGGGATTCTAGTGATGTAGCTTTATGGCCCCTATTATCAACCTTTTTCTCTTAAACTTTAGAGATTAGCTGTCTCCCTTTTTGACCTATAATTTCTGATTGTTTTTGATTTTTATATAATAATTTTTTTCCATACACTAAAAGAAAAATAATTATGCCAACTTCGTGCACCTGATTCATCTTAGCTTTATATGGTTTATAGCAGAAATACTAACCAATTTTTGCAATGGTTGATGCCGTGTTTCCTTTTAACTTTTGATTCTAAGGTATATCAACCCTCTGTGTAAATTAATTCCAACATATGAACTGGTAGAGTCCTAAGCTTATGCTTAAGCCACAAACTCAAGCACGTGCATTAAGTGATTGACTAGATTGATATGATTTGGACTTTAATAATGTTATTCATAAGAAAATTAACCAAGAGGACTGGAAACTGAACTTGTTGGGTTGGTTTGGATATATATATGCAAGTTGTTTAGTTTTCATTTTTTTTATTTTAATATTACAATCAAATTCAAGTAGGCTCTAGATGCAATTGATCAAAATGTCTATAGCAAAGGTAAAAAACTGTCTATGTGGTATTGATTGTGTCATCATTGAAGCTGGATCCAGGAATAGTATATCAAACAAAGAACACACAAAGAGACAAGAAATTACATTGTTTAGCCTACGGCCCATGTTCATGGGTTGAGGCAATGAGTTTCACTCATTGATTGTGGAAGAATGCAAAGGAGAGAACCCCAAATCTAAAGCTATCGCCTGCTAGCACTTGAAAGCCCCCAAAACAAAAGATAGTCATGGAACCCAGAAAAAGGTGAAAATATGCATGTGGGCATACAAATTGTACTTGTACAAACTCCTTAAAGAATTCAGGCCCCCAACCTCTGAGCCAAGGGTCAAGGAGAGGCCGTTTTTGCTAGTGTATCCTGAGTACAGGACACACAACATGTTGATTTGTAAAAAAAGCATATGGTAAAATATCTTGTGAAGTAATGGAGGGAAATTAATGACAAATAAGATTATATAATCAACATCAAAAGCATGTCCAGAGAAGCTGTGTCAAGTGAATGAACTTGACTGCTGTTTTGTTAGGCTTATACTAAGGCCTGAACATAAGCATTCTCTTTCTTGTTATAAATGTATTAACTGAGATATGCAGCATGAGTTTCCACATGAATTTACAGACTATGTAGTGCTTATTAAAATGGCAAAACCTTAGGTATGTTAGATGTATATAGTCTTATTAAAATGGCAAAACCTTAGGTATGTTAGATGTATGCCCTAGAAGCCATATTGGCATGGCACATTGTATTATTTTTAGGATATATTTTTATACTTGATTTATTAAAATTAATGAAATGGATTTTTTCATTCATATGTGATGTGTTTATAAATTGTCCAAGAAGTTAATGGACAATGACACATATTCTCAAGAGTTAGAATTTAAGATATGTGCCATTATAGGTTAACTCCTAAATTGCTTCTGATCGTTGGATTATCATAAGGATGGTGATTGATCCGTTAAGATCGGTGCATGGATCGCTTTCCTTTCGGTTAGACGAGTTTCGAGTCGATAGTGTAGCGATACTGGAGTGAGAGTGTAAGTGATTATTAGAGAACAACGGTACTGAGCATGGCCAGGAATTAGAAGTACTTGAATGCCTACTCGTCAATGACTATCTCGATGCTGTAGTTGTGTGAATAGTTCTTGGACCTGCTGTGCCTTAGTTGCTCATAGTGGGATTGCTATAGTTTAACAGCACAAACATGATCTTTAGCTATTCGAGATTTTGCGATGTTTGTTGGTTGCAATATGTTTGTTGTAGAAATAGGGTATGTACTCATAGATGATTTATTAGTCTTTGTAGTTGAGTAGTCCTATGCAATCTAGGAGGCTCAATCCTTAAATTTGTGATCACAGTAGTATGATAATGAAAAAAAGTTTCCTGGAATTCATGATTGGGCTCAAGCTGATTAAGTCTTGTATATGAAGGATGCTTATAGTTTGACGGGTTTCCGTGATCTGTATCTTGTTGGGATTCTCAATAGAAGAACTTAATCACATGGTAACTACATCTAATAATTCATTTTTATGTTCTGCTAGTTGTCACTATATATTGCGAGATATCATTGGTGGATTATGAGAACTCATCAGGATCGTTTTAGATCAACGATTCTTTTAAGGGTTGAGCTAGAATCATTCTAGCCTATCGAAAGGAGTTACGATGATACTATGATTTTGATCATGGAATGTCTCACTACCAGATAGCCTAAAACCTGAAGGGTCACACAAAGGGAGCTTGACCTGATCAAAGCTTGGATCATGATCAAATTATCAATTGGATTGATGATTTGTATCAATTTGTAAGAGTTACAAATTTAGAAACTATTAATTGTTAGTATAAGGGACTTAGTTACAAGTGTTGCAATATAGTATAGTTGGATTTAATTAAATTATGGATCAAATTCTAATTAATTTAAATTAAATTTAATTTAATTAGGCTTGACTTAATTTAAGGTTGATTGAATCTAATTATCCAAGTTGGACTTGAATTTCAATTCTAATTGGTTAGGATTAATAACTTTTTCAAATTTAATTCGAATTGGACTTGAATTAGATTCGAATTGAATCCAAATTGAAATTAAATTGAAATACATTGTCTTGACCCAAGAGGATCAGGTTTTCTCTCTCTATTTGGCCAACTAAGAGGTGGTGGGGCACCAATTGTGGCACCCCCTCTTTTGCGTGCGCGAAGGAATGAAGAGGTGCCAACTTGCGCCAACTAAGAGGTGGTGGGGCACCAATTGTGGCACTTCCCGTTCTATTTGAGACTCTCTTGATAAGAGCTAATCCTAGTCAATTGTAATTTGAATTGGGATTGGTTAGGATCGGTTTTTATCTAATTGGGGCGTTGGGATGGGTTGTTTATGCGACATCTGAAAAGAAGGAAAAGAGGAGGCTGTCTGAGCTGATTTTTCTACGAGGAAAAAAAAAAATCTACTGCAAGCCTTCTTTTCTACTGCCCCTAATCCCTTTGTTCTTCTGATATTCTATACACCTATAGCCCTTAAGAGAGAGTTTAGAGAGAAAGGGAAGAAGAAAGAACTTCTTGGCTTCTTCCCCTTCTCCCTTGAATTTGCATGAAGGGTTCGCGTAGTAGGTTTCTACTTCTACTTCTAAAAGGAGGTTAGATCTAATTCAAGAAGCCACGTTTGCAAGGTGCTAGCATACCAGTAGCATCGGCATTTCGTTTAGCAACCTGCTTCGGGTGGATACTAGCAGAGGCTGGGCATATGCGTGGCTTCGACAGAAATTTTGGAAATCTGTCGGATCTGACATGATGAGAAACGAAGAGGATTGTGAATCAAGTAAGCTTCGAATGTCCTTTGTAAATTTTGATTTCAGATCTGAATGTTATGTTTATTTTCAACATGTTAGATAGATCCGTAGGTGATTTTAATTAGACCAGCATGGTAGGATTAAAAATTATTTTCAATTATTGCTTCCGCTGCATGATTAGAGTAATCAAAAATTCTCAGCATGCCTATATCACCAAAATCCAACAAGGTCTTTATTTTGTTGGAATGTCAAGTGACAGCTTTGGAAGTCCAGATTCTTAAAAGTAAATTGAAAGAGATGCTTCAGACCAGTTAGGTTCACTTTTGATCTGGAACATGGCTGCTTCACCATGAGACTAAAAGAACACTTGAATGAATGTGATAGATGAAGACGTGTTTAATGGTATTGAGTGAGTTGTGCAAAGGAGAGATACACTATTATTACGTAACCAGCTGTGTGCCAAGAGTAAAACTAGAGCTTTGTATGTGCTAAAGAGGTTGTAGGAACATAAAATGATGAGAACACTAATATAGATATGAATTAGGAATAACAAAATGTTAGAATATGTAAATAGAGAAAGCTACTGGTTGGCACACCTGAAATGGTGATAAAAAACAAATTAAGGTGGTATTTAGAGGCACTTGTTAAGAGGTATTTCTGTGGATACTTGCCAAGTTGAAGGAAAAAATTAAGAGGACAGCTATAGGAAGTGGTTAGAAAACAACGTGTGCAAAATGTGTGGCTGAAATGAGAATATTGAGATGGATATTAGGTAATACATGAAAATATAGAACAAGAAATGATGTCTGTAAAAGAAAAATACAGATGGCACCAATTGAGAACAAATTGAGAGGATATCTTGGATGGTTTAGAGTTTAGACATATACAATGTAAGCCAAGGGATACACTGGTAAGGAGTGATTTGATAAATGTAGAAGGTCGAAGGAAAGAAGGGTATTGGTAGTTGAAAATGGCATAAGATGAAATAGTAACCTAATATCTCTACATCTTTCAGGGCGTGTGGTCCTAAACAAAGTGGAATGAAGGAAAAGGATTCATGTTAACAATCCAAACTAGTTTATGTTTAAAGCTTAGTTAAGTAGATTGAAAGGGAGAGGACATCTAAAATACATGATGGAAATTTTGGGGATGTATTTGTTGAAGCTTTCTTGGATAATATATTAGCCAATAGTAAACAAGGATTGCAAACAAGGATTTGTAAAACAATCTAACATTAGATGGGAGTAAAAGCAAGTGCTAGTGAAAAAGTTTCCCATAGCTATAGCATTTTAATATTTTGATGTAAGGTTCATATATTTGCTATTGTTATTACTTTTTGAGGAAAGATTAAGCAAAGCCTAATCACTTTCATTGAGTAAATGAAAGAAAAAGAAATAAAGGAGGACTATAAGTGGGAGGTCATCATCCTTGTTATTTGTTATATTATTTATCATCGTCATCATTTTTAAATGACACGTAATGCTCGTGATATGTTGGGTGCTCTGGCCCTTGTTTCTCACATTTTCCTGTTCCTAAAATACCTGAGGTGCATAAAATATGTGAAGTGAAATTCGTTTTTGATTTACAATAGCAGCGACCCTGCATAACATGAGATTTTTCAGTGGTCACATATCAGATGAGATGACTGGGTAAGTTTGTTGCTGTTTGTAAAATACCTTAGACCATGTTTTCTTCTCTTCCCCCCCAACCAAAAAAAAAAAAAAAAGGTGCATGAGATACTTAATATGAAGTTCTTTTTTATTAATATGTTCTTTTTTAAGTTACAAGTGCTGCAACTTTCTGTGTAACATGAGATTTTTACACTGGTCACATATCAGATGACAGTGAATTCATTGCTTAACGGATATTATATGAACCGGCAATATGGATGTTGTATACGAGAATGGGCATCTTGAATAAGTCAGTAATGTTTGCATCTTGAATACAGTCATTAATGTGTTGCACTTCCTTTCGTATTATATAATTGCCATCAACAGAGTATCTTTGAAAAGAAGGGGGAGGGGGGGGGGGGAATAAAATTGTCTTACAATGGATTGTGTTGATCAAATTGATAGAAAGGCACGTTATTGTCCAGCAAAAAATTATCTACAATCCTGTAGGCTTGTGTACATTAAATGATGCATATTTCAATAGATGCTTCTTTCTATGCTGAGCATTGCTTTATGCTGATCGGTTGTTTCACGTGCATTTTTTGCAGGGTTTTTGTGGGGACTGTGAGTGAATTCTGTGTGAAGCATGCAGATTGTCCTGTTATCACCATTAAAAGGAAGGCGGATGAGGCTCCACAGGATCCAGTTGACGATTGATTTCTCCATGATGCCAACTAGAAATCAAAATCTTTATTTGCTGAATATACTACTATTAGAAAAAATCAAATGGGCACGCATTGAAAAACAGAAACTAAGTTGAGAGAACTTTTGATGTATTGTGAGATCCAGTTATTAGTATGGCAACAGCAAACAACGCATGCTTCTTAAATTTCCTATTGTCATTTATTCGTCTTAGCCCCGGTAAATTCCTTATGATTTCCTTGACCTTCGGCCCCTCCAGTTTCTGGATGTGTGGTACTGCTTTTCAGCCTGCCATGTCCAGCAGCAGGTTCGGCCTCATCTTTGGTCCCTCTCTCCCTTCCGGGCATCTTCACTGTGGGAATACTCGACTCAGAGGCTCATTGGAGTGCTCATGCCACGCTTTTGGTTGGGAGAGCCGGTGAGCAATGACAACAGCAATTTTGGCGAGTACAATGAAGACTGTCCCGGACGAGTATTTGGAGTTGGACTAAGGCTGGGTGGCGATGGAATGTGGGTAAACCACCTCAGGCTGGGGGAAGGACTGACATATTCTTCCTATTAAGAGCCTCTCGGCGTCTTCTGGTATAAAGAAAACAAGAGGCTTTCTTGGCGTGGTGGCAGTCTGCTTATCCCCAACTGCTGTGCCTTGAGCGTTGGACAAAGGAGGTTATCATGGGGGTGAATTTTATGAACAATCTATAAGAGGTGGTTACGCTTAAAAAGAGGTGGGAGGGGCCTTTCTTCATTGAGGCTAACTAATATTCCTCCACTACTGTCCAGGTAATCGGATCAAAGTAGGGAAACAAATCATTGCTCTCTCCTTTAACATATGAGTGTGGGACAAAGGCCAAAAATCCTATTGCCAAGCCGCGCTTAGCTCTTGTACCTCATGGCAAGGCCTTTCCTATCACACAATCTAAGAGCAAGTCTTTGTGCACAGTATATACGGTGCAGGAAATCTAACATGGCCCGCATCATTTTTTTTTATTGATCCATGTGTATCTTAATCGGCTTGATGGGTTGCATCATTTTTTTTTATTGATCCATGTGTATCTTAACTGGCTTGACGGGATAGGATAGGAATCGTATTTGTAGGATTACGTTATCCAAGCATCGCCACATCTGCAATCATTTTAAATATGATAATTGATCTTTTTATCCTTTTATTTTTTGGAATAAGTTATGATATAAAAAACTGATTATTTTTTTGCAAATAGAAAAAAAAAAAAATCTAGGAGTAAAGCGACACCTCATCGCAGAGTTTCTTCCATTATTTTTGGCTATTCCAAAGTCCATTTTTATATTTTTGCTCTTTTCTTTAATAGTCGAGAAGTCAAAAGTGAATTGGAAGTTCTCGAGCATACCTTCCTTCAACCTTTGATACACCTTCGAAATCTTGAGTGAATGAAAAAAAAAAGTGATTTTGTCTTTTAACGCAGACGGTGAATACAAAAACACCACAAGAAGAAAATATAGATGGAGGAATTAAGCACTGCACTTGTTTATTCAGAGGATGAGATTCCCTTAAGATCCATCCCAAAAGAAGCTATAGAACCAAAAATAGATAAGAAAATTATATATTTTTATGCAAATTTTGAAATTTATCTCTACAAAGGGATGTCACGATATATTTTTAAAAATATTAAGTCTTCATAGTATAAAATTATGACACCATGCACAGTTTTATGATATCATAGTTCATAATTTACGACATCCAAGTTCAAAAACTACGATATCCCAGTTAAAAAACTACGACACCCATGCAGAAATTGTAAAATAAAAGTTTGTAATCCCTTCTACCTCTAATACATATCATTCATGATTTGGTTTATGACTCTCAAAGTATCAAAAATTGTCATGAATATTATAAGATTAATCAAAATAGCCAAAACAATATTACGACACCCCAGTATAAAAACTACGATATTCAGTTAAAAAACTACGACACCTTTGCAGAAAGTATAAAATATAAGTTTCCAATCTCTTGTATATGCAATACATATCATTCGTGGCTTAGTTTATGGTTCCTAGAGTATCATAAAATTATTACAGATGCTATAAGATTACTCAAAATGGCTGAATCAATATTACGACATCGCAGTTTAAAACTTACGACACTCTAGTTAAAAAACTATGACACCCATGCTTAAATTATAAAATAGAAGTTTCTAACCCCTCTATCTCTAATACATGTTATCCATGGCATGGTTTATGAATTCCAGAGTGTCAAAAATTGCCACGGATGCTATAAGATTACTTAAAATTATCGAAATAGTTTTATGACACCCCAGTTTAAAAACTATGATATCCTAGTTAAAAAACTACGACACCCATGCAGAAATTAACAAATAAAAGTTTATAACCCCTTCTACCTATAATACGTGTCATCCATGGCTTGATTTATGATTCCTATAGAGTCAAAAATTATCATGGATGCTATAAGATTAATCAAAATGGCCAAAACAGTATTACGACATCCCAGTATAAAAACTACGATACCCTAGTTAAAAACTATGACACCCTTGTAGAAAGTATAAAATATAACTTTCTAACCCCTTCCACATGTAATACATGTCATCTGTGATTTGGTTTATGACTCACAGACTGTCATAAAATTGCCACGGATGCTATAAGATATTCAAAATGGCTGAATCAATATTACGATACCACAGTTTAAAACCTATGACACTATAGGTAAAAAACTAAGACACCCTTGTATAAATTGTACAAGGGTGTCTTTGTTTAAAAACTACGATATCCTAGTTAAAAAACTACGACACCCATGCAGAAAATATAGAATAAAAATTTATAATCCTTTCTACTTGTAATACATATCTTTCATGGTTTGGTTTATGACTTTCAGAGTGTCAAAAATTACTACGGGTGCTATAAGACTAATCAAAATGGTCGAAACAGTATTACGATATCCCAGTATAAAAACTATGATATCCTAGTTAAAAAACTACGATACCCTTGCAGAAAGTATAAAATCAAAATTTCTAACATCTTCTGCCTGTAATACATGCCACCAGTAGTCTGAATTAAAACTCTTATAATCTTATGATGACAACCCCATGTCAAATAAGCCTGTGCGAAAAGAATCAAGAGTAATTAAGTCCGAAATAGGATTGTGATACTTTAGTTCAGGATTCATGACATCCTACTTCAAATATTATGACACCCTGTACATTTTTATGCTGGGATGGCTTATATTTTTTATAATAGTTATTTAGAATTTATTGTTTAACTTGCATTTATGTTTTATTTATATTTCAGGTGATTTTGTAATAGTTCGACTGCCTAGAGTGAAGGTTTCGCAACTATTTAAAAACCATTGCAAGCCAGCAGTGTACGTTGAAATAGTGTGGAAGATGGATTTTTCTAGTCTTTATTTAGAAATCATCCGGAAGACTCCATTCGGTGTGTTCGTCGACATGCAGCCGTTTATAGTCGGCAGGCGACTCCTAGCTAAAATTATTAGATGTTACAAGGAAGGTAACAAGTTTATTTTTTGTGACAAAGAACTTACATTCAGCATCGAAGATGTGGTCCTGATTTTGGATCTGCCATGCCATGAAAACAAGATTACAATGGAAGATCAAGATAAAAAGGGAAGGTTATTCCGTAGATTTGATAAGGAATTAAATCTTCATAATAAGGGGTTGGAGAAGTTGATAGCACAACTTCATTCATCAAACATGTAAGAAGATGTCGAGGACACCATAAGACTTTGAATTGCATACATGTTTGCAATGTTCTTGTCTCCAAAGTCAAATCAAGTTTGCCCAAGATATATCATCTCTTACTTGAATGATTTATCTCAGCTGGGACACATCGATTAGGCTTCTGCAATAAAGGAGTTGATTATTATGACTCTCCCAGATGTTGCTTGTTGCTTAAGATCTTAGGAGCCAGTCCAAACCAAGAGAAGTGACAGGGTTAGGAGGTAGCCAACTCTATATGGATGTTTAGCTGCTCTGATGGTAAGGATCATTAATACGCAGCAAAAATATAATTATATTTATTTTAAATCTACCATATCTTTGAAGTACATGATTACTATGTACATATTTGGTTCCCCGAACATAGCACCTTAAGAGTCTCAACACATCCAAATAAGCTACCTAGGCTGTTAAAGTGGTATAATAGCTAGGTGAAGATACAGAATGTTCAGCTTGCGAACTTGCAATCTCATGAGTTGGTAAGATAATCCATTATTTCATAAACATAATAAACAATATATCATTATCATTAATATAAAGTTATTTTGTTATTATTCTTGGCTTGCAGGTGCTGGGAGCTATTAAGCCTATGATAACAGAACGGTGACTTATCATCAAAGAAATAGTAGCATCCCCGGAACCTGAAAAAAGTTGTACAACCTGTGCATAGTTGAAGAATGAAGTAGAAAATATAAAGAAGAGGCTTGCCATAGTTGAAACCCTCATCTATTCATTGGTAAAAAAAGATAGCAATGCCAATAAAGAAGGGCACAAAGGAATGTGTTGACTCTGGTCTTGATTTTGATGATTGACAAAATATTTAAGTATATATGAGTACTAATGCATGTTAAAAGTGTTTAGTAGTTTCAGGTACTCATTAAATGTTGAAAGATTGAAAAGATTATCATTCAGTTAAAGAAGTCCAAATTTAGATGAAAAATCTGCTCAAAGAAGACTTCGATAGTTGAAGATTGCTTGAATGGACATATGAATTCAATACAAACTTGATTCAGCACAAGTTCAGAAGTTTTGAAGAAAATCTCAGTGATGTATCGACTCAATGTGTCGACACATGACTCGATGTGTCGACTCAATGTGTCGACACATGGACTGATACACAAAAATTTTTTTTTCTGGCATGCTGAAGTATCGACACATGGAAATCAAGTGTCGACACATGAATAGTGAAGTGTTGACTCAAGGCCTGAGACCAAACAAAAGACAGAACGCGATAATTTCAAGGTTTGGTCATGTGTTGACTCAAGAAGAACATTTGTCGACCTAATGTGTTGACACATGAAGAGGAAGTGTCGATACATGTAGTTCTGACAATAGTAACGGCTAGTTTTCTGAAGAACAGAACTTCCCCAAAATGTTTGTAACGGCTAGTTTTTCCTCTCCAACGGTCTCTGACAGTCATTTAAGGTTTGGAGAGCTATATAATCAACACAAATCAAATGGGGAGGCAATCCTTTGAAAAGAAAAGTTCCATATACCTTAAGGATTCATATTTTGAGAGAGTTGAGCCTTCAAGTATCCAATTTCAAAGAGAGCTTCCAAGTCCACAACATCAAGCTTCATTCAAAGGCTTCAACAAATTGAAGACAAGCTTCTTCAACATCATCCAAGAGCTTCAAAGAGATATTTGCTTTATTTTAGAAAGCTTTCATTGTTTCTTTATTTCAAACTCATATTTCTTGTAAGGGTTCTTGGTTAGCCTATTGTAAAATCAGGTGAGGTTATTGGTAAGCCTTGGAAAACCAATTAGGTTGGTGGTTAGCCCGCAAAACCACTAAGGTTCTTGATTAGCCCGGAAAACCAAGGGAGGTTGTTGGTTAGCCTTGTGAAAATCAATTAGATTCTTGGTTAGCCCATAAAACCAAGTGAGGTTTTGACTTGTGAGCCTTGTGAAAACAAGTTGGGTTTTGATTAGTGAGCTCAGAAAACTAATTGGCTGTAATCATTGGATTATAGTGAATTTCCAAGGAGATCTTGGGGAGTGGATGTAGGTGCCTTGGAGTGCACCGAACCACTATATATCTTTGTGTTTGTGATTGCTTGTGTGATTATTTTCTTTATGCATTTATTTTGTTAATTTCGCTGCGTATTATTTTGAAGCACACAAATACATTACCAAAACACAAGCATTGAATTGATTTAGCATATACTTGCTTTAGTTTATTTCAAATAGTTTGAAAATTTTATAAAACCCAATTCACCCCCCCTCTTGGGTTGCATCATCTCTGGGCAACAGAATGGAGGGAGATGATATTGAGGTTGAGGTAGAAGTCATGGGGCATAATCAACTTATGATAGAGGAAAAAGTTTATGATATCCCTGTGATTGAGGTGAATATAGGATAGATGAAAAATTGAAGGACACCCTTGTGAGCGAGGATGCTGAGGAGAAAGAAAAATCTGTGACTCTTTAACTTATCAAGAGGGTGAAAAACCAACCTACACTACAGAAGGCCTCATAAATGTCAGCAAATTCTGCTTTTGAAATAGGTCAACCCAAAAAAAAAGATGAAGATAGTGGGCACATCTCAGCCTGATGAATCAAATTTGAATATTCAAATTAAAGATGATGAAATTTTGATCAAATCGCTGAAGCGGTAGCTCAGTTGGTAGAGGCCTTGCCTCACTACCAATAGGTCGCGGGTTTGAGGCATGATCTCGCAGGTATCTCGATTAAATCAAGGAATTTTCTTGGGACCTACGATAGTTGATGTGAGTGAGAGGTCAGAGTCTCTCCTTTTATCCCCGTTTTATTAGCGACGTCTTAGTGGTGTCAGGTTGACATACTCACCATTAGGTGGGAAGAGACTACAAAAATCCGAGCATCTGAATCGAACATTACCTAGTAGGGTGGGGGTCTGCGGGGACAGCTACACCAGGATTTATCCTCCCTTTTCTTTTTCCTTACAAAAAAAATTAATCAAAATCTTTTTGAAAGAAAAGATCAACTCGTAAGTTATATCTATTTTTTCTATTATGTTTGCTACTTTATGGTAAAAAAAGTATAATATCCTTTATATTTATTAAATCCAGAGAGGTCATCTACACCAATAAATTTGTAGGTACTATCACAATAAAAAATCTTTTCGATCTGCTAAATAATGACATGATAGTTGATAATGTAAGTAATGGAGTATTACTTTATTTTGTTCTTATTCTTTATATATATTATGATATATTTTTTAATAATTCTTATATTGATTTTCAGAATTGTATGAAATCATATTACTTATAATTAATCAGTTTATATTGCATTGCTAGATAATTGATGCCGGGTAAGAGTTCATTACAAATAATTGGATAGAGTATCCGGAAAGATATCATAAGTATATAATTGCACCTGTAATAATCTCCAACATGTGCCTGATATCAGTATCACCATTTCATGAACTTACTAGAATAGTCAGGAATATAATATTTGATAGAGTCAGTGATGAAGATAAGAAGGAATTTCGGTTTCTTTTCACCATCATCAACTCAGACAATTCTCACTGGTACCGGTTGTGGTTGACATGCAAAAAAAGATATTGATACATCTGAATTCAATAAAATACAATTCCAAGTATAAGTGAATGCAAGGAAGTGGCACAAGATACTCGGACCAATGTTTCATATATTCTGTGACAATGCTGAGGTGAAGAATTGGTCCATGCGAGAGATTGCTAAATGCCCTTCCCAACCTACAGGATCACTAGACTACGGATTATTTTGCTTTAAATATATGGAATTCCTTACTTGTAGGGAATGGATAAGCCTAATACTTGGGATTTCATAGAAAAACATATAAGTGTATACTAGTGCCAATTAGCAGTAAGATTATTGAGAGAGAGCTTGAATCAGAAGATTGATAGTATTGTTAAAAATTAGCATGTAAAAGCAAATTTTTTTAATGTACTTGTTCTATTCAATTCATGCACTTCTATAATATGTTATAAAAATTTGTAATTTAATTGATGTTTATATTTTAAGCATTATTCTCAAAGAAAAATTCTATAATTCATTCAAATAGTAATGTTTTAAATGGATGTTTTTCATTATATGAAGTTTTTGTATTTTTGATATTATGTTTACTTCCAGAATGTCAAATTTTTTCATTGATGTGATGATGGTATATAGGAATATTATGTTTCTTCACAATATGTCGTAGTTTTTGAATTTGGGTATCATAGTTTTTAAACTTAGATGTCGTAATACTATTTCAGGATATTTGATTGATCTTATAGCATCCGTGATAATTTTTGACATTGTGGGAGTCATAAACCAAGCCATGAAAGACATGTATTATAGGTAGAAGTGGTTAGAAATTTTTATTTTATATTTTCTGCATGGGTATCATAAATTTTTAATTAGGATGTCGTAGTTTTTAAACTTTGATGTTGTAATACTATTTCAAGATATTTGATTGATCTTATAGCACTCGTAGTAATTTTTGATACTATGGAAATCATAAACCAAGCCACGGATGACATGTATTACATGTAGAAGTGGTTAGAAATTTTTATTTTTTATTTTCTGTATGGATGTTGTAGTTTTTTAACTTGGGTATCATAGCTTTTGAACTTGGATGTCGTATATTGTTTCAGGATATTTGATTGATCTTATAGCACCCGTGATAATTTTTGATACTATGGGAGTCATAAACCAAGCCACGGATGACATGTATTACAGGTAGAAGTGGTTATAAACTTTTATTTTATATTTTCTACATGGGTGTTGTAGTTTTTTAACTAGGGTGTCGTAATACTATTTCAGGATATTTGATTGATCTTATAACACTCATGGCAATTTTTGATACTGTGGGAGTCATAAATCGACCATGGATGACTTGTTTTATAGGTAGAAGTGGTTAGAAATTTTTATTTTATAATTTTTGTATGGATATCGTAGTTTTTTAATTAGGGTATCGTAGTTTTTGAACTTGGATGTCGTAACTTTTGAACTTGGATGTCGTAATACTGTTTCAAGATATTTGATTGATCTTATAGAACCCATGGCAATTTTTGATACTGTGGGAGTCATAAACCAAGCCATGAATGACATGTATTACAGGTAGAAATGGTTAAAAACTTTTATTTTATATTTTTTGCATATGTGTCATAGTTTTTTAACTAGGGTATCATAATTTTTGAACTTGGATATCATAGCTTTCGAACTTGGATATCATAATATTGTTTCAGGATATTTGATTGATTTTATAGCACTTATGGTAATTTTTGATATTGTGAAAGTCATAAACTAAGCCACGAATAACATGTATTATAGGTAGAAGGGAATAAAAATTTTTATTTTACATTTTCTGCATGGATATCATAGGTTTTTAACTAGGATGTTGTAGTTTTTATATTGGAGTGTCGTAATACTATTTCAACTATTTTGAATAATCTTATAGCATCCATGACATTTTATGACACCATGGAAGTCATTATTCAGAACATTGATGATGAAAAGTTCTATTAGGAGTAGTTATTTAATTTACTTTCTTGTTTCATGATAGGATATTCTAATTTTGTAAATGGAGTTATCCATTATATCAAGAGGTATCATAATTCTATTTTGCTGTTTTACTCTTTGAGCACTTAAAGTAGTACTAAAATTAATATTTGAAATAAGAAGATTTAATCACATGTCCAATACATCCTGTTTTAAATTTCTCTGGATAATATAAATATACACAGGACTACGAAAATTTAGTATTTTATATCCTCTCCTGCGTTAGTTGACTGCATACATAAGCATCTAATTTATCTAAAAAGGATCGAAAGATGGTATAGTGGGTTCAATTACTTGTTATGTTACTTCTACTACAATATGGAAAGTCTGCCTCTTGCTTGTACTACTTCTTTCATTTTGTACAGGAGTATCAACGGAAGCTTGATCTATATTTTTCCTTGATCTCTTTGACTTCTTGACTTCACTTTTAATCCTATTCTTTCTTAGATGACATTTCATAGTAAGCTGGTCAGGATCTTGGATTGGAAGTTATGTGCTTTGCTTAGCTGCACAATTAGCATCTACAGCTCTTCTGAATAATGGTGTAAGATCTTTTATCATTAAATTAAATGTATCTTCAGACATGGAGACATTTCTGCAAACTTCATCATCCGATGACTCATCAAAGTATATCTATGATCAATAAAATATAATAGTTGCATTAGGATTTTATGACATATGATAGGTTTATATAAACATAAAATAAGACATCTGAATTTAAATAATTTCTTGACTACGTACCATGATTTTTGCGTGATTTTATCATAAAATTGAGTATTGCATTCAAAATCATCGAATTGGTATTTTATATCCTTGCACCATCTATTCAAGAAGTACTTATCTGGGATACGAATTGCATCGCTTTAATGAAAAATCAATAAGGCATGCTTAAACAGATAACCCTTGTACTGAAAGGATCTACATTAGCATTGAACATCCTTCAAGATTTTGTCATATGAAACCTCATAATTTTTTATAATCTTCTTCTTGATTCCATCAACTTCAATTCTTTCAAATGATTTTACAGAATATACATCACAGTTGTCAACTTCTTTAACTAATTTAGCATTTGATGCAACCGTTTCAAGGATCTCATTCTGAAATTTTTTTGAATATGCACCTTGTATATTTTTCTGCTGCTTGTCTCTTAAAGGAGAGGATGTCTTTAGAAAAGTATTTATTTGTAATGTTTTATTGTCTTCCTCATTTTCTGTTTCATATCTTTTCTCCAAGGTATCTTCGTATTTATCAATGAATTCCTTGAGTGTAGTCTTCGAGTTTATAAATCCATCAAAGAAATGATTGATGCTCTCACTCATTTGTAAAGTTGACATCCATGTTCATAAATATTCAAAAAATAAAAGCATTAAAAATATAAAGTTTGTTAAAAAATTATAAAAAATGAATATTAATCAATCATAATGACTAATAAATCTACGAAAAATATATCCTTAAGATAAACTGGAACCCATTCACCCCGACATTTATAAATGTCATTAAACCAATATATAGCCTTGCATTCTTCATTAAATATGCCCACATTTTCTCGAAAGATACTAAGGTAACTGAATCATATATTGCCTCTTCAAACTCAACCATAAATTTGGGATTTGCAGTACAAATATGGCCAATCTTTTTAGGAATCTTCTTCAATATATGCCGAAGATAAAATCTATGTCATGCATTGAAAAAAACATCCCTAACAGTAGCCTCGATTACCTTATCTTGATCAGTTATGATGGCATTAGGTGGTTGACCACCATTTATATCCAGCCATGATTAGAATATCCATTTAAATGTCTTAGTCCTTTCATCTGATAACAATGAACAACTAAGCAATGTGAACTGTCCATGATGGTTCACTCTGATAAATGAACAAAAAGATATTTGATATGTATTTATCAAAAAGGCTGAGTCAAAAGCCAACACATCACTAAAGTAAGTGCTTACCAATCTTGACCTCGGATGGTTCCAAAAGACAGACCTGAGCTGTCCATTATCATTCAGGTCTAAAATATAAAAGAAATTTAAATTTTTTACTTGCATTTGTGTGAAATGGATTACCATTGATTATGCATCTCTTTCTTTCAGCTGACTCTGACGTTTTCGACAGATGAAATTATGAGCATCATTTTCTGTGAAATCTAATTATCTTCTACCCCCTTTCCTTCTAGCCATGGCAGAGTATATTTGATTTATGAGAATATTCATGGCATGTAAATTACTGATTTTTGTCTTTTTTGGTATGCTGATCTTCCTATGAGACCGTAGATAACCAGCTGATGATATAGATAGCTCATGATTATATTCTAGAAAAACATCATCTAATATCCACTTATCATTTTTAGAATTTAATTTTGTTTTTGTCGAAGCCTTACAATCAATTTTGCCAGCATCCCTAGGATTCATGGAGTTATCTACTTTTCTAAATTTTCTTTGCCTCCAACATGCCAGGTGCTTGAAGCATATTTCTTTGTTGTTGGACTTACTATACACTGTTGTGATTCCAAAACTTACTCTCCTTACATATCCATTGTATAAATTATATACATCATTTGCAGAATTGAACTCCATTCCAATTTCAAGATCAACAAACTAGTTCTCTGCATTCGGGATGATAAGAGAAGGTGCATTCTTGTGAACAACACTAGCAACCTCATCCAAATGATCATCTTCAATTTTTCCAGATTTCTAATTTCAACACTGTTGCCGATCTCGCCGCCGCGCCTGTAGCTTCAGAGCTAGTGACTTGATCAGGCCGTCTCGCCTCGAGGTCTCCGGACTCCCGATCCTGCAAGACAAGGTCAGAAACCCTGGCCGGGGATCCCGGCGAGAGGGCTCCGACGGTCAAGTTAGAAAACGGCGAGATGGAACAGAGTCTCCAAGGTGGGCCCCTCCATGAGTCCCAGGCTTAGAGATTCTATTTGTAAAGAAGGTATCAGGAAGAATAGAAATTGGGTCAGGTTCCTCCACCGAGCTTGCGCCAAGGGATCCCTCTCGGGATCTTGGATCCTTCTCTTGGTGTCTTTCCTTTTCCCGGCCCTTTTTTCCCCTTACCTAGTCGTCCGCTCTTCCCATCCTTTTATCCATCACGTTGCCTCCGGCTTCCCGCCCCTGGGAGGCTCCCTCTCGCTTTCACCTCCTTCTCTCCCTCTCTTTCTCCTTTCCCCTTTGGGTCTAAGAACCCGGCGGCCTCCTTGTCTTGCTTGCCGAGCCTAGCGAGGAAAGGGTAGAGGGAGGACGCTGGCCAGACCTTGGGACCGGGCGCGAGCGCTCTCTTTTCCAGGCACCGACAACGCCCGTTACCGGATCCTGTCTTGCTAGGACTTCGCTTCTCGGCTGCGGAACCTGTCGGGCTGATGTAAACGAGGTTTCGCGCATTGCTGTCGACCGTACCGGCGCTCCTCTCGGGGTGCGGCGTGCGCTGCTCGAGGGGCGGTCTCGGAACTCGTGCTTTTGCTCCTCGACGGCCTCACCACGCGGGGTAGCTGGCCTCGACTGAGGTGGACCCCTCTTGGGCGGATACTTGGCGAAGGAGCAGCAGAGGGCCCAGCTCGACCTCGGCCGAGGTGGCACCGTCTCAGGGCGCCACCCGGCGAGGGAGGAAGGGGTCGCCGGCTTCGGCCGAGGTGGACCCCTCCTGGGCGGACACCTGGCGGAGCGGCAGAGAGGCGCTCGACTTCGGCCAAGGTGGAACCCTCCTGGACGGACACCTGGCGAAGGAGCAGCAGAGGGCCCGGCTCGACCTCGGCCGAGGTGGCACCATCTCAGGGCGCCACCCGGCGAGGGAGGAAGGGGCCGCCGGCTTCGGCCGAGCTGGACCCTTCCTGGGCGGACACCTGGCGGAGCGGCAGAGAGGCGCTCAACTTCGGCCGAGATGGAACCCTCCTGGGCGGACACTTGGCGAAGGAGCAACAGAGGGCCCGGCTCGACCTCGACCGAGGTGGCACCATCTCAGGGCGCCACCCGGCGAGGGAGGAAGGGGCCGCCGGCTTCGGCCGAGGTGGACCCCTCCTGGACGGACACCTTGCGAAGGAGCAGCAGAATGGCGCTCGACTTCGACCGAGGTGGACCCCTCCTGGGCGGACACCTGGCTGAGCGGCAGAGAGGCGCTCGACTTCGGCCGAGGTGGACCCCTCCTAAGCGGACACCTGGCGAAGGAGCAGCAGAAGGGCGGACACCTGGTGAAGGAGCAGGTTGGCCCGGCCCGACCTCGACTTCGGCCGAGGTGGACCCCTCCTGGGCGGACACCTGGCGAAGGAGCAAGTTGGCCCGGCCCGACCTCGACTTCGGTCGAGGTGGACCCACATCTGACCTTGCTGGACCGTCCCCGTTTTATCAAAAAAATTCCACATGGCTCGAATCACGCCTGGCGGAATCTGAGACATGCCACGTCATTGTAACGGCCGTAACAAACACCATATATAAAAATATCTGCAAAAAAATTATAAACATTGATATACATAGTTTTAGATGACAATTTATCTACAACATAATAAATAATGCATTATGCATTGTATAGAATATGACACGACAGTGTGATAAAACGAGCATAGAACTAAATATTTTTTACAAAGATATTTGAACTTATGACACCCTAATTCAAAAATTTATGACATCGTAGTTAAAAGATTATGATACCCAATCATAAAATATGAAACTAAATATATTAACCCCTACTACCAGGAGAACCTATTACTTGTGGACTGAGTTATGATTCCTAGGATGTCATAACATACTATGGATGTAAAAGGATCATAAATATATGCTGAAATAGTATTATGACATCCCAGTTCAAAAACTATGACATCCCTACATAAAATCATAAATGGGATATTTTGATCATCTATAATAAAAGTATTTCAATATGCATTGCTGATATATGACACCTACATTATAATAAAATGCTTATGAGAAATCTTCAGTATCAAAAACTTCAAAACATGAATAACTCGGTACAAAACAGAAAATGAAAGCTTTTGTCCTCCGTCATAGGACATTTCAACTATGCATTGGCTTGAATAAGATTGTTAGATTATGATAAAAAGACCAGGAGGACAAAATATTTCTAAAAAACGAGTTTTCAATGAACGACACTCTAGTTCAGAAGTTACGATACCTTAGTTAAAAGATTATGACACCCGATCATAAAATATGAAACTAGGTATATTAACCCCTACTACCAGGAGAACCTATCACTTGTGGACTGAGTTATGACTCCTAGAATGTTATAACATGCTATGGATACAAAAAGATCACAAATATATGCTGAACCAATATTACGACATCCCAGTTCAAAAACTACGATATCCTAATTATAAAACTACGACATCCATGTACAAAATCATAAACCGAATGTTTTGATCCTCCGTAATAGAAGTGTTTCAATATGCATTGCCAATATATGACACCCACATTGTAATAAAATACTTAAAAATTTTCAGGATTAAAAACTTTGAAACATAAACAACTCGGTACAAAACAAAAAATGAAAGCTTGTCCTCCATCATAGGACATTTCAACCATGCATTGGCTTGAATAAGATTGTTAAATTGTAATAAAAAGACCAGGAAAAAAAAGTTCTAAAAAAGAGTTTTCAAGGAACGACGCAATAGTTCAAAAGTTATGACACCTTAGTTAAAAGATTACGATATCCGACCATAAAACATGAAACTAAATATATCAACACCTGCTACCAGGAGAACCTATCACTTGTAGACTGAGTTCTGACTCTTAGGATGTCATAACATGCTACGGGTGCTAAAGGATGACAATAATATACTAAAATAGTTTTACAATATCCTAGTTCAAAAGTTACGATATCCTAGTTGTAAAACTATGAATCCCTGCACAAAATCATAAACCAAATATTCTGATCCTCTGTAATAGAAGTGTTTCATTTTGCATTGTTGATATATGACACCCACATTGTAATAAAATGCTTTTGAAAAAACTTTGGTATAAAAAATTTCGAAACATGAACAAATCGATATAAAATAGAAAATGAAAACTTTTGTCCTCCGTCATAGAACATTTCAATCATGCATTGATTTGAATAAGATTGTTAAATTGTGATAAAAAAGATCAGGAAAAAAAATATTTCTAAAAAAAAAGTTTTCAAGGAACGATACCCTAATTCAAAGGTTACGATACCCTAGTTAAAAGATTACGATACTGATCATAAAATATGAAACTAAATATATTAACCCCTACTACCAAGAGAACCTATCACTTATGGACTGAGTTATAACTTATAGGATATCATTATATGCTATGGATGCTAAAGGATGACAATAATATGCTGAAACAGTATTATGATATATCAGTTCGAAAACTACGATATCCTAGTTATAAAACTGACTTCCCTGCACAAAATCTTAAACTATATTTATTATCCCCTCCTACCAAAAATACCTATCACCTGTGGACTGAGTTATGACTTCCAGAATGTCCTAAAATTTCATGGATGCTAAAGGAGTTTATATGGTTTCCTACATTATTAACTTTCTCCAACTACCAAAATAATTGGTATAATAAAGCAACCATAAAAAGAAAACTAAACAAGATTCTATGAAAGCTTGTTTACTTCATGACATTTTGTGTTGAAGTTATAGAAAAAGTATTCGATGATTTATTCCAACTCCAGATCAAAATAGAGCACTTTTGCAGAGCGAGGAAGAAACTTATATTAACATTCAAAAGTTAATTCCTGCGACAGGACTTTCAAGTACATTTCAGAACAAGAAAAATTCTTCCTTCAACCTTTGACTGATTTCTTGGACCAAAGCCAGAACATATTTTAGACTGAAACGTTTACCATAATTCAAGCAAGATGACAGAAAAAGCATGTGCTAGAGGAAAAGAGTATTTTGATCCGTACAAATAATTCAAAAAAAAGCTAAACGATAATTAATGAATGTGGGGTTCAACTTTTAACCTATTATATGCCCCATCCCGTTAAGTCAGTTAAAATACACATAGATCAATTAAAAAAAACGGTGCAAGCCATGTTGGATTTCCTGCACTGCACTCAGTGCACAAAGACTTGCTCCACAACCTAAACCCAAGCCCGATCATGAGGGAATCAGAATAGCAGCAATACAGGATGTTAACGAATCAGTAGAACACTAAAAGCAAGGATGGAACAAACTGGCTATCCCTCATAATCGAAATACACCACCGACGGTAACAAATTACAAGCCCAAAATATCATTTAATACAATCTCGATAACATATGATCTATTGAGATGTCAATGGTGAGACAAATAATGCAAGCATGCTTCGTAATCAAAATTTTGCTGCTATTAGGTTGATAGAAAATCTTAATAGAGGCCTTACTACCATGGCCGCGCAGAACCTATTAACGAACTAAAATGAAAATTTGAGAGAGCTGTCTGTATTTCAGTCACCTATCGCCTCCAACAAGAGACTCGGTTAGCTTTCCTTGCACGAGACCTTCCTCTCTTGAGTGAAACCAACAAGAAAATTGCCACCTACACTGTAAATCACCTTTAGAAGAAGAAGAAACAGCCCGTCTCGACTCCATGAAAGCTGTGGAGTCGATTTTTGCCGTTCGGGAATCTTCACAGCCGTAATAGATCACCAGCAACCCTTCTCTCACCTTTCCTTCACCCTTTTTTCCCCTTTTCTTTTCTCTCGCTCAGTGTTCTGATTTCTGAATTGACCGCCTCCATAGATCACCAGCAACCTTTCTCTCGCCTTTCCTTCGCCCGCCCCCCCCCCCCCCCCCCCACCATCCTTTTTTTCTTCTTTTCTTTTCTCTCGCTCCATCTGGCTAGCGTTCTGATTTGACCGCCCAAACCACACTGATGGACCAATGATACCGCCCAAACCAAACTGATGGACCAATGATACAGTTCGACGAGCCTCAAACTATCAACAAGCCCCAGCCCCACATTTTCTCCATAAATGACATTGTATCAAAAAAATTCTCAAGATGCATAAACAAAAGATAAAAGAAAAAACTATGATTATTGCCCCTATCACTAAAATGAACTAATCCAAGACAGCAAGCAATTGCCTGACCAAACACCCAATTAACAGATCAGGAAGCCCAAATAAAGGCTGAAAACAACTGTAGTAAACTAAAAAACTGCTGAACTAGCAATTATTTAACACGCAAGGATGAGCCCATCATATTGAGCAAAATTGCAGAAAGAAGCAATGCAACATCATGCTATAAATAAGACACGTTCATGAGTGAATATGATGATCAAATAGATTGCAAGTGCATGCAAAAAAATAACATGGCATAACCACGAAAAATCTGCTTAGCAGTTTACAGAACTTCCCAAACACGTCCCTAGAAAACAAGCCTACAGAGTGAAAATAACAAAGAGAGAATCAGAATGGTTCACGTCCGAGAGGTCTCTAGGATGAAATTTTAAGACCGAGGCTTCTCTTTCTTTTCCTTGAAGAGTGCCAGTAGCGACACACCAGAAACCTTCACAACCTTGAACCTTACTCCAGGAATATCACCAACAGCATGACCCTTCCGTCCAAATCCAGCAATCAACACTTCATCCTGAAAAACATACCGTGTCTTAGTGACAATTTCCACAAAAGAAAGCAATAACTGAAAAGAACGAACCATAACATTAACAGTTAAAAAACCTGGTTTTTATGAGCTGTTTGTGTAGATTGCCTAAGCAATATTGTGGCTATAATTTGAATACAAGTTTCCGTAAAACTTACATTTTCTTCAATGAAGTTTAAGCAACCATCATTTGGCACAAAGGCTGCAATTTTCTTTCCATTCTTTATAAGCTGAACTCTGGCACATTTTCGGATAGCAGAGTTGGGCTGCTTGGCTTCAATGCCACTGGCAAAAGAGATCCAGACTTATATATTCAAACTTCCAAACAGCAAACAGAAAGTCACAATAAACAGTAAACGTATATATGCATATATGTGCATGTGTGCGCGCATTACATATATCTATCTATGTATCTATCTATGAGTATACATATGTATGTATGTGTGTGTGTGTATGTATTTATATATGTCATACATCTTCTCAAGGACAATGCCCTTGGCATGTGAAGAACCAGCAAAAGGCTTCTTCCACTCATTGCCAAGATGGCTTTTCTTGTATGCTTTGTCTGCCCATCTTTGCCTCCTCCTGTGGGTTTTGAGCTTGCGAGCAGCTCCCATACCACGAGTCTTCCTGTTATAGAGGAGTCCAGAATTAACACATGATCAAAAAACAAAAAAAATAATTCTCTCATGTACTCCTGTTCTCTCATATAGATTGTACAGAACATTAGTATTCAAGTCATAAACCAAAAAATATATGAAGTATTGATGGGTAAACGACCTATAACATGCTCATGGAATGACCTCTAATGCTACGACAAGTTCCAAGTAATTTGCACCATCAGTAACACCTGACAATTTGTCCCTAATGATAAAGCCGACAAAACAACTTCCTTATCTCCCTTGGAATTGAAGCTAGCTACAATCACATTATGGGAAAATCATGCCAAGGACTTAATTGCATGCACAGCAGTGAATATCATTAAAATTGATGTCCATTTTTAAAGAGAATACATAAAAAAACATAGAAAAATTACTCAATGATGGCCACATTTAATGATCACCATACATGCATAGCTGTACCATATAAAACACCGATAAGTTTCACATCTATTTCTGGCATTTTTGGGTAAAAATCTACCTTTCAGAAAGCACCAACAGAGGACCCAAGGTATGGGGGGAACCCACAAATGAACGAAGTTTTCAAAATAGATAACAATTAAAGTTATCATGAAGAACACAGATCAATAGTTGCAAATCTTATTTTACATGAAAACTATATAAAAATATTCCTAAGCATCAACATCAATTATATCAAATATCCAAATTGGTATGAATCAACGAATGATATTATAAAGTCAAACCAATATATTGCATCACAAAAATCTGGGGATAACTGGACAAGTAGATGAAAATTAGCAATTGCATTTCTCACCATCAAATCTTCCCTGTATGCACATGATCACAGACAAATAGCAACTCCATGATATCTATATCAATTTATTTCGCAAAATCATTTTCAATGCCACAGATCCCAGTTCTCAAATCATGACTTCTTTTCTACGCAATTCTTTTCAATGTTTTTTTTTCATTTAGTTTATGAACGATTACGGTTCAAAGATTGACGAGAAAACCAGATGTAATATATAATCGCACATGACACTACAAGACGAGGCCGTCGGCAAGAGCGAATCGTATTAGGGTTTCTAGTTATAAAAAACTTCAACATCCCCGGGATTACCAAACCCTACATCCGCAGTCCACCAAAACAAATTGCGCGACACTAATACCATATTCCAAACTCTCGGAAACGAACATTTGAAAAAAAAAAAAAAAAAAGAAAACCAATGACGACATCGAAGGTAGAGCTCGGATTTAAGTGTTCTTGGGAGCACTCACCCCATCTTGATCGAAGGCTTGCGCTCTCCTCGCTCTCTTCTCCCTGCCTGTGTTTGGGCTACCAGCGGCGGAGGCTTCGGGAGAACAGCGAAGAGGTGAAACCCTAATCAGCCGTGTTATATGGCGGGAGTGGGAGGGTATTTCCGTCATTTGAAGATATTATGGTTTGCGGGAAGTAATCGGGTCGGATCGGGAACAGAAGATCCATTTAAGTTTGTCTTAATCAAAAAATTATTTTTTCCCCCACTTCCTTGTGCGTGAACGAACCAAAACATTATTTGGAACCACATCTACGTTTCTAATTCGATAACATATCAATGTAGCTTAAAGTAACTAATGTTAGCATGCACTGATGTTATTAGGTATTAGGCTGTTGGCCCATGTTTGTCTTATTTATTTAATTCACGCCATTATCTGCATCAGGCATGTTTGTTGCAACGCATGGATGTCTATTTCCAATCATATTGAAGACATGGTGTTATTGTTTATGTATTAGAAGAAGCATAATCCAATCTGACTTAAGTTAAAAAGATGTTAATGATATTATATTGACTAGTAGGTCCTTTTTTTTTTTGCGTTATTTATATATCCATTCTTTCCGTGGAACATATATAAGCTAGCAAAAAGGATATTATGTATTGATGGACCATATCAATAGACCAACCTGCAGGCCAATTTGTTAGCTTTTGGTTAGGTTGTCACCGTGGGTTTGGTCTTATTAGAGGTCCTTTCAAATACTTGGATGAAACCCATTGCCATCCCTAGGTAGCACAAACAAGGCCTCTTCCTTTTGTGGATACATAGCTTAGAGAGTTTGTCATAGAAACTTAGAATAGTAGAAATTTTCTTATTAAATTTGAACAAAGTGGCCAAAAATGATATGAACTTGAGCTGAGCTGCCTGATTACTATAACGTGAATTAGTGTAGCCCTAAAATGGAGATCGTGCATTCCATCTTTGTGCCACCCCGAAATAATTTTAGTCACGTTTTGGACACGTACTGCAGGTGGGTGCGTTTAGATACAGACGCAATACGGCTAGCTAGTTTTTGAACCCCCACCCCCTCCTCCCCAGCTATTGGTGCAATACAGAAGTGGTCCATATGCAGGATTAGTTGGGGTATAAGGATTTATGATGTCAATCCTAAATAGTTGGATAAAAGGGCAGCAGGTAATGGAGTTATAGTGTAATGTAGAAGGTTGGATGGTTGTGGGGTTATGCGCAAGGGATCCAATGGATATTGGACTATACGCACAACAACACATCGAAGTATTGAATGTGGTTGTTTACCTTGACTTTTTTCTTGTTATTCATGGGAGTATTTTTCACCCAAGCACATGACACTTCCACTTAGGATTGAAACCGGATTGGACATGAATCAGAAATCAGTATATTCAGGTCCATCTTTGTTTTATTTAACGAATACGAACATGGATATGAATATTAGTCAAATATTAAAGCTCATATCCATATTTAGTTTAAATGGATACAAATACAAATCGGATACCAAAAATATGAATGTCAACATGGATATAAATTTGATGATTAAATTTTATGGTTACAGAATTAAATATATTACTAAATAAATGATAAATCAAGTATATAATATATTAATATAATTGTATATTTTCTTTAAAAATTAAAAAATATTTTTAAAATTATATATAATTATAAGTAGAATAAAATGTTTGAATACGGATCGACTAGTTGTCTATTCATATCCATATCCATTTTTCTTGGATAAATATAAATATAAATATGGATATTAGTTGGATGCTCAAATTTATATTCATATCCGGATAGATTTGGATATAAAAACAGATCCAATCGGATATTATCAATAAAACTGTCACCCCTATTTTCACCTCTAAACAATATTAGGTTGGAAACCAATTCATAGCCATGATTTGTCATGGTTCCATCATTTTCATGCTGTTCATAAGTAGTTTTAGAAATTCTATGTAGGCAGGCGTTGTAGGTGGTGCATCTCTTCTGCACTGCGGCAAAATGATCGAGGTAGGCTTATCTTTAACCTCAATCACTACAGTCAATAAGATGTTCCCTGCATGTTGATAAAAAGTGTACTTGAAACTTAATCACCATGATTTCATTTGCTAGGGTGCTCTGGTGCACTTCACTACCATATGTTTGGACTGACGGATGTATTCTGATTGATATCTGGAGAGAGTAATGGCAAAGCAAGATGTTATCTTTCTTTCTTTCTTTTTTTTTGGTAAAAAAAAAATGCTATTCTTGCATTAGAGTCAAGGAGTACAAAAATTATATAGATGCAGTTTACAAACCTCTGTAATTAACACAAGCAAACATAGAGCAGTACAGTAAGAAAATATGGACGTTAAAAAGGTGAACACCACCCAAATAATTACAAAATCCATCAGTTCCTGATAGCAAAAGCAATAAGTAAAGGGATTTAAACATTTGAAGCTGATAATGATTGAGACAGTTGTAGTAGAAACTCCTAAAAGCATATGAATTAAGATTCCAGAGCTTGATTGTTGTTGGTTCCTCCATTCATTTGAAAAATAAGGATAGTTTTCTATTGGCTGCCCTGTAGTGAAACAGCATTGTATTTGGTAATGATAATATATAAGAAGACTAGTATTGATGTTCTCTGCTGAAACAAGAGCTCCTCTGTAATAGAAACTAGCTTCCAGATTGAAGAATGAGCAGTGGTCCAAGGCATTTAAATATCATTTTTGTAGTAACAATGGTGTTGAACAGGTTTCCACAAAATACGGGCTGCTTTTCCATTGTGTAAGCAGTAAATAATCGACAACAGCAGCAAGCAATAGCAGGTTGAAAATAATAAAAAACATAGCCCATGATAGGTTGCTGACACAAAAATAGTAGATGATCCTTGTAGTGATACAACTTTGGAAAATACTGATAAGAGCCACCCAGAATCTTAATTGCATTATATGCATAGGCCAAATGATTATACAAGCCGCTTTTAATAAGATCTCATGATTCTTGATAATTTAAGCAATGCAAGCAACAGCAGACAATAGCAAGAGGGAAGAAATAACCAATCCAGCAAAAGAAGGTTTGTTGGCACATAACAAATAGATGTTCAACGCTGTTCCACAATTTCAGCAATGCAAGCAACAGCAGACAATAGCAAGAGGGAAGAAATAACCAATCTAGCAAAAGAAGGTTTGTTGGCACATAACAAATAGATGTTTAATGCTGTTTCACAATTTAAAAGATAACTGATAAGAGCCACCCAAAGTTGAAGTTACGTCATATCCATGGTCCGAGATACGATACAAGCCATGATTAGTATCATTTCCATAATCATAAAGTAACATACACCTGATACAGTTATTTTTCGTTGCTAACCACTGTTGTAACTAATCAGCCTGCACAAATTTTGTACGAATACTTGCGTACATCTTTGCTCCAGAACAATCCGAGTTGAGATTTACGTTTACCAAAAAATAAAATACTGAACTTGAAACGATAATAGAAGAATCGCATACACACAAGGAGGCCAGTTGTTTTCTTATCTCCCCTCTCTCCCTCTCTCACAAACTGCTGAGAACGATTTGCTATGCATTTTCATCATGTTTCACAGTGGGGGTAATTACACAACCTGAAAAAGAATAAGGTCTCTCGCTCTTTTCCTCACACCACGGAGCGGGCAAGGGAGAGATGTTTTAAGTGCTTTAATGTCAGGGGGACAAACAATATAAAAAAAACCCTTGTTAAATGTCAATGCACTAATTATTATGTGCAAATCACATCATCACGTGTCTCTGATAAACAAGAAATCAAGAAACTTGTGGGTTTTGCAAGAAGAATACAATTGCTCTAGCTGGAGCAGAAGTTGTTGGCCAAGAGGTATCAATCATTGAATTGTCCAGATATATCCAGGTCCATCACCTTAATATCAATCAACATTGACTCCATAAACTGCATCCCTGCCAGGGGTTCAAGTCTAGATTTACGAATATTTGCTTGTCCTTTTGACCTTGCATGCGCAAATTTAGAACTCGATGGGAGGCTGCATAAACAACGGCCGTTTAAAGTCGCTAACAATTACGTAATTGTTTGCAATTAAGACGGACAATGTAAGATGCAATCAATCAGTGTATGAAGCATTTGAATATGACCTGGTCATATAGAACGGACACCATATTACTTTGGACCCTTGACAATGTGCTTTGAAAAATAATAGTCTGCCATTGTCGGTGAAAGAACCCATCAAGGAGAAGAGATGAATATTATATCCCAAACATCAATGTAAAAGTGCTTGACGATTATAATGTTTAAAGACTGACTTCTCTGTACAATTGAAATACTCCCTCTCATTGTTCCTCTTATTATTTGAATCTTACACAAAGTCTATAAAACATACAAAATGTATGGGCAAAAATGAAAGCAGAAAAGGATGGACTTTGAAAATATTAAGGACAAACTTTTACGTGGATGAGTTGCTTCGATCATGCACAAACTCTACAAAAGAGGTGGTGGATGGATGTCAAAACTGCTAGAGTTTCTCTATGCTTTGTCACAACCATGCCCCCCAACCTGGAAACATCTGACACAAGCGATCCACATCTGTTGCATCCTGTATGAGTTGTTGGACCTGCATCAACGTACACAAACAAATGATAATTGAAAAAACAAGGAAATGAAATAGATGATAGAATAGGAGAAGTTGAGGTTTGATCGATCAAGGTTAAATGACGTGTGATTATGTAGCTGGTTCTGTATTAGTGGCAGGTTCTTTGTTCTTAGAAGTGTGATTACGTGGTTGATTCTGTATTAGTGGCAGGTTATTTGTTCTTAGAATCCAGATATCACTACGAGCACAATATAATAAACTCATAAAAGTATAAAATGTTTACAATTATACTGCTTTATTTTGATCCTTTGTTCAGAGGAAACTGAAGACTGGAGACGGTCATGACTCTTAAGCAGGTGTCTTACCATGATCATTTTCTATTTCTGTACTGTCATCTCATTCAATTTTGCCTTGCCATCATTGTGTAGGCCACATAATTGGCGATTTGCTAGGCCATAGTATTATAGGCAGTTTTCCTTTCAGACAGTCAAAAGTGTATCTACTATATGTTGGTAAAGCACTCTTGCCTCAGCTTTTCATAAAATGAAACCACATCATCATTCCATTTCAATTCATTCCAGATTCTAGGTGACACAACTCCCATCAAACTGATAGGTGGTTATTGAATAATTTGGGCTACTTCAGTAAAATTATGCACTTGTGCTTACCTCACGCATTACCACTCTGTTGCCTCATACTCACTAGGACTTGCAGTAATAACTCGTACCTAATGTAGACAACACCTAAAGGCTTTAACTCATAGTGCTTGTGAGAAATTGTGTATGCTTCTCTTTCAATCAAGCACTCATGAGCAAAATGTTGTTTTTGAAAGGAACTATCATTACATTTTTGATTGATTGCAATCATGGTGCAACACCATTTCAGCTAGAGTTACTACCACAAGAGATTATCACGTGCAATGCAGGTGACTGGAAATATACAGCCTCCCAAGTGGATAATGCCACTCGGTAGTTTACACATGAATGGTAGAACAGATATAAGTGTTTTTATGCACTCAGTTTATCACTCTTTATGCAGAAAAAAATTATAAAAATGAGAACATGATTTCATGGTTCTCTCATCACCAATTTTGTTAAGAGCAAGGTTTTTATTCTCATTACTAGTACCCATATTAGTGATTTACCTCCAAGATATATGACTATGCTGACAAATAGGTGCTAGCACAGGAAAAGTGGGATGCAGTAGCATAGGTGTCCGTATGGAATAGAACCATGTGATTATTGGTGCAGGTATATTTCAGGTAATAATATGGTACAGCTGGTAAAGAACGATATAGTATGGTACGTCAATCCATTAGTTAGAGCCATATCTATTCATAATAGTTTCTTTTGGTTCAGTGATTCTCCACCATCTTTCTAAATTTCCTATATAGTTCCTATTAGTATCCACATAAATCTCTCACTTGTAATTGCTCATCGCTCTGTTATGTAGCCTTTTTTTGGATAAGTTTTCATCCTTAACACCAACAGCTTGCCTCAAATCAGTAATATCCACATGTTCTTTGTAAGCTGATAAAACATGAAGGGATCTTTCTTGACATAAATGCATTTTACTACTGGCCTAAGAAAGAGAGATATTGATGGTTGGGAAATGTCAGCTGAACACTAAAGACCATAGGCTGGAAGGATGATTCCTCATGCCTAATACATCTTAACATATAGCATCAAATGAAGCTTTATTTTAAATGAAAACTAAAATTTACATGTCATAGGCTTAATAGATCACCGAATCATGATAACATCAATTTGAAATCTTATAACTTAAGATGCACATCTCAATTCCCCCCCTTGGTTTTAAATATGCCATAGGCCCTATTTGGCATTGCTTTTGGAGGGCCAAAAAGCACTTCTTTGAGGGTTAGAAGCTTTTTTGGATGATTTTGAGGCATTTGGTAAGGTATTTGAAGCAGCTTTCTAGCTCCTCCAAAAACTGAAAAACGCCTACTAAGGAAAGCTCCAATTTGGAGCTTAAGGGCAAAAACTCCACTTGAGACAAGTCAGGCAGTTGTTTTCTTTTAGGCAAGAGCTCACCTGAGAGCCTTGATTGGAGTCCTGGAAATGGTTTTTTGAAAAAAAATTTAAAATTCATTTATTTTCATAATCATTTAAGTTGTTATCCTTGTATTGTCATAATTATGAAATTAAGGATTTTGAGTTTTAACTTTGTGATGATGATGAAAATCTACTCCCTCATTATCTATATTATATTACATTATGTTATACTATATTACAATACATTAAATTACAGTAATAATAGTATTATATCATCATCATCATTATTATATTACGATAGTCATATTATAATAATTATCATATTATTATAGCAAAAATAAAATTTTCTATTTATTATATTAATTAGATTAGGATATAAAAATAAATAATTATAAAACAAGAATACTCTGTAATAACAGTTTTTGATAATACAATCACTTAGACAAGTGAAAGTACTATGAAATCTCATTTATTATCATTTCCTTGATACCACGAGTCCTTTCTCACTGTGGAAATCAACGTGATGTTGCTATCAAAGAGCAAATAGCTTTTCATTCAAAGCTCTATTATTTAAAACTCTATAGATAAAAGCTCTGCCACCTACATTAATGCCAAACAGGGCCATAGTCGCCTCAAGATTTGACTGTATATGCATAGGCACTTTGGAGTTGATGCATGCATAAAAAAAACAGCCAAAATATTACCTGGCCTTGTACACTTCTCATTTCACCGCCTTCATAACCATCTAACTTTTCTTTAACACGTAATGTGGCACGTGCTGCATCCTTGTTTCCTTCATAAGCATCTTGTGAGCTCTCCAAGTATGAGTCTACATCATCATCACTTTCCTGCAAAGATAAAGGTCAAAAAGACTGCAGTAACACAGATACTAATCATGCCAGAAATAAATTATCAATTAAGATGAAGCACTTTCAGGATGATAAAGAAATTGAAATTTGCAATTGCCAAGCATGAACCAAGATGAAACTGAATATTAGAATCAATTTTACAGAACATAAACCAACTTTAATGGTAGACACAAGAATATCAGATGTGGTTGAATGATAATATGTTATTTATTTTAAATGCCTCGGTCAACACAATTTAGCATTTAAAACATCATAAACAATTTATGCCATAAGGAAATGTAAATTAAAATAACAAGAGAATAGTATCATCACAATAATTCTAATATACCTTTTGTTGATTTATGCCACAAGGAAATGTAAATTAAAATAACAAGAGAATAGTATCATCACAATAATTTATAATATACCTTTTGTCGCTGCAAAGCTTTAAGAGGAGAAAGAGCCCATTTATAAAGTGGATCATGAATAAAAACCTGCAGAATAGAGTAATAGACACACTTAGCTATCCAGAGGAAGTTACAGCTAAGCATATCTAATTATTCCAGGACAGTGATGGTTGCAATACTTCAATGATAGTAAGCAGTGCTTCCTTATTTGTCCTCATGACAGAGAGAGTTTCCTCACAACACCTTCTGAATACACCCTCCACCCCAGTAACCCCCATGCCATCTACTATCTCTCTTGTCAGACGAAACGGAACCTGCCAATAAGACAAAATGTGATACAAACATCTAAAACAGTATCCTTGTACAAACAGAACTATCTTCAGAAACTTGGAAAAAATGACAAAAGAATGTTGTCTATCAAAGGACAAACCCTCTCAGGCGTTTTAAGCATAAGTCCCTGTTCAAAGGCAACACCAAGATCGATGTGTACCACCTCCGTTGTATCTTCATCAATGAGAATATTCATTGAATGCCGATCTCCTAGCCCTACAATGTAACCTACCTGCACTCAAGCAATAAATCCCTATATACCATTACATCATGCCAATAGTGCATAAATATCAAGGTGAGGAAAACTCAATAACCACGCTTTCAGACAACTAAGGTTTACACTTATAAATACTGAAATGAAAGAAACAATGCTGAAAATGAAAAACCATAAAGCAATAATCCATGCTAAAAGAACCTTTACTGACCATTGAACTAGCAGCAACGCTTCTTGTATACGAGAGTCTTCTAACAAACCAATCAGCAGGCTGCATAAATCTCTCCAAAAAGAAGTAGTGCAACACCGGCCTAATGGAAGCATGGTATTAAAAATACCACCCCGGAGATTTTACATTGCTAGCTTAAGGAAGAAAAAAAATAAATTGTTATGATACCTGAAGTTGTCACAGACTCTGAGAAATGCTTTCCGCTTATCCTTCTCCTGTTCAAGAATCAACTTGTTTAGATGACACAACAATCATCCATGTCAAATTTTAACAAAGTGGTCATGTAACCATGACTTCGGCTCTTGCATGTGAAATGACAAACAACTTAGTTTAATGATTAAGAAAAAAAAAGAACCCCCCGTCTTTGATTTGCTTGCTTGTCCATCATTAATCTATTATCAGAATGATTAGTTAAACTATTTTGTATCTGATAATCAAGCCTGCCCTGAAAGGATTACATATTTCTTGTCCAAACATCCCCATTTCTGGATTCACAATAATACAAGACTGCAGGCTTTAAGTTTTATATAAAACAACAGTTCTGCTTAATACACATCTCAAACAGAAGATTGATAGTTATAGAACTTACACCGGTCATATGCTCCCTGCATCGAAGAAATGACCAGTCTCCTATCCCATAGCGTCCATGCGCCCCTCCATTCCTCGTGCTGAAAGAGTGAACATGTGACATGTAGATTAAATATTGACAAAAATGTAGCTCCATAGTATAGCATGGTTGAATATAACAAACCTTCCTAAAAGATATTCACCAAGTGGAACAGTACGATCAACCCACTCAACTACACCAGCACTGGGTGTAAATGGAACTACCTGTTTCAAGGAGAGATAATTAAATAAATGAGGATTATGCAAAGTGTCAAAGAGCACTGGAAACTTTCATACAGTCAACATGAAGGCACTTCTAGACAAACACAAGCACAAAAAAACATAGACCACAAATGCAATGCATGCTACATAGTGTAGCAGCAAAAACATAAAAATAAAAGTGAAGTGGGGTATTGGAAGGTGGGCATGGAAGGGGAGAAGGGAATTGAACTTTGGGGTCTGATCAGGGCAAGCAAAAACAGGAGTTTATATTTCCAGTTTTACCCATTTAGAGAAAAAATACATATAGGGCTTGGGCATGGGAATTAATTGGTTTCCCATCAAATGCAGAGTAACGCACAGCTAAACTAATACTTTTTAGTAAATGTCCACAAAGATACACAATAATAAGACTACAAAGATGATGTACAAATTCATAGACACATTTAATATGAAAATAGATTGCTCATCCAATGATCCAAATAGGTATACAAAGAAAATATATTATGCACATATGCAATAATTTGTTATAATATGTTAACATTCTCTTGTAACGAACCATTCATGGAGAGTTTGTTCATGAGGAAGGATAAATATTGAGATGCCCATTGTCATGAAGAAGCAAGCAAGCCATGAGCATTCTAGTATAGTTATGATGGTCAACAATATGTCAATTTTTTTCAATATGCTTGATGAACTGAACACTGCAGAATTAATTCCATTACATTCTAGATGACATGATACACTCAGATAAGTCTTTCAGGTAACTGACATTAATATGCCCAATGAACTAAACGCTGCAGAATTAGTTAGATTACATTCTAGATGACGTGATACACCTAGATGAGTGTTTCAATCAACTAACATAAATATTAAGCAAGGTTCACCATGCCGGAATTAGATCCCATGCGCGTTGGCTGGCAGTAGGTTTGGTATGCCCCTATACCGTTCTGTATTGGGCCCACACCCAACACAGCAAAGAGGGTGGGAGGGAGAATTGGAGAGATAGAGAGAGAGGGAGGGAGAGAGAGGAACAGGAGGGGAAGTGGATAGGAAGGTCAGCGGTGGCCGCCAAGAAGCTGCGGAGGCCCTCGGATGGTGGAGCTTCGGGGGCCTCGGCAATCCTCCAATGGTCTTGGTGGGCCTCCGATGGTCTTTTCAGCTTTTCCTCTCCTTCCCTCCTATTTTCCTCTCTTTTCTTCTCCCTCACCAATGTACCATTTTTCATGTTGAAACCCATGCTGATCAGTCGTCGGTACAGTTTGGCATGCCTTGAACTAGCCGGTTCGTGATGGTTTGGCAAATGCTATCAAGTAAACCTCAAATGAAGAATCAGCCATGGCAAGCTACCATGCAGTGATGGCTGATTTCAAGATAATATCTTATTCTTACTAAGCCTACCAAAAGGTAGGAGAACCTTTAACTGAGATGCCAAACATGTTAAAATTGACTAGGAGTGGTGAGTGAAGGTTGCATATCTAATTCCTTAAGAGAATCCCAGTGCCAACATTTGAGCCTTGTCCCATTTGATCAAAAAATCCTTGATCTTGGAGATCCCCTTCACAAATAAAGTGGAACTTCCAAGGTGAAATGCAAAAAAAATCATCATCTTGATCAATTCCACTACCCAAGTACCCCAAAAGGAAAAGCTGAAGAAAATTTACTATATGCTCATTATATAATGTCTTACTGAATAGTAAAAGCAAAAATATGCTTGAAGGTCCAAGGCAAAAGGGTGGCATAGCATAAAGCCTACCACTTTCACTGATGCAGCATAGGGGTTTGATTATGAACTTAAAATGAGGCTTCCAAGCTCCAATGAAGATTTCCTTTTTTCAAAAAAAAAATTTCTAAAATTACAACACTACTTATCTGCTAAGAATCTAAAAATCTATAGAAATATATCATATTAACATAGATAGCCATGCCGCTTAAAAGAAACTAACGTAGCTATATTACATAGGCTTCAATGAAAGAAATGTGCTATGTCAACAGTGCTCTTATTTAAGATGCATTGCTATGATCAATTTGGAAGATGTATTACCAAAATCCAGTATTTCATAGGACTATGTTCATACTTCATACAATTCTGTTTCGCTTATATTTTGTGCTCTAGAGTTATGAGTTCTTTAATTAGGTCGAATGGCTTTTGAAAAATAAGATGCATTCAACAAAAAAAAAGTACTCTTCGTTCTAAAGCATCAAGACCACCCTTAAAAGCTAAAATGATTAACTTCTAATTTAACCTCAAACAACAAGAAAAGAAATCATATCCACTAATGATGCTCAAAAAGGAAAAAGGAATACCAAACACATCAGGCAAATTATCGCAATCTGAATACTGTCTGCACATCAGAATCATATCAAAAACCAGACTACGACAATGAACAATAGAATGGGCCAAAACATTAACTGTTTACATCTCTATCCTTGAAGAAAATGAAGAGTGTATCACCCAATAACAATAACAAAAAATTGATTTAGTGTCAATGATATGACAAATAATGTTTTACTTTTACCAATATGGGAGTATGAACATACCTTGTATGTACGGATCCCTAACCTCCTTTTCCATGTATCTCGCTGATTTTGTAGGAAGGTATTCACTAAACCAAAGAATTGTTCCATAACCTACAAATTTACCATCCAACAAGGGTCTCTTCAAAAAAAATTCAAAGCCAAGGTCCTTTCAGTTTGCAGTTCTCAAGGACCAAAAACCAAAAGAGAATTTTTTTATTCCCAAGAACTGAATGCCAAGCCCTTGAGATCAAAGCAGATTTTTGTTTAAATTCTGTGTTGATTCAAAAGAAGCAAAAGTTGAATGCCTGAAACAGTTTTCATAATGAAAGATGATGGATTATTTTATCAAATCCTATCATTCATGATATAATTTAAAATTGTCAGAATCAATAGAAAGATCCAGATTGCATGGAAGTACACTCTAAACTGCATAGCAAGTAAATTACATGTATAAAAATGAACAGAAAAATATTTGATATCGTACAGCATCTTGTCGCAAGTCATCATTTCCAGATTTAGCAAGTTGACGATACTTATGGCCATCTGAACCAAAGCAGTCGACCACCTTAGGCACATTTATGCCATTCATTACCCTGCAAATTATATAAATAATTAAATAAAAGCATAATTATAACAATCAAAGCGAACCAAAGCAGTCGACCACCTTAGGCACATTTATGCCATTCATTACCCTGCAAATTATATAAATAATTAAATAAAAGCATAATTATAACAATCAAAGCCTCATCCTGATTATATGGTTCAAATATATAGGACCCCTAAAGAATTCTCTATACATCAAATATAAGATAGAGATATCATATTCAACATACGTGATAGAATCAGATAATCCCTTAAAATGTGGGAAAGAACCTTCCCCATATTGGCAACTAGGGTCAATTGGAATGGTAGCTGTCACAACTGGTACCTGAAAGAAGGCCAGAATGTGGACTCAATCACTGGTCATTACACATTTTGAATGAATATCAGCAGAACAAAAATAAAACTTTCAAAGCTATCTGCTAACCAAAATGAGACAAAAAAAAAATTTGGAGACAATCCATATTTGAAGCACCAGTGTTCAGGAATTACAATGGCAAGATCATTTATATCGCAAGACAAATTATCAGGTATGACCAATTCCATCAGACTAGCAAATGCCTTGTGCATGTCGTCAACTATCACTGCACAGGGGATCTATCAGTGCATTAGGGTTTACTTCCTGTCTGCAGATACTGGATTTGAAAATTGGGTTTTTGAACATGCAACAAAGTCCTTATATAATCAGAGAATACTATGATGCATGGCAAGGTTCATTCTTGGTACCAGACCTTGGTAGTTCTTGGTACTAGACCTCGTACCAATATCATCCTATTATAGTATCGCTATGCTATATGGTATGAGATTGTGTATGGGTTAGGTACCGGTATAGTACCGCCAATATGGTATGGTACCAACTGCTGTGGCAAAACTTGGTGCATGGGGTTAGAATGCATCGATAAAATTTTTACTAGTTGAGGAATATATATTTCAGAAAAACAAAACCTATCAGATCAAAGGGCTGGATCTCTCCACCAAGCACATCCCATAGAAATGGGTTCAGCTACACACCACAACAGATTAAAAAAAACACCTCTTCCTATATTACATAAATTCTGTCCTTATTAAATGATAAACATTCTGGATTTGATTGTGGACACGCAAAAGAAGTTGCATTTTATAGAAAAACTATGTGGCCATTCAACTGCTAGTGTATTTGAGGAACATTACCCTAAGGCTTCTATCACTTGATTGTAACAACTAACAAGAAAACAAACTAATTGGAGAAATTGTATATTCCATTTGAGACAAATAAATATGGTTAGATATGGTTTTAATTAACAACCAAATAAGCTTAGAAACTGTATAAAACCATGAAAATATTACTTTTATTACTACAGGTTACTGAACCCTGCAATGCCGGTGAATGTTTTCCATATGCAATGTCAATTATCAAGGAGAAGTTTTAAGCATGTGATGTAAATGAAAAAACACAAAAGCATATGCACATGCATCCAACCACTATTGAGCTTATTATGAGAACAGCAATCACCAATACAGGAATGCAGAATTTTTCATATGGATTTCACTTCAGAAATCAGGGCATGAATCTTCAATCTATTACATTATGATTCTAGGATACATGCTTGCATATCTTCCAGTCTAAACATTTAAGAAAAATATTTCAAATGGCCTCTGACAATATTATCCTTACAAGTTCAAGCTGCCGAAGACTACGGATTTCTCTTGGCACTGGTATTCGTTTATTAGTTTCCTGGTCATATGCAATTATGAGACAAGCTGAGCATCATTCCATGATCAGAATATCTAAGCCAAAAAAACTAATGACACCAGAATTCAGCATGCTAAAAAAAGCCAAGTACATCAACTTTGGAAAAGAAACCAACCTCCTTTTTGGTCTCTAGTTCAGCCAGCTTAATATATATCTCAACCAATTGTTTCATCTATAAGACAAAGGACACTATTATGTACTAATACATGTTATACAGAAGCCAGTAAAATATTTCGAAAGATATTCCAAGACCCAAATGGTGATAAAAATACCTGTTGAATTAAAGCTCCATGATATGAAGACAACTCATTCAAGAGTTTCTCTGCTGCAAGTTTTTTGTCCAAATCTACAACAAATGAATTTCGACTTCTTTGCTTGTCTTTGACACGATCGCCATTTGCTAAAGCCAGTAACTAGTGAAGAAAAAAAACACCCATGCTTAAATAAAAGTAAGGCCAAAAATAGACAAATATACTGACAACTACAACATTCTTCTATTGTACAATAAAATAACGTGTGGAATAATATATGCCCACCTAACCCTGATTCAAGATTTTAAATTCCATGGAATAGAATTGTCTAGGTTTTTTTATGGAACAGGAGTGTCCCGATTTTTCTATAGAATGGGATGCATTGCTGTCTCGCCCTATCTTGGGATAGAAGATGTCCCAAGATGTCTCGATTGCGATACTAGAAAGATGGCCGTCTTGATGCATGGGATGGTACCCCATTCTGGTATTCCATGGAACATCCCGCCATGACCTGAATCTTGCCCTAATTAATTTAATTATCACCCACACTTGACTCCATGTGTCCTTGATTTAGTTCTATTGAACTTCTACTCTTTCCCTACTTTTGTGGATCTCAGCTTTCGGTATAATGAATGGTTAATCATAACTATGAAATAACAACTATACCTTTTCTCTTTCTCCTAATGGAAGCCATAATTGTGTCAAGATATGAATCTATTTCCCTAGATCTCTATAAGAACTTGTGTGGGTGTGTGTATAGTTGCACATTGGTGATGCACCGGATAGATTTTAACACTTATCAGGGCCAAGGAACCTAAATAACATCTTCTAGGCTAGTTTTTTTGAATAAGATCCTAGGTTGTTGCAAATGGTATGAGAGTAAACCCAACCCATAGCCCATGTAGACTAGGGGACATTGCAACACGGGCCTATTTGGGTTGACTACAGGATGATTATGGTGCTTGTGATTGTGATACTTGTGGTTAGATTGAATGGGTTTGAAACCTTAGCCTAGCAAGAGCGCCAAGGCCTAAACATGGAGAGTTATGAGGACTCGTGCAAACATGTGTTTAGCTGCATGTTGGCCATGCATTAGGTAGATCTTGGGTACTTTTGGGCTAGCCTTTTAAGATAAGGTCCTAGGTTGTTACAATCTTGTTTGGCATGAAAATCATTTTGATAATAAGCTAAAGCCACAAGGATTACTTGGCACTTATAGCTTGCTGAATTCTGTTCTTCATTAACTGATCCACAACAATTGGCATGTGCTTGCTTTTATTTTTAAAATCCTCAACGAGGGACCAAAATGTTACATGATAACATTAGGTCTAAACAGGATATTTAGATTTCTAAAATATCCTGTATTACAAGAAAACCACTTTCTTAGCACCACACCTAGGAGATGATGGCTAGATTAACTTGCCTTGATTATCCACTAAAAAAAAAGACATCTGACTTAGTAGTTTAAGTACCTGAAACATAGTATGATATGGATGATCAATGGCCATTTTCCGCACAAGGGAAACCAATGCAATCTGTAAACAGAAAGACTTTCTGATTTAACAAATTCTTCTTTCACTCATCAACACAACAAGTATCCCACTGAGATGTAAACCTGGAAACTTGTTGATCCTTGTCCATCTTTTGAGCTACCAAGTCTTGAAGCAATTTGATAAACCAGTGGCACAAACTTGTATGACTGGACCTGTAAACCCATAATCCACTTAATTTAAATAGACAGTATGACGATCAAATCATGGAGGATGGGAAGTAACGTTAAGCAATTAGATATGAAGATGCTTTATAACAAACATTATCAAATAAAGTAATAACATATACAATAGCAACATATTGCCAATAAAACTGATAATAACAGGAAAAAAAAACCTCAGAACTTGCCTCTTTCACAGTGCTATTCATGGATTTCACAACATTTTGCCTTGAATAAAGGCTGAACCATAAAGAAACCAGTCGAAATACCTGACCACAGAATATTAATTACAACCATTCACTTGATCGTAGAAAGATCCAACAAAATACATAAAAGGATAAGCATAGAATCTGCAAGAGAAACAACTCAAACCATAATTTCAAAAGCAAATCATGAACTAAAGTCTAAAACCATTAACAGTTATCCCTGAGGTAGCTCTCAACAATCGCTGAACAGATAAAAATATATCAACACACACACACACACACAATATATATATATATATATATCAGATGGAAGAAAAGAAGAAGGTCCTCAACCTCATCCACTATCTACTTCAAAAAGACACCATATCTTGGAGATCCTATTACTCAGTAGAAAGATAAATATTATTTATTTTTTATCCTATTTCCAGGATTGTCAGTTTCCATGCCGCTTATCACTGGTTCACCTATCGTGTCTGCTCCTAAGTCCAGTTCCAGAGAATAATCTCATGAGGTTGGTGAAGAACAGTGTAGGGGAAAACTAAATCCCACCATAAGACTGACATGGGTGTTATTACACTATGTAGGAGAAATGAATTTACATACACAAAAATAAACTGAATTGGATTATAAGGAGATAAAACAAAGACAATCATTCAAGGGTATGCACAGATCTATGGCATAGATTAAAGAGAGATTGTAATATTTGAAACTGAGGTAATTTGGCTATAGTTAGTTGACTTGAAGAATGCATTTGGTGATATAGATTTAAATGAAACAAATGTTTACCTACCAAGGTTAGGAGGGAACAACATAAAACTTAACCAAAACCAGAGTAATGAAGTATCTGATGGTGGGGTGGCTGGAAGAGACCTTATTACCAATCATTCCAAATAGGGGTTTGCTTGGTGTCATTACTACTTTTTGTAGATCCTTCATTGCAACTGTTAATTATGTCAGCTCTGGCTCTTCTCAACCTCCCTTACCCAATTGAAACAAATTTGACCACGTCTCTTTTCCATGCTCTCCATTAATCCTCATGGCATATACCACTGAAATCTCAATTCTCTTCCATTAGTGTCCTTATTTGGTAGTTTGGCACAACTCATATGCCTCCTGGAGTACGCATATTATAAGATACTTTCCTTGATACCTTAACACATAAGGCACATTAGGTTTGGTGCACCCCTGAGCATACAAATATCCTCTACTTCATAATTTGGGGGAAGAACAACTTTAAAAATTATTAGCCAGAAAGGCTGTTCGTATGAAGGTCAGGTACTAAATTTACATTCAATTATTGTGTGGATAACCTAAAAATTAAAGGAAAATTAGATCACTCTCATACCATATCATTTACTTTTATCAAAATAGTCATTTTTCTTAAAAAGTGATGCACGTCTCTGGTCTATTTACTAAAATATGGACAAGAAGTATATAAACACAATCAGTTTTCTAATATATTTCTCTTTTTCAGTTTTATCCTTCGGTAAGAGAGGAGCAATAGATGATTAAATTTTCTTGACATAGATAGTTCAAGTTCTAACAAACAGATTTATGTAAACAGCCAATTTCCTATGAAAACAATTTTATTTCTTTTTCAATCTAACAAATGAGATATGAAATAAACAGAGAGTGAGAGAAAAAAAATAATGTATTATCCAAAAAGGGGTGTTTCTGTAATTTCTTTTCTCAATGATCCATCACTCCAATCTCTGTCAATTATGTTCGTAAACTCTATCCTTCATCATCTACAGCCCTTGTCCTCCATAAATCTCCACACTCTCTAGCAACAAGAGTGATGCAGTGTGGACCAGTTGGACCATGCCAAGTTTCAAAAGTTTTTGCCTGATTGTCCTGTGAATTATCTGTTAGGGATACCACCATTTTTCGGTGAGTTTCTGTGTTTTTGTGTTCAATAATTTTGGTATGTTTTCTGATTTTTAGTATGTTTTTTCTGTATCATGTTTGATGCCCAAATTAGAGGGTTGGGTCCTATATATGCTTCCAATCTATTGTAAGGAGACTTGGTTTAGTATTACATATTAATAATCACCATTTTCCTTTCTATGTTTTTTGCTGAGGTTCTATTTTTTTGCAGAGAACTTCGCTGAGTGCAGATGTCATCAATTCTGTTTTCCTTCAATCCGTATGATCAACTCCAAGAAGCATTCTTCACACTTCATGCTGCATCAGGATAGAAAACATGTGATCCCCTCATATCCTCATTTTCTTTCATTCTCTCCATATCAGCATCAGTCTTGTCATTATCAAGTATTAAGCAAGCAAGGGAGTGAGAGATAGCAGGACAAGAAGTCCTCATTTCTTTATTTTGTGGCCCAAAGTCCAAGACAGTCAAATATATGCTACTCTATTAGACACGATAACCTTATCTCACCTAAAAGCAAAGCAAGAAAAATAGGTAACAAAATTCATCTGACCTATCAAGGACACAGCCCCAAATTTGGATGAGAACAGGGTTCACCGAACCATGCCGAACCGGACCGGCGGCCGGCCGGCACGGTTCGGCTGTAAAAAATGGCACGGCTGCCAAAAAAACCAAAAAAAAAAAAAAAACGAACCAGGCCCGTACCGGGCCCGAACCGCTGCGAACCGGTCCCGAACCGGTCGAAACGGGCCCGAACCGGCCGGTTCGGCCCGGTTCGGCTCGGTACGGGTATGGGAGAGGGGGGGGGGGTGCTGTTTGTTTTTTGTGTCACATGGCTACAGTATAGCCATGTGATTTTCAAGGGGGGGGGGCAGTTGCTGCCTTTCCTTAATTAAGGAAAGGTGACACAGAGAGCTTAAGAGCTCTCTGCGTTCTTTGCAGCGACGCACGAAGGAAAACCAAGAAAAAAAAATACGCCCCGCCGATTTCAACCTAATTCAACCTGCAAAAATCGAAGGGGTAGGTAGAATCAAGATCTGTATACCCTTCTTTTTCCGTATTTTCGTCTTTCGTAGGATTAAATTTTATTAAAATCCGTGCAAATTAAAAAATTAAGAAGAAATGCTGTCAAAATTTATTTGTTGGCAATGATTTTAGAGTATGTGGTAGATCTAGGATAGATCAACACAATGATACTAAAATCTTAATTTTTTGTTAAGTATATAATTTTTTAAATTAAAAATTAATTTCGGATTAAAAAATTAAAAAAAAATTAGAAAAAAAAAACTGTAATTATAAATTATTAATCTAGGGCTGGTATGCCCTATCAAGTCATTGGCTGCCATGGTATGCATGATCAGCATGCTAGTCACATGCAAAAACTCGTGACAAAGAAAAAAGGGTCCATGTCAGAAAGAGTGATAAAGATGAGACAAGGCTGTGAACTCTTAACAACATGCTTGTATTTACTTCACATATCGCATCGAACAAATTGGCATTTTAAAGAATAATTTAATCCATGTTTAACTTCTAAAGCTAGACCTCAAGCCCCAACCAGGATAGCAAGCTGGCACAAGTTAGACCCAACCTTATTAAGACCAAATAAACTTGATTTGGAATAACACCATTAATCATTGGTCCAACACATAAAAATCAAGCTTATACCAAAAAAAAGATCCACTCTTCCCGATTGAGTTAAAAGTACACAAGTTAAATTCATGTAGAAATCTAAATCAATATCTAATTCAAATAATACTGGTTCACATCACACTATAATCCAAGCAAAGCCAATTACACCTTTTCTTGAAATACAAACCAATTTACAGTTTTAACTTATAATTCTACTTACAAGTATGTTCCTTGCTTTGTTTCTCCTCTACTTACTTAACAAGTGCTCTTTGAGGTTTGACCATTTGCACTAAAATATCTGAAGAAGTGCTTTAAATGCATTTTCAGGTGAGTGTTTAATGAAAATTCTTTCAAAAAAAAAAAAAAAGCATTTCAAACATGCCTAGGAGGAAGATAACAAATAAACTAATAAAGAGTTATTCCATCCTCGATTGCCTTGGCATCCATCCTCTATGAGTCCAGATTGTGCTAGTGCATGCAGTACCTCATTCAACTGTGTACTTAATTTCATGTTATTTACTAGCTTGCAGTTATTAGCTTTGTTAGGCACTGTTCGTTTATTTATTTGTTTTCGGCTTTTATTTGGGTTCATATGCCCCATTCATGAGTCTAACAAAGTCAAGCATTAGTCACATTCCACTGCAAAAAAATAATTTAGTATTTCGCTTTAACTGCTAAGCCCTATTTCTTCCTTATTTCTTAACCGCATTCGATCACTTTGAGGCAGTTATTCTGATGCATGTAATAAGCGAACAGCTGTGATAGATCTAAACATCCATTAATGGCCTACTAGATTAAACTAACATATACATAAGATTTTAAAATCTTTAAAGTCCCAAATATCTACATGGTTTGTGATGTCTACAACTCAACAGTCACACAAGCAATCACATAACCTTAAAATATAATGCTGTCCAACATTTATGTTTTGCCATGGATCTTCTATATCAAGGAGTCAACGAGTTAAACAACTTATTTGCTGTTCTCTAGTAGAACAGCAAAATTATCGAACAGTTACACCTCAAAACTTTAACCAAGCAATTTACGGCAACTATGTAGAAAATGATTGCTTCACAGAAGTGGTAAACTTAGTCCAACTTAAATAAAAATGCTGACAAGAATAAATAAATAAATAAATACCACTCTCAGATCATATTTGCTGCCTATGACAAGACAACGCTGATAACTCTCCAATGCTAGGCTGAGGAAGTTGTCCCTGTCATCCTTAAAAGTAATAGGGCACATCATATCAAACTTTGTAGTTGCAAGATACAACATAGTTATCCAAGTTAAGAAATTTCCCATGCCCGATCCCTCCATAGACATTGAATTTTAAGGAATTAGAAAAACATAACACCATTAACGAGCATATCAACTTAAGGGACAAAAAATATAGATCATATCATACCCGTAATTTTTCAGCCTCTTCCCTATCCATTGTGAGTTGCTTTTGCAACTCCTGTATTTTTGCCGAGTAGTCTGTCTTCTCTCCCTAGAAGTTCAAGCGAGTCAAATATTAGGAAGAAGACTTGCATGCTCTAGAAACTCATTGTTCATAAAGGTCAGAAATGATATACTGTCTACTAATGCAACTATTGTTATTATCTAACCAAACAAAGAAAGGAAAGGAATGTCATTTACTATACAAACTTTATAACCATATCTGGATTGCCTTTGTGAGTAATAACATTACTTGCCTTTGAAGAACTTTTTAGTCTTCTAATAAGTGCATCCAACTCTCTGGTCTGCAGCAAATGATCATCTATGCATAAAAAACAAAGAAATAATGCAAGGTAACTTTAACTTTAAATTTACAAGCATCTAATGCCTGCTTGTGTGGGTACCTTGTGTTTCCGCAACCGCATAGCTGCTTGCCATTCACTAGAGGATAATCTTTCTTCATAACTTTTAAATAGGCCATCTGTGTAGTGTGCTAGATCGAAGTATGTTTGACATTGTCTAGAAATACATTTCTTATCTGTACTCTTGCTTGCCATGCTAAGTTCCACTGATTGCTTCAGGTACTGTTCTAAAATAGTTCTTGAACTACAAAATAATGAGACAAATAATCAGGACCAATTTTTACATTATAAATTATGTAACTAAATACATTATTATTTAATTGTTATTACTTGCTAGATCGAGTTTCAGCCAACCACTTTCCAACCAACCGGTACACATTTGAGATCTCTTCTCCCTGCGAATAGTTCTGTAAAATATATCTTGCAAGATTGATAGCCATTTCATGCTGACCTTGAGCCCTGAGAAGCTTAGCTTCTTCGACCTGTCACTAGAAAAAGGGGATATTTAATAACAAAGTGAGTGGAATCTCTTGCAGCACAGCAATTTCATGGATGTAAGATAAAAGAATATATTTACATGGAATTGATGATGCAAAGAAAAGAAATGCAATAAAATAGTAAGATGTACTGCCAAACTCAACATATGGATGCAGAAGAGAGTTGATCCGATGAGTGGAAACAGTTTTGTCCGAACATACAAGCAAACATTGGCTATTGAGTTTATGATCTTTTTTCTTTTTTGGATGAAATTGAATTTATTATCTAACAATCTCTTTTCAGCATGAATATGGTTTCAAGCAGAAACACTTTGACCACAAGGAAGTTTGAACAAGATAACATCTCCATTGGAAATTGAACTATAATTCACAACTAAAATTGTGGATAAGTGCAGGAAAGTGTATTAATCACAAGGTATAAGGAGAGCATGCTTTATCTACACACGTAGCATTGGTTTTTACTAAAACTAATATGAGCAGCACATACTATTCTTTTCTATCTATTTCTACTCTATAACATGAACATGCACCAGTATCACTTTTCATTTGGTACCCTTCCAAGGAAATAAGCATGTGATGCCGTTTGTTCTTCTGTTTGATGACAGACTAACTTGAGCTCATGCAAAGCAGCAGCAGCTAGAGAAAATCTGGAACCCTGAAAGCAAAAAATTAATAATATCAGATGGTGCAAGTCTACCTGGCAAAGGATCTACTAACTTGGAGATTAAAAAGAAGATAACAACCTTGCGGAGTGTGGTAGCAGATTGCAGCAGATGTTCTGCTGTACAATCTCTGCAATCTAAAATTCGCAGCAGAACACGCCTAAAAGCAATGAAAGGTTCTAATAAATTTAGATGCAGCTGCGCTTGCTTTAAAATGAAGTTCCAATCTGCATTCAGCCACTCTAACTATAGACATAAACCCAAAACATCAGTTAGGCAGCAAGATATAGGATCTGTATGTACTGAAAGTTCCGCACAAAACAGTACTCTAATAGACCGAATGGTAGTTTATTAGGTAAAGGAGTATGAGTGTGAATTAGAGACTGCTGGCACAATTATAGAAAAGGTCATTACTTTTTTTTCTTTTGGTAAGTGAAGGTCCTGAACTTTAATAAGCAAATAACATATATAAGCATATTGATTTCAATCTGAAAAACAAATCAGTGAGAATATTCCCATAGTGCAAATAATTCCTAATAGCTAAGAGGACCCTTCAACAAGGAAAAAAAAAAGCAACAAGACACTATTGATAATTTGATATACAAATCAAGGACTTTGTAAGAAGAGAATGCAGCTCTTTCAGGTATTTCTAACAAAATGTGGATGAAAGAAGCAATACCTGAACTCTAGTAGGAACAACAGGTCCAGGAACCATATGGTTTAGTTCGATGAAAGATCCTTTTCTTTCGTGACAACATGGCTTCCAACGTAAATCCCATGCCATCCCAAGATGGTCTAATATCTGTACAAAAAGGATTAAAATTAACTAGTTAACAATGATGTTTACTGGTATATATGTGAATAGTCTAGCATCATAAACTAACTAAAACCCAGTACCTGAAGTTTAACAATGGTAGAATGGATATATTCAGTACTCTCCTTGCTTGCATTTGATATAGACAACACAAGGTCCTGCAGCATGAAAAAGCACCTAGTATTTAATGTACCATCACTTAAAATTAAGTAATATCAGAACATAATAAAAATTTTGTTAGCATAAATCCAGCACTACTACCCTCTTTGAGTCTCTATGTTTCATATGGAACTCATCACCACTGCCCTCTTGCAATGCTCTCAAACAACTATTGCACAAATAATGGAGAAGATTAGATGCATAGTAAAATATTCTAAATCCACTGCAATATTAATAAAAAAAGGATAACTTTAAATCATTCAGATTTAAAAACAAGAATTTAAAATCAATAGATAAAGAAGACAACACTGGAATACTGTGGAAGGAAGAAGAAATACTATTTCATTTCTGCCTCAAGGCAAATATCAATGAAATAATGCTTCTGACTAAGGCATAAAATCATTTTCTTGCATCAACTTTAGTTCACATGGCTAAGAAAACAATTAATTGGGGGTGGGGGGACAAAATTACATGCTTTAAGTCTGTTAATGCTATTTTAGATCATGCAATAATTTGAGAATACAGGGTCATAGTCTCATGGAAATTGTTCTACACTAAGGGCATGTTTGGTTCATGACTAAAATCGGAATCGGAATCGGAATGGCAAAATCCCCCAAACCGGTTGGTTCATGACCGCATTCAAAATTAGAATCGGAATGGGAATGGATGATTCCCATTGTTGTTGTTTGGATAATTTAGAGATAGGAATGGGAATCAACTAAAAATCTTCAAAAATTGATTAATTTTATTTATTTTTAATATTTTTTGAACTCATTCCATTTTATTTATTTTAATAAAAAAAATAAATTGATTATTTTTTGATTCATTTTATTTATTTTAATATTTTATTTAAATATTAAATAAAAAATATATATTATTTATTTATTTATTTATTAAATGGTGCCACCTCTCGAAACCCTTTTATTATTTATTTATATATTTAATATTTTATTTATTTAATAAATAAATAATATATTTATTAAATAAATAAATAAACTATTTTTCAATATTATCCTTTTAAATGGGGTGACCTCTCGTAACCTATCGCATCTCCCCTCTACCTATCCAACTCGCAACCCGAACCCTAACACCACAACCGTCCCCATCGCTTCCTGGAACAACAAGAATCGGCCGATGGCAAAGGCCACTATTCCATTCCTCTAGCGAAAGACCATTGCCAGTCCCTGTGCCGCCTCTAGCCTCGTCAGCTCCGTCGCCATCCTCTAGGCCTCATCCATCTCATCCTCTAGTGCCGTCGCCACCCGGATGACCCCTCTTGCATTCTCGACCACCTCTTCCGTCCGCACAAGCCGGCCTCCTCCCTCCCCTCATGCCAATTCATCGCCAAGACGTCGCCGCTGGCCCTGCTCCTTTGCCGGCACCCACGAGCATGTCTCCCCCAAGGTTGACGACACGATGGAGGTAGCGGTGATGCGGATAGGGGGAGAAGATGTGGAATGACGATGATCTACATTTTTTTTTAATTCTCATTTCGGTGGAATGAGATTTGAATCCAACGGGGAGAGTCTAGATAGGATTTGGGAGGGATTGGGCTATCCCATTTCGCCCTGGATTGGGACCTCCCCAACCAAACAATTGGAACAAGAGTCACCCATTCCCATTCCAGGCCCCAACTCCCCCAAACCAAACACCCCCTGAAATATGATTGAACATTATTGCACTAACAAAATCTGTAGCATAAAATATAATATAACAACAATATTTAGGAAAAAAGCCCTCCAATACAAAGCTTTTAGCCATATTTTAAAATCTAAATATAAGCTGAAAACTACAATTCTGGGTTTAGAAAAGGCATAAATACTGATTATCAATTGAGGACAAAGTTGATGTACATTCGCACTTTGAAGGTCCAGAAGTTTGCTTTAGCAATTTAGAGTTATAAGGTAGACACCTGTGCAAATTTTCATTGAATTGACCACTCATATATCGTGCAGATTCTGCAGAATGAGTTTTGGAATCGGGGGAAATCAATGAGAAGTCCCAGTTTCCAGCTCTCCAAGCAGCCTCATACTGCATAAGAGACATGACATTATATTAGGAAAGAAAAGCGAGGAAAGAATATGAAATGAGCATTTGGAAAGCTAAAGGGAGGGCAAAGAGTGAAACAACAAATTAGATGACAAGATATTGCAACAAGCATATGTTCCATGCAAAAGACAAGCTGACCTGTAGATCAGTAAACTCAGAGTCACGTTGAAAACAGCCTTTTTGATTAGTCAATCCTTGGCAATATACATCAAGCACATGAGTGCAGCCAGTTTTCTGCAAAGATCTCATTAGACCTTTATAATATTTCCAATCACCCATATTTCCTTCTGCTAGAGAAGAGGTACATGAGTCATCCGCAGATGGCTTTCCTGATAGGTAATCAATGCGTCCCATTTCGGACGATCTTACAAGCAGGTCATAATATTCCAGAGCTTTGTTCCAATTTCCCTCATGCTCAAATGTAATTATTTGAGATGTCAACTGTAACAAAAAGGATAAATTACAAATGGAATTTTAAAAAAAAAAACTTTTCATGAAATTCACAAACTATTAAGCTAGAAAATGTGGTAATTTTGAATGTAATGTTGAGAAAATTCTGAAAAGACATCTACTTTTGAGCAAAATTCTGATAAAAAAAAATTATATTATATTAATTTTTTCAATGTCATATTCTTTTTATTTTGGGAATATCCAAAAGATTTTGAAGAATCATAGCTGATTTTCTTATCAGGTAAGCATTTATTGCAATAAACGTATAGTTTTTCTCTTTATCTTTTCTTCCTGGGTCCTTGAAACAATAAAACACAACAGGCATTAGCATATCTTTGTGCATATGCATGTAATTACATTTGCGCATCTATACAGCAATTGTTATCTTTTGCCTTCATCTAGACTCTTCCAAAGTCCAGGAAAATCTCAGAAGGTTGTTCCTTGGATATGTGAGTTTAAAACTAAACCAACATGGTGAGTGGTTCCTGCTAAAACACCAATTGGCCTTAAATTCTAATGTTTTTTTCTCTCCCACGGTCCCACCCAATTAGAAACCATGGGAAATCCTCATTCTTCATCTTTTCCCTGTAGACCATAGATCAACCTAGATCATTTCTTCCAGCATAACGATAAATCACTAAAACCGTCTAGATTCTAGACTAGGTTCACCACTTCATAAAAGGCTTGAATTTCCAAGTGGCTGATGGGGTTGAATGCACAACATCAATAGAAAGGAGAACAGTACGAAGGTGCAAAAGCCAAGATAGTTTGCTTACTTGCCAAAGAAGATCATGACAAGGTTAACAATCCAGAAAAGAGGGCACAAAACCAGAATAGAAAGGGTTTACTGTGGGATATTTTGCAGGCATGACATTATAGAAAATGATATCTGTACAGCTATCATATCCAAACATTTGAGTTGATATGTAAATACACTCATTCCACACTTCCAACATGCATATTGGTATATCACTTTGGCATGGTCCACAAAAGATATATATATATATACACATACTTCAGGGACACCAAAATAAAGCACAGAACAGTATCATACACACATAACCAACGTGATGTTGTCCTAAATTATCTATGGCTTGTTTCAGTTGTTCTTTTATTGGTTACAGATATTATTTACATAATTTTATCTCATTTAGCATGAATTTCATAAGGTAGAAAGATGAATACATAGAAGAATCAATTTAACCTCTAACATGTATACATGTTATATGTAGGCAAATTTGGAAGCAGATTTTATACTCAGAAGAAAGATAAGAAAAATAATGTGTGGCACATTTCACTGGTGACATGCATCAGGATTGTCCAAAATTAAAGTAGATATAAAAAAAGATAAAGCCAAGAAGCTATTTGGAGAAGACCAAAACAAGCATAAACTATAAGATAGTTTTATTAACCTTATTTGATTGAAGTATTCCATATATGCTGTCTGGCTCATTAATCTGAGTGAATGCTGCAACCAGTAGCTCAATATGTGGGGGCAGCTGAAAAGATAAATGCAACATGATTCACCATGCCATGAATTTGAAAAGGAATAGTGCACAAAAACTTGAGAAGTGATGATACACACAATCCATTTCTTCATCATTCTTTATAATCAAGCAACTGCAAATAAATTCATCATGTAACAAGAGACAAGATCTGACCAATTCCAGATGGGAAAAATCAGGACTTCCCAGGGCTAGACAATTAAAATGTTCCTCACACCAATGTTCCGCATACATTACTGCTGTGAAGTATGATCCACAACGCTGCAAACAAGCAATAGAAATCCAAGCGGAGGCATGAAAATTAGCAGAAGACATCAAAAATTCAAGAAGTGAAGCAAATCCAATACCACTACAAAATAGATGTAAACCTATTATATCCTGGAGCATATGCATGCAGCTACATATCCACAACTATTTATCATGTGGAATCCTTGTGGCATAAAATTCAGCTTTTTCTAGAATTTAAGTGTGTTAATGCATAATTATATTCATGAATACACATTCAATGTGTCAACATACCAACTATAGCGAGCAAAGATATCCCAAAGAGGGGTGCATGCATTGATATAAGGTGTGCACCGATGAAGGAGATAGGCTTGACCACGCACAAGGCTTCAAGGTCAGTGCATGTGAAAAGTATTTGGGCTATATATGATATAGATTATGCACAATATAAATGGCACAAAAGACTGAATACCGAAAGAATAAGCTATGAGTTTTTATTTGCTAAATCCAGAACTATTAGGTTAGGTTTCCTAAAGAATGCCTCATGAAAACATTATCCAATTAGGTTATCCATGAACTTAAAACAAGAAAAAAATGGTGCATGTACTGAAGCTCTTTAAAAGCTAGTTCTTGTCGATACGGGCCAGAAACAAGTATACATGGTGTCAAAAGACATGTACCGTAGGATGGCACACAGAGAAATGTTATATGATAGATGAGATCATGCTTTTAAGTCAACAAAAAAATTTAAAATTTATGCAGTTGGGATAAATGACTAATCATTATGTTTCACATGCAGGAACTTATATAGAAAATGTTAAGTGAGACTAGTATTTCACTAAAAAGCTTGGGCAGCCAAAATTTACTTTATGGGTTAGACAAGGGTTTACAATACCATCCTGAACCACCCAGTTCGGGGCATACCATACCATATCGGTCAAGAAACAGTATGGTTCAGCTCTAAAAAATGGTTCAGGACTCGAACCATAAAAATTGGCCTAAACCGAACTAATACGGGTCGGTTCGGTATGGTATGGGTTGGTTAAGACCGGTACGGCACGGTTTAGTCCAGTTCGGGCTTGGTTCAGGTCCGGTTCAGCAATTCTTGCTTAAATAGGGGAGGAAGATAGTTTTTTCTCAATTTATCAAGGCTGGTATATGTACCGGTACCATACCGTACTGTACCGGTCGCTGACCTATATGGGTCCCGATACTAGTTCAACTATCCTTGGGTTAGACTATGGATGATGCTGCTCGTTTAGGTTCAGTAAATGCTAATGGTCCAGATATGAAATTTTGACAGAACTGAAAAATTTTGGCACTCAGGATTAATGAATGACATGGTTTCCAGCAGTGACTTTAAAGGCAGATTATAACAGCTCTTATCATTTTTTTCACGCTAGATACAAATGCTAGCATGAGGATGGGTTAATATACGAGGTCATGCACCTATATGGTCAAGGCTCGTTAGAAGTTGTGAAGCATGACTGATGTATGGTAGACAGGTAGCCTGAACAAGAGTGCATGAAAAAAGTAAGCGCATATAATGCATAAGATGATTTGCATTAAATAATTTCAACATTCTGTAGCTAATAAGTAAAATTGTTTATATATGCATAACACAAGTAACATGCCATCAGTAGATTGAAGACTCGAAAAGCAAGTAGTTGCCAAAAAAGTGGAGAGTATTAGAAGATGAACAAAACTGTAAAAAAACAATAACTTGGAAATATTGTACTTGAAGGTGGAAATTAATTGATCAAGCACAGCAATTGAAAGGACCGAGCGATGAGAGTGAAAGAGAGTATTTTGAATGTTACTATAACTTGTGGTTGCTTCGAAAAATTTTTCATAATCATTTAATACTTCAAAGAAACTTGATTTCTATACTCTATGTGGTGATCCAGTCATACAAGAGAGGCAGCCCCAAATATGGGGCACTGTAATTTAAACTTGAGTTAAACTGGTTAACCAGAAAGAATAAGAATAGTGGGACAAGATTCTCATCCATCAATATCAAACCTCGAAACTAGTTTTAACTTTTAAGTACAGCAAAGCTTATAAAGCTTATTTCTGTCATCATTATGAGCACAAGGGAAACATAATAAGAGCAAATGAGAAAGTAACAATCAACTTAGGCTTAGTATTTATTGAACAAGATCCACCTGCTAAGTGGGTTTGAGAGAACAGCAAGTTAATCAGGACTGACTGATCCATGGAAAAGATAAGAGATGTCTATCCAGAATGCATCAGTTATCACGGTAATGCTTCATATGGTCGTAAGGTGCAATTCTAAGAGGATAACAGTTAACAATCAACCTATGGAATTATCTAATTGAGGGGGGAAAAACATGTTAACTGTCAAACTTACCTCTTTATTTTGGCCACAAATCAAAACCAAGTTTCTGAACTTTGGTCCAGAGTAAGACTGTTTATGCATATGCCAAAACAAGAAGGCAAACACAACAAACAATCAAGAATTCTAATCCCCAATCCACATAAAACTCTCAGATTAAGAAATCTACCAATGTTGATAATTCTAGCAATGCAAAATAATCAGGTTAGTACCTTCAAGAGTCACTTCATTTTGAAATATATACAGATCAACAAGTCACTTCATACCGATCATATCACAATTTGGAGATATCCCAAGCATGGGTCAGGCAAGGGGTGAGGTTTTTTTTGCCAGATAACACCAGGCAGTATTAAATGCTTATGATAGGATCAGCTCAAACCAGACATATCAGGCATACCCAAGCCAGCTCACTGTCATAGGTAGAGAATCAGAAATAAAACTCAAGGTATTATTTTTTCCCTTCCTATTTTCGTTAACAGCACCAACATTCAAAGTAGATAACTATATTCAGGAATTACATATGGTATAGAAAGTTATACTCACAATTGCAGCTTTAGCAACCACAAGATAATCAAGCATAAGCCAGTAAACCTGGGGATAAACAAATCGTCAGGAATCAGAAAATTAAAATAGAAAGAAGTAACACTAATAAAGTTCATAAATTAGGTTGGACTAAAGGTTCTCCATGCTGGTACTTAAGTAATGTACTGGTACTTAGGTAAAACACATTACTGCTATGGTAGACCCTCCATATAGACACAAGGTTAGGGGACCCTTTTCTCATGGCTAGCCATGATGTTGGCATCAACCCAGGCAGAGTGAGTCGATACAACAAGAAACCATGATGAACCAGTCTGTTCTGCCAGTACAAGGCGATTCAACTACCCCTATACCGAATTACCAGTATGGCATGGTACATTAGATTCTAGAGGCCAGAAGTACAGGTCAATATACCCAAACAACATATTGAGCTTCAAAAGGATGTTAAAGCAAAGAAAATTACTTGAAACCATGATTCTAAAAACAGCCCGAATGAGACAGTATATGTGGTACTGGAGTGCTCTGGCACACTAGCAGAACTAGTAGGGATTCTAGGATGCTAAAATGTATGTATTGGTACATACCAGCTATATAAGTGCATACCAATGGTACCGTACTAATAGTTTCCCTTTTTTTTCTAAAAATTTGTCAATTTTCAATACGTACAAGCAGTACCAATACCAAACCATTCCTTTAGAAAAAATGGTATGGGGATCAGTACTAGTATTTAAAATCTTGCTTGAACATATTTTAGTGATCAGAAAGAAATTTCTACAACATGGTTCTACTACATTATGCAACCAAAAGAGAGGGTCCATAAGTTAGAATATAATTAGCCTCTTTTTCACATACCTAAACTCTGGATGTCCTTATTAGATCTTGTTAGTGATGCATTATGGAAGCTGATGAGTTAAGGAATTTGGTGAGGTAGTTCTATCCAAGGTTTTAAATGCCAATGGGACAACAGGGTGTCCCACCATCTTGAGTGCCAAGATAGGGCATCATCCCAACCATGGTTGGTCGACCTAAGACGACATCTAGTTGAATGGTTCAGCTAGGTCCATTCGGTTAGGTTACAAAATCCCTCTCCCACCCCCAATTGACCACCATAAAATCCCTCTCCAATCCCCTGACTCAGTTTTAAACTCCCCCTCACCCCCACCCTACCGACGGTTTGAGCCCCCCTCCATGATCTTTCGAGAGTTTCTTCACCCTACTTGCAATGATTCGAGAGCACGCTGTAATTGCCTCTTACTCACGACCATTCGACAGTTTGAGAGCACGCTGCCAACGTCCCTGTGCTCACAACCTCAAGGGTTTTGATGGTGCTGGACTTGCTCCCTCTTGGCCATCACAGGTAAACCCTTGACCCACCCCTCCACCCCCCCCCCTCTCTCTCTCTCTCTCTCGCACTTAGGGGTTAGGGTTAAGATGGCCCCTCTACCATCCTCTTTCTCTCTTCCTCTCTCCTTTTCTCCCTCTCTTCCCTATCCCAATTTCTGTTATGACTCGGAATAGCATGGTACAAACCCCTATCGTGTTGAACTGATTGCCAGCCGGTATGCCCACTAGTACTGGTTCAATAAACCTTGGCCACAAGACTAGTTAGGAAATGCACTATCATAGCATGGGATATCCACCATCTTAGGTGTTGGGATGCAAGTCCCATTTTGTAGAAAAGTGGGATGACCCTATCTTAAAATCTTGGTTCTATGATAGATTCCATCCTATCTTCGGCTAATGGCAACTTCAACCCCTATAATAGTGCCACAACATATAAAAGGGTCATATTTAACATTTCTAGTTCTATGTCTACTGGTTTTTCTTAGAGACACCGATCCTTTTACCTTTGTTACCTAGCCTCTTATAAAACATGGGAAGAATAGGTTACAATGTCATGGTCATGTTAATTTTCAACCTACAACTTGAAAATCATGATAAAAATAAAATTCTATAACATGTTGTGCCAGGATAAGCCATGCTGATCATGTGCCTGGTCATGTGTCAGAACTTAACAGCAAACAAACTAGGTGCATGCTAGTTCATGCTGGGGTATATGCAGCTTTGCTGTGCCTAGATTTTGTCAGCATGGTATGTCTCGTACAACATGGTCTGGCTTTACTTTGATCCATGAGTAAAAGTATTCAGTATTTTATTGCAAATGTATTGGTGATTACACAATGGATTAGATTTGTTTGTGGGGTCAGGAAGAGTTTGTTGAAGTAAAAAAGCTTTCTTCAACAAAGTAAAACTAATGTGCAATTTTATGAAAAAGATTTAGTAAGGCAAAATCTTATAACATAAAAGTTTAGTTTAGGTTTTCTTGGCTAGGATTACCTAGGAAAGCTAGTTAGCATAGCGTAAAAAGCATGAAGCAGCAACACAACTCCATAAGAACATAATTTTTACAAAGCTAAGAAGGTTTTCATAGGAGATGAACAAAGAAGGGAAGAGGGTGATCTCCTGGGTGGGTGGGGGTTAGGGTTGGGGGGCTGGGGCAGGAGTGCGGGGCAGTGGTGGTGATATGGCACAGGGTGAGGCAAAGAGGGAAAAAGCATAGCTAAAACTCAGGAATCATAAAGCAGTTTAGAAAGTGTGAAGAAAGCTAAGGTGCAAGATCTTGGCATGTGTGAGCAATAAAGAATTCTAGTTCAGTGAACAATGAACTAAAAACAAGGAAGATAACAAATTTGCATAAGATAGATATTGACGAGCAAAGGGAAACAAGCTACCAAGTGATCAACAGTAAATAAATTATGATACATCAAGGAATTACAAGCTACAACAAGAATGAGAAGGGATTTGAACAACTAAGTAGTCAAACCAAAGTAGTTAAAATTAATTGCTGCATTATTTGGCATGTATATCAGGTTCTACATGTACAATGGGCAGTGAAATAGATCAGTTCAGCCCATCATTCAGCTCAATAATTAAAAGGGGTGGTGAATCCTACAGTCAACCATTAAATACTTGTCATTACAGCTTCAAAGGTGATCCAGTATTCATACCAAACATCTTACCTTCAAAATCTCATCCTGCAGCATTCAAAACATCAAAGTACTAGAACACCCTGAATTTCCTAGTAGGGATTTTCAAATTTAAAGTATGCACCCGTAGTACTCAAAATATCAACATGGTAGCATGTCAAAATAAATTTCAAGAACACTGTTACATTAACCTATAAAAAGAAAAGGCAGATATATTAACAAGTAAAAATAATTTGGACTTCCAATGTTGGCTGAAAACCTACATTAATTTGAGGTATACCAAAAAAATTTAAATCTAAGCCAAAAAATCCTAGTCAATGAACATTATGAACAATAGAAACACTTATACACAAAAACTCTTACCTTTTTCCATGAAGAATGCGGTGTTAAAATGTCAGACGGACAATCTTTTGATTTTTCAAATGTGCTACGAGTTCTTCCAAAACTAGAAGGCCTGCCATGCTGTAATAACAATAGAGTAGTTATGTTTCGCGGACACTGCTGAAGACATAAATGTAGGAACTCGAAATTGTTAAAACAGAATCTCCAGTGCATAATTGTTTTTTTAAGAGAAATGAAAGAAGAATGATAAAGAGAATAAACATGCAAAGTTGAACATAGTTACGTATGCATGGTTTCAGAAAATCTCTCTCTCTCTCTCTCTCTCTCTCTCTCTCTAGCACGTTGTTTAAAATTGTTTCTAGGAGTGAATGAGTGTCAGTCATATTTAGGCTCAAGCAAGCAAAAGGTCTACTTTAAGGGTATTAATTTACCAATGAAACAATGTTTGACAAGGTTAAGTACCAATGCTGAACAATTTGCCAATTTCCAATTGGAACAGCAGCGCATGGTACAGTACTAGTACGAAAAGTATGTAATAAAACCTAAAACATCAAAAAGAATAAAAAATCATTAGTATCAGCTAGTATAGTATTGTTGATACCTGATACACACTGGTATAGATTGGTATAGATAAGTATGTACCAGTACAAATAGTATGGCATCCTAGCACGTATTGACGCCGATTTCACAATAGAACAGTATGATACTATCACATGATAACATATAAATACTAAAAATTTGTAACAGAATAATATTTTTTTACTAATTTTTAGCAAGAGATCGGAAAACCATATTTCTAGAATTTCTTTAAGTCTTATCCTAATGTTTTGTCAAATTCCAACTTAGCTAACTAAAGAAAATTTAAAAAAATGTGTCGAGATAGACTCTTGGCACTCAAAGTTATGAAGCATTTTGCCTCAAGGTTTGCTGAACCATCCCAAACTGCCTAGTTTAAGGGCATGTCGAATCATATCAGCAGCCAATTGAGATGATTCTAGCATTTGAAACGAAAAACCAGCAAGGAGGGGGAGAGAGAGAGAAGGACAGGAAAAGAGGGGAGGGGGAGAGAAGGAGAGGGAGAGGGAGAGAGGGTCTTCGAAGAATGCTGCGCCGCTAGAGCTCGATGGAAGCTGGAGAAGGATCGAAGGAAGGAGAAGGACAGGGAGAGGAGGCCACTAAAGGCAAGTTGCCAACTTTAGCCAAAAATCTCCATCCCAAAAAATGTAACAGCAAAGTCAGCAACATAGTTCCTGACTTTGCTTGATACAAGCAAACAAAAAAAAAAACAATAGTTGAAGCCCCTATTTCAATCACAAGGAGGACGGAACCCCTCCTTCGGCCCTCCACTGACCTCGACAATAGAGCAGCAAACTTGTCAGCCCTCTGAAGGCCTCCTCTCCCTCCCCTTCCCTCCCTCTGCCCTCCTTCGACTTCCACTGAGCTCAATAGCAGTGCGGCACCCTCCGGAGGCTCTTTATCCCTTCTCTCCTTCCCTTCCCCTCTCTTCCTCTCTCCCATTCTCCCTATGCTCTCACTTTATGTCGGTTAGGGCCTGGTACAAAATGGCATGGAGGCGTGCTGAACCACACTATTGGCCAACGGTCCGAGCTCCGGTACTGGCACAGCAAATCTTGATTTGCCTTCTTAACTAAACTCAAGAGCAGACTTCGTAATCTCTAAAACTTGAAGTGTGAATGCCAACAACAAAGAATGACAATGTTTAAAACATGTCAACAATCTCCATTTCTATGAACAAGAAAAAACATTAACAAAAAATTCTAATTATATACGTGAAGAAACACAAATCAAAGACTTCGAAAAATATCAAGATAGAAGAATTGACTGTCACAAATTGTAAGAGATCTAATTATAGCAATGGATTTGAGGAAAATAACAAAAAAAAGTGGACCATGCACAAGGATCCCGCAACTACAAGATTTGGGGAGGATCAAGTGTATGTAACCTTACCCCCGTGTTTTGAACCAGTGACACTCAATGTTACAATGGAGCAACATTACCATTGTGCCAAGGCTCACCCTCTAACTAGAGGGGATATGATGAGGTTTCAAATGATGAACATCTCCATATGAATGTATATTAGTTAATACAACTTCAAAGCTATGCAACGAAATCTAAACAATATCAGAGGTTTTCTCGGATAAGGATCAAGATAAATCGAGATTTTAAGTTTGGCAGACAAGAAGCATCAAGGGGACTAGGTTCAGATTCACATACGACATTTATTCTCTTAGTTTTAGATATCGTAAATTCTCAATCTGGATTGTGATTCATTACCATACCAAGTTTTACATCGATTTGACTCCCAGGCTTGTAATTTATACATCTAGTGGTAAAAAAAATGCATTATTGAGTATAATTTAAACCATCCATTTTTGACCACTAGATGTATATACTAGAGATCTCTAAATCACACAATTTTTGGACAATGAGTAGTTTAAAGATAGTAAATCACATCCAACAGCTTGAATCACTGTCACAAACCCAGTCATCCAGTTAGAACCAACCTTATTAGGGTTGTTTAGACTCTACATGCATAAATATGTATGCATGCATATGTGATATGATACAGCTTATAGTAATAACTTATATGATTATATCTTTACCTTCATAGGATTTGAAAAGGAGCTTGCTTTCTCGGCGACAAAAAATGATCGAAGTTCATTCAATGCATCCAAAAACACCTGAATTGACTTAACCAAGCCATTAGACTCATCAAATATGCTCTCTTGAACCTGCACAGCAAAGAAAAATATAGTGAACTTACTTGGGGATTGTATGGGGAACAACTTACTACAATCTTTTGATTAACAAATCACTACTACAGGTAAAAATGTTAACCTTTACTGAGATTAACTGGCAAAGGTCCGGACTTGAGTCAACCTTTCCTGCTATGCTCACCAGGACATGTGCAAGCAAAAGTTCAGCTATCTCGGCCTTCAACAAAACTATATTTTGACACAATCTACAATGGAATGTAGAACAATATAATACATCAATATAGTAACATTGACAAGATAATTGACCTAACATGTATAAGCATTTAAATATACAGCAGCTACTCCGCATAGAAAAGAGATACCTCAGGATAATATCATCACAATGACTAATAAGTGAGTGCACAAGTGAGCAGATCCACTGTGCGTATGTTTTACCCTCGGTCTTCCATAGGGAAGGATCCTCCAAAGAAATGGCTTCTGTTTTAGATAATCAAAATCAAATAAATAAATTTGAGCAAACCAATTACCTGACTCAAGGCTTTAAATACCATGGGATGGTGGATGTCCCATCCCATCCTGGTTGGGAGACAGTCTCAAGTCCCAACACTCGGGACAGTGGGACATCCTGCCATCCCACTGGTATTTAAACCTTGACATGAACACTGTTAAGCAAAGATCAATCAAAATTTCAGAGAATGCACAGCATTAAGAGAAAAATAGAAGATGGCTGAGAACCTAAAATGTAAAATTACCACCAGAATTATTTTCAGAATCTAAGAGTATTTTTTCCACAAGGTCCAAGTTAACACCCTTCGAATGAACCTGCAAAATAATAGAAAGAAGCATATACAAGCATGAACACCAAATAGGACTGCTAATAAGTCAGCAAGTAAATATGCATAGTAAACCCAAAAACATGATTATCAGATGCAATGGGATCTATTGATCAATAAAAAATTCCATCTTGAAAAGATGCAAAATTTACCGCAATCAGGGAGCTCTCATAAGCATCGAGAGACAGCAGCATGCCTTGACCCTTTTCAGTTGAAAGAATCCCCTGTTTATGTGGGTCAGCTTAAGTAAGAAAACTTGACTACACCAATCCATCAATTTTATTTCAAACACTACACAGAAGGAGAACAATCCAATATAGCCAAACTTCCTAACTGCCACTTCAGTCATCAAGTTACAACTACATCTATTCATCTAATATCATGAGCAAGATTGACTTTGTTCAGCATGATCAGAGAAGCTTAATGTGAACTTTCAGTGTTATATCGGTACCCAAAAAGTTTATTGAATCCATTTTTTAATATTTAAAAGTATTTGTTTGGTTACAACTAAATATCAGAATAACTGTTTTTGGTTTAATATAGAGTGGGCTGGTTGTAAATAGGCCTTAGACAAACTAGAGTCCTAGACTCATTTCAGCATCCAAAAATGGTGTCCTCACCATTTGACCATTGGATATCCATTTCCATGAACTTACCCGCAGTGTCCGTGAAGTCATGTCCACTATCTTCACATGATCATCTAACAGGTATTTCTTCAAAAGTCTTAGAAGATCAATCAATAGCCCATCTGAAACTACAGTACTGGCACAGAAGCTAGATTCCCAGCTTGATGACTTCAAAGGAAGCTTTTGACAAGAATCTTTTGGTAGATGAAAGACAACCCGATAAGGGTCCCCAATTCCAATCTATGATCATGATAATAAAAAATAAAGAAACTTTAGACAGAATATCCGATGAACGAGAAATTAGGACATTACAACACAAAGAAGTCAGAAGATGATTAGTTAAGGACAGACCCTAGATATGAAATCAGCCACCAGAACACTCATATCATTTGCTTCATTGGAGCCACACAGACCAACAACAGTCCAGACAGCAGAAACAACATCAGGATCACTATTCCAGCAGTTACTTTTTCCTGATTCATCTGGAGCATTTGTTTCTTTCTGGATGATTTCTCCAAGGACTAACTTCTTGTGCAGATCCCGAACACTGAAAAACAAGGGACAAAATCAGGAATCCAGTAGCTTAAAATAATTAATAAATTTACAAGTTTGATGCACAAAGTACATAAAAGTGGAAAATATATGCTACCTGCACATGAGTAATCCTTGTGGAAGGTAACAAGCTCTCCTGACAAACTATTTATAACAAGACTATCAGTGTTCAGATAGCTAAGACATGCAATAAAAATAAAGAAGAGGAAGTGACAAATTTGCCTTTAGGAATTGATCCCTTGGAGAGTAGACATTACACAGGCCATAATGGAACACCCGGATTTCCTCCAAGCAATCAAGGTCAGGGAATGGTTCCAACTCCTGCAACAGCAGCAAAATTAGAAACAATGAACTCTTCTAGATAAAATCAATAACAAAACCCCCAAAGAGAAATACAACAAATTCAACATTGATCTAACTAAACAGCATTAATAAGCAAATCAAACCACAATAACCTCCTCTAACAAACATAATGAGGTCATACTCTTATATAATCATAAAGTGATGAGTCAGCATCCACAGTAAGCTGTTTAAGCAAAGATAAGACTCCTGATGACTGAACACAAGTTGGTTCTCTTTTGTTTTCAGCAGGAATGCAACAAGCAACCAATTTTGAAACCAAAAACTGCAAATATTCATAACAGAAAAAGGCCAAAAGGCAAGAATGTTAGCCAATAAAATAACAAGAAAAATAACTAAATAATTCAGGTGATCACCTGAAGCTGTTCACCTAGCACACTAACAACTTTGGAAGGGTTAACTTTAAATGCTTCGAGCAATGTAGATAGTATAACACAACACTGCTTTTGTAAAGGTTGATTCCTGATATACTGCCCCATTATATTGAAAATATAGCTGCAACAAACCCATTAGTATGTGATTAACAGAAACTTTTATTAACAATAAGTTATGAAGGAAAAAGCAAGCATGGTAGAAGGAAACAAGAATGATATATTCATGATACAAATAAACACACTAATGAAATGCTCTGGAAGTCCATATGAAGGATGCATTTTTTGAAGCAATTCAGATTTGTTTGCAGCATAAAGCATCAAAATTATTAACATTCTTCCTTAATAATACCACTTAACGACTTCTGGCATTATGTCACAAGTTCCTAAAACTTTTCATTTTTTGGCAAAGTCTATAAACGATTTTTGTAACTAAGTATCAGAGCTCAAGTTTGCATTACAAGAGAGATCTTGCAATAATGCCAAATTGACATTATTAGATACATCATACATAACATTTCATTTTCCTTTTCTAGGCAAATTAGGAATTCAACAGTATCTAATTGCAGTAGAAATATTAGAATAACCGTGCTAACCAAATCACACAAAAATCAGCATAAATCATTGATTAAACTAATGCCCATGCATCAACGAACATGACTAAAGCATCAAGTCACTTGCTAGAACTTAGAACACTGGGACCAATCATTTGCATCCACACAAATCCTCCAACTGGCATATAAAACCTAAGCTCATCAAGCTCAAAGAAAGGGTGACAAATGGTATTTTGCACCAGAGTCTCAAATATTAATGAAAAAGCACACTTTTGAACAGATTGGATCATTGGAATATACGACTGTCACTTCTTTCTGTATTATGTTAAACACAAACTTCTATATTTTCTTCAGACTTTTCTACATTTTAGCCTCTTCCACAGAAATTCATGATCACCTAATGTATGATTCAAGCAAATTGATTTACTGACACACTAAAGAAGTTTTTGAAACTCTTCTTAACTTACAAATTACACATAAATCATAACTCTTAAAGCGCAGAGAGAGAGAGAGAGAGAGATATCTACCATGAAGTGCTAGAAACAGCAGCTCTATGCCTAATTATACGGATAAGAACCTCAATTGAAGAGAGGCGATGACACTTATGTCGTTGATGAACAGCAGCTGTAATCTGGTAATGTATCTCCACTAAAAACTGCGCATATGAGAAAAATTAATCAAAGCTATTCAAAGGCAGATAAGATTTACTTGACAAGTTGACAATAGAAGACTGGGAGTTAGAACATCCTGCATGAGGACAGCATATTACCTTAAAAACCCTATCTGAGCGGAAAATGTTAATTTTATCAATGATACCAATATTTGTAGGATGTTCATCCCTGAAAAATGTCCAACAAAAAAAAAAATTAATAATTCTTAAATTATAAACTAGGCTTTAAAAATTTGAGAAAACAAGGAAAAGCTTATACATTTCCAAAAAACCATCAACAACAGTTTGCACTGAAAGGACCACAGCCTCCTTGGTAAAAAGAGGCATGTCTGGGTCAGTGAAAGAACAAGTGAGCAACAAAAGGCAGCCGACAATTGACACCTACAAAGTTAAAAAAATTGGCAAATAAGATTAATTTTTTTTAAAAAAAACAAAATGTTATGATGTTACCTATATGCTACCTTTCCCACAATAAAACACACCCACACACATTCTTTGAGATGATTTTGCAAGAATATTGCAGATATGCCACTCCCAATCTAAACATCGTAAAAATACAAAAGTAAGTTCCTTTATGCACTGAATTTGTTATGATGCGAACTAGCATTGTTCAGTCCTGTATGCTTTAAACCAAAATATGTATAAACCAATGGATAAATATTAACAAACTGGATTTCTAATGCAATATATTGTATGCTTTCTTCTGATAGATCAGTCTTTAAGTTCTAATACTACAAGTGCGATTGAGGCATCGAAAAATAAAAGTTTCCATGAAAGTAGCTTTTAGAGCACATTATAACTCATAAGATCATATGAACACCGTTCAACTTATCATGACATAAAAACCCCTTACATCACATTATCAAACCAGCAATATGGTAAACCCCGAAACTGACTCTCCAACCCAAGATAATTAATACCAAACTAGGTCGCTGTATATTGGAAACTGAGTATGTTGGAAAAGGCAGTAAACTATAGATGATCTTGAAAATCTGCATACTGCACAACACAATTATCTGCTATTGAGATTTGGACAAAGTAGCTTTGCCAATACCATATGTTTCTTTATAAGTTCATCTCGCTCAAGCTCAGAAATTTGGGCAATATGCAAAACTGATTTACAAAGTGCCATTCTTCCCAACTCCTTGTCCGGTCTTCCACTGCAATGCACTGCCATGCATAGTGCAAAAATTGGCACAAAATATTCCTTCACAATATCAGGCAGACACCGATGAGAAACCTGCAGTTCAAAAACAAAAAGAAAATACAAATTCAATAGAACATACAAGAAATGGAAATCACAAGGGGCAGGTCAAAGAGCGGGAAAAACAAAGAAAAAACTAACCATGCTACCAGAATATTTTATTCATATTTTGTTGGTCAAAGATAAGAAAAACAGCTTAGAAGGCCACCAAGAAAGAGAGTGGAATCTGCTGCTGTCTTAGAAGTTAGAAGACTAGAAGTCAAGGATTCAGGACACAGTTCACTCCAATCAGTCCTGGCTGTTCCAGATAGGACCCTTAAGGAACCAAGTCCAGGAAAAGGTCTGGAACTCTGGACCCTATGACCTCTCAAAACAGGTGCCCCAGTTTATGATGATCTGTACCGGCCAGTACAAACTAGGGACCAGGACCAGCCATTACCAGCAGCGACCCTGGGGAGAAAAAGAAACAAAAATGGCCTCGTGTCTTGATCTGCCTTTGTTTGCATGCAAGGCAGAAAAAAGAGATAAGGGAAGAGAGACAGAAGAGGGTATAAGGGGCTTAGATCTGCCAAATCTGAGTAATAATCCAGTCATCACTTCCCCATCTTTTCTTCCTTGCCTTTATTTTGGTCAAAAATCAAGAGAATAAGGGAAAACTATACCATTTTTTTCCCATTTGCCATGAAATTTTGGTACATTGTAAGTGTGATCAACCTAAAACACCATTTCTTATTATTGGATCTGTTAATCATTTCTTATGAAATTATAATCCTGTTTGAATAAGATAATTACTGAAAATAATAATTTATTGGAGACAATGATAGTATGTTTGCTCTATAAGTGCACACATGCTACCACATGATTCCGTGATGTGCATCAACTTTGAGTGTGTTTTGGAGCACTCAAATCTAGATCCAAAATTGGCATAAATAAAAGACCAACCTGATGAAAACACCATTGTACAGGTTAAAAAAAAAAATTTACAAAAACTGCCAACCAATTTTAATTTTCAATTTTTTTTAAAAAAATATTTTAGAATAAATTAACTTAATGATAATAAAAATAAATTAAATATTTAAAAAGATGGAGTAAGACTATTCTCTGATGCAGTTAACATGCATTTCAATAATTATCAGGATTGTTCATATTAATTCAAAATTTTTATTCAAATAATTGATTCGATGTAGAAAATTTTCATAAACAAGTTTACAATTTCAAAAAAGGTTTTTTTGCATATATACCCTCCTAAATATTCAAATTTGTATGTATACCCTTTTAAAATTAATATTTACATGTATACCCTCATAAAATTCTGAGTGAGGGAAGAAGGGAAAGAGGAAAACCGCTATGGAAAACCAGCAGAATTCTGAGTGAGGGAAGAGAAGAAAAATCCATGCCATTAATAAACTAAAATTAAACCAAAAAAGCTAATTAAATAAAAAAATTAAAAGAGTAAGCATTTAAATGAGCCACCAGGCACCACACTATCAGGAATTGAAAAGCTCAAAGGAATGAAACATTTTTTTATAAAAAAGTCAAATAATCCCTGCCAAACTAACCCTGATGGGTCCAAGCTGGTATGAATAATATATAAAGGACTAACTTTTTATATCAGGAAGCATGGATCTCATTCACAAAATCAATCACAAACATTAAACAAATCTTGAAAAAGAGGCAAAAGCACAATGTGATTGCCTCTTTCCTCCCCACCGAAACAAAAAAATATAGTAAAAATAATCAGAAGTAACCCAATTATTTTTTAAAACCTCAGTCTATTAAGCCCAGTCCATGTTAGCCACATAATCATTTTAAGTTTTTAACTTTGTGACTGCCTCTCTAATTCCACAATTTAAGTAGAGGACATCAAAAATAAACATAAAAAAGAAATAAGAAACAAGCAATGCAGTACATTTTGTATTCAAAAAGCAATCTATATTATACAAAAGAATTCAGAAAAACAGATTAATCAGAAAGCAAAACAAAAAGCAACACTAATATCACAAAACATAAAGGAGGCAAAAACTAGTAGAATATTTCATGGACCAAATGACAAATTTAAGATTCCTCATGATTTGAAATGGAAGAAAGAACAAGGGTGGAAAGAGCACAGAGCTACACAAAAAAAATTGGGATCAATATTATGGAACAATAAACCCTGCTCATAAGGGCATGTAAACAGCACTGGTCATATCATATGCTCATATCCACATTCTGCATGACACAATTTCTTCAAAAAAGGTATGGTGGTCCATTAACTATGGGAAATCAAAACTGCAGAGGAAGAAACATTTGTACTCCCCAATTGTGCAATACAATATTCCTTCCCATCATGTGCTGATGTCAAGCAGCACAGGAAGGATATAACTCCAATCTATAAAGGCTATGTTAGTATAAAAAATTTTACCTTGGATACCCAATTAAGATTTGTGATATCTTCTCGTAGAATTAGAGGTGCAAGGAGCCAAGGGCAGCAATACTGCATAAAGCATCTAACATCTGATTTACAAAGAAAGAGATCTTGTACCTGAAATATCACAAAGTTCAAGAACACAAAAAATTAAACTATAAGGAAATTATCCTATAAAAGTATTGAGAGAAGCTATATGCCTAACCATGCTATGAATACTTTGAAGCAAGGTTTGCAGACTCGGAACTGGATCCCGTGCTAGCTGGTTGGCGGTACGAGTCAGTACGCTCCCGTACTGGCCCTGAACCGACATGGAAATGAGGAGAACTAGAAAGGAAAAGAGAAAGAGAGAGGGGGGAGGGAGGGAGACCGGCGATGGCCATTGGGGATCCATGGTCCTCCATATGAGGGATTAGAGAGAGAGAGAGAGAGGGGGGGGGGGGCGAAGGAGACAAATGGAGAGAGGGGAAGGTTGCAGGAATGCCATTGGCAGGCTGCCGAATGGCAAAAAGCCTCCACATGGACCCGTGGTTTTGGAACAGGAGCAACCTGCCCTTGTTTCGAAGCCGCAAATCCACAGAGAGGCTTTCCACCATCCGGCGGCCTCCCCCCAGCCTTCCCCTCCCTCCCCCCCCCTCTCTCTCTCTCTCTAATCCCTATAATGAAGGACTATAGAGCCCTGGAGGCATCGACGGGCCACCACCAGTGTTTCCATCTTCTTCACCCCCCTCCTATCTCTCTCTTCCTCTCTTTCCTTCTCTCTCGCTCTATTTTCGCTGATATTTCGAATTGAATGCCTGAACCACACCAGTGGGCCACTGGATGGTTTGACATGCCCCAAACTACCAGGTCGGCCGTTCTGGCAAACCATACTTTGAAGTCTCGGTTCAAGCAAAAGATATACCAAAAAATTCTACAATTAAATCAAGAACTAATGAAATGTGGGCCCATGGTAAGGATCAATAAAAAATAACCAAATCATTCGCAGCAATATCCTAATATTCAAAATTAATATAGCATAAAATAATTATTCAACCAAGCATGGTACATCTATCAATATGGAAAACATTCATAAAATTATGCAAAGACCCCCAAGATTAATAAGTCAGATAACCACATTATGTTACTCCTCTTAAATTTCTCTTTCGTTCCCAATCAACTTCGTATATCTTCTATAAACATCAAAGTTACCATCCTCATAAAAGCAATCAGAATCTTTGACTAGAAAATGAACAAACAGATTAATTAAATATTGATCACAATGATGCATAAAGAAAGATGTATATGCCATTACCTCGACTAGTGCCGCTAAGCTTACTTCACAAGCTACCCAACGAGCAAGAATCGATCCCATGAGTTGCTCTAAATACTGCAGAAATGTTCAATACAAGTCACAAACAATAAATTACTACTCTTCATTCCATAGAAGTTAATGCAACCCATGATGATATAACTATTTAGATGATTAATTAACAAAGAGAGTAAGTTCATTGCTCCAGCATTATGCCAATTATTCAAGGGAAATTAGTAATACAGCATCAGTAAAGGACAGAAAAATGGGATCTTTCAAAAATAGATGCTTTAGAAGGCCATCTCTTGGTAGGATAAACAAGAGTTCCTTGTCCAAGATTCTAAACTACCTTCTCACCAGCCATTCTCAACCATTCAGGCTCAAGTTCCTCCATAATAACTTCATTTCTTTTACTCATATAATGGAAGAAAAAAGATTTCAAATACTAAATTCATTGTGAAGATAATCCAAATGAACTAGGGGATAAACAATTAACCTTACTCCTGGATGCATATTGAAGTTTTCTTGACAAAGTATCAAATAAAGCATATGCCAATTCCCTGCAGAAAAAAAACAATACCAGAAAGAGAAAAAGTTTAGAGCAAACGAGATTTAACAATAAGCCAGCACAAGGAGGTTACCGATCATAAGTACCTTTGACTGGGCTCGATAGCTGCAACCACACATATCATGAAGACTGCCTGCAATTTCAATTCACAATTAAGAAATGAGAACAAAAAAATGTCACTACTTCATTTAGTAATGGAAACAGGAAAGGGATAAGAAAAAAGGGAATATTTCTGGAATAAGAGAGAGACAGAGACAGAGACACACACAGAGAGAGAGAGAGAGAGAGAGAGAGAGAGAATATGCTGGTGACATGCAATACATCAGATCGAAAAGAAAGGACACACATGCATATATGTGTGCACAGGTGCACAACTTGGGTGGGGCTCAACTTGAACCTGCCCGTTCAAGCCACTTGTTGGGAAGGGGTTAGGTTGAGGTTTTATAAATTTTGGTTGGGCTTGGGATCAAAAATCCCAACCCCACCTCAAGTGAAATTGGGTTAGGTTGACCCTTGATCCAACCCACCCAACCTGAACCCAACCCAACCTGACTTAACATGGTCTGACCCAACATCTAAATAAGAAATTAAATCAAATTTATATTTCATATAGATGTTTATATGTTTATATAATTATTTTTTAAAAAATCTTGTTAAATTATGTATAAGAGCATCATTGAAATTTACGACTGATCCATGCCTCAATTCAACAAACAATAATCCAACAAAAATGTTCGAAAATTTCCTATCAACTGAACCAACCAGAACTAACTCAAATAACCTGATCCAACCCAAATTTGCCATAACAAGTGGCTGGGTCCAGTTGCATTGGAGAAATCCCAACCTGAGCCCAGGTTGTATTGGATTAGGATTGAAGGATTTAGAGGTTGGGTTGGGATAGAGTTTTCCCTTAACCAGACCCAACCTCTCCAAGTTGCAGACTACATGCATGGGCAAACAAGTGTAGAGCATGTAGAGTACAAAGGTCCTTGAATTAACTAGAGAAACAATATTACAATATAAGGACTGGGAACAGTCTTTGGTCATAGGGAGTACCATAGTAGTAAGATCACTTAAAGGAACCATAATTGTATACACAAGTATAACAAGCATGGGCATTCAACATACCCTGGGATGGACAAACATTTTATCAATGATGGAATGTACATTTACATAATTGAATGCATTCCAGCATTTACAAGGTGATATATCAGTAGCATGCATGCTATGTTATAGGTTGCATAACAACTGCAATTAGTCACTTTCCAAGCTACCTAGGTTGGGCCAAGTGTTGGGACAGAATAAGGGTGCCTAACCTTGGCCTTGAAGCTTTCACTTGCACTGCATAAAAAAGACAGTTATCATTCTCCTACCAAGTTCTATGGAATGCTGTCCACTTGCAACATTTCTCCTCCAATTATTGTACACACAAGCTTCGCTTAACAATCATTCATGTCAATGCAGTCATTTAACAGAAGAAGGTATAGCAGTATATCACAAATAATAACATATGATGCAAAGAAAGGTTTTTCTATAAAATCAAAACTCGATCACTTAAAATTTGATTAAAGGGAAAAAAAGGATAAAGCATGTCAATAGTCTAAGCACTGCAGCAAAGTCTCTAATTTTGTTATTAATAATTCATAGCATAGTAAACATACCTCAGCTTCAACCTCCTCACTCCACAAGGCAAGATGTGCAAGGGTAATAAGAGCAGTCTCCATGGCCAGGACAGACCAAGCACCAGAACCTGAGACCTCTGCAACCTTAACAAGCTTCCCTTTTGAGGCCATCACCATCTCAAAACCAAAGTTTAAACTGATAAAAACAGATGCACACAGGTATTAGTCATTTCTAGGAATGGGACAAAATCCATTTAGTAATGATATAACTATTTCCAGAAACGTAAAACCCAAACAATGAACTAGGCTTCAGAGTTATAATGAGCTAACTGAAAGAACGAGTGTAGGTTCAAATGAATAGGTGCAAATGCAACTGGACAGTCTCAAAGCATAACATCAGGTAAGGAAGCCTGGCAAGGTGGATTTAGAACAATCAGGATTGTAAGATGGAAACTCTTTATTAATCAAAAAAAGGAGTCAAAACTTTCATTGCATAATAAGCCTTTACCCATTTCCTTTTTTGTGCATGTGTGGCTCCTGGGACAGAGACCGTTAAAAGCTGGTAGATTGAAAGCAAGAACAAGGATTGGGAAAGGAAGGACTAATTTTGAATTTCTAGGAATTCAAAGAACCATAGAAACAGGATCAAGAGAGGAAGCAGGAGCATGGCTCAGGAATGGATCTGACATCACAATTCAGCAATACCTGCATCTATGTGAAGATCATTTTATAAAGAGCTTCATAACCTTAACTGTCAAGCCATGACCCAAATATTTGAGCTTGGCCATGAAAGGCCAATATGGAAACCAAATTATTCAAAATTACCCACAAAAGATGTACATTGGACAAGCCCCAGAGGGGTGAGCTACAGGCCACGGAGAAGAGTTTCAAATCCACAGTATTAATGAATAGCTTGGTATTGATGACTAACAAAAGCACAGACACATACCAAATATCATGGAACAACTCATTATGGCCATCCCATGTTAGGAAAAGAATGGCAACTTTTCTTGCCAAAAACAGTCTAACTCGATAATCAGTATCCTGAAGCATTGCAAGAAGCTTTTCAATCATAACCTGATGCCATGCAAAGAGCAATATCAAAATACCAGTAAGCAAATAAACCTCCTGATTCAAAATGTTTCACAAGTATAAATCGAGAATTAGAATCACCTGGGCAGTGTGGGGTTCTAGTAAAACAAAACAACAAATGCAGTCAATTAGCCGAATACGAACAAACCAATCAGGAAGACCAATCTCCGCAACAGTATTTACCATGTCACAGAGGGCATTTAAGATCTGCAGATACATTCTCAAGCATGTCAAAATAAATAAATCCCTGAAGTCAACATAGGCTATGAAATCCAATTATAAGGCATAGATGAAAAGAAAATGAAATTTTTGATAATCCTCTAAAGGTATCAGAAGATGCACAAGACAGTAGCACATCTGACTAACAAGCAAAGGCATGGATCCACCAAATATGTATTAGTAAAGAAGCAACATAGGTGACTGCCTGTAGGTGGACAGGCAGGAACTCACTTCTAACTTCAGCTCCCTACCAACCCAATGCCACTTCCCTCATTTTATCCAGTTAGTTCTCCTCACAGCAGGAACTCACTCTGGGAAACTTCAGGAAAATCAAATGCCTATGTGACTTCCTGCATACTTGAAGTAACACTGGCGCTTACAGGCAACCAAACATTCCAACATGGCAACATGATCGAGTCACCCAGTTTTAAAATGAAACTACTTAAAATTATTGTGAACACTGCCATATTTGACAAAGTCCAGTAACAGTATTTGAAACTTGGCCAAATGGAAACCAAACCCCAGTATACCTAATTTTAGTACAGTTCCAGCAAAATATTTGACAAGGTCCAGTAACAGTATTTGAAACTTGGCCAAATCGAAACCAAACCCCAGTATACCTAATTAAAGGATGTTCTATCTAGTTCCCTATATGAAAATCAAGCCTTTCCAGAATTTGGACTCAAATTGAACCCATTGAGACCGGTCATGTTTAGCTTGAAAATTCTAAACCAAAACAAATTCAGACAGGCTAGGTTCTGCAAGACCAGGAACCAACTTAATATGCCGGCCTTCCTGTGACCAACACGACGAAACATGTGTCTGAGTGTTGTAATAAGTCATAACACTATTGAAATCTGAAAACTTAACCAGGCATCAACCCTCGCAATATAAGTGAAAAATACACCAAAATAAACAGTATGTGCATATACAAATGGCTACAAAGAGGTCATCATGTCCAAAATGGAATATGAAACCTTGTTGTTTACCAATAATAAGATTAAAATATATGCATACCTCTTCTGACAGCATTTCCCCCTTGCATTGCTTAGGGTTGCCATTTTTTTGGTTAGAACCCATTCCCAATAAGGATCCCAGTAAAGCACAGATGGCAGTTAAAATATCATTACAGCAAAGTTTCAAACTTGCACAATTTCTCACCGTGGTATCTATAGAACCAACCTGCCAGTATAGAAACATGAAAAAATACGTAAATAAGCAGTAACACAAGATGCACACTCTGGAATTTAAAAAACAATACAACCGATAACATATCCAGAGAGTTTAAACTTTAAAGTACCAATGAGGACAGATTTCCAGCAGGCCCAGAAAAATTTTTGCAAAGGATATATTGAATACTTTCATGCACCTGAATCCAAGTCAGATCTCCAGAACAGATTAATCATGCATATACTAACAAAAAAAAAAGGGACAAAACTGACATCCAAACATGCCTAGGAAATGCAGTCATTACCTTAGCATCATTTTCTTTTTCCATTAGATCAAACAAGACTTCCCATGTAAGAAGAGGTGATATAGAGAAAAAAGTTGAAATCACTTTGACTAGTTCCAGCTTCCAGTGGAAAGGAGAAGAAGAAATAACTGAACTTCTACTCCCACTGGCAGACAAAGCATCAATATCCTTGCGAGCATTATTGGCATCTAAATCAATATCAACAATTCGCACCACAGAAGTGGACTCTTGCAGAGAACTTGATCCCGGTATTGTAGGCAAATCAATTTCTAGCTCAGGATTACTTTTAATATTGGAAAGCAAAGCAAAAAGTTCAGCAAGAGCCACCAAAAGTTTCTCAATTGATTTAATGATCCCTAAAAGAGGCTCACAATCAATATTGCCATTATCCTTCCAAAATGCAAAAAGTGGAGATGAATTTAAGCTTCGAAAAGAAGATAAAGTGGATCCATTTGCACCAAGAATGGAGCATATATTTGTATAACCATGATGCCGAATTTCATTACACTTATCCTCGATCATCCAAACAACATGATCCAGAACCTTTGAAATATGGTCAAATATCTTATTGAAGAACAAAGACTTTTCACCTCTTTGCCTGCATGAGACGAAGATTAATAAAAGGAGACAACAAATTAGTGAGGCATGAAAGGAAGATTAATAAAAGGAGACAACAAATTAGTGAGGCAGGAAAAGCAACACGTACATTTGATTTTTAAAACAAATCTAGACATAGATAGCTAACTCTTAATGCAGGTATTTTACATTACAATCATTAATAAAGAGAGAAGGAAAATATTTCTACAACTTCAAAGGTGGTACAAGGTGTTACTTATAAACTAGGTATTCCTCAAATTTGCTTTCTAATATACCCTCCACAGTATACTTGCCATTACAATAAGGTAACAACAACAACAACAATGGGACTTCTCATGCTTACTTATTGTTAGAATTAGGAAAGAGAGCAACTTATGTTGTTTTCTTAGAACAACATACTCTGTCTTCATCCTATTAGAAGCATTACTACAATCCTATTAAAAGTCATATATTACCATACATGATGATCCTATACCAAGGAACTCGAAACCAGTACCGGGCCCTGCTACGGTCACCGACCAGTACGGTACGGTATCATACCATACCGATCCCATATTGGGCCCACAAAACCTTAAAAAAATCCCTTCCCTCCCTATCAAAAAATTGTTTAACCTGAATCGGGCACGAATCGGACACGAACCGAGTAGTACGATACCATACCGTACATAATATATATTTTTTAATTTTTTTTAATGGTCCGAAGTGCCGGACCATTTTATATATATGAACCGTATCGACTCTTAACCGATATGGTACGATATGCCCTGTACCGGGTGGTACGGGATGGTACCGCAAACCCTGCCCTATACTCTATTAAAAGGCTTCTATAGTCCTAATTTCAGTAGACAATCTTTTTTTCTTTTTCTTAGCATAGTATCAAAGCACCATATCCTTGTTGCTACCCCTCCCTTCCCTCCACAATCCTAGCTACCACCCACCCCCCTCTCGTCCTACTACCGCCCACCCCCCTCTTCCTCTAGCTACCTCCCACCCGATCCAGACTTGTGAGAACAAAAAAATAATAACAATGACAAAAAAAAGAAGAGGGAAGATGGTGCAGGGCGGTTGTCAAACGCCTGCAGCGACCAAAACCCCGATTCAGCGAGAACGGGTTCTGGAAATTTTTGGATGCTAGGATTGAGCAAGATGGGGAAGATCCTTTGAAACCTGCAACGATCAAGCGTTGGAAGGGCCGCGTGATTCCTCACGTTGCCAGCCCTCAACCGAATTTCAATCCGGGTCTTCAAGATTGGAAGGGACGAACGATGGGTTTCTCACCGTGAGTCCCTGTTTCTTCTTTTTTTTTTTTTTTTTTTATCAGGAACTTGGAACGAAAGGAAGAGATTCCTCACGGAATCGTCTTCTCCCAACCGGGCTTTTGGCCTGGTGTGCGCAAGGAAAAAATTGAATGGCCGGCGGCCTTCCACGGAAACGCCCAAAGAAAACACGACATCCTATTTCTTCTTCCAAAACAAAACTCATGCTCCAAAACAAACAAAACGTCCGTGCAATGTTTCCCAAAACAAAGAAACAACACGCCGGCCAAAAAAAAACAATTCTCAAAACAAAACAACGTTGCTTTTCATTCCTTGGGTTTGGGTTTTAAGAAAAAAAGGCAATACAAGGTTTTGTTGTCCCCCACGTGACTAATTGGGAGGGGAATAATAATAAAAAAAAAACTAAACACTAATGTAAACAAATCCAAATGCTGACTCTTGCGTGAAACTCTTCAAACGGGTTCTTTTTTTTATAAAAAAAATCAAGAGATCACGCCACTAATAAAATTATAATAATAATAAAACTAAAGACTCCGGTATTTTCCCGGATCCGAAATTTCACGGACGCAATTAGTGTATTGGGCCTTTGGCCCAATTCCCAATTAATTGTTTTCATCCCAAAAACAGGTCAGACTTGAAACTTGCTTCCCTTGAAGACGTCTGGACCTGCGCACGTTTCCTGCTGGCGAGGCTGGCGCCCCCAAATCGTCATGGGCTGGAAGCTGAACCGAAACATCTAGGTTGGGCTTCGCCGAACTATCACCGGGCTGTCCTGATATATGAGTCAGTTGATCATGTTCAATATTCATCTCGATGTCCGCATCACTCTCCCCTTCCTCTGAAAAGCTTGTCCTCGAGCTTGAATTATCACCTGCATAAGGGGTTAGATGTCGAATATTGAATACATCAGAAATAAGGACATCGTCTGGTAATTCAACTCGGTAGGCATTGTCACTAAATTTCTCCAACACCTGACAAGGACCAATTTTCTTTGGCTTGAGTTTGGTGTAGGCCCCCTGTGGATATCGTTCTCTTGGCAAGAAGACCCATACCAAATCACCAACCTCAAAAGTCTACTGTCGACGTGTCTGATCAGCCTTAGCCTTATACTTGGCATAATTTTGCTCTAGATTGGCTTTAACAGTTGCGTGCACCTCACGGAGATCAGCCACTCGATCTTCAATCTTCTTACTTGATTTGTTTGGCACATCAACAGGTAAAATATCAAGTGGTCCTCTTGGCAGAAATCCATACAATACCTGAAAGGATGCAAAACCAGTAGAACGGTTCACCGAAGAATTGAACTCAAACTCAATCTTTGGCAAACATACATCCCAATTTTTAAATTCTTGCACATTGGCTCTCAACAAGTTACCAAGACTTCGATTGACAGTCTCGGTTTGCCCATCGGTCTGAGGATGATAGGGACTACTGAATTTTAATTTTGTACCCAATTTTTTCCATAATTCACGCCAGAAATGCCCCATAAACTTGCTATCTCGGTCCGAAACAATCGACGATGGTAACCCATAATGTCAGACAACTGCAGAAAAATAAAGATCAGCTACTTTCGACGCATCAAATATTGTTTTGCATGGCAAGAAACAAGCCATCTTGCTGAACCGATCTACAACTACCATAATTGAGTCTAGACCTCTCACTGTCCGCGGTAAATCAACAACAAAATCCATAGATACCTCTCGCCACGGCTCATCTGGAATCGGTAAAGGGGTATATAAACCTTGATTTGTATCTGATCCTTTGGATTCCTGACACAAACGGCATCTCTTCACAAAGGTTTTGACATCTCGGTCAAGCCCAGGCCAATAAAACCGTTGACGAATTAACCATGCAGTTGTCTCTTCCAAAATGTCCTTGATTATGCAGCTCCTGAATAATCAATACACGCAGTGAAGTGTCAGGAATACAGAGACAATTACCACGGAACAAATATCCATCATGTAGGACGAAGTCAGATCGACCTCCAGCTTCCAATTCAGTCACAATGCTCTGGAAATGTTCATCTGCACGGATATCATCCTTCATGCTTTCAAACCCAAGGGTATATACTTGCATAGCACCAATCAATAAACTCCGTCTACTTAAAGCATCTGCTACTTTGTTCAAAGTGCCTGACTTATGCTTGATGCTGAAAGTATACTCCTGTAGAGTACTTACCCATTTTGCATGTCTGGAGCTCAACTTATGCTGTCCCTGTAGAAATTTTAATGCTTGATGATCTGAGTACAGCACAAATTCTCGCTGGATCAAGTAATGTCGCCAATGTTGCAATGACCTCACAATGGCGTATAGCTCCAAATCATAAACCGAATACAACAGTTTGGCACCTCCAAGCTTCTCACTGTAAAAAGCAACGGGTCTCCCATCTTGGCTGAGTATTGCGCCAATCCCAGTCTTCGAAGCATCGCAATCTACTTCGAATACCTTGTCAAAATCTGGAAGAACCAACAGTGGTGCTTGGGTCAACTTGACTTTCATCTCATCAAATGCTGCCTGAGCAGTGTCATTCCATCCAAACTGATTTAATTTCAACAAGTCTGTTAAGGGTGCAGCAATCTCACTATACCTCTTAACAAACCTTCTGTAAAAACCCGCAAGACCCAAAAAGGATCTCAATTCAGTCAAAGTAGTAGGTGCTGGCCAGTCCACTATCGCTCGCACCTTACTTTTATCTGGAAGAATTCCATCACCAGTAACAACATATCCCAGAAAAATTAATTTGTCTACCATCCAAATACACTTCTCTGGGTTAGCAAAAAGCTGATTTTCACGTAATACTGTTAGAACTTGTGAAACATGCTCAACATGCTCTTGTGCTGTCTTACTGTATATCAATATATCATCAAAGTATGCAACAACAAAAGAACTAAGGAATGGATGCAAAACCTGGTTCATTACTCGCATGAACGTACTAGGAGCATTAGATAGCCCGAATGGCATCACCAACCATTCATACAGGCCTTCCTTTGTCTTGAAGGCTGTCTTCCATTCATCACCTGGCTTCATTCTGATCTGATGATACCCACTTTTCAAATCAATCTTAGTAAAGAACACGGCACCACTCAACTGATCTAGCATATCATCCAGCCTCGGTATTGGAAATCTATATTTCACAGTAATTCTGTTTATTGCCCGGCTGTCAATACACATACGCCATGAACCATCCTTTTTCGGCACCAAAAGTGCTGGTACCGCGCACGGGCTAATGCTTTCCCGTACAAAGCCTTTGTCTAAAAGATCTTGAACCTGCCTCTTCAGCTCCTCATGCTGCTGCGGGATCATTCGATAATGAGCCTTATTCGGCAACACAGAACCCGGAATCAGATCAATCTCATGTTGAATATCTCGAAGTGGTGGCAAACCCGCAGGAAGCTCACTTCGTACAACATCCCGAAATTCCTCCAAAACTGACACCAACTCCTGAGGAAGATCATGTAACTCCTGCTCCCCATTCTGGCCAAACTCTTCTAGCTTACTAACCAGGGCAAAACAGAAATCTTCTCCCTCTAAACTCGGAATCAGATCAATCTCATGCTGAATATCTCGAAGTGGTGGCAAACCCGCAGGAAGTTCACTTCGTACAACATCCCGAAATTCCTCCAAAACTGACACCAACTCCTGAGGAAGATCATGTAACTCCTGCTCCCCATTCTGGCCAAACTCTTCTAGCTTACTAACCAGGGCAAAACAGAAATCTTCTCCCTCTAAACTCGCCTCAAACTCCCTACTTGGCAAACAAATTACTACCTTCTGTTCAGCCATGTCCTGTAGCGGTTTCAAGATCACTTTTCTCCCATCTGGTCGCAGCATATAAGTATGAGTGTAACCATTATACACTGCTTTATTATCAAACTGCCAAGGTCGTCCCAAAATGATGTGTGTCGCATCCATCGGTACAACATCAGCTACTATTGACGTCTCAAGCTGAGGACCAAAAGACAAGGCCAACCTACAACGTCAACTAACCTGAATATCTGCATCCCGATTCACCCAGCCGAGCTTGTATGGTTGAGGATGGGGTTCTGTCATCAACCCCAATTTCTTCACAACTTCCTCAGCAATCACATTCTCCCAACTTCCAGAATCAATAATTACCTTGCAAGTTTTACCAGCTACAGTGCACTTTGTTGAGAAAATATCGTGCCGATGCCAATCTCCTCCAGCTCTTGGTGCAAGACACAACCTCCTAATAATCAGACTCTCTCCCTGGATGTGGTCTGGGTCAATCACATACATCTCATCCTCGAACTCCTCATCCTCGGGAAATTCAACTTCCTGCTCCTCCTCCATAAGTAACTGGGTACGCGCCTTGGGGCACTCATTGGCATAATGTCCTAGGTCATGACACCGATGGCAGCGAACATTGGCTCGATTGCTGCCCACCCTCTGCTGGGTACCTGAAGCCCCACTCGGCACTGTAGGTCTCGGAGGAACTGCCGAAGTTTGTTGCCTCACCACAGGAGGTGCACTCCTACTACCAGAACTCTACCCCGAAAACTGACCAGATAATTTTTCTCTACTCTGGAACCCTCTATTCCGCATCAGGCTCCGCTCCACTGCTTGCGCCCGCATGTGCGCATCACCAACACTGTCAATCCGATGCAAAGCCAACGCATCCTGGATCGGGAATCACAGTCCAAGCAAATACATGGCTACCAACCTCGGTTCTGACTCCATCAATCGGTTTCGAGCCACCAGTCGGTAGAACTCTGTAGTATAATCTTCCACGCTTCGATTTCCTTGTGTTAAACCATGCAATTTAGAATAAAGGACCTGTTCATGATTTGGAGGAAGGAACTCCCGATTCATCTCCTGCTTCAAGGCTGCCCATGATGCAATTGGTGGCCTCCCATCCATATACCTCCGGTAGTGCTGTGCATGCCACCAAGCCGCTGCTCGATCTCGGAATCGGAATGTGATAAGCGGCACTTGCTTGTCCAAAGGCACTTCTTTCAGCCGAAAAACATCATCAACCTGCAGGGTCCAATCCACATACTCATCAGGATTCAAACCACCTCTGAACTCCGGTATTTCAATCCGAAACCCGGACTCCCAACGAGTCTGATTGTCATGAATAGGCGGCGGTCCGAAATCCCTGGGAAGCGCTACATCACGCCGCGGTTGCTGCCCTCTTTGCAATGGTGGAGGATCTTCAATATTCTGTAAAGGGTCGGCATCACCTTCTCGATGTTCGTCAGGTACATTGCGATCTTGGTGAGGTATAGCACGATCTTGCGCCTCCAACCGTGCCATCATTGCTTGCAAAACAGCCATCATCTGCTGCTGGGTCTCCACAACGTCACGAAGAGAAAGCTCCCCGTTGTTCCGCTCCATGGTTGCCGGCAGAATTTTTTTTTTTTTTATAAAAGAAATCAAGAACGGAACAAGGACGGATCAAGAACAAGAACGGATCAAGGCTCTGATACCAAGCTGGTGCAGGACGGTCGTCAAACGCCTGCAGCAACCAAAACCCCGATTCAGCGAGAACGGGTTCTGAAAATTTTTGGATGCTAGGATTGAGCAAGATGGAGAAGATCCTTTGAAACCTGCAACGATCAAGCGCTGGAAGGGCCGCGTGATTCCTCACGTTGCCAGCCCTCAACCGAATTTTAATCCGGGTCTTCAAGATTGGAAGGGACGAACGATGGGTTTCTCACCGTGAGTCCCTGTTTCTTTTTTTTTCTTTTTTTTTATCAGGAACTTGGAACGGAAGGAAGAGATTCCTCACGGAATCGTCTTCTCCCAACCGGGCTTTTGGCCTAGTGTGCGCAAGGAAAAAATTGAATGGCCGGCGGCCTTCCACGGAAACACCCAAAGAAAACACGCCGTCCTATTTCTTCTTCCAAAACAAAACTCACGCTCCAAAACAAACAAAACGTCCGTGCAATGTTTCCCAAAACAAAGAAACAACACGCCGTCCAAAAAAAAAAATTCTCAAAACAAAACAACGTTGCTTTTCATTCCTTGGGTTTGGGTTTTAAGAAAAAAAGGCAATACAAGGTTTTGTTGTCCCCCACGTGACTAATTGGGAGGGGAATAATAATAATAAAAAAAACTAAACACTAATGTAAACAAATCCAAATGCTGACTCTTGCGTGAAACTCTTCAAACGGATTTTTTTTTTTATAAAAAAAATCAAGAGATCATGCCACTAATAAAATTATAATAATAATAAAACTAAAGACCGGTGTTTTCCCGGATCCGAAATTTCACGGACGCAATTAGTGTATTGGGCCTTCGGCCCAATTCCCAATTAATTGTTTTCATCCCAAAAACGGGTCAGATTTGAAACTTGCTTCCCTTGAAGGCGTCTGGACCTGCGCACGTTTCCTGCTGGCGAGGCTGGCGCCCCCAAATCGTCATGGGCCGGAAGCTGAACCGAAACATCTGGGTTGGGCTTCGCCGAACTATCACCGGGCTGTCCTGATATATGAGTCAGTTGATCAGGTTCAATATTCATCTCGATGTCCGCATCAAAAGACCAGATCCATCGCCGTCGTCTCTGCTCCGCTTCTCCACACGAATCACATGATCCGCCACTGCCATCTACAAGGGTCCCGGCGGGATGTCCTACGAGACACCAGGATGGGATACCATCTCATGTGTCGGGACAGGACGTCTCGCCAGCATCCCAATCAAAACACCTTGGGACATCTCCTGTCACTCGGGACAGGACGGGATGCCAGTGCATCCCATTCCAGGAAAAAATCAGGATAGCCCAATCCTACAGGATTTAAAATCTTGACTGTTTGTGCTCTAGAAGTGGCAATGGTTTGTGATCGTCTAGATTTTAATTTCCAATTGACTGGTTTTTTATGAAGCAGCCAACAAGTTCTCCAAGTATGACGTGGTCTATTACAGTGATCACACCATACCCGAGCCTTCTCATTATGCTTGTGCTAATCAAGGATATTCCGTCCACTAGCATTGGCTTTAGCAGCAACCATCACGGAGTTCTCAGTCAAACCATTCGTGTCACCATTCTTTTTTCCAAGCATTATCGATCTGTGGCTTTCCTTTCGACGAACCTCTGAAAAAACTTCATTGAGAAGGCGGAGAATCATCCAATAATCCTTCCTCGAACATCATCAAATTCGACATTAAGACTGGCAAAAAATTTAAAGATTCGATTAGCCTCCACAATTTTCTAATTGTGTTTGCAATCGTCAAAATACTTCCACTCGTAATCATTGAACATATCCGGATCTTGCCATATTCATTTCAGAGAATAGAATTATTTGGTGACAGTGTCACTTTCTTGGTGGACTTCTCCAAGTTTCAGAGCAAGTTCATATATTAGAGAATTGAGATTGATTCCCCAAATCAGAATACATTTTGGTAACATTATCCTACAGTTCCTTAGCACGCTGATAACACATATAATTGAAACTAATATCCTCTTCCAAAGAATTCACAAGCCAAGTCATTACCATTGAGTTTTCAGCATCCCAGGTTGAATAGGTTGGATCTGCACTATCCAAAGCCAGTGTATCTCCTATTAAGTAGCTAATTTTGCCTCTTCCTTGGGTGTACATACGTCTTGATTGAAATCAACATAAGAAGTTATCACCATTGAGTCGAATTGTGGTAATTTGGACTAAATGAGATTCAGCAATAGAAGGGATCCAAGGAGCATGGGTCATAGCAATAGGGTTTGGGTAAGTGTACGAAGTTGATTGGGAGGAGACGTTAAACATGTTGAAGAAAAAAATAGGACAGCAATGGCTGTGCATGGGCAGCAACAACGTATGGGTAGCGGCTGTGTATGGCCAACAGCTATGCTAGGACAACTACAGGAGCAGAATAATGTCTTGCTTTAATACCATGAAATAATTTAAAAAAAGATAATTATATATATCTTTCATGTTACAAAAGACTTAGAGCATCAACTATCAAGAGTCTAGATACAATGAACCTTATAAAGGTCTAATACAATGAATTGTCTAAATACAATGAATCATATCAATTATGTTACCTGATTGATATATTTCCTATATAGGATTATTCACCATAATTTTTTGATATTCCTAGAATATTACAGGATATTCCCAGAATATTCTAGACAAAAAAAGAAAAACAGTTACTTTATAGAAATGGATTCCACATATTGTGTGATCTAGAGTCCCTTTTTCCACATATTACCATATATCGTGACCATGTACTCTATTTAAAGGCCTCTATGATCCTAATTTTAATGCACAATCTTTTTCTCTCTCAACACTTATCATATACTTGCACAAGGAACAATCGGATAGTAGTCCGTGCAATGACTAACCATCCAAGTTTCAACCCTAAAATTACGAACATATTTCATTAAGTCAATGGGACTTCTGGTAGCCTAATCTCCATTTGCTAATTGGAGATTTGATTTTTATATTAGGTGGTAATGCAAAAAGGGAAACATCTAGATTGGCTAACACAAAATTTATGTGCACAAGCCACACTTTCAAGAAAGCTTCATGGAAAATCTCCCTCCAGCTCTAGGACAGGGCAGGCATGGGCCAAGAAGGGAGTAAAAAGGGTAAAAGGCAAACAACTAACATAAGATATAATTGTTGTAAAACCATGTGAAAACCATTTAAGAATAACTAGGACATGATCAATTAACTGATCATGAAATTTTGCATAAGTTTTTTTTTCAAAGATGAAGATCAGTAATAATGAAAAACAAACAAACTTGAAGCTGGTTAAGCAACTTGGATCGCTAAAAAATTAGGGGTATTGAGCTTTAGTAGTTCCAGGTGAAAACTCCAAGAGTTTTTCGATTAAATCTTACAAGTTCAAGCCAATTTTACTTGGCAGATCCATGTTTCTTGCATGTGGCTTAGTTTGCTGATTCCTAACTTAAAAATTTATCATAAGCATCGTTTTTCAGATATAATCCTTGATCAACCCTAGCCTATATATATAAGATTAAGCACTCATATAAAAAAAAAGCATAAACAAAGTTAACAAAAGGCAATATTGGTTTTCCTAATGATGTAGACCTACAAAGCCAATAAAATAATGATGTCTCATTTGCAATAGTCAATGTAATCGCAGAAATAATTAACTTATAAATAGGAAAACAGAAAGTATAGTCCCATCAAACAAGAGTTTTCATATAAACATTGCAAAACAAATAGTAATCTTTGAGAAAACTGAAGTTTGAAATGATAGGTCAATTGGCTGGTATCATCTAATTTTACTAAAACATACAACCCTTTCAATACCATTAGTCAAAGACTGACATGAACTTCCTGGAAAATAAAAAATTACATTTGTCTATCTTTTTGATCATCATAAGTAAAGGAAACTAACATACAGTACAGTTACACATTATGAAAAATAACTTTATTGAATGCTGCAAAGTACAATGTTCCATCTCTTGTTAGAAAAACAACTTGGAGATCTCCTAGAGTCATTTCATGATTTCAGTTGACACATGAAAGTTAATTGGATTCAACCATGAACTCCAATTTTTAAATATCAGTAACAGAATTACATATGAAGGTATTCAGGTAGAATACCAGCACCCACCCAGGTAACTGAAGAGAATAACTTAAGAGCCAGCAACATCATATGGATAAGGACTGGTATTTAAAATATATACCCACCCAGGTAACTGAAGAGAATAACTTAAGAGCCAGCAACATCATATGGATAAGGACTGGTATTTAAAATATATTTTAAATACCAGCAAAAATATTTTATTTTACTATGTAGATTGCATACTTGGACATTAATCTAGTGTAAACATCTATTGGCATAAGTGTTCTAACACAAATTTCGAGAAAATATCCCAAGAGTTTGCTATGTAGTGTTTATTGCTATAAAGATGAATTCCTACTTGAGTTCTCATGACTGGCATTGTAAGAAATAATGTCATGGTTAACAAACAACCAGAAGAAGAAAAGTGCGCATAAATTTCAGTGTAATAGATTACAATACCACAAAACTGATAGTTTGATAAAAGTTTATTTAAGTGGAAAGGGCAGAGAACAGCTGGAATAATTATTAACAAGGAAATTTCAGATGACCTTTAGAAAACTTCCAGCTATTAGTATATAAATGCAGTATTCAAGTGAGAGATCAAAAAGAAGGATCTGAGACCAGCTGAGGGAAAAAATGTAAAATTAAGTAAAACCAAAAAAAAGGCATACAAAAGTGAAACCAAGCAATGAAATCACAAAAGGTTTCTTGTATAAGTTGAAAACCAAGGTTTTAAATCTCGTGAGATGGGGCTATCCCGATTTTTTCCTGTAATGGGATGCGTCAGCATCTCGCCCTGTCCCAACACTCGGGACAAGGGATGTCTTAAGGTATCTCGATTGGAACACTGCAACATTGGCGGGATGTCTGTCCCAATACATGAGATGGTATCCCATCCCAGTGTCTCGTGAGACATCCTGCAAGGACCTGAATCCTTGTTACAAATAATAGCTGCAACTTCTATAAATTAACTCCATTACACCAAAAAAGTACTAGAGTTTTTTGGAAAATTCTGGCAATGCAATAGTACAAGTAGGGATGCAGCTTGGTTGAGCTTCACCCAAACCCACCTGCCCAGCATATTCATTGGGTAGGGTAGGTTTGAGATTTATAAATTTGGGTAGGGAGGACTGGGTTCAAAAATCCCAACTCAATCTCAATTAGGAATAGGTTAGAGTTCACCTTCAAACCAACTCAAACCCCACACAACCGACCAAAATTTGACATATAAATAAACAATTAATTCATATTTATGTTTCATATATATTACTTATATATTTGTATAATTTACATTTAATCTTGTCAAACTATAGATAAGTGTACCATTGAAAATGATAAATGGTTGAGACTTGAGACCGTAAGCTATCAAATATTAAGCAAACAAAAGGGTACCAACTACCAAACATTTTTCTATCTTATAGCTACTCAACCTAGTCTGATCAGATTTAGATGGTACAACCAAACCCCAGTAACCCAATTCAACACAAATCTAACTTAAGGTGGAGTTGGTTGCGCTAGAGATCCCAACCGGAGACTAGGTTGGGTTGGGTTAAGGTTTGCCCTTCACTTGACCCAACTGGCATGAGTTGTAGACCTAAGTGCCACAAAAATGGTAAAGAACAGAGTGGTGTGCGAGTGCAATTGTATAGAAGAGAGCAGACAGATTAGAATGAGCGGCAGAGATTTCTCAATTTCATCACAGCAATGATAAAATATTACAGAAATAGATAAGGAACAAAGTAAATTTAACTTTATGTGAAACAAAATTTCAAATACAACAAGAGACTCTGATTACACCACTTGCAGTATTTGATAATATAAGATCAAAGCATGATTACGACAAAATATTACCTAGGAAATAAAAAAAGAGAACACATGTAAGATTAGTACATCTAAAAAAAATCTCACCTTTTTAATATTGAAGCATAGATGCAATTGCATAAAAGTGAGCATGAATAGATGAGATCTGACAAAGCTTTTTTATCAAACCCCGCATCTGATGTTACAAAACCAGTAATATGCTCCTCCATTTCATGAATCAATGGTTGCCTAATCTGCCTAGGTAGACGTATGCTATGATGATGCTCAGTTTTCACCTAAAATAAGAGTATAAGACTATGACCATTTAAAAACATAAAGTAAACCAACGGCAAGAAGAAGAAGAAGAAAGAGGGTGGGGGAGCATAAGCCACCTTAATGGAATTTTCTGCCTCAAGTTCTGCTAAGGATTCCACGGAACAATCTAAAACTTCATCCACAATCCCATGGTCACCTTCTTCGGTCAACGAAGGCTGCCACCAATTAATTTAGCTAGTTAATTTCAGGCTCGGCATCGTGTACAATTAAACCAAAAGAACATCAGATTAACACATGAAATGAGATAACTAACTAAATACTTAAATAGTACCTTCTTTGACTCCTCATTGGGCTCTGAAGAAACAAATATAGCTCCAGCATAAGGCAGAAGAGTAGAGGAACCAGTGGAAAGAGAAAAAATAGCTTCCATAATGAGCATAACTGTTTGCTCGGTGAAAAACATAGGTTCCTGCATGTCAAGACATTTTACTTACTGATGTTGCAAGTAAGGATTCAAATCCTAACAGGACATTCCACGAGATACCAGGACGGGGTTCCATCCCATATACCGAAACAAGACATCCTGCCAACATCCCAGCATCCAATTGGAATACTTTGGGACATCCCTTGTCCCGAGTGTCGAGACGAGGCCGGACACCAGCGCGTCCCGTTCTAGGAAAAAACCAGGACAACCCCATCCCATGAGATTTAAAACCTTGGTTGCAAGATTGCCATCAAAGTGAATAATGGCAAGGTTTTAAATCCCATGGGATGGGATTGTCCCGATTTTATCATGGAACAAGACATGTCACCGTCCAGACACTTGGAAAAAAAATTATTCCAAAGTGTCCCAATTAAGATGCTGGGATGTTAGCAGGATGGTCCTGTCCCGACATATGGGATGGTACCCCATCCTGGTGTCCCACAGGACATCGCGCTAGAACTTAAATCCTTGACTAATGGTACTTGAAGCTAAACAAAGAAACATAATATATTTAAGGTCAAGGAGTTTAAGACAACATTAAGAGCCGGATGATATCCATGACAAGTAATACTAGTGTTCTTTAACATTTTTCTTATTGCAAGGTCCACATGACATGCTAAATCTTTAAAAGCCAATTGTTAAAAAATAAAACACCTATAACCATCAATCCTCATCCCAGCAATTTGAGGCCTGACTTATAGATTCTAATTTGCTACAAGTTCCAACTTAGGGGTTAGGGCCAACCCTGATATTATTTCAAGCTTTTCCAAATCATCTCTTACAAACTACCATCAAACAGCTGTTAAAGTATCGAGAGAGCAGAATAAGCATCAATTTAACAGCATAGGCAACAATGAAGCAATAAACAGTAAAAAGAAAAAAATTGCAAACAAGAAAGTAAAACAACTGTGAAACAAAAGAGCCAAAAGATATCTTATGAACCCCCACAAATTGAGCTGAAAAAGTATAAAAAAGGAACCATAGAGAATCTATTTGCAAAACTGCTACATACTAATAGTCCCTAGAATATAAAAACTCTCTTTTTCTTACCGCCACTAGCCAGCTTAGAGAGAGGTTGGTTGACCCACTTCTTCATTTCTATGAACCCTTAAGGAACATTAACAAGGCCACGTCATCATAATTTTCGAAAAGATAGCCAGAGACCTGTGCAATACAGAAACTTGGCAATAGGCACAATGACTAATGCACTTTAATACAAGCTTCTCCAAATCCATCTTTAACGTCTTTATCTTTTGAAAGTAACTTACCTTTAGGTTCACCAAATATTTTCCTTGACTACCCTTCACTTATTTTTAACATAAAATGAGACAATTTCAAGGAGTGGTGCCACCAGCAACCAGCGCACGGGATTTACAATAAGGTGGCCAAAAATTAGAATACTAGTTCAGAGCCTCATAAGAGTTTTCTCCTGAAATTGACAATATTGAGATGGTACCCTTCACTCTTGCGATGTCCCAATAGTATTCTAGAACATAATTTTTCTTTTTCATCAATTTTTATCCCTGAACATGGATTTTGAGTCCATGTTGAGCAAGGTCTTAAATACTGGTACTGAACCTTGTGCCATTTTTGAAATGGTACAATGCCAGTATGATACCAACACCGACAAGTACATACTGAAACTAATATATTCCCAAAAAATTGAAAGACCATCACTCCATCAGTACTAGCATACATTTGGTACTTGGTACTAATCCGTATGGCAATAAATGCTTGTACAATCATTTCAATGTCCCAGCACCCATATCAATGCTAGTTTCGGGACAAAACATATGGTACCAGTCATACCATCCCATTTTGGTGGTTTGTGGAACCATGATGGTGAGTGCATGGTGCCAAAATTGGTATCGATACATGTGGTTTCAATAATATTTTTTAAAAAAAATACTAACAAATATAAGCCTGATAGTAGTGAAGGCTGGATCGGCCCTCTTTCCTCTCCTTTCTCTTCTCCCTTCCTCTTTTTCCTCCTTTCTCCCTCTATCTCCATTTTTGCCACATACACCATCCACATGACTAAAGTCATAACAAAAGAAAGCATAGCTTCCAACCCCACAAAACTCTTTTTTTATTTCAAAAACCAAGCAACCAAATTAGGTTACACCTTGGTACCAACTAGTTTCGATCAAAATGTGTGAGACATCGCTGCCAACAAAGGGTCCAGTGTCCCATAATAATTTCAACTGCTAGCTTGTGGTCGAATTGGTCCGACACTGATGGTACCAACCCGAACAACCTATACCAATAGTACTGGCCACATGAATCTGCTTGTTTGTAAAGATGTGGATAATCTTGCTTCATATTCAACATAGGGGGCACGAAAAATTTGGAGCTCTTGCTTAGTTGTTGAGTTGCTCATGTCTTAAAATCAGAATCTTGATGGTAAAATATCATCCACGACCATCAAATTCTTCCCTACCCCCACCCATTTGACACTTTGTCTAATCTACTACAATGATATCATTTTTAAAAGCACATAAAGTCACTAGTTTAGTGTGGATTCAATACTGAAGAAAAAAACTAGCAGGTTTCAAAATGATTGTCTTAAGGAGAATGATAGTATATAATAAAAAATATTACAATGCTTTGAATGGATTCATGGGAAGGGCCAATCAAATTACAATATAAGTTGGATATGGTCCCCACCACATAACTGCCCAATTAACACAATCAAATTACTTCTCATTTCACCTAAAAAGATGTTTACAAGTTCAGGGATCTGTCAAACCAAGGACTAGCCAAAAAGAATTTCCAACGTTATTCAATAGTGCGATAAAAGTGGACCAAACATGAATATAAACTTTTCCAATAGTTAGATCTGTGTAACAAAATCCAAATCAATGCTCTAAAAAGAAGAACATAAGATCAAATCACAAATCTGCACCAATTAACTGCACCAGCTACAAAGTACCAACTCTACAGATATTTATGCATGTATTATATTAGGATATAACAACAAAATAGTCATGGTGTGTGATCCACAACTTATAAGTCAAATTGTAAACACAAGGGCATGTTTCGAAAGGAAATGATTGGCCCAAATCCTATAGGATTTGGGAATCCTATAAATAAAAGTCTCATTTCCTTTCCTAGCCACTGTTTGAGTGATTGAACCATGGGATAAAAAAAGTATCCTCCATTGGTCTTTTTCTCCTACGATTGCAAGGCTCTATCTTCACCCCATTATCTCCAACCCCCTCTTCGTCCGCTCCATCTCCTCCTCCCTATCCGCCACTGCCAACCCCCCCTCACTTTTTCGCCTCACTCTCTCCAACTACCCCTCCTGGCCCCTCTCCTTCCTTTCCCTCTGCTTCCTCCTCTCCCCCTCCCCTGCCCTCTACCTCCTCGTCAGCCACCGTGAGACCCCTCTCAGCACCCCTACCCTCAACCTCCTCATCACTGCCCTCTGCAACTCACACCACCCCAACTCGCACAATCCCATATGCTTGAGAAAAAACCCCAAACGGAATCTAAGAAACGCCTCTGATCTCTCTCAAACAGGGTTTCGGTACCATCCCAAACCATCCAATTCGGGGGCATACCGTACCGTACCAACCAAGAACCGGTACGGTTCAGTCCTAAGAAACGGCTCGAAATCCGAACCATAAAAATTAACCAGTTCCCAAACCATAAAAATTAACCTGAACCAACCGATACGGGTCGGTTCGGTACGGTACAGGCTCGGTTTGGCCCAGTTCGGGTCTAGTTCAGCGATCCTTGCTTGAGAGGGGGAGAGAAAGATAGTTTTTTCTCAATTCACCAGGCCCGGTATGTCTACCAGTAAGGTACAATATAGTACTGTACTATATCAGTCACTGACCAATACAAGTCCCAATACTGGTTCAGTGATCCTTGCTTTCAAGTGATCTCCTTTCCCACAAATCTCCAAAAAAGAGAATGAAATGAAAAGAAAAAGAAGCAAAAAGAAAAAAAAATTATTTACATGGGAAAAGGTCTTACCTTTTCTTTTGTTTTCCATCTTTCCTTTGTTTTCATTAATTTTTTCTATGTTTTCCCTCAATTTTTTCCATCCCTAGCAATCTCAATCGGGAGGTGGCTTAGAGCAACCAAATAAGGAAGCTTAGATCATGGCTAGGATTGTGTGTTGGGTATTTATGTATAACAGTTTAAAACAATATAAATATATTATCAATAAATTTAAAAATAGATGTAAATTGTGCTTATTGGTTAAGATAGGTTAGGAGTTAGGACATCTAAAGATTTGGAATTCAAATCTTCGTATGTTAGCTTTTTCTTGATATGAATTACTTTGTAATTATAAGAATTAATATGATATTTTGAATCTTTGATAATGATAAGTTTATTATTTTGGGAAAAAAAAGGTAAAGAGAGGACAAGAGGATGGGAGGGGATAGAAATCCTAATTTATCATCCAAACATAGAATAGGACTTATTACATGGGATTTTTCTCTTGATAGGATTTTATGTATAATCCTATAAGATTAAATCCTACATCCCATCATGAATTTTATCATTAAGTTTATAAATCCTAAACACTCAAATAGGCCCTGATTGTCATCAGCCACTACATAGAAGCAACAACTTTCTAGTGATAAAAACCAATGTATATTTATAAATCTTCTTTATACTATAAGTAACATAGACGATTAAAAAGAAAAATATGCATCTACTCCACAAATCTTCTAATGGTTTAAATCAAAAAAATGCATTTCCTCCCAAGACCTATTTTAAAATACATTACAAATAACACAAGAAAAGGAACAAACAACTATACTTGAAGAAATTAAAGCTAACAACCATACTTGAACAAATTAAAGGTCCCAAATTTATTTAAGAAAGATGACCTTAAAGTTAATTGTGTCCAAGACTGATCTTAGTAGACTTTTCCTAAGATACAAGACATCTCGTAGATCACCCTGCACAATATCAAAATAATACATTTAAGTTAAAAAATAATAAATTGGAGAATTGAGAATTTAACAATAATTGGCTATTTCTTGAGTAGAAGAGTAAACCAAAGAAAGAACCTAACAAAGCTACAGATTAAAGACAAATTAGGGAAAAAACAGCTTTGAAACAGATAAGAAAAGGACATGTTTGCTACTACTATTGATGAAATCCAAAGAAATGTAAAAAAGAACAACATGCGGATACCTAGATAAGTCACAGTTCATAACAAAGACAGCAAATTACAACATTTGTACACCCATGACATGATGAATCTTATCCAGACATCTACATCTTTGTCTAAGCACTAGGGAAGAACTAATTGCTTCAAAGAGCTTAGTTTGATCCACAGAAACAGCCATAAGTAATGAGCAATAAAAAGGCTGGAGACAATGGATCAACCCTCGCAGGACTGAAAGTCAAGATCCTCTCTAATTTAATTACAGAAAAATAATAATCCACTTCAGAATCACATAGAAAATATTCTAACCTAGATGACCTGTCTTTTTTTCCATTATATTACATCTCATGCATTATGTTGTAGTCTAATTGGTTTTAAGCTTGTCCACCGTCCTCCAATTTGATCTTAGTCTCGTCTTAGAAAAAAAATCTAAATATTCAAATCATCATCAGCATTATCATACCACAAAAATTGTTACAATCAACTGCTGACCAGATATCAAGCCTTTAAGAACAGGTGCTAACAAAGGTGACTTAAACGAAACGAGTTTCCTTCCATAAAACACAGAAGGCCACCTGGCAGGCAGGGAGGCCTATTAAATATGTGATAATTCAAGGTCAAACATCAAGGGAGAAACCATCCAAAATTCACTTAGATATTTGGAAAGAGCATGAATGATGGAGAAAAACAGCAGGGTGTAATTAGGAAATTATTTGCATCTCCAAACCATTATTATAATGCAAATAAGTCCAATCAAAAAACAGTCTAGATGACAAAATCTAAACACAAACTCTAATTTAATCAAGGGCCTAGAAACCCTAATAAACAATAGACTCAATTAAAAATATTAATGAAATTGTTCTACAACAAGAAAAAAAATACCTGAACACCTGATCTTGAGAAGTAGCAAGCAATGAAATACAAGGCAGACCTATGGCAAGTATACAATTAATAGAGCAACGAAAAATAAATCCAAATGAAACATATAGCGTAAATGCATCTAGATTAAAAAATGAAGCCAACATGAGCAATGACTGTACTAGCTAAAACTGAACAGAAAAATAAAAATTATCAACTCATTATGTCAACAGTGAATTACATTGCTACAATTGTTGCATAGAACAAAAATCTTATCTTATCAAAAAAAGACATTAGTTGTAACACAAGAAATAATATGTTGACTTTCAATGCACATCAAACTTAAAAGACCAAGAGAACAAAAAAAAATGAAAATCAGATTCCACTATTTAAAGTGAATATATATTGGTTTTTTTACTAGTTTCCTTAAAATTTGAAAAAAAAAGTCATAAATAAGACGAATTCATATCATTTCATGCTTAAACGACTAAATGGACCTTGAATGCAATACGTCTGGATGCGACTTAGTGTCTCATTACTCCCATAGTCATCAGAGGAACAAAAGATAACTGGGACACCTTAGCATGACAGCAAATGCTTTTTAACCAATGCAAAAATTTTTAGAGCCAATATAATCTAGGGCCATCCATGGACAAAGTATCTTATCAGCTATCTAATGTTTGTCATGTGACTCATGCCTGAAAAGGACCAACAAATGCAAGATTAAGAAAAAGATGATAATCTCAAATAACCAATTAGATTTAATGACAAAAAGGTCAACAATGGACAGTAACTTCTCAGGCATACAATAGAAAAATATAAAGAAAAGATAAAAAGTCTACACATGATCTTCATCAACCCGAAAAGACCTTATGATGAGGACCAAGAAAGATGGTTTCTTGGGTTTTAAGAAGGAAATGTGTACATTAACAATACTCTAAAATTATCAAGGACATATATGCTGGATCAATGGCAAGCTTAAGGAGTTGTTTTTGTACAAGTTGCATTTCGATTTTCGAGTCTTGATGCTACTAGTAAATAAACTGACGGCTAATATTCAAGAAGATATACCGTGGTATATGTAGTATATGCAAAATTGCACATGAATATAGTTGAATAATGAGAGAGAGAGAGAGAGAGAGAGAAAGATAAATGCCAAATTGGAATTATGAAAGAAAGTTGAAAGCATGGGTGTTAGATTATTTTTTTATTTTTTGGGTACAAGGGTGTTAGAATAGTTAAACAAAGATAAAATATATGGAATGCAGTTTTATTGAAAATAGAAGCAAGAATAAGGCACTAGTTAAGCTTGAAGAACAAGAAAAATAACAAAATAATTAGTTCCATTAATTGGAAGGTTTTATGACAATAATGCAAAGATGGATGAAGACATGTACTAGTATTGTATTTGTTAGATAAAGTGGAAAAGTGCCCTCGTAGTATTCTGTGATTGACACACACTTTGACAACTTAAAGAGAAATTTTTTACCTCTAGAAAACAATAACACATTATTATTATGTTGACATTTAACAACGAAATTTTAGTCTAACAATTGAAATGCCTAATGACACTTTAGAAAGAAATGAAATAACATTCAGGGAAAGTGTTAAGTCAACTTTGACATGTATATCACTCTAAATCAAGGTTTTAAATACCAGTATCGACCATGGTACCAGTTTCTCATAGATTGCTACATTATCAATCCATACCACGCCAACTCAAGGCATCATGTTGCATGCTATAATACCATGCTTGGACGTGTTTGTTTTGTTTTTTGCTTTTCATTTTTTTCAACATTTTTTATGTCTAAAATGAATAATGAATTTATTTTGTTTTCCTATTCCATGTTCAAGTTATTTTTTATGGTGTTTGATGCTAGAGTGATAGTACTGCGCCTTGTGCCCTCGTGCTTTGGGCCATCCTTTGTTTGCATGATGCTTGAATGCCAGTACTGGCACCATCACCCATTGCACTACACCACTACCCTGCTTTCCTTCTCCCCCCCTCTCCTCTGTTTCTCTCTCTTTCTCTATCCCTCTCTCTTCCTCTTGGTCATAAGGGTCCCAAAAAGTCATGGGAGCACCTAAAAGTAAGAAAGAGCCCAACTCTTTTTTTTCCTTTTCAAGATCAGGCCCCCATCAGTTCAAGCTCAGTGCCAAACCGAACTAGCCAGTACTTACCAATAATAGTGCACGGAGCAAATTCTAGGTTGTTTCAGCATCCTACAAGGCGTAGCAGTGTCAGTTTTCTATTGGAATAGTACAACATCAGTAGTGCCATCTCATTCCTACGACATTTGAATCTTTGTTATATATTTATCTGTGTCATTGCAACCTTGATGCTAGTGCATGTTCAAATGATGGGCATTCTAGTTCAATAGCCAATATGCCAAATCTTCTCAAGATGATGACCACACATCCTCAAGGAGTTACTTCATCTCCTATGTATTTGGAACTTAATAAGCAACTCAAAAGTGGTTTTACAAATGTTCTACATAAACTTGTTCCTTAAAGTTTCATCCTCATAAGTTTTGAATATCATATCAACTGAATTGAATGCCAAAGAGGTCAAAATTATGGTTGGTAGCATGTAAAATTGTAAATTACTAAAAGGATATTTTAAACTCATACAAGAATGCATACTCTCCTTAAGGAAGTCAATCAAAGGATTTCTACAAGTTTCCAAATGCAATAAAAAACATATCTAGAGAAGACGAGCACTCAAAACAGTAGTCCAACCAGAAGAGATCCATAAGTGACCAGAAAATGAAATGATTAAAAGATTGAAGAGAAGAAGAGGAAAATGGCTCTTTCATGGATGTATAAATGAGTATAGCACAGAAGCTGAAACCAATCAAACACATAAACATACAGCATTAAAAAGTCTTATAACAAGATAGCCAGAAATCAAACCAGAATCCTGACCATCATCTACTAACAAAGAAAGCAATCTGAAATTAATATATATATGTCATTCAGAAGACATACGACAATGGCATATTCTTAAATATCCGCAAATCCCACGTATCTTGAGGAACAACAGCTACACCGATTGGATCCTGAAAGTAAAGGAAAAGGTATGACTAGAACCTAAAATGTCCAACATTTCAAATTAGCTGAAACATGACAAAAAGGTTGGAAACATTTTCTTTGGGATACCAAAGAGCTAATCTTCGAAAATATCCTAAAGAAAATTACACAATTAGGGAAAGGCAACTCACTTGCAAAACCATATTGCTGAGTAGTGTCAAAGCAACATCTACCTGCATTAATACACAGAACCGCATTAGGATGGCTGAGCAAGGTACCAAAGCATACCTAAATTTTACTAGCAGATAAAACATTCCAGTAGGTATCATCCCAAACAAACTTATAATGGTTGTTCACATCTCTGAGCAATGGTTAAAAAAAGCCAAACATAAAAAAAATAGCATGCTTTTTCTCCAAGACAAAATATGCCTCAGTGACTATGGTTTACAGAACATGCGAAATACCACTTCCATATGATATCCTAGAAGCCTCATCATGCACATTTCAACTTTAATTCTCATGAGACGTTGACACCATCTGTTCTATTCAACGTTTAGATTTCCAGTCAGCACACTCATTTTCATAATTTCTCACAGCTTCCATTTGAGCTTTAGCATGCTATCATCTCTTACCAGCACTTCCTTGCCAAGATTAGCTGCTTATTACTCAAGGTTATGATACCTTAATGAATTACATCATATCCTTGATTTAATGTTTAGAGCAAGGATCTCGAACCGGACCGATACCCAATCGGCATGGTTCGGGCAAAAAAAAAAAAAAAAGGTTCTCCGGCATTCTCCCCCTCCATCATAAAAAAATCCAAACTGGGCAGAGTTTGGATGTACTGTAACAAACTAGGGTGGCGGGGGTCTATTAAGTAACTGAGAGTCTCTAGGAGCCCGAGAGACTCGGTTTTGATAGAAAAAGGGAAAAAGGCTCTTTGAAAGGCTTTTCCTCATCCTTTCAAGCCGTCCAAATACCGGAAAATCAAGAAAAAACGTTGATTCAAGGTATATAAACCCTTTCTTTATTTTTCCCTCTCCCCTCTCTTTTTTTAAAATTCATGAAAAATGAAAAAACAAGAAAAAATTCTTGTCAATTTTTTTATTTTGACATGATTTTAGAGTATGTTGTAGATCTATGAAAAATCTATACAATGATCCTAGGATTATAATTTTTTGTTAAGTATATGATTTTTAAAATGATAATATTTTTGGATTAAAAAATTAATAAAAATAAAATAATTAATTAAAAAATATAATAATAGATTATTGTTCTATGACTTGTAAACTATTTTTACCATGGTTCGCGGTACCGTCCCGTGCCGTATCGACCAAGAGCCGGTACGGTTCGCTACCAAAAAACGGTCCAGACACCGGACCGTTGAAAAAAAATTAAAAAAAAAAATTCCATACCAGTACGGTACAGTACCGGTACGAACCGCCCGGTTCGAGTCGGTTCGGGCTCGGTTCAGTCAGGTTCGGCCCTGTTCGAGTTGGTTCGGTGAGAGGGAGGGAGAAAGATTGTTTTTTTTTTTAATTTGGCATGTCGGTACACATGCCGGTACGGTATGGTACGGACCGTATCGTACCGTACTGCCCGCTGACCGGTACGAGTCCCAGTACCAGTTCAGCGGACCTTGATTTTTACTATAAATTCATGTCGATTCATCCAAGTTTTGATGTATCTTGTGAATAGTGCTCTACATCTAATTTTAAAGAAAAAGTGATCTTTCATGTGTGCCCACTATTTTAAAAATATATATATATAACATCCATGATAGAATCCTACATAAATATAAGATTAAATAAATTTTTTATAATATTATAATTTTTAAAATTTTTAAATTTAAAAATTCAAAATATATATATATAATTAATTAAAAATAAAAAAGTAAACAAAATACTAATTAATTTTATATAATTATTAAGCTTATGTGCTTTTTAAATATACAGGAATGGATCCATTGAGAAAGAAAAATCCGGAGCATGACATTAATTGGATGCATGGAAAAATGCTCTAGATCAACATCATTAGAGGTATAAATGCTGCAATGTAAAATTCAAAAATGGTAGGGTAATAATATTGAAATAGCACTTGACCGACAGTTATTCTGATATATCTGCATGCCGACAGTGTCGACAAGAGGTCTGTCAGTTGATGAAGAAGTATTTTATTGATTTCAAAGCAAGAAAGGAAATAACATTGAAGAAAAAGGCAAAGGTGGACCTTCGAACCGCAAAACCACCTTCTTATCACTCCAGGAAGTCAGAGAGCATCCATTCTTTCCGATGAAGAGACGCAAATCGAGGCTGTCATTTAGGCGAGTTTGTATAAGCAGAGGTAGCTAGAGAAGACGGCCAAGCAGAGAGTAATTTAGACCGTCAGCTTTTAAATTGGGATCGAGATCGAACTCTGAAAGTATTGCATGAGAGTCTAAGGCACAGTTTAAGAGGACCTCAATCAGAGAACCTATCAGAAGAGGTATCAACCTTATCACATCCATGTTAAGAGCATTTAATAGTAAAAAAAGTCTTCTAGAGACATTCCAACAAGAGCCACTATCCACGATGTCGATCCACGTGCCTTTCTTGGCAGAGATTCCAAGCAACAGAGGATTGATATTATGCTGAAAAATGATAAAACAAAGATATATGGCTAACTATCGGATCCTGGTTTTACTTTAGTCATCTTTCAGTACATGCAGCAGATAACTAATATTATCGCTCTGCTATTGCATCTATACAGGCTACTGGTGCAGGCGCAGATCTTCCAAGATCGATGGATATTTATGATCAGCTTTTTGATAGCAATAAAGAGGAGCTAGAAAATTGGATTGCCTCCTATCAAAGTAAATAGCCCGTGTATGGATTGATAGCACGGTTCGCCGAACCATACCGAACCTGCCAATTCGGCCCGTATCGAGCCAAACCAGCACCAAACTAGCATAGTTCGACTTTAAAAAATGGTTCCCCCCTTTATAAATACAAAAAAATTAAGAACCGGTCCCAAACCATGACGAACCAATCAGTTCGACCGGTTCAGACCGGTTTGAACCGATTTTTTTGTGGTTTGTAACTATGTGGTTTTGGGGGTGATATAAAGGAACTAAGAGCCTAAGAGCTCTCAGTTCACTGTAAAAACCTACAACGAAGGTGCAGAGATGATTTTTTCAAGATTTGAAGCCAATCAAATATCAAAATAGCAAGAAAGAAGATAGATTCAAGGTATATATGTACTTTCCTTCTCTCTCCCTCTCCTCTCTCTTTTTTAAAATTCGTGAAAAATGAAAAAACAAAAAAATGCTATCAAAATTTTTTTTGGACATAATTTAGAGTATGTTGTAGATCTATGAAAGATCTACACAATGATGTTAAGATCATGATTTTTTGTTAAATATATAACTTTTAAAATTAAAAAATAATTTTAAATTAAAAAAATTAAAAAAATTAAAAATTTTGTAATTATAGATTATTGTGATAGGACTCGTAAGCTACTTTCACTATAAATTTTATGTCAATTTATCCAAGTTTTAATACGTCGTATGAATAGTGCTCTAGATCTAATATTGAAAAAAAATGGCCTTTCATGCATGTCCACTATTTTAAAAATATATATAACATATGATATGATCCTACATGAATTTAAGATCAATGTATTTTTTTATAATATTATAATTTTTTATATATTTTAAATCTAAAAAATATATATATATATATAATTAAATAAATAAATAAATAGGTAAATAAAATACTAAGTAATATACGTCATTATTAAGCTTATATGCATTTTAAATATTCAAGAATGGATCCATCGAGGAAGAAGAATCCGGAGCGTGACATTGGTTATTGCATGGAGAAATACTCTCGGGTCGGCATCATTGGAGATGTAAATGGTGCAATGTAGAATTCAAAGATGGTGGGATAACAAGAGTGAAGCAGCACTTAGCTGATAGCTATTCTGATGTATCTGCATATGACAGTATCCACAAAAGATCCGTCAGTTGATGAAAAAGCATTTTCCTAATTTCAGAACAGAAAAGAAAAAGCATCAAATAAGAAGGCAGAGAAAGACCGTAGAGCCACAGAACCACCTTCTTATTACTCTAGGAAGTCAGAGAGAACATCTATTCCTTTCGATGAAGCACAGATGGAGGCTGCTATTCAGGCAAGCTTATATAAGCAGAGGCAACTAGAAAAGATAGCCAAGTAAAGACAGCGATTTGGGCCATCAACTTTTGAGTTGGGATCGAAATCGGGCTCTGAAAGTATTGCAAAAGAATCTGAGATAATTTAGGACCTCCTCAGTCAAAGAAGTCGTCAGGAGAGACACCAGCCGTATTGCATCCATGTTGGGAATGATCGCTATCGTAGGAGGTCAAAAATAAAACCTACTCACTACTATAGCTAGCAGCGAGTCAGGATCGTATCCTCGGGGACCAAGGACAATTATTTCATGAAAAAGAAAAGTAAAAGAAAATTGTTTGTAAAGATTAGATAAGAAAGTATATACCATGTGGTCACCACTTTTTATTTTGGTATGTGTTAAGTGCCCTTGCTAAGAATTTAAGAAAGAGATTCCTCACATCTAGCTAGTGTGGTGTTATATATAGAAGATTTTCTGTTGACTTGTATTTTATCACAAATGCATGTTTCTCTTTTAAATTTTTGCTAATAATCTCTCCCTGTTTTGATTTTGATTTTAGTCATATCTATTTGCCTTAGATTGCTTAGACCTGATTGTTTGGCTAATTCAATTTTTTCCCAATATAGACATTTTCTTTCCTTGCTCATTGTTCATTTACGGTAACAAGAGCAAGAAGGGCATGGAATGGAGAGGGGTTGTGGCTGAATCATTATTACTCATCTTTAGAATTTTTAAATTTGTGGAGGACTACATCATGTTAGGCATATTCTTTGTGAATTTGAGCTTTTGGTTGAGTTGGGAAAGATATCATGGCATATAAAGTTCATTTGTGTAAGATATTTGTCAATGCTCTTTGCTCTTCATTTTATCCTACTTTGATGCTTGCCCCTCCGATACTTCAACCACCCATCTCCTTTCTCACCTTCTCATAATGCCTCCTATCCCTTGTCTCTCTTTATCCCTTATCACTTGTGCCCTTCTTTTTCATTGTCTTTACAATCATTTTGCTCTGCCTACCCTCTCTTTAGTACCTTTACTGGTCACCGGCTACAATCAAGTCATGTTTGGCATCTCTTTAATGTACCTATATGACTATAGCTCCCATGCCTTCCCTCCTTGCTTTTCTTGCCCTTGTTATGATTGCACTGTATTTTTCATGTTATACTCTATATATCCCAGTCTCACTGTAAAATCTATGCCATGTACGCACTGCTGCTGACCTTGGCTTCTTTCTCCAGCTGGATGCTGACCTTTTGCTGTTGTCAAAGCCTTATGCCTTGCTCATTCTGTTGCATGCTGCTATCTGACCCTCTTGACCACCTGAAGTGCCTGAAGGATCAAGACTAGGTACATGCTCAAGCCTGGGTTCTTGGGTATGATCTGCTTTGGCTCTCAGTTTTAATGATTTGTTTTGGAACTGTGACTGGAGGACTGGTCATGTGGTGAAGTCAGATCTTCATCAGAAAATGGATGTCAGATGTGATTTTCAGAGTATTTTGCTGAATATGTCAGCATTAAGGGACACAGCCTTATTATTGGAGGTTACAAATCAGCACTTGATCGACAAAGATCAATTGGGAAAAAAAAAGTTGAAGGGTGTGGGAGAGTAGAAATCAAAATTGAAAAAGCTATATCTAGATATATAAGTTGAAGGGTGTGGGACCGGTTCAGCATGGTTCGAGCCGGTTCGGACCGGTTCAGGCCGGTTTCTTATTTATTTTTTTTATTTGTAAACATCGGGTGCCGTTTAAATAGGCCGAACCGTGCAGTCCGGCCACCAATCCGGTTCAGTACACTCCGAACTGGCCAGTACGGCATGGTTCAGCGAACCCTGCTTGTGATTATCTTATAATTACTTCATTCAACTTATATACCATGATTTGCGATACCATCTCATACCGCTCGATATGGGGCATACCATACCGTACCAGCTTACGGTTCATATATAAAAAACGGTCCGGCACTCCAGACTATTAAAAAAAATTTAAAAAATTATAATCCATTCGGTACAGTATGGTACTGTATTGTACCGTACCGCCCGGTTCGGGCTTGGTTCGGCCCGATTCGGGTCCGATTCATGCCCGATTCAGGTTAAACAATTTTTTGATAGGGAGGGGAAGGAATTTTTTTTAAGTTTTGTAGGCCCGGTACAGGACCATACCGTATTGTACCGGTCACCGACCGGTACGGGGCCCGGTACCAGTTCCGAGTTCCTTGATCACAAGACTCATTCAAAATTAGAATCATCATACTTACCATACATGTTCTAAATTTACTTTTTTTTTTGGGGGGGGGGGGGTGCGGGGGAGGTGGAGATGCGAGGTTGCTAAATACAATTTCAAGATTACTCATGTAATTTCAGTGAATAAAACAGTAATAAGTAGGAATAATGAGGAGATCCAAAGCCTGATATCTAAACTCTTGCCAACTAAGACTTTATCATAGGTGAATATCATATATCATGGAACCTAAACAAAAAGGAAACCAACTTATAGCCTTGCAGTGTGATCTACACATTGAGAAGAACATATGACATGATCCATAGAACAAGACTTGCTGATATTACTTTGTCATGATGAAGTAGTCATCTTATTAATCCAAACCATAAACAGCAGACATGCATGCCCATTCCAATTAATTATGGATTAGCCATAGAGCACATTTCTAAATTAGAATCAAAAAAGTTTAGAAAATAAATGACCAAAAATTTAGACCAAGCCAGAAAATAAATATTTATCAAAATATAGTGCCAGAGAATTAGAATTTCTGTGAGTGATACAAGAACAATTACAAGAACCAGCATTACCAAATAAAGTGTATCTTCAACAAATTATTTTACAAAAGTAGGCAAACAAAACTTACAATTGGAGTGACATTGCTGAATATGGGTAGTCCATGCATCAAACAGCTCCATATATCTTGCCAACCAACTCTAACTAGCGAAGTCTTCAAGACCAAAACATTGAATTCAATTATATCTCACCCATATAAATAATGGCGCAGACAATTAAAAGGGTACAAATGAAAAAAATTATGGCAAATATGCTATGGAATAAAAACAAATACATTCAAGAATCACACGGTATCAATGGCTGGCCGCTATAGTACGATCCACAACACAGGAGTCATATGCCTTGATGAGACTATAGGAATGAGCAAACAAAATTTTAAAAGAAGAAGAAGAAGAAGAAAAAAAGTGTACCAAGCAGTATAGGGTTGGCACAAGGTAGGCACAGGTTCAATAAGCCTTAATATCAAAGTTGTCAAAACCAAAAAGGTGCCTATTAAGGGACAGGATCCCTATATTACTCCAAAGGCAATAAGCACCAAAAACATGATCGCTTTAAGAAAGCAAAGCACTAATTTATGAAAAGAATGATAAATGCAACCAAAAATAAAAAAATTACAGTTCATATCTATATACAACATGAACATCATAATATTAATCATTCAAGTTTCAATGTCCTAAGTATAATCATTTTTGAACTTAGATGTCACTTTCTAAAAGCAAATATGCATATAGAATGACGCATAAAAATGACCTTACATAAACTAAGAAAGTAAGAATGATAACTTAGAATTTGTCACAATGAGGAGTACCTCACTTGAAGTGAAAGATGAACAATGTGAAGGCTCCTTCAGATGGCAAAGAGGAAGCACATGAGACAATTCTTGTAGTGCCCTTCAAAATTGTATGGAAAAAATAAGTCTAACAGATGTACGATCAACAGTCAAACTGAATAATTAAAGTGCAAAAAGTAATAACAAAGGCTGAACACGTAGTTCAAATATAGAAACATATGAAAAATATCGCCATATTTAGTGGACAGCATTGAAATGTAATACAACTTGGATCAAACACCATACCGCAAAAGCCAAAGAAGAGCATCGTACGAATGCAAAGCGCTTGAGCTATTCAAAATCCTGAAAAGAAAAGAAAGAAAGAACTGACAGTTCAGTTCTAGCTTTATAACATGAAATTTTTTCCTGATTACAGCATCTTTGTATATATGGAGAACATGAAATCAATCCTCATGCTCAGCTGCTAGATAAGCAGAGAACTGCAAATATAATTACAGATAGAAAAGCAGTTTGAAGAGTCTGTCATTTTATCATAATGTTCAGAAACCGACTTTTCATAATCACAAAGCCATCTGAAAGCTTATCTTTGAAGACTTTTTTGCACATCAATATGTTTCAGTTTTTGCACATTTGACCATCATTTGACTGAAAACAGCACTTAATGTATAAACATAATATGCATAATGCCTTGTCCCAGGGCAATATGAGAGGAAGCACAAATAGTGTATATACTTCATAAAATGGCAAAGCTGCATTTGTTACAGCAGTGCCATAAAATTGGAGCTGCAAGAATGATAAACATATAACATTACAATAAAACTTATTGAACAGGTCAATGTGATTCTAACAGGATTTTGAAATAAAATCAAAAGTTATCGGCAGGAAGATCGAAAGAAATCAATTCCAACATACAAGTAATAGACAATAGAAGAAATCATGGTAGAAGTTATAGTTTCAATCATTCTAAATCATCTTTCTTCATCTTGCTGCCCATTTTTTTATGCCGGGGAGGTGTTGAATTTGGGCTGAAAACTTGAAGGTGGAAGGATATGTTGATGCAACCAATTGTGGCGAGGTAAAAACCCCACTACAACACCTACAATGCAAGGTGTTAGAACGGGGGGACGGTAGTTGGAAGAGGAGCAAGGATGGATCTCCCTCTTCCAAGACTGAAAACACCACCTTAGTTGACCACTCCAAGGATACAACTCATACACACTCACTTGCAAACTCTAGGAATCCACCAAAAGAAAAGAGAGAGGAAAAGAGAAGGATAAAACCTAAATGAAAACTCTCACTAATCAATAACTCAAGGATCTCAAGGATGATTAAAAGGAACCCAACAGGGGTATTTATAAGTAGTACAAAGGGACTCTTTTCTTCAACTTTCCAATATGAGATTTCAAGTCCTATTCTAACTCAAAGAACCCTAACTATTTTCTAGACAACATCAAGCGTTCTCGAAAAGAAAGCTCACAAAAATCAAACTCCCTAGAATTAACTAACACCAAACTTCAATAATGAAACAAAGCACATGAAGGGTTCCTAGACCTATGCACACAAGACCTGCAACCCATGCAGCAGCACGTGTCCTAAATGCTCCAACATCACTTTTTCAGACCCTTCATAGCAAACACGAACTGCTACCAATTAATGCCACCAATTTTCATCTTACCCACCACCAACTCATTCATTTACCAGCCCCCAACTAATTCATTCTTATATGTTCCAAGACTCCAAGGTTTGTTGCCATGTTACAACTGCTAATTTCAAGCATGGTAGAGATGTGGAGAACTTGTGTAGAGTTGTCTCTTTGGTGTGTGATTGGGAAGATAAGGTGGGACTAGAAAATTAGATCAAACGACATTGGAGAGGTGCTGAACTCGGTTTGAAAATGGACGAATGTAGAGGATGTCAACAAAACTGATTGTGGCGAGGCAAAAACCCTGCAAAATGGAAAGATTATGACATGAGATGGCAAATCCTAAACAGTGACAAAGATGAATCCTTTTCATCTCTGGTTGAATCCCCATAGAAACGGATGGTTGTTGGAGGAGCTATAGGTCTCTCTCTCTTCTAAGGCCGAAACACCACCTTGGACAACCACTCCAAAGATATAGCTCTTGCATGCCCACTCACAAACCCTAGAAATCCACTAAAGGAAAGAGAATAGAGAGAAACAAAGAAATAGAAAATTATTCACTAGTTCAATGACTCAATTGATGCCCCAATTAGGAACCCTCGGGGTGTATTTATAAGTAATACAATAAGAATCCATTCCTTTTCTTCCCTCTTCCTATATGGGATTGCCAATCTTATTATAACTCCAACTAATAAACAAAAAGAAATGTTAACTAATAAAATAACAAAAAGGAAAGATCCCCGAAGGAAAGTTCATCCCAATTAAATTTAACAACTAAATATTGGCACCCAACCATAAGCTCCAACCCACGACCACAAGATTAAGAGCCTTGGATGCCTCTTGCATCACACTCCCCCAATGGGGGAAAACTCTCCGTAAAGTCTTGGTCTTCTTGGTCTTCATGATAGGGAGAGATATCAGCTACATTGAAAGCTGCAGACAATCCACAATCTCCGAGAAGTTCAATCTTGTATGCATTGTCATTGATATGTTCTAGAATTTTGAAAAGGTCATCTCAAGGAGATAACTTTGCATTCTTAGAAGGAAAATACATTTTCCTCGGGTGCGCCCAACCAAGGTCACCATTTTGAAGATGACAGATTTTCTATGCTTACCGGCATGATGCTAGTACTTCACTGTTTGTTTAAGGACTCTCTCTTATACATCATACTTCTTCATGTAGCTTCTTTACCTTCACAACATGTTCAACAGCATCTCCATTGAATTGGGGCGTTAGGGTGCAATGTCCAACAGGCTTAAAGGATGTGCAGACAACTTCAAATAGACATTTCCTGTTTACTTGGCCATTGAATTGTTGTAGTCAAATTCAGCTTGTGCAAACAAGAGATCCCATTGTTGCACATGGTTGCCAATAAAACATCTCCACATATTTCCTAGACTTCAGTTTGCAACTTCAATCTATCCATTGGTCTATAGATGGCAAGCAAAGCTGAATTGGTGTTGAGCATCCATCTTCCATCGTAAGGTGCACCACAAATGACTCATAAATTTCATGTCTCAATCAGATGTAATCATATTGGGAATACCACAAAGGTGCATGATCTCGCAAAAGTAGAGCTTAGTGACGTGAGAAGCATCATGTGTCTTCTGGCATGGCACAAAGTGCACTATCTTGGAGAATTGATCAACAACTATCATGACCAAATCATTATTGCATTGAATCCTGGATAACCCAAAGCAACACCCATGCTCACATCCTTCCATGGCACCTATGGAACTAGTAATGGCAAGTACAGCTGACCTTCAAATTTAGAAATGTGGAAAACTCTTATAATATGGCGCATTACATCTTTTCCATCCTTGGCAAGTAAAAATTTTCCTTGATAAGCACTAATATCTTGTCTTGCCCGAAGATGCCAGCGAGCCACCATTATGGGCTTCAAAGATACTATCTTAATGCAACAAACATTGAGGCCACACAGCTGGTTGCCCTTGAGCAGGAATTCTTCTTGGCAATGGAATTGCCGATGTGGACCCTTAACACTTAGCATCCAAATCTCTCCAAAATCTAGATCTTTCTCATACAACTTCAAACCCAACAACCTTCAATTGCATGGTGGAAAGAACTGTATATCGTCACCTCAAAGCATCCGCTACTTGATTATGGATTCTAAACTTATGCTTGAGAAGGAACAGAAAAAGTACGAAGAAATTATCTCCAAGCTACATGTCAGTGGCTAAGCTTACATTGAGAGTTCTAGTCCTTGAGTGTCTCATGATCACAATAGAGAATAAACTCCTCATGCAATAAAAAATAAGTCCGATGATCCAACGTACATACTATAATGTAGAACTCGTTATCACATATCGAATATTTGAGCTTAGCATCATTCTAATTTCACACAAAAGAAGGCAAGAGGGTGGCCTTCTTGGCTGAGGACGATGCCAATGCTGACACTATCGCAATCAACTTCAAAGATTAGGTCAAAATTTAGGAGCGCTAATACTGGTGCTATAATAATTCTCCTCTTCAATTCTTCGAAGGTTCTTTGAACTTTGTCAGCCCATTGAAACTGATCTCTCTTCCTACACTCAGCCATCAGTGTGGCAATGGAACTGAGATTTTTGATAAATCACCAATAAAAAGAAGCTAAACCATGAAAGTTTCTCACCTTGTGAACCATTTTTTACTTTTTAGTGTGGGCCAGTTGGTGATGGCATCAATTTTGCCGAGACCCGCCTTAATGCCTTGGCTTGACATGACATATCCAAGGAATACCAACTTGTTGTGGTAAGGAATTGGCACTTCTTCAAAGTGGTACATAGCTTCTTGAGATCTGGAACACTTGTTGGAGATCTATCATGTATCTACCTTCACCTTGCTAGAGACAAGGATGTCAGCAAAATGCACAACAACAAATCGCTCAATGAATGGTTTTAAGACTTAGTCCATAAGATGCATGAATGAACTTGGGGCATTAGAAAGACCAAAAGGCATGACCATCCACCTATACAAGACATCTCAAGTCTTGCAGGCAGTCTTCGACTTATCACCATAGATAGTGCAATTGTCTATGCACATACACCGCGATCCATCCTTCTTGGGTACTAATAATGCTGGCATGGTACATGGACTAATGCTCTCCTTGACAAACCCCTTCTCCATGAGCTCTTTCACTCGGCATGGAGCTCTTCATGTTCCTTGGGGCTTATACAAGAAGCAGTATTGTTGGGGTTGATGGCTTCAGGCACAAAGTTGATGCAGTGTTGAGTGTCGTGCATAGGTGATATTCTAGCTGGAATCTGTTAGAGAACAACATCAGCAAACTCTTTGACAAGTGGTTTGATCACTTTAGGTAGCTTTGTTGACTCTCATTCCCTTCTAACACAAACAAGGCAAACAACATAAGTCTCCTGACATGCTTTGACAAGTCCAAACTTTGGGGAGAAAGCATTGGTTTCTGCTGGAGTCTTGAGATGGTGATCAATCTTCAATGGTGCTAGAATTATCTTCATGTCATTCTTCTCAAAAGAATAAGTATTCTTGAATGCATCATGGATAGCTTGTCAGTCGTGCTGCCATGAACATCCTCATAAGATCTAACAGAAGTCCATAGAAATAATATCGCACCATGCCTCATCTCGATATCATTTTCCAATGGAAAACTGAAGTAAACAGTGCTTTGTCACCTTCACTTCATTGCCTTTTCTCAGCCACTGCAACTTGTTGGGATAGGAGTGATCCTTGGTGGGCAATTTCAGCCTGTTGACCATTAATGCAACAACATTGTCATGACTTCATCTATGACAACACTGCCCTTCCTCATCAGCTACCATGGTAGTGCCAAGGCTTCAATGTATTACTAGCACTTCACCTTGTTCAGCATACCCCTACTCTTCTCTGTCTTTGTCTCACTTGACCGATTGCTCTTCCTCTGCACAAGCTTATTCTTCTACCAAAGATATGATTTTGCAATTCAGGGAATCAGCTGCAATATGCCCAAACTCTTGGCACTTGAACCACTTGCAGGGATTAGAGACGGTAGTGTTGGAACTTGGAACAATTGGAGCTGGTGTCCTTGCCCTTCTTCACAGATGACTGGAAAGAGCTTGCTTTCTTGAAAGACAATGGCTTTGATGTGGAACTACCCTGGCTGGATGCACTATCTCAAAACCTTGAAAATTGTGAACTACTTCCTATCAATCGCTGCTTCTCAACCTTTGACAACAATCAAATCAGATCATTCAACATCTAGCAAGGTTGGAGTTGCACAACTTGCTCAATGTCAAGCTTTGGTCCACAAAAATATGTGCTGTAGTTTGCTCTTGGAGCTCTTTAATGCCGCATGTTATGAGTTGTTCAAATTTCATCATGTACTCTTCTACAGTCATGTCACGCTGGCCGAAGATTGTGTAACTTAAAAAATTTATCTTGGCAGTAATCTCCAAGGAACACACTTAAGTTCATGATGCATGTTGTCCCATGTCCTAATCCAGCCATGTCCTTCATGCTCACATCATGGCTTCTTATTTTCCCACTAGATTTATGCACACTTCTTAAGCTTGACACATCGATCGTCAAAGACTTCATTAAGCTCAAAAATTAGTTCAATGATGTGAAACCAAGCTAAGAAGTAAGAACTCTTTGGGTTGCATCAACCCTCAAGTCAGGAACATAATTTGATGCCGAGGTCACGAGGGTTAAAATGTGGTCTTCATTTGCATTAGTTACGAATTTCTTCTTGCTCAATGAGGACTCACTTTTGTTGTAGAAAAGATTTAGATCTTCAACTTCATTAGGATGCTACCTTCATCACCAAAGGGCTCTCTATAAGAGTCATGATTAGAACCCCAATGATTTTTGCATTCCAATTGCTCTTAATGTTGTCAAAGCTTCCATCCAAGCTTCTTGATATGATCTTATTCACATGATGTAGGGATGCTGTGACAAACTAAATAGCTAAGTAATATCCTTGGATGGAAAGTTTGACTTTTACATTGTAGATTAATACCGTGACTGACTTGGCATTCTATCCATGCTCTGTTTCAATCTATTAGATATCTTTAAACATAATAATTCACATAATTCATAAGGAATGCTCAACTTTTAGAACTCTTTTCAATTGTTTTCTAAGCCTTGTTGAAAAGCAATAATCTTGCTAAATGTGTCATAACATGCTTCTAGAGAGATATTCATGTCTTATTGTAAAGCTAGGATTTCCTTTTATCCAAATTTAACTCTCACTTTGGATCTGGAAAATACGTGTGACCTAGACCCAAATTTTTCAGATTGGGACTAGGTTATACATGGATCTGATTTGACTCGAATGACCTATTGGATCAAAAATTTTAAACATAGACTCAACCCGAGCTAACCTGATCTTCCATTGGGTTAGATCTGAGTCCAACATTATGACCCAAACAAGAAATCAGGTCGGGTTAGGGTCACTCGACACTGTCCGACACGACCCACTTGCACCCCTAACTTGGACAGCCATTCTAAGGATAGAGCTCTCATATGCCCACTCACAAATCCTAAAAACAAGGAAATAATTCCAAAAAAATTAGTCACTAGTCAATGACTCCATTAACACCCAAAGTAGGAGCCCTATGGGTTATTTATAAGTAGTACAAGAAGAATCCTTTCCTTTTCTTCCTCCATTTATATATGGGATCACTCAATCTCATTATAACTCTAACTAGAATAACAAACAGGAAAGTTAACAATTAATATAACAAAAAGGAAAGTTCACCATAGGAAAGCTCACCCTAATTGAATGTAACCACTAAATAATTGGCATCCAACCATAGGCTCAAACCCACAACCACAAGATTAAGAGCCTTGGATGCCTCTTGTGTCACCAAAGCTCAAAAATAAATTGCAAAAAGAGCATTTAATCAGGCCTTAAAGCCAACTCTAAATGTGCAAACACCATAACCAAAAGGTCACCAATCTCACCACAAGCAGTTCTGCAACTTGCTGATAAACAGCATGTCTAAAATCCATATGCCTCATATTCTTTGTATAATTACTTCTGATCAATTATCTCATAAGTCCTATCAATAAGAGAATTCAGATGAATCTGCAGCAGCATGTAAATGGTGTATCCCACTATTTCATATTTTTTGAAATGGTTAATATTTAGAAAGTGTTACTTCATCGGCATGGTTCCTAGAAAGGGCCCACCTTTGTTCCCATTTCATATTTATATTTCTTAAAATTTGTAATTATATAAACCATCTAGGTGCGCGAATTTTCTTTCAATTAATAATGCTTGTCAATTTTAACAACTTCACTAGCAAAAGAACAGGCCAGTATGATGAATGTGAAAATACCCACACACTAAACTTAATTAAATCCCTTCAAATATCAAAATACCTTCTTAAACTTTCACGAGTGCCTTCAAACCAATAAATTAAGAGAGACTTCTCAACACGAATACCAAAGTTATGAATAAGACAAGAAAAGGCACCATTCCTGCAGCAAAAGAAGGGAGTTTAAAAGACTTAAGACAGATACAAGATATGCACAGCAAACATATGTTCAAGTCCATTCCAAATTGCATATATCTGTATCAAAATAAGAGTGCTAATTATTGTTACTTCACTAATCAAATCCATTGTTTATCCATTACCAAGAAAGTTTGCAGCAATATAAGACATTGCACAAATAAAAATTATATTAGTAAACTATGCTACCAGCGACTTTATTGACTAAGCCAACTATTTAATAACCGAAAATTAGTTTAAAAAATGCAAGAGCAGTTATAACAGATACAAGAAAGAAAGAGCTTGAAAAAACAATAAGAATATAATCTATACTTTATACAATTTCTATTACATAGAATCAGGGTATAAGCCAAATGCCCCAATGTGCACAAACCATGTATATATTTTAAGTCATGTACACCTTTATATACCTAGACACATGATAAAGTCCAACTAACAGCATATCTAGGCTTCTAAATTATGCAAGCCTTTCATGACTGGTTGGTATTTGAATTAATAACTCAATCAGAGTCAAATAGAAAACAAGCAGGGCTTGAATTGCCAAAATAGGATATATTTGGATCATAAAGCTCAATATCAAAAGATACATTTTTTTTATAAATTTTAAATCAATAGTTACTTAATAAAAACTATTGTTTAAACGTACTTATTAAATATTTTATAGAGAAAATCCATCTGACTCATTTGATATGAGCATTGCAGTTTAAATTTTTATTCACTTATCAAATGTTAATATTTCTCATAAAGAAAAATCTAACCTTTATATCAAAATCTAGCAACTGAAATAGTTTAACCATTATATGCACATAAGTGAAGCCCCAATTCTTGAAGCTCTCTCAGGTCTTAACCATTGACCCAGGGGACAAGCCCCCTAGACCAGGAGTCAACTCTTAAGACACAGCACCATCCTGCCCAACTGTCACATGATCACATCTCTTCTTTTGTCCTTCCTCCCCAGCTCCTCCCCCAGACCCTATGTCTCAAGCCACCGGCAACTTCAATCAATACCAAAAAAGCAGACAAACAATACATTGAATCAGCACACAACCCAGTCCCACAACACCACAACTTACAAGTCCTTCACTTTTATGAAGTTCAACACTTCTTCCTTCTGTTTTTGTTATGATTCATCCTACTTTCAGTGGACATGAAATCAGAGTTTTCGGCCATAACTTATAATTTTAATAGAGACTCTTTCTAGAATTCAAAAAAAATCAGTGTCACAAGTATATAGCATGAGTACATATTAATTTAAATAACATCTTGTTATGCTCAACATATTTTGTTGCCATCAACAAGACAATGGAATGAAATTCCTTTTGAATGTTATTTGCACACAAAATTGAACCAATACAACTGACAATGAGTCAGATCAGTTCATGATCCATATCTAATCTGAATCATAATCCAACGTATTTTTGTTTAAGAACAAAATCAGTATCTGACCAGAAAAGGGTGGCAAAGTAAATCCAGCTCCACATTCAATACTTCTCAAGGAGCACACAAGAACTTTATACAAAGAGATGCATAAACTGCAATACAAGAACCACTTTGTTTCTTGGCTTTTGCAGAATCTTTAAAAATATATATATTCTAATTCTCAGTACTGATGTTAGTATTCAATTATCCAGTCATTTTTTCCTAAATCTTTTATGCTCATTTCCATTTACTAATATGCAAAAATGTACTTAGATTGCTTATTCTGAGACCCTAAAATTATTTTTACATATTATCTTTTTATCTTAATCAAAAACCTAATGATATTTTTGTTGTCATACTTTTGCTTTTATATTTCATTTGATAATATATTGACTGTGATTCTTTATGTGTTTGTTGTCATGGTGAAGCAACAACAAAAATAATGATCAACTATTAAATTAAAGAGAAATTTGATATAAAATAATGCTTATGAAGAACAATTTTCAGTGTACAAAGTCTTCTGACTTTCTCATAAGAGCCCAAATATATTATTAGACACCAATCACATGGTTCCTATTTCCTTAAAAAAAAAAAAAATCAAATAGTTCATATCGAAACAACTAACATAAATAGTACTAATAGGATTCCAATCAAACAATCCGTACTGAATCAACTAAAATAAAGTTTGCATAATATTTGCTTCATATTTTACATGAAAAATTAAATATAATTGGTGAATTTGATTCATCAGCATATGATGTTGCAACTTTCAGTGTTGTTGATCCAAATTTACATTCATATCCTACAATCTGTAAAATAATACATTAAAGTTTAGATCCTTGCAGCATCCAATACATAGACAATTGTTGGTGAGAAATATCAGTATCTTAATGACTAATCATACCATAAACCAAGGAAACCTTTAAGTTTATCATGGCACTCACAGTAACAGAAAACATAAAATGTCATTATATATCAAGTAACGATTTTCAGTAGAGAAGTTAACATAAGATGTAGCATCAGTTTCTCACCAAAGCCACGAGCCTTTCATGATTCCATCCCTGATGCAAACAGCAGGATGCTCCATTTTCAGTTTCTTCTCATGATATAATGTCTTTGCTGTGTTTTTACAAGCCTGAATTATAATAACTATTCGACATAAGCAAATACACTGATAATGATTGACCAACAAATTCAGAAGAACTGCACACACTGCACATCTTAAGTCAAGACCTGATAAAAAGTTGTAGCAGCAAGCTCCATCAAGCCTTGTTGAGTGCCTCCCACAGTTCCAACCTTATCATCTCTAGAGATATCATTCCTAGATATCAATGCAATATCAGCCAATACATATACAGCCTAAAAGGTTTCAAGATTATCCATCAAGATGGAACTAACTCACCACAGGAAACCAGTACCAGTATTGGTGCTTTGGTCTAATTCCTTGAAAATAACATCAAGAAGTTGTTCTATAAGTGGACTTTGTTCTGACATAGTCCTGCTCAGCTTTAGTTGTACTCTTGCATAAAGAATGAATGAGTTCTACAATGAAAAATATTCATGAATAGAGGAATATCACATCATACTTTAGACAAAAAAATAAAAGAGATTATCCACAACACGAACCTTTAACCCTCGATCACGAGTAGTAAGCCAATAACGAAACATAAAGTGTTGTACAGCAGAATGAATTTCCATGGCTTGATATCCAAGATTTGGGCCATATTTTAGCAAATAGGTATTAATGCATTCCATCAGCTTGCGTGAGAACTTCCCCTCATCCCTGGCAAAGTTCCACAAATGAAAGGAATTATATAATTCGCAATCTTTTTTCTCACCCTTTGTAAAGCTACAGTAACCTTACTCATAAGAAAGCACAGAAACAATAAATACAACTCTTGAAAGCCATCTCCTCTTTGCAGGAAATTCTTCATAAATAATGCAACATGGGTGAGAATGTAACAAGATCGTATGCATGCCTCATAATCCAACCACACGATGCTTACCTAATCTGTGAGAAAATTCTAATAAACCCCTTAACAAGATCCTCCCTAATGTTATCTGGAAAATCACCAGGTGGATTTTCCAAGAGGGCATGGAGAGACAAGATATAGCGGAAGGCTTCCTCTTTGGAGCTGGAATGACTATTAGATTTCATGTCAATGGACAGCTCTACCTTATTTATGTATAGACCTACTAGACCTGCTTGCAGAAAAATAAACACATTAGTAGCATCATAAATGGCATACAGAACATATCAATCAGAGAGACACATGAGAATGAATCTAAAAGACAAACTCACTGCTATAAACTGGCTTCCTCATTTGATAGCGGTAATCTTTAACAGTTAGAAGATGCCGTAGGATGCTGCTGTATTCTGACTGAAAGCTAGGAGCATCTTTTATAACATCCCAAATGTGATTAAATAGAAGTTTAACAACAGAAAACAGGAGGAGCTTTTTCCCTGCAAAATTTTGATTTTAAAGACATGAAAATCAAGAACCAAAACAAAATTGCAACTCTGAAAAATTAAGGTCCGTCAAAGTCACTTTCTACTGCTTACATTTGGTCCAAACCATACAAAATTTTGATGCAGTTTAAAGACATGAAAATTGAGAACCATATGGTTTGTCACGAGTGTATCGCTACCTGCTACTTACTTTCAGTCCAAACCAAGCTTCATATTGACAAAGCCTAACAACCATGTCATAAATTTATTACAGACAACAGGAATATCACCTTGAGGATTCTTCATCTCCTTTAAGGCATCAGAACATTGTTCATCACTCACCATTGGGACCATGGTTTAGAGTATCATATGACACACATATAACAGTTGGAGATCACCATAACATGTAATGATCCTCTGTCATACCAGACCTCATTTAAATAAAGAAAAGCCTGTGGCAGTCCATATTGATTTATTTAGACCATGTTATCCAGCTGACAGAGCAGATACCACACAGTATGACCGAGATGTATGACACCTAATTCGGTCTTCAAGCCCAACCATCATAAAAAACTACCTCTTTTTTGTCAAAGAAAATCACAATTTGCTACATTGCCAACAAGTCAGTGTTCCACAGCCATACCAACATGAAAATTCCTTGTCACATCATTCTTCATCATCGCATTGCTAGAATTATCATCTTGCCTTGTGTGGCATATAATCATCGGCCTATTGACTTATTCACAATGTTTTGCACCACTCAAACGTTTCAAGTTAATATATTATCTGCCATAAGTTTGAAAGAATGGACTATTAGATTGTACGTAACATTATGTGGTACATATAATTACAAACTTTACAAGTTTACATGATTATTCTTTGTCTTACAGTACTCTTTTCATCTCTCTTATATTGTATATGAAAATTTTGGGTCCTTTCCTTGTGAGGTAATACATTGCATCTTTCATTTTTTGGTTCCTAACTTAAACAAGCTTCCTTTTCGAGTAACAAATAGTATGACAGACCCACTACAACAGTTCAGATGGTGATTGAGGCAGTCACTTGTCAATTCATTGGTTAGTGATCCCCTTATGTCTTCTGACATGGGGGTTAAGGTGGGATAGTGGTGGTTCCAGTGATCCTTTGTCAATCGTTTAGGCAATGATAGCATAGTGTCTTTTGACATAGTGGTTATGGTGGTCATTCAGCAATCCTTTGAGATTGTCTTTGATTGAAAGCCTGGCTCCTTAACAGTCTGCAGCAAATAGAAGAAGGGTAGGTCTTAGATTCATACCATATGGCTTGCGATTTCATTCAAGTTGGCTTAGATTTAGTTGTGTTGACCATCAGGTACTGATCACTGTTTATCAGAAGAACCTTTACAATGAAATTTCCTTTCAAAACCACGTACATTGTACATTTGCTTTTAGAGGAATAGAATCTCCTAGTAAAATTGGAAGAGAGAGAACGAGTGACCAGCTAATGACTTATGTCATGACGAAGCAACCATGTAGGTCTAAAAGTACCTGTGACATATACCAACAATTCTATTTTAATTAATCCACATATGTCAGCTACAGTGGCTCCTAATTATGGAATTATCCATGTTACTAAGTTTGAAGATGCGTATAGCAATCCAGTTGCATAAAAGTTGGCCTTCTGGAACATATTTTACCATAGTTATTTTCTAAATACACAATCTCCAAAAATGCAAGCTAGCATTAGAGGATGTTGGTGGAGGTGGTGGCGGTGGTGAGAGGAGGAGACAAAGGTGATTCATGGAACTAACTCATGATCTGAAACAATATTAGCAACAACAAATAACGAAAAGAAAACTGTCTCATGACCAGAACAACAAATAGAAACATGTAGCGTCAATCTTTTACTGACCCGACAGCTTCTGATCCTCGGCACATTGGATGGCAGTGCGAAGAGTCTTTGCCAATATTAGTTTCGGTGGACGTTTCTTGCTCGTAGAGATCTCCAATGAAATGCACTTGGTCAGCAATGTGATAAGAAAAGGCCATGTCTCGGCTGCAAAACAACAAAAAGAAGCAAGATTATGCACCTTTCTTCGCCATGATACATACAGGAAAACAGTTGATTACGACCAAGAAAATCTCAGCACATAAAAACGATATCAGACAACTGCTTTCTCAAGACTCGTCCATGAAAACAGTTCCACGAGAACCTCAGCTCACCATGAGGGATCTCGTTGGGCTTGATCCTGATGGTGTTCTGACCGAGTAGCCTACAGAAACTAATCGATCTCTCGCCCTCCAGCCAGCTATTCAACAGCTTGATCCCTTCCTGGAAATCATCGAACGATGTGAAAATTGCAATAGAATAAATCAAGGATCCGGAAAAGGACAAAGAGAGAAAAAGGAGCCATGAAGTTGAAGGTTTAGGGAAGGGATCGGGGGAGCTCACGTCGCGGGCCTTGGCCTTGTCGGAGGAGAGCTTGGAGATGATCTCTTGGACATCTCTCGAGGTCGCCATGATCCCGGGGCGACAGAGCTCTCATCCGCTCTCGTTCTAGGAGGATGGAGGCAATGGAACCGAGGGGGGTTAGGGTTTGATTTATAGGGTCCGAAGGAAGGAAGGATGCGTTCGAGAGAAGGGAGGCGGAGTAGGAGAAGAAGCGGGAAGTCGGGTAGTGGAGGCTCTCCACTGGAAGGAAGGAGGGTTTAGGAAAGAGCAGACAAAGGGATGCTATTCGGAAGGCGAATGGAGCGCATGCGGGGCCGATGCGGGCACAGGCGTGACGTGCCCCGAATAGTAGCGGAGCATGTTCCATGTAAATACGGCAAATGGTTTGCCAACTTAAGATGCAGCTGTACCTGCGGCACAAAAGATCCCGATATTTCATGTAAAGGATGAGAATGAACACTGACATTGCGGATCGCGCGTGGTTTGCACATCGGGATATGAAATAGGTTAAGTACGCTCCTGGTGGATCTCATGTAATACTTCTATTATTTGTTACCACTAGTTGCTGTGTTCAAACAAAATATAATAAATTTGAATTAAAAAAAATAATAAATCAAACTAATTTGATCTAACTCCTGTCATCTTCTTAAAAAATCTGGCGTCGATGTGATTCTCAAATTTGTTGATGGCATCTGGACTGGAACAGATGCGATATGAAGAAAAATCAGGTAAAAATTTGTATAGAAAAAAAAAAGTAGCAGAAACCCCCCTTCATCATCGCACTTGGAGGTATATATAGACTACAGAATTAACCGCTTACAACTGGCATCTAGCCGTTAAACGGTTAATACAAGATGTGAGCACGTGCATCGAAAGCCATCCATAATAAATCAGCTCTTTATTCACAGTTAATCGGCCTATCTCTAAAGTTGATCGGTCTTTTAAGTTGATCGGCATATTTCCAAAGTTGACAGTCCCTTAAGTTGATTGTCCTATCTCCAAAGGTTGATCAATCCCTGCATTATTTGAATATTAATGAACCTTACCTTTCATAAAAACTAGTGAATTACTTGAAAGTTTGTCAATCTTATGCTTGTTGAGCGTTGATCGGCTTCACGCCTTTCGGAAGAAACATTGATCAGCCTTATACCTTTCGGAAGAGGCATTGATCATACTCGTGCCTTTTGGGCATTGATCAATCAATTTCAATTTCAGGCTCTTAATAGATCAGTATAAACATATCAATCTTGTCGTATCCCAACACTAGTTCCCCAGTTTCTGAGTTTATTAATTGGAAATCAGAAACTATCATAAGCTTCTATTTTGGGATAGCACGCTTGGATGACGTGTCGAACTCTAATTGGAGGAGCGGTTATAAAAATGAACAGCTGTATCTTCTTCTCATTATTATATTTTTTTCAAAATCTGAGAAAGTCGAAATATCTTCGTAAAAAATAAAGGCATCCATCCTGTCAATGGATTGCTGCTGCCGGATCATAAAAGGCTATTTCGATCATTCGAGAAACCCATTTTTTTATTAAATATCTGTAGACATGTGGCTAAATCCGGTTCAATCTTGTTATTCGCGAAGAAATCTTGGACCGTTGAAAGGTATTATATAAATACCGCCCTTCTCAAAAAAATAGGTTTTCTTCCATTTCTGCCTCTTTGCTTTAGGAGCGAAAAAAAACTCCATAGGTCGGCCTCCTATTTTTCTTCTCCTTTTTCAAGTTAATCTTTCTTTCCTTCATCATAGCTAGGATCTTAAAAATCAGTCGTATAGAAAACCCTGAACATCTTGGAGAATCTTCATCTCAACAGCATAAAAAACAAGCCGAGCAAATGAAAATTAGAAACGTTAGGTCTTCTTTAACCGAACATAGAATCTTAGCATTAAAACAACATGATAACATTTCTGATGAGTACATTGTAATCCTCCCTAACTTCGAAGAGCAAATAGATCGGCCTCCACCTGGTAGTCTGACCATATATGAGGAACACCTAAGGGCCAGTCTTAGGTTTCCGATCCACTCTTTCTTCCTTACAATCTTTAGACTATATCGGGTGTTACCATCTCAGCTGACTCCTAATAGCATCCGAATCATTTGCGCGTTCTTGATCCTTTGCAAGAACGCGGACATAATTCCAAAGACTTCTCTTTTTACTTCTTTATTTGTATTGAAACAAGATTTTCATGGCCATGGATGGTGGGTAATTAATCCACGACATGATCGGAAATTTATTTCGGGGCTTCCTTCAGCCATTCATGGCTGGAAACCCTGTTTCTTCTATATTGTCTCCAAAATCCCCTAGGACTTTACCACTAGTCATAGGGAACCCTGATTGACTCCCAATGATGGCAAAAAAGTTCTGGCTTCCGATCAAGAAGATTGCAAGAAGTTTACGGGGATGGAAGTTCCTCCGATTAAAAAACTCATAGACGAAAGAGGGCTCTTTTCAGCAGAAATCAGCCCTAAACCTTAGATATTTTCATTGCTGATATTACTTCATCAATTCTTTTTATCAATCTGTCTTAATCTCTGACTTTTTACTTACTGCAGACACATCAGTCACGGTAGATGTTTGAAAGCTTCGGAAGCTTTCGAAGAAAAGAAAAGCAGAAACCACTTCCTCCATTCAAGAAGAAAGGAGGATTAAGAAACTGAAGAAGACGAATCCGATTAACCCAACGGCTTCAACAGTCGCAGCGGGATCTAAATCCCCGATTCTAATAGCCAGCGTATCGGAGGATGACGAAGTCCCCCTATCAACATCTCTACAACCTCCAATACAAAGGCAAGCGACAAATATTCCAGGAGACGACCCATTATCTCGTCCTACTGACCAACCGGATAAGGGCAAGGCTCCAATGAGAGAAGAAGAAAAAAGAATTCCGGCGACAAATATTTCGGCTGATTTTTCTGTATATGCCGATGATTCAGGCCTTAATGACCCAATGCTGGCCCGTCAGCTTCTGAAATCTATAATAATTCCGAGAGGCTGGGAAATAACTAGGTCCCAGCAAATTGATGACACTATCTTGCTGCTTCACCCAGCATTGTTAAAGGTACGAGTTATACATGTATTATAAATAAGAATTTGATCGTCTTTTACATTTTTGTTAAATCTGACTAACACGAACTTTGAAATAACAGCTCATCCATGGAATCGGTATCATGGATGAAAGTTTAAAAAACTTTGATCAATTTCGCAAAGCCATGAGCAACGAAGTAAATGTTGCCAAGGCAGAGAAAAAAGTCGCAGAAGAATTAAAAAATTCCATGAAGAAAAAACTGGAAGAAGCGACGATCAAAACTTCTATTTTAGAGGCAGAACTAAAAGAGGCGAGATCGAAGATAAAGGATATGGAATCAAAATTGAAGAAGAAGAACAAGAAAATTCGATCGATGTCCCTCAAGCTGGAGGGAGCTAAAGAAAAGATCGCAACAGCCGAGAAAAAGGTCTTAGCGACTGAAGAGAAAGTTTCAATGGCTACCAAAAGAATTGGACAAGCCATTGAAGAGGCTGTCAATGGAGCCGTCAAGAAATATGTCCAATCAAAAGCTTTCGATGACAAACTCTATGAGGCAGGAGTTGAAAGTTACAATCATGGTCTTGCCGATTGCTTGAGAAAAGTAAAAAAAAATTATCCAAATCTCGACACCTCAAGGATAGAAGAAGACTTCGACGAAGAAGATTCTAATGAAGAAAATTTGGATGAAGAAGATCAAACTAGAGAGCTAGTTATTGATCAAATCGAAAAATCAATCGGAGGTCAAACCGAAAAATCAATCGGAGATCAAATCGAAGGACCAGTACCAGCTTCTCAAATCCCGGAAGAACCTTTACCAGTTCCTTCTGTAAGCCAAAGTGAAATAGAGGAAAGTTCTGTTGGAATAAATGTAACAAACTGATGATGTAAAAATTTGCCTTGCTTTTTAATGAGAAATGAAAAATCCTTCTTTTTAATGTTTATCGAATTATGAAAATTTCGTCTTTCATGAATGAAAAAATCTTCTAAGTATAAGACAATCGGATTAAATGAGCGAATCTTCAAGGAAAACCGATCTAATCATGATACCATCTCCAACATTAACTTTTATTTGAAAAAATTCAGTTTAAACAATTTCGAACAAGTTCATTGAACCAATAATTTTTGATGGAACAAGTTAATCAAAAAATATGAACTTCAATTCCTTTAAAAAAGTAGCTAGCAATAATCTTTAAGTTGTCCAAATTTTCAATCTAATTATAATATTTTAGTTTAACTTGCTAACTATCCTCTCACTTTTCCTTTCGTGAAAAACTTTTCCAAATAAAGTAAATAATCATACCAACTTCGCCAGACATTATCTTTCTGTCAGAAGCGCAGTCGTTCAGAGAGCCGTATAACCGCATTTGTCAGAACTAAAGAGGTCGTATAGGATTTGAAATTCAAATCACGTCTTTATATATATATATTATAACCGACTTTTCGAGAATTAGAAACGGTGCACAAATTCCCATCAAATCAAAATCTGAAATATGTCGAAATCTCCTGATATCTAGAAACTTGAACCGTGAATCATGATCATCGACGTTCTCTATATAAAGGGGTCTCAAGCCCAGGGCTTTGAACCCATTTCGTCTCAAGTGTTTTTCTTTTGAAACATTTTGTTCTAAGGCATAATCCTTAAAAAGAGATCCTCATCGTACTCAAAAAATGAGGCCAGACGATAAGAAACTCCATCAGGTGCTAAAGAGAAAAGCCGGACCAGTATGATTCAGAGAAGAAAGGTCGTGCATGAGAAGAAGGCGTTTGTCAAAAAGCATCTCCGACAAATCAATAATTCCTGAATATATCGCATCTTCATCTGAGGAAGAAAAACAGACACTCTCTATTCCCGTTCAGAAAGAAACAGATCAAGATCCACCTGTCAAACATACTTCAACGGAGAAAGGAAAAGCTCCTATGAAGGAATCAACTGACCCAACCGACGACAAATCTGTTCAAGTACTAGTTGCTGATACAAGCATCAATAACCCGAAATTAGCAAAAACCATACTACAGTCTACTATCCTTCGGAAGGATTGGGAGGCGACGATCAAGCAGGGAGTGAAAGAAACTTTATCTTCCATCTACCCAAAAATCACTAAGGTAAGTGATACTCCTTTCTTCTTTTTATGACAAACTGCTCGTATTTTAATAATGTTCAAAACCTTTTATACAGTTTGTCAGTGATATATCCATGATTGAAAAAAGTTGGGATCAAGCAAGTAACCTTCAAGAAGATCTTCAGAAGCAACTAGTGGCAGCTAAGGAAGAGAAAGACAAAGCTGTCACCGATCGGAAGGTCCTTGGAACACAAATTCTTTTTCTAACTGTGAAGGTTATGTCTCTGCAGAAGCAATTAAAACAAACTAAAATACATGCTCATCAACTTGTGAAAGATGGAGCCAGAAGGAAAAGAATACTTCAGCAAGCTAATGAAGCCATGGAGGAGAAGACTGAGCATACGAAGAAGTACTGAGTCAAAATGTCATGATGAAGAAGAGAATATCGCTTCTTCAAGAAAAATTGAAGCAAAATGAGCAAGAAAATTCTTTGCTGATTCAACGGAATTCTCTTGTGATTGAAGAGTTTACAAAATCTGATGACTTTTACAAAGGAATAGAAAAAGTAGGAGCCAAAGGCTACGATCTTGGCTTTAAAGACTGTATTAACAAGATCAAAAACTTATATCATGACCTTGACTTTTCTTCTATCTCCATAGATTATTCCGCAAAGAAAGAAGAAGGACAACCAAGCAATGATCCGATAAAGTTGCATGTTAAGGAAACATCTGGACAAGAGAAAACTTCAATTGATCAGATCGCTTAAAAAGAAGCTGAATAATATATGTAATAGAGAACCGGCGGTAGTTTTACTGCCATTTTTTCCTTTCCCTTTTAGTAACAGAATATCAATGAAATCTTCTATTTTCCGTCAATATACCAGATAATATTTTCAGATTTTCTAAGATAACATCATTGATAAAATAATAAACCACATTATTCATCATCAGATGTCATATAATTAACTTTCTAATTGATCAGCAAATTATCGAGTACAAATGAGCTAATAGATCATATCAATCCGATTTATCGGTTTGTGATCTTATCAATATGACCTTTTGATTAATTATTCTGATCATTAAGTACTTATGAGTTAGTGGGTCAGGCTAACTCGACTTGTCGAATTATGATCAGCTTATCAGGCTAATCTTTAAATCAGTTATTCTGATCATTAAACACCGATTGAGTTAGTAAGTCAGACTAACTCTATTTGTCGAATTATGGTCAGCTTATCAGGCCAACTCTTGGATCAGTTATTTTGATTATTAAACACTGATTAAGTTAGTAGGTCAGACTAACTCTATTTGTCGGATTATGGTCAGCTTATCAGGCCAACCCTTGGATCAGTTATTCTGATCATTAAACACCGATTGAGTTAGTGGATCAGACTAACTCTATTTGTCAGATTATGGTCAGCTTATCAGGCCAACCTTTATTTTCTCTATTTTTCAGAGAATATTTTAATATCATAGATTTCCTTCATATAAAAGGAGGAAGAAAAAGAAGATATCTTTATTGATGGTATTGGTATAGATTTTCTACATTCCATGGCCTTGCCAATGGATAACCATCTAGACTTTCAAGTCGATAGGTCCCTGATCGCACAACTTCAGTGATACGATAAGGGCCTTCCCAGTTTGGGGCAAGTTTGCCCTGTTCAGTTGGTCTGGATACAGTAGTTCGGCGCAGAATAAGGTCTCCGATCCAAAAAATCCGATCCTTTACTCTCGAATTATAATATCGCGCCACCCTTTGTCGGTAGGCTGCCATTTTCAGTTGTGCTTGTAACCTGGAGTTTTCAATCATATCAAGATCAATTCTCCTTCGATTACCATTATCGGGCTCTGTAAAACCATCAGTTCTTCTGGAATGAAGGACAATCTCTACAGGTAATATTGCTTCACTCCCATAAGCAAGGTTAAATGGAGATTCACCCATGGTAGATCGAGGAGTTGTGCGATAAGCCCATAGAACAGAGTTAAGTTCATCAGCCCAAGATCCTTTGGTTTCATTTAATCGGGTTTTTAATCCATGAAGAATCGTCCGATTAGTTACCTTAGCTTTTCCATTAGCTTGAGGATGTCCAACAGATGTAAATTTGTGAAGAATACCATATTGAGCACAAAAATCCTTGAACTTCTGGTTATCAAGCTGTCTTCCATTATCCATGATGATCGCATGAGGAATTCCAAATCTATATATAATAGAATTTCTGACAAATATTTTGACTTTTGCTTAAGTGATTAAAGTTAGAGGCTCAGCTTCTATCCATTTTGTAAAATAATCAATAGCAACGATCAAAAATTTTTGCTGCCCAGAAGTTAGAGAAAATGGACCAAGTATATCCATTCCCCATTGAGCAAATGGCCAAGGAGCTGTTAGTTGTGTTAGCTAACTGGCATGATGCCTTTGAATATTTGCATACCTCTGACAAGAATCACATTTTCTCACAAAATCTGCAGCATCCTTCTGCATAGTCGGCCAGTAATATCCATGCCTTATAATTTTATAGGCTAAAGACTTTCCTCCCAAATGATCACCGCATATTCTCTCATACACTTCTTTAAGAGTATAATCAGCATCCGAAGGGGATAGACATTTCAGCAATGGCTGGGAAAATGACTTTTTGTATAACAAGACATATAGAATGACATACTAAGTAGCAAACTTCTGAATCTATTTAGCTTCTGTATTATTTTCAGGCAGTATCCCTTCAGTCAGATATTTGACTATCGAATTCATCCAACTCATTTCCGGTTCTATTTTTTGAAGAACCTTTCCTTTTTCAACTGCTGAGATACTTGGAATCTCTAAATGTTCCACAAAGGTATGACCCATTTGGTCAGATGCAGAAGTAGCCAATCTGGACAATGAATCAACCCGAGAATTTTTAATTCTAAGGATGTGACTAATATCCCATGAATCAAATAAAGCTCCCAGCTCTTGAACCTTTTTCAGATATAAAGTTAAAGTAGCATCACGAACTTCAAAATCTCCTTTTACTTGATTGACGACCAATTGTGAATCAGATAATACTTTCAATATTCTTGCATTTACCTCTTTTGCAATTTTTAAACCAGCTAGGAGAGCTTCGTATTCGGCCTGGTTATTAGAGGCTTTAAAAGAAAATCGGAGTGCATACTCCATAACATCACCATTGGGGCTAGATAAGATTAATCATGCTCCACAACTGAAAGAGTTTGAAGCTCCATCTACATGTAATACCCAGGGTGCATCAGTCACTTCCGTTTCATTAGACGGTTGAATTTCTCTCTCACTATCACCCCAGGTACATTCGGCTATAAAGTCAGCTAATACTTGGGCCTCCATTGCAGATCGAGGCTGATAAGTAATGTCATATTCACTTAATTTGACTGCCCACTTTGCCATTCGACCAGAAGTATCAGGACATTGTAAGACAGTCCTCAGGGGTTGATCGGTCAATACAACAATACGATGGGACTGAAAATATGGCCTGAGACGTTTGGCCGATGTCACCAAGGTATAAATAATCTTCTGAAGTTTTGGGTATCTTGTCTCCACATTATAAAGAACTTTGTTGATATAATAAATGGGCTTATGTGACCCATCGGAGTCCTTCCTGACCAAGACAGAACTAATTGCTTCGTCTGATGCAGCCAGATAAAGATACAAATCTTTCCCTTCTTGAGATTTAGACAGTATGATTAGATTCATCAAATACTTCTTCAAATTTTCGAATGCTAACCGATAATCATCCGACCAATTGAACTCCTTGGTTTGCCGTAAAGCCTTAAAGAAAGGCAAACACCTCTCAGCTGAACGAGAGATAAACTGGCTTAATGAGGTGATTCGTCCGGTCAACTGTTGAACTCTTTCTTATTAGCTGGATGCCTCATATACAGGATGGCTCGGATTTTTTCTAGATTGGCTTCAATTCCCCGTTATGTAACCATGAAACTCAGAAATTTTCCAGAAGTTACACCAAAGACACATTTGATCGGATTTAACTTCATATGATTCCGCCGCAAAATATCAAAGGCCATCTGCAAATCTTTTATATGATCATCAGACTGATTGTTCTTAACAATCATATCATCAACATATACTCCCATAGTCTTCCCAATTTGATCTTCAAAGATTTTGTTTACTAACCTCTGATAAGTGGCCCCAGCATTTTTGAGACTAAACGGCATCACCTTATAACAATATATTCCTCGATCCGTTACAAAAGATGTCTTATCTTCATCTTCTGAACTCATTCGTATCTGATTATATCCAGAGAAAGTATCTATAAAACTTAAAAACTTATGTCCAACCATTGCATCAACTAACTGATCAATCTTAGGCAAGGAAAAACTGTCTTTTGGACATGCCTTATTAAGATCAGTGTAATCTATGCATATCCTCCATTTTCCATTTGCTTTTCTAACCATCACTACATTGACAAGCCAATCAGGATAATGAACTTCCATGATAAAACCAGCATCGAGCAATTTGGTGACTTTTTCATTGATAACCTTCTATATTTTGGGATAAAATTTCGCTTCTTTTGGCGAACAGGCCGATTGGATGGATCAACTTTAAGTTCATACTTGATTATTTCGGTAGGAATTCCCAGCATATCAGCAGCTTTCCATGTAAATATATCAGTATTTGCTTGTAAAAAATCAATTAACTTCTTCTTCTGATCTTCAATAAGTAAACTTCCGATTTGAACTGTCTTGGTAGGATCATCCTTTGTCAAAAAAATATGAATGGTCCTTTCTACCGATATACTAACTCCATCCATCGGATCACGTGGATTCATTTGTTCGGAGGTGGGCTTGTTGACTGACTGTTGATTCTGGATTGTCAAACATTGATGAGCCATCTGTTGGTTTCCTCTTACTACTCCGATCCCATTTGGAGTTGGAAATTTCATCAAAAAATGATATGTGGATACAACGGCTTGGAACTTATTCAAAACAGGCCTCCCCAAAATAGCATTATAGGCAGAAGGGATTCGAACAACCATAAAGGTAAGAAGGTAAGTCCTTTGCTTTGGCGCCATTCCGAGAGTTACAGGAAGGGTGATTTCTCCTTCTACTCCTACGGGATTTCCACCAAATCCAGTTAGTGGTACATGAATTCTTGGTAACTTATCAATTGGTAAATTCATCTTGACAAACGCATCATAAAGCAAGACCTCTGTGGAACTTCCATTATCAACCAAAATTCGATGTACATTATAGTTTGCAATAATAGCAGAAATTATTATATTGTCATTATGAGGCGTCTGAGCGCCTTGTAAATCTTTATCAGGAAAAATGACACTTCCTCAAAGCCTCTTAGGACTCCGATCATCTTCAAAGCATGCATGACAAATCATCTCGACTGATCTATCAGTCGGTTGTTGATTCGGGAGCTCCATCCCATCAGTGATCATCCTTGGGACAGCTAGCCTTGGCACTGCCGCTTCAATTGGTCGGCTTTGATTTTGATTCCGGATATATCTGTCTAGATAACCCTATTTGATCAGAGCTTTAATTCATCCCGTAGTTGAATACATTCTTATGTTGTATGCCCATGATCACGATGATAGTGACAGTATTTGACTTTATTTCATATAGCTGGCAGGGCTCTCATTGGCCTTGGCCTTTGAAGAAAGTTTTCTTTCTCAATTTCTATTAGAATTTGCTCTCTCGGATGAGTCAGCGAAGTATATACATCAAACCGATTAACGTAACTTCTACCGATCAATTTTCTTGGCCTTTGACCTTATCATTGAATAGATCGGACTCCAAGAAATCGAGATTCATCTTCCTTGGCTCTCTTCCTACTTGGCACCGATTTCTTCTCCACCTGTCGCCGACTCAAGGCCTGTTCTTCGGCCTGGGCGTACTTTTGAGCACGAGCTAGTAATTCGGAATAATTGGTCAAGAATTTCTTATCCAAGAAAAATGTAAATCTGGAGGCTCGCAAGCCTTTCTTCATAGCAGACATCGCCACGTATTCATTAAGATCCGGTATCTCCAATGTGGCAGAGTTAAACTTTTTGATATAATCCTTTAAAGATTCCACTTCTAACTGCTGAATAAAGAACAAGCTATCAGAATTTTTGGACATTTTCCTACTTGTTTAGAAGTGGGAGACGAATAACTTCTCTAGCTGACCGAATGGATGAATAGTATCTAGCTGCAAACTTGAGTACCATATTCTCGCTGACTTCTTCAAGGTCGTAGGGAAAGCAAGACAATACAATGCATCCGACGCCCCTTGGATCGCATATGGGATTTAAAACTACCCAGATGGTCCAAAGGATCAGACGACCCATCATACAGCTCGATCGGTGGAACTTTGAAATGATGCGAGATTCTTTCTTCCATAACCTTCTTGGAAAAGGAGGCAAAATACTACAGCTCGATGTCGCATCCTCTGCTTTCCTCTGTTCCAGAACTTTAGCAACCTGCAACTCTAGCCTTTTAAACTTTCTATCGAAATCATTTCCTCTTGTGAAGTATTGAGCTTGGATACTGTAAGGGGTCGATTCTCCAGATGTGGTTGAACGGGATCGTGGGCGTTTCCCTTTATTTCACTTATTGGAGTGATGGTGAGATCGGTGATAGTGTCTCAAAGGGGATTATTGACCAGAAGAACATTGGTAAGATGAGTGCCTTCTTGGATTGAGATGTTTACTTACCTTGAGAGAAGGTTGCCGGCATGTCCTTGATGCAACAGGTCGCATTGACTCCCTTGCAGCAATTTCTTGGAGGTTCTGCATCGCTGTAGTAAGCACTTCTACCTTGTCGAACAGAGTATTCAACTTTTCTTGATCAAAATATCCCACAGGAAGAGCTTCCATCCTTTCGCCAAGACCAGGATTATCCCTTTTGCTGTCAAGGAAGGGATTGTTCCCATCGTTGCCAAGAACAGGGTCATTCCCATTGTTGCCAAGAACATGATCAATCCCTTTTGAAGAACAAGGAACACCTTCTGCTGGCAGATTCTTCTTCCTACCTTTCATCATGTTTCATTTTAGATTTTTCAAGACTCCCTCACAGAGTTCCCCTACCTGGCGCGCCAATCTGTTATGTCCAAACAAAATACAGCAAGCTTGAATTAAAAGAAAAAGCGGATCAAGTTGATTTGATCTAACTTCCTGTCATCTTCTTGGAAAATCTGGCATCGATGTGATTCTCAAGCTTATTGATGGCGTCTGGATTGGAACAGATGTGATCTGAAGGAAAACCAGATAAAAAATGGTGTGGAAAAGAAAAAGTAGCAGAAGCCCTCCTTCATCATCGCACTTGGAGGTATTTATAGACTACAAAATTAACCGCTTACAGCTGGCATCTAGCTGTTAAACGGTTAATCCATGATGTGAGCACGTGCATCGAAAGCCATCCATAATAAATCAGCTATTTATTCACAGTTAATTGGCCTATCTCCAAAGTTGATCGGTCTTTTAATTTGATCGGCATATTTCCAAAGTTGATCAGTCCCTTAAATTGATCGGCCTATCTCTAAAGGTTGATCAATCCCTGCATTATTTGAATATTAATGAACCTTACCTTTCATAAAAACTAGCCAATTATCTGAAAGTTGGTCAATCTTATGCTTGTTGAGCGTTGATCGGCTTCACGCCTTTCGGAAGAGGCATTGATCAGTCTTATACCTTTTGGAAGAGGCATTGATCATACTCGTGCCTTTCGGGTATTGATCAATCCATTTCAATTTCAGGCTATTAATAGATCAGTATAAACAGATCAATCTTGTCGTATCCCAATACTAGTCATTCTATGTATAGAGTGAATGTGGAAGATTATATTTATCATAGAACAATGGATAAATAAAATTAGAAAAGAAAAGATGGAAGTCTACTGAATATAAGAATTCTCCATGAGAATCCAATTATCTGGTCGTGGACATATAAAGTGCAGAAAGTGGAGATGCATGAGCCCGTTCTGAAGAAGCAAAGGCAAGAAAACTCCTGCTTTCCTATCCAGTTACATATATTAAAAATGCTAGTTTTACACTTTCATAAAACTTGCTATGCTTTGCATAAAGCTTAGTGACATTCCATTCAGCAAAACAATCGTGTACTTATATTTCTTGAAAACTCTAAAAATAGATCACTTTGTCCTAAGTTTCATTGAGGATGTGCTAGTTATCAAATTTAAAATAGCATGCATTTTGCTTCATTTATGCATCACAAAAGATGGCAATGCTCCTCAAACATCAATGCATGGCAAACTCTTTAGGATTTGAATAAATCCCTTGTGTTATGATTACAATGGGCAGACAAGCCAAATATACATCGTAGATCTGCATCATCACCTAATTTCATCAAATGTAAGGTGTTGTTGGCAAAAATTATAGGTAACTTTAGGTACAAGTAGCTCAATTCCTCAACGTTTGCTCGAAAAGAGCCAATTGGTGTATGCGCAGAATTTATTTCATGCAACCATGTAACAATGTATCGACAACATACATGCCATAATGATGATGCGGTCCCAATATAATGCACCATAACGTTGTACCTGACATAGCAAAACATAGTCAGATAGGACGAGGTGCCAATTCCTTGTTATGTTAACCAAGGCTAAACTTACCTATAAAGACTAGCAAAATAGCAGAACGCCTTGGTTGCAAATAAACTCATTCCACGATTTTATGAGGGAGATTAGGTTCGTGCCCTTAGCAGGTACGTCAATTAATTATATTTAGGATATCTTTTTTTGGTGGAGATTCTATTTTAGGATATCGGTCCCAACCTGGGAAAGCAACTGGAATAGAGGGGCCAGACCGCCAGACACAAATAGCTAACTGTTTAAGATCCAGTAAGGGCTGACGGGCTGGACCTGTTGACAGCAGCAAGCCTTCAAAGCCCATTCCAGTGCGACGTTCCGGGATAAACAGCGGATTTCCCTCATTTTACCTGCCGACAAATCTCGCAGGCCCAGTCTACCATGGACGTCAGATGAAGCACGCGGTTACCTGAACTGCCGAAATGCTGAAATGTTAAATGGACGGCTGATCTTGGCTTCGGGATCACCATCCCACGGACATCTACATTTCCATGCCTCCATTGGGTGGGACCATGATTGCAACATCAGGGAAACACGTGTGGGAAATGGACGGCCAAGATTCTTCATTTAATCTCGCCAGAAGTGGAAAGGAACTTAGGAAGCGACAGGACACCGCGGAGACAGCCGCCCGGTCGGATGGTCCCCCGCGCGTGAAGAGGGTTTGAAAACGGAAGCCGGAGGCCTACGGCGGCAAAACAGAGGGCGACAGCGAGAGATTAAAGCTAAGAAAATAAATAAATAAATAAAATGCGGCCAAATTAGCAACCTCGCAAATATGTCACCGGGATCGTACCTTCTCTCTTGGTCAACAAGAGCTGTATGATTCTTCCATTTTTATAAACAAATAAATAATATACAGCCATGCCCATGCGGCCCCAACGTACATCGTAGATACCTTGAAACAGAGGTACTATCACTAGCTGTAAACCACAAAAGCATGATTGATCTTCTTTCACGGCATCTACCCTTGGATCACGTCCTGCACAAAATTCAAAGCATTCCAGAGTTTTTTTATTCTTCCATTAGCAAGCTCTCTAAGTAGCCACTGTGATATCCAACAGCGAGCGGATCCGCTTGAAATTAAATCACTTTTGTTTGTGCCAAAGGTACGAGCCCCGTCAGGTGTTTTCATGCCACAAAACAAATTACTGGTGCAATGCATGAGACGATGGAAAAAAGCAAGGAGTGTTTGATAGGTGGAGAAATTTGATGTAATATCTGGGAAGAGCAAATATATATAGTATTGTGCTTTAATGAAAAAAGAAAAAAAAGATGGTGTGAGATTTATCATGAACCCTCCCAAAAAAAACAAGGGGGGTGGGGGGGTGGGGGGGCGGGCGCGGGGAAGGAGCAAAGGAATGTAATGAATTGGCGAAATAAGAATCCATTCATCGAGGATTCAAGATAAATAATTTAATTGATCATGGCTACAGTAGAACAACAACAATAATAACAATCATGGGAGGCTTTATTTTTGGCGTGGTGTTAAAGTGCCCAAGGGACGTGTTTACAATGTGTTTTCGCATAAACAATCTTAATTATTAACATCAAGCTCTGCACATTGATTTCTTAACATGTATCAAGCACAACCTGTACCATACTTCTTGAAGCGCGCCATACTTACCATGTGTCACAACAATGCCATGACAAAATTGTGATAGCAAATAAAGATAAAAATAAATTGTTTAAGGAGGCACAGCACGATAGGTTTTAACTTAAAAGCATTGTCCAGGATTCTTGTCTTCAAAACGAAGAGATTTGATGTTATAGTGGGTAACGTGGTACATCTATTGACGTGGAGTATAGAGACGGCCACGCTGCTGAGGAATCCACTGCCTAGGCATGTGGTCAGGTAAAGAGCCAAAACGAGCTCTTCTGCTGAGATCAGTTATTAGCTGGGGTCGTGCTCATAAGGCGAGCCCTCTGATCGAGATTATCTCTCGGTCGGGATCGAGCTCATGCTTCTACAACGAGTCCTCCCGTCGAGATCAGCTCCGAGCCGGGATCGTGCTCATAGGACGAGCCCTCCGACTGAGATCAGCTCCCAATCAGGATCGAGCCTATGCTCTCCCAAGGCGAGCCCTCATGCCGAGGTCAGCTCCCAGCCGGGGTCGTGCTCATAAGGCGAGCCCTCCAACTGAGGTCAGTTCCCGACCGGGGTTGAGCTCATGCTTCCACAGCGAGCCCTCCTACCGAGGTTAGCTCCTAACCAGGGTCGAGCTCATAGGACGAGCCCTCCGACTGAAGTCAGCTCCTGGCCAGGATCGAGCCCATGCTCTTCCAAGACGTGCTCTCCTGCCGAGGTCAGCTCCCAGCTGGGGTCGTGCTCATAAGGCGAGCCCTCCAACTAAGGTCAGCTCCCCGCCAGGGGTTGAGCTCATGCTTCCACAACGAGCCCTCCTTCCGAGGTTAGCTCCTAACCGGGGTTGTGCTCATAGGACGAGCTCTCCGACTGAGATCAGTTCCCGGCAAAGACCGCGCTCGCACTTCTAAGAGCCAGGTCCCCGAAGCAGGGCTTCACCCCTTGGGAGTCAAGGTTCCTGCCAACGGCCTAAGAAAGGGGGATCAGCGGAAGTTCAAAATCATGGCAGGGAAGAGCCTGATCATGCGCAGCCCCTAAGGGGTGGTGCACGCCCTGCCATGAATGCAAGTCCTGCAACTCACCCCGCGCACAACTTACATGATGTAAGCTCCACCAAGTCCTTAGTCCTGTAGCGTGCCGCCATGTCGACGACCGCACAGTTGGAAGACCACAACCTCTACGACAAGGAGCCTCCACCTTTCCAGGAAAGGTATTCCACTAAGGCTCCAGGGCTTGCGACACTCCGACGGTCCCCCCTGAAATGGAAACGTCCTATCGTGGCTCGAGGCTCGACAAACATCCATGGTGGAAGGCTTTCCCCTGAAGAACTGGCCCAACAAGGAGGTGACAACAAATAACAGAAAAGTCTCATACTTGGTCTGGGCCATCCCATCTATATAAGATCGACGAGGGAGGTAAGTAAAGAAGGTAAGCGATAGACATGCTCAGTCCTTCATTGTCTTTCTTCATTCATCTGACTATTCCTTACCCTTTCGACATGGAGAGTCCTCCAAGCTCTCCACCATAGAGGTTCTGTTCCACTCGATCGTCCCACTGACTTGATCGTCGGAGTGTCCCCATCGAAATCCCCGGTACAAATCTCCTCTATTTTGCAGGGCCTCAGGATGAGGAAGCCGACCACAAAGAGAAGGAGTGAGAATCCAGCGGAAGCCCGATGCATCAGAGCTACGGGTCATGACGATCTTGACAGCAACGGTGATGATTATTAATGAGATATTCTACCTTTTAATTAAATGCATGACAAAGTGTTTTGTGCGACTCCCCATTTTTAATATCATGCTTGCACTATCAACACATATTGTCCACCCATGCATGATGTGATATGCAAAATGAAAATTTTTAAAGCAAGCTAAATGGCACATCTAGTGTTTCCATATCATTTTTTAGGCTCTAGCCCGGAAGATAACACCAGCACATTCATTGTCAACCTATATGGATGGTCACTAGAAAGTGATTTATCGTTTATGTTGTTCTCAATTGTTTATATACGAATTCATCTATCCTTTTGAAGCTATATATCTTATCTCTTGAATATTTTGCATACTCTAAAATGGCATCACATTCTAAATGAAAATCAAAGACTTTTATTCTAGAACAAATGAAAATGATGGATACCCAATTTCAAAGATGCATTCATGAACCACACTTTTTTTGCTTAGCAACTAAAATATATTTGTTCAAATCTTTGCAATGACGTCATTTTTCAAAAAAAAAAAACTCCTACGTGAAAATAAATAATGCCAATGTGGAAGAGACGAGAATATACCATGTACATGCTACATAAAAAAATACTTGAGCACAAAACAAATAACAATAAGCCACTAATTATGTTGAATTGTTGTTCTTCGTGTGGATACTCCTCATCAACTCAAGATAATTGCACAAGCTTGGAGATACGGTGGCCCGAATGTTGCGCGAGCCGCTTCGCAGTTCGCATTGGCACTTAGCACGTTTTATATATTGAAAAGTTTTTGTGCACAGTATACGGTACAGTAAATTCAACATGATTTATATCATATTTTTTTATTGATCTGAATATATTTGTTTGGCATGACGGGATATGAGCTGAACATGACTAGCATTAATTATCGTTCAACTTTTATTTGAAATTTTGTCCAAACAAAAATATCATTATCTTTGATCCTTTTATTTTTGTCATATTGCTTAAACTAAAATATCGTAACTTTTGAATTAGGATGTCATAGCTTTTGAATTATGGTATCATAATACTGTTTCATATTGGTTATCATTTTTGAACTAAGATGTCGTAGGTTTTAAATTAGAATGTCGTAATACTGTTTCAGGCCATTTTTGAACTAGGATGTCGTAGGTTTTGAATTAGGATACCGTAGGTTTTGAACTGGAATGTCTATTTCAAGTCATTTTTGAACTAGAATATTATATGTTTTAAACCATTATATCGTAGTTTTTGAAATAGGATGTCATAGTACTGTTTCATATTTTTTACATGGTTATCATTTTTGAATTAGGATTCATAGATTTTGAATTAGGATGTCATAATACTGTTTCAAATTATTTTTGAACTAAAATATCGTAAAAGTTGAACGTGACTAGTATTAATTATCATTCAATTTTTATTTAAATTTTTTATGCTATTACAAATATATTTAGATCAATAAAATAATATAATACGGTTCATGTTTAATTTACTGTGCGGTGTACAAAAAATTACTCTTTATATATTTACCATGGGCACGGTGGGACGAGTTGTGCTCGGGGTGGACGGGGACGCGAGCTGGTCACGCGCGGACGACGGCTCCACCAACTGCCGACAAGCTCGGGCGAGAAAACGAAGCGGCGCGGTTCGCCCGTCACCATCGGACAACTGGCAGCTAACAAGATGGTCTGATGCGGCGCGCGTGTTTGACAAGGATACATCGAGGGGTTGCCTGGTTTTCTTAAATGACGGCCATCATTCATATTAATTAGTGTTTTCCATGAAAATATAGAGATGTTAACAGTTAATACATGAAGCAGCAACGTCTAGGAAGAAAAAAATCACCATTATGAATATAATGATCTTTTTAATTTAGGATGGCTTTGTTTTCATCAAATCCCAGTGTTGGTGTTTAACTTGTAAGCTTACGATGGACTTGCAAAATAACTAGCATCATTTATTACAATATATAAATATATACATCTATCTGATAGTAAAAATACTTGGCTACAATAATGCAGATTCTAGATCAAACCATTATTCTAATTTTTTATTTTTATTTTTTTACATTTCTGCCTGTGTGCATCTTTGGAGGTCATTAGTATGTAAGGAATAAAAAATGCATTTATAATAAACAATGAGAAGAATACATAGCATTCATTAACTGAATGCGTAACAGTTGTTTTGGTAAAATAACATCTAATTAAACTATTTTTGAAGTACCAGTGATTCGTCGGTAGATAAACTAACAAGGTGCTCTAAAAAGAAAAAAAAATGCTTATAATGTCACACCATGGTCGCATTATTTTATTTCATTAATAAATTTCAACCAAGGATTGGATTGAGAGAATCATGACCTTAGTTTCAAGATGGTTTCCAGAGAAAATGGCGGCCAAGTACATCACAATTCTTTGAAATACGGAAAGAGCAGATGAAAAATAATAGCATAGTTAGTAAAGGTGTGGTTCCATCTTTTTTCGATTACAGATTCGAAACATGATCTCTTGAATGACTTGATTAAAATTTAGATTTTTAGGATGCACGTGACTGAAAGCAGAGTGATTGATACTCCGGTATCATAGTGGGATTAGACTGACGTATTCATCGATTGATGAAAAAGATACCTGAAAAATTTATGATCCGTATCGAATAATGATCTAACAAGCTGGAAATCCGATGGAAAAGTTAAACCGGGGTTATTCCCCCTTCCTTTATTTTTTATAAAATATATATAACAGTATTTCCTAAAGTTTGTCAGCGAGAGCCATGTGCTCAAGCACACCAAGAACACGTGATGGGGTGGGGTTGGTAGGAATCGATCCTTTGCGTGCGGGAGGCGAACGAGAAAGGTAGGAAAAAAAAAAAAACTAAAGAAGAGCCTACACAGCTCCGCCCTTTGTAGAAGGCGAAGAAGAATGGAAGGCGGAGAAGAGAAGCGGGCCCGCATGGAGTGAGCTTTCCGTTTGCTGCGTCTTTCCTCGAACCCGAAATATTCCCCATACCATCCAATCATGACCAAGTTTCTATTAACACGTGTCTCGATCATGCCATCCGACGGATGCAGCGCGGCTGCTCGAGCTGGCGGCTCGCAATACATCCGCGCTCACCTTGTTTATCCCATTTTGTTTGTTTGTTTCACTTCAATTAAAAAAAAATTATATCCTACGTAAATGATGAATATGATGGCGTACTTGAATCTTAGGAGCATGACTCATACTCCAGTTGATAATTAGAAGCTCTAAGGCCACCTCAAGTCCGGCGAGAGTACGAAAGAAATACGAGTGACGATCTCAGGCATCAATTCCAATTAATGACGCAGGATGAATATCATATAAGGACGTGATGGCAGTGTTTTTTTTTTTTTCATAATAAAAAAAAAAAAAGGGTTAAGTCCCGATGCAGCTTTCCATTATGTTTTCATCCCGTTAAGTGATTATTACCATAAATTTTTGCATACCCTTTTCACTAACGGATTAGTACATCAACTTAACCATATTATGGCATCGAAGTTACAGTCGTTCCGTTCTCCAGTCGCGTGCCTTCAAAATTTTTGAAATTTAATTGAGTTATTCGAGAGATCATACCTCAAACCCGTGATCAATGAATTATTCACAAGAACGAAACCGCATTCTAACTAACCACGCTACCACCATAATGATGTGATGGTGGTGCTCGAACCTCGAGAGCATGACTTGTACTCGAGTCATGTGATGATACTTGGAAGCCCCAAGGCTATCTTAAGTCCCCGTGAGAGCATAGACGAAACACGTATGATGATCTCATGTATCAATTCCAATTTGTATCTGATTTAATCATGAGTAACAGCATCGGCATGGGAGGCAAGTTCACCGTGATTTCATTTGTGCTAAAGGGTTAACTTTGTGGTTGGGTCGTTTCCCTTTTCGTGGTACTAGTAATTTGTGACATTATTGGTGATAGAGAGGGAGTGAAAGTATTGCTAGTTGTTGATGATAGAGGGGGAGCGGAATTATTGCTAGTCACCGATGGAGGTCTAAGTCTAGCTTGTTGGGTGCACAGAGGATGAGGTGATGCTCGTGGCTGCCATCAATCTCAGTATAGGTGCTAACTAGCTCTTCTTATATAAGCTCCGGAAGGAGTTGAGCTCATTGTCTGATTTTTTATCATGTTTTTATTCTTTCTTGCTCGAGGAGGGGAGGGGACTTTATTAAGGAGAGGCAATGGTGATGAAGCACTTGGCCATAAGGTGGACGAAAGGACGAAGCCATTAAGGGTTTTTTTTTTTTTTTTTTTTTTTTTTTTTTTTTTTTTTTTTTATAAGACGGTATATTCATTGTACAATACAGAAATGAATACAATCTAAAGAGTCGACAAGTATAATATCTCTAAGCTGTATAGGGACCGAGCGCTAATCAGACCACAGAACAAAGCCCGTATGCTGAGCTACATAGGAAGCTACCCAATCTGCAGCTGAGTTAGCCTCCCTGTAAATATGCCTTACGGTCAGAGACCAACAACCCTGCAACATGAGTCTGATATCTCTGATAATGGGGTGAGCCTTTGGCATGGATGAAAAATGCGATATCCAAGAGACCACAGTGGCTGAATCACCCTCAATGATAAGGCGATCAAGTCGAAGAACCTGCCGGGCATACCTGATACCAGCCCATGCGGTATAAAGCTCCAAGGTCGGTACAGAATAGTCCATAAGGGAGATACCCCCAGCTGCTAAAAATCCCAGATGAGAGTCCCTAATAACAAACCCCGCTCCACCCATCCTACGTCTCAGGCTCCCGTCAAAACTAACCATGACACATGGTGGAGGAGGGGGTTCCCAAGAAATAAACACCCTCCGAGTCGCTCGATGAGCGGAAAGGGAACCCCAGGTCTCCGGAAACATCACAGTAGACATGCAATACTCTATAGCAGCAGTCCTGGCCCTCTCAACTAGCATCGTCGAGGAAGACCTAACCGAAGCAAAGATCCTGTCGTTTCTGGAAATCCAAATATGATAAGCCAGATAAGCAATAAAAGAGACCTGGATCGTCGGAGCCGTTTGTAGGAGAACATAAAAATCATCAGGCATGATGTCGGGTTGGTCAGTAGGAGTAGTGAGGTCAGCCAAAGTCCAGAACCTCCTCGCATGATCACAAAGAAAGATGGTATGTGTCTGTGACTCTGCCGGCGTCCCACAAAAGGGACGGAGGGATGTGGACGTCCATGGAGATGAGAAACTCGCGGGTGGGGAGGCGATGCCAGGTGAGTTTCCATATGAAGAGAGAGACCCTAGGATGAACGGGCAGAGTTCAAATCCAGTGGTAATTCCTAGTCAGGAACTGATCGGAGGAGGTCCGCGGTATAAGGTCCGAGATGGGCACTCGTGATGACGTCGTATGTCTCCACACTCTGATGTCAGGGCATGAATGAAGAGGTAGGGGAATGGATAGAACCCTGGAGCCGAGAATGTGGCCAAATATAGAAAGAACCACCTCCGTATCCCAACCGGCAATCCCCGGCCGCCAAAGATCAGCAATAATCATAGTGGGCGGCGTGAGAACAGAGATGAAAGTAGGCCACTGACTGAGAGGAATATCCGATATCCAGGGATCAAACATGAATATGATAGATCGGCCGTCCCCTAGAACCCACGAAAGCTGGGAAATGACTATCGGGGCCCTGGCAAGCAGCTCTCGCCAAACAACCGATGACTTCCTATCCGATCTAGGACAGTCAGCGGGATCCATGGGAATATCACCATATTTGGCCTTCATGAGAGATGACCACATAGAGTCCAGACATAAGAAGAATATGGCAGCATGTCGAATGAAGAACGCCTCTCTCCTTTCCAGTAGTGAAGGAATACCTAAGCCACCAGATTGAGTAAGAGTACAGGCAATGCCTCATCTCATCAGATGAATCCTTCGCCTATCTGATGATGAATCCCAAAGGAAAGACCTAATCATCTGCTCCACCTTGGTAATCACTCCTTTCGGGATAAAAGCATTGGAGAGCAAATAAACAGGGAGAGAGGCAAGGACAGATCGGATCAAAGTGATCTTACCCATCGCCGAGAGGGATCGAGCCTGCCAACCGCTGATCCTATCAGTCATCAAAGCCAGAAGAGGTGCACAATCTTGGTTAGAGAGTCTGGCACTGGATATGGGAATTCCCAAATACTGGAGAGGTCCCTATCGCTCCGGAATACCCAGCATATCAATGATCCTACCTCGAAGAGATGGAGCAGTCTTGGGGCTGAAACAAATACCGGATTTATGGAAATTAACCCGCTGGCTGGGTGCATAACAATAGTGCTCGACGATACTTCTCAGTCCCCTAGCATTAGGCAGAAAGGCCCGACCAAGTAAAAGACAGTCATTTGCAAAAAGAAGATGAGAAACGGGCATGCTCCAGGTGTGACAATGTAAGGGTGGATCTTCGAATCTCGCACCGCCGTCGAAAGAGATCTGGATAGGAAGTCAGCACAAATGATAAATAAATAAGGAGACAGAGGATAACCTTGTCAGAGGCCGTGGGACGATTGAAAGAATTCCATAGGGGATCCATTAATCAAGATAGAGAAAGCTAGAGCAATAATGCGAGCCATAATTTTTGAGATCCAGGATGGGTGAAAACCAAAGTCCTCAAGAGATTTACTGAGAAAGGTCCAGTCCACACAGTCATAAGCCCTCTCCATATCGAGTTTGATAGCCATCATGTTTTGGCGCTGAGGAGCCCGATGAAGATCATTCATAAATTCCTGGGCAATAAGGATGTTGTCAGTAATGTTGCGGCCTCCTATAAAAGCTCCATGCTCAGGGCTAATCAGCTTCGGGAAAATCAGTCTCATCCTGTTTACCAATAATTTAGCACAAACTTTGTAAAGAGTATTGCAAAGACTGATGGGTCAAAAATGTGAAGGTAGAGATGGATCCCGTCGTTTCGGTAAAAGGGCAATGTAGGTCTGCTTCCGGTTGGGATGCATAGTAGCTGTATCAAAGAAGAGCTTAACAGCAGCAACCATATCAGCCTTCAGAATCTCCCAAAAGGACCGAAAAATGAAGGGTGGGAAACCGTTCGGGCCAGGGGCTTTGTCCTCCGCCAAGGATCATAGAATGGATTTAACCTTGTCCTCAATGACCTGTTTCAGGAGATCTAAATTATGGAGGGCGGAAACAGGAATATGTGGAGGATCAGGAGAAATGAAAGGAAAAGAAGAATTAGGAATAGTCCACCTGGCTGCAAAATAGTGGAGGAATTGGCTGCGGATATCAGCATCATCCTCAATCCAGCCATCGTGGTCAGAATAAATGGCACGAATAGTGTTGGTATGTCTCCTAATCATAGTAGCATATGAAAAAACAGGGAATTCCGGTCCTCTTCCTTCAGCCATTGAACCCTGGATTTTTTCCTCCAGAGGACTTCCTAATTCTGAAGAAGGGTATGGTGAGTGGCAAGAGAATTTCGGAGGACAATTAAATCATCATCAGATAATTGGCCTTGGGTATCCTCCTTGATTTGCAAATCATGAATAGAAGCTTCAACAGTCTTGATCTTATTCATTAGATTACCAACCTCCACCCTGTTCCACCAAAGGAGGCGTCTCCTCAAAAGCACCAATCTCCTTGATATCCTATAAGCCGCATCCCCCCGGACTGGCATACGCCAGACCTCCCTAGCTATCTCCTTAGCCTTTGGATAAGATAGCCAGAACTTCTCAAATCTGAAAGGTCTGGGTTTGCGAAGAGGGGCAGTCATAGATAGGAGAATGGAAGCATGATCAGAGGCAATCCTACTCAGATGGTGAACAGAGTGCTCCGGAAAAAGTGATAGCCAGGAGGGCATAGCAAAATATCTATCAAACCTCTCCCAGACTCTTACCTGTCCTGACCTATTATTGCACCAAGTGTGGCGAGGACCCTAAAAGCCTAGATCAACCAGGCCATTCTCCTGGATGAAGCTGGAAAATTCCTTGGTACTAGCATCCAGAATAAAAGGTCTACCACCATGCTTGTCCTCCTTCCTTTCGATAGTGTTGAAATCCCCTGCCATAACTGTAGGGATTCCCTGATTAATTAACAGAGAAGCTTCCTCCCAAACCACTCTCCTTTCTCGGTAGGACGTACTTGCATATATGCCACAAAGGAGCCAGGAAGGACGGTCAGGTTCAGACACAACAATGGCCACAAGCTGAGAAGATCTGTGGAAAACCTCAATCCTTGCGGCTGTAAAGTCCCAACTAACAATAATGCCCCCAGCCCACCCTCGAGAAGGCACAAAATAGAACCCCCAATCTCTAGGAAGTCGATGCCGGAGAACTTGAAGACTAGGACCAGCGATCCTAGTCTCGAGCAAAATACAAATCTGAGGATAATGTACTTGTAAGTATCTATGGTAGGTAGATAAAAAGGAGGGTTTATTGGTCCCCCTTACATTCCATACAAAATGTTTCATAAGTACAAGGATCAGAAATGAGGTTCGGAACCCTATCCGACCTCCCTTCCTGTGGTTACACTAGATTGTGTGACTGGGACGTTGACCAGTCGATCCCCTCCACCTGCGGCATTCAACCCTTTTTTCCTTTCCTCACACTAATGCGGCATCCTTGGTCAAATGTTGAAATCTAATTGACATGGTGCATTACTGACATTGGCATATATGATATAGGATATAATTTATTTTCTTCTATCAGAGTAGCATTCAAATAATTGTAAAGAAAGATTCTAGGGATGATTCCCAAATATTGCGCATCCCAAGATCAATGCTCTCATGCAGCTACATATTTAATTAAATTTTAGTTTACTCAAATTAACATATTTTTTATCAGTTGTACATGTCCATGCAAAATATTTTCTAGTGGAAATATAAAAAAGACATAACAGAAATATCCCGTAAGAGAGAAGTACTTTTGCCATCTTTATTATTACTATTATTGTTCAGGCATTTTCAAGCTGCATTCGACATTATAAACAAAATATTAAGATTGTGTTTGATAGCATACAATCCATCCAGATTGCTAATAATTTAATAGACTCCTCATATTACTATGTTTAGTATATTTTTCTGAATGACAATCTATCATATCTAGTATTCTTGATTACCTTTTAAGAGATAATCTGGATTACCTCCAGAAGGGATAGTAATCCAGATTATCACCTATCAGGTAATCTTTTGGACAGCATTACTCTCTCCTCCCTTCCTCTTTTATCATAATATAATATATAATATAATAATATAATATGATAATTATATTATATTATTACAATATATTTACAATATATTTACAATAATATTATATTATATATATGATAAACTATATAATATTATAAATATAATACTATACTATAATATAATATAATATAATATATAAATATTATAAAATATATTTCAATGGTACATTATTAATATAATATAATAATATTTTACTATATTATATTATATATTTTATTGTATAATATTATAAAATAAAAATTATATTATATAATATTATAACACTAATATAATATAACATAATATAAATTATATTTTATAATATAATATATTATATTATATTTAATATAAATATAATATAGTATATTTATATTAAATATATTTATATATAATATAATATATGATGTGGCATTACCATTGACGTGGAACCCATAACGGTACTAGCTGGCGGTCACGCTGATAGAAAGTGCCACCTGGACATAGCGATCAAACGTAGATCCAGAGTCAAGCCACCCTAGCACTTGGAGCGCGCTCCCACCTTCCGGAGTGGAGCCCCTAGTCGAAGTCAGCTCCCATATGAGGTCGAGCTCCCGGTCAAGATCATGCTCCCGCTTCCCGAGGTCGAGCTCCCGAGATAGAGCTCCCCCATTTTACCAAGGTCGAGCCCCCAGCCGAGGTTAGCTACCATCCGGGATCGAGCTCCCGGTCGAGATCGTGCTCCCACTTCCCGGGATCGAGCTTCCGAGATAGAACTCTCCCATTCTACAGAGGTCGAGCCCTTGGTTGAGGTCAGCTCCCATCCGGGATCGAGCTCCCGGTTGAGGTTGTGCTCTCGCTTCCCTGGGTCGAGCTTCCGAGATAGAGCTCCCCCATTCTACCAAGATCGAACCCCAGTCGAGGTCAGCTCCCATCCAGGATCGAGCTCCCGGTCGAGGTCATGCTCCCACCATCCTGGGTTAAGCTCCCAAGATAGAGCTCCTCCTTCCTACCAAGATCGAAGTTTTCGCCAGTAGCTAAAAGGGGGAAGATCAGCAGAAGTTCAGACCTTGGCATGGAAGCTTCTAGTTGCCTGCAACCTCCAGGAGGTGGTGCATGCCCTGCTAAAAATTCAATCTCTGCAACGTGCCATCGGCACGCTCTGCTCAGTGCGTGCTCCACTAGGCTCCAGGCCCTATAGCGTGCTGCCACGTCAACGACCGTGACGGGGGCTCCAGCCCTCGTAACACGGAACATGTACATCCTCCAAGAGGAGTATTCCATTAAGACCCCAGGCTCTTAACACTCCAATGATTTTTCCTGAAATAGAAACATCCCATCGTGGCTCGGGGCTCAGTGGCATGGTGCCCGCCCCTCACATGGAAAACTATACCACTAGGGGGACAAGATCTATACTATACTGACGAACACCCCCAATAGAAGGATCTACTTTCGAGGATCGGTTCGACAAGGGAGAGGTCGCAGACAAAGGAAGACCCCTCCCGAAATGGATACCAGGAAAAGGACATCTCAATGAAGCCCCAGACTTGATCTGGGTCATCCTTTTTATATAAAACAGAAGAAAGGACCCCCGAGAGGGGTGAGGCAACTAGTAAGACACCAAGAGCAAACGGACAAGGAACCAGTCAAGAGAACCTCCCAGCTCTCTGATTTTCACTTCACTTTGTCTTTTCATTTCTTGAACCTCATCTTTCACCCTCTACGCAAAGTGATCTCAAGCTCAACGTCACAGAGGTTCTGTTCATCTTGATTGTCCCAACTGACTTGATCATCGGAGTATCCCTGCCGGAATCTTCAGCCCGAATCTTCTCTTTTTTGCAGGTCACATAGATCTTGAGCCAATCAGAAAAGATGACCAAGCATACAGAGGAAGCCCAACACGTCCACGACATGTTAGAGCTACGGGCCACGACGATCTAGGTGGCAACAATATATATTTATATTATATATTTATATATAATATAAATATTGTTGCCGCCAAGACCGTCGTGGCCCATAGCTACTGCCGGCATCGGAGTGCGCTCCCTTCGCTGCCTGTCGGTCCTCTGCTCCTGGACCTGCGAAACAGGTGTTAGTGACCCGGGCCGGGATTTCCGGCGGGGGCACTCCGACGATCAAGTCAGTGACGATCCAAGGGAACAGATCCTCCTGGTCGGGCCCTTCTTGATGGACTTCGCACTAGGAGGAGTGAAAGATGTGTGGAGGCAAAAACGTAGCAGGGGGAGACTAATAGCGGGGACAGAGGGATTCCCTGTTCCTCTGCTTCTCCTTGTTTCCCTCGTTTTCCCTCAGTGGTGATTTTTGGTGGTGGCGCTTCGCCCTCTTGGTCGAGCTTGCGCTTGTGTTGGTGGTGGATTGTCATTGTTACCTCCCACCTTTTTGGGGGTGTCAACTGTTCTTTGTAGTTGAAAATTGGTCATTTGGAGCTTGCCTCGGGATCCTCGTTGGGTTGGCAAGCACGTGCGGCAGGGTTTCGTGCCATAGACGATATGCCTTTCTCGACAGGTGATAGGGAAAGCTTCCATTCGCTTTGACATCCTCTCCTATCGCTCCATTCTAGGAAGCTTGCCAGAGCCTCAATCTGGGGGTCGCCGTCCTAGGGGTTCATGCTTTTTGGCTGGCCCATCCCCGTGGAAGTACGCCCGGGCAGGTAGTCATGGTAGCATGGGAGGCGCCGCTCCGTGGTCCTCGGGCGGCTCGCCGGTGTCATGGGATGGCAGGGCATGCGACGGTCTGGATGCTCCGAGCTCGTGTGGTCACCTTGGTGGAGGACAGACCCGATCCAGAGGGCGCGCGCTCGGAGAGGTTCCACATCGGCGGGTGAGCGCTGAGCTCGACCTCGACCGCAGGGCACTAGCCTCTGAGGGTCTCGCTCTGGAGGGCAGAGGACGGACTCGGTTCAGAGGGCGCGCTCTCGAAAAGGCTCCACATCGGCGGGTGAGCGCTGAGCTCGACCTCGACCGCAGGGCACTAGCCTCCGAGGGTCTCGCTCTGGAGGGCGAAGGATGGACCCGGTCCAGAGGGCACGTGCTCGAAGAGGCTCCATATTGGCGGGTGAGCGCTGAGCTCGACCTCGACCGCAGGGCACTAGCCTCCGAGGGTCTCGCTCTGGAGGGTGGAGCACGGACCCGGTCTAGAGGGCGCGCGCTCAGAGAGGCTCCATATCGACGGGTGAGCGCTGAGCTCGACCTCGATCGCAGGGCACTAGCCTCCGAGGGTCTCGCTATGGAGGGCGGAGGACAGCTCCGACCTAGGCGTCGCGAGCTTGCGGGCACGACCTGGCGAAGGACGGCTCCGGCCTAGGCGTCCCGAGCTTGCGGGCACGGCCTGGCGGAGGACGGAGCTTGGCCCGTCTCCTTGAAGGGGCTCAGCTCAGCTTGGCAAAGTAGTCTGGGCTGGGGTGTCGCCTTGGTGTCCGTCGTGGTGGTCTTCTTCAATGTGGCGCCTGTCAGCTATCCACGTCAGTGGTCTCGCCACATCATTTGCCCCCCACTCCCGATGCTTGTTAGTGCGCGATGCTCGGGGCGAAGGGAGTAACTGTGGTGCTGGCATGGAAAGGTGAAAATTCGGTAAAATGATGGCCGCGGTCGCCGGTGCTTTGAGGGATGGCCCTGCCGGTCAATGCGGGGGTGCCACGTGGCCATGTCCGAGGAGTAGTTAATGTTGGCACAGAATTCTGAGCGATCGGTACTCCTTTTTCGCCGATGGGCAACACGTGGCGTAGATCCGTTGGCGAGGGGGTCGCAACAGCGTGGATTTGATGGGTCCTTTCGAAGTGAAAAGAAAAAAATTTCTTACTTAAAGTTTTCTTTCTTTCAAATCTTTCATGCTTGTTGCAGTGCTCAGACCCTTCCTTCTCCGCGATCTGAATCCATTCTTCTCTTCTCTAGGGGTCCAGACCGGCTTTGTTCTTCTCCCTTCTTCCTTTCTGGGGTAGGCTCCTTCCTTCTTAGTCCAGCATGTCTCATCCTGAATCTTTCACCCAAAGGGTAGTGCTCTCCACCTTCGACGAGGAGTCGGAGGGGGCACAGTTTAGGATTAGCATGAGACCGGCCATTCCTGCCCCTCCTGTTCCTTCTAGTCCTGCTTGTCCTCCCCCGCTACTCGAATCAACTCTTGAGTCTGTCCGGTCAACAGGTCCGGGCGGGGTTGTTTCGACGATTTTCGTCGCGGAGCTGGGGACCATCCGGGATGCTTATGGCATCCCGGCTTCCGTCCGACTCATGATCCCCCATCATGGGGAGCGGGTCACTTCCAGTGGTCCGGAGCATCTCGCCTTCTATGAGGGGACCTTCTTCGGGGGTCTTCGATTTTTCTTTCATCCCTTCTTCTTATCTGCCCTGAAAAACTATCGCCTGGTCCCCGCCCAGTTGGTGCCGAATGCCATCAGGGTGATCTTCTCTTTCATTGTACACTTCCATGTTCATGGGTTCGTTGCCCGGTTTTCCTTATTCAGGGCATTCTTCACCCTAAAATGCCACCCGACCAAGGACGGGTGGTGGTCTCTGTCTTCCCGCCCAAAGGGTATCAAATTCGAGCTCCCCTTTTCCATCAAATGATGGAAGAGCAAATTCTTCTTTACAGATATTGAGGGGGTTGACTGGGCCTAGAGCGAGCTGGACCGATCCCCCAACCGGATCTCCGCGATCGACGCAGTCGATCAGGACGATTACGATCAGCTTTGCACCGCTCAGATCCCCTCTCTAGAGGTCCTGCTGTCGAGAGCAGAACCTTCTTGACGCCATGGTCGACTCATCGGCGGGGTCAGGTGAGTTCAGCTCTTTCTTCATCTTGCATCTTCTCTTTTCTTCATCTTAGGTTGACCTTCTTGGCTCCTGTATGCAGGGTTGATCCTTCCGGAGGGTGAGCCATTGCTGGTCTCCAAGAAGAGGCCGCCTGCTGAGATGGTAGCTGAGCCTCCTTCGAGGCGGGCGTGGATTGAGGGCGCACCGATGTCTGCCCCTGTGGTGCCGGTCGCTCCGAGGAGGGAGGCCGAAGGATGGATGGGGCCACAGGCTGGGGTCCCTGTTATGGAGCCTGAGGTGACCGTTTGGGCTGACACTGCTGCTGCCGTCGTGCCGCCCCTCTCTCCGTGTCCGAGGATGGCCGAGGATGAAGGTGGAGAGGCCCTCCCCAGAGATTCTCCAGCGACGGATGTTCCGACCACGACAGTGCCGGACCCTCGACTGGATCCTGGGGGTCCCACCATCGGAGGGACGGGCGCACCTGCTCCCCGGGAGAGCAGGAGAGACGAGGCGAGGTGCCGCCTTCCATTCAAGCTGGGACCGGAGAGCTCCCTAGCCGACAACCGCACCCTGGCTTACCGCATGATGGACTTCTCCATCCAGCCATGCGATCGGAGGAGATGGATGGGCTGCCGGTTGGGACTGTGATTGATAGCATCTTCTCCCATCTCTACACGGTAGGCAACCCCGTCCTCTTTCTCTCTCTGTTTTTTTTTTGACTCCCTTTGTGATGCAGATGGGTGTCGAGGCTCTTTTCATTAGGAGTTGCTGCCAAAACTAGGAGCGGGCTGAGCAGCAGCAGGCGACCGAAATCGCGTCATTGAAGGCCGACCTGAAAGAGAAGGCCGACTCCGAGGGGGCGCTTGGTCGGCGGGTCAAGGACCTCGAGAGGTAGCTCGCCGATTCTGAGGGGCAAGCGAGGGAGCTCCAGGAGAGCCTCGACCACGAGCTAGAGCAATCGAGGAGGAAGTCCGAGGATCTCACTGATACCGAGCAGCGGTTGGGCATGTCCGACGCCAAGACGGCCCGGCAGAAGGGGATCGCCCAATCCCTCCAGGCTCGGCTGGCGATGGAGGAGGAGAAGTCGGCCACGGCCCAGAGGGCAGCCAAGGCGACTTCCAGGTCGGTTGTGGGTGCCATGCATTAGGTGGCCGCAGCAAAGAAGGAAGCTGGGGAGGCGGTGGAAAGGTACAAGGCCTCGGAGGAGTTCCTCACCGAGATCCAACAGACGACGTTGGACTCCTTCTTCAAAGGCTTCATGTACCTGCACCGCCTGGTCGAGGAGTTCGTCTCGGTCGAGAGCCGCAACCGCCTTGACTATCCAGGCACTTCAGACCAGGAGGCGGGCGCCGAGGAGGCCGTGCCACCCGAGCCCAAAGCCCGGCGGCTTGAAGCCCCTACTGATGGAGACTCCCAGCCCGGCGATCCAGCTAGCAAGTAGTCATTTCCTACTTCCTTTTATGTTTTGTTCTTTTTCTGTACTTAGCAGGGCCACCCGGCATGTCGGGGGCCCGCAGGATATTTGTAATTGACACTTAATTAATAAAGTGCAAACTTTCTTGCAATCACCTTTCTTGTCTGGCTCTTCATCTCTTTCACTCCCCTCCTTCTCTTCTTTCTGTCTTTTGGATGTATGGGAGATCAGAGAGGGGGCCTCACCCTACGTGGGGCTGAGTTGTTAGACTTCAGCACCAGCAAGCTAGGCACAAGTTAATGGCACTCGAAGGCTGCTGGGCTCGGAGGTCTCTTGGCCGGAGATCTGAGCTCCGATCTTGAGAAGGCATCCTGGAGCTGGGCTCGGGAGCGTTGATGACTGAGAGCTGCATGGCTCGAAGTTCTCTTGGTCGGAGATTTGAGCTCCGCTCTTGAGAAGGCATCCTGGAGCTGGGCTCGGGGACGTTGATGACTGAGAGCTGCGTGGCTCGAAGTTCTCTTGGCCGGAGATCTGAGCTCCGATCTTGAGAAGGCATCCTGGAGCTGGGCTCAGGCATGTTGATGACTGAGAGCTGTGTGGCTCGAAGTTCTCTTGGCCGGAGATTTGAGCTCCGGTCTTGAGAAGGCATCCTGGAGCTGGGCTCGGGGACGTTGGTGACCGAGAGCTGCGTGGCTCGAAGTTCTCTTAGCCGAAGATCTAAGCTCCGGTCTTGAGTTGGCATCCTGGAGCTGGGCTCGGGGACGTTGGTGACTGAGAGTTGCGTGGCTCGAAGTTCTCTTGGCCGGAGATCTGAGCTCCGGTCTTGAGTTGGCATCCTGGAGCTGGGCTCGGGGATGTTGGTGACTGAGAGCTGCGTGGCTCGAAGTTCTCTTGGCCTGAGATCTGAGCTTCAGTCTTGAGAAGGCGTTCTAGAGCTGGGCTCGGGGATGTTGGTGACTGAGAGCTGCGTGGCTCGAAGTTCTCTTGGACGGAGATCTGAGCTTCGATCTTGAGTGTGGAAGGTGGTGGCTTCGATGTTGTATTTCATTCTTGTTCTCTCTCTCTTTCATCCCCCTCTCTTCTTTCTTTCTCTCTCTCTATTTTTTTTTAGAGTGGGGAGATCAGAGAAGAGGATGCTGGTTGTGCCCTTGTTTTGTTCTCTTTCTTTCATTCCTCTCTCGTCTTCTTTTCAAGTGGGGAGATCAGAGAAGGGGGTTACCGGGCTCCTCCCTTTGTTCTCTTTCTTTCCTTCCCCTCTCGTCTTCTTTTCGAGTGGGGAGATCAGAGAAGGGGGTTACCGATCTTGATTGCCTTGGAGCTAGGCTCGAGGCCTTCCTAGACGTGGAGCTAGGCTCGGGCCCAGGGGTTGCCTGAGATCTTGGCTCAGGTCTTTGGCGCCTTGGAGCTAGGCTCGAGGCGTTGATGGGAGCTACGTGGCCCCTTGATCTCTTGGCATCTCGGAGCTGGGCTCGGAGATGTTTGAGATGGAGAGCGGCTTGGCTCGAAATTTTCTTGGCCGGAGATCTGAGCTCCGATCTTGAGCTGGCATCCTGGAGCTGGGCTCGGGGATGTTGTTGAATGAGAGCTGCTTGGCTTGAAGGTGCCTTGACATCCTAGAGCTGGGCTCGGGGATGCTTTGAATGGGGAGCTACGTGGCTCGATGGTTCTTTGACGTCCTGGAGCTGGGCTCGGGGACGTCGTTGGTTGAGAGCGGCGTGGCTCCATAATTCTTTGGCCGGAGATCTGAGCTCCGGTCTTGGGTCAGCATCCTGGAGCTGGGCTTGGGGATGTTGTTGAATGAGAGCTGCTTGACTCGAAGGTGCCTTGGCATCCTAGAGCTGGGCTCAGGGATGCTTTGAATGGGGAGCTACGTGGCTCGATGGTTCTTTGACATCCTGGAGCTGGGCTCGGGGACGTCGTTGGTTGAGAGCGGCATGGCTCCACAATTCTTTGATCGGAGGCCTGAGCTCTAGTCTTGGATCAGCATCCTAGAGCTGGGCTCGGGGACGTCGTTGGTTGAGAGTGGCGTGGCTCTATGATTCCTTGGCCGGAGGCCTGAGCTCCGGTCTTGGATCAGCGTCCTGGAGCTGGGCTCGAGGACGTCGTTGGTTGAGAGCGGCGTGGCTCCATGATTCCTTGGCCGGAGGCCTGAGCTCCGGTCTTGGATCAGTGTCCTGGAGCTGGGCTCGGGGACATCGTTGAAATTTTCCTGCAAGACAGATAGACACTTGCGCAAGGAAAAAACCATTATTATTATCATTGCTGGGAAACCTTATATTATTGATAGTATTTCTGCAAGTTGCAGGCATTCCATGTTCTGGGAAACCTGACGCCGCTAAGGTCTTCGAGGTAGTAGGCCCATTGTGAGAGGGCTTCAGCTACTTTGTAGGGGCCCTCCCAGTTCGGGGAGAGTTTGCCGCACTCCCTAGGCTGGGACGCCTCCGCCGGTCATAGCACCAGGTCTCCGGGCTTGAAAGCCTTTGTCCGGACGCGGGCGTTGTAGTATCGGGCCACTCTTTGCCGGTAGGCCGCCATCCACAGGCGGGCTTTGTCCCTCGCCTCTTCAAGAAGGTCCAGGTTGAGCAGGAGGTGCGTCGAATTCCATACTTCATCGTACTGCTGTACCCGCAATGTGGGCACGCCGAGCTCGATTAGAATGACCGCTTTGGCACCGAAGACGAGGCTGAAGGGCGTTTCATCGGTTGCCGTCCTGGGCGTTGTGTGGTAGGCCCACAGGATGCTCGGAAGTTCTTCTGCCTACATGCCTTTAGCTTGGTCCAGCCTGGTTCAGAGTCCTTGAAGGATGGTCCGGTTGGTCACCTTGGCTTCCCCGTTCGTTTGGGGGTGAGCCACCGAGGTGAACTGGTGTTGGATGCAGTGCGCTGCGCAGAATCCTTCGAATTCGTGATTGTCGAACTATCGCCCGTTGTTGATGATGACACAATGAAGGAGCCCGAAGCGGCAGATAATTGACTTCCGAAAGAACTGGCGGACATTGGCTTCCGTGATTCGAGCTAGCGGCTCCACCTCGACCTACTTGGTGAAGTAGTCGATCGCCACCATTCGTTGCCCTGGTACTGGGGAGAACGGTCTCAGGATGTCCATTCCCCACTGGGCAGAGGGCCAAGGGGCTGAGAGCTTGGAGATCAGCGCCGCCAGTTGACGCTGTATATTAGCATGGCGCTGGCATTTATCGCACCTTTTAACGAAGTCGACGGCATCCTCCTTCATGGTCTCCCAAAAGTAACCCTGTTGGAGAGCTTTGTAAGCCAGTGTCCTTCTTCCCACGTGATTCCCGCATAGGCCTTCATGTATCTCTTGGAGCACGAAGGCCGCCTCGGCGAGACTGAGGCATCTCAGGAGTGGGTAGGAGTAAGACCGGCGGTAGAGTTGGCCCTCCATCAGGGCGAAGCGGGAGGCTTTCTTCTTGACGAGGGCGGCTTCTGCATGATCTTCTGGCAGAGTGCCGTCGGTGATGTACCGGATATACTTGTCCATCCAGCTCGGCTCGGGGGCGACTTGATGTACCTCCGTCGGGTTCTCGTAGCTGGGAGTTTCAAGGTGCTCGATGTAGGCGCATCCCAGAGACGAGTCCGGCAGTGTCGCGAGCCTGGACAGTGCATCCGCGCGCGCATTCTCCCCTCGAGGGATGTGGAAGATGCTGAAGCGTCGGAGGCCTACCGTGCTCGCGCGGACCTGCTCCAAGTACATCATCTAGGCGTCCCTCGCTTCATATTCTTTGGAAACTTGTCCGGCGACCAGTTGGAAGTCGGTGAAGACTTTCAAGTCCTGCACACCCAGCTCGCGGGAAATCCTGAGGCCCGCGAGGAGTGCCTCGTACTCCGCCTGGTTGTTGGTAGCGGCGAACTTGAAGCAGAGGGCGCATTCCGCCACGACCTCATCACCGTTGGTTAGGATGAGGCCCGCTCCGCTGCCGCTTGAATTGGATGCTCCATCTACGTGGAGGATCTAGGGCTCTTCTCCTGGCCCGGGCTTCGTTGTTGTCTGCCATGGCTCCTTGGCGAACCCGATGCACTCGACCACGAAGTCGGCTAGGACTTAGGCCTTTTACGACGACCTCGGCCGGTATGCTATGTCGAATTCACTGAGCAGCAGGGACCATTTGGCCAACCTCCTGGATGTCTCGGGTCGGGTGAGGATAGTCCTCAGCGGCTGGTCCGTCATGACCACTATTGGGTGTACTTGGAAATAAGGCCTGAGGTGCTTAGCAGACATTATTAGTGCAAAAAAGAGTTTCTCGGAGTGAGTATACCTAATCTCTGCATCGCGGAGGATTTTGCTGGTATAGTACACCGGCTTCTAAGATTTGTCCTTGTTTGTGCGGACGAGAACCGAGCTGATGGCTCCCGGTGTCACCACTAGGTATAGCAAGAGCTCCTCTCCCTCCTCTGGCCTGGAGAGAAGCGGAGGAGAGGCGAGGAAGTTCTTCATCTCCTCGAAGGCTATCCTGCACTCCTCGGTCCAGGTGAAGTCGTGCATCTTGCGCAGCGCCTTGAAAAATGGCAGGCAATGGTCAGTCGACCTCGAGATGAATCTACTGAGGGGGGCGACACGTCCCATTAGGCGCTGGACATGCTTCTTGGAGGTCGGGTGTTCCATGTCGATGATGGCCTGTACTTTCTCCGGGTTCGCTTCGATGCCCCTCTGGATGACCATGAAACCGAGAAATTTTCCTGCCGCCACCTCGAAGGCGTACTTCGCCAGGTTCAGCTTCATCTGGTGCTGCCGCAAGTTGTGGAAGGACTCGACGAGGTCAGCTACATGACTCGAGCCCGTCCTGCTCATGACGAGCATGTCATCCACATACACTTGCATGTTGCAGCCAATTTGGTCCTTGAAGACCTTGCTGACCAGGCGCTGATAGGTAGCCCCTGCATTCTTCAGGCCAAAAGGCATCATCTTGTAACAATATATTCCTTGGTCGATGACGAAGGCAGTGTGCTCCTCGTCTTCTGGATGCATGCGGATTTGATTATACCCGGAAACCGCATCCATGAAGGAGAGCAACCGGTGGCCTGAGGTGGCATCCACCAGCTGATCGATCTTCGGGAGAGGGAAGCTATCCTTTGGGCAAGCTTTATTGAGGTCGGTGTAGTCTACACAGATCCTCCATTTGCCATTATTCTTCTTGACCATCACTACATTCACCAGCCAGCTCGGGTATTGGACCTCTCGAACGAAACCGGCGGCCAGGAGTTTGTCAACTTCTTCTTTGATGGCTGCCTGTTTCTCCGGGGCAAAACTTCTCTTCTTCTGCCGAATTGGCTTGTACTTTGGGTCGACACTCAATTTGTGAGTAATGATGTCAGGGGGGATACCTGGCATGTCCGCCACCGTCCAGGCAAACACATCCGAATTCGCCTGCAGGAATCCCAGCAGTTGAGCCCTCTCCTCCTCGGGTAGCTGGGCTCCGATCTGCACCGTCTTTGTGGGGTGTTCTCCGAGCGGATTAGAAAGTAGACACTCGACCAGGCCTCCTCTAGGATCTTGTGCCCTTTGGTCGAGGTCATCCGCACTGGGGTCATCCTGAGGGATCTTGGCCCCAGGGAGAGTTTAGAAACAATGCTACACCGGCTTAGGCGTTCCTCTCATCTTCCCGACACCGTAGGGAGTTGGGAATTGTACAAGTAGCCTCTTGGTGGAGACAACTGCATTGAGTAGATTGAGCCTAGGTCGACCCAATATCACGTTGTAGGCGGAAGGAAGCCTTACAACCGTAAAGGTCATCATAACGGTGCTCTGCCGAGGTGGGATTCCGGCAGTGACCGGGAGAGTGATTTCTCCTTCTACTCTCACAGAATCGCCCGTGAAACCAACAAGGGATGTGTGCACGGGCCTAAGCTGATCGGGAGAGAGATTCATTCTGGAGAAGGCATCATAAAAAAGCACGTCTATAGAGCTTCCACTATCAACCATGATATGCTTTACATGGTGCTTCACGATCGTCATTTCGATGACCACGGCATCATTATTTATATTTTTTCTCCCATATTTCCCTTCCCTCATAAAGGGGAGTACATTCTCAGATTCCCCTGCCCCCCGGGTCCTCTTGGATGCACGGGCAGCTCCCCAAGAAATCATGCCCACTGGCTTCTCGGTGGGGCGGTTGTCGATGGTCGGAGTGGCTGGAGAGCGACGAGCGCCTAGGACTCCACTTGAGGTCTGCCCCCCACGAACCTCTTGAGGTAGCCTCTCTTGATGAGTTCCTCAATCTACCACTTGAGGTTGCGGCATTCCTCGGTGTCGTGGCCGTGGTCGCGGTGGAAGGGGCAGTACTTCGTCTTGTCACGGCCGGTGGTGGTCCTCAATGGAGGCGGGCGCCTCAGGTAGTCCTTGCCCTCAATCTCCATGAGGATTTTAGTTCTCGGGACGAGGAGAGGGGTGTAGCTCTCCTCGGGGACAGGGGTCCCTCTCAGCCTTGGTCGGTCCCTCCGGGAGCTCGGAGCCTGGGGTGCTGGCCTCCGAGTCCCAGGCGCTTCAACAGGGGCCGACTTCTTCAAGGGTCCTCCGTCGAGCTCTCACCTTGTATGGTTCGCCTCATCGGCGTGGATGTCCTTTTGGGCTCAGAGAAGGAGCTCGGAGTAGGTCTTCGGGGGATTCTTATCCAGCGAGTAGGTCAGGCGGGAGGTCCTGAGCCCTCGTTTCAGTGCCAGCATGGCGACTGGCTCTTCAAGATTGTAGATCTCCAACGCGGCGGCCTTGAAGCGGGTGACGTAGTCCTGCAGGGGCTCGCGGTCTTGCTGCCGGATGGAGAAGAGGCTGTCCGCCTCTCGTGGCAACTTCCTGCAAGCGTCGAAGTGGGCCACGAACTTCTGCCCTAGTTGGGCGAAGGAGCTGATGCTCTTTAGCTCCAAACGGGTGAACCACACCCGGGCTGCCTTCCGGAGAGTAGCAGGAAAAGCGATGCAGAGAAGAGCGTCGGTGGCCCCCTGGACCCTCATGAGGGTCCGGTAGCTTTCTAGGTGGTCTAGGAGGTCGGTAGTCCCATCGTAAGGATCCACCTGCGGCATCCGGAACCGGTGCGGGATCAGCTCTGCTTGGATTTCTTGGGAGAATGGGGGACGGGCGTTGTAGCTCGCTGGCTCACCAGCGGAGCCTTGCATACTGGCAAACCGGCGGGCAAACTCCGCCAGCTTGCGTTCATGTTCCAACAGGTGCCTTTCCGCCGCGCGCCTGACGGCTTCATCAGTGGACCCCTCCGTCGAAGGAGACGGAGAAGGTGACATGGATGCATGGCACTCGTGGTGGAGGGTCTTGCTTTTCTTACCTCGATGGGGTCTGGGCACCTCCCGCCCGAGGTTTGGTGAGCGGCTCTCCTTGTTGGCAGAGCCGGCTCGTTGTCTTTTCGCCGGAGCTTGATGGCTGCCCCGGTTGTTGGTGGCGGCCCGTGGCTACGACGGCCTTCCTTGGAAGGAGCGCAGGCTATCGCGGGGAGGTGCAGCATGGGCCGCCGCGGTCCCTGGCTGCTGGTGGGTAGCCACGGACCGGTGCTGGTGTTGAAGCTAGCGCACTGCCGTAGCTAGGACTTGCATATGCTGGACAAGTTCAGTCAGCTAGGCTTCTGGTGGAGGTGGTTGGACCGGAGCGGGTGGCTCCACTTCTTGGCGGTGCGGGTTCCCTCGAGAGGGGGAGTACCCCGCATGACCGGTGGAAGGTTCCCTTGCCGTCACCATCCTCCTGCCCAAGGTTTGTCTGTGAAGAGATGGAGGGTTTGTCCCCCCTACCTGGCGCGCCAATCTGTTGCCGCAAAGACCATCATGGCTCGTAGCTGCTGTCGGCGCCGGAGTGCGCTCCCTTCGCTGCCTGTTGATCCTCTGCTACTGGACCTGCGAAACAAGGGTTAGTGACCCGGGCCGGGGTTTCCGGTGGGGGCACTCCGACGATCAAGTCAATGACGATCTAGGGGAACAGATCCTCTTGGTCGGGCCCCTCTTGATGGACTCCATATTAGGAGGAGTGAAAGATGTGTGGAGGCGAAAACGTAGCAGGGGGAGACTAATAGCGGGGACAAAGGGATTCCCTGTTCCTCTGCTTCTCCTTGTTTCCCTCATTTTTCCTCTATGGTGATTTTTGGTGGTGGCGCTTCGCCCTCTTGGTCGAGCTTACGCTTGTGTTGGTGGTGGATTGTCGTTGTTACTTTCCCCCTTTTTGGGGGTGTCGACTGTTCTTTGTAGCTGAAAATTGGTCGTTTGGAGCTTGCCTCGGGATCTTCGCTGGCTTGGCAGGCATGTGCGGTAGGATTCCGTGCCGTAGACGAGACGCCTTTCCTGACAGGTGATAGGGAAAGCTTCCATTCGCTCTGACATCCTCTCCTGTCGCTCCATTCCGGGAAGCTTGACAGAGCCTCAATCCGGGGGTCGCCACCCTAGGGGTTCTTGCTTTCTGGCTGGCCCATTCTCCTGGAAGTACGACCGGGCAGGTAGTCATGGCGGCATGGGATGCGCCGCTCCGTGGTCCTTGGGCGGCTCACCGGTGTCCTAGGATGGTAGGGCTTGCTCCGGTCTGGACGCTCCGAGCTCGTGTGGTCACCTTGGCAGAGGACGGACCCGATCCAGAGGGCGCGCGCTCGGAGAGGCTCCACATCGGCGGGTGAGCGCTGAGCTCGACCTTGACCGCAGGGCACTAGCCTCCGAGGGTCTCGCTCTGGAGGGCGGAGGACGGACCCGGTCCAGAGGGCGCGCGCTCAGAGAAGCTCCACATTGGTGGGTGAGCACTGAGCTCGACCTCGACCGCAGGGCACTAGCCTCCGAGGGTCTCGCTCTAGAGGGTGGAGGATGGACCTGGTCCAGAGGGCGCGCGCTCGGAGAGGCTCCAAATCGGTGGGTGAGCGCTGAGCTCGACCTCGATTGCAGGGCACTAGCCTCCGAGGGTCTCGCTCTGGATGGCGGAGGACGGACCCGATCCAAAGGGCGCGCGCTCGGAGAGGCTCCATATCGGCGGGTGAGCGCTGAGCTCGACTTCGACCGCAGGGCACTAGTCTCCGAGGGTCTCGCTCTGGAGGGCAGAGGACGGACCCGGTCCAGAGGGCGCGCGCTCGGAGAGGCTTCATATTGGCGGGTAAGCGCTGAGCTCGACCTCGACTGCAGGGCACTAGCCTCCGAGGGTATCGCTCTGGAGGGCGGAGGACGGACCCGGTCCAGAGGGCGCGCGCTTAGAGAGGCTCCACATCGGTGGGTGAGCGCTGAGCTCGACCTCGACCGCAGGGCACTAGCCTCCGAGGGTCTCGCTCTGGAGGGCGGAGGACGGCTCCGGCCTAGGCGTCTCGAGCTTGCGGGCACGACCTGGCGGAGGACGGCTCCGGCCTAGGCGTCCAGAGCTTACGGGCGCGGCCTGGCGGAGGACGGAGCTCGACCCGTCGCCTTGAAGGGGCTCAGCTCAGCTCGACAAAGTAGTTCGGGCTGGGATGTCGCCTTGGCGTCCATCGTGGCGGTCTTCTTCAATGTGATGCCTGTCAGCTACCCACGTCATCGGTCTCGCCACATCAAATATATATATATTAAATTTAATAATATGATATATAAAATTAATATATTATTAAATATATTTATATAATATATTATATATGTAATATATTAAATATATAAATTTTTTATATTAAATTTATTTAGTATAAAATAATTTTTAATTTTAATATAAAAATATAAAGTATTTTATATCTAACATATTTTATAACATAAAATATTAAAAAATATTTTTAAAAATCAAAATATAGATTTAATTTAGAGATATTTTAAAATTTTAATTTTGTATGTATCTAATATAATAATCTATATTACTAGTAATCCATATTACTAATAATCTATATTATGGAATAGGATTGTTCGGCGGTGTACTAAACGCAACTTAAAAGCCATTCACCACCAGCGTGTACTAAACGCAACTTAAAAGCCATTCACCACCAGCAAGAAGGGCCATGATAGGAAGGTCTTTCCATGACAATTACAAGTAGATGGAGTGCAAAAATTACTGAGACCAATTGGAGGATGAAGAATCAAAAGCATAATTTTGTTGAAACTGATCTATACTTTTGACTTGCAATTAGGTTAGCGGATTACGAGGTAGGAGCATCTTTTTCTTGTTCACGTATGTATTGCGCTCGTAAAAAGGCGTATATGTACATGTTTTATTAGTAACGTAGACTTGTCTAAATATTTTCCATAGAAACCACGAAAAGATGACTAATTAAGTGGAGTGTAACCTACAATATGAGGGTGATTTAGTCAGTTTCCACTTGTATTTTAAATTATATGCTTGGTTTCCAATTATGACATCTAGCTAATAATGCATCAAGTTTCCAATTATCATATCCAGTTAATAATGCATCAAGCCTTCCAAGGACAATAGCAAGTTTGGAAGGAAGAGCCCATAAGAAATCCACAGGCAAAATGGATCGATCATTGAGATTGATTTAAAAGTAGGCTATTACGACAAGAATTAGTGGATTGGAAGAGACTTTCATTCTCTCACAACCATAACTACTCGTGAGTAGATGGCTGAGTATAGACATTTGTCCCTCTAGTCGTGTTTTATTTGCTTGCTTTTACTTAGAAAAGAAGTCGAATATCTATATTTTCTACTGGTTATGCATGCCTATCTTATATTTCGAGTAAACAATGTTGAAGAAAGTCAAGAAAAAAGAGAGAGCATCTCACATGGTAGGAGTGGCTTCTGAGCTCTAATTATCTTTTTTTTTATTTTTTTTTTATTTTTTATATTAGAATCCTTAGCTTTGATTGTTATATTAAATAATATAAATTCAAGGACCTGTTTTTTGAAAGATAAATAACTTATCTGGAAATTTCTATTTTATTAGATAAATATTTTTTAGATAATATTTAGATAAAAAATAAATTATGTATATTCTTTTATATATTAGAAAATTATTTCAAAATTTATTATCCATGTTCTTTTTACATTACTACTTTTCCAGGTAAGTTTAAAATCTATCCATATTCCCCATAATATCATTTATTATATAAATATATCTATTATGTATAGATGTTATAACTTATATCATATTATATATAATTTAATATATCATAATATATAATATAATATAAAAATATATTTTATTTTACTACAATATTATATATTCCATAATATATAATATATTATTGTATTAGATTATATTATGTATAATATAATATATAATAGTACATAGTATAATATAGTATATATTTTATTATATTGCAATGTTTATTATATCATTATTATTATATTATTATATAACTATTATTATTATATGATTAAGGATATATTGAAAATAAAATAAAAAAAATATTTTTTGGTTCACAGGATGCTAACTTATCCATTTTCTAGGTAGGTAAGACTTTCTTTTCTTTTGGTGGATAAATGCTATCCATAAAAAAATTATTTACCTACATAGAGAAACATAAAAATATATACTAATCAATGAAAATTTTGACTAATTAATTTTTTTATTATATTTTTTCATCAAAGAATGGACCTCAAGTATTTTCAAGGTGTCCATCCAACAAGCATTAAATATTTTCACCGACAACTATAAATATTTCATCAATGAAATTAAGTTTCTTCTATCGATCAGCATATTAAGCACATGGAAATTGAAACTGAGAAGAGGAAAGAAAGTCAAAAAGTATTGTTGAAATTGTTTCATGGATAGATAGTGGCAACTTTGTTTAGTGGACAAAATGAGAGAGTTTTTCATTGTCCTCAAGCATATCCACTCATGAATGGAAAGTTGAACATAGATACATGTCATTTTGATAGTGAGCTATTTTGCTTTCTTCAGCTTGGAAGAAGACATGTAATTTTTTATTACTTACCCATACTCATTTGTAAACTTTTTTTTTTTTTATGAAAAATATTCAAAAGAGAAATCGAAAGAGTCCACCTCAAAAATTAAGAATTCTTTAGTCAGCATTATTATTTTCAATATCAATACTTCAAGCATTTTCAGTTACAACATCCAAGTAAACTACCTAGAGCCTTTAACGCTAATAGAAGTGTTGTAATAGAAAATCTCCTTTTTCTTATGTTGGCGAGTGAATAAAGTGTACAGTTTGACACAAAGGAAAGATGAAAGAAGACCAACTGAATTATTAAAGTAATCTATGCCTAGCTTGTTGCAATTAGCTGGCGGAAGAAGGAATCTCATCTGATCAACAAAAGATGGATAAGATTACAAGGAAAAGAATAACAAGGGAACGGGCAACTAGGGAGACAAAATAATTTCATGTAAACACATGAATTGTTATTATAATATTGAAATCCGTTGGCATGGAATCCCTGTTCTGGCCGGTCGGAGCTGCTACACCACAGGACCGCTCCCCGATTTACCTGCAAAATAGGTCCTTACCGGAGTTGCTCCGGCGGGGACACTCGATGCCAAAGTCAGAGGCAGGCTCCAACCATGGAATAGGGAAGATTCTGGAGAAGCAGAGGGAAAGACTGTAAATTTTTTAGCGTGCATGTACCTTTTTTTTGTGCATTTTCTCTCACCGCTATTTATAAGGGGCCATCCGGCTTGCAGATCCGTTCTTCTCCCAATGATTACGGGAAGTTGATTTCTTCCATGATTGGCAATCGTGGATTGTCATTAAGCGGTTCCGGCCAGACCAGAGGCGTGGCAGCTTGAGTTGCGCGCCATGATCGTGGCATGGAAATAGTCGATAGTAACCGTTGGTTACTGTTGCCTATCTGGGACAGATCGTGGATCCATCTTCAGATTTCTCCCGCTTAGGGAGATTCTCATAATTAAATCGGGAATCTTTTTGTCTTCGGATCTTCTCGGTCGGAGATCCTGTCTTCAGCATGAGTCGAGGACTTGATGTTTACCAAGGGCCGGAGATCGTGTCTTCGGCAGAAACCGAAGAGTATGTCATCGGAAGTCGACGAAAAGCCTGGTCTTCGGTTAATGCAGAAGACGTAATCCGAAAATCTTGCCTTCGGATGTCGTAGGCCGATGGAGAGCCTTGAGTTGCCCGTAGTTGGCCTGAACTTTCTAAACCCGAAATTGTTGATTCGGAGGAAAGATCTTCGGTGAGCCGAATCGGTGTTCGGCTCGTACTTGGACCAGGGATATCCCAACAAAATTCATTGCATAGGATTGGGTGGGAGACCTGCCCTACTTGAGCAGTGTTGAATAACGGCAATCTTCGGTTCGATAATTCCACAGAGACCTTTTTGCCAAGGTGCGGTTTGGGTCCAGTATGCAATGGAAACTATAATTCCACCATGAAAAATATGTAATGCTGGGAAGGCATTAAGATTTCTCTCTTCTTCTGAACCAAGCAAGCCAAACCCTGAAAGCATTTGCTTCTTGGTAACTAGAGGATATCTCAATGCCAGATTAACCTCCCTAAGCATTGGTGCCCTGCATATCTGTTGGCTATTAAACTTATCCAGGCAAATAACATGTAATCCAGCGCTTACTGCATGGATTTTATTCTTTCATGTTTGCGTTGCAGACTTCACAAATATAGTTCATTGCTAGCACAACAAGTGCCCGGTAGATCCCAGATCCAAAAGCAAGATAATTCAACCATTTGTATGTTTAGCCATTTGGTTTGCAACAAACCAAATGGGCCCAGAAAATAAAGTACATACAGTGAACCGTATCTATGGAAGACTCGAAAACCAAATGGGCCCAGAAAATAAAGTACATACAGTGAACCGTATCCATGGAAGACTCGTTGTCCGGAATTTAGCCGAGCCTATCTAGCCACTTAGCCAACGAGAATGGTGGGGGGGGGGGGAGGGTCAGTGGTCTTCCACCCCCAACACCATGGGCCCCACGGAGGGGTCAGTGAAGGCGAATGCTGCTGCCCCTCCGCCACCTTTTCCCCCTTTCGAATTCACACCCTGGCAACCACAAACCCATCCACATCTCACATCACGCTCTCGAAGACTTTGAATACTTTCCTCCTCCCCTACTCTTTCTTCTTCCGGCATCAAGTCCTTATTTTGGCCCATCTCTATAAATGCGTGTCTTCCCAACCAAACAGTTCTCCTTCCTCTAGAGCATCACAACTTTATCAATTCCTTCGGAGATTGATTCTGAAGTAAGTTGGTGGGATGCGTTTGGAAGTGTGAGATCCTAGTCCTTCTCTTCAAAACTTCACTTCTATAATTATATTTGTTAAATGGTTACTCCTTCAATGCAGATCTGCATGGATTCTTCTGACTGGCTCAAGGTAACTCACTGCAACCAATCTCCACTCCCTCTATGGTTTTCATCCCCGTGGCGGTTAGATCGACAGCTTAAGTCCATTCGTCAACTCCTTGTTTATTTTATATGAATTTTAGGTACGCATTTTTATTCTTTTTCAAATCTTTCAAACTTCTTTTAAAGTTTCAATCGGAAAAGTTTCATGAGAAAAATGGAAAAAGGCCAAAAAAAAAAAAAAAAAAAAAACAAAAACAAAAAAACTTGTTTACTTCGTATGCGCGCAGTAATCATCAAACTTATAAGAGAATTGCAATTCTTGAAACATGGATCCATAAGATTTTCTTGCAAAGGGTGCAATTTTGGCTTTGGCCGTGCGAGGAAACGTGGCTGCTCGGTCATAATTAAAGAGGGGAGGAGAAGAGGCCAAGGAGAGGGTCTCCCTTCTTTTACTTTCGCAACCATGAATGCATTAGATTAACTCAAGCGACTAAAATAAATATAATAGAGCCTAGAGGTATATGTTTGACCGTGGTTAGTTAAGACCTAAGAAGGCCTTCTCTTCTGATTTCGAAGATCAAGAGTTCTTGGAAACAACTTAATTAGAGGGAACCCTCTCTTTCTATACTTTTGCACATAGAAACTAATTAGTTTTCATGGGATGCTAAGAGGACAAAGTAACCTAGTTAAAAATATTATTTTCTTTTTTTTGTACTTGAGTCCTTTGTACATTTGGAAACTTCAGGAGCTCAATTACCAACGGTCATCAGTTTGATCACATTTTCCAACTTTATGTGCTCCATCATGAGCTCCAGCTTTATTCATTTGTCTATTTTTTTGGCACGGAAGTGCATGCTCTTGGGACATTCCCAGGTCCACGATTCACGCATTCCAATGACGACGAGGACGACGATCAAATAAATGATTATGATATCTTATGATATCTTTCTTCCTTTCCTTCTTTTAAAATCTTTCCCCCTTGGATACAGAGCATCTCTCATGAGGAAAGTGGAATGGTTTCCTCCTCTCCATCTGGGGAACTGATCTCGTGCTCCAGGCCACCGTTGATGGAGCGAAGGCTGAGGCCCCAGCATGACCAGGCTCTCAAGTGCCCCAGGTGCGACTCGACCCACACCAAGTTCTGCTACTACAACAACTACAGCCTCTCCCAGCCAAGGTACTTCTGCAAGACCTGCAGGAGGTATTGGACCAAGGGAGGGTCCCTTCGGAATGTACCTGTCGGCGGTGGCTGCCGGAAGAACAAGCGGTCTGTGGCCAAGAAGCCATCTGAACAACCACCTCAGCACGTCTCATCCTTTCATGATGGGACCGACCTCCACCTCTCCTTCTCCGGGGTGCAATTCCCTCACCTCGGGTCATTGGCTGACACATCTCGCAACCTTAACTTCATCGAATGCAAGTACAATACATCGCTCGAGAGCTCTGCGGGTGGTCTTGATCTCATGGACAGCAGGTTTGGAGCCATGTCCAGGGTCCATAGCTTCAGTGACCTGGGTCTCGGAGAGACGAGTCATGGATTCGCATTAGGTGGCTTCCCTGGCGTTAACCAGCTTGGGTTTTCTGTTGACGGGAACCATGGAGCACTTGTGGAAGCTTGCCAGAGGCTGGCAATCCCATTTGAAGCACATGAGAACCCCAATGCAGTGGAGACGAAACCAGAAAATAGGATTCTATCACTCGAGTGGCAAGATCAGTATTGCACTGATGGCGGGCGCGAATCAGTGGGGTACTCTGGATTGTGGGCTGGGATGATCAATTGCCATGGACCCTCAACAACCATCTGAATTAGAGTGCTCTTAGTTCCTACTTTCAGAATACTAATACAACCTATTATGGAAAGGTTTTTCCTTTTGTTTATTTTGAATGTTTGTGCTTTTCCCTCCAAGTGATTTTTCTCTCTCTTTGCTCAAAAAAAGATTTCCCATTTCTATGAGGGCCATTGCGGGGAATGCAAGATCTTTTCATTTTTCTTTCTTTGGGAGGCAAGATGTTTGGACTCTGAAGTATCTGTTAGCTTTTGTCGCTCTATTAGACATCCGTGTTCGCTTCGAAGGAGAATGACTCGTCTTTGTTCCATGACATACTAGTGCTGCTTACCTAAGACTAATATAAAGCAAAAGCTAATTTGAAGCTTCTCATTGGCGAAATCATTGTCGATTTATTAGATGGAAACATAATCATGGCTATGCATGGTGACAATGTTGTTCCGAAATGTGCTTTTGGCAATGCCATGCCCTACTTTGTTATCGAGTGATGTGCTTTAATTAGTTGATATTCCTCAAAATTCGTATGGTTGCCTGTAAAGGTTCTTGCTTCCAAAGTCCGTGATCCATTGTACTTCCTTCGCCTGACATTCTAAACTGAGTTTTTGAGGGAGTTCTTCTGTTACATAAGCGTCTAAAGAATAACGTAACATGGGAAGAAATCTGAAACAAACTCCAAAATACTGCTACCAATAGGATTTGCTTTATTATTTTATATAATCTTTCAAATACACAAAGCACCCATTTATGACATTACAACCTTGGCAATGCAAATGACAAAAAGTTATCATTAGTTATAGGTACTTCAAAACTCCCGATAGATACTTCTGCTCTGTATACTTGTAATATACCATATAACCTTTTCAATTTAACAGAATTAGTCTATCTCAAAAAGAGACCAAAAAAAAGGGGTACTTTTATGATTACTATTTAATTTCTGTGATATTGTGTCGGTGACTAACTATTCAAGTTGACTGCTAGCAGTTACCTTTTCATGAGGCCGGGTTTCATCATGTGCCATCTAATTATATGGGCACTTCCACAGTACCAGGTACATTATCATCTATGGTTTAACAATTATGCAGGGAGATGGCACCTAGCACTTGGGAGAAGACAGAAAATAAAGAAAAACTCTCTTCTGTTTCTGTGAACTGCATGTCGATCCCTGTATGTGTTTCTTTTAGCAGTTTACAGTTGAAATAGTTGGAAGAGTACAAGGTGTCTGAAGAAGATTTTCTTGGGGACTGGAATTTAGATAGGAACTGAAGTTAAGAACAACCAATGTAACTGCACCCCAAATTGTTGTTAATATCAAGAAATTGAGGAGTAATGATTGATTAAGTATCATGGGATGGTTGAAACCAAGATCCCACATTTCCAAGTCATCGTTTTGTTTCGATTCACTTAAGTATTCCATTAGGCTAATATGCATTTGCGTATATAGACCTGTAAGGGGTAACTAACAACAGAGTATTGTAGTAGTAGAAAAATGATAGTACATATTAAGAGGATCCAAACAAACTTTTTGTGAACTGGAATCATACTATGTATAAGGCTCAGATATGACAATGATCTTATTAATTGGGATTGGATAATTTCACATCTACCAGCTAGGCCATCATCAGAGTAATTTTAATTTCAGCCATAGATTTTTCTTTCCTTTTAATTTTACAAGCAGTACTCATGATTTAAACCATGGACACCCTCCTAGGGCAAGCCCTTTTGGGGGGGGAGTGACTGAGCTAACAATTGTTGGCAATTTCAGCCATAAATTGATAACCACTTCATCCTTTTAGGGATGATCATATATTCATCCATTTTTTTGCCATTAATAATTTATTATTCAATCATTATTTGTTTACTATTCGTTTTTCATTTTCTTTGGAATTTTGTTTTTGATTCATTTCCCCTCAAAATAATTGTCTTTAAAAAATATAGTTTATGAATCCAAAAGGTTTCACAAACTGAGGGTAGGCACTTGGATTCACATAAAAACATCCTGGTAAAACTGGTGAGAACCCAATAAACATCTCAAAAATATTTCATGATACATCTCAAAAATCTTTTTAAGATGGAGGCATGGCATAAACAAAAAGATAGAAGAAGCAGCATATATAATGTATTGCTTAAATATTATAGTCAGCGTTTAACTATATGCCAAATCCAAATATAATCAGAATCCTCTTCATGTTGCGATAAATATATTCTAACAATATCTTAACCATATCTTGATGTCTTGTTTCTTGTAGGAAACACATGTCATCAACCATGAACCATATGGTTAGAAATTTCTACCCTATGAACAGATACTTCATCATAGCTGACATCTGGCCAAATGAGAAAGCACCTCTCATAGAGATAATGGCTGACAAATCTCAAAGTTGAAGATTTGTTATCCCGTTGTCACCTGCCTGCGGGCAGTGGATTGAAATATTGGATATTATTGGCAGAAAAGTACAAATTAAGGAATGATTGAAATACTTGGGTTGCTAATTTTTCCAAATGTTTGTCGCTAATGAGAGGAGAGAGGGGACACTAAAAGAAAGAGAATGCATAGAAAAGTCCCTACAAGTAGGGGCCCAAAAACAAAAGATATCAATAGATATAAACTACTTCTCTGATCAAAAGTAAATATCAAGACTTAATTCTCTTTCACACTTGCTCCTCATTTATTTAACTGCTTTAGAATTATTCTTTTGTATTCTCCTTGCAAATAAAATATTTAATCATATTAACCTACATGATTTTTTTGGGGGGATCATCTAAAGGATTGTCAAAGGCCTTGTAGCGGCTGTTACACTCAAAGGAACCTACTTTTTCATAAGTTTAATAACAATGCTAGCAGGTACACATTGACGAAAAGCATAAAACAAAAGCCATCGAATAGTCTAAATGGTTGTAGGCATTGGCCTGCTTGACCCACCTAAGCTGTGATATGGGTTGAAGAAAAGTATCTAGCCCATCACTAACTGTAGATTAAAGTGGTAACATGCATCCTGCATAAAATATTAAGTGATATAATTGCATACATATATTGACACTATAAATGATGTTAATTTGCAAAAACTTTAAACACGAACTTTTATCTAAAATAAAAAATGGCATTATATTTACCTGTTAAACTTAAAGGAGCTAGTCAAACCACTTTTACAACAAAAAAAACTTATTTATGAATATCCTAGATTGTTAACTAGCAACCATATAAAAAGCATAACTATCATTCAGTTAAAAAATATAACACATTGAAATACAACTAACAGAACATGTGATGAAAATCTTACTCAGAACTTTAAAAAGCATAGAAAAGTAGCAACTAGGGTAGGTTGAAGATTTGCATAGCCAACCACAAAGATCTAGGATACTGTTTGATGCCTATAGGGAGGCATTATACTAGTCACACTACAGTAAAAAGGGGTAAGGCCGATACTTTTCTCCCGACGCTTCTCGGGAGCGTCGGGTATAATCCAGAACTCGCCGACGCTTTTGAAAAGCATTGGCAAGTACCGATGCTTAAAAGTGTCGGCATCCTGAACCCGTCGACGCTTTTAAACATCGGCAAAAAAGCATCGCCGGATTTTTCAAAACCCATTTTCCCCCGCCCGAGCCCTAGATCCCACCCGATCCCCCCCTAGCCGCTCGAGCCCACCCGACCCCCTCCCCCCCGCCGCCCGAGCCCGCCGGACCCCCCCCGGCCGCCCGAGCCGCCGAGCCTCCTCCTCCTCCTCCTCCTCTGCTCGATCCGCCGATGCAGCACCTCCTCCTCCCCCCCTTGCCCGAGCCTTAGATCCCGCCCGACCCCCCCCCCCCCCCCGCCCGAGTCGCCGAACTTCCTCCGCCTCCTCCTCCTCCTCTGCTCGATCCGCTGACGCAGCACCTCCTCCTCCCCCCCACCTCCCGCCCGAGCCGCCGAACCTCCTCCTCCTCCTCCTCCGCTTGATCCGTGGACGCAGCACCTCCTCCTCCTCACCCGGCCGGTAGCTCCTCCACCAATCCGTGCCGTAGATCCCACGGTGGATCCGCCTGGCGCAACCTCGTCCTCCACCGATCCCTCCCTCTTCCGGCCGGTAGCTACTCCGTCTCTTCCTCAACTCCTCGCCCGGCCACCTCGACCGGTATTTATTTTGTTTTAAGATTATGGATTTTGATTAGCCAGGGTACTAATGCTTTGAAGATTATGAAATCATGGATAAAACTATTTCAAATTTCAGGTCACCAATATTCACATAACTTATCCAACTGAAGCTAATATATTTTGTATGTTGGTATAAATTGTAGGTTTCTGTTTTGAATAATGACACTGTTCCAATTGTAAGGTAAAATTTTTTATGTCATGTTATCTCATATTGGTCCTTTGGATCCTTGAATGTGAATGAAAAGAAATTATTTTGGATTTTGAGGTCTAGGTATGCATGGACAATGGAAAGGCAAGGAACTTGTTGATGGGCTGAGAGAGACAAGCAATGCTATTTTTGATTTGAAGGTTAAGGATTGGATAATCTGGGGGCGACAATGAGTTGGGTTCCATTGGGATCGGTCTCCTATATGAATACGATATTAACTAAGACCTGGATTGGACTGGATTAACCAAGATCTCCAAAGCATGGGTACCTCAACTTGTATGTTGTGTCCATGCCGGATATATATCGAATAACGATTCTTGATAGATACTCCTAGGATACATGTCCGATATTTATATTACATATTCAAAATTAAAAAGTACATCTAATCATGTTACGCCATCTTGGTACCAGGCCTCATACCGATGCCACCTTTTTACTATGTTAGTATGCCTAGTATGCCATATGGCTCAACATTCTGCATGTCGATATGCCCCCTTTGCCGCATATCAGTTCATTACCAATATGGCATGGAACACTCCGTACCACTAAATTTGGTATCATATGGCTTAGGATGTATTCTGCCCCCCGTACAACTCTCCCTTCCCATTTCTTTTATCTATTGATGAAAGATTCTTCTGTATGTTTTTCTATTATTTGGATTTAGTTGCTAATTAAATAGTATATAACTGAGCCTCCTTCTTATTTTTTATTATTTATTGTTCTTTTTCTTAGTAGATGATTTATGTTTCTTTATAAATTTCTTATTATATACCTACATCTTACTGAACATGTTATACTTTAAGGTAAATTTTATTATTACAAATCTTTTATTTCAATACCATATGTAGCTTTATTACGATCATTATGATTTTTTAAATATTTTTTAAAAAAATTGCATTGCATAGAAATATAGACCCGTCAATTGATTAAAGTACATATTCTACAGCATCCGTACAATTATTTTATTTTTGTACGGATGGGAGAAATATGTATAGTGAAAGAAACTACTCTAGACAAGTTGATATTTGGAAAAATTCCAAGGAGGTGAAGGTTAAGATATATAGAGAGAGTAAAAACAATGGAAGAAACTAATCGTTAATCTTGTTGTCTATTAATCCCTTGTGCTTTGCAAGTTATGTAGAGGTAGAATGCCGGAGGAATAAGAGTAGGCATAGTGACCGTATAGGACCAAGCTCAATGAAAATAAGCAATGAAATAGAAAACATGAGTATTTTTTTCTCCCACTAATCGTTCTATTCTTATTCTTTACAATTCAAGTATTTAAAACCAACGACTCCTTGATCAGGATTCTTGATCTATACAGATAAAGCTTATCCTTGTTGAGATTACCTTGGCTAAACAAAAACATGGCCCATTCAGTGGAATAGATAAAACAGAATATAGGGTACAAATGCAGTTATCTCTCACAAATCCCTCTTAGCTCAAAACTTTGGGATCGTGGCAACTTTCTCTTCTCAGCATCCTACAAGGTTGTTCAGCAGTACCCGAAACTCTCAAGTTCAGGCCTTATGGGCCTCCTTGACTCCTTACCTTGTGGCCAACTCGGCATCGGGCCGAATAAGCTACTCAACTCCATGCCGAGTAGGCTACTCGGCTCTAGGCCAAGTAGGATACTCAACTCCAATCTTAGGGCCCACTTTTCTGGATCTTGATTAGTTGATTGAATGGATCTTAGTCATCTTCTCTCCTAGTTCTTGGTCATACTCGGCTAAGGATAAAGGATCATCTGCTGGCCTACTCGACTCCTTGCCAAGAAGGATCATCTCTGATCAAATAGGAGAGTAAACATAAGGAACAAAAACAAGAAAAAGGAAAAAGGAATACGAAAAAAGCAAAGTATATTTGGAGACAAGCAGCATAATTGTCAATTGGAATTTAAATTGTATGAAGAAATATTTCAGTGCTCATATCTGCAAGTAGTAATTTCAATATATTTGTAATACTCCCTCTCTCTAAAATATTTGATATTTGTTATAACCAATAGTATTTATAATATTTCCAGAAGAACATATAGCTCATAAAAGACAATAACTATAGGTTACCATGTACCCAGACTGATGCGGGCAACAGGATTAGACAGAGATTACTGGGCCCATTATGGATTTCTGATTAGACATTGAGTCTTGCAATAAATATTGAGTCATGTAATAAAGTAAGTCAATTGAGTCCACTTAGTCAATTGAGTCCAAGTAAGTGAGTCCTTTTGTGTTCCAATCCAATTAAGTGAGTCTTGTAATTTTTCATTCAAGTTAAATCCAAGAGGAGAGTCACTAGACCCCCACTCAAGCCACCCCAGCTTACGCACCTGGACCCCTACTCAAGCCACCCCAGCTCATGCGCCTGGGCCCCTACTCAAGTCACCCCAGCCCATGCGCCTGGGCCCCATCTATGCCGCCCAAGCCCACAAGGAAGGGCGCCTCCCAAGCCCACAAGATTTGGTGGCCCAGCCCAAGCTCACAAAATCGGTGCCCCAGCCTAAGTCCACAAGAACTAGCACCCCAGCTCAAGAGGAGTCAAGATTTCTAAGTCCAATAAAGAGTTCAATTTCTAAGTCCAACAAGGAGTTCAATTTTCAAGTCCCACAAGGATTCAAGCCTCCTCCTACTCAAACTTTGTACTCCAACTTCAACAAGGAAAGGACTGGGTGAATCAATAAATACCCCCCCTCCTCCCTCTTGTAACAGAAGTTATTGAATGAATGAAAATTGAGTGTTTTCTTTTATTTCTGTGCCTTGTGCATTGATGCTCAGTGAGGGAGAGGGTGTGAGGCCCAAACCAACCAACAAGTTTCCTCCTTCTAAACCCTAGACTGCCAGCCCATCTTCCATCAAAACCCTAGCCGTCCCCTTCCTTTTCCAACCTAGGCCGCCAACATCACACATCCCAAAACCCTAGGCCGTCCCCATCCCTTCTTCCATAAACCCCAGGTCGCCATTTTCACAACATCCCGGCATCCTCTCCAAGCAGCCAGGTCGCCACCATCACATCTCCAGGCCGCCCCTCCAGAGTCTGGGCATCCTCCAATCAACCAGGCCACCAGCAATCTGCAGCGCCCCTCCAACCTTTTTCCCTAACTCAACTTTTGATTTCATATTTTTCCTAGCATCTGAATCCCTAACTCTAAGCATTTGCAGGATCCCTCAGGAGTCACGATACTTGGAGAAGATTCTCCTTGCCCCCGGAACCATCTGATAGAAAGCCGGCGCATCTGCGGGAACGAGCTTCTTCTTCCAGGCGTCAATCCTGAGAGGTGCGATCCCTTCTACAACGAAAATGACATCATTGCTAGGTAATCTAACCCATCTCTTCTCTCTACTTCTGAGCATGTTCTAAATTAGTGATTTCTTAACCCTAGCATCCTATTTTCTTTATTACTTTGTTAGTTCTTAATCTGCGGGTAGAACTTTAGTCTTTACATGAAAATCCTAACCTATTTTTGACCTTTTTTCTGGAACAAAACCATATAAAAATCAGAAAATCATTGCTCTCTAATCTAAAATTTTTTCATGTTCATTTTTAGCATGTTCATCCCGCATCAGTTTTGGTATCAGAGCATGGTTTAGGACATGTTCATATATCATATTTTGAAATTTTTGCATGCTGAATTCTACATAGTAGTCTAAACCTAGGGCTGTTTTTCATTAAAACATTGCTGTTTATCATTCATCTTTGCATCTCTTATTCACATAATTAGTCTTCTTTAATTCTGTAATTTTTCTTTAATTTTCTGATCTGAAAAAAATGTAAAAAAATCTGCATGAAACCTAGAACCCATATTGCTGAAATTTCTGCACACTTGTTCTAAAGCTAGGGATTACTTTTACTAAAACCAATAGATTAGCCTTAATCTTTTCATCCATCAAACACATACTTGATCTTATTTAATTCTGTAATTTTATTTTAATTTTCAGATCTGAAAAATGGAAAAAAAAATCTGCATAAAACCCTAACAAAAAAATTTGCATTGCTGAAATTTCTGCACAACTAGTTTAGGACTGAAATTTGTTTGCACTAAAACCTTCCAAAACTTAGTTTTCTTTGCATTTAATTAACTGTTATTAATCTTTGTTAATCTGCCAATTGCTTAAAAAAATAGAAAAAAATAATTTTTATTTCCTGCATAATTTTTCTGATTTTAGTTTTATGTTAGGGTTTCCAGTGTGTGCATCCATAATTGAATCCACTTAAGGGCAATTCTACTCTGTCAGATAAGGAAAGGAGTTTATCACCTTTCCTTGGCCCAACACAACCACCTTGCATCGAACCCAAGCCTAATTATAATCGAGTAGCAACCTAATTAAGCTAGGGACACCAACAGGTTTAGTTCGTGGTATTGTGAGAAAGCTAGTGCACTCAATCCTTCAGTTATTTCTTGAAGCTGGTGTCTAAGCTAGAGGTCTAAAGACAAATACCCTAAGCGGAGCTGTGGTTACTTAATTAAGACCATGCGAGAGCAGGAGGAGCCTCCCACACTCCCATCTCTTACCTAGCCAGTAGAAAGGATAATTGTTGAATTGGTTGTATGTTGAGCTGACTCATTCTACTTGAGCTGCTAGGTCTAGCAAAATCCTAGAATGCTTTGTATGCTTGTTGCATGACCACTAGATCAGGAGCCCAATACTAGTACTCTCAACCCCAACCCAGTCTGACAATGGAGTCCAATTTTGAAACCTTACTGAGGACAATAATTGAACAGTTTGCCTTATTGAATAATAGGTTTAATTAGATGGAGGAACATGTTGGAAACCTAAAGAGAGCCCATGAGATCCATACTGAGCTCGAGCCTGAGACACTATGTCCCATACCTCCTAACCCTAGGAGAGCCCCACGCCAAGACCCAATTTGGGAGCTTAATCAGAGGAGACCCAATCATGATTTCATGGACCAGGATGAGAGAGCCATTAGGAACATCAGGTTAGAAGCACCCACATTTAATGGCAGTCTAGATCCTAAGGTTTACATAGATTGGGAGGAAGATATGGACCAATATTTTGAGTGATACGAGATGACCAAAAAGAGGAAGTGCAAGTTTGCCAAACTCAGGTTAGTCTGCCAGGCTAGGCTATATTGGAAGAATGTTGAATGCTTGACTAGACAACGAGGAGACCTTCCCGTAGTCACCTGGAGAGCCATGAAGCTGAAGCTTAAGAAGAAGTACTTTCCTGCATCCTATCATCAGATATTCCTAGATCAATGGTAGAGGCTAAGTCAGGGAAATAAGACTGTATCTGAGTACATAGTCAAATTTGACGAATTTGTTGTGAGGTGTAGCATAGATGAGTCTGAAGCCGTGACCCTATCTAGGTTTAGGGCTGGACTAAGTGAGGACATCCGGAGAGAATTATTTTTGAGAGAGGTCCATGATCTTAAGCAGGCTTATCAGATAGCTAGAGACTATGAGAGATTCTAGAGGGGACCCATGTTCCGTCGACCTGAGCCCACTAGGAATAATGCCCATAATCCAAAATCTGGTTCTAGCCAAACTTACCCAAGCCGATCTAGTCCTAGCACCCCATTGACCCGTAGGGAAGACAACGGTAAGGCACCTGAAGTTTAGAAAAACCCTAATCCCAATCCTAATAATGCTTATTTTAAATATCATAAAGTGGGACACTATGCTAGTCATTGCCCAACCCGATCCCTACATATAGGAGAACTAAAGGAAGAAGACCCTGAACCCACTGAAGAAGTTAAGGAGGAAGTGTATGAAGCTGGAGAAAACCTCATGGATGAATATGATGGAGATGAGGAAACCTTTGAGTCATCAAACCTATTAGGAGTGGTTAGATGTATCTTAGCCCAAACTAAGGAACAAGAGAATTGGCATAGGACCAACATTCTACATACCTTTATGAAGTTAGGGGATAAGGTATGCAAGATCATCATAGATAGTGGGAGCTGCATAAATGCCATCTGAACTAGTGCTGTCAAAAGCCTAGGGTTATCTGCGGTTCCCCATCCCAACCCCTATAAGGTGTCCTGGATAGACTCAACTTCCATCCCCATCAAACTTAGATGCCAGATCATGATCCAACTTCAATCCTATCAGGAAAAGGTATGGTATGATGTCCTTCCCATGGGAGTTAGTAGCATTATCTTAGGCAGACCTTGGCTATATGACCATGATGCTACCCTGTATGGCCGATCCAGTTCATGTTCTTTTAATTTTTATGGGAAGAAGATTGTGATAAACCCAACCCCACCTAAGGATAATATCAAGAGGGGATTTAGCAACTCGAGAGAGAAGAAGTTAGGGATGAATCTGATCACTGCTAAGGAGTTAGAACATGAGATTATTGAGGGTTCGGTGGTTTGGATGTTAACTACTAAGGAAGTTCATAACCAAACCCAGAGAGAGCACCCTCAGAAAGTTATGGAATTTCTGAAGGAATTTCAAGATGTATTTCCGGAAGATCTGCCTGACCAATTATCACCTTGAAAGGATGTGCAACATGCCATAGATTTAGTCCTAGGAGCCACCCTGCCAAACCTTCCACACTATAGGATGAATCCTACTGGGCATTTAAAGTTGCAAAGATAGGTTGGAGAGCTCCCAAGAAAAGGATTTATTAGGGAGAGTCCGAGCCCATGTGTAGTACCTACCCTTTTGACTTCCAAGAAAGATGGCACTTGGAGAATGTGTGTCGATAGTCGTACCATAAATACGATAATAGTTAAGTATAGATTCCCCATTCCCTGTTTGGATGACATGTTAGACATGATGATCAGTGCAACCATTTTCTCTAAGATTGACCTTAAGAGCGGCTATTACCAGGTTAGGATCAAGCCCGGGGAGGAGTGGAAAACCGCTTTCAAGACTAAGGATGGTCTCTATAAGTGGATAGTGATGCCTTTTGGATTGTTCAATGCCCCTAGTACCTTTATAAGGATCATGACCCAGGTTCTAAGAGTATTCATTGGAAAATTTGTTGTGATTTTTTTGATGATATCTTGATCTACAGTAGGACTAAGGAAGACCATCTGAGCCATATCCGACAAGTCTGTCAAGCCCTTAGAAAAGATAGTCTCTATGCTAATTTGAAGAAATGCGAGTTCTTGACCTATAAAGTCATCTTCCTAGGATTTGTAGTGGCCCCCGAAGGAGTATCAGCTGATCCAGAAAAGATCAAGTCCATAGTTGAGTGGCCAGTACCTACTAGTGTACATGATGTGCATAGTTTTCATGGCCTAGCTACCTTTTATAGATGATTTATTTAGAAATTTAGCTCAATTATTGTACCTATCACTGATTGCATTAAGAAAGGAACCTTTGAGTGGACCAAAGCTGTAGATAAAGCCTTCCTAGATATTAAGAAAAAGATGATCCAAGCACCCATTTTAAGGTTACCAGATTTGTCTAAAGTTTTTGAGGTTGCTTGTGATGCTTCTGGAATAGGTATAGGAGGAGTACTGAGTCAAGATAGTCATCCTTAGCCTTATTTAATGAGAAATTAAATGTGACTAAACTTAGGTACTCAATCTATGATAAAAAATTTTATGCGGTAGTACAAGTCCTGAGATATTGGAGACATTACCTACTACCATAGGAGTTTGTCTTATACTCTGATCATTAAGCACTCCGATTCCTTAATTCCCAGAAGAAACTGAACCCTAGGCATGCTAAGTGGGTAGAGTACATTCAAGCCTATACCTTTGTTCTAAAATATCGTGCTGGTACTGGGAATAAGATTGCTAATACCCTTAGCCACCGTTCTATGCTCCTAAACTCTGTTAGTATTGAAGTTGTAGGATTTGATAAGCTAAAAGAAGAATATGAGACATGTCCCGACTTTAGTGAGATTTATCGGTCTGTGAGACAAGGACCATCTAGTCGTATAGTGAGTACACCCTTCAAGATGGCTAGTTTTTAAGGACAACAAGTTATGCATTCCCAGGACTTTCCTTAATGAATTTCTAGTTTGGAAAACCCATGCAGGAGGTCTAGCTAGTCATTTTGGTAGAAATAAGACCATTCTACCTGTTGAAGACCAGTTCTATTAGCCAAGTCTAAAAAGGGATGTTGCTCAAATTATGGCCAGGTGTCGAATTTGTGCTGTTGCCAAATGGCAAAAGCAAAATACTTGTGTACCCCTTTACTTGTACCTGACTATCCTTGGCAAGACCTCAGTATGGATTTTGTGTTAAGACTGCCCAAGATCTTAAGGAATTATGATTCTATCTGTGTTGTGGTCAATAGGTTCTCTAAGATGGCACATTTCATACCCTACTCTCAAACTTTTGATACTTCCAAGGTAGCCATACTTTTTCTTGATAATGTGGTTAGGTTATGTAGCCTTCCTAAAATCATTACGTCTAATAGGGATGTCCGATTCACCAGTTATTTTTGGAAGACCCTCTGGCACATGTTAGGAACCAAGCTCAAGTTTTTCACTTCCTACCACCCTCAAATCGATGGCTAGATCGAAGTAGTGAACCGAAGCCTTGGAAATTTGTTAAGATGTCTGATAGGCGAGAACACTAGAAATTGGGATCTCTTATTATTTAGAGCTAAGTTCGTCTATAATAGTTCAGTTAATAGGTCTGTAGGCAAGAGTCCATTTGAGATTGTCCATGGTTATAAGCCTAAAAAACCCATAGACCTAATCCCCTTGCCTATACATGTAGGAGTCTCTGAATCAGCTGAATCATTTGCACAGCATGTTAGAGATCTACATAAGAAAATTAGCAATAAGATTAATGTGAGCAATGATATTTATAAAAACCTGGCTAATTCCTGAAAAAGAGTTAAAGAGTTTGCTGAGGAAGATTATGTAATGATTAGGCTTAGGCCTGAGTGGTTTCCTTCGAGGACCATAAAAAAGTTACATGACCATAGAGCTGGATCCTTCAAAGTGATAAAGAAAGTTGGACCTAATGTCTATGTGCTCGAGTTACCACTCGAATTTGACATTAGCTCAACTTTCAATATCTCAGACCTAGTTGAGTATAGGAAGCCAGCAATGATACTCAGTGAGCCTTTTGGACCTGACCTTATTCTTGAGAGTGAACCCATCCCAGAGTGTCCACCAATAAATTGGCCTGAGAAAGGAGAAAGGATTGAGCGTATCCTGGACGACCAAGCCATTAGTACCCGGAACAAAGGCTATAAACATTACTTGGTTCGTTGGCAAGGTCGACCAAATCTAAGGATTCGTGGATCACTCTAGAAAATCTACAATGCCTCGACCCATACCTATTGGAGCAATACCAGAGCCGAATTGACCTTTACTTGATAGGGTTGAGTTCCTCCTATCCCGGAAAAATTGGTGCAGGCACCAGGATCAGACAGAGGTTACTGGACCCATTATGGATTTCTGATTAAACATGGAGTCCTATAATAAAGTAAGTCAATTGAGTCCACTTAGTCATTTGAGTCCAATCAAGTGAGTCCTTTTGTATTCCAGTCCAATCAAGTGAGTCCTATAATTTTTCATTCAAGTTAAATCCAAGCGGAGAGTCACCAGACCCCTACTCAAGCCACCCAAGCTCATGCGCCTGGTGTTGGCCAGGGTAGGTAGTCCAAGAGGGGGGATGAATTGGACTTTAAAACTTTTTTGCAATACTTCAAATAATGTGCCAATTCAAAGCATGTGTTTGTGAGCAAGATAATAATGTGCAGTAGAAATAAAGAAATAAATGCAAGAATAAAAACAATCACAAATACATGAAGATTTATAGTGGTTCGGTGCACTTCAAGATACCTACATCCACTCCCCAAGTTCTCCTTGGAAATTCACTATAATCACTAAGATTACAACCAACTTATTTTTCGAGCTCACAAGTCAAAATCCCTTATTTTCACGGGCTAACCAACAATCCCTTAGTTTTCATGGGCTCACCAAAAATTCCTTGATTTTGCGGGCTAACCAAGAACCTAATTGGTTTTACGGGCTCACCAACAACCTAGTTAGTTTTACGAGATGACCAACAACCTAGATGGTTTTCTGGGCTAACCAACAACCCAACTTGTTTTGCAGGCTAACAAGTCAAAACCCTTGTTGGTTTTTATCACATAGGCTCACCAACAACCTTGATGGTTTTTCTAAGGCTCACCATCAACCTAAATACAATAATGTAAGAATGAAAATAAAAAGCTTTCTTACAAAGTAAATATTTCGTTGAGGCATATTGATTGTTGATGTTGAGCTTGTCTCCATGTTATAGAAGCTTCAATGGATGCTTGAAAATGTTGCTCTTGGAAGCTCCCTCACCTCTTTGAATCCTTGGAGGTTCAACATCTTAACAAATGGATCCTTAAAATATCCTTCACATATTTTCACTTGAAAACCAAAGGATTTATTTTTCAAACCATGGATCCTCTTCCCTCTTCTTTAGAATTGCTTTCCCAAGTGTTTGAATAACCTCCCAATACTTAAATGACCGCTTGTAGCCGTTAGGGAGAAAAAACTAGCCGTTGGAGCCAAGTTAGGAAAGTTCTACACTTCAGAAAAACTAGCCGTTACAGTCTAAGTGTCGACACTTGACCTTCGTGAGTCGATATCTTGAGTCGACACTTCATTTTCTTGAGTCGAAACTTGACCAAAATTGTCTTCTAAAGTCTTCTGCTCTGCATTGGTGAGTCAATACTTCTTCTAGTGGGTCGACACCTTGAGTTGATACTTTGAGTCCGTGAGTCGATACTTGACCAAACTCTGAAATTATCTCGTTTTGTCTTTTATTTGGTCTTAAGCCTTGAGTCGACACTTCACTGTTCATGAGTCGACACTTGAATTTCATGAGTCGATACTTGGCTGTACCAGTACTGAAATTTCTTTAAATTCAAATCTTAAGTATCTATAACTGATTAACACACTTAACGCACTATTAGTACTAAAATATGTTTAAGTATTTTGTCATAATCAAAACCAGAGTCAACAATCTCTTCCTTTTTGATAATGATAAAATCTTTAAGTATATAAACAAGGTAAGCTCAAAAATAAATATAACATTCTCCAAAAGATTAACAATAAGAATAGAGCAATGTAGCAATGAAAAACATTGAGCTCCCCCTAAAAATATGATCTAAAAATAATTTTTCAAAAGCTCCCCCTCAACATATGATTTGTAAATTCTTTTCAAAGTTTTTCAAAAATTTCAAACTTTCAAATTTTTAAACTTGGGCTGTCATGATCTTTAACTCAAAACCGTTAGATTTTCGAGAAGAGTACCGGGCTTTGATACCAATTGTTGGCCAGGGTATGTAGCCCAAGAGGGGATGTGAATTGGACTTTAAAACTTTTTCGCAATACTTCAAATAATGTGCCAATTCAAAGTAATTCAAAGCATGTGTTTGTGAGCAAGATAATAATGTGCAGCAGAAATAAAAAAATAAATGCAAGAATAAAAGCAATCATAAATACATGAAGATTTATAGTGGTTCGGTGCACTCCAAGGCACCTACATCCATTCCCCAAGTTTTTCTTGGGAATTCACTATAATCACCAAGATTACAGTCAACTTATTTTCCGGGCCCATAAGTCAAAACCCCTTGGTTTTCACGGGCTAACCAACAACCCTTTGGTTTTCATGGGTTCACCAAAAACCCCTTGGTTTTGTGGGCTAACCAAGAACCTAGTTGGTTTTACAGGCTCACCAATAACCTAGTTAATTTTACGGGATGACCAACAACCTAGATGGTTTTCCAGGCTAAGCAACAACCCAACTTGTTTTGCGGGCTAACAAGTCAAAACCCTTGTTGGTTTTTATCACATAGCTCACCAACAACCTTGATGGTTTTTCCAAGGCTCACCATTAACCTAAATACAATAATGTAAGAATGAAAATAAAAAACTTTCTTACAAAGCAAATATTTTGTTGAGGCACATTGATTGTTGATATTGAGCTTGTCTCCATGTTGTAGAAGCTTCAATGGATGCTTAAAGATATTGCTCTTGGAAGCTCCCTCTCCTCTTTGAATCCTTGGAGGCTCAACATCTCAATAAATGGATCCTTAAAATATCATTCACATATTTTCACTTGAAAACCAAAGGATTTATTTTTCAAACCATGGATCCTCTTCCCTCTTCTTTAGAATTGCTTTTCCAAGTGTTTAAATAACCTCCCAACACTTAAATGATCATTTGTAGTCGTTAGGGAGGAAAAACTAGCCGTTGAAGCCAGGTTGGGAAAGTTTTGCACTTCAGAAAAACTAGTCGTTACAGTCCAAGTGTCGATACTTGACCTTCGTGAGTCGACATCTTGAGTCGACACTTCATTTTCTTGAGTCGACACTTGACCAAAAATATTTTCTGAAGTTTTCTGCTCTACACTGGTGAGTTGACACTTTGAGTTTATGAGTCGATACTTGATCAAACTCTAAAATTATCTCGTTCTGTCTTCTATTTGGTCTCAGGCCTTGAGTCAACACTTCACTGTTCATGAGTCGATACTTTGAGTCGATACTTTAATTTCATGAGTCGATACTTGGCTGCACTAGTACTGAAACTTCTCTAAATTTAAATATTGAGTATCTATAACTGATTAACACACTTAACGCACTATTAGTACTAAAATATATTTAAGTATTTTGTCATAATCAAAACCAGAGTCAACAATTTCCTCCTTTTTGATAATGACAAAACCTTTAAGTATATAAACAAGGTAAGCTCAAAAATAAATATAACGTTCTCCAAAAGATTAACAATAAGAATAGAGCAATGTAGCAATGAAAAATATTGAGCTCCCCCTCAAAATATGATCTAAAAATAATTTTTCAAAAGCTCCCCCTCAACATATGATTTGTAAATTTTTTTCAAAGTTTTTCAAAAATTTCGAACTTTCAAATTTTTAAACTTGGGCTGTCATGATCTTTAACTCAAAACCGTTAGATTTTTGAGAAGAGTACCGGGCTTTGATACCAATTGTTGGCTAGGGTATATAGCCCAAGAGGGGATGTGAATTGGACTTTAAAACTTTTTCGCAATACTTCAAATAATGTACCAATTCAAAGCATGTGTTTGCGAGCAAGATAATAATGTGCATCAAAAATAAAGAAATAAATACAAGAATAAAAGCAATCATAAATACATGAAGATTTATAGTGGTTCGGTACACTCCAAGGCACCTATATCCACTCCTCAAGTTTTTCTTGGAAATTCACTATAATCACCAAGATTACAGCCAATTTATTTTCCGGGCTCACAAGTCAAAATTTCTTGGTTTTCATGGGCTCACCAAAAATCTCTTGGTTTTGCGGGCTAACCAAGAACCTAGTTGGTTTTACGGGCTCACCAACAACCTAGTTGGTTTTACGGGATGATCAACAACCTAGATGATTTTCTGGGCTAACCAACAACCCAACTTGTTTTGCGGGCTAACAAGTCAAAATCCTTGTTGATTTTTATCACATAGGCTCACCAACAACCTTGATGGTTTTTCCAAGGCTCACCATTAACCTAAATATAATAATATAAGAATGAAAATAAAAAGCTTTCTTACAAAGCAAATATTTCGTTGAGGCATATTGATTGTTGATGTTGAGCTTGTCTCCATATTGTAGAAGCTTCAATGGATGCTTGAAGATGTTGCTCTTGGAAGCTCCCTCTCTTCTTTGAATCCTTGGAGGCTCAACATCTTAACAAATGGATCCTTAAAATATCCTTCACATATTTTTACTTGAAAACCAAAGGATTTATCTTTCAAATCATGGATTCTCTTCTCTCTTCTTTAGAAATACTTTTCCAAGTATTTAAATAACCTTCCAACACTTAAATGACCATTTATAGCCATTAGGAAGGAAAAACTAGCAGTTGGAGCCAAGTTGGAAAAGTTCCGCACTTCAAGAAATTTAGTCGTTATAGTCCAAGTATCGACACTTGACCTTCGTGAGTCGATACCTTGAGTCGACACTTCATTTTCTTGAGTCGATACTTGACCAAATATGTCTTTTAAAATCCTCTACTCTGCACTGGTGAGTCGACACTTCTTTTGGTGAGTCGACACCTTGAGTTGACAATTTAAGTCTGTGAGTTGACACTTGATCAAACTCTGAAATTATCTCGTTCTGTCTTCTGTTTGGTCTCAGGCCTTGAGTCAATATTTCACTGTTCATGAGTCGACACTTGGTTGCACTAGTACTGAAACTTCCCTAAATTCAAATCTTTAGTACCTATTAACACACTTAATACATAATTAGTACTCAAATATACTTAAGTATTTTATCATAATCAAAACTAGAATCAACACCTGGGCCTTTACTCAAGCCACCTCAGCTAATGTGCCTGGGCCCCTACTCAAGTCACCCCAGCCCATGCACTTGGGCCCCATTCATGCCGCCCAAGTCCACAAGGAAGGGCGCCTCCCAAGCCCACAAAATTTGGCACCCCAGCCCAAGCTCACAAGAATTGGCGCCCCAGTCCAAGTCCACAAGAACTGGCACCCCAGCCCAAAAGGAGTCAAGATTTTCAAGTCCAACAAAGAGTTCAATTTCCAAGTCCAACAAGAAGTTCAATTTCCAAGTCCCACAAGGATTCAAGCCTCCTTCTCCTACTCAAATTTTGTACTCCAACTTTAACAAGGAAAGGACTGGGTGAATTTATAAATACCCCCCCTCCTCCTCCCTATTATAACAGAAATTATTGAATGAATGAAAATTGAGTATTTTCTTTTATTTCCGTGCCTTGTGCATTGATGCTCCGTAAGGGAGAGGGTGTGAGGCCCAAACCAACCAACAAGCTTCCTCCTTCTAAACCCTAGACCGCTAGCCCATCTTCCATCAAAACCCTAGCCGTCCCCTTCCTTTTCCAACCTAGGACACCAACATCACACATCCCAAAACCCTAGGCCATCCCCATCCCTTCTTCCATAAACCCCAGGCCGCCATCTTCACAGCATCCCAGCATCCTCTCCAAGTAGCCAGGCCGCCCCTCCAGAGTCCAGGTGTCCTCCAATCAACCAGGCCGCCAGCAATCTTCAGCACCCCTCCAACCTTTTTTACTACACCAACTTTTGATTTCATATTTTTCCTAGCATCTGAATCCCTAACCCAAAGTGTTTGCATGATCCTTCAGGAGTCACAATACTTGGAGAAGGTTCTCCTTGCCCTCGGAACCATCTGATAAAAAGCTGGCGCATTCGTGGGACGAGCTTCTTCTTCTAGGCACTAATCCTGAGAGGTGTGATCCCTTTTACAACAAAAAGGACATCATTGCTAGGTAATCTAATCCATCTCTTCTCTCTACTTCTGATTTATTGAAACTAAGCATGTTCTAAATTAGTGGTTTCTTAACCCTAGGATCCTATCTTATTTATTACTTTGCTAGTTCTTAACCTGCAGGTAGAACTTTAGTCTTTACATGAAAATCCTAACCTATTCTTGACATTTTTTCGGGAACAAAACCATATAAAAATCAGAAAATCATTGCTCTCTAATCTAAAATTTTCTCATGTTCATCTTTAGCATGTTCATCCCGCATCATAGACACTGTATGGATGGCTACTTACTGTCCAGGAGCTTATGCACCAACTTGTGAACACCTTTACAAACATGTAAATTTTATTTTGGATGTTAAATAATCCAACAGTAAGAATGGTGATCTCATTGCAGAAGGCAATAAAGTAAGTTTCTAATAATCAGTTGAAGTCTTTTTTAAAGAAAGAGGAAGCAAAATCCACCTAATTTTTTGTTGGGAAAAATACCTCCAATTTAGCCTGAAAGAAGTCTAGAATGAAACCCAGTACAGGAAGTAGGTTGGCCTGTAGGTATTGCGGGCCATAGCTAGCATGACTCAAGCCCGTGGCCGGGCATGCATGAGCATGCAGCCCAACGTAGGCCCAAGCAGCCCCCTCTGCATTCTGTCATGGAATTTGGTGGATCGAGCATTTCACAGAGAAGTCACACAGTCCATAAAAGAAAAGGTGTGGTCTATAGCCTCTTCTCCCAGTCTACACATGTGATGTGCACGATCAGGTAGCCAAGTGCAGTCCACATGATGATATGATAGCCATGAGCATATCCGACTTTGATTTGGAGTTGATCTGTATGATTTTTGATATGATGAAGGCAATCGAATGGCCAGAAATTATTTTGAAAGTCAAACATGAGTTGAGAGAGCCATAGGACTCTATTTTGAACTTAGTTTGGACTGTTGGACTCTTATTCAGATGCTTTTCATGCTAGAGGTTATAAAAATGGAGGTAAGTAGCCAAAGACTAGTGATAAAGATCCAAAAAACTTCCAGAAGGTGTGGCAATGGTAAAAAAAGCTTGTAAGAGCAAAAGGGCCTTCTTAAGAGTTGAAAGTAAGAGATTTGGAATTTCTTATTGAGAGAATTGTACAGGATTGAGAGTAAGAGTTTCAGTTTTATAAATATTTATTTTTCTCGTAGTAAAAACTTGCATGCCCAATTGATTATATATATATATATATTTTTTCTTTCTCTTATAGTATGAACATTGATATCGTGATCCTGGAAATGGAGATCCATATTCTTCATATAAAATTTTTGAAATAAGTGGTATCAATATAATTGGTACTACAAGAACTGGTATTAGAGCCTTGGATTATTTAGATTGTCTGTGTTGATTGAGATCGAAGAAGGTAAAGAAAATAATTGTAATCAAGGTGGAGATCAATCGATTCGATAGAAAGAGTAATTTCTTCCTCTAGCAAGCAAGGATGAAAGACATGTTGATCTGGCAAGGACTAATCGATACTCTTATATACGAAAAGAGACCGGCCATCATGAAGGACAAGACTTGGAGATGGCTTCAAATGCAAGCAATAAGCACTATCCATTTATATTTGATGGATAAGGTGGTAATCCATGTATTGAACGAGATTTTCTAGATAGTGCTATGGACAAAGCTCAAAGAGTTATACATGACGAAGTCCCTCACCAACATACTTTTCTTTTGGAAGCAACTCTTGTTGCCCAGGTGGCTTCCCAAGAGGGGGGTAAATTGGAATTTAAAACTTTTTTGCAAATATGTGCACTTTGAGAATCTCTTAGTGTAGGTGTTGTAAAAACTTATGCAAGGCGGAAGCAAGTAAATAAACTCAAAGAAGTCAATCAAGCACAATCACAAATACAAGGAATTTAGAGTGGTTCGTAGCAATCTCTCCTACATCCACTACCCAAGCACTACTTGGGATTTTCACTATATCCCCTACTAGAATACAGTCAGATTGTTTTAACATGCTCACAATCCAAACCTCTACACTTTGATTTTTAAATCGGGCTCATTAAAGAAACCCACACTTGGTTTTATACCGGGTTTACCAAGAACCCAACTCCCTTTGATTTTTATAACTGGGTTCACCAAAGAAACCCAACTCCCTTTGGTTTTTATAACCGGGTTCACCAAAGAAACTCAACTCCCTTTGGTTTTTATAACCTTGTTCACCAAAGAAACCCAACTCCCTTTGATTTTTATAACCGGGTTCACCAAAGAAACCCAAGCTTAGGTTTTAATAGGCTCATCTAAAAACCTTTAACACTCGCAAGACACAGCCCCTTGCTGCTCTTGGAGAGACAAACAAGATAAATCAAATGAAAATAGCAACTTTACAATAAACCCAATTTGTTTGGTAGTTGCCAATGAAGATCAACTTAAAGCCTTGCTTTAGATGCTCTTGAATGCTCTTAAAACTGCTTTTTGACTTCCTCAAAAGTTGGATTCAATGAATGAAGATTAGTTGGAGAAGCTTTAAATCCTTTCTTGAATGCTCACTTGAAGTAGGTTGGTGAAAATACTTGAAATTTACTTGAATGCTCTTGAATAATCAATACCCATATGTTTAATCCATCATAAATAATCTCTTTTATAGTCTTCAATCAAAACTAGTCATTGTAGGGCCTAGGGAACCGAAATAAAGCCATTGGAGGGCTTTTGGAATTCAAAAATTTGATTTAGCAACTAGCCATTAGAGTGCCAGAACCCATCACTCGAGTCGGCTCGAGAACCTTGAGTCGGTTCAAAGTCGCAGACAGACCAAAAATAAACCCTGAACAAGTCGGTTCTTCTGGGTTGAGTCGGCTCGAAGTCTTAGTCAGGATAAACATAAACTCTGGTCGAGTCGGCTCGTGGCTCTGAGTTCTTGAAACTTGAGAAATGTAAACTCTGTACGACTCGGCTTATTACCCTCGAGTCATCTCTAACTTCTAAAACATTGAGACTCTCCGTGCTGTGCCAGATCATGAGTCGGCTCTTGGTCCATGAGTTGGCTTGAGGTCTATGAGTCGGCTCAAGCAGAACTTCTTCAAACCAAATTTTCAATAAGAGCAAGTCTTCCAATCACTTCAAAAAACTTACCATATATGTCCAACCTATTCATACTCACTTTTTACTAATTTTTAGTCCTTTTTACAAGATTACAAGGATAAAATTAGGGCTTTACGACTTGAGATGTACATAGGTTCATTTAAAACTGAAATACACTTTAACTGAATAGAAAACCAAATGATATACTTGATAAACACTTCCTGCAAAAACTTCTTGAGAAATTGAAAGAATTAATAATACATGCATGCTCCAATATTTTGTAATCATCAAAATCATTCCAAGGGTCAACAACTCTATCAACTATGGATGATCGAAGAACAAAATATGTAGGAGCACTTGAGCAATTTTTAAAGGATCCTCACTGATCTTCTTAGTATATGTAAAAAAGGTTGAAAAAAGACTAGGATGTTGGTATTACTTTTGTCATTATCGTAGTCATTTGAGTCATTGATAACTACTTTTCTAGTAAGGAAGAGCACCATTAAGATGGAAGAGGTGATCTCGGCATTACTCTAGAATAAGATTCTCAAGTGAGAGAACCAAGCTTTGAGTTCAAGTGAAAATTCAATGTTAACAATTTCTTGAGGAGCTGGCTGCAAAAGATAAAGCAACAAAGGATTTCGAGATGGGCGATTTAGGTCGAAAGACTCGAGCAGGATCAAATAATATTGATGCGATGAGCTAGAACATCATGTCAAAGATTGCCCACAGCTCAAATATCAGATGAAAGCTACTGCGGCAATGGCTAAGGGTAATGACGGTGATGGATACTATAGTGATACACTCATGCTATCCAATGAGGTATCTTCTTCTTTTCATTGGATTTTAGATTCTACATATCCATATCACATTTGTTAGAGAGAAAAGCTGTTGACTCTCTAGAGAGTAGAGAGGGTTATATCCACTTGCCAAATGGATCGAGATATGCGATCGAGGGCATCAGGATAGTTAGCTTGAAAGCATATGATGGGACAAGAAAAAATTAGACTAGGTCTAATATATATCCAATTTTTAAATAAATTGAATGTTACTTAGCAAACTAGATTCAAACGACCATACACGGAGAGCCAGTGATGGAATCTTGAAGATCATCCATGATAGTAGCATCATCTTGTAAGAAAAGAAGCATAGAGGATACTACTTCTTGACAGGAAGTTCAATACAAGATGAAGTTCCTGGTGCAGACAAGAGCCTAATACGAGGTGGAGCTTTGGGCATGGGTGGATATGATATGAGATGAGAAAATTGGAAGGCCAACAGACAACATTACACGGTGAAGTTCCTATTACTGTAGAGACTTTTTTTAGTAGGTCTCAAGTCAAGTAGAACACAGTATGCGATAGAGATGGGATCGAGTAATCTGACTCGACTCTCATGTTTATCCATCCATAAGTAACAGGCATTTATCCCAGGATATGGAGGTGAGATCTTTTAAGTGCTCTCAAAATCAGGTGGAGGTCGAACATTGAGTTGAAATAAAGATTGTTAAAAAAAATATCTTGAATTTAGCCTGAAAGAAGCACAGAACGAGACCTAGCCTAAGAAGCAAGTTGGCCTACAAGCTAGCACGACCCATGCGGGCTCGCAGCCTAGTGCATGCACGAGCGACCGGCCCAGACCCAGGCAGCCCCCTCTGCATTCTGTTGCAGCGTTTGATGGATGTAGATGTCCACAAAGAAGGCACGCAGTCCATGGAAGAAAGAGCATGGTCTATAGCCTCTTCTCATGATCTATGCACAAGATCTACAGAATTGGACGGTAGAGTGTGTTTGGCATAATGATTTGATAGCTAGGAGCACATTCGACTTCAATCTAGAGTTGATCCATGTGGTTTGCGGTACAGTGAGGATAATTGAATGGCCAGAAATAGATCTGTAAGTCAAACACGAGTTGGTATAATTATAGAATCCTATTTTGATGCAATTTGGACCGTTAGACTCCTGTTGAGGTACTCTTATGTTAGAGATTATAAAAATGGGGGCAGGTGGCTAGAGACTAGTGTGTGAGGATTTAAAGAACTTCTAGAAGGTATAACAATAGCCAAAAAAGTCTATAGGAATTAAAGGATCTTCTTGAGACTTGAGAGTGATAGATTTTGGATTTTTTATTAAGAGAATTGTATGGAATTGAGAATAAGATTCTAAGTACATATTTTTTTTATAATAAAATCTTGCATGCCCAATCGATTATATTTTTATTTTATTTTTTATTTTTCTTCTTTTTATTTTCTTGTGGTATCAACATCGACATCATGATCTTAGAAATAAGGATCCATATTCTGCATAAAAAAAATTTCAAATAAGTGATATCAGTGCAGTTACCATAATATTTATTAAATGGATATAATATAATGAGATATTTATATATACAATGGAGTAAGAAGATTCAAGTTGGTTTTAGAGCTAAAGATAGGGATAGGGCACTAGCAACAATAGAAAAATCAAAGAGGAAACAACAAATTAGAAAAAAAAAATTATAACAATGCCCCAACATTATAAGCTTCATTGGATATTTAGAAAGCTGTAATCAAGGAGCACAACCTACCAAGGAAGCAACAATATTTAAGTCAACTGAAGTCTTTTAACTGTTGATAGTGCTATATTAAAACATAGCTGTAAGTACAATTAATTTTTTATTTGATAATATAAACCTATCCTTGTTTGTCATAGATTATAGATCTCTGTTGCTTATTATGTTAATTAGCCTTTCATATTCAATTGCTCTATAAATTGTCAATCAAGTGTTTGAAGATCTTCAGTTGGAAGACAATATCTAGTTCTGTTTGAACCCTGCAACCATCTCTTGGCTCTTTCCTTCATGCAAGCAAATCTCATACTAGCATTCATGGCTATGAGTAAACATAGCTTATGTAAAAAGTATGTTCGTGAAAGTTCGTTTAGAGAGAGAAAGTCCAGAGTTTTCTTTTCATGAGTGAGAAGGAAGAAACAAGGGTTAGGGTTTCCTCGACCGGGGCCATTCGGCAGGATGAGGAGGCCACGAGGCTGGAAAAAGGGAAGGGGAGATTGCTAGAGGAGGAAAAAAAAGCCCCTTTGGGGGCTAGGGTTTCCGATCAGAGCACGAGTCCATCTTTGCCTAAGGGTGGAATAGATCCTTCCCCCTGGGTACGGGAGGAAATGCGGGCTTCACCAGGTGCGGGGAGTAGTCTGCCGGAGCCGGCCTTGGAGCCGGGGCCGGGAAATCCCTCAGCCAGGCCAAGAGTCCAGAGGGGAGATGGAGTCATCCCCGACACTGGCCGTTCTTGGTCCCAGGTGGTCCAAGGTGTTAGGAGATTCCGTTGGGAATCATCTCGAGCTTCTCCGGCGGACATCGAGGCACTGGAACAGAGGTTTTCAAAAGTGGTGCGGACACCAAAGGCACCAGAATAAGGCAGAGGCTTCTCAACCCTCTGTGAATTGATCAATAATTTATGAGTCCATCTGTAATAAGGTCTTAGCCCATCTGAGTCCATTTTAGTTATTATTTGAGTATTTTTAGTTGTTATTTCAGTTCTATACTAGTCAGCTCATGTTGAGCTAGTTCAGTCCAATGCTAGTCAGCTCATGTTGAGCTAATTTTATTTTTTTGAGTCCTGTCCAAGCATACTGAAGACTCAAGACTATATCATACAAGTGAAGACCAAGTCCAACTAGATTGAAGACATGGAAGTATAGCACAAGTCCAACCCAGCTTGAAGATTTGAAGACCCCAGGAGGAAAATTCAGAAAACTCTGATTTCTTGCAGATGCCCTCCAGATGCCCAGATTCCCTTCCAGATGCCAACGTATATTCATAGATAATGGCATCCATGATTCCAGAGGTCCATCTGCATCCTAGCCCAAAGAAATCAAGCCCAGGTGCCAAGCCCAAGCCCCTAAGAAGCAAGATACCAGGGAATATTCCTGCTACCTGGCTACCAGGCCACCCCAGCTTCTAGAGGCCCAAACTCATGCACCCGAGCCCCTTTGGGCCGGCCTTTTGCTGCTCCTAGAAGCCCAACACGCCCCCTAGGCATCCTTGGAGTCTTGACCAAGTCAAGAAAATTTTTAGGGATTTTTCTACCTAATATTTCCTTATTTTCTAGCTAGGGTTTGAAAGGGAAAAGGATTCTTATGTAAAGACTTATGTACCCTTACTTGGAGCCCAAGGTTAAGGGTCTATTTAAGGGACCCTAGCCTCTTGTATGAGAAGAATTTTTGATGAATGAAAACCTTGAGTTCTTCTATTGAGTGGTGTGATACCCTGCTGTGTGCATAAAGGGGTTTGTGAGAGTTCTTCTTCCCGGTGTTTGCAATCATCTTCCTGCTGCCAACAAACCCTCCAGATCCCTGGATGCCCACTCCAAAAGAAGCCTTCCCTTGCTGTTTTTACTTTGTTTTCTTGTTCCTTTGTGAGCTTTCTAACCCCTGACAGGTCGTTTGCAGGTCCCTGAGTTCCTACGAATCCAACGATTCCAGCCAAGCCTCAATTGGATCATCGAGCAGAAAGCCGGGTATCCGCGGGTCTTTGGCTCGGTTTTCCAGGCCGCATCCATCGAGGAACGAGAGACCCCTTCACTGCGATCTTCACAGACGTTGTCAGGTACACCACTCTACCTCCAGTAGTTTTATTGTAGGAGAACTTGCCCTAACCGAGGCTTCTCAGCCCCGGCGGTCCTTCTTTGCTACTTTTCTAGGTCCTAATCTGCATGCTGATCTTCAAAAATTCATACAAAATTCCCTACAAATAATTTTGATCTGAAATTTGGGAATTAATCACCTAACTCAACATTTAAAACATACAAAAAAAATTGCATGCATATTAGTTCCCCCATCATTTGGTATCAGAGCTTAGATTAGGGCTTGTTTTCTGCAATTTTTCAGTCCGTATATACTATGTTATTTTAATTATTTCTCCCTGTTAAAAACTCCAAAAATCCTGAAATTTATTTTCTTGGATTTATCATAATTCACAGTATTTTTAAAAATTTTTCCAAATTTTATTATGGCCTTTGAATTTTATGCAAGCCGAAATAGGGCCTGTAAATTTTTGGCTCTGTTTTTTTCAGCAAGACAAGTTTGGAAGTTTTAGGGTTTTGTTTAGCATCTTTTGCATATTTTTTAATTTTAGTATATTTCCTGCATATTAGGCCATGATTTGCAAGTTTTCTTCTATTTAAAAAAATACCAAAAAAAAAAAATACATATTCTCCAAAAATACCAAAAAAAAAATATATCTAAACCCTAATTTGCATCCTCATCTGCCTGCCATCATTGCATAATTTACTTTTAAGGGCACTCTTGCTATATCAGATGGGGGGAGGATTTGATCACCTCTCCTTAGCCCAAAACCACATCCCTTGCATTCGGTCCCAAGCCTTAACCTAAAATTAATTAGACTTAATTTGCCATAGTGGGCTAGGGACACCAACTGGTCGGGTCCGGGCTAGTGTTAGATCACTGTGTCAAGTTAACCTGTGTGTGCCTTGTGCTCAAGGTCTAGAACAGTGGTTTAGGGATTCAATCCCGAAGGGCTTGTGTGCTGGTCCGCCTACCTGGCCAATCTCTGATTGGTGTCTAGGATTGGCAATCAGGGACCTAACATTCCCCTTACACCTGCCTGGCTGAGTACAGGGTTACTATAGGCTAGTTTGCCACCCTGATTGAGCATCTAGTTTGGACTCTAGGTCTAGTCAGCTATAGTCGGTCTGATCGAGTCTTGCATGAGCACTAGATTAGGAGTTTCATATCACCCACCTCCTTCACAAATGTCTGAACCCTTGGAAAATTTACAAGCCCAAATAAAAGCCCTAGCTGATCAAATGGCCCATATGACTACCCAGTTAACTCAGTCTGCCACCCAAACCAACAATAGAATTGACCATCTTGCCAATAGGTTTGACCAGTTAGGAGGCCGTGTAGGGACCATAGCAAGAACCCATGGGTCACGATCTGAGCCAGATCCTGAGTCCCCTCAACCTAGGAGAACCCCAAACCCTGATCTATACCATGAGGTCGAACCTAGGAGAGCCCCTTATCCTGACCCGTACTACAATCCTCAACCTAGGAGGACCCCAAACCCTGATCCATACCGAGAGGTTGAACCTAGGAGAGCCCCTCAGCCTGACCCATACTATAATCCTAAACCTAGGAGGACCCCAAACCCTGAACCATATCGTGAGGTTGAACCTAGGAGAGCCACTCAGCCTGACCCATACTATGATACTGAACCTAGATCCTATGACTCTAGATCCCATGATCATAGATCCTATGCACCCACACCCTATGAGCCTAGTAGACCCAACACCCAATATTCTGACCCATATAGGGAGTCCAACCCTAGGAGGACCCAATATTCTGACCCATATAGGGAGTCCAACCCTAGGAGAACCCAGTATTCTGACCCATATAGGGAGTCCAATCCTAGGAGGACCCAATATCCTGACCCATATAGAGAGCCTAACCTTAGGAGGACCCCATACCTTGATCCATCCTTAGAACCTGATCATAGAGCTGACCCAAAATCCTATGACCCCAGATCCTATAATCCCATGACCCATAGATCTGCATCCTTGTCCTATGAGCCTAGAGAATCCATAACCCCTAAGTATCAGCCTAGTACTAGTCATGCTTCCCCTAGTCAACTTGAACCCCATAGGATTAGTATCCCTAAATATGAACCCAATAGTGAGCCACTACCTCTTATACAACCTGAACCTACTAGGAGTAGTACCCATAATCAGAGACCAGAACCTAACCAATTTCCTGCTAGCCGACCTTCTCCAACCATTCCTAAGATTCGCAAGGCTTACATTAACGCAGAAGTGTATGAAGCTGATGTGAGCCTAGTGGATGAGTATGAGGGAGAAGAGGAGACACCTTTAGATGACCTAGAATTAGCTGACCCAGTAGATACCCAGGTAGAAACCAACCCAGAGCTAATTGACCTTGACCACATCCAAACTAAAGCTATAGTGGAAGAACAAATAGAGGAAGAGAACCTAGGTACTGCTGCTAGAGCCTTACCTGAGGAAACCATAGAGGAGAGCCAAATTATAGAGTCCAGTCCTAAAATACAAGAACCAGAAGAATTTATTAAGGACCTTATCTCTTTGAATCAATACCTTCAAAATGAGTCCCCTCATATAGTTCCCATTAAGGACATCTTCCCCGAAATTGGCGACCCATCCTTCCATTATGCAAACCCTGTAGATATAGCTCAACCTCGTAAGGTTAACCTCATTAGTATAGGATTAGTTCCTGACACCCCGTCTTTTATCCTACTTTATCCAACTAACCATGAACCTTTTTCTCTACCTTACCAAACTAATTCTGAACCCACTTCCTATTTTCTGCCCTTTCCTGACACCTCCAGCATTTCTAGGATCATTAGATTGTATTTAGCTGAGATTAGCATACTGCATGCATTCATCACGCATGTTAGGTTTGCATCTTACTTCTGGCATACTCTTTGGAATTTGCTAGGAGTTCACTGTAAATTTTCATGTGCATGTCAAGCTAGGATCAAACCTAGAGAACCTATAATCTATTAGGTTTAGATCCAAAGAGTTCAATAAAATTTCCTTCAATAGGAATGCATAGTCGAGTCTGTTAGGTGTCAGTATGAGTCCTTTGCATCATTTGTTAGAAGTCTGCATGTGCCTAGCATGTTCACCACCCGCACTAATCTTAAAACAACTGGCTAATTCCCGAAGAAGGGTCAAAGAATTTGATGTAGTGGATTCTATCTTAGTTAGGCTTAGGCCTAAAAGAAGCTTCATGCTCGCAGAGCCGGACCTTTTAAAGTGATAGAGAAGGATTGGATCAAATGCCTAGGTGTTAGACTTGCCTTCAGATTTGGGCATTAGTTCTACCTTCAATATTACAGACCTGGTTGAGTATAGGAAACCGGCAGCGATACCTAGTAAGGCCTTTGGACCTATTCCTTTTCATTGTGAGTGACCCTAACCCAGAGTGTCCACTAACAAATTGGCCTGAGAGAGGAGAACGGATCGAGCGTATCCTGGACGATCAAGCCATCACGACCCGGGGCCATGACTATCAATGCTTCCTGATCCGATGGCAAGGCCAGCCAGAGTCGGACGATTCGTAGATTTCTTGAGAGGACTTGCAACGCCTCAACCCAGACCTTCTCAAGAGATATGTGAGCCAGTCTGATCTTCACTCGACAGGGTCGAGTTCCTCCCACCCCGGGAGAATTGGTGCGGACACCAAAGGCACCAGAATAAGGCAGAGGCTTCTCAACCCTCTGTGAATTGATCAATAATTTATGAGTCCATCTATAATAAGGTCTTAGCCCATCTGAGTCCATTTTAGTTATTATTTGAGTATTTTTAGTTGTTATTTCAGTTCTATACTAGTCAGCTCATGTTGAGCTAGTTCAGTCCAATGCTAGTCAGCTCATGTTGAGCTAATTTTATTTTTTTGAGTCCTGTCCAAGCATACTGAAGACTCAAGACTATATCATACAAGTGAAGACCAAGTCCAACTAGATTGAAGACATGGAAGTATAGCATAAGTCCAACCCAGCTTGAAGATTTGAAGACCCCAGGAGGAAAATTCAGAAAACCCTGATTTCTTGCAGATGCCCTCCAGATGCCCAGATTCCCTTCCAGATGCCAACGTATATTCATAGATAATGGCATCCATGATTCCAGAGGTCCATCTGCATCCTAGCCCAAAGAAATCAAGCCCAGGTGCCAAGCCCAAGCCCCTAAGAAGCAAGATACCAGGGAATATTCCTGCTACCTGGCTACCAGGCCACCCCAGCTTCCAGAGGCCCAAACCCATGCACCCGAGCCCCTTTGGGCCGGCCTTTTGCTGCTCCTAGAAGCCCAACATGCCCCCCTAGGCGTCCTTGGAGTCTTGACCAAGTCAAGAAAATTTTTAGGGATTTTTCTACCTAATATTTCTTTATTTTCTAGCTAGGGTTTGAAAGGGAAAATGATTCTTATGTAAAGACTTATGTACCCTTACTTGGAGCCCAAGGTTAAGGGTCTATTTAAAGGACCCTAGCCTCTTGTATGAGAAGAATTTTTGATGAATGAAAACCTTGAGTTCTTCTATTGAGTGGTGTGATACCCTGCTGTGTGCATAAAGGGGTTTGTGAGAGTTCTTCATCCCGGTGTTTGCAATCATCTTCCTGCTGCCAACAAACCCTCCAGATCCCTGGATGCCCACTCCAAAAGAAGCCTTCCCTTGCTGTTTTTACTTTGTTTTCTTGTTCCTTTGTGAGCTTTCTAACCCCTGACAGGTCGTTTGCAGGTCCCTGAGTTCCTACGAATCCAACGATTCCAGCCAAGCCTCAATCGGATCATCGAGCAGAAAGCCGGGTATCCGCGGGTCTTTGGCTCGGTTTTCCAGGCCGCATCCATCGAGGAACGAGAGACCCCTTCGCTGCGATCTTCACAGACGTTGTCAGGTACACCCCTCTACCTCCAGTAGTTTTATTGTAGGAGAACTTGCCCTAACCGAGGCTTCTCAGCCCCGGCGATCCTTCTTTGCTACTTTTCTAGGTCCTAATCTGCATGCTGATCTTCAAAAATTCATACAAAATCCCCTACAAATAATTTTGATCTGAAATTTGGGAATTAATCACCTAACTCAACATTTAAAACATACAAAAAAAATTGCATGCATATTAGTTCCCCATCAAAAAGTGGTGGTTTTTTCTTCGGAGGAGGTAAGGGCTGCTCAAACTGTCCTTAAATTGGTTGTAATCAGTCGGTTTATGGGGAAGGGATTACCTGTGGAGTTTGTCCAGAAGGAGCTTCAGCTCCAGTGGGGTCTGAAAGAACAACTTATGGTTGCCTCCTTATCTGAGGGTGTACTGCTATTCTGATTTCGGTCAGAAGAGGACAGAACTCGGGCCCTGGAAAAAGGACCCTGGTCCTTAGCTAGACAGCTCTTGGCCTTGGAGGCCTGGCAGCCTAATTTCAAACCTAGCCGGGATATCATTACCCAGGCAAGGGTTTGGATTAGGTTACCAGATCTTCTAGTAGAGCTGTGGGACAAGGAAAAAATTCTTAAAGTTTTTGCAGCGGTGGGTAAAGCTTTGTTCCTCGATGATTGGATGGCAAACTCAACCCGTATGGGTTATGCTAGAGTTTGTACCCTTATCGATGTAACAAAGCCCATATGCTTGGGAATAAAAATCCAGGTAAATGATGATTGCTGGTGGCAGGAGTTTATCTACGAAGAATTATCGGAAATATGCTATACTTGTGGGTTTATCCAATCTGATTTCTCTAAGTTGTGTAAATGTTCTGATCTACTACAGCAATTCAGAAATCAACAAGTGTACGACCTTTGGATAAGGGCTACGAGAGTTCTGATGCAATTTCAACAGTCAACCTCCAAGGATAAACCTAACCCTGCTGTTAATACCAGAGATAACAATAGTCAAGGAACCCATATTAACAGATAGGGTAGGAAACAGTCTCCGGTTAAAAATGTCCTTAACCCTTCGGAAGCTATGAAGGGTTATAGATTTATCCTATTGTACCAAGAATCAGAGAAACAGGAGAACACAGATATGCAAGGAATCCTTTTTACAGGTAAAGTGGATTCCTTCGCCAAACTTGCTAACAAAGAGAAGAGAAAGAGGTCCCTAGCTAAGACGGTGACTAAAGAAGGGAGGTCCACGAATGATTCTCCTCCCTTAACCAAGGTTATAATCCGGGAAGAACAGCAGGAGGTTCATGAAGCTAATTCTCAACTGGTCCTGTATAGACCCAAACAAGGAAGGAAGGAGAATCAGGTAAGGAAGATTTGGAGACCAATAGCTGTGACTAAGACTACTTCTGACAGTCAAATCATGGAGAGCGATCAGGATCAGCGGAGAGTCCACAAAAATCCTAAGGTACTACAAACAAAGGACAAAGATAAGCATCACAACTATTTGGCTCAGTTATCCTCTGTTATTGTTAAATCTACTAAAAAGCTTAATTCTCAAATGCCTGTGGACTGTCTTGATTCTTGTTTAGTAAATGTTCCTATTGTTCAATCAATGTCTAGCGTTCATAATGAAATGGAAGAGCCTGGAGGGGTGAATCCACCTAATCTAGCACAATGAAAATGATAGTTTGGAATTGTAGGGGTGTGGCTAAGGCTCCTTTTATGAATTATGTTAAGTATATGTTACGTAATTATAGACCTGATATGTGTTGTTTTCTCGAGACCAAAATGTCGGACCAGGCAACTGACAGGATTAAGCGGATAATGGGACCCAAATGGGGAGTCTACATGATTCTGTCTTTAAAGCTATCTGGGGGCATCATAATCACTTGGAAATTGAGTATTGGTCAAGTGAACTTTATGCATGCAAATAGACAGGGTGCTTTTGGGATTATCATGCCTGATAACGCTCACTCCTGGATGGTTGCTTTCATTTACGCAAGCACGAATGGAATTGATAGAAGACTTCTTTGGCAGCAAATTACCTCTGTTAATTTTATTGACATTCCCTTATTAATTATAGGCAATTTTAACTATATTCTAAACAGGGAAGACAAAAGAGGTGTCGTCCGTTTCGTATGACAAGGGATGTCAAAGAATTCAATCAATGCATTGTTCAGGCTGGACTCATTGACATTGGATATTCCGGCCCTTCCTTCACCTGATGTAACAATAGATTGGGCAATGCTAGGGTGTAGGAGCGGCTGGATAGGGCTTTTGCTTCCCCTACGTGGCTTCAGTCATATCCTGAGTCCAAGCTTCAGCACTTGAGCACTTGACAAGGTTTGCCTCAGATCACTATCCGATTCTTCTATCTATTGATACACATAAATGGAGCTCAAAAGTTTCGTTCAGGTTTGAAAAAATGTGGCTGCATTGCCAAGGGATTCACCACATCATAGCTCATACTTGGAAGTCAGAAGTCAGCGGGAACTCTTCGGTAAGATTATCTAAGCTTTTGTACAAAACTAAGGTAGCTTTGATAAAATGGAAGAAGTGCCTGGGGAATATTTTCTGGCAGGGTAACAAACTCCAACAAAATATTTTCGATATGCAAATTAAGGAAAATCATTCTGATGCTTTCTCTGATGATGATCACAGGCACCTTCTTAATCTTATTAGTCAGTTTAATGAGAACCTTCAGATACAGGAAACGTTTTGACACCAGAGATCTCGAGTGGAGTGGCTAAAGGAGGGGGATCTCAACACCAGGTTTTTCCACCAGTCAACAATAGTGCGTCGAAGACAGAATAATATACATTCCCTCAAGGACCATCATGGGAATATGGTAACAGGGAACGAACGGATTCAGGAGCTGGTCTATGCTCATTTTAAGCAAAGATGGCAGAGGGACGGGCCGGATGATAATGAACCCTTGTTTAATGCAAATAAGAAACTTACTATATCCCAGAATGATTGTCTAATTAAGCCTGTTACCTTGCAAGAAATCGAGGAAGTAATCAAGCAGATGTCGTCGGATAAGGCGCCTGGGCCTGACGGTTTCCTTACATTGTTCTTCCAAAATTTCTGGTACATCATCCACGTGGAGGTCAATCATGCCATTCATCACATTTTCCAGGAAGGTCAGGTACTGGCAACCTGGAAAAAGACATTTATAGCCCTTATACCCAAGAAAAGCAGGCCACAGGATATTACTGACTACCGCCCTATCAGTCTATGTAACACTGTCTATAAGATTGTAGCCAAAATTTTGGCAAATTGTCTGCAATTCATCCTTCCTTCCATTATATCGGAGGAGCAGGGGGTCTTTGTTCTGGGTAGAAGTATCACGGAGAATATTCTTCTGACCCAGGAAATCATGCATTCTCTGCAGAAGGCTCCTAAAAAGAAGGCTTTGATGACTATTAAATTGGACATGGAAAAGGCTTACGACAAAATGCTCTGGTCTTTCCTTATAAAGGTCATGCAGCAACTGGGGTTCCATCCGTAATTTATGCAATTGATCAATCAATGTGTCACGGGGTACGATATGCTATTCTTGTCAACGGAACCCCAACTAATTAGATCAAGCCTGCTAGAGGCCTTCGCCAGGGATGTCCCTTATCCCCTTCTCTATTTATATTATGCTCCAATGTCTTTTCCAATATGATTAACTATGCTGTTAACCATCATTTGCTTAGACCGTTCAAAGTGGGTAACAAAGGGCCGTATCTTTCGCATCTGCTTTTTGCAGATGATATGCTTTTAGTTGTTCGAGCAACTCTTACTGACGCCATTTGCTTGAAAGCTGTCCTTGATGCTTACAACAATATTTCGGGTCAGGCGATCAATGCAGGGAAATCGCATATCTCCTTTAGCCCCTCTATCAGTCAGAATATTAAAAATTGTATCACCTCTATTTTTAACATTAATGAGAAAAAATGAACAATTAAATATCTGGGTGTTCCTGTGTCTGGCCATAAACTATTCCCTTCTAATTTTAATTTTTTGTTGGATGCAGTGAACACCAAGATAGAAGCGTGGAAATGGAAAACCTTGTCCTTTGCTGGTCGTGTGATGCTTGTCACCTCAGAACTAGCTTCCCTGTTTAACTATTCTATGGCGGCTCTTTATATTCCAAATGGAGTTATAAAGAAGCTCGAAAAGACCATCAGGGCTTTTTTGTGGGGTCACTCTAACGATAGCAAAGGGCTCCACTTGGTTTCTTGGGACAAAATATGCAAGCCAAAGGTTGAGGGGGGCCTTGGGATCATCCCTCTCCTCTATAAACAAAAAGCTTCTTTTGCAAAGCTTGCGGCTCAAGTTTGGTTGAAGCCTCATTCTTTATGAGCACAAACTGTCAAAGTCAAGTATCGTCTATCCCCTTATTGGGTCAACTATAAAAAACCCCACAATTCTACTCATACGTGGGGCCGCATTGCTGACTTCGAGAAAATTATGGGTCCCAGGATTATTTGTTCTATTGGTTCCGGAGAAACAATTAATATGTATAATGATCCTTGGATATCTCGCATTCCGATTTCTTCCTGGCCCATGACTATAAATATGGAGATGGAGATCCAGGATTGGAATGTCAGTCGGCTAATTAATCCAGGCAGGGAATGGGACATGTCTACTCTAAACAGACTTTTCTCCGATGATCTTATTCAGACCATCCTTCCTATTCTTATTCCTAAAGGTAAATGGCCGGATAAACTTATTTGGGAGCCTACATCCAAAAGTACGGTTAACCAGAAAGATATGCGCCCTTTTGTGACTCAATCAAGACAGGTAACGCCTTTTTATTACCATTGGATTTGGAAGCTTCATACTCCTCAGCGGGTCAAAATCTACTGGTGGAAATTGGTAAAATACAAGTTGGAATCTAAATGGTTTCTTTGTAACAGAGGTATTTTACCAACTGACAATATTTATTACGATATTTGCCCTGTTCTGGAGGAGGATATTGATCATATTTTTATTCACTACCCATTTATGAAGGATTGTTGGCGCCTTTTCAAACATACTTTTCACACTTATTTTCAATTTAATTCTATTTTCGATCTTCTAACAATGATGTTGACTTTTCAACTCAATCAACTTACCAAATCCATCATTGCTTATTTCCTTTGGCAGGTTTGGAAGGTGCGTAATGAGAGGTTATTTTAGAGCAAATTCATCACCCACACTCAACTAGTGAGGATGGTTCTTACATTTGCAATATCCAGAGATTCTTCAATGGAAATGCGAGTTGACAGGCCCCCGAGGTACTGGGAAGGACCACATCCCCACCGCTCCATAGGTAGGGGTCCCAATCTGGTTAGTTGGCTTCCCCCCCTCTGGAGCCATCAAAATTAACTTTGATGCTTCGGTAAGGCCGGAGGCTACTATGGTAGCCTATATTATTAGAGATTCTGCTGGCAATATGTTAAAGGCGGCCGGGAAGAAAATTCCCACTACTTCCATCCTTAATGCCGAGCTGTGTGCGGCCTGGTACGAGATTCAGAACTTTTTCGAGGAAACTTACCATCACCTGATTCTGGAAGGTGATAGTGAGTTGGTTATCAAGCTTATCAATAAGTTCTATCATAATCATTACAAGCTCAATTCAATTTTGTTGGATATTCTTCATTGGAAGAATCTAAATCCCAAATTCTCGGCGAGGTATATTCCGTGCCAAGCAAATCAGACGGCTTATTATCTTGCCAAGTATGCTACTCAGGGAAATTTTATCTACTACCAAGGTAATCATATCCCCGAGGCCATCTTAACTGTGATTCGGAGGGACAAGTTTGGTGGTCAACATTTTATAAATGGAGGATAACATCTGCCACCGAGTTCATAGTAATGTCTCTTCTATGCTGTCGCTTAAGGCCAATGCTGGTCAAGTTTCTACGACTTACTACCCCAAGACTATCAGGATCATTTATCCAAATCTATCTCAGCTGCTGAATTTCTTGAATTATATCATCTCACATCAGTGTCTTGTACATGTTTCAACCCTTCTTAATCATTGGGCTATTATAATTTCTATACATCCAGTGAGCTGCTCCAATTATACTTACAGGGTGCCAAGGGTCCTTAATGATGTGCTTAAAAGACAAGAGACTGGTTTTATTACTACAAAAGGACTGGGAACATCTATGAGGAGTACACAAATTCTTTGCACTTACAGCTATAGAAAAGAAGGAATTTTCATACACATGGGAAAAAGGAAAAAATTTAAAAAAGGAAAAATCAAAGAAAGAAGGAAAAAATTGGATAGAGGGGTTTCTAACAATCTTTTGTTCTTGCAGGTGGTTATTGACTATGCCATTACGAAGTTTGGCTCAATAACATTGAATTTGGGTCAACAATTACTAAATACAGACTTCATCCATCCAACAGCAGGCATGACTTACATTCCTTATAGTTACCTGTGGTTGTGCCCGTTGTGCTTCCACCTTCAGTTCCACAAAGCTCCAAACTTTATGATACGGATTTGGGTGCATATGCTCATTTTCACACTTCCTAATTTCTATTGGGGTTGTTATGGTACACTGAGGGCATATCATACTGTTATTCCCTTTAACACCCTTCATGCTATTCGGCTGCTTCTACTTAATGCTTTTGGTATTCCTCTCAATACTCCACGCTTTCTTTCAATGCTGGGATACAAGGAATGTTTCATTCATGCTGGGTTTCAACAGACGATTTATTGTTCTTGGGATATTCTGAATGTCTTCTTGCATTATCTACCTCTAAAGTTTTTTGGCTGGACAGTTGCGCCAGCAAAGTTATTCAGTTTACATATCACTGGACAAGTTACCTCCTTTGAATCTATGCAATTTATACCTGGAGGTTTCTTCTCCATGGAAGGTCACATTTACAGGGTTCTAGCATCATTATGTGTTTTGCTTCATCTGGTCAGCTATCCCTCATTGATATACATCCTTTATGCTGTGCATCATATTAAGCTAAGGTTCATTCTTATAATTTTCCAAGAGACAGGAAGGTTCATTCTTATACCACCATTTACTGTTGCCATTCAAGGGAAACTGATGCTCAAGTTCATTCTTATAATTTTCCAGAGTCACAAATCAGGTTACTTATTTGTAGAAGACTCAAATCAAATATGTCATTATTTCTCAGTTATAATGATTACAAAAGACGGGAAGGATTGCCGAAGATGTACTGCTATAAGGATATTGCAACAGGCCTAAGGGATGCTATCTTGGGCATCAATGTTGTCTTCTCGTTTGACTTTGATAATGATGTCCTAGGAGTATCTGATCCGGTTATGTTTATGCTTTATTCACTGCTCTATTGGGGTGGAAATGGTTATATTCCTATTGCTGCCTTTCATTCTGACCCCTATTCTCATTTGCATATGGTTACTACTATGATATCAGTCATTGCCTACAAATGGACTCAGCTCTTAGAGACAGACAGATTTAAGGGATATTATTTGACACAACATATGATAATCAACATTCATGCTATTTTAAAGAAATATGATGTTCTTTTGTTTCAACCTACTGGTTTCTACATTCCTGTTAATATGCTACATTTTCTCATATATTATCAGAACACTATTTATCATCAACAATGGAACATAGGAAATGTTTCACTTCATCATCTGGTTTTAATTTTTTATGACTGGAGATCTGTGCCGGCATGCTTACTACTTCATCAAATCAATGGAGAAGGCTGTCTGGGTAATCTGGAAATTAGCTCTCAATCACACCATGGGATTTGGGGCTGTTGGATCTCACTCACTTCAAATACTGCTAACCCTCTAACATCTATTCAAACTATATGTGGATGCTGCTTTTTGATGGACTGCTGCAACGGCTGGGCTTTTGAATCATCACAGTTTCTACATCAACAAGGTTGCTACTTTTTTATATGTCCATTACAAATTTGTGTTCCAAGGTGTCAACCGCTATTGTTTTATATCCAGCTAAAGTTTGGTCTTCTTTACTTTTTTGTATTCAGGTTGCCTTGTAAATACCTTTCCTGTTGTTTATGGTTCTGTTTTAACATTTATAAACTCTATCAGTTTTAATGCAATACTATGCCCTGTCAGGGGTCCTTCCTTATCAAAAAAAAAAAAAACATAGCTTATGTTAGTCTATATAAAAATTAGATGCAAGGGGTATATATCCACTATAATGTTTGGCATTTCCTGAGCATGGATTATCTTTGCCATCTGGAAGGATATGGTATTGAGCTCTTGCACTTACAACTAAGATGTCCTATTGGAGTTGTAACCCTATTCTACAATAAATTATTATCAGAGATTCCCTTAATCCTTTGTAGAGCAGTAATTATCTTGGTGGGTTAGTAGATTTTGAATGTTCACTATACAACTTTCATATTTAAAGATAAAGGGGCCAATTAGAAACCTCTGAATAAGCTAATATCTCTCAATTCAATTTTCATTAAATGGTTGGTTTTAGATGGAAGATTGCTTAAGTGATAAAAGAGTCTCTAAAACTTTCAGTAGGAATATAACCTGTGATTAACTACTTAATTGCTCAAACCCATTTATATGGCACCAACTGAATTGTGCTTTAACTTCTGAAAATTGCAACAAAGTTTCTCATTCATGGTGACGAGAAGGAAGATGACACAAAGTATTGCCTGAACCTACCGGGATACATAATGAGGCCCTTGAAGGTTAGCGATGCATCTTTCGGGTGAAAGAAGGATTTTCAATTTCTTTCATGTAAATCCATCATTGGATCATTTACTAATGACTTTGACATATACGTAGATGGATGAAAAGTAGAGTTTGGAGCATTTTGAGATTTGGGTGATGGGTAATTCACAAGAAGGAAGATAAACCCTTCTTTCATGCAAAAGGTACACCCCTTGCCTGGTTTTTGAAAGCAAAACTCATATTTCTTTTGAATTATCAATTATTTTATTTTCTAATTTCTATGATTGAATTTATTCTAAACTAGTTTAATAAATTTAATTTATCAAAAAAAAAAAGCAAAACTCAAACAGTCTGACATTCCTTTCCTTGGAACAAATAAAAAAAAAAAAAATTGATACAAATGAGCGCTCATACAAAACACGTACGAGAGCCACCGAAGGTTAAAAGAAAGAAAATCCTAAAGAAAAGGAGGAATATAGTCACCTTGATGCTAGGACTAATCTCTAGAGTGCTCAACAATGAAGAAGACAGTCCAATTCATGACACAGTTTGTCTCCCTATAGACATGTCGAATGATCGCTGTAATCGGCGGTCTAAGAGAGTGCTAAATGTCACGACGGAGAGAGTGGACGTGACGTTGCTCCGACTTGCCCTGAATCTAAATATTTTTTATTCTCAAACATTTTTGTGCAAATAATAAGAGTGTCAAATAAAAAGGTTTGACTTTTCAAGTCATAAATATTTTTGTGCAACCATGTTATGTGCTAGAAAATTGAATAAGAAAAGGGACTCCATGAAAAAATATGAATAGTAGTTGTCGCATAAACATGAACTTTGCTTGTGAAAATGATAAATATTCATTCTTCAAAACTCATATCATAGTTGAACTTGTTTGGTTCACGGAAAGTAAAGAAAGAAAAAGGCACTTCCTGTAAAGTAAAGAGAAATTTTTTTGTTTGGTTGGAGTTCTAAGAAGAGAGAATAATTTTTTTTTTTTTTTAAGATACTTTCCACTTTTCATGAAAAGTAAAAAATATATAAGGAAGATGTATTTTAGGAATTTCTATAGGATGGGAAGTAAAACTTTTTTTTTCCAAAAATATCATTTTAATCTTTTTAAGATCTATAGCTAAAATTTTATATTATTAAGATGAAATACTGAATAACGATATTATACCGATATTTATATTAATATAATATAATATTAATATATTAATATAATACATTATTATAATTTAATATTATATTATATTTATATTTATATAAAAATAATATTATTATTTATACAAATTTTGGTAATAAAAATGTATGATCTTATATTTACTGTGAATATAATAGATACTTTATACAGTTTTTCAAAAAAAGTAGATACTCAACCAAATATAAATTATCATAAAATAAGTAACTTTTCCATGATCAACCACCTGCAAAAATCTTATTTCTAGAAAGTAAGTTTCTAAAAAAAAAAAAAAAAAATTCTTATGAACCAAATGAATCAAAAAATTAACTTAATAAGGCCCAATAGGTGAAGCGAAAAATTAACAATCAAATACACTAACGACGGAAGCCGTTTGAGGTCATTGGCAAAAGCTTTTACTAAATAGCAAAATGGAGGTTATTAATTTTCATCTTTAGACATCTTTAGACAACCCTCAGGTAGACCACTGTAGGAGCTACCATAACAGAGATTTTTCATCTGCGCTATGATTACTGAAGACATCTTTAGACAACCCTCAGGTAGACCACGGTAGAAGCTACCATAACAGAGATTAAAAATCATGGCAACAACACTCTCTTAACAATGATTCCATTTTAGAAGGCCCGAAGAAGATGCCCTTGCTAGAATGTGGTATCAAATTGAAGCTCAAAATTAGGGTTGGAACTGGGCTGGCCCAAAGCCTATTGCCTGGAACTGGGCTGGGCCAGCTCAATAAACTTCGGGCCAGCTCAAAATCAGTTCGGATTTCGGACCAAATTTTAAGCATATCGAGCTAGACTTCGGACTATAAAATATAGTCCATTTAATTTTTGGATCAAATGGATGCCCGGATTCGATCTAAAAATTTTTAAAATATGATCCGAAACCTGATCCAATTTTGGACTAGGCCGGCCCAGTTCCAGCCCTACTCAAAGTTGATCAAAGATGATACCTTATAAATTTGCACCAAGTATAGGCTAAAATTCATCGTAGATAATGTTACTACAGCCAGAACCAGCAACCAGTAACACCTACTGTTAAGGGGCCGATGAGATTACACAGTCCCTCTATCACAGGAGTACTGCTGAAGAAAAAGACTCATCTGGACTATAGTTGCTAAACACTGGGATCTTGTAGCCTTTGGAACCACCAAAATGACAAACCATTACAAACACATTTGATGAATGATTGGGACCGTGACAAAAGTCAGCAATTGCTACTCACCATATTTCCAAGTTCAGGCTTTCTCAAGAAAGCCCTTCTACGGAAGTTACTGACTCTTCTGGTTGATTTGGAATTTTTATAATGAATGGAAATCTCTGCTTCGGTTAGGCCAAAAATATGGACCCCGCATCCTCCGTAGCGGATATTTCGCACTGTAGAGAGCGGTCTTTCCCATCTCAGAAATGGAGGGCTTTTGCACGGTCCCTCTATCCAATATGTTCCACGACTATCTAGCGCATTTGGGACTGTGGCAGTTGCTCTGCTCCCCTTCTAATCAAAAAAAAAAAAAAAAAAAAAAAAAATCTTACGAATTTGGTATCCCAGTGCAGCTCTCTATTTCTAAGATGAGTGAGAGCCCCCCACTTCCGAGATAGGCCATGCGGCAGCGATCCAAGCATGCATTGCCATCTGTGGTTTAAATTATCCGATTTATCCCCAAAAAAAAAAAAAACCTGACTTGAAAGTATTGACATTTATTTTGATGTCTTTTAACATGAGTCTCCATAGAGGCTGGTAGATCATGGATTTTATGGTCAGCAATCAATCTTCCCTTTTTCTAGAAAAAAAATTAAGACAGCCAACAAAAAAATATTAAGACAGAAGGCAAACCCCTCGGAATTCATTAAAATGATGATCTCGGACAACAATCTAGTTCTTTGATTGCTTGGATGTTTTGTTATGATCTAAGGATAATGTTTGTTGGGGGGGGGGGGGGGGGGGGGGGGAGTAGCCCAACAGAGAGATCATACAGCCATGACAGTTGTTTGAGATCGCAACTCGGGCTGAGAATCTGATGAACACTTGAAATGGTAACATACGAGTATTAATTGTTGATCTTATGGTGATTACTAAAGAGTGGTTTTTTTTTTTTTTTTTGAAGTAAAGCTAAAACAATGGTTTGAGGAGTTAGCCAAGGCCCTTCCTGGAAAATAAGTCTGGCCGAACAAGATAGATGCATTGGTAGCTATCCCCAGTCAGGCTGATATAATTAAAAACACTTTGAACCACCCATAGATCAATGACAGTCAGATTAATGCCCAATCAATGACAAAGGATTGGTATCAGAACCTGCCAAGTCCAAGGTGCAGAACCGTGACAAGAGACAGGAAGGGAGAACCCCTAGACACTGCTACTAACGAGGCAGACGAAATGCATTCCTTTCTTAATGGCTTGATCCCAGAACAACGGGACATTAGAAACAAAAAAATGGCAATGGATGATAATCCAGCAACAACAGGAAATTTTCAGGCAAACCATCTTAAAAAAAAATGAGTGCAAATGAAATAAACATATCAGAGAAAACCATCATCAATAAGCAACGCAAGATTTGCAGCCACTGACGTCCACCATCAGGGTTAGTGTCTTGTCAACCTTAATCCGCATGCTTTGAAAGATACAATCACCATACATCGGACCCAAATCACTGATCGCATCGTGCATAAGAACCTCGCCAACCTGTATAATTCTAAAACCATTGCCACAGAGAGAGAACAACCAGCAGCATGTCCATGGGACTTGTGAGACTTCATCTACAGCGCCCTCAAATAGCCTGGAAAAGGTACGAAGAACCTGGACCCCAGCACTCAATTAAAAATCCCATTCCACGTTACAGACCAACGAAATAAGACAGTATTATTCTCCATGCAGTTTAAGGTAGAAGGGAAGGCACACAGTGAATCGACACTCGACAAGCATTGCATTTCATCCACATACAAAAGTTGCTGAAGGAAATTTTAAGTAATTATTCTAACAGCGAATTCTGCATTGCCCTTTCCTCCGTTTTAGCTACGCTTTGGTTTCTATCTTCATGCTTTCCATAGCCAAGTCGTCTTTCACATGTTTTCATATTTCAGCAAAATTACCGACGAAAACCTCAGGAGATGACAATAACACTTTCCTACATGATCTGATAGCATCTGCAGATACAGTGGCTATGATAAGAGAGTATGATAGTCGCATATATAGTCAATTGCATCATAGGTTTGTCAAGAACCAAGTGTAACAAGACCACCATAGCAAGTAATTCTTTCTAAATATGCATAATAAGCTATTTCTAACCACCCAAATATAATCACATACCACCAAGTTGCTCAGAGAAAGGCAAGCTGAAGTCTCCGTAGTGTCTACCATGCATAGGAACAATGTATGGAAATACAATAACCCGTTCGGGTTTACAGCACCAATGTGCAGGCATCCAAAAGTGAGCAGTAGTCTTTGACCAATTGACATGACCAACATAAAGGATAACAAAGACTACAGCTAAATAGGTTAGACCCATATATCTATAAAAAGGTTGAACTAAAATGGGGTACCAGCAGCAGGTCCGTTCAGCATCTTGTTGACTTTCTTGAGGAGGCCCTGCATCTCACCAACTAAGTTCTCTCTTGCCTCTGGCTTCAACCCATCAGAACATCCTGTTTCTTTCACCGAGGTAGAAGAGCCAGCCAAAGAAGAAATCATCCTCTCAAGGCTCTTCCTTATGTAAGGAAGTGGAGGCTTTGGAACAGGAATAGGTGATGATGGTGGAGAGCTTATCGCAGGTAGATAGCTGAGGCGGTAAGTAGCACATGGGGGCCCAAAAACTCCAGTCTTGTCTAAACTATTAAAGGCATTTTCTGCATCCGTGCTTTTCACAAACACAACCCGAGCACCGCCAGTCTCTTGTAGCAACTCTGTCTCAGACTCGATCAAGACCCCATACTTGCTAAAAGCGGAGACAAGGTCATCCCTGGATGGCAGCTTGGTGCCCGGAGCAAAATTCATATGAAGAGCTGCTGGATTGCCATAGCTATTTCCACCCTTCTTCCTTCTCTTCTGGCCAGATTTACCTTCATTAGGACCATTAGCAATATCACGATCCAAATCAATATCACGCAAAGTCTTAGGTGCATTTTTGCCTTTTCTCCTTCTCTGCCCATACTTGCCTTCTTGAGAGCGACCACCAAGCTCATGACCCAATTCCACTGGAGATTTTCCATTACCAACTCCCTTGCTCCTACCCATCTTCTGCCCCAATCTAGCTGCTTCTGAAGGACCGAGCGGCTCCCGAGACAAATTCACCATGCTCTCACCAGTAGCACCATCCTTGCCTTTCCTGCTTTTCCGTGCCAGTTTACTTTCCACTGGAACATCTACAATCTGGGGTTCTGAATTAACCAGAGATTCAACAGTGGCATCATCCTTCCCCACCCTTCTCTTTCTTCCCACCTTACCTTGTTTGGAGTGATTGGCAGAATCAGGACCCAAGACTATTGGAGTTTCTCCACTAGTCCCATCTTTCTTATGCTTCCTATTCCCCTCAGATTTCCCAACTTCAGGCGTATCCACTATATATTTACTTGGAGTTTTTCCATTTATGCCACAAGATTCACTCAGGTGCTTTTGGTAAGATACCGAGTCAGAGCCACTAGAGTACATGGAGCTTCTATATATTGCAAAGAAGCCCTTGATTGTCTTCGCTAAGCGATTCCATTTCAGGCGAAGTGGATTGACTGCTGTGCAGAGGAACTCCACAAGAATCTCATGCACCGAAGTGCTATCAACCTGGAATGGAGGACTCATCTTATCCTCTTCTTTCTGAACTGTGTCATAGTTGCATTTCAAAATCATCTGGGACTTGGGTGACAAAGGCCCAGAGGAATCGATACTTTTCCTCGGTGTCTTCAGCTCTGCACTCCTCGGTAAGGCCACATACTTTGTATGCCCGCTCAAATAAGTGTAGGGAGGTGACAAATACTTGCTCTTCTTCCGTTCCCGTTTACCCGAGCCACCCTCTTCTTCAGCCTTGACACCAATATTCTCCACATCTGAACCTTTCTCATTCTCAGTTTTCTTCTTGCGCTTCCCCGAGTCCACTTTCTCCTTCACCTTCTCCTCCACGTTCTCGTCCTCACCATCACTGACCTCAACAGCATCCAAATCCATCTCGGCGATGAGTTTCGCCATGCTTCTCTTCTTCCTGTTCCTGAACAACTTCTCCGCCGATATCTTTGGCCCTTGCACAACACTGCTCCCAGTGATCCAATACTCCTCCTCCTCCTTGCTGTCAGCCAAGTCCCCTGGTGGGACATCAAGATCAATCTTGTCCACCAGGTCCATTATCCCCCGGCGACGGTGGTACCCGGCCGAACCATTGTTCCACCCCTTCCCAAAGGCCAGAACCCAACTCTTTAGCATCGCGCCTTCCAGCAGATCAACCACCGAAACATCACATGCCACATCACAGAGATGCTCAAGGAACTCCAAAGGCGCGAAATTTGCTGCCGGAGCCTTCCCGACCTGGCCTCTGGCACTTGCTGGCCGGACCTCCGGGGGCACGCAGTTGCAAGTGAGCTCGAGCTCGAGGCACCGCCCAATCTCCCCCAGGACGTCCTCCACGGCGCTGACAAAGCTCCTGGAGCTGCTCTGCTTCACCATCTGGTGGAAGTCCAGCTCGAACGGCCGCAGCTGTGCCGGGTGGCACCAGGCAAAGGTGTCGTCCCCGAAGTAGGCCACGAGCACTGACCGGTCCCTCCGGTGGGCCCTCTTGGCGTGATCCGACGCTCGAGAGGGGTCGTACACCTGGCCTGGCCACCATGGATGGCTCTTGATCTTCCCCCACACGAAATCACCGACGGCGAAGGAGTGCCGCTCCTCCCTCTCGCCAGCATCCGGGGGCAACCCCGAACCTGGGGTTTTAGCTTCGGCCCCCCTCTCCGGAGCTAGGGGTTCTTCTTCTGGCTGAAACCCTAGTCCCGAAACCCTAGGTCCCGCGAGGGCTCCTAGGGTTTTGGTCTCGGAGGGCTTCTTGGAGGAGTCGTCGGGTAGGGTTTCAGTAGCTTCCAGGGTTTCCATTTTGGGATTTTCCTTTGTAATTTTATGATGGACAAGGACTGAACAAATGAAAGGGCAAAAATAAATAAATAAATAAATAAAGGAGAGAAAGATGGACTGTACCGGAGAGAAGAGATAGAGCTCAGTGGAGGACTTGGAGTGAAAGAAGAATCGGGGACGGCAGGTAAATGTAAAACGAAGAACTGAAGGAGTGGGCGAAGGGAAAAGAATACCTGGAGACGAGGTCTTATTTGGAATATTGCTTAGAAGCAGCGGAGCGAGCGACCGAGCGACCGAGCGAGAGGGAGCGACGAAGGAAAGGAAGGGAAAAAAAATCAGTGGAGAGGGGGCAGGACATGGGTTGTATCCTTAGCGGGAAACAAGGATTCACCTCCCTTCGCCCGAAGTCACCGTTGGATCTCACAATAACCACTTCGTGATCTGTTCACCACAGGAATGAACAGCTCAGATTGCATTCCGATCTGTGCATGTTAGATCCAACGGTCGATGCCTTGAAAGAAGATCGATCGTTCCTTCACGAGAAAGATACAACAAGAACCCGAGAGGGCAAAGGGTCGGACGACCTGTGCGGCGGACGGACGGCTATGAAGCCGTTGCCTCCACGTTGGCACCAAAAAATTAACCTGGGTTTATGAATATGGGATCGAACAGCATTCAGCGTATTGAACTAGTCATCTTCTACCACGTTCAAAGATGATCGGCTGGCCGCCTGGCCCCGGGAATATCTTTCTGCATTTGCACTACAGTGCTGTTCAGCACCCCACAGTTGATTCACACCCTTTCGTACGGAAATAATAATAGTGACCTTGAACAAATCCCACTAAATAAGCCGCATATAACTACAATTATGGATGGAGCCCTCCCGTGTCTTAGGTTCTGCAAAATTACGGTCGCTTTAAAGTGTCCACATGGCACGATGGGATTGGCTTGGTCACGAGGAGGTCGTCAAATCATAGTTTGCCTCGACGGAACAAGGGATTGGTGTGACTGGTCAACGAAACAATAACATCCTCATGCTGTGCTGATGTCGGAGAACTTAAGCGATGTCACGAGCGATTGCTAATCATGACACTGCAACATGTTTGCGTGAGAATTTGACCCGATAATTTTTGATGATATTTTTTTATGAACGAATGTACGCATGCTTCTGTGATGGTCTAGCTATAGGTATGATTTTGGAACCTGCCATTGATGATCAGAAATACAAATTACGCCTAATCAAACAAGAAAGATTCTGGTCATTAATTCTCTCGGCTTCAGTGTAACTAGAAGAATGTTGGCTTGACCACTAATGTCTTCCTCCCACTATAAGCGCATACCAAATTCCACATTGCTCTTGTGCTCCCATTAGCATTTTTTTTTTTTTTTTCCGGGTAGGAACCCAGTAGTTACATGTTTAATGGGCGAAAACTAAGTCGCTTCCACTAGTAAGATTACGATTCTGTATTGAACGAAGGAGCGCACGGCAAATCTTCAAGAGCTGAGACAGCGCACTTCGCCTCTTAAATTTTGGGAAAGCAGAAAAGGCTGCATCCAAAAAAAAAAAAACAGAGAAGGGAAGTTTGTGCATGAATTTTCTCCGTATAATTTCAAAACAAATTTGTTGTACATAAAAAGATCCATGGTTGATTGCGGACCTGAATATGTTGTCCCTTGTAAACTGTGGATGCTAGTACGTTAGCTTTAAACGTATATACAGTGATGTATCACTCCCACATGTTACGGACTTACAGTCAATCGAACAAATACTGTTTTGTAAACTTCATTCAGTTGGATTGATATAGTTTGAGCTTGTGCTTTTTGTCCATGAACAATCCCAAATAATGCCATATCCGAATATTAATTTTATTTTTGAAGTATTAATATAGCAATGATTAGATTGATCTAATACTTATTGTCCTGATAGTGAACTGTCATAACTTTTTATCCAATTAAGCATTTGCTCCGAACAACATTCTACTTTGCACAACATACCCAATTTGGATGACTTCTTTTTGGTGGAAAAGCTCCTATTCAAACCAGTTTGCAAGGGAAGAGACAAGAGGCACGATCTTTTGGATGGGCATCCAAACCAACAGGCCTCTCGCGCGCCCGTCTCTTCTCCGATCCCCATTAAGAAAACAAAAGGGGCCAATGTTGCTCCAGGAAAAGATTCCCACACTTTAGGACATGTCCTTTGCATGGAAATAACGAGTCCATAAAGTCAATATTTGTCTTGTTTTTCATTTAAATAAAAATATTGTCCTTGCATAAAACATGAAATCAGAGATATGTTATCAATGGAATTCACAAGAGTTGTCAAATTACTGTGGTCAATAAATATGATCATTTGTGCAAGTGCTACATTAATGTGGGATGGGGTGTATGATATGGACTTGGTTTTCCATTCATTTCCTGGATAGTCTAGATGTGAATTGTGATGGCAGACAGAGGCAATTGATTATAATTTGCATCAATTTGATGAAAACACTCATCCTATCTTTAAGCATATTTAAATATATTGGTAATGCTAGACTGCACTTATTAACATTTATCATAATATCATGCTTATCAAAGAGAACTAACAACAGAACTACATGGTGGAAAAAAAAAAAGAGAGAGACAGCAAAGTTTGGATTTTTTTATTTTATTTTATTTGAAGGTAGGGGAGGGGGGTCCAAACATGACATTATATATAAATGTGAAATGAATGTCTTGAGTACCTTACTATTAAAATCTCTTAGCATAATCTATAATATATTGGTTAAAAAAAAAGTGATGGTTCCCGAAATTTTATTTCCATATCACACGGAAAATCATGGATGCTCCGTTTTACAAATCTTCCCTTTTTATTGACTTTTAGCATCGAGAATCCTTCCACCATAGATAGGTCGGCATTCTTTCCATTTTTTAATATCTATAAAATTTTTCACTTTGGACGCAGTCCATGTCACGCCCCGAATTCAAAAGCTCCTGATCAAGCCTAATCTCCTTTGGATCCATCTCATTCGTCCGATCATGCGATCGAACGGTCCACATTGCTCAGAAACGCCGTGGACTGCTGTGAGCTACGAGAAACGGGTTGGGAAACATCCGGGAAATGCTCGGGAAACACCCAAGCAAAAGCCGCCTCTAGCTGGGCCGAGCCCACGCGCCCGCGCGCTCCCATGCATAGGCTTGGGCCACGCCTCGCATGCCCAGGCATCGGGTTGGGCCGCGCCTCACGCACCCGCTCGCACCTCGTGCGCCTACTCGCACTCGCCTGCGCCCGTGCCTGGGCCGTGAGCGCGGGTCTAGGCCGGGTCCAGTCTGGTGGGCCAGCCTAGGTGCTTCACTTTTTTTTTCCTGGGTTATTACATTCTTTCCCAGTTAAAATAATTTTGTTCTCGAAATTAGCTTGATTGAGATTTTAAACCATAAAAGTAACCAACTTTCATATCATTCCCAAACTCCTAATTAATCTGCCTCTCAGGGTACTCGTTTCTTGAATCTGAATAGTAACGATCTCAGATAACATCTAAAACTTGATCATTTCCTTTCACAGTACATAACGAATTTTCTTGAGCTCCTTCAAAAGAATACTAATCTTTCGATGTCAATACAATTAATTATCCTCAATTAATTCCACAGAAAATGCATGATGGCCCAAACCTTGGATACACATAATTTAACATCATGCTCAAGCTTTAGCATGATCCCTTTTTTAGAACGTTTCTTCAAAATCCATAACAAAATCATATCACATCTCAATTCTTACTCTTTATGATTTTACGGTACATATAGAATTCTCTTAATTTTTTTCAAATGAATATTAACACCTCAACCTCGAGTTTAGTGCACAATTCTTTGCCCTGAGATTTATTTTTCTTAATTAACTTTACATAAAAATCATAATCAGTCCAATCTATTAACCAAAAATTTTGAAGAAGGCTTGAGCATTAGATGCTTGCCATGGTCTATAGCATTCTCTCTTCTTTGACCTTCTTCATGGTTATACAATTAATCTTTTATCTTATGAAAACCTCGAGTATTTCTTAAATAAAGAAAATCATAAAGTCATAACTAAAGCAGCTTGGTGCCATAAATATTTCCAATCCTAACTGGATAAAGATCAACATTTCCTTATTCCAGATTTAGAGATATTCAAGATTTTTACTAAAGTTCTCTGCATTAAGGAAACCTATTGATGAAAATTGCATGGCAACATCAATAGATTAGCCCAAGGATCAGTAACATCATCTTTTCATCTTGTTATTGAAATTCAGATCAGTACTCCCATCATAACACTTCTAAAGTTAAGAGTTGACCTTCCTAATTGATTTTAGGATAACTCAATCCACTATGCTTTCACTGTGTACTCTGATAAAATTTACTGAATCATCTAGGTTCATTAAATGAATCCATCCAAAAATTATCTTATTTCGGTAAGGATATCTCAAGTTATTGAAGTAAAGCTACTGAGTTCCTTTATCTCAATTCACACCTCAGGTATATCATATCAAGGTTTATCCTGACCAAGTTTCCATATTGAAAGTCTTTCATAAATTGCACCATCCTTTTAAAACACCATAACTCTAGTACAAGTCTAGATTAATCATACTTGATAATTCAATTAGACAACTATATCAACTCTTCTCTTGGAAAGTTATTATTAACTCTAACAAGTACATGACTTCTAATCAATGCTCTTATAAATAGAATCAGTTATATTATCGTTCATAGAACTATCTTACCATATTCTTAGCATCAATCAACAAACTACCTGAAATATTATCTCTCATAGACTGAATCTATATAAGTAGTCCAATACCAATTTCTTCGCTCAATACAACATCAGTAGTAGGGTAACTAAAATCTTCTCATAGATCTTAAATTTGACTTAAGTTGGACACACCCAATAATCACCAACAATTATAAGGATGATCAAGTAGTTCAATCCAAGACTACTAACTTAACCCATCAAAGATACTACCAAGATGTGAATGGTATGTGCACATAATATAATTTAATCCACTAGTAGTATATTAGCGATCTACGCATCATCTCCAATATACTTTTCCTTTATATTTTCAACAATAATCCCCAATACTTATAGGATAGATCCAGTAATCCAATCCAAAATTTGCTAATATAAGCTATCAAGATTCTATCAAAATATGAATGCCATGTCAACGTAATAAAATCTAATTCACCAATAAAGAGCTGCAAAGCTATACATCATTCAAACATATTTTTCTTTATATATTTTTCAATGATAATCCCCGTACGGGTTCATCGAAAAACATCTCTTCTAATATCCTTAACTCTTGCATAAACTATATCCTAAACATCTTTTTGCAACAGTCCCAAAATTTATAATCCGATAATTAACAACAAGGCCAGCATGTTATTGTGATCCGCATCTATATCAGATTTAAAATTCCAAAATCAATTAATTGATAATCGAACCTACTTATTCAGCATGATCCGTTAACATACTATATTTTCAGGCCAGTACTCTTGATGCTCGGGTCTACCCACTCATCAAAGGCAAAGACACATCTTATCCAAACTCTCCAATATCCATCATATGCTTACTTATCATGATTAAAAAGTATAATCATCTAGCGCTTTACATTTATCCTAAATCAATCCCATTATTTATATTACAAATAAAAATCAGGTTCCTCTTTGGTACTAATCATATGCAAGATCATAAGCATAATACTAAAAATGAGAAATCCAACCTTCGAATCTCTTTTCTTCCCAATTTTATATCTCGACTGATCATGACACTAAATTTAAATACCTCTTAAATCACAGTCCATATTAATCATAACCATAATTTCAATATTCAAATCATATCCTAATCATTTATGTAATAGTCCCAAGTAATCATAACCTAAGTTATGATATCATTTTGTCATGTCCTAAAAACCACCATGTGATTCCAATTCACTCATGTCCCGGTCTCGAACAATCATGATCTGAATTCGATGTCACTCATATCTATCATAATCACTTATACCACAGTTCCATGTTATCATAACCTAAGCTCTGGCACTATTCTTGTCATATCCTAATAACCATCATATTATTATTATTTTAACCATTTATATCACCATCCCAAATGATCATAGCTTAAGCTCTGATACCACTCTATCACGTCCCGAATCCAAAAGCCCTAATCAAGCCTAATCTTCCTTGGATCCATCTCAGCCGTCCGATCATGCGATCCAGATCTCTCAGAAATACTGTGGATCACCATGAGCCGTGAGAAACGGGCTAGGAAACGTCCAGGAAATGCACAGGAAATGACCAAGCAAAAGCCGCCTCCGACTAGTTCGAGCCCACGCGCTCCCGCACGTGGGCTTGGGCCACGCCTCGCGAGCCTGCCCGTGCCTCGCGCACCTGCTCGCACTCGATCACAGCCGCCCGTGCTCGCACGTGCCCGTGCCCGTGCCCGGGCCGCGCGTGCGGGCCTGGGCCAGGTCTAATCTGGTGGGCCAGCTTGGTGCTTTATTTTTTTTTTTTTTTTTTGCCTGGGTTATTACGGTCCATGCCCAATGGGACCACCACAGTTTTATGCCCGGGCTGCTTTACAGCCTTTACATATATGCCTTACGATGCTGCTATAGGTTACGTACAAACTCATCTCATTAATCAAGACTATAACAAAAAAAATAATCCATTGATATAACTCTAATATTTTCAAATATGTTTAGCTTGCTATTTCTCCATGCAAAGAAATATTGTTCTCTATCTAACACCAAATTGTAGTCGATAAAAAGATTATTTACATTAGCCATGCGAAACCATTTTGTTCGTTCATGTATTATGTTGTGCATAACGATATGCAATAACCAGAATAGCAAAATGCATAGAAAAAAAAAGAGAGATGTGCCTAGAAGGTAATATCGAGACCAGATCTTTAAATGAAGTATTAATTTAAGAACGATGCATGTAAGTTTAATTGCCCTCGTTATGTACTACAAGATAATAGATATCTGGCTACAATTAATAACGATTCTTTTAAAAGAAAATTGCAATAAATAGAAATAAAAATTTTAAAAGTAAAACCTTGGAAAAGGCCATGGAAGCAAATCTGCATTCATTCTTGCCTTCCCAGTAGAGCAAAGAAGAGTTTGTACAAGTACAAGCTATGCTTTGAGTGCAGAAACATCCAATATTCCAACCAATGGTGGCCTCCAAGATCAAAATAAGTGCCCCCCATATCTGTTCTCTTTTTAGCCGAAGGAAGCGAGCGAAAGAGCGAGAGAAGAGAGAAGCGAGAGCCCGCCAAGATGGGGAGAGCCTTTGTCTACGTGATACTGGGTGGAGGAGTCGCGGCCGGCTACGCTGCACTCGAGTTCGTCCAGCGTGGAATTTTCCATGGCGATCTCTGTATCATCTCCGAGGAATCCGTCAGTCTCCTCTCTCATCCCTTCTCCTCCCAATTTGGTTCCTTTTCTTATTGCCTCAGCTGTTCGACGCTTGGAATTTCTCTACTTTGATATCTTTTCTGTTTGTTTTCAACCTATTGGATGGTGGTCGTACCAATAAAATTGGAGTTTTCCTCTGTTGTTTGGAATTCGGCAAACTGAATTGCTTGAAAATTCAATGGTGATTCATTGCTGCGTGGCTTCCTTCGTTGCTAAGCATTCCAGCGAGGTGACCGGACAAATCTCCTAATTTAAGAAGAATCAGATGGAACGGCGAAAAAATAAAATTGATGTAAAAGTCAAGATCTACCTTCTCTAGAATTTTAGCTTTTTCGAGTTTACTTCTACGTTTATTTTATGAAAGCAAGTTCGAAAAGAAATTCGCCTAAATTGTGCAAGGACAGACCTCATCACTCTAAATAAAGGCTATATATATATATATATATATATATATATATATATATATATATATATATATATATATATATATATATATCAGTTAAATGAAAAGGGAACGTAAAACCCACTTTCTCAATTTTTTTATCTTTTTCTTTTTTTTTGAGAGAGATTTGCATTGAGCAGGTTGAGAAATTTCTTTCTTCTCTCCGATCAGATCAATATAATTAAATGCTAAAACTAAATAACCCCTAAATGCTTGAGCTAATATGGAAAGGGCCAACAATGTATATTGAGCAACACTCTCCACATATGTAGCCTGGACCATGCACGTGAAGGGATAACTAAGTCAAGTCATACCACAGTCAAGATAACAGATAATCAGGATGATTAAATAAGTAACTAAAACGGAAGGGATTCGAGCTCACCTAGCTCCGACAAAACTAAGTTCTGGTACTATGTTAACTAACTAATTGATCCTAAAATATAGAGAAAAGATCAAAATATATATCTGGCTTAACAACAAATATATGAAATGATAAACTCGTAAAAGTATTCAATGCCATGTGTTTGAATGAGCTAAATGCCTTGGTTAATACTATCATGTTATCAATGCAGGAGAACCTTAGAGAAGCACCAAATAATGATGCTAGATTTGTGACTCTAATTCTGGGGATTCAATCATAAGAGGCACCAAATAAATGTGTTTCACTTAAACTTTAATCATGGTGACAATATAACCAAATAAAACAAGCTTTGAAACTGTGCGACTTTTCTGCTCGTTTGACTGTTAGCATTTCATTTGCTGTTGACATGGGATTTTCTTGATTAAATTCTCTGTTGCTTGCAGGTTGCACCTTATGAACGACCTGCACTGAGCAAAGGATTTTTACTTCCACAAGGTATCGATTCAGTGCTGGTTCACTGTTAATGAAATTGATATGCTGATAAAGCATAGGTAACTAATTTTTTTGCCCCCATATCAAATATGCATGCTTCTCATCCACTGTATCGGGTATACTCTCTTCTTTTCCTACACAACCGTGCATCATCTTCAATGTCTTCATTTTAAATTTCTCTTCACATTATCTTGTTACACTTTTATTTGGTTTCATCAAGTGATGATCCTAGTTTAAAAAATAGTGAGGCAATTCTGAACTTCACCAACTCAAATTGGAGTCTGCCCCTCACTTGACTGCAACAATTTATTTGAGACTCAGCTGATTTGTGGTGCTTAGAAGTTCAGTCATGTTACAAATCAACTCAACTGGTTAGGCTGAGTCTTGACTATTTGTTGTTGTCAGGCATTTTATAATTCTCTGTCCTCAATATTGTTCTCTGTTCAATTTTTACATTTTGTCTAGTTGTAGAGTATTCTATATCAAGAATTGCCCAAGTCTTCAAGTCAATTTGATGCTCTAAAAGAATATTTGCTTTACATAAAAATTGAACCGTGGTGGCGGCAACATTCTTCTCCTATCTGCCAACCAAGGCATAAACTAATCTTTCAAATGGCACTCAGCATTCTTTATCATCCAAAAAGTTGTCTTGTTTTACTATTCACTGATAACATGAACTGAACTCCTCATGTTTACATTTCTTATGTAGTAGAGTCTATTTCCAATGCTAAAGTTTTATACAACATAATATGATCTTTGTACTTCTTTGTCTGCATACTTGGCCTTGACAATATACCATCCTTACCTGCAGATCCTGCGCGCCTTCCATCATTTCATACTTGTGTAGGTGTCAATGAGAAGATGTTGACACCAGAATGGTATAGAGAGCATGGTAAAGATTTCCTGATTTCTCTAGATCTTCATTTCTAGTTGCTGATGCTTTCTTTTGTCATTATTTTCAATAACGATTTTTTCCATGTGCTTTAATTTCTTAGCATGCAAATCAACTTGGCAAACAGAAAATAACCTGCAGGATATACTCGTGACTAAAATGACATTTTTGGTAATACATTTGTTTGAGGAAACTCAATATTGTTGTATCATGTTTATGGTTTGAATGATATATAAATGTAAGCATGTACTGATATAAACATCCAAATCTTTAAGATATAAAATTAGGGTGTGCAGGACCTGAAGCAGACTCTCGTTGTTTTACTTTAATAGGCACTTGATTTAGGGTATTGAAATTCTTGCATGATGATCTTTGAATTCAAAATTAAAAACCTGAAGCAGCAAGGTTCACCACCTTCTGTTTTAGCAGAACTGAATTAATTTCATTTCGATCCTTCTCTCTATTCTCTAGGTTCAGTAGCTGTTCTTTACCATTAATGTAGTTATTATAGAATTTTAAACTTAGGTGTATTTTTGCTGTAGAGTCTGAGGAAGGGTGTCGGTGAGATATGTTGTTGCTGGTCATGTAATTATGTACATTTGCTGTACACACCTACCTACCTACATATGTACAAACAATGCATGTATATATATGGATTGCAGGTAGGGGTACAGTGCAGTTTGGTTGGGATGCAGTGGCTAGAAGAAGCATTGTCTTTTTAGTTCTATTGGCTATGGATATCCATTGATAAATGACTCCCTCCCATGCCACATAATATATGCAAGAATTAGCTTGCCTTTCTTGTCTTCTTATTTCTGATTGTCCACCTATATTGCCACCTTTTGGTCAAAAACTACATTTGTTTAAATTTAAGCTATAAAATGTTCTGTAGTGGTTAGGGGCACAGGGCCAAAGCTTAGGACACACCAATCAGTAATTGTAATGTCAGCGAAGCATCACATCATCATTATTTACTTTATCCTACACATCAAGCAGAATTTAGTTTGAAGGGTTTTGATAAACCTAAGGTTTCACAATTTATATCAACAGTGGAATCGCATTCTCCATACATATATTTGAAGGTAAAAAAGGCTTATTACCAAAATACCCAAAATGTTTATCCTTTCAAATCAGGGATAAAGTAGCGGGTGCCATACCATGCCAATCATGAAATGACATGGCATAATAATACTGTTTTGTGCCAAGTCATGCTGTTCACATGCCAAGCTGTGGCCAACAAAATGCGTTGATGCCAGTCTACATCAGTCCATGCCTGTGGGTGCTGGACCAGCACAAACTGCCATGGACTGATACATACTGGCAGAGACTGTTGAGCATTGTCTGCACCAGTATTTGGAATGTACCATTTCACTATTCCCTTACCTTTCTGCATCGATATGTTACTACACCATCGTCCTTGACCCAAATTGAGCTTCCACTTGCCGACTCTTGCACATCAATGCATCAATTTCTACTATCTTTTGCTTTTTTACTATGTCTCTCCTGATATTGTACCTGCCAATTCATAATATTTATAAATTGTGTGATATCTCTTTTTCATTACTAGGAGCTTCTAAATGCAACTTGTGGCCTTGCTTTTCTAGGCATCGAACTTGTTCTTGGAACTGTGGTAAAGTCTGCTGATGTGAGACAGAAGACATTGCTTACAGCAACTGGAGAGACTATCAGTTACAAGATTCTCATCATTGCAACTGGTGCTCGGGTATTGAATCTAATTTCTTTCTTGTATAATTAAATACTTATGAGTTATAATTCTATGAGAGACTTTAAAAGAACTCAAACTTTTAAGCAATATGTCTGGAGCCATACTTGCCGAACTATAATGCAAGCGTTACTTTGTAGGCTTTAAAACTTGAAGAACATGGAGTGAGGGGATCTAATGCTGAAAATGTCTGCTATTTACGCAATTTGGCTGATGCAAGTAGGCTGGTGGATGTGATGCACTCTTGTACTGGCGGAGATGCTGTTGTCGTTGGTGGTGGCTACATTGGCATGGAATGCACAGCAGCTTTGGTTACAAATCGAATAAAAGTAAACTGGGTCTTCCCTGGGAAACATTGCAGTAAGTATTTAGCTAGTGTTCTGCCATATTTTTATTGTAAATGCAATTCAGCAATCACCCTTATAGAGGTATGTCCTTTGCAATTCCGAGTACATTGCATAATCTAATTAGAATCCTGGTTGTGTTTACAGTGGGTCGTTTATTTACAGCAAAGATTGCTGCATTCTATGAAGAATATTACAAGTCAAAGGGAGTTAATTTCATAAAAGGAACAGTAGTGACATCATTTGAAAATGACTCCCGGGGGAAGGTGACATCTTTTTCTATTAACCATCTCAGCTGCAGTTCGTTAAACTTTTTATATACTTTGAGAATGTTGGTGTATTCTGATCCTGTAGCAAACCACGCGATGAATGCTTATCAACACCCAGTGCCACAATAGCCACAAAGTTGTAGTGTGATGAACTTTCTTTTGGGCTACTTAGATTTTTGGGATATGGTCAAACATAGCATATGGAAACCATCATAAAATTCAATTTTGGTGGACCAGAACCTGGATCTGAATGTTAGCAAAAGAATCAAAACTTAGGTCACTGTGGGGTTAATACAAAGTTTAAAGCCATGCAAATCTTACAGCCTATAGCCTATAGGGCATGATAATAGAGAAAGGTAATTTCCATTTAAATCTTGATCTATATAGAGAGAGTGTGTGGACTTGGCTCCTTTCGAATGTATTTGGAGTCAAATCTGGTCATATCAAAAACTTTACAATAGAGGTCCTATGTCGATGATCCAAGTCATTGAATATCATCTACTATATCAAAACTACTTATATATCAAATATCATATAATTTGGAAATCTTAAATCCATGAATCAATTGATCAAAATATACATCTAATTTAATTTTATTTGGGCTGTCCAATTTTTGATCACTTGATGCACGGACCAAGAATTTTCAAATCATATGATTTTTGATTTGTAAGTAATTTTAATGTAATAGATCATATCCAATAACTTAGATCATCGATATAAGATCTTCGTTGTAGAGTTTTGACCTAACCGGATTTGATTCCAAATGCATTCGAAAGAAGCCAAGTTTATCTATATATATATATATATATACATATGCAATTATTATATATATATATATACATATGCAATTATTGTTAACACAATAAGAGAAACATCAATGAATGCAAAACATGCTTACAATGTTTATATCGAGGATTCTAGGAAGCTTATTCTATACTTATAAATAGGCATGTATATGATCTTATGCAAACAGTTGGCTATTATCTTGCTGGACTTCAGTTCTATGTGAGGAATAATATGCATCGTAATAGCATTTCTTACAGCATCATTAAGCAAAATATTGTCATTTTTTGTTAAAAAAAAAAAAGATGTTCAGTTTTTTCATGAGAAAACTGGAACTATTTTGTTTAAAATGTTTTAGTCCATTATTACGCCAGTTGATTCTATTGTATCTTGCATTTGAAGTTTTATATTTTGAAAATTTCTTTTTAATACCCACTATACAAGAGGAAATAGTTTGTCAAGTGTGAGCCTTGTATAGGGTGAGATCATCTGATCAATTGACAATTTAGGCACTTGCAGAATTTCGCTGCTCTCACGAGCATTAATATTTCTCTCTGATCGATCCTGTTGCAGGTGACAAGAGTGATTCTTAAAGATGGCAGACACCTTCCTGCTGACATGGTTGTGGTGGGCATCGGTATTCGTGCAAACACCGATCTATTTGAAGGTCAACTTAATATGGAGAAAGGTGGAATTAAGGTGAACGGACGAATGCAAACCAGCAACAGCTCTGTGTATGCTGTTGGTGATGCTGCTGCATTCCCAATCAAACTCTTTGGCAGCGATATCCGCCGACTTGAGCATGTTGACTGTGCTCGAAAGACTGCAAGGCATGCAGTGGCTGCAATCATGGCACCTCGCAAAACTGGTGATATTGACTACCTGCCATTCTTCTACTCCAGAGTCTTCACACTTTCTTGGCAGTTCTATGGAGATAACGTTGGCGAAGTCGTCCACTTTGGTGATTTTTCTGGTGGGAAGTTTGGTGCATATTGGGTTGACAAAGGCCGGATAATGGGAGCTTTCCTTGAGAGTGGAAGTAGAGAGGAGTATGAGGCAATAGCAAAGGCTGTTAAGCACATGGCGACGGTCAAAGACATTGCCAAGCTTGAAGGAGAAGGCCTTGAATTTGCTTTCCAGGTAAGCCAGCAGGCAATGCCGGAGAGTCTGGAAGGGCTGACAACATGTGTATGGCCTGCCTCGGCTGCTATTGCTGTAGCTCTGTCAATTGCTGCATTTGCTTACTGGTGCGATTCGTGGTTCCAGATATGATGGCGATAAGAAAAAAGAATCATGGAAAGAATGGGTGCATCATCTATGGTAATGTATTAAATCCAACACCAACAGTTTGAAGGTAGAGAGAAGCTTTGTTGCAGTGTGGTGAAAGCTTCATAAAAGAGTTAGCATGAGTTCAGACCCCTGTAATCACCATGGATCTTACAATGACCATCCAGTGTAGCGCACTGTGTATGTGATCAAATGGGCTGGACCTTGGGTCAGTTAGCAAAACATGTAGGGCCGGCCAATATAAATGTAAACGTTTGCTGATGGGCTAGCCCTTTTGGAACTTTCCTTTTCTTTTTTTTTTAAAAAAAAAATATAGGCACTTGTTTTTTAAACGTTGATTTGTTTAACACATTCAAAGATAAATTATATACTTTATCCAAAAAGAAAAAAGAAAAATTCTATACGTTCATTTGCATTATAGATCAGGATGGTTACTCGAGCTTCAAATAAACAGATTTAAGACGGGAAAAAGACCACCTCTCAGAAGTCAAAGAGAGAGAATAATTTATAAATTGTTGGGATATATTGGTCCAAGCACGGGTCGGCCATCGATTCGGACCGGCCGAAGACATTACTTCTGAACCACCAACTTCGGATCCAAATGTTTGGAAAAAACCAAGCAACATATAGGCAAGTTGAAGCTCTTCACAAATCTACAGCATCCGAAGGCCAGGCCTTCGGATTACATCTTCGGCCTTCGTCGAAGACCGAGTCCATCGGTCCCCGAAGACGAGACCCTCAACCTGATCTGAGAGACGACCCCCATCAACTCCCGAAGACACGGTCTTCGGTTCATGACAAGACATGGTCTCTGGCACACGACAAAGATCAAGTCCTCGATCTATGTCGAAGACAGAATTCCGATGTCTCGAGAGGATCCGAGGATGAAGACATTCCCGATCTAATTACGGGAATCTTCCTAAAAAGGAAAGTCTGAAGACAGATCCACGATCTGTCTCAAATCTCTACAAGCACGATAAGCAATGGTTACCAACGGTTACTATCGACTATCTTCGGAAGACAATGATGGCGCACAACTCCAGCTGCAACGTCTCCGATCTGGCCGGAACCGTTCGACGACAACCAACGATTACGAATTATGGGAAGGATTTGACTCCTCATCGTAACCGCTGGGGGAAGGACGGAACCGCCGACCAGACGGCCCCTTATAAATAACGGTAAGAGGAAAGGCTCGAGGTAAGGCATAAGATACTCTTGAAAACCAGAGAGTCCTCTCCATCGAATTCTCTTCCCCATTTTGTGGCTGGAGCCCGTCTCTGACTTAGGCATCGGAGTGTCCCCCGCTGGAGCAACTCCGGCCAGGGACTTGTTTTGCAGATGAACCCGGGAGCGGCCCCTGCGAACCAGAAGCTCCGTCTGATCAAGAAGGGATTTTATGCCAACAAATTGGCGCGCCAAGTAGGGGACGCGTTCGCATTTAGCCATTGTTAAGCTCCCCTCCTTGACAAAGGAGAAGTAAGAAACTCCCGATGGCGAGAGGAAAACTCAGATTGCCTCCACGAGTCGAAGTCATGCTCCATCCCAAGGGGATACACCCCCGACGGAGAACGACATTCTACCTCCCACCATTGTAATGGGACAACAACAATTCAAAGCTCTCCTGAACCAGGTCACTAACCTCACGACTATGGTTCAGGACTTCCAGAACAGAGCCTTCCCAGTGGGAAATCCACCGGCTACCTCCAGACATAGCTCACGATCCCGGAGGAAGAGAGCCCCTCGAGAGGGGTCCACACACCTTTCCCATCGTCCTCGGCCCTCTCCGGAAGGCCAAAGTTCAAGAATGCCTAGGCCAGCTGATTCCCTGCAGAAAGGGAAAAGGCCTAGGCAAATCACTCCACCCTCTTCTGAAAACTCTATTCCTGTAGGGGAGATGCCGAAGCAAGCCCTTCCCGATTACGATGGAAAATTTATGGCCATCGAATCGGAAATGACAAAGATCCGGGAGCAATAGAGTCACAATGATGCAACAGTATGTGATCTGCGCCTTCCCTACACCGACCGTATCATGACCAAGGTCATTCCTCGACATTTTAGGATCCCCCAAATGGAATCCTATGATGACACCTCCGATCCTTATGATCATTTGAATAGCTTCAAGGCCCATATGATGATCCAAGGAGCCTTCGACGCGATGTACTGTCTCGCATTCCCAGCCACCTTGAAGAAAGCAGCTCGGATGTGGTACTCGAGCATACGCCCAGGTACCATCGATTCTTTTTTCGAGTTAGAGAAATTGTTTGTCTTGCATTTCAGAATTTGCCGCAAGACCTCCCAGAATACGGACACACTGTTCCTCCTTCATCAGAATGAAGGAGAAAGCCTGCGAGACTACATCTCCAGGTTTAATGTGGCCACGCTCGAGATCCCCGATCTTAACGAGCATGTGGCCATGTCTGTGCTGAAGAAGGGGCTTCGCACATCCAGACTCACCTTTTTTCTAGATAAGAAGTTTCCTAAAAGCTATGCTGAGCTACTTTCAAGGGCTCAGAAATATGCCAATGCCGAAAAGCAGGCGGCGAATCGACGATTGATCGAAGGGAAGCCTCCTTCAAAAAAGAAAAGCAATCGGGGACAAGGTCCCCAAACTTCCAACAACAATAAGTATGCCGACCGCCGAAGGAGTCCTCCCAGGCCCCGGACATCGAGCGGGAGATTCGACTCCTACACCCCCCTCAACCTCCCTCGTGAAAAGATTCTAATGGAGATAGAAAAAGAAGGCTATCTCCAGTGGTCACGTCCCATGAAGGCACCCTCTTCCGCAAGGAATAGGAATAAATACTGCCGATTCTACGGGGACCACGGCCACAACACCGAAGAATGCATCCAACTAAGAGATGCGATAGAGGATCTCATCAAAAGAGGGTATTTAGGACGGTACCTTGATCGTCAAGGACCTCGGTCAAAAGCACTGTTCCCCAGCCACTTCCTGAAAAGGCTGAGCTGCCAAATCAAAGGCCCACCAATGGAGGTGTGGGGATGATACACCGACCTATCGACTGGAGAAGAGACGAAGACGATGCCCTGAAGCGACTCAAGGACAACAACGCTATCCTCTTCTCCGATGACGACCTTGCAGGAGTTCGGCTTCTGCATGATGATCCTATTGTAATCTCGACTGTTGTGGCCAACTACGATGTACAACGGATCTTAGTTGATAATGAAAGTTCGATCGATGTCTTGATCTACGATGCATTCTCTAAAATGTGTTTGCCTAGACACGAATTACAGAGATCCCCCATACCGCTTACTGGTTTCGGGGGTAATCAGGTTGACGCCGAGGAAGAAATAGTCTTGCCTGTGACCCTCAGGACTGAACCGCGACAAAAGACACTACCTATCAATTTCATGATGATCCGAACCCCTTCAGCCTACAACATCATTTTGGGACGGCCCACCTTGAACAAATTTCGAATTGTAGTATCATCTTTTTATATCCTGGTACGCTTCCCCATCAGGATGGTGTCGGAGAAGTTAGGGGAGATCAGAGAGCGGCACGACAGTGCCTGATGATTCAAGATAAGCACTCCAATAACCCTGCGACCTTGGATCAGTTAGATCCGAGGGACCTAGCCGCAGATTCTGGCGAACTCATGGAGAGAACCATCTCGGTGTCCTTAACTAAAGAGGACCCCACCAAAGTTGTGAAGATTGGGAGCATGCTTGATGAAAAGACCAGAACGGAGCTAATTTGTTTCTTCAAGAATAATGCTGATATCTTCGCCTGGTCGGCTTCAGACATGCCAGGGATTCCTGCCCAGGTGATCACTCATTGGCTGGAAGTTGCTCCTGGGTATAAGCCAGTTCGGCAGAAGAAGCGAAGCTTCGTCACTGAAAGACAAAAAGCGATAGATGAGGAAGTAAACAAGCTCCTTAAGGCTGGGTTCATCCGGGAAGCCCATTACCCCGAATGGTTGGCCAATATGGTAATGATGAAAAAAGCTACTGGCAAGTGGAGGATCTGCATCAACTACACAGATCTTAATAAAGCTTGCCCAAAGGACAGCTTTCCTCTTCCAAAGATCGACCAACTGGTCGATGCTACTGCCGGCCACCAACTGCTAAGTTTCATGGATGCTTTCTCTGGCTACAATCAGATCTGAATGGATCCCCGAGATGAGAAGAAGACGGCCTTGGTCATCGACAAAGGCCTATATTGCTACAAGATGATGCCATTTGGGCTCAAGAACGTCGGAGCGACATTTTACAGGCTAATCAACAAGGTATTTGAAGAATAGTTGGGGAGGAATATGGAGGTCTACGTTGACGACATGATCGTCAAAAGCCTCCATAAGAAAGATCATATACAGGACTTGGAGGAATTCTTTAGCGCCCTGCGACGTCATCGAATGAAGCTAAATCCGACGAAATGCGCCTTTGGAGTCACTTCTGGCAAATTTCTGGGTTTCCTCATCACTAAGCGAGGGATTGAAGAAAGCCCTGAAAAGATTCAGGCTCTCAGAGATATGAGACATCCATCCTGCAAGAAGGAAGTCCAATAGCTAACAGGGAGGATCGCCTCTTTAAGCAGGTTTATCTCCCGATCAGCCGAGAAATGCCTCTCGTTCTTCAAGGTACTTCGGCAGTCCCGTAACTTTGAATGGACCGAAGACTGCTGCGCTACTTTCGAAGAGCTGAAGAAGTATTTGGAGACCCCCCCCTCTACTCTCTAAACCTCAGGAAGGCGAGGTACTCTACTTAACCTTTCCATTTCGGACGAAGCGGTTAGTTCAGTCCTCGTCCGAAGAGAAGAAGATGACTCCTACAAGCCGATCTACTACATCAACAAAGTTCTACATGATGCCGAAATCAGATATTCAAAAATGCAGAAGCTAATTTACTCTCTGATAATTGCGGCAAAGCGACTACGACCTTATTTCCATGCCCATGCTATTGTGGTGCTGACCGATCAGCCCCTGAAGGCCATTCTCCGATGCCCTGATACTTCATGGAGGATAGCCAAGTGGGCTGTGAAACTAAGCGAGTTCGACATTAGTTTTCAGCCCCGATTGGCTATGAAGGCCCAGGTGCTTTCGGATTTTTTGGCTGAGTGCATCTAGAAATCCGAAGACGAAGTGCCTTCAGCAGAAGAGGGAAATTTGATGGATACGAAGTCCGTTTGGGTGCTCCATGTGGACGGAGCCTCCAATTCTGCTGGATGCGGGGCCGATCTCATATTGGCTGAACTCGACGGCCATACGGTAGAGTACACCTCCATTTCTCCTTCCATACCTCAAATAACCAAGCCGAATACGAAGCCCTACTTGCAGGACTTCGGATCACCAAGAGTTTGGGAGTCCAGAAACTCCAGGCTTTTTCTGACTCCCAGTTGGTCGTAAATCAAGTTAAAGGGGAATATGAGGCTAGGGATCCCGTTATGGTGCAGTACCTGAAGAAGGTGCAAATTTTATCTTCTCAACTAGAACATTTCGAGATCATTCATGTCCCTCGATCAGAGAACTCTCAGGCGGACGCGTTGTCTCGACTTGCTACTACAACCCCAGAATCTCTTGGTCGCACCTTCGTCGAGCACCTTGAAGCTCCAAGTATAGCGGAAGAAGCTGCAGAGGTGCACCAAATTAAGATCGAGCCAAGTTGGATGGATCCCATCATCAAGTTCTTGAACGAGGGTGTGCTGCCAGAAGACAAGGCAGAGGCCAAAAAGATTCGCTGGATGGCATCTCAATATGTCATCCTAGACGGGACTCTCTATAAAATATCATTTTCTCAGCCCCTGCTGAAATGCTTGGGATCAACGGATGCTGACTACGCCTTGAGAAAAGTTCATGAAGGCATATGTGGCGATCAACTTGGGAGGCCGGTCCCTAGCATATAAAATTATACGCCAAGGATACTATTGGCCCTCCATCCAAACGGACTCGGCCGATTTCGTGCGAAGATGTGATCAATGCCAAAAATACGCCAACATTCAGAAACAACCAGCGAGCCATTTGACCCAGCTGACAGCCCCCTGGCCTTTTGCTCAGTGGGGAATGAATATTCTTGGCCCATTTCCGTCTGCCTCTGGGCAGAGGAAGTTCCTCCTTATGGCGATTGATTATTTTACAAAATGGGTCGAAGCCGAACCACTGGCTCAAATCATAGAAGGCAAGGTCGATAATTTTGTTAAAAATTCTATCATATTTCGGTTCGGGATTCCGCATGCAATAATTATCGACAACGGGAGGCAGTTCGACAACCTAAAGTTCAAAGACTTCTATGCTTGGTACCATGTGCAGCACAGGCTGACTTCCATTGCCCACCCACAGTCCAACGAAGAGGCTGAAGTAACTAATCGAACCATTCTCCACGATCTGAAGACAAGGTTGAACGCCGCCAAATGACTTTGGTCCGAAGAGCTGACCTCCGTTCTCTGGGCATACCGAACTACCCCGAGGGTAGCCACCGGCGAATCTCCGTTCAACCTGGCATACGGTACCGAAGCCGTTCTCCCTATCGAAGTCTCCCTCCAGTCTTTAAGGATTGACAACTATGAAGAGCCAGGAAACTCCGATCGTAGGAGAGTTGACCTGGATCTACTACCGGGCACCAGGCTTTAGGCCCAGATAAGAATGGTGATGTATCAGCAAAAGGTTGCCAAATATTACAATTCCAGAGTTAAAGAGCAAATCTTTCGCACAGGGGATATGGTGCTGCGAAGGGAAGAGGTATATAAGCCAACAGAACAGGATAAGTTTTCTCCCAACTAGGAATGTCCATACCAGGTTGAAGAGGTCATACTCCCAGGAACGTATCGACTGAAGACCTTAGAGGAGAAAATTTTGCCCCGGCCATGGAATGTACAAAACCTTCGCAAATACTATCAATAAACTAACCTCTAAATTTCTTGTGCGAATTTGCCCTCGACTCAAGACCTTAGAGGAGAAAATTTTGCCCTGGCCATGGAATGTACAAAACCTTCGCAAATACTATCAATAAACTAATCTCTAAATTTCTTGTGCGAATTTGTCCAACTCTAAATGGCCTGTTGCGTCAACAAAACGACAACAACATGAATGGCACGATCTAAGGAATCGACCAACAACGCAAAGGAGAGTCTGATCCGCTCACCTTATCGGTATATCCGACGAGCGCAACGGATGGCCCGATCGGGCCACCAAGAAGATCAAAGGCACAGGGACGGTTTAAGTGACCTACCCTATGAAAAACCCGAAGACGTGCCGGGGCAGGCCTAATCAGTCTACCTTATACTAAAGAAGGCACAAGGACGGTTCAAGTAACCTACTATACGGAAAACCCGAAGACGTGCCGGGGCAGGCCTAATCAGCCTACCTTACACTAGAGAAGGCGCAGGGATGGTTTTTACAGCCTACCCTATGAAAAGTCCGAAGACGCGCTGGGGCAAGCCTGAACAGCCTACCTTGATCATGACAAAAATGTACAAGAATGGCATAGATGCCCCACCCTACGATTCCAAGTAATCGGGGTGGTCCACCTTCAACATATCACAATGCAATAAAAGAGAAGGTAAGAGAAGCGGAAACATTTCATTTCATTTCTAAATTTTTTACAAAAAAGAAAAGAAAAGAAAAGAAAAGGCATTGTAGATAACAGGGAAAGCACATCTAGCGACCACCCGCCGGCCCTTTTCCATACCGACGGGGGGAGTCTTACAAGGAAGATGAGAGGGCCCCGGGGTTCCTGTCCAGACTAGAATTCGACTCCTTCTTGGAGTCAAAATCGAATTCGTATCCGGGGAAGGAAACAGAGGGTTTGATGTTGTCAAGGCCCTTCAAGTCATAAAACTTGAAGGCCTTACCCCCTACATTCCTGGAACCCCTGGTGGTAAGAATCCAGAGCCACCTCGGCAACCTCCTCTTTGAAAGCAGAAGACGCCTTGAAGTCCAAGATGGCGTCTGACGCCTTCTTCTTGGCCTCCACCGCCTTCGCGGCGGCCGCCTCGACCTGGGTCTTGGCCTCCTCCAGTTAAGCCTCTAAGACGCGGACCTTTCTCTCCAAACGGTCAACGATAGGCTCATCGTCATCACTTAACCCGAGGAATCTTGGGCCCCCCTTTTTTCCGGTGTCAATGGTTCTCCTCTTCGCCGCCCTTCGAAGCTCGAAAATACTGAACTTCATTTCGACGAGATGCCGGGGAAAGGAAGAAAGCATCTAAAATGGGAGTTTGAAATTACGATGACCTTCAATTAGGAGAGACGGGGTCTTATTTAAAGGGATCCTACACCCACGAACGACCACAGGGAGACATGCTCTGTGCCCTTTCGCAGGCGAACCAGAGAGTGCCACGTGTCAAAGCGACACCTGGAAACCCCGAGTGACTACCTAGGAACGATACGATCGCCAATAACTACTCTTGGAGATAGCAACCGCTGGCGCCCCAAATCGAGAATGGTCTTCATTATATGGCATTAAAGGCCCCCTCTTGGAAAGGGAGGATTTGGTGGCGCCCGAGGCACACGAAGATGCGATCATTCAGATATCGACGTACTCAATGCAGGCGACGAAAATCATACTAAATATTCCTTAATCAATGGCCAACAGGAAAGTAACACCAGTCCATCATGTCTACTCCTAGATATACGGATTGGTTATCTGATATCGGTGTAGCCCGATCATGGTCAATCATCGGCAATGGCATTCCGGTCCTATTGCGGAATTCATCTTCGGCACCAGTTGCCAACCAAACGGTCTTCGGCTTCGGCCATTCGACCAGACAACCTTACTTATGCCATATTCAAAAGCGCGACACACCACATACAAGGAAGGAGAAAGCTACATAATAATTCAATGAGAGAGTTTGCCAGTTACATTCCCGAAGAAAGTGAAGAAGAGACGCAATGCCTAAAGTTATACAAATCCCTGGCATCAAATGGAAGAGACCCTACACCGCAGGATTGGAGCAGCTTGTCAATCTGCGCAGAAAGAACTTCCTCGACTTGGGTTGAGTCCAAAGAGCCTTCAACCTGGGCCCCCTCCTTAGCCTAAACTCCCTTTTGGACCGGGACTGGAATCACTCCCGAGTCTTCGGCTATGACAGGAGCCTCTTCCCCCAAGCTTGGCATCCCTTCAGCTTCTTCGACCTGAGCCAAAATTACACGGGGTTCCTCAACCACAACTGGGATCTCCCCCCTTTGGCTCAACATCTCCTCAACTTCCTCTGTGGCCTCCTCTGCGGCCTCGGCCTCCTTCTCTCCTTCTTCCACAATGTCGAAAGTAGGAACAGTAGAAAGATCAAGGTTAGGGAAGGCTGCACTGACCTTGGCAAGTCCATCATTAAAGCCATGCTGGTAACTGTATAAGGTCGCCTTGTTCATTTCCACCTAGAACTGTGAGGACCTCCTAAAATCTACTACAGCCCTACCCGCCAGCTCTTTCTGGACTTCAGATTTCCTTCTGGCCACTTCGGACTCCAGGGCCGCCTCTTCAGCCCTTCGGGTTGCCTCCTCGACCACCCTGGTCAGGTCCCTCATCTTTTCTTGGTCCTCCTTGGCGGATTGCTCCAAGGAGTCAACATGCTTCCTATTCTTCCTCAACTCCGTCCCTTGCTCAGCAATCGTCAAGTGGGCGCTCTTCAGCTCACTCCTCAGGCTTCGAACTTCGGCGTCCGTTCGGACGAGACGATCCTCCATCGACTGTCTTAGCTCTTTGGCCACCTCTTTTTTGGCCCTAGCCATGCGGAGCTCCTCCTTGAGGCCATGGATGAGGCTATCGACATTTTCCAAGTCCTCCTCCATGAAAGTGATGTCATAGACCAACTGCATTGGCAAAGCGGAATTATAGGCCGAACAATCCTCCAGGCGAGAACAAAGAAAATGAAAAACAACAAGGACTTTACCTGTTGCAGAGAAGAAAAGGCATAGTCAGATATTCTGGCAAGGCTTTGACTTCGGATAACCGCCAGATCGTGAGGCAACAGAGTAGCCTTCAACGCCCGCCTGGCAACGGCGAGGACCAACAGTCCACCGTGGAGGGAAAACTCTGAAGAGCCCGTGGGACAGCTCCCAGCTGGAGACGTTTCCCGGGCGGGCTCCCTTTCGACTTGCGCTACCTTGCCCTTATCCTGTTGACTCTGGTCTTGATTTTGATGATTGACAAAATGTTTAAATATATATGAGTACTAACTATATTTTAAGTATATTTTTCAGATCTTAGTACTCAACCATGTTGAATAAAGAAATGCTTGTATTTCAGTTGAAAAAGTCCTTAAATTAATGAAAAATCAAGTATATAGACTTTGGAATTAATATGGAAGAACTTGAAGAGGTTAAAGTTTCAATTTGAAGATGTTTCAGCAATGGCACAGGCAAGTGTCGACACCTGAAAATGAAGTGTCGACACCTGAGGATCAAGTGTCGACACTTGAAAAGTGAAGTGTCGACTCAAGGCCTGAGACAAACAGAAAATTTCAGAAAGCACTTTCAGTCAAGTGTCGACACCTGGAGCTGAAGTATCGACACTTGGAAGTGAGTGTCGACACCTGAAGAATGAAGCGTCGACACCTGAAACTGAAGCGTCGACACCTGGAGGTGAAGTGTCGACACTTGAACAGTAACGGCTAGTTTTCTGGGCTGCAGAACTTCTCCAACTTGGCTCCAACGGCCATATTTTCTTTCCTAACGGCTATAAATGGTCATTTAAGTGTTGGGAGGCTATATAAACATCAAGAATCAAATAGAGAAGTAATCATTTGGTGAGTTTCTTGAATATTCTTAAAGGATTCAATAGTTGAGTGATTAAAAGCCTTCAAGCTTCCAAGTTTCAAAGAGAACATTCAAAGTCTACATCTACAAGCATCAATCAAATGCTTCATCAACTTGAAGACAAGATCTTCATCAACAATCAAGGGCTTCAAAGATATATTTGCTTTATTTTAGAAAGCTTTTATTGTATTCATTTATACTTGCTCTTACATTGTTTTACTTAAGGTTTTTGGTGAGCCTTGGAAAACCAAAGAGGTTTTTGGTAAGCCTTTGAAAACCAAAGTGGTTGTTGGTGAACCTTGAAACCAACTAGAATTTTACTTGTAAGCCCAAAGCCAAAACAAGTTGTTTAGGTTCTTGGTTATCCCGTAAAACCAAGGGTTGTTGTTGGTGAGCCTTGAAACCAACTAGGGTTTTACTTGTGAGCCCGAAGCCAAAATAAGTTGTTTAGGTTCTTGGTTATCCCGTAAAACCAAGGATGGTTGTTGGTGATCCTTGAAACCAACTAGGGTTTGACTTGTGAGCCCGAAGACAAAACAAGTTGTAAAGGTTGTTGGTGAGCCTAAGTTATAAAACCAAACTTAGTGAAATTCCCAAGGGGATCTTGGGAAGTGGATGTAGGTGCCTTGGAGTGCACCGAACCACTATAAATCTTTGTGTTTGTGTGATTGTTCTCCTTGTGCTTTTATTTCTTTATTTTCGCTGCATTTATTTGAAATACACACGCACTTGAATTGCATTAGCACATACTTGCTTTAATTCATAGATATTTTAAATAGTACAAAAAGTTTTAAAAGTCCAATTCACCCCCCCTCTTGGGTTGCCTACCTGAGCCTACATATCCGTTGCTGGAGGGCAAGACAGAGGAACTTCAACCACCGGGGATGGGCTCTCCCCTATGTGGATTAGGGAGATGACCACCGGTGGAGATTCGACCAGCTGAGGTCCTGTGGAGGCCTCTGTCATTGGCGCTGCATCCTCCCCAAAGGTTTCCCGGGAGGATGAAGTGCCCCTGCTCCCCTCAGGACCATCTCAACGAGCCCTCTTCCGAACCGCTGACCTCGAAGGAGGAGCCTGAGCGATCCTCTTCTCGGAAGATTGGCGGAGCCAACTCAAATTGGACTTCATTCCGCCGCCTGCAGACAGACAAACCCCCTTTGAGCCAATTGGACTACAAAAGAAATATCGAGAAAGAGATGAAAATTTCTCCATTTATACCTAACACAGGGAACTTGCTGATCCCTGCAAGATGGAGATTCCTCTCCTCCAACAATTCACGAATGGAAATAGCCTCCGAATCAGTCAACAAGTTGTAATCGGACTGATCAGCCGCCAAGACCCTTTTCCCATCGTTGGCGACTAAACACGGCTCCTTCCACTCGCTACTGAAACCCCACGGTTCAGTAGACAACACAAAAGTGAAGATAGGTTTCCACTCGTGGATGGCGCTGGGCATATCCTTGATGATTTTGCGACCAGGCCGAGGGCCGATTACCCACCATCCGCGACCATGGAAGTCCCTCTTAAGCACAAAGAGGGCGATAAACAGATTGGTCCCGGGGTTCACATTAGCCATGTGACACCGGACCAAGAACCCACAGATGTTCCGAATACTGTTCAGAGTCAACTGTGCTGGCACTACCTAATACGGGCGAAAAATATTGACAAAGAATGGATGCAGAGGAAATCGAAGACCGGCCTTCAAGCGGTCTTCGTATATGGCCAGACACCCAGCAGGAGGCTTGTTCACCCGTTCCTCAGATGTTGGAAGGATTAGGAAAAAATCTTCGGGAACGTGATAGCGTTCTCAAAGGTGGGCTATCTTTCCTAGAGAAACAGAGCTGGGGACCAACTCCGGACTCACTACATCATCGGCCCCCGAGGGCTCTACATTTTTCCTTTGGCTACCTACAAACTCGGCCATGATAGAAGAGCAAAACAAAGGAACGAAAGGAAGATTCTACATGCGGAAGGAAAGCTAGGCCAAAGCTGAAAGTTTGAGGATGAAGAAGCTTCCTCAACCGGGCTTTCTCTCTCCTCCTCAAAAGAAGACAGAGAGGGTCCCAAGCAACATCATAACCTACCACGAGCCCTCGAGATGATTGCGCAACCCCAAAATGACACTAGAAAACGATTTGACACGGAATGGACCGAGAGTCGTAATCCGTATAATTCAACAGCCATGATGGAGCGCGCATTTCATCCAAGGGACGGGGATGTACCACGACCGCCGCCCAGATCCTAACCAGAAAATTGGTTAAACTGCCGCACAACGAAAAAGGAGGGACGGTCCCTGGTGCGCCCACACCTTTTTATCCCTCAATCAATGAATGACAACTGTCCAGCGCCTGATCCTCGAATCAGCCGGTAGTTATGGCAAACAATCCAATCAGAGTTTTTGTAATCATCCGGAAGGAAAACGACAAGCCAGTAATACTCCCACTCTTCGAGGCAAATCTTTTGCTTCGAAAACTGAGTAGGGGGCTACTGTTGGGATATGTTGGTCCAAGCACGAGCTGGCCGCCGATTCAGACCGGCCAAAGACATTACTTCTGAACCACCAACTTTGGACCCAGATATTCGGGAAAAACCAAGCAACCTACGGGCCAGCCGAAGCTCTTCACGAACCTACAGCATCTGAGCCAGGCCTTCGAATTACATCTTTGGCCTTCGTCGAAGACCAAGTCCATCGACCCCTGAAGACGAGACCCTCAACCTGATCTGAGGGACAACCCCCATCAACTCCCAAAGACACGGTCTTCGGTTCATGACAAGACACGATCTCCGGCCCACGATAAAGATCAAGTCCTCGATCTATGCCGAAGACAGGATCTCCGATCTATCTTGAGAAAATTCAAGGACAAAGATATTCCCGATCTAATTACGAAAATCTCTCTAAAAAGGAAAGTCTGAAGATAGATCCACGATCTATCTCAAATCTCTACAAGCACGATAAGCAACGGTTACCAACGGTTACTATCGACTATCTCCGGGACACAATCACGGCGCGCAACTCCAGCTGCAACGCCTCCGATCTAGCCGGAACCGTTCGACGACAATCCATGATTACAAATTATGGAAAGGATTTGACTCTCCATCATAACCGCTGGGGGAAGGACGGAACTGCCGGCCGGACAGCTCCTTATAAATAACGGTAAGAGAAAAGGCTCGAGGTAAGGCACAGGATACTCTTGAAAACCAAAGAATCCTCCTCTCCATCAAATTCTCTTCCCCATTCTGTGGCTGAAGCCCGTCTCTGGCTTGGCATCGGAGTGTTCCCTGTCGGAACAACTCCGGCCAGGGACTTATTTTACAGGTGAAACCGAGAGTGGCCCCTGCGAACCAAAAACTCTGTCCGGTCGAGAAGGGATTTTACGCCAACATAAATTAATACCTCAGACATGCAGGGTCTTTACTATTACATCAGAGATTTTGTTTGCAAACACAAAAAAATGCAGAAAATAGTATTTATTGTGCCAGACGTCTTTAACATATTGCGAGTTCTAAAGCTTCAAAGTTTTGATTCATGTTATCATGCTGGAGAAGAGGGAAAATTTATCTCCACCATCATGAGACACGTTTAACATACCCAATGATGACATGCAAGACCGACATTATTAATCAATACCTTTCTTGATATAACATTTAACGTTACCTTTCAGCTGTTTCTCGCCCAGACTGCTGCTGCAATTCATGACAACGTTCGGACATTTCTTTCGAGCTTGGTTTTTCACCTCTAGTTGTAGGTACCAATCTTCAACTCTAAATTGAGCTGATTCACTTAAATCCCTCCAAGTCTCCGACTACATGGTTTCCTTTCCAGCAATTTTCCATTTTCTGCTCTATTCATCTGGCACAGGTCCTTTTTTTTTTTGCTTTGGGAGAGAGAGAAAGATTATTTTTAATATAAAAAGGATCTAGCACGCATGCCGGTATAGTACAGACTGTACCGTATACCTTTCAAGATGATCCCGGTAGCGGTATCGGGAACCCTGATTACAGGTCTACGCACCATAAGTAATGTACAATATGAAGACAATGTATATGACAGGATATGCTTTATATGAAGCATGGCATTTATGCCAATGCCCCACGGTAGTTTCAGTGTATTCTAGTAAGCTACAAGTGCATGCTCCCTGAGCTACTCGGATGTATATAAAAGTTTTTTTTCCAGATTTTTATCACATGGCATACATAGTGACCATAAATTTGGGAGCATTTGCAAAAATCTGGTATATTTGAAGTCAAAAGAAACGCAAACCAGAAATAAAAGCAATAAGCCAGAATTAAGAGCATAACTAATCTACATATGCTATGATGAGTATGGCAAGACCGACAGTAAGGTTACTAGACCATCACTTCAGATAGTACAGTCTGGTGCAATGAAAATCCCAAATTCCCAAGTCCTAATAGGGATCACCAGAAAATCTGGATGGAAGCTGTGAGAAAACCCTTAGATGCATTCTCCTATCGAGTCTACCTTTTAAATTGAAAGATCAGTAAAGTTGCTGGTCCTTTTATTGGTTTTATCTATGCAACATAATGATCTTACTGAATAATTAGTTAGGGCTACAAAATCAGCCGGAGTTGCATCATCGCAGTTCTCCACCAGGCTCGAACCGGCAGACACAGTCGTATATATTTCCATTAAAAAGCTTCTCAGCCGATCTCTGATTCTTTACCATTGCAAGCTGAAAAATAAACCACCTACATTATTATTGGAGTGCCAATCATGTAAATGGAGGACAGCAGAAATTGATGAATATTAAAAAATATAATATGAAAAAAAAAAATCTGCCATTCATTTTAGCCAGCCATGAACCAGACTGATCAAGCCAACATGATGATCAGGCAAGAGTTACATTATCAGATAATATTGTTTCACGCTTTCACTTGCTGCCAATTACCAACAAGTTTGAGATCAATGGTCAAGGGAAAAGTTAGCTACTAGGACAGGACAATCTTCCACATGCAACAATTAATTGGGCCATGATCTACTATCATAAATGATGTGTTGGGCAGTTAGACTAACACAGCCTTTTCCTGAGAGTTGAAAGATAACAGTATGAAAACAGGCTCTACAAGGTAAATAAAGATTATCTTATTATACTTTGTGGTACGGTCATACCTTCAGGGCATCACACTTAAAACAGGCATTGAAGTTCGTATGTAGAGCTCGGCCCATCCCTTCCAAAATTATCTGCATCACACAAGGCAACAATTTAAACATCAGCAACATATAAACAAGTTACAAGCAATCAAAAGGACAACATGGAAGTACAGTCTCTGATACTTGAAAAATGTGAATTTCGTACCAAATCTGCATCTTTTGCAGCATCAGCAAGCTCTGAGCTGACCTGTCGGAAATCTATGCATGGGCTCCCACACCCATTCTCAACAACCATAAGGGGAATTGAAGAGTTATCTACAAGTCCATCTTCAATACTAACCATTGCATCCACTAGCAGTCCTCCAGCTTCAGCAGCTTTGCGAAGGACATCACAATGCTGTTTTTCAGGGAAAAAGTTGATTTTGTTTTTCAAAAAAAAAAAATATCAAATGTTGAAGCTGTAAAGAAAATTTTCAAAGTAATTGTAAAGATTCTTAGTTTCACAAGATGTAGATAGATGCCATGCAGCATGTCCATAGAGTTTCAATGAATACCTTAGCAGCTTCAGCTACTATTTCAGGAAGCTCATTGGCAGTGACATCATTCAAAGCTGGCAAGGAATTTGCAACCAGAACAACCTGCATATTGGAATATTTTACCATCTTCTCTGAATTGACAATTCCAAGTTCCAGCATGGAGCTTACTAAGAGAAGCATCAGTTCAGAGCAGTTAGAGTTGCTTAAGATGATTGAATATGTTTAATATAAGTACTGAAAAACCAATATGATTCAGTCAGTCAATCAAGGACTAGTTCCTAGTTCCTACTCCATAAAACTTTGTCTAAAGCAAATTGCGACTCTTGGTAATCAATACGCAACAGCAACATATTTCATGTAGCAGCGCTTCCTTGTGTTCCAACAAGTGAGGAATAACCAAGAGCATATAAAAACCACCCAGATGTAGTTATGACTATTTCATTGAATTTTTCTGTTTGATAATGCATATAAATGGGGAAGATTTTCACTACTCTACTCTAATGCTAACACTAACAAAAGCAAAATAATGGGTCCTAAAATTGTTCCTTGACAGAAGCAAACCAGGCACAAATGGCATACTATTTTGGAAGGTCATATCCAGGTAAAAGGGGACCAGTTGGTTAGTCTTAAATTTATCTCACAAGGTCTGCCGAACCAACCCATGGCAATTGTACTGTACCATACGAATTCTTGAGTTGAATAGGTCCATACCAGTCCGAACTGAGCGAAACCACCCAGCGCTGCCAGAAACCAGGGTGCATACCTCACCACCTGTTTTCAGGTAGTGCTATGCTAAAAAGTGAGAAAAAGAGGTCTGGACATATCTTAATATGGGGTGTGTAGCAGCATGATATCCTGTACCGAGATTGCAGACCTTTTCTCACTCTCTGGATGTACAAATTGCCAACAAAATAATCAAGTAGCTATTAGACGCTCCCGATGCTTTAGTTTTTAAACAGTTTCTTGTGTTTTAAGAAACTATTAGATAGTATTACTTGTATAATTCATGTATAATATCAAAATAAAGGTATAAGTTACAAATGTTTCAACATAGTGACTTCATCAATTAGAAGCTTGCATTAAATTAACAAGATGCAGAATATAAGTACCAACTCTTTGAGTATTATCATGCATAGGCATAAAGGATAAAAGATTAATACAAGTCAAAATAGACAATAAGACAAATAGTAGCAATAATACTAACAATAGATGAAGAAAAAGATGACAAAGATAGTAGCGGTGGTGGTGAAGAAAGAAGAAAAAAAATATGAGGGTTGATTATGCTTTTGGTCCTCCAAGTTTAGGTTGGGTTTTTAATAAATTTCTAAATTTCAAAAAGTTGGAATTTGGGCCCTATTTTTTCTCAGTTGTTTTAATGTGAGCCTTTCCGCAAATTCTGGCCACTTTCTTTGACTGAAAGTCCCTGATGGCATAACGGGTGATTATGTGGCCGATTATGTGGCAAAAACTACTTAGATAGGTGATTGTGTCCAATTGGTGATGACGTGACATATAGGTGATGATGTGGTACAACATATGAAAAATTTTATTTTAATGATGCGACATAAGAGTGATGATGTGCTATACAAGTGATGATGTATCATATGGGTGATGACGCGGCATGTAGGTGATGATGTGGCATGTCCTGTGGAATTTCCTGCCCAAAAGTGTCCAGTTGCAGAGTGTCACGTCATCATCCATGTAAAAAGATTTGTACAATTTAATTTATGGAACATGGGTGATGACATGGCACTTAGCAACTAGATACTTCTCGGTAGAAAATTTCATGCATGTGCCATGTCATCACCTATATGCCAATGCATAGGTGGTGGCAAACTAGTTTCAATAACATCGTTAAGCAAATTAAGATAGTGACAAATGTTTAGCATAAATGGTTAGGCATCACAAATCCACTTTAGCAGTTGCCTCGTGTTCAAGTAGCAAGTCTTTATAACCCCATTAGATGCAATAATTGATATAAATATTAGAGCTTCAAAAAATATTTCATGGTATCTAAATGGATTCTATTGTTGCAAGAGGGATAATTTTTCCATGTATTGCATTGTTTACAGTTACATATATTAGTTGATTGCATTTTAGGAGGTTATATTCATTGTATATCCCATTAGATTTTACTTTAAGACTAATTGGAAATAGCGCGATGTTATTCCTATCGTTCTATTTCTCATCAATTAGGCATACTAGATACTTTAACTCCATCGACAATTGCAGCATTAAGCCATACAAGAGAAACATAATGTACAATACACCTCAATAATTTAGGAATTCTAAAAGCATCAAGATAATTACTTCTGAATTTTCTTAACTAATTTTAACTCACCTCAGTTCCACGCTTAAGGAGTTCCCGAGCTAATGGAAGCATTCCAAGAACAACATCAGCACCTGAGTTATCCACAAAGAGTAATGCTCTTCTATATGGCGGAAGTTTCTTGTGTCCACAACCAAGCATTCTTTTTTCAAACATATCAAAGTTATCCACCTAATATAACGGGTGCAATTGAGCTGAATCAATGGCCAAATCATGGTCATCTTAATTAAAGATTAAAACAAATTACACATGCCATTGCAGGAACTAGCAGAAAAATAATATATAAACTATCAGCGAAATTGTAAAGTTCATTTTTTGACAGAAGATTTGTTACAATAAGAGAACTTGCCCGCCAAGGTCGTTGCATCTTTTTGCGGCTCATTCGGTAAATTTCAATTATAGTTCCTTTGTGGTAAAGGTCAACGCAAGCACGAGATCCCCAATCAAATATATTTGCAGCAAGAACACCTTCAATGAGAGCAAGCAATCTTTCCTCCTATGAAACAGTAAGATGTATGAATTAGTCATTACAACATAAATCATTTTTGAATGCAGCTAGGAAAAATGTTCAGCTATCACCATGTGGCCTCTGTTTTACCAGCTAGTGGTCTAGGATACAAAATTAGCACCATATGGAAATAACAGTATATGCCAATGAAATTGTGAATAAAGGTCATCAAGTTAATGTATATAAGTTCCAAGTAAAACAATTTAACACAAGGATATGTTGATGAAACAAGAACTATCAATGTGTTTTCATGACAATTATTTGTTGTAGCTGCACTATTCAGTTAAAGCATGAATTAGATTTTGAAATGTTCTGCAGCCATATCTTGGTCATTTACTAAGTACACTGATAAAATATCAAAAAAAATACATAATATTGAGCTAAGTTGCAAATGCAAGAATGAAAATAAGCCCACCTTGGAGATTAGTAGTACCTCTAGGGCTTGCATATCTAGTGTATTGCTATCCCACACGTTTCTCATATTTGGTGAAGTTCGAAGAAAACACCAGACCCACATCGATGGGATGAGGCATGTCATGTAGGTGTATATAACCAAATTGCCAAGCACAATCCTAACTCAACACAGAAATATCAGGGTTAAAAGGTACGGACCATGGCCAACACTTCCCACACTAATCTAGATAGAATGCAAGACGATAGAAGAGTCATTTTCACAATAGGTTATTATACAACTACCTCTAAGGTTTGTGATTTTGTTGTGACTTCTCTGAAACTTTTGTAAGATCAATAAAATCAGACTGCCTATCTTCCTAGGAAGTGATTCAAACTAATTAATCAACAAGGTTCACAGAATGAAAATGTAAATCATTTGTTATTTGGAAACAGGTTTATACATAAAATAATTAGAAAGTTGCATTCATTAGACAGTTTCTACAAATTTAATGACATCTATTAATAGCAAACTTGTTGAACACAAGTCCATTCCAGGTTGATGTTTTGATCACCAGGTGCATGTTGAGTGATATCATGATAATGTGATCAATGCTACTAATAATTAAATGACACCAGAGAAAACACATTATCCTTAAAAAAAAAGTCCAGTGATATGTTTAATATGTTGACACCTATGAGAAGCAATATCATATGGATCGAGTATTTTCCTCATTCAGGAAGATAAATAATGAAGGTTATGACTTGAAAATCAAGGAATAACCTCGTTAAACATGTTTACTTACCTTTTAGGTTTATCCACCTAAACATCTTTCTGGATATTTCCATTGAAACACTAGTAAAGTATCTCAAGTCTCCAAAAGTATTGGGCAGATGTATGCTTGCATTCTTCCACCCTTGGCAGTCCAACCAGACTATTAAGTCGAATATCATTCTAGATTAGTAAATGCATATATTAATAAACCATCAGGCCATGTTTTATGCCCAGAGAAGGAGAAGGTTGAGAATCCCCCTTTCTGATGTTTGGCAATTTAAGAAAGTTTTAAGTACAAAAATAAGGAAAAATAACAGGCCAACATGTTCTGTCAGGGGCCTAAACATTCTATTTTAGGTAGTGATTTTAAGAAAACAACAAAAGCAAGGGATAAGGACAACCCTCCCATATCATAATCTCTTTTTCAATAGTTTTTAATGGAGTTTTCTTAGTTTAACCAAATAGTAGAAAAAATTTTAATTTTTCTTCACTTTCATTTACTTTATTGCTTTCTTTCATTTCATCAGCAACCAAACAAAGGCTTAGCATGACATTGTAGGCTGAGTGTTTGTCTGCAGTACAATACTTACTAACAACTTGATACCAAAGTAAATAAGAGCATTATTTCTTCCCTGTATAATTTGTCAATGAATCGTGTACAACCACCAACAGACAAACTCACAATGAAGAGCAAACTTTTTTTAAAAAAAAAGAAAAAGAAACCCTAACTAGAGCAAAAACATGTTGAGCAACCATTAAAAAATTTATGTATGAGGATTTACATTCGGCACACATACCTCATTCATACCATCAAGCTCAATAAGAAGGTCAGGTAAAACAGCAAGAGAAGCCTCATTTTCCCTAGACCATGGAAAAAGTGGGTCAGGAGATCAGATCATATGCATGTGTTCAATCATCAAGTCTGGTGCCAGCACATAGAAATGAAGAGAATATAATTCAGTTGCATGTGTTGCACATGTATAGTTATGTGAGAACAACAGCAAGAGAAGCCTCATTTTCCCTAAACCATGGGGAAAGAAAAAAGATCAGGAGATCATATCATATGCATGGCTTCAATCTCCAACTCTGATGCTAGCATGTAGAAATGAAGAGAATACAATTCAGTTGCATGTATTGCATATGTATTGTTGTGTGAGAACAACATTTGATAACTTATCTGAACTCATCCCCATGGCTCTACATAATGTGCGTGTGTTATCCTTAGGATAGGAAACATATTAAGGTAGGAAAGAATATTATTATTATTATTATTATTATTATTATTATTATAATATACATATATGAAGTACAGGCTGGTTCTGATAATGGGAATTAACAACTAATAAATTGCTGAGAGATCACCTCTTGTGAATTGCCTGACACCTCAAGCTGAAGTTTTCACACCATAAAGCTTCCAATGACTTGGAAACATAAAGAAATCAAAAAGATGACGGTGGAGCATGTTCCAGTGAATAAGTTTTCTTTCCACCAACCCAAAAATTCTCCTATTCTCTCCTTCCATGAGTGCCACATGATAGCATGCAGATCACATATGTTATATCATGTGTTCCCACCTTATATTTAGGACTTTGGAACCAAGCTTACAAAGGCAGCATTGAAGAAAACAGGATAAGCCCTTTTTCTCTACTTCAAATCCCAACACATCTTTTATGAAATTTAAATGAAAAGGTAATATAAGAGACAAAATCCCCCTCATTTTAATAATGATTGATTTAAGTATCAAGACTCATGAAATTGTAGCTTTATCATTGAAGGGACACACTAAATAGAACCAAGAAGCCTAAGAGAACAAGTTTTTGGAAATTCTCATGCATGTCTTATGGCTTTAATATCTTGTTTCAAGGAAACAATGAAAATTTTTAAAATCATAAGGTTTGCCAGCAAGAACTCAAATACTGGCCTTGACTGCTTGTACTGTACTGTAGCAGCTAGGAACCAGTACTAGGCAATCCCTCAGGACTGAATCATGGGTGAACTGGCCCATACAGGCATAAACCACCCCAAAAAAGCCATATCAACCTTGTACTGCTAGGTACCGAACATAAAGTATTTCTACACCCTTTTTTTCTTTTTATTTTGGCACCAGCTGATACACTATGCCAGTATGATGCATGGATATCAGGATGAATGCAACAAAAGTGTAACATGAGATTTAAATACATGTTTGCTGGAATCTTGATGAATCAACACAAATGATCCTTTTTCCAGATATGTTGCTAATTTGCTATTAGTAAGTACCTGTTTTAAAATGCTGTGGCAATGCATTCTTTGTGATATTTAACAATTATTTCAGTATAGTCGGCTCATAATTCATATATATCTCTATATATAATATGAACTCCAGAAACTGACTCCACGTTGAGTACGGCTCCACTTTAAGTTATTTCTGAGCTGCTAGTTTATATTGTGTTTCTCTTGCCGAGCATAATACCATTGAGTGGAACCAGCAACCGCAGATTCTGTGCAAGGTCACCTCACATGCAGCGTAAATGACCATCTCTAGTATTGATTAACATGAAGATATTTTATTGATGTATTTATTCTTCAAATGACAAACATTGCTCCATTTAGCATCAGACAGATCTACAGATAGCAATAGCCCAATAAAAAAATATATAAAAACTTTCCTTTGATTTATCATGTCACCTAACTAACCTTTTTTTGATAGTAATATAGGCATCAACAAACTGAAACTCCCGCAAGCATTCTTCCCTTAGCTCCAAAAGATTAGCCAAGCCTAACTTCCCATAAGCAGCAGGCTCTTCCATCAACCTACAACAAGGTGTGTAGATAACATTTCAGGTGAAAATTAGTGGATAGTATTGAGAAGAATAATGTTATCTGGCTGCTTTCATATTAACTTGCAATTATAAGGATTCATGTCATAACATTCTCTCTTCCAGAAGAATCATATCAGTATATGGAAATCTTTTGCAAAATTAAATGTTAATTATACATGTATAAAAGCCAAAGATAATAAAAATACATACACAGCAACTTGATTTAGTGTACTCAAGACTTCTGAGTGAGCTATCCAACTTTAACTTATTAGGTAACTCCACAGCAGTTCCAGATACAAAATTGTGTCTTAATTCAGTTATTCATTAAACTCATAACAGGCTAGCTTCTGGAAATATTTAATTTGGTGAGAATTTAATATTTAAGGGACTATTACCAACAGAAGAGTTTAATAATGCATTGGACTCTGAATTATATGGTGGGCATGAGTGCAACTTATATATGGAGCCTCCATTAGGATACATCAACCTGCTTTCAATTTAATTAGCCAGGTTCCATATATTGTATTACAACTAGAGGGATCAATAACCGTAAGTCCGTAACCATACAAGCCTTGTCCTGACTATCATACTGCAAATATAGAATTCCACAAAAGCAACAGAAATCATGAAAAACAAAAAAGAAAACAACTATTGCTTTAAGACAACTATAAAAATGGAAAAGAAGAGGTAAACAAGGACCTAAGCCTATCAAGGTTTGCCATCTTGGTACCAGACCCATATTGGTACCACCCTATCATAGTGTCAGTATGCTATACACAAGAAGATGGCGAGGCGTACCAAGTATCAGTGTGGTATGAGAATGTGTACTGGTATGATATAGTACCTACCATATAAATATGCATTCTTATATAAAAATTCATTCTTGACATGGTATGGAGGAGAATCTTCAAGAGCTGTGTTTCTTGTAGACATTCATCCTAGAAGCTGATGAAAAAACATACATCAAGACTCAATCCGGTCATGTATATTCTTGGTTTTGTATTGTTTTTACATAATTCATGATAGGAGCCCATGGTTTTACCCAATGGCTGGCCATGCCACAATATGTGCATCATTCCAAAACTTGCAGCTGATATAACATGGCGTTAGAGCATCCAACCAGCACAAATATTCTAAAACCAACTTTGATGCCTAAGGATTTGTTGCTTAAGAACAACCCCCATTTTGTTGAAGCATCTGATAACCTTCTTTTTTGAGATTGCTGCCTCTAGCCAATGAACCTATCAGATCATTGTCAGGTTCAACTCAAGCCATCATGTGAAATCATCTGCCTCACCAGAATTGACACGAACTGGCTGTCGATTGTTTTAAAGTACTTTTCATCCCTAAGCATAGATTTATAAATGGCTGTCAAATTCAAACTATTATCCAGCATCTGTGGATAGTTTTTGAGACAACAGCACTTGAAATATGTATTTCATTAAGCATTGATGCCATCCAAATATAGATAGCTAGAATCTTCTTGGCCTTTTTAATTCGCTCATTCGTTGGTTTTCTCCAGCCACTGTTTATGTGCTACCAGGCTCTCCTTTAAGCCATATGGTAAGCATTATCTAATCCTTGCTGATATTTTTTGCTTGCCTTTACATCTTTCATCTTTGTTAAGTCTTTAAGATTTGCTGGAATCTTGTTTCTTTTTCTTCAGAGAATTAGAGTATTATCTTTTACTATTTGAAGCTCTGAGACTACAAGTATTTGACACTTGGTCTCCTCATATCCAAATGCTCAATGACTCCCAAGTCCCAACCACTCTCGCCATTTACTACCTTCATTCTCACCATAACACAGCTCTTCATACCTACTTGACATGAATGATTAGCACTCTACCAGTTATACCAATTTAAAAGTATGTGACATCTGGGTTATCTGAGCTGTTTTAATCTAGACACACACATACTGCATATATGTATACATACATATACATCATATGTGTGTGTGTCATGTCCCTGTGCCTAGATTTTTGAAGGTTGTCATGTCTGACACTTGAGCAGCACACTTGGACACTTGGCATCCATGCCAAGTGTCTTGGTAAAACTGTTTCTCCATATTGAGTGTTATCTACCTTCATGTCACCTCATTATCTATTTGCCATTTTCCACCTTCTAGTGCATCTTCAACATTATGCATGCTTCATTCTCTCCATAATGTGGCTCTTCATATCTCCTAGTGACATGTGACATGTGGAGCTAATTCACTACTACGTATACCCATTTAAATGTATGTGACATGTGGAGGCATCCTAATTGCTTTGATCCAAAGCCCACCCCCACTTTCATAACAATAAAAAGAGCAAATGATGGTGCTAGTTATGGCTAACACAACATGTATCATGCCATGCCAGAACTAGGGTGCAAATGAGTTGACCTACTTGCAACCACTTGAGCTCGACTCAACTTAGCTATTATTGAGCTCGACTAGCTCAAATAGTTTTTCGAATCGAGCTCGAGTAGCATAATCCTGCTTAAAAGCTCATGAGCCTATTCGAATTTATGTATAATTTTAATAATATTATTTTATTTATAATAAATATTAATATATATTTTATTAGTTAACTAAGGCTCGAATTCAAGCTTGAGCTTGAGTATGACTTAATTGATATTTGCATCGAGTTGAATTTAAGCTTTGCCTTTTTTCATCGAGCTGAGCTCGATCTTGGAATATTAAAGCTCGATCAATCTCGAGTCAAGTTTCAAGTCCAAGTATTATGAATCAAGTTAAGTTTGAGCTTCTATCTACTCACCTCAACTTGATTGCATCCCTAGCCTAAACAAGCATATCAGAAAAGGATATGGTATGCTTATTTCATGAAAAATTATTTAAAAAAAAGAATCAGTAGGTATCATGCCAACTCATGTAGGTACCATTGTCCCAATACTCCTCGACAAGATACACGCTGTGGACCAGCAAGGATTGGAGGAGTCAGCACTTGAAATCAAAGTTGTGTTGATATTAATTTGTAATAAACATGATTTACCTTGCCAAGTGAGCTGAGAAGACCCGTGCAAATGCATGTCCCCTTCTTTTAGCATCATCCGTTCCTCCTTCACTTGCTACTGCCTATGAGATAGTGGATAAACACTAAAAAAGTAAGCAACTTTGTTATTCAAATAATGATAGATGAAGAATGACCTGCATCCTTATTGGGAATAAAAGTGGAAAACTCCACTGGCATGACAATTCGAATGAGAAGTCAAGAAAATTACAATTTGAAGTATTAGAATCCTTAACAAATACATGCTTTGAAGATTCGCAAATTATGGAGGAGCCAAATGCTACTCAACAAAGTTATATGCATCTAACAAAAATATGTAAATACTGACTTGGATATAGTTTCTTGCGATGTCCACAGTCCACCTTCTAGTGAAGATCCATCAATCTAATTGCACTTCAATTTTTAGCTAGAAATCAGAAAGTGGATAAACAAATTTTATTTTCTTGTCATCTGCAGGTGTTTTTCATTCAAGTCAACTGAATAACCATGTGTAATATGCTGTGAACCATATCACTGCAACAGGATTTCAAAGGTACTTTCAATAATAATGTAACTAAAAGCAAACCTATTCAATTTTCCATTTTGCTCCCAATTATCTCTCAACAGAGTAGTCCTAGGATCATCTATGCCCAGTCTTCACCAATTGCTGTCCACCTAAATGCACGAACTACCTCATATCTATTCACTTTCTTTGATCATTGGTATTTACTCTATATATTATTTCCTCTATCTATTCACTTTCTTTGCTCTATTGGTATTTACTCTATATATTATTTCCTCTACATTACAACCTAAAATGTTGAAGTCTTAAATGTAAAGCATATTTCGAAATTGAGCTAGTGCAGCCTGCCAATGATGCAAGAAAGAAATTTCACAACTCAACAACTAAATAACTTCAAACATGTGTAATGAGTCAAACATACTGAAAATTTGATATTTTATTGAGTTGCTGCTGCAACTGACCAATCAATCCTATTTAGTGAATTCTCAGTTTCCCTTTAGAGTGCAAATTGGTATACGGTCCAAAATCTGATCTCTCTGGCAATTGTGTATCACTTGTTTTAGGCATTTCCTTCCCTCAAAAGATAAAGATTTAAGTCCAAAATGTTGATGGACCTCATTCCCATGTATGAAATAAAAATAATAATAATTAGAAACAGGTTTTGCAAAAATAATAATAGAATTTAATAGCACAGTTCTCACTAGTAGCAATACTAAAAAGAATACACAATTGTGTCATTTAACTACATGTAGCATAATCATAAGAGAGATTAAAGAAGGAAATAAGAAAGTTGCAGAAAAATCAAGAAAAAAGATGGTACTCCAAGGAGTACATTTGTGTGGTGAGCAGACAAAAATATATTTCAGATAAAGATACACTAGAGATAAAGGACATATAGCCCTTTAATCTGGTACATGGTAGGAATACTAAATTCGCCCATGATAATAACAACTGGAAAATGCCAGCAAGAAAATAGTGTTAAGCAGATCAATGTGAAGATGATGAGCTTGACAAAAGTAGGATGCTGGTAAAATGAATATAACTTATACAAGAATTTTCACAGTGATATCATAAAATGAGGGCTACATTTAATCATGTAAATTTCATTATTGACAATTATCTCAAGAACAATCAAAAGGTACAGTTTTCTAGCACATACCTTATCAACTAGGTCAGGCAAATGCTCTGAAAGCACCATAAACCAATACCTACAGCGTTATATAGCTTGTTAGTATTAATAACATCAACAAAAGTTCCACTTTGGCCATCATTTATTAAAACAGTATGATTTCAAAATAACTTACTCAAGCTCACCATGGTCCAATAGATCAATAGTGTTTGGTTCATACCTGCAAATGAAGATCATCATTATAATCTAAGTTGCTTAACAATTAGCAACTGGTTGCTAACTCAAATTTTTGCCCTTGTAATTAGATGATACAGCAAAACAACTACCATCACCCGTAAATCCATGAATGGAGGAAATGGATAGCATAAGAGATATTATGCACGGTTCATCATAGTAGTTTACTGGGCAATAACATGCTGTAATGATACCAAACCGGTATGCAGTACGAGGGGCATATCGAGTATCAATATGACAAACCAACCCCATAGGAGCATACTGACATTCTACAATGATGGTCCCAGTATCAGTATGGGGTCCAATACCAAGATTGCGAACTTTGGTTTATTATGATTTGACATAAAAGATGAGCAGTGGATTTCATGACAGGGTCATGGGAGGTGTTGAAGTGATATGTAACTGTGATGACTTCTCGAAGAAAGCTTCCTCTTAGAATATTACATAACACAAATCAATTCCATACATAAACAACATTCTTGCATCAAATGCTCAATGATAATTTTAAAACATTAGGAAGTAGAACCACTAGTCAAGTGGCTGCTTACGACTTAGGGTCTGCCAATAAGGGAAACTCTTCCAGTGTGGGTACAAGATGGAGTACACCAATATTTAATGCAGCACTTGCATCCGATCTTAAGGTATTTCCCCTGGAAGGAGGTCTCTCAAAACCACCCATACCAGTAGTTCCTGGTGATGTCATTGGGACAGGAGCTGTAATCTCGGTACCCTTCTGCACAAACTTCTCCATCCAAGATATCTGCAAAGAGAACGTGATGATCATGCTCCTACTACTGGTCAACAATCACAAGAAAAGCCATATAAGAGTTTTCATAAGCACAGCCCTGGCAGTAAACATATGGCCAAAGTCCAAATACTGACAACTCTATGTGCTTCTAGAAATTAGAATGAACTCGGATATAGATGCACAAAACCACTGCTACAGCTGTAATATGTACGTGAAAAGCAGTTTTCTGAAAAACAATTTTTAAAAAAAAAATCTTTAAAGTTTTCCGGCCAAAAATCTACATAACCAACTCAGAACTAACATATTATGATATATTCATGACTTATACAAATGCTAATAATCAGAGGTATGGCCAACAGCAAAGAGAAGGATTAAGGTTTGCCCTTTATGATTGAGGCATAAAAAACAACAACTAGATATGATCCACTTTTAGCTAAGATTTATTAAAAACTATAAATATAGACTAAGTGCAGAAATGATCCTGATGCATATATAAGTAGACAACTCGAAGCTTTATAGTTTATACTAAATGCACTAAGAATGCAGGAGTAAATGTAGATAGCTAACTCCACAAAAAGTAATATGTTCTTGCCTTTTCACTCAGATCACCCAGATGAGGACCATGAATCTTTCCCCCAGCATATGGAAATCCCATAGGGAACCGTTCAACCAGTTGATATGCCCTCAAGACATCAAGACCATGATTTTCATAGCTCATGAATGCACCAAGAGCTCCTAAAAAGCCTTCATGGTGCAAAAACATGGCTTGCGTCTGTCCGTTGGACCTAAGACAAGCTCAATGTTCAGCAGAAGAATATGAGAAGACAGTTGAAGTGATAAAGAAAAAATCAAATTATATCTTTATGATTTTAATTAATTTTTAGAATGGATTGTGAAACTAAAATCATTCAAACAAAAGGATGATATACTAAAATAACAGTGATAACACTCATCTAGTGCTGCAAAATTCAAAGAAAAGCAAGTCACAAGAAGCACAAGCAGCACTGTCCCTCCAGTAGTTACCAGAAATGCACTGCAAAAGAAATAGTGTCCATGGTATAAGCATGACCGCGGATGAAAAATCCTCCAAAAAAATTCTTTTGAGCCCATAGCGAAGCGCATTCAAGTAGGAGATCTGTCATACAGGAACTAAGCAAAGTTATGCAATATAGACAAGTTCATTTGCGTTACAGGTAAAAAAATGTATCTCAGGGATGTAGGGGAGAAAACAAATATAATAAATTTAAGACCACCAAAATAAGTTGTCTGTGCTCTGCACCAAAACTACAATTACAAATCCATAGAAATAGACGTTAGAGTGGCAATGCTCAACCGGTTTAACTTGATTCAACCCATTGTTGGTCAGGTCAGGTTACTTGTTTAATAAAATGGTCAAGTTTGGGTCTGGATTTTTTACCCTTTTCATAAACCGGTCAGCTGCAGATTGATAGATTTCAAGCTATCCTATATCTGACCCGACCCACATCTGGTCCAACCAAACCCATGTCAGGTCCTACCCAACTTGATTGCCACCCAAAAGTAGAAGGTTACACCACCATGTAAAATCACATAAATGTGCCAGATTAAGATCTGGATGAGCTATTTACATATAATAAGTCAACTTTTTGTTCATATTTTCACCTTGAACTTTCACATAAAAAATGCACATTTAAACAGCCAATGAATCAATTGTTGTGCAGGAAAGGAAGTGCAGCACTTATCAGTTTTTACACACACACACACACACACAAAAAAAAAAAAAAAACTCTCCTAGTACCTTTCTTTCTAAACGGTCAACTGATTTGTTGTAATTTCAGTTACACTCAGATATTACCGTTTCCCTCAAAGGCTATATTTTTAGTCTAAGACAATATTTGAAGATTCAGCTGTAATCAATCAAGGTAACCAGATCCAAAAACTCGTGGTTTTCAGTACTTTCAGGCAGTTACAGCAATTCCAGAGAAAAACTATATGGTTTTGGCTGATACTCCAGAAACTGACGAAACTATCAAAAATGACTAGCAGAAACTAATCTGCTGGAAGTCCATGGGTTTGAACTGAAAATGAAATAAGACAAGCAGGTTTAGCAAAAACCTTGTGAAAACAATGAATTATAAAATATTAAAGAAATTTCTCTTTTGAAAGAGTTTTTTTCTTTTTTCTTTTTTTTTGGAGGGGTCTCCTTCAAAAGAGGTGGTTCGTTTCATTATAAAAAGCATATTTTCCTTCATTTGGCAGCAAATGTGCACACTAGACTCTCATAAATAAGATGGATTACTGTCCCTAAATACCTAGCACTAGTGAAATAATTGACTTATAATGGAAAGAAAAAAGACCTAATGTAGCATGTAAAAGGCTAGTTTTGTTACATCATGCACAAAATTGGACAAAAATCTGATGCTGGTTCCAGACAACAATCAAAATAAAGCTGACAGACTTAAATAGAAAAATGCATTTGATTCAAGCATATTCTGATGCAGCATGGGAAAAGTTTGTGCTCATATTTAACTTATATGGTTCTGTATATATAACATATATGGTTCTGTCACAACATTGTTTACTGTGATAATTAAAAAATTCAAGGCACCTTACCTGCCCAATATTATACGAAATCATTCGCAGGAGGGAGAGAGATATATCTTCTGGTCTATAATCCAATAGCTCCTTGGTTTCCGCAATTGTCTTTCCAAAACTAGAGGCAATGGTTGATGCTGAGAGCCCAATCTGCCACCATTTACAACAATTAGATAGACTACCTTATTCAAATTTAAAACAGGTCATTGTTTGTGCAATAATATGTAATGAGCTTGAAAATGATCCCAAGTATAAATCTATAACCTAGAATAAGAAGCATCTCGCAGATAGCAAGTTTCATATATCTGCAGTAGGAGAAAGTTTAAAGAACAAAGCAACGCATCAAATTCACCATGCACGAAGCACAACATAAACCAAATATATGCTGACAATAGAGCATAGCCTCCCAGAAGCATAGACAAAATGACACCTGCAATAGATGAACGTGATATTGTGCTGCCAACATTGTACAACTGCATATAGTTTGTCTTAACAATCTGACTATCAACTGCCCCAATGAACCCTTGAAAGACAGTAAAGGCTATCCACCACAGACTGTGATGCATAAGATATAACCATGGAAGTTAAATCAACAATAACATCATTCATCACCCTGGGAGTAGAAAAGATGTCCATGCTCTTGGGTAAACAAGGAAAAGGTGAAAAAGAGAGTAGAACCAGTGGATGGTCAATTGTTTAGCTAGTGTTTTAAAACTTGTATGTTTTATCAAAAAGGATGGTAGATGATCAGGGAATTAAGTCCAAGCCTGGAATTACATTAGAATAGCTTAGCATGTACTCCTGTTAATCCCATGAAGATGAAGGGACAAGAGCACCAGCATGGCAAAATTAGGAGTCTAACGATGAAGAGAATAAAAGGGAAGGTAGTCCTTGAAATACAATGCACTAATAAACGTTCACAATCAACTTCAAAAAATATATTGATCACTAGTAAGCTCATTTGAAAAGAAAAAGGGAGGGGGGTGTGAAGAAAAAGCGAATTGGGACATATCCTAATGGTCACACCCCTCTGCTTAACAACCAGAGGTTCTAGGTTCAAGTAATCAGTGGTTCATCTCCAGATATCTGGGCCTGCATAAATATATTATGGGTGGGTAACCCTCCCTCTCTCTCAAAAAAAAAAAAAAAAAAAAAAAAAAAAAGAGGAAAAGGTATTCATGGAGCTTAGGAGCATTACTTGGGAAATATGTGACCTTTTGATGCAAAGTTAGGAAACATTGCTTTGAAAAGAGAACCAAGAGTCATCATGTGTAATAACTAATAAGGTAAAACTATATGCATCGAGAACCGAACAATAAGAAGCTCCAACCTCCAAAATCAAAACCCCACCACCCCTCTTCCACCCCTCAATTATTGCTTCTAGGCTGCTCCATTCTCAATCCTCCTCATACCACAAAAACCTGATTGTAATCCTAATTCAGCAAACAAACTGGACTCAAATTATAGATCAAATATCCAATTTTGAATAGGTTAAAGCTCGGGTCTCAACTATCTATTGGACTATTGAGAAATCAAGTCCGGGTTTTTTAGGTAACAAATCAAGCTTAAACCTCCCCTGATCTGATCAGAACCAATTTGCTTATGGGCCTAAAAAACAGAGCAATAGAGGGAAAAGAGGACAGGTAAGATTACATTGCCAGTTGTTAAGTCCAATAGCTAGATAAATGACCTCTTTTTAAAGATAATCAAAAATGCATCATATGCAGAAAAAAAGGGCAGCCTGATGCTCTTGTAAGAGGTGGTCAGATATACGCAGCCTTAGCCCCACACGCTGATAGGCTGTTTCCATGTTTCAGCCACATGACATCCAGGACATAATGGATTAATCTTACCGATGTGCTAAGGCCCACCCTCACCATATGCAACATGATGAAAAATCAAAAAAATACCTAAATGTTTTATACATAAGATTACAAATAATAAAATAAAAGAGCAGCAACCCGGTGCACAAGGGTTCCACCATTGCAAGACTTGGGAATGGTCAAATGTACATAGCTTTATCTCATTGTGGAAACTGGAGGCAGTTTTTGTGTTTCAAACCTCTAGGTCACAATCAAGCAATCTTACTATTAGGCCAAGTCTTGCTCTCAAACTATAAATAATAAATCATAATAATTAAATTCAAAGATTCATGTCCCTATGGGGTCCCAAGAAACACCGGGACGGGGTACCATCCCATGTGTCAGGAAAGTACAATTCGCCAACATCCTAGCATCCCGATTGCAGCGTCTTAAGACATCCCTTATACCAAGTGTCAAGACAGAGCGGAATGACGACGCATCCCATTCCATGAAAAAATGGGGATAGCTCCGTCCCACAGGATTTAAAATATTTATTAAATTTATAAATAATAATCACCATCATTTTTAATAATAAGATCAAAACAACAAACAAAATATAATTTACTAATAAATTAATTATTATATACCCTAATTAAGCATCAAAAAGGGTAAGATGACAAAGTGCATAAAATACCTTGGAATAGTCCATACCACCATATATATCTCCAACAAGCATGTCAACATTGCTACTGTCTCCTTGCTGGCTCAACTCTAACAACTCATCAAAACTAGAACAAAGGATAAATGTGAGCAAAGGATAAATGGCCCAGACATAATAAAATATTGAAATATGTAAAGAAGAAAAGAAAAGTACCTCTTGCACTTTGTCAACAATCTCCCTAATCCCCAATAAGTACCACCACCAACATTAGTCCCACTAACTCGTTGAAATTTTCCATCTCCCTCCACCTAAATAAGAAATAAATGAGAGTGCAGAACAAAAAACTTCTACATTAAGAGGAAGAAATAAAAGGGCAAGGCATAAGCAATACCTTAATCATGCTAACTCCAGAGCCAATATTAACAAGAAGATAGGGAAACAAATCACTATGATCAATTTGCACAAACTCCTTCCGGCCTTCCATGTGTGTAAAAGCTTCATGGCGGATGGCCTATCTAACACAACACAATTAGTGTTAAAGTGCATCTCCAATTATAACATGCTAGTATTCCCTATGATTATGATTTTCCTTTTTTCCTAGATTTTTTTTTTTTTTTTTTTTTTTTTTTTTTGGGGGGGGGGGGGGGGGGGGGGGGGTGGTGTTAAAAAAAATAAAATAAAATAAAATATGATGAAAACCATGTGCACATATTGAAAGTGACAAATAATCATATAGACATAATTAACAATATTAGAGGTCTCTATAATCCATTAATAACATGAAGACTATGCATAATTGTATGCTTATTTTTATATTTTGACATCTCTAAGGCTTTTTCCATGTCACCTAAAATTTTAGACATCCAAGTGGCATTCATCACCTAGTTGTCCCATGTACTAACTCAAAGGACTTATATGGTTGATGGGAATAGGAGGGAGGAAAGTGTGGTCAACAAGAAAATGAAGGAACCCCTCTTATTTGGTTGGAGTTTTCAAAGGAGAGAGATTGGAAAGTGGCATTCACATGGGAATAAACTTCCAATGTTCCATGGAAAAGAAAAACCCATGTGAGACATGGGGGTTGTTGGCTTTCCCACGGAAAGGGAATTGGAATCCCTTTTTTCTCCAAAAATTGCCACTCAGTATAGGTTGATATAACAAACCATGTCCACAAGTGCATAAAACATGTGAAATATAACTAGTCAAAAACTATCTCAGTTCTCTACCCTCCAAGCCATTAATTAGTGAAAGGAACTTAAAAACTTATATTACTTCAATTTTTTTGTATCTGCCAAGCAACCTAGGTTTATTCTCTACCAAAACTGGAAAACCAACATGAGGAGATACCATAAATGTGCAACATGTACAAGGTATACATATTTTATCACAATAACATTTGTGGCAAAATTATTGAAGGGGTATAATCAACTATAAGTGGATATATTGCAAAGTTATGCATATGATGAATTATTGCATTCACTTTAGTGCATTCTTAAAGTTCAGTTCAACTCCTTGAAAACAAATACAGTGTGCTTCAGGCACAAATATGTCATCCATAAATAATTTCTTTCAACCATAACTCCAAAGAATTGGAGATCTCACTACAACAATCTTGAAGAGGCTTATATTAGCATTACATATTTTTGTATCCATCTATTGTCATGTCCTAGACATGTTCATGGTATCCAACAATAATAAGCAGTCAAGATGTACAATATGCAAACACACCAGCACAAAGGTAAATATCCATATGGCATGCCATTGGATTGGCATAGATGGACAAAATTGTGCGCTACAATATTAAAAATGGAATTCACTGGCTCAAATATTATGAGACAGTGAAAAGAGAATTATTCAAGCTTTTGTCTACCCTAAGAATCACATAGAACAATCAAGTATAAAAAGTACAGGTTATACCATTGATAAAATGGAAGAGTCAGGCATCTAAATCTCTCACTATTATATCATCAATTTTCCCAAATTTTCTATGAATGATGAGACCATAATATAAACTGATAAGGGTAGAAGTTAGTAAAAACATACCTTAAGCAAAAAATTAGCACCAGCTACAAGACAAGCCATTTCATCTTCCTTATCAAGGCTAACTCCAAGTCTCTCTTTAAAGACATCTGCAAATTTGTATGCCCCACCACCTGTCGCCTTCTCATGGAATCTAATTAGTAAACAAGCCTCCCTTACCAAGACCAATATAATTCAAATATACAGTGAAATAAGCAGTGCATCCATTATGACTTGCAAGCCAGTCATGGCAGTTCATGCATCAATAAGGATCAGATATGCACTAAAGAACAAAAAACTGTTATCACTGACATCGCATAGAGGATGACAAAAAAATCATAACTGAGACTCAAATCAGATTGTGCATTAACCACTGAAGTCAAAAACCACAGAATCTAAATACCATAGTAGTTTAACATCCTAACACTATAAAAAGAACCTTAATTTCCCAATTTTTAAATTCCCATAGTAACCCTATCAGATTTCTTCTTTAAATCAATCATGCCTCGACTTCTACAGGAAAAGGATTCTGGTATTGATGGACTCCTACGAGTCATTTTGGGGAAAAGCTCTCCTTAAGGTAGAATTTTCATGATTTTATACATAATAAAGTTGCATATCTTCTAAATCATTTGTTGATCATAGCAAAATTTAAGTTTATCTACATTGAAGAGCATTAAAGTGAATAAATTTTAAACAATTTCATAAGCAACATATATTAGTACCTAACACATATTACTTTTTTTCAAAATTTTTCCTACATCTAAAATCTTAGCTACTTGCATTGCATGTGTATTATAGATAGCAATATTAAAGTCTTGATCATTTAAACTTTTTTCCACAAAAACAAATTACGTGTTCCTGATTGTAATTTTTCAAACTTGAAGTGAAATGCAAAAGCAATACAATGAATAAATCTTTTTTTTTCTTCTACACGTTGCATCAGATGTGCAGGGAGTAATACATATTTTTATGCATCTTGCCAAGATACGCATCTTGAATGGATAAATCAGTTATTGTGCATCTTGGGGCACCTTCCACCTGTTTATGGTTTTCATGTTAGAGCTTAATTACATGGAAGGTAATATGTTATCTCATCAAATAGTGACTAACCAGATCATGAACTAGACCCATAGTAAACAATAAATGATAAATTTGTTCCTTCTTCCTAAATTATAAATCTCAATTTTGGAAGTGATTATTCTTCTCCTTGCAGTGACTCTAGAAGAGAATTGTTCTGCTCTGGAAACTACATATCCTGTGTCTGTTCTTACTCCAGAGGAGTTCTGAAGATTCCCAAAGCAAAATAATTTGTTTCCCTATCACATAACTTCACTGTTGGACCAAGGGTATGACTATATTTTCAGTTCACCAACTTGCAGAAGATTTTGACAAAAGCAGCTAAAGATATCTTGCTCAATATTCTGACTTTTAATCATATTATACACAATTTCCCTTACAATGTAATTTGCTGTTTACAAAAAAGAAAACCTTCTACCACGGACTCAATAGTGCGATCTCTCAGGTTTAATTTTGTCAACATATTATTATGAGAGACAAGACCAGAGAGTTGAAACAGCTTCTGATTATCAATGTGTTAATTCCTCTATCAATTTCAAACATGCAGTTATCATCACTTAACATTATAATACATAAATTTCTGACAGTAATAACTAATGTTTACATGGTTCTATTTCAAACATGCAGTTATCATCACTTAACATTATAATACATAAATTTCTGACAGTAATAACTAATGTTTACATGGTTCTAGGGAACTGCAATTAAAGATGAAAATACATATACTGATCTGACATACATATATGTTTGCATGCATGCGCATTTGTATATGTTTACGTATATATGCACAAGCATATGTAGATACATGCATGCCTACATACAAACATATATACATGTACAATGTATTCATGTTGCAAGTTTTTAGCAAACTCCAACCAAAGATGAACAACTTAAACATATAAATGTAAATTTGTCTGTTTGAGCATGCATGACTACATATACATATGCATGCATGTAAAGGTACAAAAATAAAATGGAAACTCAATTAGTTATACGAAATTCAGGGCAATGCTCATTAAATGTCCTTTCCCTGTTAGTTACCTTAATTATTATTGGGTTATCATGAGGTCCAGTCCCAGATTGCCATGATGGTGAATCAAGTCCTGTCATGTGAAATAAGTCTAATCAATAAAAAAGAAGCGCACAAAAAATAACAAATTTATAAAAATCATGAAAGACTTGTGAAGATGAAACATAAATGAAAGGTTGGTGAAGCAGAAAATGCAACTCATATTATGTAGAAATACGGCAAGTGCTGTCAAAAATGTAGTGGAGTAACACCTATGCAACTCATAAATGAAAGTTTGGTGAAGCAGAAAATGCAACTCATATTATGTAGAAACACGGCAAGTGCTGTCAAAAATGTAGCAGAGTAAAACCTATGCAAACCCTCTCCTGATCTAATACTCAGATAAATTTAAACAAGGTATCAATGAGTCATCAGATGAATGGATGACCATACATAAATTTGATAATGTTAATGTCACGTTATGTAAAACAGTCCAAAACCAGTTCATAGAAACTAACTGAAAGATTGGTTTTTTTCTTTTTTCTTTTTTCTTATGGAACTAGATAGTTATTCTTCTTCTTTTTTTTTGTCGGTTCTCAATTGGTCTCTCTTGATGGCTTGAAGAATAAAGTAAAACCGCTTGGCACAATGAAACTTAAGAGTTTTAAAACTACCAAATTTTGTGTCTTATGCTAAGCATCATTTCAGATCAAATGACATGGCAGTAGATTAGCTTGCTAAGTGGACTATGAATTGCTGTGTCCTTTATGCTGGTGATCCACTATCAGCGAGGTACTGAATAGTTGCTTGGGACTTTAAAAAAAAAAAAAGGTAATTTCAATTCTGATGTTGTTGACAGTACTTTAGTAACCTATTGATGTTCAGTAAAACCCTTGTCTCTAGACCTTTCCTAGTATGTTAAATAGAAAGTAATCATGCATACCTCCAAGATGAAGTTGCTTGGATGAAATGAAATCCAGACACTCATTCAATTTCCCAGTCTCAAATTTTACAAAGTGGAGCCTTCCACCCAGAACTGGATAGCTCCTCCTGCTTCCATTAGGGATTCCAAACCTCTGTTTTATTGATCTTTTCCTCTTATCATCAGGTGAATGTTCCTCATGTCGTGAGAAGTAAACCAACTTAATCAGAGAACCTAGCACCATAAATTTGTCATGAGACACAGACATATCACACATCTGAAAGGTGATAAATTGGAATATGCATAAGTTTATGAAACCAATCACTTAAAGAAACAATATCCACCACCTAAAATCCATGTAATCTAAGTAATAGTGCTCATGACTATAATAAAAATGAATCAATAGCATACATCTCTTCTACAGGTAAGGCAAGGGAGAAAGGAAAAAGGAAAGAAAATACTGGTTTTAACCCAATTTAATATACCTGAAGCACATTATCCTAATAAAAAATTAATGTTCCTTGGCAAAATTAGAGCAACAGAGCCGGTAAAGAGTGATGGAAGAGCAGACCTCCAATATCGAGGGCTAAGTGGGAGATGTCATCAGACTGGTTGGGCAACAGGATTGCCGGGTTCCGCCTTTCCCAGTTGCCTTCTATCGCTGCCCTGGTGAGATCAAGCTGTGGCCTTGAGCTTGATTGATGCATCGAATTCAATGACACAGCTGAAATCTCCTTCATCTCTTCCTTCTCCTTGTTATACTCCTTTGAGTTCTCTCCTTTAGTGTCATTATTGTTGTTGTTGTTGCTGCTGCTGCTCCCAGCCATTAATCCACTCCCTATCCACCAACTGCCTTAGCAACCGTCTTTCATGACATATTAAAACCTTGAAACATACAACACAAAGTAGACAGGTACGACAAGAAAGCACACTTTTTATGTTTCGTTTGCACTTCTTGAAGCATGATCATGCATTAATCCCACCTAAGTTTAGCCATATTTATATTTTCTGAAAACAAATCAGATAGAAAAACTCAATTTGGCCTAAAAGCCATTATCCAACCAATTATTATGCCCTTTCCATCCTAAGATTGCTTGAAAAGGTACGGATGTCAGAAGATAACTCGGTCTAATATGATCCGCATCAAGAATACGTGCTTCTTCTGTACACACTGTAAACAAAAGACCAAAACTACTAAAAAAAAATGGTGAAAAGTCGGAGCCCCTAATCAAGATTAAATGTTCCAATGGAATTGGAGTAGCAAATAGTTTACCAAAAAACAACAAATATTTAGGGAAAAAAATCAGGTACAAGAATCAAACCTACTATTCAATCCGATAGACGACCGAAAGCACGAACACGGCAACAACCCGATAAATACAAAGCTCATGATCGAAAGAAAAACGGAAAATTACCTCGCGCGCGGTTCTTGGATCGGAATTCGAGCTCAAAGAAGTAGAAATTTCGCAACGTATCGACGGGGTTTTGGTAGATAAAACCTACTTCGAGAAATTTTGAGTTTGAGAAGTGAATTTTTTTTTTTACAAAAAAAAAGGAAAGGAGAGCGTTTTTGTTTTGCCGAGCGTGAAGGAAATGGGAGCGGGATGGGGCCGCCGCGAAGCTTTAAAATATTTTTGAGAAATGGGCTGCGTAAGGCGGTTTGCTGCCGTCCGCTTAAATGATACGTTGGTGATCTGTTAGAAAGGTTCCTAAAGTAAAGCTGTCAACGGATCGGATCCGGATCCGTGACATATAAGGTATTTACTTAACGAATTCGAATCTGATGGTAAATTTGGATTCATTTATTTAAATCTATATTCGGATCTGTTTAGCTATTATTGGAATATCCCGGTTCAACTACAAATCGAACTCTAGTTCGACTGGTCGAAGTTCTCTCTATCTCCGGACCACGGACTTCGGACCAAGTAAGGGACAAGCCAACTGCAGGCAATCCAAGACTACACACCGGACTACGACATCCGAAGGCCAGTCCTTCGAGTAACGTCTTCGATCTTGACCGGAGACCGAACTTCTCATCGACTTCCGAAGACATGTACTTCGGTCCCCACCATAGACACAATCTCCGGTCCTGGGGCTAATACCAAGTCTTCAGCCCACACAAGGAGAAACCCGAAGCTTGGACCACAATCTGGTTCACAAAGGCAACTATAACCAACGGTTACAATCGACACTCATCATGCCATAATCATGGCGTGCAACTCCTGCTGCCATGCCTCCGATCTGGCCGGAACCGCTCAATGACAACCCATGATCGCTAATCATGGGAGAGATTGGCTCCCCATGATCACCGAAAAAAGAGCGGGCCGCAGGCCGGAGACCTTCTTTTAAATAAGGGTAAGAATGATGGTTCGAGAGGTACGCTAACACTCATGCTCATATACACTTACAGTCTCCAAGAGCCTTTTCTCTCTCTATTCTCAACACCTTCCCCATTCTGTGGCCGAGATCCGCCACTGACTTAAGCATTGGAGTGTTCCCCGCCAGAACAACTCCGGCAAGGGACCTGTTTTGCAGGTGAACCAGGGAGCGGTCCTGCGACGCAGCGACTCCGACCGGCCGATCCAGGGACTCCATGCCAATAGATTGGCGCGCTAGGTAGCGGAGCTCGTTAACGCTCTTTAAGCTCCCTCCCAGACAAGGGGAAGTAAAAAGTTTTCGATGGCGAGAGAAAAAGCTCCAATCGTTTCTACAAGCCGGAGTCGTGCTCCTTCTCAGGGGAGTGCACCCCTACAGGAGAACGATGTTCCAACTCCCACAGTTGTTGTGGGATTGCAGTAGTTTGAAGCTCTTGTGAACCATGTCACCAACCTTACTGCCATGGTTCAGGAATTCCAAGACAGAGCCTTTCCGGTGGGAAACCCACCGGCTGCCTCTAGACATAGCTCTCGATCCCGAAGAAAGAGAGCCCCACGGGAGGATTCTACGCATCCCTCCCCCCGTTCTCGGCCCTCTCCTGAAGGTCAAACTTCGAGATTGCCTAGATCCTCCGATCCTCTACGCAAAGGGAAAAGGCCTAGGCAAACTCCCTCACTCTCCTCTGGAGACTCCACTTCTGTGGAGAGAGCGCCGAAGCAGACTCCCGATTATGACGGGAGACTCAGAACCATCGAATCAGAGATGACGAAGGCGCGAGAACAGAGAATGCGGGATTTGAAGGATCCCGATGACTTGATTGTAGGTGACCTACGCCCACCCTACACCGACCGCATCATGGCCGAGGTCATTCCTCGGCACTTCAGGGTTCCCCAGATGGAATCCTATGATAGCACCTCCGACCCCCTCGATCATTTGGACAATTTCAAGGCCCATATGATGATCCAAGGAGCTTCGGACGCGACGTACTGCTTGGCATTCCCGGCTACCTTGAAGAAGTCCGCTCGGATGTGGTACTCGAGCCTATGCCCAGGTACCATCGATTCCTTTTCCGAGTTAGAAAAATTGTTTGTCTTGCATTTCAGGACCTACCACAAGACTCCTCGGAATACGGACACATTATTCCTCCTTCACTAGAATGAAGGAGAAAGCTTGCGAGATTATATCTCCAGGTTTAATGCGGCCACGCTTGAGATCCCAGATCTCAACGAGCACGTGGCCATGTCAGCACTGAAGAAGGGGCTTCGTACCTTCAGGCTTACTTTCTTCCTGGATAAGAAGTTCCCTAAAAGCTACGCTGAACTCTTGTCAAGGGCTCAGAAATATACCGATGCTGAAGAGCAGGCGGTGAATCGACGACTGATTAAAGGGAAACCCCCTTCAAAAAAGAAGAATAATAGGGGACAAGGTCCCCAAACTTCCAATAACAACGGCGGCAAATATACAGGCTGCCGAAGAAGTCCTCCCAGGCCCAGAGCATTGGAGGGAAGATTCGACTCTTACACCCCCCTCAACCTCTCTCGAGAGAAGATCCTCATGGAGATAGAAAAAGAAAACTATCTCTAACGGTCCCGTCCCATGAAGACATCCTCTTCCGTAAGGAACAGGAATAAATACTACCGATTCCACCGAGACCATGGCTACAACATAGAAGAGTACATCCAACTGAAGGATGCAATTGAGGATCTCATCAAGAGGGGGTACTTGGGGCGGTACATCGGTCGCCAAGGACCCCGGTCGGAAGCAACTGTTCCCCAGCCACCTCCCGAAGAGGCCGAATTGCCAAATCAAAGGCCCACCAACGGAGGTGTAGGGATGATACATCGACCCACCAACTGGAGAAGGGATGAGGACGAAGCCCCAAAGCGACTTAAAGACAACAACTCTATCCTCTTCTCCGATGACGACCTTGCGGGAGTTCGGCTCCCACATGATCCTCTTGTAATTTCGGTCGTAGTGGCCAATTATGATGTATAGCAGATCCTTGTTGATAAAGGAAGTTTGACTGATGTCTTGATGTACGATGCATTCTCTAAAATGTGTTTGCCTAGACATCAACTGCAAAGATCCCCCATACCGCTCTCTGGTTTTAGGGGCAACCAAGTTTTTGCCGAGGAAGAAATAGTGTTTCCTGTAACCCTCGACACCGAACCTCGACAAAAGATACTGCCGATCAACTTCACGGTAGTACGGATCCCCTCAGCATACAATATTATTCTGGGGCCGCCTGCCTTGAACAAGTTCCAGACCGTGATCTCCTCTTACTACCTCTTGGTACGCTTCCCTACCAGGAACGGTGTTGGAGAAGTTAGAGGAAACCAGAGGATGGCACGGCAGTGTCTAATGATTGAAGACATGCATTTCAAGGATTCGACGACTCCGGATCAGCTGGATCCGAGGGATGCAACTACAAATCTTGGTGAGCCCATGGAGAGGACCGTCCTAGTACCTTTGACAGAGAAAAATCCATCCATAGTTGTGCAAATCGGGAGCACACTAGATGAGGAAACCAGAACGGAGTTGATCCGTTTCCTCAGGGGCAACGCCGATGTCTTCGCCTGGTCGGCTTCGGATATGCCAGGGATTCCTGCCGAAGTAATTACTCATCGGCTGGAAGTAACCCCTGGGTATAAGCCAATGCGGTAGAAGAAGAGGAGCTTCACCCCCGAAAGATAACAAGTTGTGGACGAAGAGGTTGGCAAGCTCCTCAAAGCAAGGTTCATCCAAGAGGCCCACTACCCCGAGTGGTTAGCCAATATGGTGATGGTGAAGAAAGCTAGTGACAAGTGGAAGATCTGCATCGACTATATAGACCTCAACAAGGCTTGCCCAAAAGATAGCTTTCCTCTCCCAAAGATTGATCAGCTGGTCGACGCTACCGCCGGCCACCAGTTGCTGAGTTTCATGGACGCCTTCTCCGGCTACAATCAAATTAGAATGGATCCACAAGATGAAGAGAAGACGGCTTTCATCACTGATAAATGTCTCTACTACTACAAGATGATGCCGTTCGGCCTCAAGAACGCCGGCGCGACATTTCAGAGGCTAATCAACAAGGTGTTCGAAAAGCAACTGGGGAGAAACATGGAAGCCTATGTTGACGACATGATCGTCAAAAGCCTTCTCCAAATAGATCACATCCGTGACTTGGAGGAATCATTCAGCGCTCTCCGGCGCTACCATATGAAGCTAAACCGGCAAAGTGTGCCTTTGGGGTCACTTCGGGCAAATTCCTGATCTTTCTCGTTACCAAACGAGGGATTAAGGTGAACCCTGAGAAGATTCAAGCCTTAAAAGATATTAGACATACCTCCTGCAAAAAGGAAGTCTAGCAGTTGACAGGGAGGATTGCCTCTCTAAGCAGATTTATCTCTCGGTCAGCCGAGAAATGCCTTCTGTTCTTCAAGGTACTCCGGCAATCAAAGGGCTTTGAATGGTCCGATGATTGTCGTGCTGCCTTTGAGAAACTGAAGAAGTATCTGGAGACCCCGCCATTGCTCTCCAAGCCATAAAAAGGTGAGGTCCTCTACCTGTACGTCTCTACTTCAGATGGAGCAGTAAGTTCGGTTCTTGTCCGGAAAGAGGAAGACGGGTCTCATAAGCCCATCTACTATATCAGCAAAGTCCTGCATGACGCAGAAACGCGATATGCAAGGATGCAGAAGCTGATCTACTATTTAGTGATTGCGGCAAAGCGACTACGGCTATACTTTCAGGCCCACGCTATCGTGATGCTAACTGATCAACCTCTCAAGGCCGTTCTCCGATCTCCGGACACCTCCGGAAGGATAGCCAAGTGGGCTGTGAAGCTAAGTGAATTTGATATCAGCTTCCAACCCCGAGCGGCTATGAAGGCCCAGGTGCTCTCCGATTTTTTGGCTGAGTGCACCTGGAAGTTCGAGGACGAAGCATCTTCGGTAGAAGAAGAAATCCCAAAGGAGACGAAGTCCGTTTGGGTGCTTCATGTAGACGGAGCTTCCAATGCTATCAGATGCAGGGCTAGACTCATGTTGGCCGAACCTGATGGCCATTCCATTGAGTACGCACTCTGCTTCTCCTTCCATGCCTCTAATAATCAGGCTGAATACGAAGCCCTGCTCGCCGGACTTCGGATCACCAAAGATCTAGGAGTCCAGCAACTTCGAGCCTTCTCAGACTCCCATCTGGTTGTGAATCAAGTCAACGGAGAATATGCAGCTAAAGATCCAACCATGGTGCAATACCTGGAGAGGGTACAGGCCTTATCTTCCTAACTGGAACATTTTGAGATCATCCATGTTCCACGATCAGAGAACTCCCAAGCGGATGCACTGTCTCGACTGGGAGCCACAGCACCGGAGTCCCTTGGGCGCACATTTGTTGAGCATCTTGAAACTCCAAGCATAGTTGAAGAGGCTGCAGAGGTGCGCCAGATCAACACTGAGCCAAGCTGGATGGATCCCATCATCAGGTTCCTAAATAAGGGAGAAATATCGGAAGATAAGGTAGAGGCCAAGAAGATCCGCTGGATGGCGTCTCAGTACGTCATCTTAGACCGGACCCTCTACAAGAGATCTTTCTCCCAGCCACTGCTAAAATGCTTAGGACCCATCGATGCAGATTATGCTTTGAGAGAGGTCCACGAGGGCATATGCGGTGATCACTTGGGAGGCAGATCTCTGGCGTACAAGATCATTCGACAAGGGTATTACTGGCCCTCCATCCAGAAGGACTCAGCTGATTTTGTGCGGAAGTGCGACCAATGCCAGAGTTATGCCAATGTACAGAGACAACCTGTGAGTCACCTGACTCAACTGGCAGCCCCATGGCCTTTTGTCCAGTGGGGGATGGACATTCTTGGCCCATTCCCACTAGCATCGGGGCAAAGGAAGTTTCTCTTAATGGCCATCGACTATTTCACGAAGTGGGTAGAAGCTGAACCATTGGCCCAGATCACAGAAGGCAAGGTGGAAAATTTTGTAAAAAATTTCATCATATTCATGTTCGGCATCCCACATGTCATCATCACGGACAACGGGAGACAGTTTGACAATTCGAAGTTCAAGGACTTCTGTGCTCGATACCATATCCAGCATCGGCTGACATCCGTTGCTCATCCATAGTCCAACGGAGAAGCCGAAGTCACCAACAGGACCATCCTCCATGGTCTGAAGACAAGGTTGAACGCTGCCAAAGGACTTTGGACCGAAGAACTGACCTCCGTTCTCTGGGCATACCGAACTATCCCGAGAACGGCTACCAGTGAATCTCCGTTCAACCTAGCATACGGTACCGAAGCTGTACTTCTTGTTGAAGTCTCTCTACAGTCACTGAGAATTGACAATTATGAAGAGTCTGAGAATTTCGATCGCAGAAGGATCGATCTGGACTTGCTATCAAGCACCAGGTTACAGGCCCAGATAAGGATGGTGGCATACCAGCAGAAGGTCGCCAAGTACCACAACTCAAGGGTGAAAGAGCAAACTTTCTGCACGGGAGACTTGGTATTACGAAGAGCAGAAGTATCCAGGCCAACGGAACAGGGTAAACTCTTCCCCAACTGGGAAGGTCCATATCAAGTCGAGGAAATCATTCGACCGGGAACATATCGACTCAAAACCCTGGAGGGGAAGACCCTATCCCAGCCATGGAATGTACAGAACTTTCGCAAATACTATCAATGAATGAGTTTCTAAAATCCCTGTGCAAAGCTACTCAACCCTACTCAACTCAGAACGGCTAATTGCATCGACTGAACGACAATAGCTTGGGTGACCTGATCTGAAAAATCGGTCAACTGCGCAAACGAGAGTCTGATCCACTCACCTTATCAGTATGCCCGACAAGCGCAATGGATGGTCTAACCAGGCAACCAAAAGATCAAAGGCGTATTGATGGTTTTTGTAACCTACCCTACGGTGAATTCGAATACGCACCGAGGCGGGCCTGAACAGCCTACCTTAATCATGACAGAAAGTGCACAGGGATGGTGTAGATACCCTACCCTACGGTAGATCTGAACACATGCCTAAAAGGACCACTGTCATCCTTTCTGTCGATAACAAACATTCTCAGAACGGTCCAACTGACCTCACTTCTTTCCTATATACCGAAGATGGTCCGCGGAGTCTACATTACAGACAAAGCATCATACACACATCATAAAGAATACATGAGAAGAGGTAACAAAAAGATTTTTCATTCCTTTCAATTTTTTACAAAAAAGAAAAAAAGGAAGAAGAAAGGAAAAGAAAAAGAAACTCTCATAAAGAGAGATAAAAAAAAAGAGTAGCACCAGAAGGATGTGAGAAATTTTCAATAACCCCCCGTCGAGTTTTTCCCGTACCGGCGGGAAGAGATCTGGAGGGACGACGAAGGGCCCACAGGGTTCCCGTCCGAACCAGAATCCGACCCCTCATTGGAGTCGGAATCAAATTCATGCCCGGGAAAGGGAACAGAGGGCTTAATGTTGTCCAGGCCCTTCAAGTTATAAAACTTGGAGGCCTTCCTCCGACATTCCCGGAACCCCTGGTGGAAGGAATCCAGAGCCACCCCGGTGAGTTCATCCTTGAAGGTGGCAGAAGCCTTGAAGTTCGAGACGGCATCCGTCGCGTCCCTCCTTGCTTCCTCCGCCGCCGTGGTCGCCACCGTGACCTGAACCCAAGCCTCCCTCAGACGGGCCTCCAACAGGCGGACCTTTTTCTCAAGGCGGTCCACGAGAGGCTCCTCTTCATCGTCTCCCGGATAAGAGACTCCGGACTTCGCTTCCTTTTCGAATCGATGGCCCTTCTCTTTGCCGCACGGCGGAGCTCAGAAGTGCTGAACATCATTGTTATTAATGGAGGGAAGGAGTCTACAAAAATGATGGTCCTTGACAGCAAAGGGCAGGTTTCCATTTATAGAGACCCTGCACCCACGACCGACTACGGGAAGGCATGCTCCACGTCCTTCCCGGCCAAACCAGAAAGTGCCACATATCCTGGCGACGCTTCGAGAACCAGAAAGTCGCTCGGGAGCCATCCCCAGAACAATAACTGCCATCGCTTCGAATCCGGAAAAATTCTCATCGTGCGACGGCATCATTAGTGGCTCCTTTTTGGAAAAAGGAGACCCGGTGGCTCACTAGGCACAAGAAATCACGACTGTATACATATCGATATGCCATGTGGGCAACAAGGATCGCAATCAAATCTCCCCAATCACTGATTGGTGGGGAGATGACTCTCGTCCGCCCCAACGGACAAACTTAACATCCGAAGGAAGGCGACGGTCTTTGGCAACGGAGTTCCGGTCTGTTCCAAAGTTCGACTTCATCGGCTGAACGGCCTTCGGCCACGACTACTCAACCAAACAGGAAAAAGAACGGTAAAACCAGTTCTTATCGACTGAACGGCCTTCGGACGCGACTATTCGACTAAGCAGAAGAAAGAACGGTAAAACCGTTTCGAGCTACACATGAAGTATAACATGGCGTATGCAAAGGAAGGAGAATTCATTTCAAAATATATAAAAGTTGTCATACAAGGTTCATTGATGGTATAAAGAAGGAAAACACATTCAGAGCGACTCAAGTCACTCAACATCAGCAAGAGAAGACTCCACACCACAAGACTGGAGCAACTTATCAATTTGCTTTAGGAGGACCTCGTCAATCTGAGCCGGGACCGGAGAACCTTCAGCTTGGACTCCTCCAGCCTGGGCTTCCTCTTGAACCAGGATCGGGGTTGGGGTCACCTCCGGATTTTCGACTGAGGTAGCAGCCTCCTCCTCCGAACATGGTGCCTCCCCGGCCTCTACCATGGCTTCGGCCCCTTCCACTTCCTCATCCTCTTCTCCAGCTATATCGAAGGGAGGAATGCCGGAGAGGTCCAGATAGGGGAAGACCTCCTTCACCCTGGAGAGTCCGTCGTTGAAGCCATGCTGGTAGCCATACAAAGTTGCTTCATTGATCTCTACCTGGAATTGTGGAGACATTTTAAAATCAGCCACGGCGTTGTCCACCCGCTTCTTCAAAGATGCGGACTCCCTCTTAGCGGCTTCGGACTCCAAGATCGCCTCTTCGGCCCTCCTGGAAGCCTCCGTCGCCACCTTGGTCAGGCTTTCTATCTTCTCCTGATCCTCCCTAGTAGCCTGCTCCAGGGATTCGACTTGTTTCCTGCTCCTCCTCCACCCTGCCTCTTGTCCCGTCATTGTCAGATGAGCACTTTTCAGTTCGCGAACTTCATCATTCATCCGGGCAAGACGGTCCTCCATGGACTGCTTCAGCTCCTCAGCTACTTCTTTGGCAGTCCTGGTAATCTGAAGCTCCTCCTTAAGGCCATGGATGAGGCTGTTTACATTCCCTAGGCCCTCCTCCATGAAGGTGAAGTTGTAGACCAACTACATCAAAAGAGAGGGGTCATGAATCGAATAACTCTCAAGACAAAGAGAATGGCAAGGATCATACCTGTTGCAGGGCGATGAAGGCAGAATCGGACACCCTAGGAAGATTCTGGTTCCGAAGAACCGCCAAATTATGAGGCAGTAACGTATCTTTCAATGCCTGCCTGGCTACGGCCGGGACCAACAGTCCCCCCGTAGGTAAAAGCTCCGAAGAGTTCGTCGAACGGACTCTGGCTGAGGAAGCCCCGCAGGCGAACTCTCCTTCGACTTGCCGCGCTTTGCCCCTATCAGTAGCAGGGGGGCAAAATGGCGGCACATCCACTCCTTGGGGCGGGCTCCCCGTTGTGCAAACTGGGAAGACAGCCGCCGGTGGAGTTTCGACTGGATAGGGTCTCGATGGAGCCCCTTCCGCGGCTGCTACGTCTTCCCCTGAGGTCCCCCGGGAAGACGAAGTGCTTTGGTCCCCCTCGGGACCATCTCTCCGAGCCCTCTTCCGAACCACAGACCTGGTGAGAGGGGCCTGCACTACCCTCTTCTCCGAAGTCTAACGGAGCCAGCTTAAACTGGGCTTCATCTCGCCACCTACAAGCAAAAGAGTTCGCTTCAATTGACTGTGCTATAATAAGACCAAGAAAGAAGAGCAGAAATTTCTATTGCTATACCTAATGAGGGGAATCTGCTAATTCCTGCCCAATGGAGATTTCTCTCCTCCAACAGTTCCCGGATGGGGGTAACTTCGGAGTTGACCAGGAGGTCGTAGTCCGACTGATCAACCGCCAAGACCTTCTTCCCATCATTGGCGGTCAGGCGAGGCTTCTTCCATACCGTATCGAAGCCCCATGAATCAAGAGACAACACGAACACAAAAACGGGTTTCCACCCGTAGATGGTGCTGGGCATATCCTTGATAACCCTGAGACCTGATCTAGGGCTAATCACCCACCATCCATTGCTGTGGAAATCCCTCTTAAGGATGAAAAGGGCCGTAAATAAATTGGTCATAGGCTCTATGTTGGCGATGCTGCACATAACCAGGAACCCGCAGATGTTTCTGATGCTGTTCGGGGTCAACTGCGCTGGTACCACTTGGTACAAGCGGAAGATCTTGACGAAGAAGGGGTGCAGGGGAAACCGAAGACCAGCTTTCAGATGATCTTCGTATACGGCTAGGCACCCAGGGGGAGGTTCGTTCACCCGCTCCTCAGGCACGGGGAGGATGAAGGAAAACTCCTCGGGAATGCGATAGCGTTCCCAAAGAAGGGCTGCCTTACCCTGAGAAACCGAGTTGGGAATCGACTCCGGACCTACTATGTCTCCGGCTCCCGAGGGCCTAACCTTTTCCCCCTGACTCTCTACAGTCCCTTCCATAACAAAGGAATAAAGCAGGGGAGCAGAAAGAAGATTCTACCTATGGAATAGACTGGTAGTCCAGAACAGTTTGGGCGGAGGATGAGACGAGGTTGAAGAAGCTTCCTTGGCCGGATCTTCGCCCTTCTCCAAAAGAAAAGTAGGGGTCTCTGGAGCCCCGCCGGGGTTGAATTGACTCAAGGTTACCTTGGGAGGTAACCCACCTGCAACTAACCGCCAGGGTGAGGTATACCCTTCATCCAACGGACGGGGGAGAGCCACCATAACCATCCAAATCTCAACCAAAAGATTGCCTCAACTATCATGCAACGGGAAAAGGAAAGGTGGCTCCAGGGCCACCCACTTTTTCCTTCTTCCCCAATCCAGGAGTGACGGCTGTCCACCATCTGATTCTCAGATCGTGATGGACAGTCCAATCAGAGATCCCGTAATCATCCACTACACCGTCTTCCAGGAGGAAAATGACAAGGCCTTAATACTCTCACTTCTCAAATCTCCACTTCGAAAACTGAGAGTAGGGGGGCAACTGTTGGGATATCCCGGTTCAGCTACAAACTGAACTCCGGTTCGACTGGTCGAAGTCCTCTCTCTCTCCGGACCACGGACTTCGAACCAAGCAAGGGACAAGCCAACTGCAGGCAACCCAAGGCTACACACCGGACTACGACATCCAAAGGCCAGTCCTTCGGGTAACGTCTTCGGCCTTGACCGGAGACCAAACTTCTCATCGACTTCCGAAGACATGTACTTCGGTCCACGCCGTAGACACGATCTCCGGTCCCGGGGCTAATACCAAGTCTTCGGCCCACGCAAGAAGAAACCCGAAGCTTGGACCACAATCTGGTCCACAAAGGCAATTGTAACCAACGGTTACAATCGACACTCATCATGCCATAATCATGGCGCGCACCTCCTGCTGCCACGCCTCCAATCTGGCCGGAACCGCTCAATGATAATCCATGATCACCAATCATTGGAGAGATTGGCTCCCCATGATCACCGGAAAAAGAGCGGACGCAGGCCAGAGGCCTTCTTTTAAATAAGGATAAGAAGGATGGTTCGAGAGGTACGCTAACACTCACGCTCACATACACTTACAGTCTCCAAGAGCCTTTTCTCTCTCTATTCTCAACACCTTCCCTATTCTGTGGCTGGAATCCGTAACTGACTTAGGCATCGAAGTGTCCCCCGCCGGAACAACTCCGGCAAGGGACCTATTTTGTAGGTGAACCAGGGAGCGGTCCTGCGATGCAACGGCTCCGACCGACCGATCCAAGGACTCCACGCCAACAGCTATAATTAAATGGATCCAAATCTAAATATTAAATATTTAGACCAGACATATCCATATTCAATTATATAATATAGTATTATATATATATTTATATATTTATATTATTATGAATCATTGGATTTTTTGATCTAACCATTCATAATCAACTATAATTTTTAATATAAAAGATCTTCAATTCAGCAGCGAAGCAGTCCTAATTCTTTTCCATCATTTAAATTCATAATTCTCCTTGCCTCTCGACTGCCTGTAATATTGATATGATTGCTAGCAAGTTATTATATTGTTTTGTTGCTGCTTACTTGTATTATTATATTATAATAGGTTCTAGTTCAATCCTCTTGTTTACTCAAAAAAAAAAAAAAGAGATAAGAAGGTAATATTGGATTTCATGCGCTATTGTACTATCCATTCAGATCCGAATCTGGATACTCGAGATCTCTGGATCTGGATACTTGAGATCCATTCGGATCCGGATCTGGTACTTCAAAACTAGACCTGTCAGGTATTCAAATCCAAGTCCGGGTTAAATAGCTAAGATCAAATCCAAATCTGATCAACTCTATCCCAAAGAAGACACGGTCAATTGTTACAGGATTCACGGTAGGGTTTTTTACCAAAAAGCCAACGTATCAGCGGCCTATTTTATTGACTCTATCTTCTTGGACCCGCTGGTCGTCTTTTGATGATGACTTTGTATATTTTGTATGAAATATGGTATTAATTTATTACCTGTTTAATTTCAGAATTTTTAAATTATGGCATTTCTTTTTCTATGTTTCTTAATCTTGCATCTTTTCATAGACCATCAAATGCAAAAGAAAATAATTTAAATAATTTGATCTTAATTTTTGAGATATATATATATATATATATATATATATATATATATATATATATATATATATATATATATATATATATATATAAGCATTCAAAAATAATGACACGAAAACTAAGAATTTTGCAATACGACTTAGTCGGCTTTATCTTAATAATCTTGAAAATTAAAAAACGATTGAGTGATGTGAAATCCAAAATTATTCTCTTTAAGTATTTTGGATAAATAAATATATTTTGAGATAAAAAATGATAAATTTTAATTTCATATCTCCTTTTATTTATATATAAAAAAAAATATGGGATGTTTTCATAATATGTAATGATAATAAATGCTGGGATATATCTATCTCTATCTACATTAAATATTTAGATAAGTGTTGAATGAAAATAAATGTAATTACAAAAAAAAATATTGAATAAGGCATGTAAGAGAATGATTGTGCAAATAGAGACCCATCAATTTTTTTTTTCTCTTATCTTGAATAAGTTGTTGGGATATGGGTAAATTTTTATAGATTTAACAAATGAATAATAAAAGTAAGAAATAAATGTATAAATAATAAAAGTAAGAAATAAATATATGTTTAGTGAAAATATTAGCATAACTAGATATTGACCCATGCGATGCACGAAGTTTAATAATTTTAATATCTGAAATGATTCAAAACTTACTTAATAAAAATTATTATCTATTAAGAATATTATGTATGTTATCTTAAATTTATTCAAAATTTGCTTCTAAATTTTGATGTTTGAAATTTTTTTTCCAAAACTATGCTTAGAAAGTCTTAAACAAATTTTAAAAGAAAAATTCCTTCCAAAACAAATTTTCAAAGTTTAAATTTAAAGGCTTTCATTTAAAATTTTAAATTTAATAGCCAAAATCATGAAAAAATTAAGCAAAAAATATGGGCTACAAAAATTTGATATATGGTAGTATTTAAAGCAAGACTATACTATTTTAGTTATATATAATAAATATCAAATACTTCCCTTGTGCAAGGAACTTTCTTTATTTTTTACTTTTTCATTTCTCTTTATCCAATTTTTTCTTTCTGCTTCCTTTTTTTTGTTTTGCTTTTATTGCAAATCCATCCTCCCCCAACTATGCTAAAATTAGAGCTAAGTTTTAAAAACCATATTTTTCTATTTGGTGTACAAGAAAGCTATTTGCCTTTTATATTTTCTTTTTCCTTTTCTCTTTCCATGGTTTACATTACACATATACTTGATCAAGAAACATGCGATGAGAAGTACTTGGTTTTGATGATCTCTTTTTGGTGGGAGAGTGTGTTGAGCAAGCAATTTTAATCAATGGTAATCTATATTGAAAATAAAAATGATTAGAATTTGTAATTTCATCTTGTTAAGTGTCCTAGCAAAATTATGATGTTGACAATAAAAAGATATGTACACTTGAGTTTTTTCCTTCTTTTTTTAATCTTGATTATTTTATTCTTATTTTTTTGTTTTTTTCTTTTTTTGAGAAAACAAAATGTGTAACTATTCACTTAGCCAACTCTAAGGTTGCGTTTGGTAGACGGTAATCTATCTAGATTATCGGTAATTTTAAACTGGGCCCACCAGATAACCTTGTTTGGTATTTTTTAAAATCGATAATTTATGTTACAGTGTTAATCTGGATGACTTCTCATGTGGCAATCCAGATTATCTCAGGAAGAGGTGGCTATCCAGATTACTGGATATGTGGTAATATTGTATTTTTTATTTTTACAAAATTATCCCGTCCCTTTCGCTTCTGTAAGAACGAAATATTTTCCTTCTCTCTCTCATCTATCTTCTGGGTGTTGGTTGGGATATCTTCTTAAATCTATATTTTATTTATAAAAATATAATTTTTATATTTTAAATATTTAATAAAAATATTTTAAATTAATATTTTTACATTAAAATTTAAAAAATTAAAAATTATATTTTATACTAAATAAATGTAAAAAAATTATATATAATCTTTTAAATATACTAAGTAATATATTAAATTTATATATATTATATTATTAAATTTAAAATTATATTATATTATTAAATTTAAAATAATATTATATTATGTTACTAATTTCAACATAATATATTTATATTATATACAAATATATAATGTAAAACATATTATATTAAATATAATTTAATATAATATATTTTATATTATAAAATATAAAACAAAATGTAATACAATATTATAGTATATATAATGATATTATTCTAAATTACATTAATATATTTTATTTTATTTTATTTTATTTGTAATATTAAAAAATAGAATATTTTTAAAAATATATTATATTTTAATAGATGTAATATAATATAATTTAAATTATATATTACATTTTATAACATAACATAACATATATTATATTATATTAAATATAATATAATATATTTAATATAATATATATATAATAATATTATATAATACATTATTAACTATATAATTTTATAAATAGTTACATTATAAAATATCAAATAATATAATACTATATTACATTACAAAATATTAAATAATATATTATATTAATGTAATATTATATTACATTACTATATTATATTATAATATATTTTTAATAAATTTGACTTGGGGATATTTTGAAAATTTGAGCTTATATTACCGGTAATCTATTTGTCATACCAGATACAGTAATCAATCTTACTGATATATTACCTGTATATACCAAACACAGTAATCAGTATTACTGGCAATCTATCCAATGGTAATCTATCTTGCATGTAATCCAGATTACCATTAAGGATTCCCTGGCGATCTACCAAATGCAACCTAAGTATAAATGGGATCTAAATCAAAGTCATTGGATATACATCACATTTCAACGTCTTCCATTACTTGACAAGCTCACATCCATTATAAGCATGTAAAATCATAAAAGAGATTGTTTTGGCTCATAATTTTTTTCGAAGCATTATAAAATAAACCCTACCAATTCCATATTAAGCCTAACCTTAAAGACTTATAACTAATTTATAGCTAAAATAATAATTTACAATTAACTTTTGCTAGGAACATGTGTTGTGAATCTGTATCCTACAAAAATCTGATTGTGAATCTAAGGAACTAAAAAAAAAAATGTTATTAAATCAATTTACAAAGCTTACAACATAGAAAATGTAGTTGATAGGAAGTATGCAGTGCACTATTATAAGATAATTTCTGACCTTCATACATGATTAGTCTCGAAAACTCTATCCCAATATATAACCAAATATCTCTCCTGTAGGCATGATCATGAAGAGGATGATAAAGCTTCAACCCAATAGATAAGAAGTGAAAAAATATAATAGGAGAAAATTAAGAAAAATGGAGAGAAGTAGAAGAGAACTAAGAGAAAACATTAAGAGATAAAAGGATATTTATCTCTTGCATGTTGAATATATAAATCCATATAAATACAAGCATGTATGCATATGAAACACAGGCCTGGAAGTGGGCCGGGACGGACGGGGCCACACCCCTACCTGAGCCTAGCCCGAAAAAAATTTCGATCTTCGAGTCGGGCTTAAGCCCAAAAGTTTTTTAAAACCTTAGGCCCGAGCCAGGCCCGAGCCAGGCCTGAAGCCCAATCAGGCCGACCCGAATGCCAGCCCAATGACAAAAAAAAAATTCACCACTAGCGACTGCTCAAATCGCCGGAGGAGATAAATCGGAGCTAGGAAAAAAGAGCCACGAGGTCGCGCTGGGGGCAATGGGCATCGGATGGGGTGCCAGGGTCGGGGGAGTCGGATCGGAGCCAGAGATGGGAGACTGGAGTCGCATGGGGGGCATTGGGCATCGGGTGCCGGTGCCGGGGCCGGAGGAGGCAAATTGGAGGCAGGAGGGGGACTGCGAGGTCGTGCTAGGGCTAAGGGAGGTGGATCGGAGCTGGAGACGAGATGTGGAGTCGTCGGGTGCGCGCGTCGAGGGTGGAGGAGGAGCTCGGAGAATGGAGAGGGGTCGTCGACCGTCAGATACGAGGGGCATCGACCGTTAGGGGCTAACTATGGGAGGGAGATGGAAACAAGAGAGAGAGAGACTTAGAGAAAGAATGGAGAGAGACTTAGAGAGGGAGACGAGAGACCGCTCAGATCGGAGAAAAGGGATGGCTTCGGGCCGGTCCGGGCCAGTTGGATTGGGCTTATTTATGGGCCAGGTTTGTGCCGGTCTAGGCTGGACCAAAGGGATGCCCGAGCCCGGCTCGAAAATTGAATGGGCTATATTTTAAGGCCCGAAGCCCGGTCCGTTTTGCTTAAAAACTGGATCGAAACCCAGCCCAATTTCTGGCAGACCCGAAACCCATCGGACCGGTCCGGTCCAGTTCCAGCCCTAATGAAACATGAGTCATTATTCAATTTTGTTTAATTTATTTTATAGCTAAACCTATATTTACTGCAACTTAAATATGTTAATTGTGTTTGGAATCAATTTTGTTACAAGAGCTCAATCATAGTGTATCCAAAACATTTGTTAGGAAATTTTTTTATCAATTTACTTTATTAAAGATTTAAATAAGACCAGGATTCTAGAGTCATCGAGGGAGATAAGGCTTAGACTTTAAAGGACTTCTAGCAATGGGAATCTAATCTCTGTGATAGGAGATCCTTTAAAGGATGTTCAATATTATAATAACAAGCTGATTGGTTAGTCAGAAAGTACATGTAGTTTATTTGATATAGGAGTTATAAACTCTATCACATATTTATGATAATCAGTGCTCTTATATAATAGCTGGAAAGGGTTTATCTTTGAATGAGACTTTAAAGGTATTTCTCGATATGTGATACTACACATATCTTTGACGGGGTTCACATAAATGAGAATATCCATGCATGGTTGCAACTAAAGACATTGAAAATTTTTAAAAGCTCTAATAAAAAATTAAGATACATGTGTAGGGCTATAAATGTATAGATTTGAGATAAAGAGTTCTATACTATATATGTGGTAGTTGAAGTCTGTAGTAAAGGAATGTAGTTTAAGACCTGGATCACTCCAATTTCTTCAAATAGAAACTATTCATATTAAATAAGGTTAAGTCTTGTAAAGATACCTTACCTACTATATAATATAAGTATCCATAAATTTATATTTCTTATTTTATTATTTTCAAATATTTTAAGTTTCAAAAGGGATTGTTAGAAAAATCTAAAACTCCCTCCAATAATTAATTTTTAAATTTAATGATTTGACCGTTAAAGTTTTAATAATTTGATCATTGAAATTTTAATTACTTGATTGTTGGACTTTTAATATTTCAACCATTTGACTTTTAATTTATGATCGTTGGGCTTTTTATTATAGTCTTTAATAAGCTAATAAAAGTCAAAATGATCAAATTTGATGGTTATAAAAGGTCCTCGATCTTTGTCTTGTAAGCTATTCAAGCCATTCTAAGTCATTTAAAAGCCATCTAAGCCATCCAAAAATATTTTTAGTTTCTCCTAATTTCTATTTTCTATAAAATCATTTTTTAATCTTTTCAATTATAAAGCTTTCTCTCTCGGTGCTAAAAGAGTCTCCATCTTTGTTGACTTTGGACCACTGGGACTCCCATTTAGCTCACTAAGTGACCCATCGAGTGTTTATCTCATGGGAGCCTCCTTCTTCAACTATTTTCATTTGATAGTAGTGTGATGAGCAATAAGGAAGGGGCGGGTTTCATCATCGAAGGCCGTGACATGAGACTTTTAGCTACGTGCGATAGTCATCTCTTTAGACCTTATGTTCTAGAGGCAAAGTTGCATGCTACATGTGCTGGCATTGTGTATGCAAGATTTACCCTATGTGTTGATCATTTGGTAATTAAGGGAGACTCCTATACTATTATTGGGTGGATCTAGTCCTATAGAAAGGGAGGTGCCACTTACCCTCTATTGCAGGATATTTCTTTGTTGTGAGGTGCAGCCTGGCTACTCATCCAGTATGCGTATCAGGAAGCCAACTTGATCACCGATTGGATTATATTTTATGTTGCCTAGCATCCTGGTGATGTCCTTTGGACTATCGCTAACTCCATTCCATACATGTTTAGGGACATTTTGTACTCTATCTTTTTGGCTATATTCATATCATAATTATATGAGTCTCCGTCATATCAAAAAAGTTTTTATTAACCTCTTCCACGATCGTGCTAGCAAGTGAATGAATCATGGTCATATTTTGGAATAGTATTTCCGACTATTCCTGCACGAAGGATGAAAATATGTCTTGAAATAGTGCCTCGTATGCTTCCTAGTTTAAATTTTATTTTAGCAATTTCAAGTAATTTTTTTATATTTTTTTTTATTAAAAAACTTTGTTAGTTTATTTAATCTGATCTATGATTTTTAAATCTATCTTCTAACAACTTTTATCATGAATTTTCACATAAACTCTACAGTAATACTTGTTGACTTTGGATACAACTTAAATATTTGCATCTATAACTAACTTAAATGTTTGGGATCTTTTAATAGCTATCATGTTGGGATGTGCGCAGCGGATTAAACCAGTTTAGGCCTCCAAATAATTCCTATTTACTCACTTAGGCAATTAACCAATCACAACACAGGCAGATATTAAATCAAAAGAAGATGAGATTTATGTGGTTCGGCAAAATATTGCCTACGTCCACCAAGAGGAAAGGAGTAATCCACTATAATCTGATCCAAATCTGGGTACAAAAGGAATACAAATATCCAGATAACAAATGCTAGATTAAAAATAAAGAGACATGATAAATAAACAAAAGAGGATGAAAGAAGCATGAGAAAAATCCCAAATACCAGGACTCTAGCTTTTCATGGTGCCTGGATCGAAGAAGAAATCTCTTTGAAATTTCTCTAGATTTTTTTCTCTCTCTCTGTCTCTCTCTGTCTGTGTGTATCAAAGACCGCAGGCTCTTTATAGTTAAATAACCATCTGAAATGGCATCCAAAATAGACCTAAAATGAGTCCAGAAAGTCCAAAACACTCCCAAGCCATCAGATCAAAGAACAAAGGCTCATATCGCATCAAAATCCATGCAAGATACCCTCAGATCAAGCCTAATCAAGCTCGGATTAATCTCAGTCGTCCGATCGACCGATCGGACGATCCAGAATGCGAGAAATCGCGTGGACCGCGCGTACACCGCGAGAAACCAAGGGGAAACTGCACGGAAAACTAGGAAAATGCCCTAAGGGGGGCACCGCAAGCGGCTGGGCCGAGCCCACACGCGCGCGCGTGCGCTGCGCGTTGGCCTGGGCCGCGCGCGTTGGGCTGGGTCGAGCACCCGCCCGCGCCTCGCGTTGCGTGTGGGTCGACGGCTTCGTGGGAGCGTTTCGTGGCTGCGGGCGTTGGGAGCAAACGACAACAATCCTCCTCCTTGCGACTAAAAATAAATGCCTCTATCAAATATGGATTATAAAGCCTCTTCATCATCAAAAGACCCCGAAGGGGATCACCAAGTGCTCAATCCAATCAAGTCTGGAATGTCCTGAACTTGACTACTGGAATTGGTTTAGTGAGCATATCAGCTGGATTATTAGCAGTGCCAATTTTCTGAAATTGAATATCACCATCTTCTACCAAATCTCTGATAAAGTGATACCTGACATCAACATGCTTAGTGTGCTCATGATACATCTGATCTCTGGCGAGATGTAACGCACTCTGACTGTCACAGTGAATAACCAAAGAATTCTGCTTGAGACCCAAATCTTGTACTAACCCTCTTAGCCAGATTGCTTCCTTTGCTGCCTCTGTCAAAGCCATATACTCTGCCTCTGTAGTAGACAAAGCAACTGTAGATTGCAAAGTAGCCTTTCAGCTAATTGCACAACCAGAGAGAGTAAATACATATGAGGTCAATGACCTCCTCCTATCCAAGTCACAAGTATAATCTGAATCACAGAATCTTGTAACAGTGCAACCACTCTGTCCGGAGAATACCAATCCCAAATCAGAAGTACCTTTCAAATATCGAAGAATCCATTTCACAGCTGACCAGTGAGCTTTTCCAGGCTTGTCCATATATCTGCTCACTACACTAATTGCCTGTGAAATATCAGGGCGAGTGTAGACCATTGCATACATGATACTGCCAACTGCACTTGCATAACGTACTTTAGACATATACTTCTCCTCATCATCAGTCTAAGGAGAATCCCTGGTAGATAAATGAAAGTGACTGGCAAAGGGTGTAGTGACTGGCTTAGCTGTAGACATATAAAATCTTCTCAAGACTTTCATAATATAACTATGCTGAGTAACAAATAGTCTACATAATTACTTGTCACGAATGATCTCCATCCCAAGTATCTTCTTTGCCGGTCCAAGATCCTTCATCTCAAATGCAGTACTAAGTTCAGCTTTCAGCTTTTGGATGACTGACATATCCCTGGCTGCAATCATCATGTCATCAACATATAATAACAAATAACAAAAGGACCCGTCTGAAAGCTGCTGATGATACACGCAACTATCATATGGAGATCTATCAAATTCATGGTCAACCATAAACTTATCAAATTTGCGGTACCATTATCTTGGAGACTGCTTCAAACCATACAAAGACATTTTGAGCAAGCATACATGATCTTCTTTATCTGGAGCCTCAAAACCAGGTGGCTGTTGCATATAAATCTGCTCCTCCAAGTCACCATGTAGAAAAGCTGTCTTGACATCCAACTGTTCTAACTCCAAATTCTGAGAAGCAACTAAAGCAAGGAACACACGAATAGAAGAGTGTTTAACTACAGGAGAAAATACCTCCTTGTAATCAATACCTTCTCGTTGATTGTAACCCTTAGCCACTAACCTTGCCTTGTATTTCAAATCTTGAGGGGTAGCTCCTTCCTTTTTCTTGAAGATCCATTTGCAGCCAATTTTCTTCTTGCCCTTAGGTAATTTGACTAATTCCCAAGTCTGATTCTTTTCCAAAGACTGAAGCTCTTCTACCATAGCCATGGTCCATTGCTCAGCCTGTGAACTACCAATTGCTTCTTGAAATATGGTCGGCTCATCACCTATAGTGTCTGCAATATTCAGAGCATAATATACTAACTCAGCACAAGCAGAATCCTCAAAATCATACCTTTGAGGTGCTCTGATATTTCGCCTGGATCTTCAAGTGGCAATACTATCATCTAGACCTTGTCCAATAACCTCCTCCTGAGTCTGTATCTCTGGATCTATCTGCTGATGTTGTTTATTCTGAATATCACCAGTAGGCTACAACTGTTGTAAACTAACTGTCTGATTAATATCAACAACAGTCCTATCCTGCTCACCCTGAACCTGTTCTCCCTGTGAAGAACTTGGCTGTTGCTGCCTTGAAGGAGTGGATGACTCATTAAAAGTCACATCCCTGCTGACTAGAAAACCCTGGGATCCAGGCTCGGTGCACCATAATCTGTAGCCCTTCATCCCATATGCATATCCAAGAAATATGCATTTCTTAGCCCTAGGATTCAGCTTTCCATCTTTGACATGTGCATATGCTGAACACCCAAATACTCTAAGAACTGAATAGTCTGCAGGTCTTCCTGTCCACATCTCTTCCGGAGTCTTCATATTCAAAGCAGATGCTGGAGAACGATTTATTATAAAGCAGGCTGTATGTGCAGCCTCTGCCCAGAAGTCTCTACTCAATCCAGAACTTGACAACATAGATCTGACTCTTTCCAATAGTGTGCGATTCATGTGTTCAACAACACCATTTTGTTGAGGAGTATACACTATGGTCCTATGCCTGACAATGCCCTCTGACTTGCAAAAGTCATTAAACTCTGTAGAACAGAATTCCAATCCATTGTCAGTCCGAAAGGTTTTCACCTTCCTCTCAGTTTGCCTCTCAACCATAGCCTTCCACCCTTTAAAAGTGTGAAATACATTACTTTTATTTTTGATAGTATAAATCCAGACTTTACGGGAATAGTCATCAATCAAAGAGAGCAAATACCTAGATCCACCCTTGGATATAACTGGGGCAGGTCCCCATAGGTCAGAATGTATGTAATCCAATATACCTGCTATCCTGTGCACGCTTGTAGTAAAGCTGACTCTGTGTTGTTTTCCAAATATGCAATGCTCATAGAATTCAAGTGCACCAACTTTCTGACCTCCTAGTAGACCACGTCTGCTCAGCTTCGGTAAACCTTTATCTGACATGTGGCCCAATTTTTGATACCACAACTGTGTCAATTGCACAATAGAGGAATGTGCTGAAGAAGCCTCCCCAACCACTGTAGTGCCATCTAAATAGTAAAGAGTGCCACTCAATTTACCTCTTAACAAAGTCAATGCACCTTTACTAATTGTAATAGATCTTCTACCCCATCTGCCCTCAAAACCTGCAATATCAAGAGCATGTACCGAGAGAAGATTTCTTTTCAATAGAGAAACATATCTGATATTATCCAAAGTCACCACAGTATTAGTATGAGATTTGATCTGAACTGTACCAATTCCTTCCACTTTACGGATGGCGTCATCTCTAAGAAGAACAGAGCCTCCATCACAGGATCTAAAAGAAGAGAACCATTCTTTATGGGGTGTCATGTGAAAAGATGCTCCAGAGTCCACGATCCAGGTATTAGGCTGACTGATACTGCATGTAGCTATAAATACTACATCATCTGCAACACTGCTATGATCTGCAGAAGAAACTGCTACTGATGCCGAATATGAGATTGTTCATTTATTTTTCTGTTCCTTCTCTTTCTTGGACTGTAAAAGCCTACACTCATTTTTTCAGTGGCCTGGCTTCTTGCAGTAATGACAAACACCAGGTCTTTTAGACCTAGACTTTGATCTAGTCTTGGACTTGTTTTTACCTTGTCCAACTATTCTTTGCTCATCTCTACCTCTGACAGTAAGTCCTTATACCAGATTTGGAGCCTGATGCTCCAACTGTACTTTCAACCTAAGCTCATTGGATAACAAAGTGGCTTCAACCTCATTGAGACTTATAGTCTCTCCTCCATAGAGCATGGTAGTAGTAATATTTTCATAGGACTTAGACAAAGATAAATCAGGATCAAAGCCTTGTCTTCCTCATCAACATTAACACCAATATTTGCCAAATCAAGTATAAGCTTATTATAATCATCCAAGTGATCCTTGAGTGAGATTCCTTCCGCCATACGAAATGTGTGAAGCTTGCCCCTCAAATACAGTCTATTAGTGAGAGATTTTACCATATACAAAGTATCCAATTTTTTCCATACACCTTTAGCTATATCAAGTTCCACTACATTGCGGAGGACTTTATCACTCAATCTCGAAAACAGAGTTCCAAGTGCTCTCTCATTCATCTCCTCTTTTGCAGCCTCAGTAACACCTGGAATTGCATCCATTCCTTTGAGAGCTGTTGCAACGCCCTCCTTTACCAACAGATATCTCATTCTCACCTTCTGATGTAGCCAGAATGCTGACATGGCACGAGGCAGCGGACATGGAGTCCCCATCAGACGCCACGACAAGTTTTCAACATGAGCGCCTTTGCCGAGCTGAGCTCCCCTGAAGCAACACCTCTACTCGCCGAAGGCAAGCTCCGTCCTCCGCCAAGTCCGTTCCCGCAAGCCCGGAACACCTAGGCCGGAGCCGAGTCCGAGTTCCCACCTAAGGCGGATCCCTCGAGATCGGGCCCTGTGGTCAGGAGTCGAGCTCAGCCTCCTCCGCCATGAGGCGCCCCTTCGAGCTCAGGTCCCCTGGGCTGGGTGGCACCCCGGCACCGAGCTTGTCCGAGGTCGAGCCCTGTGGTCAGGAGTCGAGCTCAGCCTCCTCCGCCACGAGGCACCCCTCCGCGACCGAGCTCGTTCCGCCTCCGTCCTACAGAGCAGCACCCAGGCGAGTCTGCCGCAGACATGCCCTGCCTCTCTAGCTCGGGCCCCTGTTCAAGCCAATATGCTGGCCGCCAAGCGAGCCCTACCTCTCCTCCAAGGACAGTGGCGATGCTCCCAAGGGCCGTACGACACCAACCATGACGCAATCAAGGTGCCATACCCTCCATCGATCTGCCGTACAACCAGAGAAAAGACCCTACCGGAGAGCACGGATCCCAAGATCGGTGGCCCGCCGATCGAGACCCTGACAGACTCCCAGGAGAGGGATAAGCGGAAGGAATGTCAGAAATCTATGGAGGCTTCCTCGACTGTCATAGCAGGAGAGACGTCCCGTCCACGTCACGGTACCTCGCCACACACGACAGCAGGGGGAGATCCCGAAGCAAACCAAGGTAGAAACTCCCGCCAAAAATCTAAGTAAAAAGGTATCAGCATCTAACCTCAAGAAGAGAGATTCATATCATACTCTCAATTGAAGAGAGGAACCAGAGCGATACAAGGGAAGAAGGCCAGAGAGGAGGGCAAGACCACCTCGGCCAACACCATTCCCAGCTCATCCTCATCTTCCACTCACACTATATTCACTCCTCCTAGCGTGGAGCTCATCCAGAGGGGCTCGACCAGGAGGATCTGTTCCCCTGGATCGCCACTGACTTGACTATCGGAGTGCCCCTACCGGAATCCTCGGCTCAGGTCCCTGACGTTGCTTCCTTGCAGGTCCCGAGGCACTGGAGGCGTTCCCAGGCGGACGGACGCGACAAACCCGACACCATCAGCAGCTACGGGCCACGATGATCCGGGCGGCAATAGATTGGCATGCCAGGTAGGGGCGGCAGAACGATACTCGATCCAGTCCAAGCCCCGCCTAGTCGGACTGCATGGAGGATGGCGACCACCTGGGCAAGGGGAGCTTCTCCCAGCCGTGCGGAGGCATCCCCTTCCCACGGGAACTTGCACGGACTGGAGACGGAAGTGCCTGCCCCAGTTATATCGCCTCCACCAGAGGCCCACCTGGCCGCACTCATCCAACAGATGCAAGTTCTTGCCATGGCAGTGCACCAACTTCAGCACCAGCACCGGTCCGTGGCTACACACTAGCGGTCAGGGACCCCGGCGGCCCATGCCGCAATTCCCCGTGACAGCCTGCGTTCTTCCTGAGGAAGGTCATCGCAGCCACGGGCCACCACTGACAACCGAGGCAGCCATCAAGCTCCAACAAAAAGACAACTAGCTGGCTCTGCTGACAGAAAGAGCCGCTCACGAAACCTCGGGTGGGAGGTGCCCAGACCTCGCCGAGGCAGGAAAAGTAAGACCCCCCGCCACAGGTGTCGCGCATCCATGTCACCTTCTCCGTCTCGTTCGGTAGAGGGGTTTCCTGATGAAGCTGCCAAGCGCACGACGAGTAGGCGCCTGGAGGAGCATGAACGCAAGCTGGCGGAGTTCGATCACCGGTTCGCCAGCATGCCGGTCTCTGCTAGTGAGCCAGCGGGCTACGACGCCCGTCCCCCATTCTCCCAAGAAATCCAAGCGGAGTCGATCTTGCACCAGTTTTGGATGCCGCAGGTGGATCCTTACGACGGGACCACAGACCCCCTGGACCACCTGGAAAGCTATCGAGCCCTCATGAGGGTCCAGGGAGCCACTGATGCTTTGCTGTGCGTTGCCTTCCCCGCCACTCTCCAGAAGGTGGCTCGAGTATTGTTCTCCCATCTCGAATCAGAGAGCATCAACTCCTTCGTTCAGTTGGGATAGAAGTTCGTGGCTCATTTCGATGCTTGTCGGAAGATGCCACGCGAGGTGGACATCCTCTTTTCCATCAGGCAATAGGATCAGGAGCTGCTGCAGAGTTACGTGGCTCGTTTCAAGGTTGCCGCCCTGGAGATCTACTATTTAGAGGAGCCGGTCGCCATACTGGCCTTAAAGCGAGGGCTCAAGACTTCCTACTTGACGTACTCGCTCGACAAAAAGCCTCCGAAGTCTTACTCTGAACTCCTCATCCGTGTTCAGAGGTACATCCGTACTGAGGAGGCGAATCGTACCCGGTGGGAGCTAGACAGGGGGCCACTGAAGAGGCCCGTGCCTGCCGAGGAGCCAGGGGCACAGAAGCCAACGCCCCAAGCTCAAAGCTCCCGAAGGGATCGGCCAAGACCGAGGGGGACTCCTGTTCCTGCGGAGGCCTACATCCCTCTCCTCGCCCCAAGGACGAAGATCCTCATGGAGGTCGAGGGCGAGACCTATTTGCGACGCCCACTGCCATTCAAGCCGTCTACCACCCATGACAAGTCAAAGTACTGTCGCTTCCATCGCGACCACGGTCACGATGCCGAGGAATGCCGCGACCTCAAGTGGGAGATTGAGGAGCTCATCAAGAGAGGCTATCTCGGAAGGTATGTGGGGGGCAGATCCCAGTTGGAATCCCAGGCACTCATTGCCCCTCCACCAGTCCCAGCGATCGACAATCGCCCTACCGAGAAGCCGGTAGGGATGATACACTGGGGGACTGGGTGCGCCTCCGAGAAGGCCTAGGGGGGCAAGGAGTGGAAAAGCTCCTGAGCATCCTGTGAGCCTGCCACACAGCGCCCAGAGCGGCCATGGGCAAAGTGCCATTCAACCTCGTCTTCGGCATGGAGATAGTGATCCCTGTTGAGCTCGGCGAACCCCCTCAACCAGGACCTCCTCGAAGAAATGAGGGTCAAAGCCTGGCCCTGGATGGCAGCGTACTGGTAACGGGTCGCCCGACATCATAGCACCTGGGTGAGGTTGAAGATCTTCCGACCCGGCAACCTGGTGTTGTGCTAAGCGGAGGTGTCTCAACCTAGAGAGTGCGGTAAACCCCCGCCGAATGGGGAAGGCCCTTACAAAGTGGCCGAGGCCCTCCTGCAGAGAGCCCACTATCTCGAGGACCTGGATGGAACCAGACTCTCCCTGGACATGGAACACTTGCAAGCATGGGAGTTACTACCAACATGTAAGTTCTCCCTCCATTTGCAATAAAAGTCCCTTTCCTGTGCAACGATTTATCTGCCATGCAGGAATCAAAAGACCTGGGAAGTCCCCAGGCAACGGCGAGCCCAGCTCCTCGACATCGAAAGACTGGATGACCTCCGGCACCGGCGAGCCCAGCTCCCCGGCATCCAAAGACCGGACTACCTCCGGCACCGGTGTGCCCAACTCCCCGGCATCAAAAGACTGGACGACCTTCGGCACCGGCGAGCCCAGCTCACCGGCATCAGAAGACCGGACGACCTTCGGCACCGGTGAGCCTAGCTCCCCGGCAACAGAAGACCGGACGACCTCCAGCACCGACGAGCCTAGCTCCGAGGCAACAAAAGACCAGACGACCTCCGGCACTGGCGAGCCCAGCTCCCCGGCTTCAGAAGACCGGACGACCTCCGGCACCGGCGAGCCTAGCTCACCGGCATCAAAAGACCGGACGACCTCCAACACCGGTGAGCCCAGCTCCTCGACATGGAAAGACCAGATGACCTCCGGCACCGGCGAGCCCAGCTCTCCAGCATCAAAAGACCAGACGACCTCCGGTACCGACGAGCCCAGCTCTCTGGCATCGAAAGACCGGACGATCTATGGCACCGGCGAGCCCATCTCCCCGGCATCAAAAGACCGGATGACCTCCGGTACCGGCGAGCCCAGCTTCGCGGCATCGAAAGACCGGACGACCTCCGGCATCGGCGAGCCCAGCTCTCCGGCATCAAAAGACCTGACGATCTCCGGCACCGGCAAGCCCAGTTCTCCGGCATCGAAAGATTGGATGACCTCCGGCACCGGCGAGCCCAGCTCACCGGCGTCAAAAGACCGGACGACCTCCGGCACCGGCGAGCCCAGCTCCCCGGCATCAAAAGACCGGACGACCTGTGGCACCGGCGAGCCCAACTCCCCGGTGAAAGACCTGGGAAGCCCCCAGGCACACAACGCGCCTACGAGCCCAACTCCAAGGCACCATCTCAAGTTCTCACGTCCCCGAGCCCAACTCCAGGATGCCAGCCCAAGACCGGAGCTCAGATCTCCGGCCAAGGGAATTCTCTCAATCGCTGCGCCTACGAGCCAAACTCCAAGGCGCCATCTCAAGTTCACAACGTCTTCGAGCCCAGCTCCAGGACGTCTGCTCAAGACCGGAGCTCAGATCTCCGGCCAAGGGAATTCTCTCAACCGACGTGCCTACGAGCCCAACTCCCAGGCACCGTCTCAAGCTCCCATCTTCTTCGAGCCAAGCTCCAGGATGCTTGTGCAAGACCGGAGCTCATACCTCCGGCCAAGGGTGCTTTGGAACCATGCAACTCGTCATCATCAACGTGTCCAGGCCCGGCCTCATGATGACAGCCGGAGCCGGGCCCCGTCCTCTGCCAGGTCCCCTCCCGCAAGCCCAGGATCCTAGGCCGGAGCCAAGCACGAGCTTCCACCCAAGGCGAACCCCTCGAGATCGGGTCCCGTGGTCAGGAGTCGAGCTCGGCCTCCTCCGCTGCGAGGCACCCCTCCGAGCTCCGGTCCCATGGGCTGGATAGCATCGTCGCTAACCAAAGACCTGGGAAGCCCCCAGGCACCGGCAAGCCTAGCTCCCCGGCATCAAAGCCCAGAGAAGAGGGCTCTGGCACAAAGAACTGGGAAGCCCCCAGGCACCGACGAGCCTAGCTCCCCGGCCTCAAAGACTGGACGACCCTCCAACACCGGCGAGCCCAGCTCCCTTGCAAAGGACCTGGGAAACCCCCAGGCACTTAGTGCCTCCGAGCCCAACTCCAGGACGCCAAGGCTTAGAACTCAGATTTCTAGCACCGCAATTCTCAAGCGTCAACGTCCTTGAGACTGGCTTCGCGACACTAAGGTTCAAGACTCAAACTTCCAGCACCAAGGATCTCAGCCTCTGACGCCTCCGAGCCCAGCTCCGAGATGGTGACCGCTGGATCATATCCCTAAGCAGCTGAGTCCAAGGTCAACATCCTTCACCGGCATGACCTTAAGCTCAACACCGGGTCAGTGCCGATCGAAGTTCCTAACTCCCATCCCAGACCTCCCTGCACCGAAAGAAGTAGCAAAGAAAGGGAGTAGAAGGGAAAGAGGAGACATTCCACATTGCAGACAACGGAGACACCATGATCGCAAAGATGCATTTCATTGCTGGAAGAACCAATTACATTATCTTCCGGGCCCCGACAGGCCGGGTGACCCGGTCAAGAAATGAAAGAAAATACAAGTATAAAAAAGAAGAAAAATCCTATCCTAAGGGGCCGGCTCCTTCCCCGGGCGGCGCACTATTGGGACCTCTCCCTCCTCCACCTCCGCAGGAGGAGCAGGTTCAGCCGCTGAGGCCACTAGGGTCAGACTGACTGCCTCCGGTCGGAGTGCAGGTGTCGCCCTCACCACCGTCGGTGCCGGTTCCCCGGGGCCAGGCGCTTCCGAGGTCGCTGGAGCCTGAGCCTCAGTTGGAGCAGCTCCCCGCCTTGTCACCACCATCGTCGTTGCGGAGGAAGCCTTCTTCCTCGGGACTCGAAATGCGGCCAGCTGCTCCTCGGATAGAACTCCCCACCGCTGGGACCGACAGTACTCGACCCCCTTGGCGAAGGAGTCTATTGCCGCTTCCCGAAAGTCCTTGAGGTACTCCGGGGTCGCCTTGAAGGCAGCCACAGCATCAACGGGTACCTTCTCTGCAGCCTCGGCCCGACGCCGGACCTCTTCCAGCTCCGCCTTCAGATGCTCAAACAGATGGACGGCCATCGCCAGCACCTTCTCGGCAGCTTCAGTGGAGCGGTGGGAAATAGCGGCCTTCTCCTCTTCATCGGCAGCTCTCTTCTCGGTCGCAGCCACCTTCTTCTCAGCAGAGGTGGCCCTCTCTCTGGCCGCCTCTGACTCGGCCCAGAGCTCCTTTAGCCGGGCCCGCTTGGACTCGAGCTCATTGTCGAGCTCCTTCCTTATTCTGGCCACTTCAACAGCTTTGGCCTGGAGGCTCTTCACCTTCTAGCTAGCCTCCCGAACCTCTGCATCCTTGCGGCCTACTTCAGCTTTGAGGGATGCGAGCTCGGCTCCTTGCTCTCTATCCCTCCTTGCCCAGTTGCAGTAGTAATCCCTTATGAGGATCAGCTCCCACCCTTGCTGCAGTGAGAAAATCCAGGATTAGCAACAAAAGAAGGCAAAAAGATATCGAGGTGGGGAGAAGTTACTTACAGCATATAGCTGGGCGAACGACACCGTGATGACATCACCGAGGAGTCACCCGCTCCCCTCGTGCCTATCGCATGACTGGACCGACAAGTCCATCACGCGCTCCACTAGGCTGGCGTCCTTCATCAAGGACGCGTTCGGGCCTAGCCGAAAAGGGACTCGGCGATAGTCCCTCTCCCGTGTTCCCGCCAACTCAGCTCCTTCAGCGGCAGAAGGCTCCCTCGGCGCCAACAGAGAGATCGGCACCGCATCGAACAGGACTTGGGGTGGCGGCCTGACTTCTTGCGCCCCACCATCCTCCTCCGCGCTGGCGACCTCCAAGGTGGAGGGCGCCGACCTGGCAACAGCGGTGACTGACCTCGCACGGACAACCACCTTGGGCTCGGACGCTACTATGGGAGGCTTCGAGATGGGCTCGGCCGCCCTCTTCCGCCTGCGCTCCTGTACCGGCGCATTCGTCTCCGCCTGCACCGGCACGTCCACCCCAGCCTGCACCGGCCTCGCCCCGTCATCAGTTCGGGCTCTCTTCGGTGCTGGCTCGGCGGCCTTGGTGGTCTGCTCCCGCTCCTTCGAGAACGAGAGCAGCTCGTCCATCGAAAACTTCATTTCTGCACAAAATGGAATGAGGTCAGTCCAACAGCAGCAGCAAAAAAAAAAAGAAGAAAAAAAAGAAAAAGAAAAAATGAATAAGAAATGATGAGGAAGTGGCCAAGTCGAACTCACCCGACTCCTGCACCGAGCTGACCCCAGCCTCGCGAAGGTTCTGCTCTGATAGCAAGACCTTGAGCGAAGGGATCTCAGCCGACTTGAGCAGGTCGTACAGGTCGAGGTCGACAGCTTCGACAGAAGAATTCCTATTCGGAGATCGATCCGGGTCGCTCCAAACCCAGTCGATCCCCTCTACAGAGGCAAAGAAGAATCTACTCTTCCATCCTTTGATGGAAGAGGGGAGTGCAAACCTGATGCCCCGAGAGCGGGAAGAGAGAGACCACCACCCGTCCTCGGTGGGATGGAGTTTCAGGGTGAAGAAGGCCCTGAACAGGGAAAAACGGGCAATAATCCCGTGGAAGTGGCACAGAATTATAAAACAAAATACCGTTCTGATGGCGTTGGGGACCAACTGGGCAGGAACAAGCCGGTAGTTGGCCAAGAAGAAAAGGAAGAAAGGATGTACAGGGAAGCGGAGACCCCCGGCAAAGGTCTCCTCATAGAAGGCGATCCATTGATGGCCACTGGAGGTAACCCGCTCCCCGGGACGAGGAATGGAGAGCCGGATGGACTCGAGGATGCCATAAGCTTCCCGGATGGACACCAGGTCCTCAGCGGTGATCGCCGAAGCAATCCCTCCGGGACCTATCGACCGAGAACACCAGGTCCTCAACGGTGATCGCCGAAGCAATCCCTCCGGGACCTGTCGACCGAGAAGGCTCATGCTCGGGAAGGACTCGAGGAACAGGAGGGGAAGACCCGGGTTCCCTAATGATCATCGGGCCCTGGGTGGGCCGCCTACTAAACTCAAACCTCTTCACCTCCATCTCCTCATCGGAGGAGGAGGGAGTCCTCGGGCGGGAGGATCCGGCTTCGGCTTGGCAAGAAGGACGGAACTTCAGACCAAAGCGATCCATGGAGAGAAGAGATAAGAAGGAAGAAGAAAAAGGACAAGAGGGATCCTAAAGTGGCTCCTACAAGACGAGAAGAGGAGGCTAACCTGTAAGAACCCTAGGGAGTCGCCGACGGCCGGAAGGGAGGAAGAAAAGGAAGAATACTCCTGCAGAATGTTGGGCGCGCAAAGTTCGAATGAGGGTAAGCTTCGAAGAAACTTACCCCTCCTTCCCAAGCTGCCTACGCCCAACCATACCTTTGCGGCCTCCCAAAAGGCGCCCACCGCGTGTCGACCATCCATTGGGCCCGGGCACCCATCAGACTGCGGTCACTCCGACTTCCGCTCCCGCCTCGACGGCCCCCCTCTTGCGTGGAAACGTGGCATCCTCCCACAAGCTCGTAGGATCGCAGAGCGAGGCACCATCGATTTTAACCATTATTGCACCCGATTTCTTCGCCTTTCCATATCAGCGCCATAATTATGCCCTTCGCCCCAAGCGCCGCGCGTCAATGGGCCTCGGGCATGGGGGGCAAATGATGTGGCCAGAATGCTGACGTGGCATGAGGCAGCGGACGTGGAGTCCCCATTAGATGCCACGACAAGCTTTCAACATGAACGCCTTTGCCGAGCTGAGCTTCCCTGAAGCAAAACCTCTGCTCGTCGAAGGCAAGCTCCGTCCTCCGCCAGGTCCGTTCCCGCAAGCCCGGAACACTTAGGCCGGAGCCGAGTCCGAGTTCCCACCTAAGGCGGACCCCTCGAGATCGGGCCCCGTGGTCAGGAGTCGAGCTCAGCCTCCTCTGCCATGAGGTGCCCCTCCGAGCTCAGGTCCCCTAGGCTGGGTGGCACCCCGGCACCGAGCTCGTCTGAGGTCGGGCCCCGTGGTCAGGAGTCGAGCTCAGCCTCCTCTGCCTTGAGGTGCCCCTCCGAGCTCAGGTCCCCTGGGCTGGGTGGCACCCCAGCACCGAGCTCGTCTGAGGTCGGGCCCCGTGGTCAGGAGTCGAGCTCAGCCTCCTCTGCCATGAGGTGCCCTTCCGAGGTCAGGTCCCCTGGGCTGGGTGGCACCCCGGCACCGAGCTCATCTGAGGTCGGGCCCCGTGGTCAGGAGTCGAGCTCAGCCTCCTCCGCCACAAGGCACCCCTCCGCGACCGAGCTCGGTCCGCCTCCGTCCTGCCGAGCAACATCCAGGCTAGTCTACCACAGACAGGCCCTACCTCTCCAGCTCGGCCCCCTGTTCAAGCCAATACGCTAGCCACCAAGGGAGCCCTACCTCTTCTCCAAGGACAGTGGCGATGCTCCCGAGGACCGTACGACACCAACCATGCCGCAATCAAGGTGCCATACCCTTCACCAATCTGCCGTACAACCGGAGAAATGACCCTACCGGAGAACACGAATCCCAAGACCGGCGGCCCGCCGATCGAGACCCTGACAGACTCCCAAGAGAGGGATAAGCGAAAGGAATGTCAGAAATCTATGGAGGCTTCCTCGACTGTTACAACAGGAGAGACGTCCCATCCACGTCACGGTACCTCGCCACACACGACAGCAAGGGGAGATCCTGAAGCAAACTAAGGTAGAAACTCCCGCCAAAAATCTAAGCAAAAAGGTATCGGTATCTAACCTCAAGAAGAGAGATTCATATCATACTCTCAATTGAAGAGAGGAACCAGAGCGATACAAGGGAAGAAGGCCAGAGAGGAGGGTAAGACCACCTTGGCCAACACCATTCCCAGCTCGTCCTCATCTTCCACTCACACTATATTCACTCCTCCTAGTGTGGAGCTCATCTAGAGGGGCTCGACCAGGAGGATATGTTCCCCAGGATCGCCACTGACTTGACCGTTGGAGTGCCCCCGCCGGAATCCCCGGCCCGGGTCCCTGAAGTTGCTTCCTTGCAGGTCCCGAGGCACCGGAGGCGTTCCCAGACAGACGGACGCGACACACCCGACACCATCAACAGCTACGGGCCACGACGATCCGGGCGGTAACACCTTCCATAGTGCAAAATCACCTGTGCCATCAAATATCGCTACCTCATGCCTAGAGATAGTGGAATGAAAAATAATCGCCTCAGGAGCAGGAGTAGAACTTGGTTACCCATCAGATGCCATCCTAGTGCTCTGATACCAATTGTTGGGATGTGCGCAGCGGATTAAACCAGTTTAGGCCTCCAAATAATTTCTATTTACTCACTTAGGCAATTAACCAATCACAACACAAGCAGATATCAAATCAAAAGAAGACGAGATTTACGTGGTTCGGCAAAATATTGCCTACGTCCACCAAGAGAAAAGGAGTAATCCACTATAATCTGACCCAAATCTGGGTACAAAAGGAATACAAATATCCATATAACAAATGCCAGATTAAAAACAAAGAGACATGATAAATAAACAAAAGAGGATGAAAGAAGCACGAAAAAAATTCCAAATACCAGGTCTCTAGCTTTTCCTGGTGCCTGGATTGAAGAAGAAATCTCTCTGAAATTTCTCTGAATTTTTTTCTCTCTCTCCGTCTCTCTCTGTATGTGTGTATCAAAGATCGCATGTTCTCCGTGATTAAATAACCATCCGAAACGGCGTCCAAAACAGACCTAAAATGAGTCCAGAAAGTCCAAAACACTTCCAAGCTGTCAGATCAAAGAACAAAGGCTCAGATCGCACCAAAATCCGTGCAAAATACCCTCAGATCAAGCCTAATCAAACTCGGATTAATCTCAGCCTGATGCAGGTGGTTTGACAAGATCCTACACTAGGCATGCAAACATCTGCGGGAGTAGATAGGATTTTAAAATAATTTTTAAAATTCACGCAGTGGGTATCTGCTCCATCAGGAATTAATCTAGATCCAGTTGCATTTAGGCATGCATAAACATATAAAATATTTATAAAATATTAAACAATTTAATCTATCCATGCATGATTAAAAAATAAATTTTCCATACCTTTATTCCACTGGAATAACTCTGGAATAAACCTGGAATAGACTGGAATAACTGGAATAAAGTTATTTCAGTCATCTTCCTCCTTGGGACCATGTTTTTGGCTTGCAAAACATCATCGGAACACTGCCTTCTGGACCTCCGTTTGCTCCCAAATTTGAGCAGCAGCTTCTTGGACAAGTCTTCTTCGATTTGTCACTAGTTGCTACAATCAAATCTAAGCCAAAAAAATTAAATAATTCACCAAAGTCTGCTGCCAGATTTCTGCAGCATAACTGGACAACATATTTTGGCCTTCGTTTCGGAGCGATTGGGGCGATCCCGGCTCGCGTGGTTTGCTCCTAGGAGTAGAGTGGTACTCCCTCTAGAGGGGAGACATGCCCGGGACTCTCGGATCCGCCTCCACGCACGGTGCTAGCTGCCGGAAGAGGGCTTCACGGTCACAGGTTTTTTGCAGTTGGGTAGAACTTGAGCACTTCAAAACAATGGGATTTAAAACCTTGTTTCATTCCCTCACAAGCTCCTAAACCCAGTCCCAAAGCTCCCCACTTAAGCCTCTCAAACAAGCCACAAAGACCCTCAATATTCTCCTTCTTAAATTTTCTCACGGTAAAAAAATTATAACATGAAAACAGGGACGTGTTGTTCTTATAGGACAGCAACAGGGAGAGGGAGGTGGAGAGGCGGGGAGGGGAAGAGATGGACGCTGCCATTAACCCATTTAATCAGTCATTAAGGGAGGGATTAAAGCCATTAAGGGAGGAGAAGGGAAGAACGGCCAGCACACGAACGAATAGAATTCTTGGTCGTTTGGCCTCATGGGATGCTTGGAGTCCAACCAGCAAAAACACCGTGTAAACGGTCCAAGGCTTAAAGAAAACACCGGTTCAATTAAACCCGTCCAATCCCATTAAAAACCCCTTGGTTCAATCCAATTGAACCGATCCAAGCCCAATTTAATTTGGTTCAATTGGTTCACAACCAATTTGAGGCCGAAATGAACTCCGAATCAGTTCAAAATTGATTCAGAAAAATCCTGGCGCGGAGTTGGTCAACCCGGAACATTTTCCGGTCGACACAGACAAGGGTAAGACGGGGAAAAGAGTGCTCAAAAAATACTGTGACCATAAAATCGAAATGATTTCCAATCGTAATCGGTATCCGGATCAGAGAGTTATCCTCTATGGCGTGTGACCTCATAGGTTCGAACCTAAACGGTAGCACTAGAACAATTTCTAGTACCAGCACAGGAAACCATCTAGCAATGGGTCCCGGCGTCCGGATAGGTTGAAGATGCGGGAGCAAACTATCGAACCTCTGGCATATGGTTACCGTATAATTCATTCCTTTGACCTCTAATGCTCAGGACGACTGAGATTGGGCTGCCAACCCAGACTGAGTCAGTCGACTACGTGTCTCAACTTTGGAAGCCCAGTGACTCTTCACTAGGACTACCCCAGTCGAGGATTTGCTAAATTGAGATACTGCGAGACATTCAATCCAAACTGTTTGGACAGGTCAATTCCATCTTGGTCCATCACTGCTCCACAAGTACTTGCCTGTACCGAGAAACCTTCCGTCACCGGATTAAAAATCCGGGTAGTCCGGCACCAAAGCACAGGGAGTTGCTTGCAAGCTACCGTGATGACCTCAGGCCTAAGGGACACATATACCCATATCCAATCATGAGTTTCCCTTTGGCAGAAAGGTGCTGCACGGAGTCACATTCAATGAGATACCACATATCCCACTTGTAGATCACATCAGTGTCACCACACTCATTTGGTCAAGAGGACAACCAAACGATGTGAACTGCAACAACCTATACTTGATATATTGCCGTCCAGTACAATATATCCTTTGGTTGTGAACTGGATTTAAGGACCACTCGATACATCCTCTCTGTATCGAAGTCATTGTAGTCCTAAGGACTTCATCACATGGAAAGAGTTCATTTTAGAAAAATACAATATGTGATGAGCTGCCAAAAATAATATTTTATTAATTCATAAAATGAATACAAAACTCAGCACAACCGCCTACAACCCAAGCGATTGGCTTTGGGACACAATTCCCAACAACTCCCACTTGTACTAAAGCCAATCAGAAGAGTATCTAATACCCATTTCCCATTTACAATAGTCGAACTCTTTTATTCCGAGGGCTTTAGTGAAGGGGTCGGCCAGATTTTCTTTTCCATCGATCTTCAGAAGATTGATGTCGCCTCGTTCCACGATCTCTCGTACGATGTGGTAGCGCCGCAAAATGTGTTTGGTGCGGTGATGAGCTTTCGGCTCCTTAGCTTGAGCAATGGCTCCAGTGCTGTCATAATACACCGGAACAGGACCATCTAGGGAAGGTGCCACCCCTAGCTCTCCAAGGAACTTCCGCAACCAACAGCTTCCTTTGCCGCATCTGATGCTGCAATGTATTCTGCTTCGCATACCGAGTCTGCAACAGTTGCCTGCTTAGAACTTTTCCAGTAGATCGCTCCTCCATTCAAGGTAAAAACAAACCCTGACACACTCTTGCTATCATCTCTATCTGACTGGAAACTGGAGTCAGAGTACCCCATAAGTTTCAAGTCAGGTTCTCCATAAATCAGCCATCGATCTTTAGTATTTCTTAAATACTTAAGGATGGACTTAACCACCTTCCAATGCGCCTCACCTGGGTCAGACTGGTATCTACTCACTACTCCTGGTGAGTATGCCACGTCTGGTCTAGTACAAGTCATAGCATACATGATAGAGCCTACTGTAGAAGCATAAGGTACTCTACTCATGCGCTCTCTTTCCTCAGGAGTTGTCGCACAATCCTTCTTGGAAAGAGTAATTCCAGAACCTATCGGAAGATAGCCTTTCTTGGAATTTTTCATGCTGAACTGTTTCAACACAGTGTCAATGTACGTAGATTGGGACAGTCACAAAAGCTTCTTAGATCTATCTCTATAGATCTTCATACCTAGTATGTAAGAAGCTTCACCCAAGTCCTTCATGGAGAACTGAGATGATAACCAGACCTTTATTCCTTGTAATGCTGCGACATCATTCCCGATTAAGAGAATGTCGTCAACATACAGTACTAGGAATACGATCATAGAACCATTAACCCATTTATAGATGCACGGTTCATCTCCGTTCCTAACGAAGCCATACGATTTGATACACCTATCAAACCGTAAGTTCTAACTTCGAGATGCTTGCTTGAGTCCATAGATGGACCTCTGCAGCTTGCATACTTTGGATTCATCTGTGGATGTGAACCCTTCAGGCTGTATCATATACACCTCTTCTTCCAGCTCCCCATTCAGGAAAGCGGTTCGAACATCCATCTGCCAGATCTCGTAATCAAAATATGCTGCCAAAGCAAGCATGATCCGAATGGACTTGAGCATTGCCACAGGGGAGAAAGTCTCGTCATAATTGATACCATATCGCTGACGATACCCCTTGGCAACCAGATGGGCTTTATAGGTCTCTACCTTCCCATCTGCGCCCCTTTTCCTCTTGAAGATCCATTTACACCCGATGGGTTTAATTCCTTCAGGCGGATCAACCAATGTCCAAACATTGTTGATTTCCATGGACTCCATTTCGGATCGCATGGCTCTAAGCCATGCCTCAGAGTCAGATCTCTGAAGTGCATCCATATAGGTGATCGGATCCTCATTGTTCTCATCGAGCTCAATGGGATCGCCGTCCCAGACCAAGAAATCGTAGTATCTGTCCGGGTGACGCGGTATTCTACCGGATCTCCTAATGGGTTCTGGGTGTGATTCAATCACAGCCGGTTCTACGATGTCCTTAGAGTGTGTAGGTTCTTCTATTGGCTGAACTTCAGCAAGTTCGATCTTAGAAGCTATAGTTCCTTCTCCAAGGAACTCCTTTTCCAAAAAGATAGCTCTAAGAGCAACGAACACCTTTTGTTCATTCTCCAAGTAGAAGAAATACCCTATGGTTTCCTTAGGATAACCAATGAATAAACACCTGTCAGACTTAGAACCAAGTTTGTCTGAGTCTAAATGCTTTACGTAAGCTGGACAACCCCAGACCTGAAGATGTGAGATTGAGGGTTTACGCCCATTCCACATCTCATACGGAGTGGAAACAACAGACTTACTTAGAACATTATTTAATAAGTAACAGGCTGTCTGAAGCGCATATCCCCAAAAGGATAGCGGCAGAGTTGCAAAGCCCATCATGGATCGAACCATGTCCAACAAGGTTCGATTCCTCCTTTCGGACACACCATTCCACTGTGGTGTTCCTGAAGGAGTCCATTGAGAGAGAATTCCATTCTCCTCAAGATATGTCAAAAAATCACCAGATAAGTATTCACCACCTCGATCAGATCGAAGGGTTTTAATACTTTTTCCAGTTTGCTTTTCTACTTCATTACGGTATCGTTTGAACATTTCAAACGATTCAGACTTATGTCTCATTAAAAAGACATAACCGAATCTTGAAAAGTCGTCTGTAAAAGTAATGAAATATTTGTATCCTTCTCTGGCACTAACTGTCATTGGTCCACATACATCAGTATGTATTAGACTTAGAAGTTCTGTAGCTCGTTCACCTTTTCCAGTAAAAGATGACTTGGTCATTTTACCAAGTAAACAGGATTCACAAGTGGGCAGTGATTCAGAATCACTGACCTCGAGAAGTCCATCTCCTCGCATCTTGTTTATCCTATTTTGGTTAATATGACCTAGCCTACAGTGCCAAAGATACAAATCATTGACATTATCTAACCTTGGGCGTTTGCTAGAAGTGTACATTACACTAACAGGCCTTGATAGTACGTATATGCCATTATTTAATCTAGTTTTTATTATAACAGAGTTATTCAAAATAACATTACAAAAATCTCCTTTTATTAAAAGTTCAAAACCATAATTGGCCAAAAGGCCTACAGAGATTATGCTCATAATGAAACTAGGACAATAGTGACAGTCGACTAGTTCAACAGTACAAGACTCAAAGACAAGACGCAGGACTCCGATCGCCAGTACTGGAACACGATTTCCATTCCCGACGCTCAGAAACTGTTCTCCATCTTCAAATCTTCTACTAACTTGAAGTCCCTGTAACGAATTACAAACATGAATTGGACTACCAGTATCCAATACCTAGTTAGCAGTATCAACAATTGAGTAATTACAAGATTTTATCATATAAATACCTTGTTCAGCAGACTTCTGCTTCCTCGGCCTGTTCGGATCAAGGGACGCAATATAAAGAGGACAGTTCCTCTTCCAGTGTCTCTTCTTCTTGCAGTAGAAACACTCTGCAGAAGACTGATCAGCCTTATACTTCCTGGTCTGACTAGGGCCAGGAACATTCTGCACCTTCTTTCCCTTCTTATTTATTTTCTTCTTCCCTTTCTTAAAGGGACGACGACCTCTACTTCCTCCCACTAAATTCACCACCCCCTTATTCAGTTGGTAGTCTTTCTCGAAAGTCTACAGCAACCCCAAAAGACTATGGTAGTTGACTGCAGGCTTGTTCATTCTATAATGATCGAGAAAATCAAGATAGGAGGAGGGAAGAGAATTCATGATCGCATCCTTGCCGAGCTGCTCGTGCAAGGGGCATCCGAGTTTGCCCAGTTTTTCAATCAGCTCAATCATGTATAATACATGATCAGTGGCTGAACCACCATTCGGCATCTTGGAGTTGTAGATGGCACAAGACACTTTGTACCGTTCTACATCATCCGGGGTGCCGAAGGATTCCTTCAATTTTTGAAGGATTTTATCAGGTTGGGCCTCCTCGAATTTGCGACTGAACTCGTCGTTCATAGCCGCTAACATAATGCAACGGATAGTAGTCCGATCAGAGACCCACTTCAGATAAGTGTCTCTGACCGCACTCCGTGCATTAGCGGGAGGGATTTCAGGTGCCGGATCCGTTATCAAATAGAGGATCCGTTCATGCTCCAGAACAATTCTCAACCTTCGATACCAACTATCGAAGTTATGACCCTTTAACTTCTCGTTATCGAGAAGTGATCGGAGCGATAAATTTGAAGACATCTGAAAAGAAAACAAGACCAAATTAGTGTATGAATTAATAATTTAACCAAAAGACTTAGACTTTAGTCTAAAGGTTTTTCCCACTAATTTTTCAGATTGGTAGCCTCTAACTCCAATCCGTGAAAACATGCTTTTTCAAGTGGGTACTGAAATCCAATAGGCCTCGCATGAGCCTGACTATGGCCGGCTCACCCATACGAGCATAAAGGTAGGTTCGTAAACCAATTGTTTCCCTAAATAATTTTCAGTATTTATTTTGCCCCAGAGAGCACCCCAATCGGCCTAGGGGCCTCCTATTGCGGGTCTCTGATTAGGTCCAACCATTAAAACGATAAATCCAATGCTTCCAGCTAACTAAAGACCAAGCCCGACTATGGCCGGCCCACCTGGTCCCGTTAAGGAGGTTGCACTGAACCATCATCGATCAGATAGAAATTTCAGTCGCCAGATGTACACCCGTTCTATGGAACTGTCGATGTACACCAAGCTAGTGGACATATTTTTATCCAACTTAATGGGAGGCTAAGACACTATCAACTCCTTGATTTAGTCTTTTTAAGGACCTAATAATTTTAGAGGATTTTTAACTGTGACAGAAGAAAGAGATAAGGACATAGATCATCCTCCCACTGAATCAATCAGATTCCAGGAGGGTTGAAATAAATCAACAAATGATCCATGGGCACCTATAGATCAGTCAGACCGATCAACCTGGGTGACATGGGTTAACTCGAGTCATTGAGCTTTTCCAATCAATTCTGGTCGACTCGACTAGCCAGGTAGGTGAGATCATGGGTGAGTATCCGCCATTAACCATCTTTCCTAGACACCAACCAAGTTGGCCAGGAAAGAGGTAGCCTCATACAGCCATGATCACAATGCCAAACCTACCTCGACACCAGTCGGTTTACCAGACTCGATCAGACTAGCCTAAAGACTCGGGCGTCCACTGAGCCACTAATTGGATCCATTTTAGATGAACGGATCAACTATTCTAACTATTAGATAGTTTTAAAGAATGACCTTAAACAACTTTTGTTTAATCTTCTTCTTATTATCCGATTCAACTAAACTTAGGTCTAACCCAGTATTGGACCCAACTAGTCAGCTAACCCAATTAACCCAAAAATGGCTTATGCAAGTGTTTTAGATTTCATAAACCTAAAATATTTTCTAATAAACCAAACACTTCATTAAAACAATTTTTAATTAAGTCTCTATGTAAAACAATTTTACATACCAAATCATGCATCAAAATATTTTATAAATATTTTATAAAACATGCCTAATCCATGTATCTCTAAATTAAAACAATTTTTAATTTTTTAATATTCTTTAAGGATCCTTCTGAAGAGGCCAACACAGACGATCCGCATCGTGTCAAAGATACATGGTCATGGTGAAAGTCTCAACTAGGTTCCAAAAAGAAATCTGGATACTTTTATAAGATTAAACAATTTTTAATCTGTAAACATGCATACTAGATTAGATTACAAATTCAACCTGGCTCTGATACCAATGAAAGTAGACTGATGCAGGTGGTTTGACAAGATCCTACACTAGGCATGCAAACATCTGCGGGAGCAGATAGGATTTTAAAACAATTTTTAAAATTCATGCAGCGGGTATCTGCTCCGTCAGGAATTAATCTAGATCTCGTTTTTAGGCATGCATAAATATATAAAATATTTATAAAATATTAAACAATTTAATCTATCCATGCATGATTAAAAAATAAATTTTCCATACCTTTATTCTGCCTGGAATAACTCTGGAATAAACCTAGAATAGACTGGAATAACTGGAATAAAGTTATTCCAGTCGTCTTCCTCCTTGGGACCATGTTTTTGGCTTGCAAAACGTCATCGGAACACTGCCTTCCGGACCTCCGTTTGCTTCCAAATTTGAGCAGCGGCTTCTTGGACAAGTCTTCTTCGATTTGCCACTGGTTGCTGCAATCAAATCTAAGCCAAAAAAATTAAATAATTCATCAAAGTCTGCTGCCAGATTTCTGCAGCAGAACTGGACAGCAGACTTTGGCCTTCGTTTCGGAGCGATTGGGACGATCCCGGCTCGCATGGTTTGCTCCTAGGAGTAGAGTGGTGCTCCCTCTAGAGGGGAGACATGCCCGGGACTCTCGGATCCGCCTCCATGCATGGTGCTAGCTGCCGGAAGAGGGCTTCACGGTCACAGGTTTTCTGCAGTTGGGCAGAACTTGAGCACTTCAAAACAATGGGATTTAAAACCTTGTTTCACTCCCTCACAAGCTCCTAAACCCAGTCCCAAAGCTCCCCACTTAAGCCTCTCAAACAAGCCACAAAGACCCTCAATATTCTCCTTCTTAAATTTTCTCACGGTGAAAAAATTATAACATGAAAACAGGGACGTGTTGTTCTTATAGGACAGCAACAGGGAGAGGGAGGTGGAGAGGCGGGGAGGGGAAGAGATGGACGCTGCCATTAACCCATTTAATCAGTCATTAAGGGAGGGATTAAAGCCATTAAGGGAGGAGAAGGGAAGAACGGCCAGCACACGAACGAATGGAATTCTTGGTCGTTTGGCCTCATGGGACGCTTGGAGTCTAACCAGCAAAAACACCGTGTAAACGGTCCAAGGCTTAAAGAAAACACCGGTTCAATTAAACCCATCCAATCCCATTAAAAACCCCTTGGTTCAATCCAATTGAACCGGTCCAAGCCCAATTTAATTTGGTTCAATTGGTTCACAACCAATTTGAGGCCGAAATGAACTCCGAATCAGTTCAAAACTGATTCAGAAAAATCCTGGCGCGGAGTTGGTCAACCCGGAACATTTTCCGGTCGACACAGACAAGGGCAAGACGGGGAAAAGAGTGCTCAAAAAATATTGTAACCATAAAACCAAAACGATTCCCAATCGTAATCGGTATCCGGATCAGAGAGTTATCCTCTATGGCGTGTGACCTCATAGGTTCGAACCTAAACGGTAGCACTAGAACAATTTCTAGTACCAGCACAGGAAACCATCTAGCAATGGGTCCCGGCGTCCGGATAGGTTGAAGATGCGGGAGCAAACTATCGAACCTCTGGCATATGGTTACCGTATAATTCATTCCTTTGACCTCTAATGCTCAGGACGACTGAGATTGGGCTGCCAACCCAGACTGAGTCAGTCGACTACGTGTCTCAACCTTGCAAGTCCAGTGACTCTTCATTAGGACTACCCTGGCCGAGGATTTGATAAATTGAGATACTGCGAGACATTCAATCCAAACTGTTTGGACAGGTCAATTCCATCTTGGTCCATCACTGCTCCACAAGTACTTGCCTGTACTCAGAAACCTTCCGTCACCGGATTAAAAATCCGGGTAGTCTGGCACCAAAGCACAGGGAGTTGCTTGCAAGCTACCGTGATGACCTCAGGTCTGAGGGACATATATACCCATATCCAATCGTGAGTTTCCCTTTGGCAGAAAGGGGCTGCACGGAGTCACGTTCAATGAGATACCACATATCCCACTTGTAGATCACATCAGTGTCACCACACTCATTTGGTCAAGAGGACAACCAAATGATGTGAACTACAACAACCTATACTTGATATATTGCCGTCCAGTACAATATATCCTTTGGTTGTGAACTGAATTTAAGGACCACTCGATACATCCTCTCTGTATCGAAGTCATTGTAGTCCTAAGGACTTCATCACATGGAAAGAGTTCATTTTTAGAAAAATACAATATGTGATGAGCTGCCAAAAATAATATTTTATTAATTCATAAAATGAATACAAAACTCAGCACAATCGCCTACAACCCAGGCGATTAGCTTTGGGACATAATTCCCAACAGAAAATGCTCGGGCGGATGCGCTGTCGAGGCTTGCAACCTTACCGGACTCATCCCTGGGGCATGCCTGCATCGAGTACCTCGAGACTCCAAGCTACGAGGGCCCTGAAGAGGTACAACAAGTGGCTCATGAGCCAAGTTGGATGGACAAATATGTCAAATACATCCAGGATGGCCTCTTACCAGAGGACCGCCGGGAAGCTGACCTCATCAAAAGAAAGGCCGCCCGTTTTGTCTTAATGGACGGTCATCTCTATCGCCAATCTTATTCCTACCCCCTATTGAAGTGCCTCAGACCCACGGAGGCAGCCTTCGTGCTCCAAGAGATACATGAGGGTCTCTGTGGGAACCATGTGAGAGAAAGAACTCTAGCTCATAAGGCACTCCGACAGGGATACTTCTGGGAGACGATGAGGGAAGACGCTGCTGACTTCGTCAAGAAATGTGACAAGTGCCAACGTCATTCCAACGTCCAGCACCTACCAGCCATGCCCATCTCTCAGCTGTCATCACCCTGGCCCTTCGCGCAGTGGGGGATGGACATTCTGGGGCCATTCCCCACGGCGCCGGGGCAGCGAAAGTTTTTGCTGGTAGCAGTGGACTACTTCACCAAATGGATTAAGCCGAGCCGTTGGCCCGGATTACGAAAGCCAATGTCCGGCAATTCTTCTGGAAGTCAGTCATCTGCCATTTCGGACTCCCTAACTGCATCATTACCGACAACGAGAAACAGTTCGACAACAAGAAGTTCGAAGGATTTTGTGCCGAGCACGGGATCCAACATCGGTTCACCTCAGTTGCACATCCCAAGACGAACGGAGAAGCCGATGTCACCAACAGAACCATCCTCCAAGGGCTCCGCACCAGGCTAGACCGGGCGAAGGGCAGATGGACGGAAGAGCTCCCAAGCATCCTGTGGGCCTACCACACAACGCCCAGAACGGCAACGGGCGAAACACCGTTCAACCTCATCTTAGGCATGGAGGCAGTGATTCCAGTTGAGCTCGGCGTGCCCACGCTCCACATACAGCAGTATGATGAAGCACGGAACTCGGCGCACCTCCTCCGCAACCTGGACCTCCTCGAAGAAACGAGGGACAAAGCACGGCTTCGGATGGCAACGTACCAGCAACGAGTCGCCCGATATTACAATGCCCGGGGGTACCGGCAACGAGTCGCCCGATATTACAACCCGGGTAAAGTTGAAGACCTTCTGACATGGCGACCTGGTATTGCACCGTGCTGACGCGTCTCAACCCAGAGAATGCGGCAAACTCTCGCCGAAGTGGGAAGGCCCCTACAAAGTGGCCGAGGCCCTCTCACAAGGGGCCTACTATCTCGAGGACCTAGGTGGTACCAGATTCCCTCGGATATTGAATACTTGTAATCTGAGGAGATACTATCAATAATGTAAGTTTTCCCTCCATTTGAAATAAAGGTCCTTTTCCTGTGCAATGGTTCATTTACCTTGCAGGAGCATCAAAGACCTGGGAAGCTCCCAGGCACCGGCGAGCCCGGCTCCTTGGCATCAAAGACATGGGAAGCCCGTAGGCACCGGTGAGCCCAGCTCCCCAGCATTAAAGCCCGGAGAAAAGTCCTCCGGCACAAAGACCTGGGAAGCCCCCAGGCACCTGCGAGCCTAGCTCCCCGGCTTCAAAGACCGGACGACCCTCCGGCACCGACGGGCCCAGCTCCCCGGCAAAGGACCTGGGAAGCCCCTAGGCACTTAGTGCCTCCGAGCCCAACTCCAGGATGCCACGGTCCATAACTCAGATTTTCGGCGCCGCAATCCTCAATCATCAACATCCTTGGGACTGGCTCCGAGACACTAAGGTTCAAGACTCAGACTTTCAATACCAGGGATCTCAGACTTCGACGTCTCCGAGCCCAGCTCCAAGATGGCGACTACTGAATCATGTCCCTAAGCAACTGAGTCCAAGGCCAACGTTCATCACCGGCATGACCTCAAGCTCAACGTCGGGTCCGTGCCAGTTAAAGTCCTCGGCTCCCCTCTCGGACCTCCCTACACCGAAAAAGAAGAAAAAGCAAAGAAAGGGAGGAGAAGAGAGAGAAGAGACATTCCACATTACAGATAATAGAGACACAATGATTGCAAAAGTGAATTTTATTACTGAAGGAGTTGGTTACACTATCTTCCGAGCCCCGATAGGCTGGGTGACCCGGTCAAGAAGAAAAGAAAACAAAAGAAAAGTACAAGTATAAAAAGAAAAAAGATCCTATCCTAAGGAGCTGGCTCCTTCCCCGGGCGGCGCACGACTAGGACCTCTCCCTCCTCCACCTCCGTCGCTTGGGCATGCCCCAGGGCGACCTTCGCTGGAGGAGCAGGTTCAGCTGCTGGAGCCGCTGGGGCCGGAGCGGCTGCCTCCAGCTGCGACGCAGGTGCTGCCCTCGCCGCCGTCGGTGTCGGCTCCCTTGGGTCGGGCACCGTCGAGGTCACTGGGGTACGAGCCTCGGTTGGAGCAGCTCCCTACCTTGCCGCCACCATCATCGTTGTAGAGGAAGCCTTCTTCCCCGAGTCTCGGAGTGCGGCCAGCTGCTTTTCGAATAGGACTCCCTGCAATTGGGACCGACAGTACGTGAACCCCTTGGCGAAGGAGTCCATCGCCGCTTCCCGGAAGTCCTTGAGGTACCCTGGGGTCGCCTTGAAAGCAGCCACTACATCAGCAGCTACTTTCTCTGCAGCCTCGACCCGGCGCTCGGACTGACGGACAGCCGCCGCCAGTCCCTTCTCAGCAATTTCGGTGGCACGGTGGGAAAGAGCGGCCTTCTCCTCCGCATCGGCATCTCTCTTCTTGGCCGTAGCCATCTTCTTCTCGGCGGAGGTGGCCCTCTCTCTGGCCGCCTCTGACTCGGCCCGAAGCTCCTTCAGCCGGGCCCGCTTGGACTCGAGCTCGCTGTCGAGTTCCTTCCTTATTCTGGCTGCATCGGCTACTTCGGCCTGGAGGCTCTTCACCTTCTGGCCAGCCTCCCGGATCTCCGCATCCTTCCGGCCTACCTCTACCTTGAGGGACGTGAGCTCAGCTCCCTGCTCTCTGTCCCTCCTCGTCCAGTTGCGGCAGTAATCCCTTATGAAAATTAGCTCCCGCCCTTGCTGCAGTGGGAAGAGCCAAATTAGCAACAAAATGAAGTAAAAGAAGGCAAAAAGACATCAAGGTAAAGAGAAGCTACTTACAGTATATAGCTGGGCGAACGACGCCGTGATGACGTCACTGAGGAGTCGTCCACTCCCCTCGCGCCTGTCGCATGACTGGACTGAGAAGTCCATCATGCGCTCTGCTAGGCTCGCGTCCTTCATCAAGGATACGTTTGGGCCTAGCCGGAAAGGGACTAGGCGGTAGTCCCTCTGCTGTGTTCCCGCCAATTCGACTCCTTTGGCGGCAGAAGGCTCCCTTGGCGCCAACTGGGAGATCGGCACCACATCGGACTGGACTTGGGGTGCCAGCCTGACTTCTCGTGCCCCCCCCCGTCCTCCTCCGCGCTGGCGACCTCCGGGGTGGGGGGCACCGACCTGGCGGCAGCGATGGTTGACCTCGCGCGGACAACCACCTCCGACTCAGACACTGCTACTGGCTCGCGCTGCCCGGAAGGCTCAGGGACGGGCTCGGCCTCCCTCTTCTGCCTGTGCTCCTGTACTGGTGCATCCACCCCAACCTGTACCGGCCTCACCCCATCCTCAGCTCGGGCTCTCTTTGGTGCTGGCTCGGTAGCCCCGGTGGCCTGCTCTCGCTCCTCAGAGAACGAGAGCAGCTTGTCCATCGAGAACTTCATTGCTGCACCAAGACAGAAACAAGGTCAGACCTCAAAAAAAAAAAAAGAGAGAGAGAAGAGAAAATAAAAGGAGGGTCGCCAAGTGGAACTCACCTGACTCCTGCGCCGAGCCGACCCCAACCTCGCGGAGATTTTGCTCGGACAGCAAAACCTCGAGCGAGGGGATCTCCGCCGATCTGAGCTGCTCGTACAGTTCGACGTCGGCTGCCTCGACATAAGAGTTCCTATTTGGGGACCGATCTGGGTCACTCCAAACCCAGTCGACCCCCTCTATGAAAGCAAAGAAAAATCTACTCTTCCATCCCTTGATGGAAGAGGGGAGGACAAATTTTATTCCCCGAGGACGGGAAGAAAGAGACCACCACCCCTCCTCGATGGGGTGGCGTTTCAAGGAGAAAAAAGTCCTAAAAGGGAAAAAATGGGCAACAATCCCGTGGAAGTGACACAAGACTATGAAGCTAAAGATTGTCCTGATGGCATTGGGGACCAATTGAGCCGGGACAAGATGGTAGTTGGCCATAAATGAGAGGAAGAAGGGGTGAAGAGGAAAACGGAGGCCCCCAACGAAGGCCTCCTCATAAAAAGCGATCCGCCCAGGACCGCTAGAAGTCACCCGCTCCCCCGGACGAGGAACGGAGAGACGGATGGACTCGGGAATCCCAAAGGCTTCCCGGATGGCCAACAAATCTTCAGAGGTGATCGCCGAAGCGACCCCGCCGGGATCTGTTGACCGGAACGACTCGGATTCAAGAACAGAAGCAGGAGGAGGACCAGGAACTAAGGCCAGACGAGCAAGAGGAGAAGACCCAGGTTCCCTAATGGTCATCGGGCCCTGGACAGGCCTCCTGCTGAACTCAAACCTTGCTGCCTCCATCTCCTCGTCGGAGGAGGAGGGAGTCCTCGACCGGGATGGTCCGGCTTCGGCCTGCCAAGAGGGACGGAACTCCGGACTGAAGCGATCCATGGAGAAAAGAAAGAAGGAAAAATAAAGAAAGGGACAGGAGAAACCTTAAGACGACTCCTAAAGGACGAGAAAGGGGGGCTAACATGCAAAAACCCTAAGAAGTCGCTAGCGGCCGGAGAGGAAGAAGGAGAGGGAGAATACTCCTGCGGGATGCTGGGCACGCAAAGTTTGAACGAGGATAAGCTTCGAAAAGACTTACCCCTCCTTCCTAAACTATCTACGCCCGATCGTACCTTTGCAGCCCCCCAGAAGGCGCCCGCCGCGTGTCAACCATCCATTGGGCTAGCGCACCCATCCGACCGCGGTCGCTCCGACTTCCACGTCCACCTCAACGGCTCCCCCTACGTGGCCACGTGGCGTCCTCCCACAGGCTCGTAGGACCGCAGAGCGAGGCGCCGTCGATTTTGGCCATCATTGCGCCAGATTTCTCCGCCTTTCCATATCAGCGCCATAATTACGCCCTTCGACCCAAGCGTCGCGCGCCAATGGGCCTCGGGCGTGGGGGGCAAATGATGGGGCCAGATCGCTGATGTGGCACGAGACAGCTGATGTGGCGCGAGGTAGCTGACATGGAGCCCCCATCAGATGCCACAACAAGCTTTCAACACGAGTGCCTTCGCCGGGCTGAGCTCCCTTGAAGCAACACCTCCGCCAGTCGAAGCCGAGCTCCGTTCTCCACCAGGTCCGTTCCCGTAAACCCGGAACACCTAGGCCGGAGCCGAGTCCGAGTCCCCACCTAAGGCGGACCCCTCGGGATCGGGTCCCGTGGTCATGAGTCGAGCTCAACCTCCTCCGCCATGAGGCGCTCCTCCGAGCTCAGGTCCCCTAGGCTGGGCGGCACCCCGGTGCCGAGCTCGCCTGAAGCCGGGCCCCGTGGTCAAGAGTCGAGCTCAGCCTCCTTCGCCACCAGGCGCCCCTCTGCAGCCGAGCTCGGCCCGTCTCCACCCTGCCGAGCAGCACCGAGGTGAGTCCATCGAAGGCTGGCCCTACCCTTCCAGCTTGGCCTTCAGTTCAAACCAACACGCCAGCCGCCAAGGGAGCCATGCCTCCCCTCCTAGGACAGTGACGATACTCCCGAGGGTCGTACGACAACACCAACCATGCCGCAATCAATGCACACGGCCGTCACTCACTCCAGAAAGGAAGGAAAGCTCACATCAAGGTGCCATGCCCTCCGCCGATCCGCCGTACAACTGGAGAAAAGACCCTACCGGAGAGCGCGGGTCCCAAGATCGGCGGCCCGCCGATCAAGGCCTTGTCAGGCTCCCAGGAGGGGGACAGGCAGAAGGAATGTCAGAGATTTATGGAAGCTTCATCAACTGTCAAAACAGGAGAGACGTCCCGTCAACATCACGGTACCTCACCGTACACGATAGCTGGGGAGATCCCAAAAAGCAAACCAAGGTAGAAAATTCCGCCAGAGTAAGCAAAAGAGGTATCTGCATTTGATCCAGTATCACTACATCCATAGCATACTTCTCAATTCAAGAACACCGGATGAACCAGAGCAACACAAGGGAGGAAGGCCAGAGAGGGGGGCAAGACCACCTCGGCCAACATCACTCCCAGCTTGTCCTCATCTTCCACTCATACTATATCCACTCCTCCTAGTATGGAGCTCATCCAGAGGGACTCGACCAGGAGGATCTGTTTTCCTGGATTGTCACTGACTTGACCGTCGGAGTGCCCCCGCCGGAATTCCCGGCTCGGGTTACTGACATTGCTTCCTTGCATGTCCTGAGACGCCAGAGACGTTTCCAGGCGGGCGGACGCGCGACACCCGACTCCATCAATAGCTACGGGCTACGACGATTTTGGCGGCAACAGGTATTTTTATCAAAAAAAAAAAAAAAAAAAAAAAAAAAAACACACCGAAACACCGTTTAACCTGCAGCCACTGATATGCGATGTAAATTTTTTAAAAAATAAAAATCGCGTCATGCAAAAGTGATGCCCCATTTTCTCTCACGTGCCGGGCACGTGCAGAAGTTTCAGTATAAATAAAGCTGTCCATGGCGGCCCCCCCCCAATTGCACCGGAATTCGAATCGGGCGGGGCACTGCAGTCTGCAAATCTCGATGTCGGTCGCCTCTTCTTCTTCCGCTCGAAAACTATCCCAAATTGTAAAATGAGATTACATTCCCGTTCTATTTTTCATCTTCTCGCGACACAATCCACTGGCGATTTCTCTTTTTTTTTTTTCTTGAGTTTTTTTAAGGATTTCCATTTTTTATTTTTCTCGCAGCTGATCTCTTCGGCGATTCAGAGATGCCGCCTCTCCGGGAACCTTTGCAGAGTGTCGGTTTCTCTCAAATGCCTCCACGATTTGAACGCTCCCTCCGTTCAAATCTCGAGTAAGATGGATAGCGAAAAGAAAAAAAGAAAATCAAGAAAGATTCTATATTATAGTGTTATTATTTTTTAATTAGGGTTTTTCAATGACTTATTAGCCTCCTATCGATCCTTTATCGAGATCGCTAACGCCAAGGATCACTAACAGATTTATTTATTTTTATTTTTTATTTTTTTGCACATTCTTTGCCACATAAGCTGAATCTTTCTCAATATTCTATAACTTTTATGATCTACTATAATAAAGAGTATATTAATGAAAGAAAGTTCGAGAATGCCTTATTTTTAGCAGCTGATGAAAATGCTCGAATTACATTAGTGTTTTTACGGGTTATTGGCTTCAAATCCGTTCTTTCTTGTTTGATTAGAAATTCTACTTTGCTGATCTTAATTGACATATATGACATCAGTAAGACTTAACTATTTTACCTTTTTTTTATTTGAGATTTGCTTGTATAAACTGTAAATTTAATAAACCACATGTTAACTTTGGCAGTATGGCATGGTGGTTGATTTAGAGCTAGCATTATTTGAAAAAAATCTAGCTATATGGTGGCCGAAACTTTTTGTGAAGTAACTAAGTATCGCAATATTTGGACAGTTTCAGATACTGGGGTTGGGAGCAGCTTGGTAGAGTTTCAAGACTTGGACTTCCAGTCGCTTTCCCTTTCTACTGACAAATGGGGTAATGTTTAATGTTATTTCTATGATTTGATTCGTATAATAAATATTGCAAATTTTGCTATTATTGTGCGAATAATGATGTTGCAATTGCACTTGGGAAAGAGGTGTTAACTTTTTTTTTTTTTTTTGGAAAGGCCTCAATCTGGTACAGAATTATCGAAGCGCTCCTAGCTAAATTGACAAACCTTGGTATACTTATCTAGAAAAATGTTTTACTTCAAAAGTTGATCTTTGCTCACTATGAAAACATGCTATGAAATCTCTTGATCAAGTTAGCTTCTCATGTGACAGTGTGCTTCGTTCATGGCATTGTTGGAAGCATGGGTTAAATGATTTGCTGCTGGATGGGTGTTATTGAGAAGGAGAGAGCAAGTTTGAATTTTGACATAGGTAAACTGTAGATGGGAAAAAGATTGAACATATGAGCCAAGTTATACCGTAAAACAAACACAAAATATACAAATTGCAATTAAAATGCAAGTGGGAAAAATTTATATGCTGCAAACAAAACATTTCTGTTTAATAATACGGTTGAAGGTTTTGTAGTTCTATGTTGGGCTACGCCTCAAGCTTGGCCCAAACGAGGTCCAAATTGTCCAAACCCAGGCTGGCATGGCCCAGACCCACACGCACAGCCCAATGGCCATGGTTCACATGCTGTGCATTCGTGCGGTCCATGGATCGCGTTTCTCACGGTCTATGGTGTTTCCTGGACGTTTCTCATGGTCTTTTCTATGATTGGATGGTGGCGTGTGATCCGGGTAGATCTGTCGGCTTAGGTGCGATATTGACTTCGTTTGAGGCTTAATATGCATGCTTTTAGGCATGTTTGATGGCGATCAAATGACCGTTGACTTTCAGGGAGTCAAAGATGAGTTGTAGATGGACTAGAAGCCCATTTTCGATGCGGTTTGAAGTTTTTGATCCCTGTTAAAGTGGTCTTCGATATAGAGATGTCTTAGGATTTTTAAAAACAGGGCAAATGACCAGGAAAAGGGATGAGGATCCATAGGGCTTCCGTGAGGGATGGCAGTGGCAGAAAAAACTTATAGAGACTAGATCTCGTTGAGAGTTGAAAGCTTTGTGAGAGATTTGAGACTTTTTATTAAAAGAAATTACACAGGATTTAGAGTACGGGTTCTTATCTTGTAAGTGATTATTTTTCTCATAATGAAGTCTTGCATACCTTATTAAATTACATTTTTTATTTTATTTTATTTTTTTCTTTTTTTTATGCATCAGCAATGATACTATGATTTTGGGCACGAGGATCCGTATTTTACAAGAGAGATTTTTCAATAAGTGCTATCAGTGTAGGTGGTACCACAATAACTGGTATTAGAGTTTTAAATTGTCCGTGTTGATCGAGATTGAAGAAGATAGAGAAGACAAGCGTAATCAAAGTCGACATCGACTGTTCGATGGGAAGAGCACTTTCTCTTTTTGGCAAGCGAGGATGAAAAATGTGCTAATTCAGCAAGGGTTGATCAACGGTTCTATATATGAGGAGAGGCCGGCTATCATAGAAAACAAGACTTGAAAGCAGCTTTAGATGCAAATGATGATTACAATTCGTTTGTATTTGGCATATGATATAGTGATTCATGTGTTGAGCGAGACTTTTTTGATGGTGATATGCTCAAAGCTCGAGAAATTGTACATGAAAAAGTCTCTCATCAATGTGCTCTTTCTTTGAAAGTAGTTTTATCAACTACGAATGAGTGAAGGACAGAGCATGTAGGAGCATCTGAGTAATTTTCAAAGAATTCTCAGTGATTTTTTTAGTATAGGTGAGAAGATTGAAGAAAAGATCGGGCATTGGTTTTGCTATCATCATTTTGGCACTTCTTTGAGTTGGTGACTGCTCTTCTAGTGGAGAAGAGCACCATTAAGATAGATAAGGTCACTTAGCATTTCTTGAGCATAAGATTCTTAGAATGGAGAACCAAGTTTCAAGTTCAGGCAAGAATTCAATGTTGGTGGTCTTTGGAGGAGCTAGCGACAGGGGATGGAGTGGCAGAGGATCTCATGGCAGGCGATCTCGATCTACGTCAAAGGACACTAGCAAGATCAAATGTTATCGATACGATGAGTTAGGATATTGTATCAGAGATTGCCTGTAGTTCAAGAATCGGATAAGTGTTACCATGGCGGTGATCGATGGTAGCAAGTAGCAACAGTGATGGATACGATGATGCGCTCATGATATTTGACGAGATATTATCTTCTTTGCAGCAGTGGATTCTAGATTCTGCATATCCTTATCATATATATTGCAAAAAAGAAGTTATTTTACTCTTTAAAGAATAGAGAGAGTACTGTTCACTTACCAAATAGATGAGCTGTGTGATCAAGGATGAAGGGACAATCATTATAAAGCTTCATGATGGAATATCGAAGAAACTAGACGAGATTCGATATATATCTAGCTTCAACAAGAATCTAATCTTACTAAGTAAACTGGATTTAAACAGCTATATATGGGGAGTTGATGATGGAATCTTGAAGGTTATCTATGGCAGCAAGGTTGTCTTATAAGAAAAGAAGTGTAGAGGATATTTTTTCTTTATAGGAGTCCAGTGTGAGGTGGAGTTCTGGTTACATTTGGGAGCCTAGTACGAAGTGGAGCTTTGGGTGTAAATAGATTGGACATGAGACGAGAAACTCAGGAGGACGATAGGCAACGTCGCACGACAAAGTTTTTATTATTGCAAAAGACTTTTCCGAGCAGGTCTCAGGTTAAGGTAAAGATAGCACACAACGGAAATGAGATTGAGTGGCTTGGCTCAACTTCCATATTTGTCCATTCATGAGCAGCAGGTATTTGTCTTAGGACATGGGGCAATAGTCACAAGCTTTCGAAGTCAGATGGAGGCTGGGCATCTAGTCGAGATGAATGTTGTTGGGCTATGTTTTGAGCTTGGCCCAGAATAAGGCTCAGACTGCCCAGAGTTGCAAGTGCGGCGCAGCCAAGTGCTCAACTCAGGTGCGTAGGCCACGCATTGTATGGCCCAACGATCGCGGTTCATGCGCTGCGCATTTTGCGTGGTCCATGGACCATGTTTTTTACGGTCCATGGTATTTCCTGAATATTTCTCGCGGTCTTTTACACGATTGGATGGTGGTGCATGATCCGGGCGAGATTCAATAGCTCAGATGTGATGTCGACTTTGTTTGAGGCTTGATCTGCGTGATTTTAGGTATGTTTGATGGCAATTGAATGGCCAACTACTCTCAGGAAGTCAAAGATGAGTTGTAAACGGGCTAGAAGCCCATTTTCAACGTGGTTTGAAGCTTTGGATCACTATTGAAGTGGTCTTCGATACGGAGATGTCTTAGGGTCTATAAAAACTGTGTAGATAGCCAAGAAAAGGGGTGAAGATCTAGAGGGCTTCCAAAAGGAATAGCAGCGTTAGAGAAAGCCTGTTGGGCCTAGAAGGTTTGCTTGAGAGTCGAGAACTTTGTGAAGGATTTGGGGCTTGTTGAGAAAAAAATATATAGAATTGAGAGTGTGAGTTTTTTTTTAAGTGATTATTTTTTTTTAGTGAAATCTTGCCTACCCTATTAAATTATGTTTTTTATTTTATTTTCTTTTCTTCCTTTTCTTGCGGCATTAACAATGATATCATGATCTTGTGCATGGAGATTCATATTTTGCACGAAAAATTTTTCAATAAGTGGTATCAGTGCTTGTGGTACTACAACATTCTATGGAACATACATTGCAAAACTAAGTCATGATACTTATTTTTGGGCACAACATAGCAAGTTCCTAATTTTCTTTTATCTTTCTTCGTAGTCTTGTGTCTGATTAACTCCATCGCTAAAGCGTTCCTTTTCCCCCCTGTTATCAACTTATTTCTTGTCTTGAAAAATGGCTTGGTCTCAATGTGTACAATCCTTGTTAGAGATGGAAATTCCAGAGTCATGGCTGTATCTTATTAATCCAAAAACCTTATTCACTGTATTACATAAACAGATTGCAGTGTTTTAGACTAAAATTCAGTTTTTTCCTTTTTGTTTTTATGCGGGTTTGAATTATATTCTTTATATTTAAGTATTGCTAATGTCAAATACCATTTCACTTGACAAGTTGCAAACTAGGTTTCCAAAGAACTTTCTTCTTACTGTTAAAACAGTTACATAACAATATGTACATGCAAGGGCACATTTGTAGGTATACATGAAAACCCTTATCATTGAAACAGATTGACTCATATTTGTAGCAATAAGAGCAAGATGTCAAAATTCAGAATTGTGCTCATCATTTTACTGTCCCCTATTCTTTTTATCATTGCTTTCTATACTGTTATTTATTACTATCCATTTATGCACCTGCCCACTGTTAATATTGCAGATGGGGTGCTTTCCGTTACAACTACTGGTGAGTTTGTTTTTTCACCAGGATTGTTTGCCAGAACTATTCCAATACAAATATTTTTATTTGAATTAACCTGTTTATGTTAGTTCTTTCATTTTCTTATCATGATGTATAACCATTGTAATAAAAATAATTCTTCTATATACAAAACATGTCCAAAAAACTTTGTAGTTTTGCTCTTAGATATTCAATGACAAAACCATTTGATTCTTTCATATCTTTTCTGTTTAATAAGGTCTTTGTTAGATTGGAATTTATTGGACTGATAGCTGCACATATTGTTGGGCCACATGGTGTGGTTTAGGTTCCACTGTGCTTATTAGAGTTTCAAGTGCTAGCCTGAGTCATGCATCACTTACTGGCTGGACCACTACAGACATCCAACATAGTTGGCACAACTCCTTTTTATTCTTAAAATATTTTGGTTAAAAACTTTAACACTTTTTTATTTAGTAATGTTGCAGCACACACATGATGTGCTGCCAGTTTCCGGTATGTCCCAGTATCGGTACTTAAGTTCTTGACATATATGATGAATATGGTTTTAATTGCTGCATGCCGATGCCGAGTGGGCCTACCACTTGCCCAGATAGAAAAGAAGTCATAGAAGTCATAGGCTTAAGTATTTTCACTTCTTTATGAGTTCCCATCCCCCTTTGTGATGCATGCTGTCTCCAGTCATATGCAACTACAAGTGCATCTTTTTCTTTCCACTGATAGTTTACTGTTGTTTCCTGATCGGGTAATATATTTTTAAGCATTTTACCATTCATCCAGGGGAGGCAAGTGACTATCTTTTTGCATAAACGTTGATTGTTTAAAGCTCATACATTAGATACTCTTGAATTGTAATTTATAACATAATGTAGAAAATTTTGGAGTTTGTGATGATAATAAATAGCCTTATGTGCTTGTGCATAGATGGATCCAATGCTGCACTTCTGTCAGTTGTCTGTGACGATAATGATATGATTCTCTAATTGTCAGGATGGTACTCACATGTCTTTTAAGCAAATGATATTGACTTTGCTGTTTTTGCCATCTCATAGTTGTATGTTGTAATAGATGTTCTGTTACATGGTTGCTCACATTTATTACTTTCCTCAGTATACATATCAACAAATGTGCAAAATATGCTCCATTATGCCATCCATTATTTTGACAAGAATGTATTGCAAACATACACAAAAAATCCATGCATATAGTTTATTCCAAATTTGCCCCAGGCATCCGTGATAAAGATATCCGTCATTACCATTTGAATCTTAGAGAGGCAATTTCTTCCAGAACAAGGTTGAAAAATTTACCTTTCAGACATAAAACTGTGGGGCCATTCAGGCAAGCAAGCTACTGCATTCCCTTTGTCTATTTATCTGTTATTGTAACTTTTAGTGCATTGATGTTGACACTTCAGTAAATTAGTTAAATTTTTTATATCATCACTCCATTTTAGTGGGACTGAAATATGCTTTTCCACCATGGAGGAAGAGAATGTTAATGACTTCATAGCATGGATGGTTCGCTTGATCCAAAAGGTCTGTCTCATAACTTGTATAGTAGTTTTAAATCTTTGAAACAACTCAATGAAGTAAGTAGGGAAAAGGGCAAAGCTAGTTTTTTCATGGGAAAGATCTTTGCACGATATTGTAAAAGGGGAACCATCAGGACTATAAGATGCTTCTTCATGAGAGGTTAAAAGGAAGTCATAACTTTCAAAACTACTCATATTCACACACAGCATATTCCTGTGTAATTAACATGAGAAATAAGGTTGAGCCATTATCTTGGGAAAGGTCCATGTTATTATTCTCCAAAAAGGAGATTCGTTAGATGCTAATGGTTCTCTTCAGGAGAGTTGCAAAGATCAGGTCCATCTGCATTGGAATTAGGGATTATCCTGTTTTGTGGTTATCTATAAAAAGATCTGATAGGCCTTCTTGACTTTGATGTCTTAGTGCTGGCTATCTGTGATGCCGCAACTTAGGCAAGACAAGTTGTCAGCACACTAGATGCAAACTCAATATTTCAAGCATGTAAAATTCACTCCATGTTCTTCATTTCTGTTCCCTCATTTACATTCTTGTTTCCTTTGTCTTTTTGCAGATACTTGTGTTGAAAACTCCTGTAAGTTTGCTTTACTTGTTATGTTGTTCTTGTTATCAAAGAACCATTTATGGTTTTCTAGGTGTTAATTGCTGTGATTTCTAGTTGTATTTTGATGAAGGATTCCTTGATGCTAATGGTTTAATTTTTTTTTACCAAAAAGTGGGTCTTGCTGACATTGCAATCTTTATGTTGGTTTTTCATACTATGTTCTTTTTTCATGACAATGTTACATGATTGCCGAGCTCAAGGGATAGATACAAACTGCACACTTGGAACATCAATTTTCAATGTTTCCTTTTGATATATATATTTTTTTGGTGCAATTTTTTAATATATATGATTATGCCTGTTTGTTTCTTTAGTTATTTGGAATTTCTGAAGTGTAGCCCTTGATGTGATCTCATGAAAAACTACATGAAGTAGTACTAAGATTTGGGCAGTTGTGATGCCTATCAGCTAATCAGCACTAATATCAACTGGAGTTGACTATGTCAGGCCGATGACTCAGTATTGCTTTTGATATTGCTTGTTCTGGCTGTTGTTATTCTATCAAACTGCATTTTATGTCATGAAAGTATGATGCTGTGGAAGCTATATCAATGTTTTCTGGTAGATAATGTTGTTGAAATTGATCTCGGTCAGTGGAGTTTTTGATCAAAACAGGTAAATGGAACATAAATTCATTTTCTTACTCAGTAAATTAACTTTGCTGCATATTATACATTATTGCTTTGTGATTTTAAAATAAAACAATAAAATTTATAATGGATAAAAGTGTAATTCAAGAACTTGGTGATTTTAATGGTATAGAAGATTAGTGCATCTTAGCACATTGAGCAGCACATTCTACGTCCTGTTCTAATTTGTAATTTATGTCCTTCAAGACAGAAACTGCATGATATTATAATCATAACTTGGAAAACATTGTACATTCTATAAGGCTTTTGCTTGAAATTGGTACTAGAGCTGAGATGCATTTCTTTTTAGCCGGTATGTCCATTTCTGTCATGCTTCTTACTTCTTGAGTTTATTTACATGCAAATTAATTGAAAGGGAAATTGTTTCGTACAATTTTTTTCTTTTCTTTTTTTTTTTTCTAAAGAAAGGTAGATGAATGCTAGATATAAAGATTTGAATAATGAAATTAGTCTTTGTTTTAATGTACATGACATAAACCATAGTCTCTGATACTGATGTTTATAGTGCTGGGTTAATCTACTATTGACTCTATGGAAAGACTTCAGGGTAAATCTGACTTGCTAAGTGGTTGCAACATGTTATTTCATGTGGCATTCTCCCTGTAAATGTTTTGCTTCAATTTTTTAAAAAATATTTATGTATATGCAAGATCCTAGATTAAGAATTTCTCATAAAAGGAGTTATGAAATGCAGAATGGTTCAATAAAACTTCCAGTCTAACATCTTTGTTAGACAATGAAAGTTGGATAATTAAACAATTTCTCTGAATATCTGTTCTATGTGGAGGTATATAGAGAATTGGAGATTGTTTCTGGATGCTTACTCATCTAATAATATCTTTTTTTTCTTTCCTTTTTTGTGTTTTGGGCTTGCAAAATTTTGGGAGTTTATTTTCTTCCCCCTCTTTTGACGTTTATATTGTCGCAGTTTGTTTCCATTCTAATGGAAACTCTTGATATCTCTTTCTATACTGGGATTGTTGATGTGGTTTTGTTGGAGGGGACAATTTGAGCATGTGTACATAGCTAAAGAGACTTTGATATGTATTAGATTTGTTCTCAAACACAGATGAGTTTTTTTTTTCTTTTTAGCAACTTCCTATTTGTTTTTAATGAAGGGTTCTCAAACATTGCTTATGGATTTTATACATGTTATATTTTATTTTATTTTATTTTATTTTGATTGCATAGATAGACTTGGTTCACTGCCCATCACCCCAAACACAGCATCCACCATAACAAGCAACCAACTTCTTAGCTGGTTGAGATTTGCAAGATATCATTGAAACTAGGGATGCGCTGCATTCAGTGCTTTATAAAATCTTAATGAACATGTCAAAGGATCTGGAGATTATCTAATTCTTTAATTTCATAGTTGTTTTGGTTCCTTGAGGTTGTATGCTGCCTGTCTTTTAGTGGTTCTTATAGATTGGCACTAAATTTTGCGGATCATTCTAGCTTCTGCCCAACTTTGTTTTTCTTCTGTATATTTATGCTGGTTGTTGGAAACTGAATCTGTCGATTAAATAATTTCCTTATGCTATCTCAGAATATAGCAATTGATCTCCTAGTTGAGCATGTAGACAACTTTGGATCAAGATGTGATCGTGTTCATCAAGCAATTGATGATTTTGACCTAACTTTGACAATGCCAACTATCAAGTGCCTAGTTTCTGGACTTGAAGATCATGTTCTCAAGCATGGAAATGTTGCACATAAGGAGTGTCAATCTTGCTTCATGAATAGGTAAGTTTGCAAAATTGCATTGCACCTGTATATACTGCATGATGGGTTAGTGATTTTGCGATCTGGGGTTCATATGACTCCATTTTGGTCTGAATGTAGTTACTTTGTATTTGTGCATTACATGAAGATTCAGATCTCTCCTTTTTTCATATCAAATCATCTTTCTAATGCCTATTCTATAATTTTTCATATTTTCAGAGCCCATAATGGTCATCACCTACCTTTTAGTTTAACTTTTGGAAACTTTTAGATGCAATGTTGGCTCATCTGATGGAGTATCCATAGTTGGATTGAATCATTAATTAACCATCTTTTGTCAAAGCAGTTTTACATGTTTTGTCTCTCCCTCTCAAAAAGCAAGAAGGTTCATGTTCGGTCTTTTACGAATAAAGCCCAAGTAAGAATTTTTAAACTGGAAGAGAAGAAGTTTTAAGTCAACTAGGTTTTATGTTTCTCTTTGTAGCAAAGGCAAGATGCTCTGATTGTCAATCTTTATATTGGTGGTGACACATTAGACTATGTCAAATACTGAACATCATAAACAACCTCATCAACTGTATGATGGCATCCTACTCTATGCAGATTGCCAACTGGAAAGAAAAATCATTTTACATTATGCACTAACTGTATTCTCCATTATCTGTAGTTGATAAAAATGGTGTCCTCTTTTTTCTTTGCAGAGATTATTTATATGTTGGGAGTGGACTAGCAAGTAACACTGACAGTATCAGAGGTGCCGGACAGATGGTGGAAGCAGTGATTGTAATAGCACCTGTTTCTTCACAGTCCTGTTGTTGGAACATAAACTGTTTGACGTCACAGGTTTTTTTCTTAGGAGAGCTCCTTTAGCTGCTTTTTAACTTTTTCTGTCATATATGCGGATAAAGCTCAAAGTTAATGCCCTTCTAGTATCTCATAACCAGTTAATTTTCATGTTAGTCATTTCAAAGACTGTCTTTCAGGCAACACTCTGATTGGTTTGTTCAAGGAGATAGACTTTGCAGGAACTAAGTCATGTACTTTTATATTATACATCATTCACCATTCTGTATGTGTGAATTCTGTTCCTTCTTTTTGTTCACATTGATGCTCTGTAATATTGACATTGTTAGTTTTTTTGTCACAGTGAGCATGCTACTTTTTTATTACATGATAGTTCCTCTTTATAGTGGACACTATGGGACTGAGACCTAACTTAACAAAATTTGTTCATCCCATAGAAAGTCCCAAGATATTAGTTAGTGAAGACTAGCTGTGTCATTTACAAGGACAAGGATTGTGTATATGACAGGAAAAAATGCTTGTATATCAAGGCTGTGCGCATGGTTTCATAATTGTTAACCAAGATTAATTAGGCAATGGAACAGTAATGAAGGAAATTTAGCAAAAGTTCCACATAAAACAGGTTAAATATTTTTCGTCCTTTTTCAATTAGCTCACAACATTTTGTTATATGCATATCAGTCAAGGGATAAAGCACCCAAAACAGATTCATGGACAAGTAAAATTGGCTGGCTACAAGATACTTGCCCTGCCTGAGACGTGAGAAAAGGAAAGCATCACATGGTAATTATTGATTGGCTATCCTATTGAGCATTGAGTTCCTTAAGGATATTAGCAAGTACATTAAGTTAATGGCCTTTCATAAACATGTTGTATGACTAAAGCTGGATTGCTGCAATATTTGCAAGCTTCAATAATTTTGGTGTAACAATCCTAATTACTATAAGTAAACCAATAATCCATCTGAAAACTTTTCTGTTCTCAATAATACCTCTTGGAATGCCTCTAAGAATCATAAAAATATATCTTTTCTCCCAAAATACCCGTATAATATTTTATGATTTTTATCAGTGAAAACATTCAACAGGTAAGATCAAGTTAATGAGAGGGCAAGAAGTTTTAGAATTCATATGGAAAGAGAACTATTGTATTAGCTAAGAGATGTGCATAAGTTCAGTCCTTTGATGGGAGCACATGTTGGAGAGTTTGACGAGTAAGGACTGACAGTGAGGTCAATTGCTTGGGTGTCCCATGATTCTTGGCTTGTTAAGGTGACCAGTACTTGAACCTCTCCTATGCTCATCAATCCATTGGATAACACACAAGATTTCTTATATTAAATCTGATGGCTATCCATGACTGCAGGATCTAAGATGCAGTAGAAATCAATTAAAAATTATGGATAGATTTCAGTAAATAATCAGAGATCAATGACCAAGCAACTCTAGAATCTCTCTGAGTCCTGCTTCCTCCCTGATAATAGTATCCTAACTGAATATTTTGTAATTTTAAAATACCTCCTACATTTCAAATAATCTTAAAAGTTAAAACAATTAATTTTAATATTTTTAAGTCATTCTTATTTGTGACATGTGTTTAAGTGCATGCATTATAACTAGTATGAGAAAAATGTAATGGTCCTAAGCTAACAAAATCATCAAACAGAAACATCTAAAATAATTTATGGTCTATTTGCAGCTTTTCAATTCTTGATTGGAATATCCATATATCTTTAAAAGTAAACTCGAGAGCCATGCATGAGGCTCTGCTCGAAAGGGTCTTTGTCTCCACTGCACATGCATTGCACCTGCGAAATGCCAGTTTTAATAAAAAGAAAACTTCAAATCAATAATTTTACGAAATAATTGCACATTTAATCTTTAAAAATTGTGCTTACTAAGAGTTATTAGTTTAATAATTCTGAAAATTTCAGTTATTATGCAAATGAAATTATTCTGATCAGGAAGAGTAGAATGGCATTGTTTCTTGATAATGGAGCATGTGGCAAATTGTCATTTCTGCTTATAATAGGAATTAAATCTTGACCTTAGTTAATTTTAAACTGCTTAAATTTAGATACTTGATCATGATTATGTACTTACATTGGCTGGTTTTTCAAAAGGGGGTATTGACTATTGACAATTGTCTGTGCAGCGTATGCTTATATTTCAACTCACTTGAACTGTTATACTGCAAAGAAAAAGTTCATTTCATGTACTTGGTCTAACCAAAAATGTTTTTTTAGGTCATGTATTTCCAAGACTTCACACCTTGCTCAATTTCACAACCAGCTCTCCATGCATTGACAAGTATTAATTGGCAGACTTATGGTTTAAGGTTAAGGGGAAATTTTGTAGATGGAGATGACATCCCAGTGCTTGAATGGGAGGACAATCCGTTTGCTCGCATGGATATTGCCATCCACATTTACCACAAAATATATCCAACAACATAAAGAATTCGCATCATATGTCATAAATATCTCCAAACTCTGAGTTTGACTCAACATATTAGGTCCATTCATGTCAGCTGATTTATCCTTAACATCTTGACTACTGTCACCCTGGTACCTTCACGGCAAAAGACTGCAGCTGGCAGAAACCTTGTCAAGAAAGCTGTAAAGATCGCACTGGATGACTTAAAGGCTAAGCATGGTGGAATTTTTCTAAGCACCCATGCTGTCAAGGTTATATTAAGCCCTCCCCTTATCTCCATTTTTAATGCTGTCAGGGATCATATAGCTAGTATTATCAGATATGCATCATTCTTTTTTCTTTTTTTTCCCCTTTTCTTGAGTGAACATACAGTACAATAACATTACTTAGGCATAATGAAAAGAGAGCTACCGAAGATTAATTACTATTTCCAAATTTACTAGCAATTGGATCGAGAAGTTGATGCTGGTTATAAAAGGTGTAAAATGCACACCTTTGCAAATATACATAAGCAAGCATATGATATGATTGGTGTGGTATTGTACGGTACCGTACTTGATTCACAACTATCTTTGTGAAACTAAGAGTCTCTCAGGCTCTCAATCGCCTCCCCATCTCACATGGCATCTAAACTGGACTCGAATTGGACCAAACCGGGCTGAAATGCATGGTTCAGGGCTGAACCATACCATTTCGGTTTGGTTCAGGAGAATTTCTAACAGTCTGGGATTCCAAACTGTTTTCCACGGTCGAACCGTTCTTATTCTTGGCTGGTATGGTTTGGTACGTTCCGAATTGAACTGTTTGGTACGGTTCGGGAAACCTTCGGCATATCATTAGTTTACAACTTAAACTAAAAAAAGAAAAGACAATGAATTATACATGCCTACAATTATTTAGAGTCAAAGAGTACAGTCCATGTATTTAAAAGTATTATGTATGAGCAAGTTACAAAGGTGGATAAGTTATCGACGATGTAAATTAAATGTCTATTTTCTTATTGGTGTACAAGTTCTGATATCATGGAAGAACATGCCAATAACTAAATAATTTGTCATATTAGTTAAGGTGGTGTTGTAGAAAAGGAATCCCTGCAGGTGGGGGGATGATTGGGGAGAAGAGGGGAGGGGGTTAAGGGAGCATTCAAGAAACAGCAAGCACTTTAGAAAAAACTTCAGAATTCATGCTATCGACCAAAAATATACACAAGTATTTATTGCCATTTAATCTTTCACCTCATTATCCATTATAAAATGTATCCTCTCATTAACATTATTTTTTATTTATTTACTTATTTATATAGTTACATATTTTTGGTCTAATCTGCTGAATGTGATCATTGGTTAGTGGCTATTTCATCACTTTTGCATCCTCAGATTCGTAAGCATGCTCCTGAGCTTTCAAGAACAATTGCCAAACTGATCACGTCATCCAATGATGAGGACTTCCAAGGTGAGTGTGCTACTCTTCTTGGGTTGCACCCATTTGATGCGGGCACAGAAGGGGTGGTTGAATCCTGCATCTGGGAAAAGATTATTGGGATTATAGAGTTGAATGATAGAAAGCCAAAGGCAGAAATGGATGCTGCACCCTGCCTCTTTAAATCTGAGTGCCTATCTGAGGAAGATTGTGTAGATGAAGAGAATGAAGGTGCTGAAGATGTCGGCATTTTGGATTTTTAGTGTCCCACCAAATCTTTAATTTTGTTGATTAATGATGCATTATGCATCTCATTCTCATGTCATCTTGTAGTAATGCAAGTATAACCAATGGTGACACTGATTTCAGGCACCAGAGGATTGACGTTGCCATATATTAGCCCTCCAGATTTTAAGGACTAGGCATCATCTAGTAATATGAAAGCATTGTCAGTCCCTTAAGAACCATGATGAAACCATCAGATTGTTCTGGTAGAAGCAAATGAGCCTGATCTAACACTTTTCCAAGGATTTAGTTGGCTGTTTTTTGGCTTCTCAGCAGAATGAGAATCCTTTGAACTAATATTTTAGCTATATACTGCTTTCAGTCTCTGTTTGTTCCTTTTATTACAGGTAGCATTGAAATATCAACCATGCATGATTTTGCATTTCTTTGGAGGTAGCTTACACCTGTTTAGCTAATTCAATGTATTTTTATTAGGAAATGCTTACCGAGTTTCTTATCTCAATTATGGGTTGTTAGACCAGGATACTCCATCTATTAAGCCGAGCTTTAGGTGTTCCTAGGCTATCATGGTATGCCTCATCAGCACCTGCTCAGTCTTTGCTGATTCATGTTGTTTCATTGCAGAATTTGATTAAAGATTTTATTTTTTTTTTTGCCCTCATGACTGGAGCAAACCATCCAAGTAAAACTGAAGATTGGTTTTGGAAACTATCTTAAAGATGGGGTGCAGCCATGATATTCCTACCTGATATTTGTGTAAAGTAATGCCCTGGATCAATTCTTTACCACACCGTACGTGAGTTCAAAAGAACATGGTTCATTCGGAAACTTTGTGCTCCTTGCTGAAGGCGTATTTTAGTGGAATAAAGGCTACACGAAAACCAAATAAAAAGCTGCAGCTGTTTTTTCGCGCTGGCTCTGAGAAAGCTGTAGCCGCGATATCATGGGATGTCAGTGTTTGCATGCAATAGATTGGAACAAATACATCATAGGCTCCCGCTGGCTCCCAGGCCATTACAGCTTTTCCCATTGTGAGATTTGCTCGCATAGTGATTTTTATTCATCAATTTTGCTCGATACTAACGTTTACGTTTGCAAACCTAATACGCGCCCTAAAACATTTTCTAACTATAAAGAAGGATCTAATAAAATTACACTTAATTAGATGGTTGACCTATAATTTAAACTGAAGACAATTTAAATTTGAAATTGATGACTCTCGCTGTAAGCAAACTGCCCGGTTGTTACCTACAAAACAAACATGCAGGCCCCGTATAACAAGCTTTTACCCACTAATGTTGGATTTTGCAGCACTCAATAAGGAACGTCAACATAATTACACTAACCCTCAAAGTTTGATACCATCAATATCTCTTCAGATGACAGAAAGTTGCATTTATAAGCTAATCTTGTTACGAGTAAAGCAGTCCAAATACCATGAGAAAGCTGACTTAAGATACCCCAACAAGACACGGCCTTTCAAAATGTTCAGTCTATGCTATGAACAATGTTCAAATATATATATATATATATATATATAGAGAGAGAGAGAGAGAGAGAGAGACGTGAACTTGGATCTATTCAAATATATCATCAAATCAATATAAATTAAATATATTTTTAATTACTTAATACATAAATCAGAAATGATACCTAAACTAGAAATTTTTAAATTATATGATTTTTAATATTTAAGCAATTTGATAATAGATCACATTCAATGACTTGGATTATCAATGTAGGACTTTCATTGTATAATTTTGATCTGGCTGGATTTAATTTCAAATCCATTCGAATGTAACCAAATCAGACCCCCCCCCCCCCCCTCTCTCTCTCTCTCTCTCTCTCTCTATATATATATATATATATATATATATAAACTTACATAATTCACAAAATGGGACGCGTAAACCAGATTAATGCACTAATATACTATACAAAAGAATTGATATAAAATATTAATACAATGCACCCTTGCTACCTACCAATTCTACAAAGCATGTACAATATATACAAAACTGAACAAAAGTTGCATGAAAGCTCCAGGAGACTACAGATCTGATAAGACAATGGAAAAGCCACGGTTAAGGAGAAAGGCCTTGAGAACAATAACATATATGTGTCCAACATAACAAACAAATTAGCATACTACTAACTTATAGCACGAACCAGGTTAAAAGAAAAATATGGCAAAAATATGACGCATTAAAGACTTGTTTGGAAGAACAAGCAGACAAATTAGCTACTCAGATTAATGTAAGTAGAATGAACTGGTTGATGGTTTTCCTCATCAGTACATAAAGAGAGGGAGGGGGGGAGGGATTGGATAAACAAGTGAACTCACTTTGCTTCAAGATATCTGTAACAGTTAGTAGTCCACCCCATGAAAACTATGAAATCAACGCCAGTACTGAGCCCATCGATGAATGGTCTCAACCATTTGGGGAAACAATGCACTAACACTTTCATTAATGAGATCCTGGAAGAAATGTATGGAATCTTCGTCGTCCAAATCCAACCGGAATTTCTCTTGAAGCTAGTCACATACAACTTTCATTGTCACCTGTCACATCTATAGAACTAATTGTTCTACTATCTCGACAGGAAATAGACAGAAGAAATACCTTGAGAATGCCTTTCTCTGGGTCAGAAGCTATGTCAGGGATATTAGAACCAGCCATTAAATGAAAGAGGTTCAGTATAAGATTGCTGGACTTCCGCAAAATGTTGTATGCTTCACAACAATAAGATTTGAACCTGGTATAATATTGACTGCAGCGGAAACACCGGACTGAGCAAGCATCATAAATTGTAGAAGTCATATTACATGGTCAGATGTACTACAGCAAGTATGCTAGGCCCTTCATTGCATGCTAGCACTCAAAATCATACACGACACATGAAATAATTATAACACTATAAAATAGATACCCCAAAAATATTGCCAAAGGTTACAAAAATCTTGCAAAGAATATTCGGAAGCACACTTGAGGTGCAAACAAACTGAAGGAGCGTTACTGAAATTTCCAAGACATTTCTAAAATACTCCGCTAGTTCATAAGAAAAATGAGGAAATTGTAGGTTTCAGAAATAGGCACATCACTCCCTTCCTACCATATACAAAGAGGAAAGCTAAATCTAGTTCATCAGCAATTTGAAGTTAAACCTGCAGTTCTCAACCACAATATTGCAAATTATATTAATTGTTTTCTGCTCATGTTTTGTCAATCAACATAGTTGTAGATCTCCAAATTCAAGAATCTCTTTGTGATTTGTTATATTCTAATACAGAGCTCATGCCATTACACTCTCACATCATCAGAATTTCCAACCAAGACATCTCTCCCAATGAAGATCTCGTTGATCCACCTTTCTGGCTATTACTTATGATGGTCTGGGAGTTCTTATGTTTCCTCCAATCAATCAATCATTCACCATAATATATTCAACAAAAGTGTGGATTCCAATTTCCTAGATTGCATCATCCCTATCAGTCAGAATAGTTATTTATTTACAACTTCTCTTGTTAGGCATTCCTGGCATGACAAAATGTACTGGTGGTCTAAATATATAGATCAATCTCTAAATATAGTACAGAACTCTTAGGTGTTAGCCAAGGTGTTTATAATATTAACAAGATGTCTCCAACTTGCTGAAGATATTAGTAAAGCCTTCCCTAACAGGCAAAAAGGATGGGAACAGCTGAAGCCTGAAAGAAGCATATCTTGAATGTCGAAGATATGAATGCATAATTATCATGAGTCACCTAGTAAATGATGTACCTTTCTGCTCCACCCATGGCCTCAACCATTTCTTTGCATAGCTTCATAGGAGGAGGAAATGGCTTAGGATCACGACCCAAGATGAAGCCAAAATCAACATGGAAGAGGCGCCCATCATCTCTAAGGAGGAGGTTATCCAGATGCCTGCAAACCAAGATTAATAGTTTGCTTCAATATTTTCCAGAAATTCAATAAATGCAATATTGCCTTACAGTAATGTACAAAGAAAGAAAGATGCAGAGTGCAGCTTCAGGATAATAAATTTATTCAGAGGATCCAAGCTAAGAAAGGATATAGTCAGAAATATGATATCAATCAGAAGCTCCTTAATCATGAGAAACTTGGTTAACTTCATTAACAAGCTTTAAGAGATCTTTGAAGCAAAGGAAGATGTCAAATGATTGCAGGTATTTGTTATAAAGGCCAAACTATCAAGTATGGAGCTATGACAAGATGGTACATTGGTTAGAAATAAATATTTAACTATGAAAATAAAGTTTCCCCTCTTGCTTAGTCAAACAATGGAAATTTGCACAGATGAGAAGACTTTTTTTAAAATTAAGATGGGGAAGCATGTGTTAGTGCAATGAGGCCATGCATTCAATTTTGCAAAGTGTTACAAGCAGTTGTAATGGCAAAGAAAAATTGCATATAGAATCACCACCCAGGGGAGTCAGTACCAAGCCTGTTTCTTTTTGGACTTTGTCATATGTAAAGGTATAAATAGGCAAGATAAGCATGGCAAAGATGAAAACGTCAAGGTACATGGTAAAATTAAGATGGTTTATGCCAAAGAAAGAGCTTAAAAATTGAACTAATTGATCATTAGGTGGTGAAGAACCAACTAGGATTGGTATAGAATGTGCACAAAATCTAAAAGGGGTCCCATAAGCAGAAAGTTTTGTATTTTCCTAAAAAGGCCGAGAAGATATAAGGGAATACCAAACATACACATAAAAAGGTAGTTGAGGAAGAACTCGGAAAATTTGCAATTGACAGCAAATGCAACCTCTTAAAGGAGTCCTTGACCAAGAAGGATTCACAAAGACATCTCCAAGGTAATTGATGCCAATGCCAATGTTACCATAAGTAGGCATCTTTTACATTCAAAATTCATAACATGCAATAAAAAGAAAATGGTTCTACTGCAGTGCCTATAGTTGCACATTCTATCATGTTCTTTATTTATTATCACGAATTACAAATGAAGATGCAAGTGCTTCTGTATAAGTGGTAAATTACTCGCAATATGATTAACAGAAAAGGAATGTTAACTAGAACATAGAACACTACAAAATAAAAATAGAAGACCTACCTGTCTCCTATTCCCAATATGTATGTGATAACAGAGTAGCCAGCACAGCTTTTTATAAATGTTTCAAGACATTGAGCAGTAATACCAAATGGTCCATCTTCATCAGGATAGAACTTCTGCAGATAGTTCACAATACTGCGGTGCTCTGATAGGATCTGAAACAATAATTTACTGGTCAATGCCAGGTTTAACATAATAGATGCAGGACGGTGCTCTTTTTATTGAAGGTTAAAAAAACGGTCTTGCTGTTAAAATGGCAAATAATAAAGCTAAGCATAAATCTAAATGAAAAATTACCCTAGCAGTCTGCTAGCTGGTGTAGCTAGATTTCAATTATCCTAGACTGAGTGCTGCACTATCATAAGAATGATGCACAAAATACAACTGTCATGGTCATAAAATTTTCTGTCCATACAACTGACAGGTTGCCATGCATAAACACAAAGAGCATAGACTCAAATAATAGTTATTCACAATGTACAACTGTTGGTCATGGAATTTTCCAAGACCACATAAATGACAATTTGCCATGGCAATCAGCTATCATCCCGCAAGGATTTCAAGTTACCTGTGCTAGAGAGCTGGATGGAATAAACTCCACCATTCCTTCATCTTGCCCAGTAGCAAGCACTCTATACGGAGTTAAATGTAAGTCAAGATTCTCCAGCTTAAGCAACCGGTCCATTAGAGTAACCATTTGAATCACCTACAGAAAAAAGCTTAATCAGAGTCACAGAATAAATATAATTTCTCCCACAGAAGAAGCAAGATGACCTGAATATGGATGTGTTGACTATGTAACTGATGCATAAGAAAAATGAATAAAGCAGCACCATTGCTACAACCACAGCTCATGAATACATGCCATTAAAATTGTATAATGCTTACAAAGCACATGCAACAATGCAAGGTGTTACATTATAGTAGAAATTTAGTATGGCTATCAAAAAATTTCTATTGGTGAAAAAGATCCAGGCAGATCAAATTGACCACATAAAATTCATACAGACTGGAAACTCTACAGCCAGATATCATTGAAACAATAAAAAAAACAATAAAATATCATGCATAAGTTGTACAAAAATAAACTCTAGCATCCTGCAGGAGTACATCTGGCAGCCACAAATCTCATCAATATATAGACCAAAAAGCAGCATATCAGTTAGAAAAATCAAAATGTATGTAAATCTGAAGAGCAACAACTTCATTTTAACCATTTTGTAATGGTAATATGTCAGCACTTACCAACTGATCCTGTCGGAGGTCATCTCCCTTCTTAAAAATCAATTTACAAGTCCCACCACTTGCTGTTCGAAATGTTAGACGAAGGGGATGCAATGCACTTTTAAAGATTGATGACTCTGATGGCACAATCCCAGTTATGAGTACACCAGGTGCTAGAGGTAATCGAATTGGCTGAGAGATTAACAATAAACAGAAAACATTCAAGTTTTTTTTTTTAAAAAAAAAAAGAGCAGGAAAAAACATAAACAACTGAAGAGGTGATACAGAATCATGTTGAAATGGCCAGCCACATAGCCACCAACTTGGAAAGAATGCAATGATGGATATGAAACAAAACAAGTACCTCTTCAAAATAGGTAAGCTCACTAAGAAGTCCAGAAAGAAGCTGCCTTAATTTTTCAATTTTCTTTTGTGTTCCACCACGCACATTTCTTACATCTCTCATAATAGAACACAACTGGGCTGTCAATTCTGTCTGACGCACTAAACTATGCCACAACTTAAACCCATCTTCATCTCCATTCTCACCAGCTTCCATCTATTCAAAAGAAAAAAATGTAAAAACTCAGATTCAAGAATTGAAAGTACAAAGAAGCAGAATTGTTTCTAGAAAAACTTTTGTGGTCTATTAAACTGCATCACTCTTGATAGGAAATAGTTCTGATCAATCGATCTAACATAAAGTACAAATACAAATATTTAAAATTTTAGACAGATAAAATGCCATAAAAAATTAACCTCTTCTAGCTGAGTAAAACCACCAAGACTGTTTTCCCACATAGGAGATCAAAAGAACTCAGAGAGTGTGAACATGACCGCTAACAAATTGTTAAAAGAATATCCTATTCCCAACCATCAAATTTCACCTCAAAAGTTGCCATACCTTTGTTACTCTTACCTCAGTGTCTCCTTTTTGAATACCAAAAGGTAGGCCACATGTGCCAATCATTTCATACTTGACTAACGTGGCCAACATATTAAAAAGCGAATAGTAAGCATGTAGCAGCCCAGGGGTTTCCATAGCATACAGCAGATAGCAGGCACAATCAATGCAAAGGGTCCATTAAAATACATATCAATCTCTTTTCTTTCTAAGTATCAAAAATTAATACCTTGCATCAACTTCATGCCAAAAAAAAATCAAGGACATATGAAACATCACCATCAAACATAAGTTATTTACATAAGTTAAACATTCATATATTTCATTCAGAGATTAAAACATGCATTTTCTCAACAGACTATTCATATCACATGAACCCAAAGACATATCACTGACACTAAACGCATTAGTAAGATGGGGCCAAGACCTTGACTAGTGGCCATCTCCCTTCCAAATGATCTAGCAGTTCTTGTATACAAGGGAATCTCCCTTGAAATTCATCTTGCAAAATTTAATCATTAGGATGGAAATTTTCAAAATGCAATCAATCAGGCCATCCATAAACTGCCCATCATTTTCAATTTAATATTTATGGGCATAGAAGTAAGGGTTGAAGAACTAGCCTGCCCTATGAAATAGGCCTATAAGTTTTACATCCCATCTTGAATCAATAATTGCCATATTGGAAGATACTTCTTCTCATCTTCATTCAAATGTAAGGCTATCTCCTTAAATTTCATCGAATCACCACATGCATAACCCATGGCCATGCCCTAGGCACCTGCCAAGGGCTCCTAGGACTTCAAAGCAAATGCCACATTATTCCAAAATTTGGAGCTCAAAGTTATGCCCTGGATCTTCCTAAATATTTGTTCTACCATTTAGAATTCTCCCCATCACTAGATCCCTCATCTTATTCATCGAACTTTGCAAGATCAAAAAAGTAGGAAACCGAGTCATTCCTGGTCTCACCAAATCCCTTGTCTTGGTGAACTTTCTCATCATGCGAATGGTTAATGTATGCCCATATAAACCTGTTTTGGCACACAGCACCAGCTGAATTTTAAAAAAAATGTAGCAGTGCTATAGGCCCAAATACTATGAAAGGCCACAACAACACATAGCACAGTAGTTTAGGTCCAAAACTGCTATACTGGCTGCCATGTCCGATTTTTAAAACAATGACTGTGGCTGCACAAAGTTCGATACAAGGATTCAGGTCTTGGAGAGACGTCCCATGGGACACCAGAATGGGGTACCATCTCGCGTTGGGACAGGACGTCTCGCCGGCATCTTAACGTCCCAATCGAGATACCTTGGGACATCCCTTGTCCCGTGTGTCGGGATGGGTTCCATGAAAAAAGGAGACAGCCCCGTCCCACGGGATTTAAAACCTTGGTTCGATATACTCTAATTCCTAGTGGTTTATACTACCGAGCACCATGTACTACAGGCAAGCCAAGGCTCATTTATGGGCAACAGTTATGCAACCCATGAATACATAAACGGAATCAATCAGCCAAAAAGTCATGTTTGGAAAACCAAGATACTATCAAGTATGTCAGACATCCATGAATAAACCCTGATGAAATGATGACAAAATCAAGCCACCATCATCATGCATGATCAAGCTCCCCATCCATCAGCTCCTAACTTCTCACAGTTGCAATACGCTTCATGCTTTAAGCATATTTCTTGGAGTACTTGAAGCAATATATAGCATTGGCATTTGTTGCATAGGTTTTCCCCTATGCCTTTTGCTAACCTTTCCACATAAACTCCCTGCTGAATTTAGAGATAAGGAATATTGCATTTGCATTGATTGTAAATGGATACCCCTATGATGTTTTCTAATTTCTAGCTTCTCTGCACATACCACAAGCTGATTTTAGAGATAAGGACCAAAAGCATTTCAATGGGCTCTATGACTACCATCCCAGGTGTAATAGTCAGAAGAAATTCTAGCAAAATGAGGTCGATAAGGATCAAAAACTACATCTTCCACTTAACGTACTGGGAACTCCATAGCATAACCCTAATGCATGACAATTTTCAAAGGGATATGCCTGAATTTCCTTATTTACAATGATAGGAAGATAATAGTCCATATGCTGTGAATGCATCATAAACCCAAGGCTGTATAAATATTCTCGCTCGTAAGTTGGAGGACAATTCACCAAAGCTGTGGCTGATGGAACAAAGTGCAATTAAATAAATTTCAAGACAACAAGTGCAAGAAAATCAAGTTTTCCTCATGAAGTAATTGCAGCATCACCCTTAACCAGAGGTCCAGAACAGATTAATTTATGCAAGGCAACATAAAGAGTCAATATAGGTTAGGAACACAACAATTCCCATACATATGTATATATAGATACACACAGACAGACACAAACAGACACACATGCACACATACATGCACCTATATCAAGGTTACATCGTCTAGTTCAACAAAGTGACATAAGTACTTAAAGTTGACATCGTAAGTAAAAACAGACATACTTTTACCATACTATCTTCTAGCATGTCGTAGGTGCAGTAAAAACGCTTTGCATATGTAGGATCATGAAGCTCCACAGCTACATACCAGCGAAGGAAGCTAGCTATCTCAATATTTGATAATGCTGCAAAATTTGAAAAATGATGAACAAAATAAATCAATGCAATTTTCTTTATCCATAGTTTTGCATTCAGGAGAAAAATGAGGGAAGCTTAACTTATAAATATCAAGCTCCTTCTTAGCCTTCGTGTTATTCATAATTAAAAAAAACATGTGTATCAAAATGCCAAATACAGAAGGACAAAATTGTAGATGCACAAAAATGTTTTTAGCCAACAAAATAAGTGCATGAAACAAGAAAATTGGTGATTGATGATATTTGAGCAAAATCAACGACTCGGTTTCTGGGGAGAAATTTGAAATCTAATAAGGCTCCCCACTTAAAATGAAGAGGTACCATTTCTCGGGAAAAAAATAGATGATACACTATAATGAGTGTAAGTGCAACCACTAGAAATAAAAGAAAGAAGTCTCACCCATGACAAAACCTAAAAAGCAGTTTGAATACAAAAAATACAAAAAGTTATTCAAAAATAATTTAAACAACACCTTATCCAATCAATATGGAGCAGTCTTTGTTGGATTTAAGAAGAACCCATCAAAGTTCAAGAATATTTTGCAGCTGCCATGTTGATGGCAAGGTGCCAACCTCATACCAAAGGCAACCCAAGGCAATATATGGGACCTTCCAATACACAGAAGGCCAAATGGCAAAATAAGAAAACTACCTTATGAAGTACGAGATTAGACCTCATACAAATATGACACAAGCCTCTAAGATTACCCAAGTTTGATACTTGGGACGTGTACAGATAAAACGGAGAATGCATGCATCATAAGAAAAACTATGTGCACCTTCTGGCAAGTATACTGAGGTAATGTCGGTCAAGACAACAACCTATAGAAGTACCCAGAACACACTACAAATGCAAAAAAGTATGGATGCTGACTTCAGCAGTAATGATCTCACAAGGAATAGAGTTAACAAGTATTTTTAAAGTGTGGCATCAACCACAAATTTAGTGAGAAGAAACCATTTTTAATGGTTTAGATGCAAGGCAATGTGGAGCATGGTATGTTGTACCAGTTGGTACCAATGCATACCATACCATACTAGTACTGGACTAGTACACGGTGAGGCTGGTGTACTGAGTGTCGGTACACCGTACCAACCCTCATACCAGATGTACAAACACCGTACCAAGTTGTTACCAGTACAAGGTCCGGTACTAAGATGGTGCACCTTTATGTGAAGCAATGATGGCACCGGCAAGGAATCTTGAATACATGCTGAATTGAGGGTTGGTTCAGCCCAAGGCAGGGAGATATTTTGGAAAAGCAGGGTAGCTTGGAAGAAAACTTCAACTGAAATTCAAAGGAAGCAATTTGTAAAAGACGTTCTGTTTTGACAAGTCTTGAATAAGCAACAACATTGAAGAAAACTTCAACTGAAATTCAGAGGAAGCAATTTGTAAAAGACGTTCTGTTTTGACAAGTCTTGAATAAGCACCAACAGCAAATGTTGGTGGCATATAGCTACCCACAAATTAATGCGTTCTGTTTTGACAAGTCTTGAATAAGCACCAACATTGAAGAAAACTTCAACTGAAATTCAGAGGAAGCAATTTGTAAAAGACGTTCTGTTTTGACAAGTCTTGAATAAGCACCAACAGCAAATGTTGGTGGCATATAGCTACCCACAAATTAATGCGATGACTTACTGCTTATATTTACAAAACCTTACTTCTTCTTAGGAAGAAGTGGAAGGTTGGGTACTTTTTCGCCATATTAATCATCAATACTCTCCAACAAGACAATAGGCAACACATCATTATATGGTTGAACTTTTATAATACTTGACAGCAATACATCTGGACATGAGAAGACCAAATAACAAAAATTAGGGGAAGCGACAGGTCACATTGGGTCAGGTTCATGTCAAGCTTAAACATACATAGTTTTAAGAAAACTGCCAACCTAAACCCGACCATCTCAAATAATGGGTCAAAAAAATATCCAAACTCCAGTCTGATCCATTTATGAAACTAGTACCCTGACCCAAATTGTTTAACCTGTTTAATAAACAGTTTGGGTCATGGGTGAGGCCGGATCAGACGACATTTAAACTCTGATTGACACAATTAACCCCATACCAATGTAGTTAGCCTATAAATCAAAAAATCAATGTAAATCTATTAATTTCACATATAATTAACTTACTGTTTCATATAATATTTTAGAAGCATAACTTCAACATATAAGTTTATGCAAATAAGGTTACATGGGTTAACAATAGGTCATTTTCAGGCTAGGGCTGTAATTTTGTCAACCAACCCAGTTATTAAATGGGTCAACTTGGTTAAAGTGTCTCAAGCCTTTGAACCAAAGCTCAACCCATTTACTGATTAGCTGTGTCAACCCATTTATGACCGAAACCTGATTATGTCCAACCCAAACCTATTAATGTTGCATTTATTTTGCAGGAAATAATCCCCGAAAAAGAACTTATCTAGGTTGAAAACTTAATAGCAGTAATAAGATCACAGCATTAATCATGGTAGAGAAAATATGCTCATATCAAATTACAGACAGGAAATTAGTCTTAGCATCAAGTAGAATTATTTAATTGTTTTCAATAGGGAGAACAACGTACATCGTTGAACAAGAAAAAGTGACAGGCGAGATTTATCAGATCTCTCAAACCGAAGAGCTTGTACCAGCTGAAGTAAATAACACTGAAGTTCTTCATCAACAGCCCTTTCGAGAACACTTACAGCATATGCACGAACCTGTTTGGAGTAAATTGCAACAGGTGACAAATATTAAAATGATGAATTTTTAAAACAATTTTGTATACGCAAATGAAACATGACAATTCAGGATGAAATGCTAAGGTATCATTCCAAACTTTATCTTGGACTTGTCTTTCAAGAATAGGCATTACCAGGGTGCCGATATGTCTTTATCAATTATAACAACACCTTTCTAATCATGAAAAAATCTCCAGACCGATTTACCCAAAGAGATGACAAACAAGACTTCACATAGTCAAGTCGATTACAGTTTTTTTTTTAATATAAAAAAAAGAAAAAACACTTGGTGGATGAATAAGATGAACAAGCCCATATTAAAACTTAGCAGGTCAAGCCAACATGTCTCAGCCTTCCAAGATGAAATCCAAAGAAACTTGACTGTTGATCAAACCACTTTCAACATGAAAAGTATTTACTCAATCATTAGAATATCAGATCATATTAAATTCCAAACTTATGGTCATAATTTGTATTATTTATCCTTTAACCATAGACATGAAGAATCAACTTTGTTAAAGAATCGACTACGATGGTTCACTAAAACCTGTCTGGGATGCCAATTCAGAGAAAATTAGGCTGATTTGATTGGCTTAGAGAAGGTTTTAAGCCCATGCGGTCCAATTTGCCAACCAACCCAACCAGGGGGGCAGTTTACTGGTTGAATCAGCCAGACCTGTCCATGTTTGATAAAACTGACACACAATCCAGAAGACATTAAGTTAACAAAGTTCAAAAATCATCTTACCATTGGCACCAGTCATTTCAATAGTAGCATATGCCATCCATGTACAAAACACATAAGCATGTACAGTATGTAAAAAATGTTCTTATACTCACTTCTTCGCTCTCGAAAACCGGAGACAAAAGTTCCAATGCATCAGCTACATCAATGGTTTCCCACCTCCCCATTAAATCAATTGCTTGTTTTGCTTCCTATACAAAATTTTAGCACCGTATCATACAAGCAAAGAAATATTGTAAGCACAAATATATTAGAAATATAAAGCAAGTAATGGCATTTGAGTCAGCAAGTACATGAAACCAGCCTTCAGAAATTGCTATCAAATCTTATCCTAAAATGCCAAACAGGATTGTTACCCACAGCATGTTGGAAGTCTCACAAATTCCAAAACAATGACCAAAAAAGTGTCGGAAAGACTTGTCAAAAAGATGAAATGGGTGTGTCCAATTATAAGGCTTTACAGAAGTTGTAGATGTTAACTCAAAAGCACATTAAATAAGAAAAGAATCAAACAAAGACAAATTTAAGGCCCCATTCAATAAAATGCAACCAGGAGTGTCTGTGTAGATGAGGCTACTTGCTATTATAATTATAATACAAAATAATATACTATTATTTTACATCATTATTAGAGCATGCATTTAAAATATATTACACCATATGAAAACATATTTGAAATAAGATATAATAAAAGATAATAGCATTATGACCAATGATCTAATACTTGGTACACATGCAGTTTGGCATATAAAGACTCGATATGCCCCACGTACCGAGTCTCGATTCAATACCAATACCATATGGTATGCCCAGTATTGGATGGTATGCACCAGTATGATGAACCTTTAATACAACATTATAGCATTATACTAATAATGTGTTAAAATAATATCATAACATTTATCTTACCCATAACCATAAATGAAACTGTTAATCTCATAAACCATAATATAGTAGAGTGTAATAATATGTTTATATATTAATATTATACTACATATATATGATAACATTTAAATAGTATATTACACGTTATACAACATAAGCAATATATATTATACCATTTATCAAGGATCGCTGAACTGGTACTGGGACCTATACCGGTTAGCGATCGGTATGGTACGGTACCATATCGTACCGTACCGATACATGTACCGGCCTTGAAAACTTGAGAAAAAACTATCTTCCTCCCCCCTCTCAAGCAAGGATCGTTGAACCAGACCTGAACCGAACCCGAACCGAGCCAAACCGAGCCCGAACCGGATCGAACCGGGCAGTACGCACTGGTATCGTACTATACCGGTATGGAATATAATTTTTTTTATTTTTTTCAATGGTCTGGAGGCTAAACCGTTTTTTATAGGTGAACCGTACCGGCTCTTGGTCAGTACGGTACAAGACGGTACCGCAAGCCCTGCCATTTATTATATGACTATATGACATTATCATATACCCTTACCTATTTACAAGTATTCAGGTTCAGGCGAGACATCTTGCAGGACACCGAAACGGGGTACCATCCCTTGTTTGGGACGAGACCGTCCTGCCATCGTCCTGGTATCCCAATCAAGACATCTTGGGATATCCCTATCTCAAGTATCAGGATAGGACGAGATGGCAGTGCATCCTGTTTCATGAAAAGATTGGAACAGTCCCATCCCATGGGATATAAAACCTTGCCAATATAATTATAATAGATCAAAGCAAACATCATAGCATAATAATAAAAAAAAAAAGTAGTGTTATACGTTATTTAAATAACATCACAATATTATCTATGTACTGAAGGCATTTAATATATTATGCCATTACATATAGATGTCTGATAATTAAAATAATATCATAAAATGTTATATTAATAATGCTGTAATATTATTAATAATATTATCATACCACTAATTCTCATTAATTTGATGTAATAAATCTCATATGCCGAACAACTTTAGTTTGACATAGTCATTTTGGCCATAAGCAAACTTGCACATGGACCTAAAAGAAATATAGACTAGAAGTTGGACATTAAACTATAAGGAACCAAACAGCAGATTTGAGCTAATTACAGTAATTAGAGATAGATTCAGTTCCCAGTAAAGCCTGTAAGTTATTGTTTATCCACACCGAAGGCATGGCAATTCTACTACCCTGGATCTTCAGGTTAAAGTTTTGGATTAGAAAGTTGACAGGGAATGCCACATCAACTCAACAATGACATGTACATCAATATATGAATGTGCTTAACATGTTGGTCACAGACAAGGCGTAAGACCCTTTACACAATTACAGGAAAAACCTGTATGTTATGGAGTATCCCACTACATATTTTGAGGCATGGCAAAATTACTACCTCGATCTTCAAGTTAGAGTTCTAGACCAAAAAATTGACAGGAAATGCCACATCACTGCAGCAATAGCATCTACATCAATATGTGAATGTGCTTAACACATTTATCACAGGCAAGACATAAACTACAATTTTCTTAGGAAAGATAATGCAAGTTGAAGCAAAATAGTCCATAGATGCATGGTCACTACTACCCCAAAAAGTGAGCAACTTTTTTTTTCCATGTTACTCTCTCTCATTCCCACTATTTTTTAAAAAAATAATGAGAGCTTTGCACCTAAGAGTTTTTTGATGTACATAATATTTGTTCTAGTCAAAGACCTAGGCTAATTAAGAATTCTGCATGAAAAGAGACATTTCTGTTTGAGTTTAACGCATGCAAGGTGCAAGCAGGTGAGAGATGCATGCATGCACGCACGAGAAGAGAGAGAGAGAGAGAGAGAGAGAAATTTTAGGATGTCCAAAGGATAATGCTTTTGCTAATATAAACTGCTCGAGGAAAACTATGACATATAATTTTCACTGGAATGAGAAAAACAGATACAGGAAATTATCAGAAGTGGCAGGATAATCAGTTCCCGCTCTTGATTTAACATTGCAATATCCATTCATTCCTTTTTTGTTTTGATAAGAGCCGAAGCCATATTACCGACAGAGATACTAACTAACCATCTTCTAAAACTTAGGAGAAAATGAGATCTAACTGCATAGCTTCAGTTAACCTAAATGACAGACAAGATGATAATGTCAAGATAACATACTAGAATGACATAAAAGGATCATGTGCATATACATTCAAAGGCTTCTTGCGGAAAGAAAAAAAGGAAAGAAGGAAGGAAGACTTCCCATTACAACGATACTAACCTGAACATCAGTCCATTCAACACAACGGAGAAACTTAGTCAGGGCCCTCTTCTCAGACATCAAAGAGAAACGGAATTTCCATAATAATTGCCTCTCATCGCCACTCAGAGTGCGCGTTGGAGGGTACTTAAGGATTCTTTGTATTGACCTGAAATTATAAGATTTTAAAAGAAACAATTCATTGCTTTCTAATCAGAGGAAAATAAATTAGCTAAACATATAAACTAGGCTACGCATGCCTACATACATACAAAATGTGTAGGGATGGATGCAATGTTCTTATTTCCTCTGGCAGAGTTATAGACTTGCTGAGGTAATGTCATCGTGGAAAATACATGAAAATGCATGGGTCATTTGCATCAATGGTCAAACCATTCACTGCTATACAAGTCACATAGAAACTAGAATGCCTAGTAAATCAAATTATTTTGGAACTTCTTAATCATGAACCAAGTGGTCACAAGATGAATGGTGCTTAAATAACAAGATAAATGTTTTGTTCTGTAGAACATTTAGAAAGCTTCTAGATGTGTTTCAAGATATAGCAATGCAATTCACAATGTGGACTATGATTTATACTTGGCACAATGCAAATTTGCATGAATAAGCATGCACAAACAATTTTGTCAGATCTATTGCAGTGGATATAGCTTTATAGCCACTGATATGCATCCAGATTGGTGCCCATAAGTTTGTGTTTTTTTCAGAGTGATAGGGCTTGGAATATGCAAAGATCTAAAAGGTAATGAAGGCACTAATGCTGAATGTGCATTTAGGTCAAAAACTGATAACTCCACTTAAGGACTCATCATGCAAGCACCCATGCATGTTCATGCACATATCATGCAATCAGCCTTGTCCCTAAACTTCAAAACAACAGGAATAGGATCATGGCATCCAAAACATCATTCCTATTCACCATCTCAAACTATCTGTATTAGCAGCAAGCCAGCAACAATATTATGAAATTTTATTCCCATCACAACTCAGAACTCAATTTGCCCCATCACTGACCACACATATTTTGCCATCTTGAACAAACTTTTAATCCTCCACAAAAAAAAAATGACAAATAGAATCCTACAAAGGATTTTAACAGCCCTCCTTAAGTAACATAAAAAAGCATGAGGTATATAGTAATCAAATCGACAAGAAGGTTAATGCCAGTAAGACGAGGGACATACTTACATAAATGCATGTGCAAATGTGCTCGTGTTTATATCAATAAACCATCATCATATACATATTACATCATATCCTCCCTAACCCAGAAACATTTTTGGAATTTCTAGCTTCCAGATACCTTGACAATCCAAACTTTTAGATATTCAGTATTTATTTATTTTTAAATAACTTTCCTATTAGTTATTTACAAAAAAAAAGCATGAGTAATAATCATGTCAACAAGAAGGTGAACACAAATGGGGGCAAGGATTAAGCCATCACCACACAAGCTTGCAATATACTCCCAACCAAGAACCCTTTTTTGCTTTGTAAATTGCTCTCTTCCGTATACCATAAAGCATTTATTTAATTATTATTTATTTACTTTCAAAGTTTCTCCTGTTTGTTTACGCTACTCAGTACTCACAGTTCTCCAGTCAATTTTTGCGTTAAAACTAGAGTGCAAAAAATTATGCAGGTAACTAAGACAAAGACTCAACCGCTACGGGATAATTAATATGCCCTCAGAAATTGCTAGGCTAATTTACTGGTAAATCATATTGTTAGAAACAATCTACAGTTTCACCCTCCGAGACATGGGTTTTAAAACATGATCAACAAAAATACCCTTATTGAGTCCAAGAAATGGCTGTATTAAATTTTAGGATTCAGGTTTGCCACAAGTTTAACTTTATGTTAGAAACAAAAGCAAGCAATGATTTCATAAATGCACACCAGTTGCACTGTACCTAACAGTGCTATTATGGCCCCGATTAAAGTACCATATTGACACAATGTATGCAACCCATTTTTGTTGTGCTGGCACCAATAGATGTACAATGAGTCAGTACAGTATGGCATTGTACCAGTCTGAATAGCACCAGTGACCCTCGCATGATAAACGAAAAGATAGAAAAAGAAAAGACATGTCTTAATTGGAAAGTAGCAACATAATACTTAGCTATAGATATATGGATACTACAAGATACAACAGAATGAAGGATTGCACTTTGAACTCACTTCCTTTCATTAGAACTTGGTTTTAGATCCCTATCGATTATCCCACGAGTCAAGCTCCTTGCAAGCTTTAGTTGCTTGTGTTCTGAAGGATTTTTTCTTCCGACTTCAGGATCCCATACAGTAACAAGCTCATTTGTTGATGATACAGGAGATGGTGCATAAAAATTTGCTCCAGACTCCTATATGCCAAACAGAAAAAATACATTACATCCAAATGTTAGAAGTAAGATTGAAGTTGTCTGCATCTATCAACCTAGCAGCTTTAACTAGGCAACAGTAATCTCTTTCTCATAGATGGAGTCAGCATGAAATAAATCAAAGGCTTCACCATAATAGAGAAGAATGAATGATTCTAAACATTCCCTAGTCATTAGATGTCACCACAATCTTATGAAGCTAAAAATGGCACATAAAACTGAGAGTAGTTATAGCAGAGTTGTTTGAACCAGACAAGTTTTTTTGACTGCATAGTCACTAATTTAAGCATCAAGTATCCAGTGAAAATATTGAAAAAATCAAGTTGAAATTAAAACATATCAACTTCATTCAGGGAAGCAAGTATACACTATAACCAAGACCCAACTTAGGAATGTACTTATCAATTCTCAATTGTTTCTTAAACAGTACACAACACAGCAAGTATTGCAACTTCGATGGAACTCATGGGTACAAATCAAGAGGATCTACCCATCTTACTGCATTTTCCATTTCTTGCTTATCTCCTCCCAACCATTAACATGCATCAAACTGAATGTGACATATTGTCATTCAGAAGTTATACAAGGTTGCTTTGCAAACATATAGAATTGGCATCAACCACTAATAAGACTTTATGTTTGATGATATCATTTTTTTATATAATGCTTAAACTAGTCTTGACATACCATGCCCATTCCCAATTCAACATTGTCAGTTCATTTAAAACTAAACTACGAAGCCAAATTTAATGTCTAATGATATTCTTCATGCTAAATATTTGGAAAACTTTAAAAATAAAATCTTGAACATTACATATGTGATTTTCCAAGCAAAGTTATTAATACAATAGATTTAGCTGTCCTAACCTTGGTTGGTGGAACCGTGTTGAATAGCCTTGTTTGGGGCATATTGAATCGTACTGGCAGCCAACCAGGATAGTTCTAATGTTCGAAACGAAACACCGATGAGGATAGGGGGGGGAGAAGGAAAGAGAGCAAAAGAGAGAGAGAAAGAGAGTGGAGGGGAGGGGAGAGGGAAAGGTCGGGGAGGCCATTGGAGGCTTGTTGAGGCCGGTAGAGGGCCACAAAGGCCTCTAGAGCTCCACCTTCCTCCAAAGAGAGGAAAATAGAGAGAGAGGGGGCGGAAGAAGAGGGAGAGGACGAGGAAGCCGGTAATGGCTGCCAGAGGGCCACGAAAGCTCTTGGATGATCGGATCCCCCTTCTCGCCCTTCTTAGGATTGAAACAAAGTTGTTAACTTCACTGCGAGTCGGCACAAAAAATTAAAACCAATCGAAATAGGGACGAGTCACCCTTATTTCAATCCAGAGAAGGGAAGGGAGGGACATCGATCATCCAGGGACCTTCGCAGCCACCACCAACCACCCCACCCTCTCTCTCTCTCTTTTTCTCTCTCCGATTCCCTCTCTCCTGCTCCTCTGGTCATTTGAGGGCCTCCATGGTCCTCTAACATTCGCCACCGGCCTCGCCACCCTCTCCCTTTCCCTTCCACTCTCTTTTCCTCTCTCCAATTCTCCCTCTCCCCCGCTCTTGTCAACTTAGGCCAAGCAAGGAACAGCACAAGGCATACCGAACCGTGTTGTCAGCCAACAAGTATGGGCCTCGATACTAGCACAGCCAACCTTGGTTCTAACCAATATAATGTACTTTGAATTGATATCAATTCTTTATGATTGATTTTATTTTTTCTTAGTTGTTTTCATTTTTCTTGATTTTAACTGACAATTTAGAATTTCTTAGTAGCTTTTCTTCAATTGAAATAATCAAAACTAGAAAAAAACAACTGAAATTGTTGACAATGTAACTTATTTGGTCCAACCAAACCAAGACCAGTTTCTCATACTTGGAAGCAAATAATAGTCCAGACTATACCTTTAATGCAGAGCCAGAAATTAATCTATTAAAATATAAGAAAGAACTAAATTATCTTTTATGAAATTCTATATAGCAGACAACTCAAATTGAGTTCTTGATAGAAGTAATATAACCTGGAAAACAACTCTGTGCTCAAAACTGCAAAAGTCAACAACCAGGCTGAGGTGAGAATTGTCATTTCTGCTTTCTTTTTCCTTAATTTTCTCCATGGCTTTAAATGTGAGACGGTCCAACCAATCGATACGCTGTATCTGCCCCCTCTCGTACTTGTTTACAAGCCTCTCTAAACTCTCTATTTCCCCTCGCTCATGCTTAGGAACCTGTTGATTTAATACATTTAAAAATATATTGAATTCTGCAACCAATTGTGCAAAATAAATAGGCCAATAAGGAAAGATATGGCCATAATTTGAAATTAGTCAACATTGCCAAGATTAAATGAATCAAAGGATTCATATGAGGGCCTCTCATAAACCTTTCCAGGTGTAGTGGTTGGGATTGTTCCATCTGCCTGTTTCCCAGGCCAAAGTCGAAGCTTTTGCCTTCCTGCTTTTAGCTGCTTTTTGTTATTAAAAAGAAAAACAGTTGCTCCACCAACTAAACCATCACCATTACCACAAGAAACATCCCACACCTACAATGCCCAAAGAGAAATATTAGATGTAGGCTTGAAATGAAACTACATTTCAGAAAAGGTATCCAATCATAAAAGTGGACTGTTTTAGCAAAAGAATGCATTCATAGTCCATAGGGAGGATCCTTTTTTTCTCTTTAGATTTAACAATTCTCTTTACAATTTATAAGAGACAAAATAGTAATGATTTTTACAGTTAAGGTTGATGCAGAACAATGCAACGGATTGCAGAGATATCTTTGCAGCAAGTGTCATTGAGCTGTTGACAAGGATTTTCAATTACAAGATCATGAAGTTTGCACATATAAATATCATCCCAACCAAGCATGCTTTCATGTATCTTACATGCTGCCACCCCCTCAACCTTAGTATTAAATAATATTCCCAAAACCAACATGCCCCACTCCTCAGCATAAGAATGAAGAACCTTGATGGCATCAAGCCATTGACACGACATAAATTTTAAGTTCACCCTCCTAAAGAGTTTCAAATATATCATGTAGTTCAAATATACTAAGCTGAAAAACAATAAACAATGCTTAAGATGTAATTCTTATTGCAAATGCCATTCCCACTTCCCACAGACAACAATTATTTTTCCTCACAAAGCTCCGATAAATCTTTACTATAAATGCGGAGATCTGATTATTAACTTTTGAAGGACAAACTTGAACAATAAAGCCTGTAAGCAAATGGAATGATATCAAGTTTTAATCGTTGAATAACCTGAAATAAAAAATGCTTTAGCAGTATACAGCATTAAGCTTTATGAGCAGGTTTTACATGATATTTTCTTCTAGTAAAGACAATAGGAAATGCTTTAATCAAGTATAAAAAGGGTATAACTATTACAGACGTGGTTCCAACACAGTGAAGGTTTTTTTTTAATTATTCAGACAAGGTCTCCAATAGAATATATATCATAAATGCAGAGGATTGATAACAGGCTTTCACATCACATATTTTAGAGAATGTAGCACATGATGAGAAAAGAAAGAACAACAATGGTTGCTAGACCAGACTATGAGAAATGTTTATCAGTCTTCATCATTAAAATTTACTGGCAGAAGTTTTATATGATAAAATTTTCTATAGATGTACCATCTTCAAGATATAGGTATATAGATCCTTCAGAAGAATTCTAGGTTTCTCACACCTAAACAACAAAATGCATCATTAAAATATCAAAACTTTCCAATTCTAGATTACTACTAGAAGCATCCACAGAAGATCCCAATAACTTACAGTAAATGCAAGTTGTGCCTGAGAAGTTAAGTCCCGATACTTGGAACTCAATGTTATAAGCTCATTCCAGCAATATGGGTATCCTGAAGATTCCAGCCTGGCAAGAGTACAACCAAGAAGTGTTAGATCACGTGAACCTATAAGACCTCAAATAGGTCAAAAAATAGCAAAGTCCTATATAAAGTCCCAATGATTGTAATGATCAAATAACATATCCAAAGAAGACTTGCTCATATGTTATCAGGAATAAGCAGACCTTGTTTTTGTGGACAACCCAAATGGGGCCCCATCGATGTATAGGGTGCATTCAACATATAGCTCTGAATTTCTGTTCTCTGTGGATGTGTCAAGTTCTGCGAACCAGCACAAAGCAAGAAAAAAAATACACTCAAAACTAGAGTCAATAAAACTAAAAATTAGATTCTGTTACTCTACTGGTAGTGCCACTATGGCCCTACCCTTGAAATTTTACCTTAAGCTGTCACTGAAGGGTATCTTGTATACCAACAAAAGCTGTTACTACCAGACAGGGAGAAAAAATTTTCCCTTCTCCTCAATTTCTTTGCTCAATTCTCCCTATCTTGGATTCTCTGCTGGGAACATTCTATTATTGATGTTCCGGGTTTCCAGCCAACTCTGGTCAGAAAGTTCAAAACAAAGTGGTGGCAAGAGTTCAACCCGAAAAAAGCCACTAAATCAAAAGTCCTAGAATGGTTCAATAAGAATCCCCAATTATCTCTCAAAATAGAACCCTCAGCTAACATGGCCAACGCCTAGTCAACGCCTACTCAGAGTACAAGGATTAACAAATGAACTTACTATCTAAATATTCTTCTACCTCTCCTCCCCCTCTGGCTCTGATACCATGTGTTCCCACGGAAGTATGAAATGAACAGTGGAACAGTGAGAATGTAAGCAGGAAATAAGAACAGTAAACAATCAGGAAATAAGAACAATTGAAACAGTAAACAATTGGAATGGTAACAGTAAAATGCTGCTTGTTCACTTCTTGGCAGTTCTTCATTCTGAAGAGATAAAATGCTGCATCTCCCAGATACAATTATTTTCCTAAATTATCCAATCGTTCAAGCCAAAGAATGTTGGCCTACAAAATACTTCAACAATCAGGAGTTCATCTCAACCTGGAATTCTCCAAGCACATGAAAGAGTCACCCTTTAAGGTAACTGTTATAAATCAAACGAAAGATTTTGACTTAACAGTGAAACAAAATCCCCGACATCCTCACAAGACTAAAGACGTGAGTAGGGTTCTCTTATCCATCACTAACAAATGATTAAGAACTACAATGCAATAGAGTGTCACAAATTACGGCACATCACCCAAAAGATTACAAGTTAGCAGTCAAACAAAATTGCATTAATTCTAGAAATATCAAAGATCTCAAAAATATTCCACTAAGCATAACTGTAACAAGTGAGTAAGACTTAAAGCACATGAAAGAGGCACAAATAGCCGCTAATAACAGAAAGTCGAGATTTCAATAAGTCCCGCTTATCCTAAAAAGATTGAACATTTCAATAACGAGTTAATAAGAAATTCAGTGCGTCAAAGACGCACCCATCACGTGAATTCCAGTGAAACAAACAAAGGATTTCAACTAGGCAATGAAACAAAAAACCCCCCATCCTAATCATGCCAAAAAATGCCTAAAGCTCCTAAAGATCATTATAACAAATGAATTAGAATCAAAACCTAAAACCCGTGTAGAGCAACAACAAAATCCTACCTACTGAAAACAAGAAACAGCGTGAGCAAGATATTTCAATAACCATAATTTCACGTAAGAGGAAGAGGAGGATAAAAAGAAGGTGGAAACCCTAGAAGGAAAGAAGAGATACAGAATCGATGCCAAATTACCGGATGAAGCTGGCGATCGCGGCAGGTTCCCTTCCAATCTCTCGACCCGGAAGGTAACTGGAAGATTTATATCGCAAGATAGGAAAAATCGGAACTCGTTTCCAGCCATTGCAATCGCATTAGGATTTACGAACGGTCTAGCCACGGAGAAAAGAGAGGAGCAGCGGGGAAAGAAGAGAACCCCGTCTCACCAAAATACTTTCGAGGCAGAGCCTACCTTCGAGTAGCGCCGTGGCAAAATAATCATCACGTGCATCGCACATGAGAATTTTAAAATAATACAAATTGATAGAATTTTTTTAAAATAATGTTATTTTACTAATTATTTATCAAATTAATGTATTTTGGTTTTTATTCATCAAAATAGGTGTCGAAATAGATGTCGACACTGACACGAAGGACAAGTAAGAGTTGAAATCACGGGTGCAACCCGTAATTTCAGTTAAATTCAAAATTTTCTCTCTAATTTTTAATTTTTAATTTATTTTTTTATTTAATAATTAAAAATTAATATAATTTAAAATTTTACTGTTAAATTAAAATTATTATTACATGAAATTTATTTTTTATTTTTGAGTTCATAATTTTTGAGTTTATTAATTTCGAAATAAAAGAAAATATGATTTTAGAGTTTAGGATTTAGGATTTAGGGTTCAGGGTTATATAATGTTTCGAGTCCGGATGCATCCCGTGTCTTCACATGCGATGCCCATCACCCGGTCATGTCCATCACCCATGGTAGGCCCCCGTACCCTCGCGTGGCCCGTGCATGCCAGGCATTTGGACATGCATGCCCCTCACCCGATCGTGTCATGCCCCGCGCATGCCATTGCATGACAAGCGCTCGGTCGTGCTTTGCTCCATGCCCGATTATGCTGTGTGCCCCGTGCCTACACGCGTGTAAGGTTTCGATGCATGTCATGGTTGACTAATATTATTTAACATATTTAACCCAAAATATAAATTTATATTAATATTAATTTAAATAATAAAATTGTATACATTTAATTATGTAATATATATTTATTCGATAATTATATAATTATTAACATAAAATAAGTTTAAATTGAAAGTTTATTTATATTACAAAATATAAATAAGTTATTTTATAATTATTATGACATATTATTAGTTAAACTATAAATAAATTATTTTATATTTATTTTAATAAATAATTAATATTAATATGAATTAATTAAAAAATTAAATATTAATATATAACATTATATTATTCGATTATTATTTAATTATTTTAAAAAACTCAATATATATTTAAAATTTATTTTTCTTAAAAAAATAGATTAAAAACTTTGTAAATATTTTTTATATTATTAATTTAAAATGTATACTTTGAAATTAATAAATCAAAATTAATAAAATTAAATATTTTGTTGTTATTATTTTTTATAATTTTCTAAAATATATATTGAATGAAAAATTACATATCATCCATGAAAATTTCGAATAAATTATCATTCAGGTCAATAATAACAAATACAAAATTTGAGAATATAATCTAATAAATACAAATAATAAAAAAATAATATATAAAAATTCTAAGTCCCACATGGTGGCTGTCTCCTCCTGCGTGAATGTTGCTGTCGACGAGGCACTGGCTCTACTTCACTCGGTCCCTGATGCTCCATCGGATCCTGTACATCAGAGAATGTATGCGGTGCAGATACATGATGTGACGATCCCTCGCCTATATGCTGTCCTCCATGTTATGAGTAATCATGATGCATCGGATAGTCCGGTGCAGCAGCATACTCAAAATATGCAGTAGCATTCTCGGTAGATGTAAACTGTTTCACATCTTCATGAAAATAACTAGCCATGGATATATGTGGATCGTACTCCGGCATCGGATAGGGAGAGGTACTAAATCATTGAGTACCTCGTTTATGCTGAGTAGGAGGAGATGCTGTCGATGTAGATGCATATGGAAAAAGCTCTGGAGTTTCTTCCTCTCTCTTGTCCTCCCGAGCAAATCCTTGTAACTGGGCACGTGCATGCTCACCAACAACACCAAGAGTTGAGGGACATATATCCTATATAGTATGCAAGGACGTCAATATAGAACTTGACTGAGCAAGCTGGTACATCGTCGTAATGCCACTGCTCTGAAAATTACAAATATTTAATGAGTTATAGAAAATAAAATATATAGTAACAATGTTAAATAGCATAAATATAATTTCTTACAAGATAATCATACATCGCACCATCATGACTGAGAAATCGTCGACTAATATCGCGATACCACTGCATGTATGGATCGTGATAATCCATAGCACCATCAGCAGGAGCACCATCTACAATATAATCATATTGGCTCACCCATAACTGAATATAATGCTGAGGAGTGATACTCCAATCCTGCTCGACTCATCCCCTGAGATCGATACGGTGCAATGTAGAATCTGTAACACATCGCTCCGGTATGATCTGTCAAATACTGAACTGTTGCATCACTCTATCAAGAAAGTGCCACTATACAATATGAAAACATACGAGTGGCACTTGACTACACCAGATATCCTGATCATGCAGGCAGTAATCTGGTAACTATACTAGAATGTCGACCGTATATGGCTGCCACATCTCCTATTAATAAAGAATATCAATCATTTATATTAAATAAAAAATATAAAAAAATATTTGATGTAGAAATAGCAGGAGCATACTAGGATTTCAAGGTTCCAATTTTTAATTCATGTGTTGGGTAATCAGTCACTTGTAAGTTGAGTCCATCAGGGTAAATCGAGTCCTGTAATGAAGTCTAATTTTTGAGCCCTGTAATAAGGTGAGCTGATTGGGTTCATTAAGTCAAGAGTCTTGTGAGTTTTAGTCTAGTCACATGAGTCTTGTAAATTTTTGTTTTCATTCAAGTCAAGTTCAAGAGGAGGATCATCACATCAGGAGAGTCACCAGGCCCTAAAGAATGAGGCTTCATGCATCCACTCAAGCCACCCCAGCCTAGGCCCCTGGTCCACACTCATGACGCCCAAGGTCCCAAGCATTGGCACACAGTCTAGATCCACCAATGAAGTGGCGCCCAGATCCAAGCCCACGCCCATGGCACCCTCCCCTCCCAGTCCAAGCTCAAATGGCACCCCTGGCCCAAAGCCCATTCATGATTGGCGCCCAGGCTTTGACCCAGTCCAAGATGCCCAAGGCCTTTGACCCAGTTCAAGAGGATTTCATCCCAGCCCAGCAAGGAGTCAAGCAGCCCAAGCCCAAGAGGAGTCAATGTCCAAGTTCTATAGGGAGTTCAATATTACAGTTCTACCAAGACTTTAGTCTCCTAATTCCACTCAAACCTTGTACTCCTTATCCCATATAAACTTGTAATCCCACTTTGACAGGGAAATGGCACTAGGTGAGCCTATAAATACCCACCCCCTCCCCCTCTTGTAATCAACTTTTTTCGTGAATGAAATTTTGAGAGTGAATTTTTGTTAATTGTTTCCTCCAATTTAGAGTGGGTGTGAGACCCGCATTCTTGTGTCTTGTGAGCAAACCCTAGCCGCCATCTTTCTTCCCTCTACCACTAAACCCTAGCTAACATCCATCCCAGCTGAAGCCTTGGACGCCCCAACTTCCTACAAGCCAAGCATCCTCCTTCTTCAACTGGCCGCTAGCCACCCCGGAGATCCCTTCCATCCCTCTGTTCTTCTTTCTTCCAATTGCATATTTTTTTCATCATCTGTAAGCCTAATCTTTGACATTTGTAGGATCCCTCCAATGCCATGCCCTTTGGATGAGGTCTTCTTTGTCTCCGAATCGATCCGATAAAAAGTCGACAGATCCGCGGGAAAGCGACTTCTTCATTCAGGGCTGATTCGAGCAGAGCGAACCCTTCTATGATATCCAGAGCGTCATTGCTAGGTACATAGAACCTTTTCCTTCCCACTTTTTCTGTTTTGTTGAAGTTTAGAGCATGTCCTATAGGTGTTTCTTAACCATAGGATTCTTAATTTTTTATCTCTTTGATAGTTTCTAGCATGTGAATAGGATTCTAACCATCTCATGAAATCCTAACATAGTCTAGTCTCATTTTCGGGAATAACTAAATAAAAAAAATCTGAAAATCCTTATTTATTTTAATCTATTTTTTTTATCTTTTTCATGTCATTCATCTTCATGCATCACGATAGAATCCCGTCCCTCATCAATATTAATCATTAACAAAGATAAGTTATAGTCGTCACCTGATATGCTCTCAGATGGTCTATCAAATATCAATATGAAGAGAGAACATGTATAGGTACCTCCATAACAAAAAAATTATCTCTCCATCTGCACATTATATATATTAAATAAGTTACATATATCAATAAATATTATTATCATAAAATTAAATTAAATTTAAAACTTACCGCATCCCTAACAGATCCTGTGGTAAACCAGCTCCACCATCATCTAAATTGATCATTGGATCTGGAGCCTGTCAAAATAATTTATGTGGCACCATGATCGGGAATCTATCCCACGCCCACAACTATAGTAGCAACAAAGGACCAATTATATCAGTGGCATCTCTCATTCTCGCCCTACACAACTCTCTATACAACCATGCGAGCCATGCACTACCCTAACTATAATGTCCAACAGTCTCGAAATATGCTAGTAGGGTAGGAACATGAGATGCATCAGGCTTCCAGACTTATCCATAAACAAACACCCACCCATCAGCTGCAAAATATATATACTCGAGCATAGCACTGAATCTGCATCTCGTCGGCATCAAGGGCTAACTCATGAAACTAATTCGCTGGCCAGACTATACTTAATCGTGATCCTTGGAGTCTATCATGTGATGGGATAATCCTTAACAAATCCTGACAAACCTGTCTCCAGTCTATCTATATAGTACCTGTCACCGGTAGACCATCAACAGGCAAACCTAACTAGATAGCAATATCCTGAAAGGTGATTGTATATTCTCCATATAGTAAATAAAATGTATGTGTCTCTGAATCCCAACGCTCCACAATAGTGGTAATCAAGTGCCAGTCTAACCGTATATATCCTACCCATGCAATATCGTAAAATCCTGACTATATCAATAAAGGTAATATGCACCTATCGAGCGGTATAGATATGCTCAAAACTAACTCTCTAACGTCAACACTGAAGTACAGCAGCCTCCTGCCCTTTTTATGGTAAACATGATCTATGTGTATCATGATCGTATAATACGGAACGATCTAATGGACCAGGATCCATAACTGTAATATGCAATAAGTTAAAGTAAATATAATAATTAAATTAAAAGTTCACTTGATGAACGATTTTTACATACTAAAAATAATAATTAAAATATATACAACATAAATATAAATAATAAATTATTAAACATATCAATACATTACATATAAAAAGAGTATTACACGCCAAGACAGGAAGAAGAATTCATAAAAATCCATACAATAGAACTACAGTCGATCAAACATAATAGAAAGTCATGTCAAAACCCAATAATACATGAAAGCTTTTTCCAAGTTGCAACCGCGACCTATCCTGTTGAGTATATGTTGTATGAAATAAAAATCCATGAGTGATTGTGTGTCCCTGAACTGTCTGTTTGTGGAGAATATCATTCATACTGCTGTAATATAAGTAAGCACCCTGAAATCCCATTGTAATAGAGTCCAAGTTGAATGAGAACCATCGAAAGTAGCAATAATCATTGTAATAGAGTCCAAGTTGAATGAGAACCATCGAAAGTAGCAATAATCCCTGTATTCATCAGAATTCCATGCAATCATAATAATATTCCAGTAACATAGAAGAAGCTGAAATACAGCGAGGAAGCATGTGCAAAAACCAATATTGAAGGCACATATGATGCAATGACAGTGAGATCCACGAGAAAGTAACTGGTGAACATGAATAGAGGAACATCTGTATCCCAGAATTTGTGGAGGAGTCTTTAACTTGTCTGTCGAGTAGAACAATGCAAGAAATTTGTAACTGTCCCCTTGAGGCTTTAGGCAGCAGCAGGAAGAAGTGTCACTTTGCCATGTAATCAAGAGATATAAGAGGAAAAAGACATGTGTGAATTGGATGTTGAAAGATATACCATGAGCTTTTACAATTAACATTATACCCAATCCAATGATTTGAAGAAATGGAATAAGTGGTTGCAGTGTTCTGGAAACATGAAAGTGTCTCCTCTCTATTGGCATAGGAGTCCGGTTGAGAAGAGGCCATTGTAAGTGCCGAAGAACCCTGCAATGATGATTAGTCTTGGCAAGCATGATGATAGTCCCTAATCAGCAAGGAATAAAGTTGTGCAAGCTGAGTAATATGCCAGCACTGTGAGTTGAAGCTGTGAATAAGTGATGCTGGATAAAACCATATTCAAATCCCAGGTGGAGTAGGTCTATGTGTTAGAAGAAGCATGCAAAGTAGAATGTAACAGATCGTAAACCTTAATCGCATAATGTGGAATACTGTCGACGAACCTGTTGTCCTGAATATGAGAGCAGATAAATCCATTGTCTTGAGCATGGGGGGAGATGAACCTGTTGTCATGAGCATGGGAAGAGCCATTGAGTTGCCCGCATATATAGATGTGATATATTTCATACCAGTTTTGTTGGGTAAGTATATCCTCTCTCTGAGACTGAATTGTATATAATAAGAGTAGAGTAACGTAAGCAGTGCATAGCGGTAATTGATAGTTAGAAGATGCTAGAGAGTGTTGGATTTGCAGCAGAGCAAATATAATAGAGACATAGAAGATGGCAGTTATAGTATATGGAGATATTAATACCACCAAATAGAGGTCACATACATTCAACATATAAACTATATTCTTCCATGAATCACTGCACTGATGATAAACCATTACAACCTGAAGGATCATTGTAGAGGGAGCTCATTGCATACACTATTAACCAAGGTAATCTAGTATGACTTGTATATATCTCTTGAAATTAAGCAATATTGTGAAGGGGGTGGAAGAATCAAAACAACCACACATCTATACGTATGTAACCGGGAATGAGGTTCAATCAGTTTGAACCGTGATCAGGATGTATCTGGTTGATCTTTGGCTTTACACTCTGCAAGCAGTTGATCGGAGGTTCGGTGGGGCCTTGCAGCTCCCCATAGGCTTGCCAGCAGAAGGGTTCGTAAACATGCTCATGTTCGTTTAGCAGTTCAAGTTCTATATCATTTAAGTGAATGTTCAAACAAGGTTTGATATCACTGCATGCCAAGTACACTGGTTGGACTGTGTAAGTCCCTTTGATGCCTTCATATGTTATCTCTGACAATGCCACTGCTGATGATTGATTCTTGCACCGACTGTAATCACAGTAGAATTGATCGATGATTATAGGTGTCTTTACCTCGGAGACTTTCACATTTGCAAATCTTATGTTCTTGACATAGCCCGAACCACCCTGCAATGATTTATTAGAATGACAAAGAAAGATGTGGTGGTTAATAATGGAGAAATGGTTTATAGGGGAACTTAAGCATATTTCATATCAATTCATGATTCCTTTTTCTTTTTCAGAAAATCATGAGTTGCTATTAAATTTCCAGAAATTCATATATTACTTAATTAAACTGGCACAAATTTGAAGGAGATAACTTTTTTTTTAAAAAAAATAGAATTTAATAATATTCAGAGAAATTTTTGATGCATCAGAGATTTTCTTTACCTGCCAGGTTTTGATCCTAACACCGGTCAATGTGTTCTTCATATTGGCATTCTGAACTGTGACATTGGAGACAATTGCTTTAGCGTTATCTTTACCAAGCCCTCCAATGCTGATTCCATGGCCTGGCCCACAATTTATGTTGTGCATGTAGATACTGGAGCATCCTGTTTGGATGGAGATGCAGTCATCACCTGCAAAATTTAAGCGTTTGAGAATCGATAAAAAGTGTTGGCAAGAAGCTCGTTTATTCCAAGAAGAAGATTAAACAAATTTGCATTGCATATCTTCTTTACTTTTTGTCATACTTTTTTTTTTCATGTCTGTTTGTCTGTTGTAGTGTACTATTGGCATCGGAGGAAATTAGAAGGATTATTTGTGATTCTTGAAATTCTCTCTCCTTATTCTTAGATAGTCTCTACAACTTTAAGATTTATATTAGGAAATCCAGTCTTCAGGTGCTAGCATGAAGATGCTACTGAATTCGGAGGGTAAAAGAACTGCAGTTCATCACAATTACGAGATAAAATTTGGAAGGATGCCAATGGAATGCATTTCAGACATTGTTGCAAATTCTGATGCTAATGGAATAGCATCATGTAACTCAAGTCTTTCAGTCTTTCTACTTGGCATCAACAATTCACTGCCAGATGTATTGCAAATGTTTACTCAACTAAGTACATACTTAAAAAGATTGAACAAAATTAGATCACGACATCAGAGGTGGCATTCCCCAAAAGAAAGTAAATGTTCCATCGCATCCATGACAATTGAAAGCATAAAGATTTAACTATTGTGATGAAGGCATGAGAATTACCACAGCCCAGGTCGACATCATGGATGAAAACATTCACAGAGTTTTGAAGATGAATGCCATCAGTGTTGGGGCTGTCACCTGGGGAAGAGATGGTGATATCATAAATCTCAACCGTTTCGCAGCTATCAAACTTGAGGTGGGACTGTGGACTGTTCTGAATTGCAATGCCAGTGACCCTTACATCGTTGCTTCCATAGAACCTCAGAGCCTGTCACGAGTCACAATAACAAATTTTTCGATGCTAGCTCACTTCCAAATGTCAAGTTAAACCATTTTCGACAGATTCTTACTGTTGGTGTGGTATGTGGCATCTTTCCACTAAGCTCGTTGCTTGGTTGCTGCATTCATAATAGAGAGACATTGCGATTAAAGATTAAATAATGCAATTCTAAACTACGTGGAATTTAGAAACAGGGGGAGGTGAAGAGATGCTTCACTGCGTCATCATCAAACAGAGATTTGTTACTCCACCAGGCGTTCCCCTGGCCATCGATGGTGCCTTGCCCTTGGATGGTGAGTCCTCTCAGCATTTTAAATTCGAGCCATTGCAACAGGCCTGAGCCCCACGGCTTGGGGTCCGTTGGAGCAATGATTGTGCCATCCAACTGCAAGATATTGGGTGAGTCTCGGTTCCATGATGGATTTGAGCCAGAGACCAAGGTTTTAGCTCGAAGGACTTGGATCATAGTTGAAGCATAAAAATTTATTGAAATAATGATATAATAGTACTACTACTATTATTACCACACTAATTATTATCTCTTAACAAAGTAATTCAATTTAAATTAGACATTGAGCTAGGTCACCAGATCACTGGTGCGACTAACAAGTTGGTTAAACCAAGTTAAGATTAAAAATAAATTTAAAATATAAAATATGGAAAATTTCAACATATATTAAAACGTATAGGTCCATGCACTTCCGTGCAATTGCTTACCTTACATCGGTAGCATTGACCAAGCACCGCCCCCACCCCACCTCTCTCTCTCTCTCTCTCTCTCTCTCTCTCTCTCTCTCTCTCTCTCTCTATCCACTTTGTCTACGAACCTGACTTCCAATCAATAAATGCAAGAAAATTCAAAAGAGGTGCTGGTCAAAATATAACGAGGTACTACACTTCCTGCAGAAGATCTCATGTACCAAATTATTCACCCATTTGGTAGGAAGTTACTTGGACCCAGGGCCTTGCTAAGGTAAAGACACTTCCATGCTAAAATTAAATTATTTTTGATATGTTTTTATCTTAAAAAATTCCAATATGTTAGCTGATTGGACCCTAGGGCCTTTAATCTTAAGATGAAATTTTTATGATGAGATTCCTACTACTACTACTATTATTATTGCTGTTGTTGTTGTTGAAGGACAAAATTCTATATAAAATACTTCTAACAGAATAATATTTACCTGAAAGACAATATTGTCTTGACAATTAGTCCCCTCGAACGAGATTGGCCCAACGAGGAATTCATATTTGGAAGGAACAATTATCTTTGATGCCTCCACCTTGCAAGCAGCTGCCCATGCAGCTTGGAAAGCCTGCATCATACAAGGAGATATTACTAAGCTACCAAGATCATGAAAGAAGGTGGTATAATAATTCATATATTAACATGTTCTATGACTAGTGCTTCATCATATTTACGTATCTTCTATCAATTATCTGAAAACAATGTAAAGTGGAAGTAGAAATAATGATCGATTTTGCAACCACCTTAGTGTCATCGGCGATGCCATCACCCTTAGCTCCAAAATCTAGCACGTCAAATATTGTTCCCAGCGGGGCTGGTGGACTCGGGCTCGGGCTTGGTTGCGGTTTTGGTTCTGTTGATTGGTTTGGGTTTGAGGGGTTCGACCCTCCGCCGGACTTCACTTCAACACCTGCCCTCCAATCACATCCCCTTCCAGCATCGCAGATATCAAAGGTGGAACGCATAACCAGGGGCGCAAGGAGGAAGAGGATCGTGAGGCCTTTGAAACTGAAGCCACTCATCTTTATGTACTCGTATCTTGGGTTATTGTATGGAGTTGCGAGGAAAGGAGGCATGGCTGGGCTTAAATAGCCACGGCCTGCCCCTCCCTCGCTGCCTCTGAGCACTCCAGAAGTTCAACAATTGCAAGGAATTCTTTGTCTTTTTCCTTTGGCTCCCCTCCTCCCTCTTGCTTTTGTGATTGCACTTTTCAAATAGTTCTGATGTAAACCTTTTGGTTTATTTTGTTACAATGGGTGACAATTGTTCTGGGTGTGTCCCACCTACTCGTGCAAGCATTTTATAGTAAGTTAATTAAGTATCTGATATTATAAGACTCACTTGTTGGCAATACTATCTTCTCGGATTATATGTATCTTGATTGTAAAAGAATTCGCAAGAAATCACCATATTACTTTCATCAACAAAAATAAAAAAGAGTATCGGATATATTCACCATTTTTTTAATCAAAGTAGTCTTAAAAATTCTATTATGTTTATACTTGTTGGTGCAACTTTTTTGGGACCGGGCTCGGACAGCGGTGCTGGAGCGCTCTTCTCCCGGTCAACCTGCAACAAAGTCTCCAAGGACCGGTGGTGTTCTGGCGGGGGACGCTCCGATGCTTAAGTTAGCAGGAGCTTGAGGGCAACATAATGGAGGAATCCGCGAGACAGCGTATGGAGAAGGAAGAGTGTACTTAGCTCAAAACGAGATCCCCCGGTTACCTTATATAGGCGCGAAACAGTCCAAAATCCGTTAGGGGAGAGGCTGAGAAGGACTGATCTGCCCCTAGGAGAATCTGGAGAGTGGCCACGTGGCACCCGGATAGGGCAATTTCATGGGAGTAGTGGAGCAGTGGTGCTGACGTGGCAGGATTCTGTTACAACAGAAAGAGGCTTCTGGAGTTCTCTGGGCTTCTGAAGTGAAAAGGTCGGATGCGGATTGGGAGGGCCAGTCGATCCTCCCAAGGAGAGCCGTGGCCAGATCCAGCAGAAGTGGGTTATTCGGACCCCAGCTTCATTGGGTCGGATTTCTGAGGGAGAGTGGTCATCGGGCCTTTGAAGGAGAGTGGCCGTCGGGCCTCATGGGACTTCAGTACGAGAGGTCCGGCCGGTCTCCTGAGGAAGACCGCTCGACGGACTTCGGAAGGAGGGCCCGGTCGGATCTCCACAAGAGTGACGGCCCGGTTCCATGGCAAACCGATCGGGTATAACAGTTGCCCCCTTGCTCTTGGCCTTCGAGCGGTTCTGCAGCTTCGAAGGACGAGAGCATTACTTGGCAATTAATGCGCCAGTCGTTTGAGATGATTGTGAATCTGACTCGGCATGTTGCGACAAGCTGTCTTCCACCCCGAAATTCTGCCCCTGGACAGGTGTCAGCGCCGCATTGGCGGCGGAGAGGGGGGAAGCAGTTAATGCCGGTACGGTGCAATGATGGCCTGCCAGCCCGAAACGCACGCCCGTCGAGCTCTTGGCGCGACGTGGCAAGATCCGAGCGATTGGTGCAATATCCGAAGCGATCCATCCGTCGCTGATTGGATGGTCACGCAGATCGTGATTAGACAACCCAATGCGTCCCCTCGACTCCCACGTCGAATCGAGGAGTCGCATCGGCTGTCGTTGGATCACGACGCTCGAGGGGTGCTGGGAAGCGACCCCTCAGCGCCTATAAAAGGAGAATGGGGAGACCGCGAGGGAGTTTTTTGCTGCCTTTGTGCTCGAGAAGAAAGAATCCCCTCCCCCTCGCTGCTCCTGCTCCATTAGGAAATCAGTCACCAAGTTAGTCCCGCAACCATCTTCTTTCTCTTCTTTAGTATCTACTGCAATGGCCTCTGGTAGTAGGAGCTCTGCCCGCTGGAATAGGGAACCAGGTCTCTATGTCATCCCCATGACCATGACCCGAGATAGGGTAGAGAGTCTTAGGGCCATTTACCGTACACCGACCACATTGCACCTTACCGTTCCCAATAAGGAGGGGAGGGTGAATGGTGCGTTGAACTTAGGAGCCCTCCCTCTGTATGAAGACCATCTTAAGGCTGGCCTCCGATTCCCCCTCCATAGCTTTTTCATCCAAATTTTTAATTTTTATGGAATTACTCCCTCGCAGCTGATCCCGAATAGTATTCAGGTCATCTGTGGCTTCTTGGTCATTTGTCGGGAGGCCGGAATCGAGCCAAGGCCATCCCTGTTCTCCACTTTTTTCTTCGAGAAGCCGACAAAAAGGTGGCCGAAGGAGCAGGTCGTTGACGTTGTCTCTGTTGAGTCTGGAGACGACGAGGTGCCGCTGTCGGAGAGGTTGGCAGCGAAGCTGGCGGAGTGCTCATCCTCCATTGGGCAGTCAGTTGCCCGGGCAGGAGAAGAGCAACCGCAACCATCTTCCAAGGGAACAGCTCCGATCTCTCCGCCCATCGAGCTGATGGAGGAGGCTCCCCCGATGGCCAAAGAGGAGGTCGTAGTCGAAGAGAAGACGACCGACGAGAGGGAAGCCATCGACGTCAGTGATGATGTGCGTCAGATGGAGCACGCTATAAATGATGCTGAGCAGGTCAGAAACCTGCTCATGAGGGCCGTCGAGGGCATCGACTGGAACAAGTCGGGTCGGCAGTTGGTGAATGAGGCCGTGAGGAGTTCCTTTCACCATATGATGTGGGTAAGTTGTCTGCATCCGACCTCTTAGCTTTGGTTCACGGGACTAACTTTGTGTTATTACTTGCAGCTTCTTCAGGATATTTTGTTGATGGACGATGGCCTGAGTGCACTGTTGGATCTAAAGGAGCATTCAGCCAAGAAAGTCGAGACAGCCGAAGTGGCGAGAGACGCCATAGAGGTTGCACTGACGGCCGCCAGGGTGGAGTTGTCCGTCGTACGCGTGGCCGAAGAGGAGCACTCTGCCCTGCGGGCCGAGGCAGAGGCTCAGAAGAATCAGCTAACAGAGTTGCTGGCTCAGCGGGATGACCTGGTCGCCAAGCTGAATGATAAAAGGCGGAGGGTAAAGTCCCTGGCCCACCGGGTGGCCGAAGGGACTACACAGCTGTGTGAGTCCGAGAGGCGCTCTAGGGGCCACCAAGCCGAAGCCGAGAGGTACAAGGGGCTGTTGAAGAAGACCCAAGAGGTCATGAAGATGGCGGCTGAAGCGGCCATAAGGGAGTACAAGAAATCCGAAGACTTCAAAGCTGAGATGAACGAGGCCAGTTCATACAGCTTTGACTTCGGATATGAGGACTGCCTGGAGAAGGTCGACGCTGCCTTCCCGGAGCTTGATCTTTCCTCTCTACGACTGCTGGAGCGGGCAGAAGAGGGAGGGTCCGAAGAAAAGGTGGTCCCATCTGATGTAGGGGTCGAACCTCGCACTGAAGCCGGTATGGAGGAGCTTGAATTGGATGCCCAAGCCGAAGCCAAAGCGGATGCAGCGGACGTTCAAGTAAGTACTCCGGCCGAGCCAGAAGGGATCGAAGTAGAAGTCGAAGCCTCGACTGCATTGGGTGAAACATAAGTTATCGATGTAACATCAGCAGGTCAGACCCTAGATCAGTTATAAAGGTCTGACCTCCTCTTTTTGTAATGATCTTTATAATAATAATAGAACTATTCCGTCATATCTTCAATGCATCTGAATGTGCATGTGGTCGGTCAGATAGATCGAAACTTTTTTCTTTCAAAAATATGTCTAAGTATTGCCAGTTGGCTTGGTAGGCTGTAAGAGGTAGTCACCAAATAGCGGCCTGATGCAAAACCAATATAGTTTAGAAACTTTTTCAAGTGCGGGTCCTCCGGCTTGTTCGATGGCATGGTGGGACCTTCTAAGATGGCCACCGGAAAGTGGCTCAAACCAAAACCAGGATACTTAGAATAATTCCTAAGTGTTGGCCTGTCAGCCCGTCCAAACCCGAAGACATTGCCGACCAGAGTCGGACTTTTAGAAATGGGCTGCCCTAGAGCCTCTGCCGACCGGAGTCGAACTTTCAGAAGTGGGCTACCCTAGAGCCTCTGCCGACCGGAGTCGGACTTTCAGAAATGGGCTGCCCTAGAGCCTTTGCTGACCGGAGTCGAACTTTCGAATTTGGGCTGCCCTAGAGCCTTTGTCGATCGGAGTCGAACTTTCGGATTTGGGCTGCCCTAGAGCCTTTGTCGATCGGAGTCAAACTTTCGAATTTGGGCTGCCCTAGAGCGTCTGCCGATTGGAGTTAGACTTTCGGAAGTGGGCTGCCCTAGAGCCTTTGCCGACCAGAGTCAGACTTTCGGATTTAGGCTGCCCTAGAGACTCTATCGATCGGAGTCGGACTTTTGAACTTGCTTTGTAGAAGAAGAAGTGGCCTTTATTGATAGTACTTGCGGAGATTGTCTACATTCCATGGATGCGCTACTGGTCGTCCGTCTAAATGTTCGAGTCGATAGGTTCCGACTCGAATTACTTCAATGACTCGATAAGGACCTTCCCAATTGGGAGAGTGTTTCCCTTGCTCGGTCGATCTAGAAATTTTCGTCCTTCGTAAGCCAGGTCACCGACTCAGAAAGTCCGAGCTTTGACCCGTGAGTTATAATATCTGGCCATCTTCTGATGGTATGCTGCCATCTTCAAGCTTGTCTGGAGCCTGGTTTCTTCAAGTAAATATAGGTCAACCCTCTGTTGCTCTAAGTTGGTTGGCTCGGCGAAGTGATCAATCCGCAGGGATTGCAAAGAGACTTCCACAAGGATGATAGCTTCACTTCCATAGGTCAGGTTGAATGGAGTCTCCCCGATTGCCGTCCGGATGGTCGTCCGATAAGTCCAGAGCACTGAATGGAGTTCTTCTGCCCAAATACCTTTGGTTTCATTCAATCGGGTCTTCAGTCCATGTAGGATTGTTCGATTTGTGACTTCGGCTTCTCCGTTGGACTGAAGGTGGCCGACCGATGTAAGTCGATGAGAGATGCGATATTGTTGGCAGAAGTCCCGGAATTTGGGATTGTCGAACTACCTTTCGTTATCGATAATAATTGTCTGTGGAATGCCGAATCGGAAGATGATGCAGTTCCGGACGAAGTTTTTTGCCTTGGCCTCAGTGATCTGTGCCAGTGGTTCGGCCTCTACCTACTTGGTGAATTAGTCAATAGCCACAATAAAAAACTTTCGCTGGCCGGATGCCGGAGGGAAAGGCCCTAGGATGTCCATCCCCTACTGTGCGAATGGCCAAGGTGCAGTGAGCGGAGTCAGCTGGCTGGCGGGCCTTCTTTGAATATTGGAATATCTTTGACAAGCATCATACCTTTTAATGAATTTCGATGCATCCTTTTGAATTGTAGGCCAATAGTATCCATGTCGGATGATCTTGTAGGCTAGGGATCTTCCTCCAAGGTAGTCACCGCAGATGCCTTCATGGACTTCTCTGAGTACATAGTCCGCATCAGTCGGTCCTAAGCACTTCAATAGTGGCTGCGAGAATGGATGCTTATAGAGGACATCGTCGAGGACGACGTACTTAGAAGCTACCCAACGCACACGCTTGGCTTCAGTTGAATCTTCCAGGAGAATGCCTCCGACAAGAAAAGTAAGGATTTGATCCATCCAAGAGGTTTCCTGTTCAACTTGGTGCACCTCAGTCGGCTCATCATTAATACTTGGGTGCTGTAGGTGCTCCACAAAGGTTCGGTAGGATGTGTTGGTGATGGTCGTAGCCAATCGTGATAGAGCATCCGCCCGGTAGTTCTGCAGTCGATATATATGGAGAATTTCGAAAAATTTAAGCCGAGAAACGAGGCTTCATACATTGTTTAAGTACTTGGCCAGGGTCGAATCCTTTGCTTCAAATTCTCCCTTCACAGATTGACCACCAGTTGGGAGTCGGAGAAGGCCCTAATTCAGCTGATGCCCAGTTCATTGGCAATTCACAATCCTACGAGCAGGGCTTCATACTCCGCTTGATTGTTTGACACCTAAAATGAAAAGTGGAGAGCATACTCTAAGCTTTCTTCGTCGGGGTCGGCTAGGATCAGGCTGGCCCCACAACCAGCGATGTTAGACGCCCCGTCCACGTGAAGCGTCTAAGCGGGCTCAGCTTCGTAGATGGCATCGACTTCGGGTACCTCGGTTGCCTGAGAGGAGGATCTCTGGCTCCAAGTGTACTCGGCAATGAAATCAGCAATTACCTAAGCCTTCAAAGCCGATTGGGATTGGAAGGATACGTCGAACTTGCCAAGTTTGACAGCCCACTTGGCGAGACGACTGGAGGTGTCCAGACTCCTAAGGATCATCTTGAGGGGTTAGTCAGTCAGCACGACGATCGGATTCGACTGGAAGTAGGGTCGGAGTCTTTTAGCCACTATGACTAAAGAATAGACCAGCTTCTGCATTTCAGGGTACCTTGTCTCGGCATCATTGAGAACTTTACTGATGTAGTAGACAGGTTTCTGCTGACTATCTTCTCCCACTAGCACGAGGACGGAGTTGACCGCCTCATCTGATGCCGACAGGTAGAGATACAAAGGCTCCCCCTCTGTTGGCTTGGCCAGCAATGGGGGGTTCTTCAAATAATTTTTCAAGGCCTCAAAAGTCGACCGGCATTCGTTGGTCTAGTGGAAGCGGTCCGAGCGGTGCAATATCTTGAAAAATGATAGGTACTTCTTCGCCGACCGGGAGATGAAGCGGTTGAGAGAAGCTATCCATCCCGTAAGCTCCTACACTTGCATTTTATTGGTCGGCTGTGCCATTTCAATAACAGCTCTGATCTTATCGGGGTTGACTTCAATTCCTCTCTGTGTGACTAAAAAGCCGAGAAACTTGCCGGAAGTCACCCCGAAGGTGCACTTGGCAGGGTTCAGCTTCATCCGATGGTGTCTCAGTACGTCAAAGGATTATTGCAGGTCTTTGATGTGGTCGACTCTGTGGAGGCTTTTGACTATCATGTCATCCACATACGCCTCCATGTTCTTCCCGAGCTGCCTTTCGAAGATCCAGTTGATTGACCTTTGGAAAGTGGTGCCGGCATTCTTTAAACCGAAGGGCATCATCCTGTAACAGTATAGGCCCTTGTCGGTGACAAAGGCGGTCTTCTTCTCGTCCTCCGGATGCATCTTGATTTGGTTGTAGCTGGAGAAGGCGTTCATAAAACTTAGAAGCTGATGGCCGGCCCTGGCATCCACCAGCTGATCAATCTTCGGCAGGGTAAAGCTGTCCTTCGGACAAGTCTTGTTGAGATCGGTGTAGTTCACATAGATCCTCCACTTTCCATTTGCCTTTTTCACCATAACAACACTTGCTATCCATTCAGGGTAGTGGGCTTCCCTGATGAAACCGGCATCATAAAGCTTCTTTACTTTTTCATCAATTGCCCTTTGCCTTTCAACAGCGAAGCTCCTCTTTTTCTGTCGAACGGGCTTGTAGGTGGGATCTACCTTGAGCTGGTGAGTGATAACATCTGACGGAATGTCCGGCATGTCTGACGCTGACCAAGCAAAGACGTCGACATTACTTCTCAGGAAGTCGATCAGCTCCAACTTAATGTCTTCGCTAAGGGTGCTTCCAATTTGAAGGACTTTGGTAGGGTCATCCTCTCGAAGGGAAATAAATAGGATTCTTTCGTCTGGCTGGCCATGGCCATCGGCTTCGACCCTTGGATCAAGCTGCTCCGGAGTAGGACGGCTATGCGACTATCGATCCAGGATAGTTAGGCACTGTCTGGCCATCCTACAATCTCCCCTCATAACTCCGACCCCGCTCCTGGTCGGAAACTTCCCCAACAAGTGGTAAGTAGATATAATGGCTCGGAACTTATCGAGGGCTGGTCGGCCTAGAATGGCATTGTAAGCTGAGGTCGTACATACGACCACGAACTTAATGGGGAGAGTCTTCTGAAAGGGCTCCGTCCCATCATCGCAGGTAAGGTTATTTCTCCTTCAACTTCGACGAAGTCTCCCCCGAAAGCCCGACAATGGTATGGGGGATTCTCGCAGGCTTGATTGGGACAGGTTCATTCTTACAAAAGCATCATACAATAATACCTCCATCGAGCTTCTATTATCTATAAGAATCCTTTTTTCATCGTAGTTGGCAATTACTGCCGACACGACTACAAGATCATTTTCAAAAACATGGGATTCCAGGAGGTCTTCGTCGGAGAAGGTGATTGCATTGGAGCCCCTTGACCTTTGACAATGTCCAGGTCCTCTTCATACCTTCTGTCAGACCGTCGATGCAATAAACCAACATCCCCACTGGTCGGCTGCTGGTTAGGAAGCTCTGCCTCTTTCGAAGGATCTCTGGCAGTTAAGGCTTCGGCTTGATCCCTGCAGGGTCAGACGTATTTGTGCAGGTACCCCCTCTGGATGAGGTCTTCGATGGCGTCCTTCAGTTGGAGGCACTCCTCGGTATTGTGCCCGTGGTCCTTATGGAACCAATAGTACTTGTCATTATTTTTGGATGCAGAAGGGCCCCTCATCGGACGAGGCCTTTTCAGGAAGGTCTCGTTCTTGATCTCTAGGAGGATCTTTTTCCTTGGAAGGGAGAGGGGTACATAGGTATCGAACCTCCTGGGGAAGTCCTTCAGCTTCAAACTTCGGTGCTAGATAGACCGGTTGCAATCGCTGGGAGGTCGGACTTTGAGAGCCATGTTGCTCCATTTCTTGGAAGTCGACTTCCTTTCAGCCCGGCGTCGGCTCGCTGCTTATTTTTCTGCCAGGGCATATTTCTGCGCCCTGGCCAGCAGCTCGGTATAGCTCGTCGGGAACTTTTTGTCCAGGGAGAATGTGAGCCTGGACGAGCGAAGCCCTCTCTTGAAGGCCAACATAGCTACGTCTTCTTCAGATCTGGGATCTCCATGGCCGCTGAGTTGAAACAGGCCATGTAATCCCGGAGAGTCTCTCCCTCTTTTTGCAGTACGAGAAAGAGGCAGTCGGTGTTTCTCGGAGTCCAACTGCGGGTCCTGAAATGGGAGAGAAAAAGGTTTTCAAGTTGAGGAAAAGAGTGGATTGTACCTGGCCGGATTACGGAGAACCACATCCTAGCGGCCTTATTGAGGGTGACAGGGAAGGCGATGCAGTGGAGGGCGTTAGAGGCGCCTTGCACCATCATGTGGGCTTTATAAGTGCCCAGATAGTCTAGCGATGGTGCCGTCGTAGGGGTCCACCTAGGGGATTTTGAAGTAATTGGGGATCGACTCCCCCATGATCTCGATGGAAAGGCGGGCGGGAGTCATATACCCGCTCCCTCTCGGCCTTCTGTCGATCGGCTAATTAAGCAATGCGCTCCTCCATGTGCAAAATTTTGCTGGTATAGTCTCTCGTGGCTTCAGCATGGTGCCGGTCACCATAGGGGACAGAGTCAACGAAGGAGGGCGAGGCTGACCTTGCCCTCTTCCCGTCAGCGCGAGCCCCTAAAGACCTTCGGGGCTCTGAAACAACATAGGAGAGAGGCTGAGCAGCTTCCTGGCATCGACTTCCCTCGGCGACTGGTTGGTGGTTGGTGCACGATGCAGCAGGCGGTCGCTGCCAGTTGTCAGCCACTTCCTAGAGATGTTGAACCGCAGTTGTGAGCGTGTCGATGCGGTTCAGGAGCGTCTGGAACTGCTGAAGTCCCAGAACGATAGTGGGTTTGGTGATGGCGACATCATTCTCCCTAGGAGGTCCTTCTGACCTGGACAGGGAGTGGCCTCTCCTGGCGGAGGTGTTCTGAGCTCTTCCTTTTGCCATTATCAAACTCAGTAAGCGGGTTCCTCCTTTTAGGGAAGGGAAAAATGAACCTGGATCGGAGAATTCGCCCCTTCCTCCAGCGCCAACCTGTTGCTGCAACTTCTCCTAGACCGGGCTTGGATGGCGGTGCTGGAGCTCTCTTCTCCCGGTCAACCTGCAATAAAGTTTCCAAGGGTCGGTGGTGTTCCGGTAGGGGACACTCCGATGCTTAAGTTAGCAGGAGCTTGAGGGCAACAGAATGGAAGAATCCGCGAGGCAGCGTATGGAGAAGGAAGAGTGTACTTAGCTCAAAACGAGGTCCCCCGATTACCTTATATAGACTCGGAACAGTCCAAAATCCATTAGGAAAGAGACCGAGAAGGACCGATATGCTCCTAGGAGAATATAAAGAGTGGCCACGTGGCACCCGGATATGACAACTTCGTGGGAGTAGTGGAGCAGTGGCACTGACGTGGCAGGATTATGTTACAACAGAAAGAGGCTTCTAAAGTTCTCTGGGCTTCTAAAGTTCTCTGGGCTTCTAAAGTGAAAAGGTCGGATGTCGACTGGGAGGGCTAGTCGGTCCTCCCAAGGAGAGCCATGGCTGGATCCAGTAAAAATGGGTCATTCAGATCCTAGCTTCAGTGGATCGGACTTCTGAGGGAGAGTGGCTGTCGGGCCTCTGAAGGAGAGTGGCATGGGACTTCAGTGGAAGAGGTCCGACCGGTCTCCTGAGGAAGACCGCCCGCCGGACTTCAGAAGGAGAGCCCGGTCGGATCTCCGCAAGAGTAACGGCCCGATTCGATGGAAAGCCGGTCGGGTATAACAATACCATTGGATTTTTTTTTTTTTTTTTTTTTTTTTTTTTTTTTTTTTTTTTTTTTTTTGGAGAGGGGGGGGGGGCGGGGTTGTCAAGTATTTTCCTTGTGATTAGGGGTTTTCTTATGTTTCATGAAGTTTTATTAGCAAATAAGTTATATATTTCTCAAGTTTTTAACGCAAGCAAAGACAAATGAGTCTTTTCACCAACAAAGATAAAAAGACAAATGAGTCTTTGTGGCCACTCGGCGGTCGGATTATAACTTGTTACCCAAAAAAAAAAAAAGGCTTGGATTATATGTAAGTGTAACCGATCTTCCTGTCACATGCAACGGTCACGGGTGAGAGTTTTGGTAGTTTTGGTTCAGTCTGCATCAACTAGCATGGGACCCAGGGGAAAAAAAAAAAAAAAAAAGCCGTTTCTCTCGAAAAAAACAAAACAAAGAGTTGGACCTACAAAATTACTTCTAAATCCTCCTGCCAAGATTTCACTCAAACTAGAACGCAGGTGAAGGAATGGGAAAGAAGGCTCTCCTAGAAACAAAAGCCGAACTCAAATGATTACTTGACAATGATTGGAAATTGTTAATGCTTAGTTAGTTTTGTAAAATAAAACCATAAAAAATGCATGGCTTTTAGACATCTCAAATTATGAACAATTTTTTAGTGTCCCCCCCGGCACCTCTCCTATAAATAAAAGATACAAAGGGTAGCTTATTAGAGTCGAAGGATTTAATTCCGAGTGATTGAAGTCGAGATGGATATGGAATTATAAACTACATCTAGCGTTCCTTTAAAAATAAAATTTAAAAAAAAAATGAAGGAAAACCGATCTACACTATAATTATTTAAATTTAATTTTTTGGAGATGCATCATCCAAGAAGGAACGCAGAACAGCTATAGTTAAACTTTGTCTAACTTTAAGAAATTCACCGGTTGCCCTTGACTGCTATAGATCAAGCTAATTATTGTTTTTGGCATAGATCAAGTTGCAGCATTTGAGCTGCCGTTTGAGGTTAATTTTTTAATTTATAACGAAACAAGTTTGGAAAAAGCACTTATTACGTACAGTAAATAAGCCATGAATAAGGCTACTCTTAATTGAGAGAGAACGTGACATTGTTCGTATAAAATAATATAGCTAATGAACCTTTTCAACAATCTAGATGCAGTCATGATCAATATATCCTCGCAGGCCATCATCATTGGCTTTGTTCTTAGTCAATGTTCACGGCCATTCGAGAAAAATACTTAATCTTCGGGGCTCGCTTAAATCCTTTACGCATGTTACTTTACCTACTTGGGTAGTTCAACACCATTGTACTTGAATTAATGTATCCAATTCCCTTTGTCCACTTAATGATGAACAAGACAAACAACAGTGCTATATGAAATAATCTAGAATAAAGGCCGGCTAATGATAATTACTTATGTACTAATGAAGTAATGGGTTTAGATGACAGCCACATAAACGCCAAAGATCAAGTTAATGAACTTTAGGAATATCAAATTTTGCAGCTCTGGTGGTAATTGTATAGCATATACATGACAATGGGACTACAAAATTAATTGCATATGCCGAACCCAAATTAATTCACCCCACATCTCATTTTGCTAAGCTCGTTCATCAAGGACTGTTCTCTTTGTCAACTCTCGTTTTCCTGGGAGTCTGTCTTTTTACCAATGATAACGGTATACTACTTTTGCTAATTTGACTTTGATAAGTAGGTATCATAGTATGCAGCGATCCATAATTATGGCTTAATTATTCCATGGAGTATAAATATTCTTCATCTATTGTTTTTGCTATTCATTTTTCATCCAATACGGTTAATTTAACACAAATATTTTTTTGGACAGTTGTAATCACATAGGCGGAACATAGGAATCTGTACATGGTCTAACATGGATATACTTCATGTGCCTAGATCTAGTAGTAATGGATCTTTTTTTCAAAATAGATATATGGTAGTACTACTAGCAATATTATTACCATATTTCAAGGACAGTTGTGATCGCATACTCGGAGCATATATATATATATATATATATATATAGTAATCCATACATCCTTTCACATGCATGTGATTGGATATGATAATAATAGTACTTTGCTATAAAAAAGAGATATAATATCATCGAGATGGTAATTTAGTTGGTACCGGTTATGATTTCATGTTCCTTGCATTTAAGTTTTAAGTTGGACACAGTTTATTGGATTGAGTGGGGGGTTTTTATAATCATGTCTAGAGAGAATAGTTACATTTTCGAGTTTAATTATGTATGCTGAGCAACATTAAAAATCATTTACACATGTATTTTTTTTTGTGAAAAAAAAATGTGCAATTGATTTAAAAATATATATCCAAGTGGGTCGACATGAAAATTTGAAAAAAATAGGACATGGATACGTGTATAAAGTATAAATTCATCTCCTTTTGCTAATGACAACTACATTAGGTGCACGAAAACTGACAACCGTATCTTCTAGCATTTTTTATTTTTTTAGCAAATGCCTGGACTAACAAGGCATTATAGCTATATTGCCCCGTGGCAAAATATAACTATAGGTAATTATAATGCTACAAATATTTGTCAATTTCTGCTTTCATTTTGTCTTGGTAGAGGGTAAGCTTTACCGCTAAGACGGTAGCTCGATTGGTAGAGACCTTGCCTCACTATCAACTGATTCTGGATTCGAATAATGATCTTGTGGGTGACTTGATTAAATCCAAGATTAATCCTAGAGCTTGGGACAGTTAGTGATGCGAGACGGGAAGCGGGGAATCGCTGGCGAGCGTAAAAATCACCAGGGGATTAGGGCTTGTACTCAAGAACAGGACACCAGGGCGTCACACCCACTCCAATCCGGAAAAAAATTCAAAACTCAAATCCAAATAATTTTTTTAATTTGTATTCATAAGAAAAAAGATACTTCATACAAGAGGGGAGGGTGATATTTATATATTCACCCCAGGTACATGACTTGAGGATTAAGAAATTCTGACTTATGGGCTAAGAAATCCTGGTGGACCTGGTCAACAGTGGGCCTTTGTCTTGGACTGGAGCTCTTTCTTACAGGCCCGACGGCATAAAATGGTCTAGGTGCATGAAGGCCAGCTCTGGTTGGAGAGGCATGGTGAATCTCCGGGTCTGCTGACTCTCCTCTTGAACATAACTTGAATGGACTCGATCGGACTAGACTGAACTAAAAATGACTGAACCTGACTAAGTGAACTCAACTGGACTCAGTTATCTCACTTTATTACAGGACTCAGTTGGCTCACTTTGACTCAAGTGACACAGGACTAATGGACTTAAATGAAATAAAATAAAATAGACTTTTGGTCCCCATCATTTCACTACGGTGGGGAGAACTCGACTCCGTCGAGTTTGGATGAGCGGGGGTTTGATGGAACCGAAACTAATCACAAAAAAACCTAGGTTTTCACTTTTTTTCCAAACAAATTCTAGATTTTTTTTTCATATTTTTTTATTGGTTGCTCTGAGATCTGTGCAACTATGAAATTCCTGCTGCTCCGAGAATCGTGCGCTCTGAAAATCATGCAGCTCCAAAAATCGTGCAGCTTTCATGTTCTGGACCTCCTTTTTTCTCCACGGACCGAAGGCTGGAACAGGGGAGGTCCTTCAATAGTGAAATCCAGCACGCCTTCACCGGCGATGGCGAGGGAAGGAAGACGGCGGCACGGGGGTCCGGACGGGTGGAAGGAGGTGGAGCCAGGGAGGTGGTGCGCTCGGGTTCGGGTGGCGCGTCGGTGATGGCGAACGGAGAGACGATGGCTGGCACGGACGGGGAGATGCCGGCACGACTGGGAGCAGCGGTTGATGCTATTGACAACAGTGGGCGGAGAGGAGGGATGGCGAGGTTTGTCGGCATCGTCGGCAGCGGGAGAGGTCGAACTCGTCAAAGGGAATGATGGTCCGCCCATCGGATAGGACTTCTGTCACCCGGATCTCCGCCATCAATGGCTGGAAGGAGGCCATGAGCGCCACCGCAAGGAGGAGGACGAGACGGAGGAGGGCCATCATCGCCACCGCCTACTCCAAGGTTCCCAGACCTCGAACTTTCGATTTGGCTGGAGGCGCCGATCGGATCAGGGCGCCACAGCCGATAGGGCTTCTTCACGCCATTAGTGGCCAGGGTCGATTTCCGTGCAGCCTTCATCGCCAGCTGCTTCTGGGAAGTCTTGCCACCGGTGGACTTGCGGACAGTCGAAGGGGGCCGGATCGATCCGATGGGAGGAGACTGGGGTAGGAACTTCCGGATCGGCGTCGGTGGAGGCGTGATCGGTGGTGTTACCGGTTGCATGCGACATGGAGACGGGCTTCATGGGCGAAGGCGGACATGATCTGGGCGATGGCAACGTGGATGGATGGGGTTAGCAGTGTCGATGGTGTAGATCCGATGGGCTGCGGGCGACGAGGTTTTAGGATGCCTGACGATGGGTTGATAGCAGGCTCGAGAGGAAGAAGAAAATCCTAATCCTCTGGGCTCTGATACCAAGTTGATGCAGGACAGGAAGCGGGGGATCGCTGGCGAGCATAGAAGTCACCAGGGGATTAGGGCTTGCACTCAAGAATAGGGAACCAGGGCATCACACTCACTCCAATCCGGAGAAAAACTCAAAACTCAGACCAAAATAATTTTTTTAATTTGTATTCATAAGAAAAAAGATATTTCATACAAGAGGGGAGGGGTGGTATTTATAGATTCACCCCATAGTACATGACTTGAGGGCTAAGAAATCCTGACTTATGGGCCAAGAAATCTTGGTGGACCTGATCAACAGTGGGCCTTTGTCTTGGATTGGAGCTCTCTCTTGCGGGCCTGGCAGCATGAAAGGGTCTGTAGGCTCAGGTAGGCAACCCAAGAGGGGGGGTGAATTGGGTTTTATAAAACTTTTGTACTATTTAAAATATGAACTAAAGCAAGTATGTGCTAATGCAATTCAAGTGCTTGTGTATTTCAAATAAATGCAACGGAAATAAATAAATAAAAGCATAAGAACAATCATACTAACACAAAGGTTTATAGTGGTTCGGTGCCAACCAAGCACCTACATCCACTCTCCAAGCCATCCTTGGAAATTTCACTAAGTTTGGTTTTATAACTTAGGCTCATCAACAACCTTTACAACTTGTTTTGGCTTCGGGCTCACAAGTCAAACTCTAGTTGGTTTCAAGGCTCACCAACAACCATCCTTGGTTTTACGGGCTAACCAAGAACCTAAACATCTTTTTTTGGCTTCGGGCTCACAAGTAAAATCCTAGTTGGTTTCAAGGCTCACCAACAACCACTTTGGTTTTCAAAGGCTTACCAAAAACCTCTTTGGTTTTCCAAGGCTCACCAAAAACCTCAAGTCAAATAATGTAAGAGCAAGTATAAATGAATACAATAAAAGCTTTCTAAAATAAAGCAAATATCTCTTTGAAGCCCTTGAATGTTGATGAAGATCTTGTCTTCAAGTTGATGAAGCCTTTGATTGATGCTTGTAGATGTAGACTTTGAATGCTCTCTTTTAAACTTGGAAGCTTGAAGGCTTGAATCACTCAACACTTGAATCCTTTTAAGAATATTCAAGAAACTCACTAAAGGATTACTTCCCCATTTGATTTTTGATATTTATATAGCTTTCCAACACTTAAATGACCGTTTATAGACGTTAGGGAGGAAAATATAGCCGTTGGAGCTAAGTTGAAGAAGTTCTGCAGCCCAGAAAACTAGCCGTTACTGTTCAAGTGTCGACACTTCACCTCCAGGTGTCGACACTTCAGTTTCAAGTGTCGACACTTCATTCTCCATGTGTCGACACTTCACTTCCAAGTGTCGATACTTTAGCTCAAGGTGTCGACACTTTATTGAAAGTGCTTTCTGAAATTTTCTGTTTGTCTCAGGCCTTGAGTTGACACTTTACTCTTCAAGTGTCGACACTTGATGCTCAGGTGTCGACACTTCATTTCCAGATGTCGACACTTGCCTGTGCCATTGCTGAAACATCTTCAAATTGAAACTTTAATCTCTTCAAGTTCTTCCATATTAATTTCAAAGTCCATATACTTGATTTTCCATTAATTTAAGGATTTTTTCAACTGAAATATAAGTATTTCTTCATTCAACATGGTTGAGTACCAAGTCCTGAAAAATACACTTAAAATATAATTAGTACTCATATATACTTAAACATTTTGTCAATCATCAAAATCAAGACCAGAGTCAATAGGGTCCAGGTGCATGAAGGCCAGCTCTGGTTGAGGAGGCATGGTGAATCTCCGGGTCTGCTGACTCTTCTCTTGAACATAATTTGAATGGACTCAATCGGACTTGACTGAACTAAAAATGACTGGACCTAACTAAGTGAACTCAACTGGACTCAGTTATCTCACTTTATTACAGGACTCAATTGACTCACTTTGACTAAAGTGACACGGGACTAATGGACTCAAATAAAATAAAATAAAATAGAATTTTGGTCCCCATCAGTTAGTGTGAGTAAGAGGTCAGGGTTCCTCCTTGTCTCCGTTCCACCGGCCGGTGTCTTGGTTGCATCAGGCTGACGTATTCACCACTAGGTAGGGAGAGACTGTAAAAATCTAAGCATCTCGTATTGAATATTACATGACAGGATGGGAACCTGCGGGGATAGCTATACCGGAATTTATTTTTTCCTATTCCTTTTGCTTCGTCAAGAAAATGAAGAAGAAGAAGAAGTAGGAGAGAGGGTAAGCTTTCATCGTGGCTTGCACGACATGAATCCAAATCCCCCCCCCCCTTCAGGAGGACTGCTCTCTCTCTCAACTCCCGTTGCCTTAGAGTCTGTCTTTTCCTCCAATGATAAGGATATGGTTTTGCTAATTTGACTTTGAGACTTAGGTATTATAACATGCAGTGATCAATAATTGTGACCTAATTATTCAATGGAGTATAACCATGTTCCTTCTATTGTTTTTGCTATTTATTTTTCATCCAATGTGGTTAATTTTAGAGAAATATTTCTTGGACAATTGTAATCACATAGGCAGAATATAGTAATATGTACATCCTCTCACAAGCATATCTTGTATGAGCCTAGATCTAGTGGTAATAGATCTCTTCTCAAAAGCGAGGTATGTTAGTAATACCAGCAGTAGCAACAAATATGGTAATACTCGTGATATGAATCTAATTATATATATGTTTGTGCAATGTTAAAAGCCATTTGCACATATACTTGTTAGTGGCAAAAAACATATATACTTGATTCAAAAATATCCAAATGGGTAGACATGAATATTTGAAAAAAGAATATATCACACTATTGTCATCAAGATCGTCGTGGTCCGTAACTGCTATCGACGTCGGATTGCCCTTCGTCCTCTCGGGATTGACCTGCGCTTCAGGACCTGCAAAACAAGGATTAGTGATCCGGACCGGGGATTCCGGCGGGGACATCCCGACGGTCAAGTCAGTGACGATCCAGGAGAACAGGTCCTCCTGGTCGAGCCCCTCTTGATGGACTCCATGCTAGGAGGAGTGAATGGTGTAAGAATGAGGGTGCGAGTGTACCGGGAGAGGTGGTAGCCGAGGTGGGTTAGCCCTCCTATGAGGCTTCTCCTCCCTTACTCGCTTGGATGGTGCTTTGCGGTTAAGTTTGCATTTGCATACCTTTCTCCTGGGGGTGTTGAAGGTTCTTTTAAGTCCAGGTGATCGTTGGGCGCCTACCTTGGGATCTCTTCTATGCTGTCAGGCGTGTGTGGCGGTGTTCCGTTCCATGGACGGGATGTCTTTTCCGATTCATGATAAGAAAAATTGCCGTGCATTCTAACATTCCTTCCGGTCGTCCCATTCCGGGAAGCCTGGCAGTGTCTCGATCGGGGGGTCGCCGCCCTCGGGATTCGAATCTCCTGGTTGACTTCCTCTTTCGGGTGGTGCAGGTGGTTGGTGGAAAGCGTGGCACCTTGGTCAGGGAGTTTCTTCCTCTCCTGGTGTAAGCGATGGCCGCAGACAGTTATTGCGACTTGACAGGTGCTTCCTTGTGGTCTTTGGATTCCGGTGTCTCGGAGAGGTGGCTCCGCCCCCTTGATGGCCGGCGGTACTGTTCGAGTTGGTTGCCGAACTGGAGAGCTGGGACTCGGCTCCGACCCGGGGGCTCGACCTCCGAAGGGCTCGACCTGGCGGAGGGGGCTGGGCTCGACTCTGGCTCAAGGGGCTCGGCCTCGGAGGGGCTTGACCCGGCGGAGGAAGGCTCAACTCCTGCCCAGAGGGCTCGACCTGGTGGAGGAAGTCGACATGCGACTCTAGTCCAGAGAGCTCGGCCTCGGAGGGACCCGACATGGCAGAAGAGGGCTGAGCTCGACTCCGGTTCAGGGGGCTTAGCCTCAGAGGGGCTCAATCTGGCGAAGAAGATCGCTCGACTCCGGCCTAGATGTCCCGGGCTTGTGGGTGCCGACCTGGCGAAGGAAATCGCTCGACTCCGGCCTAGACGTCCCGGGCTTGTGGGTGCCGACCTGGCGAAGGACAGAGCTCGGCTTTGACGGGTCATCTCGTTGATCTGGGGGAGCTCGGCCCGGTCAAAGGAGTCCGAGACGGGGTGTCCACTGTGATGAATTTTTTGACATGGCATTTGATAGAGATTATACGTCAGCACGTCAGCTTCTTGCCACATCACACACTAATACTTGCATAAAGTATCAATTCATCTCCCTGTGCCATCGACAACAACATTAAGCAAAAAATATACCTCAACAGTCCTATCTTTCGAACACATTACTATATCTCCCAGCAAATTTTTTTGAGCAAATATCTTGACTAATGAAGCATCATAGCTATATTGCACTGCAGCGAATATATAGTTCACACTGTTTCAAATATTTGTTAATTTATACTTTCACATCCCATCAGTGAAGGGTAAGCAAGCTTTCATCGTGGCTTGCACGGCTCGAACTGATCAAGACAAGCAGGGTGCAACCTTTAATTCACATGAGAGTCAAAAACTTCCTCTTAAGAAACAACATGATCACGAGCATCACAAGGACTCTAAATAGCTATATCGTTATTATAATCAGAATTTTATTATTATATTCCACATTGTTCTTTGTTTTTTTATATTTACCAAGTTCGTTATCAAGCCAACCTTGTCGTTTTATCCTGGACCATTTGTAACAAGAGTACAAACAGAGAGATAGGTTTGATGTTGGAATTCAAAATAAGCTAAGCTGTTGCTTCTCAGGCTTGCACTATTTTAACAGGATGATGTTAAGAAAATGTCTAAGATACAGATGCAAGAGTGCAAGATGTTAGCCTCCGAATCCAACAGAATCTAAAGATGGAATTCTCTTTTCTCACAATAGCAATCCTGTCTCTCTTCGGTTCTTCCTCGGCGTCGCTTAGAGAAATTTAGCTGGTAAACGTATCTGGATTTGATCGTTGGAATGGAACCTTTTCAAATGGATGAGTCTAGTTACATCCCACTTCTCTGCAAGTTGCTGTAACATCGATCCTTGTCACAAAACTAAACTATTTGTTGAATACTGACATGAAACACAGTCAATGTATACAGTCCTCAACATTTTGCCAAATTTGTTTTCTGTGAAGGAGTTCCATAAATTTCTCCATTAATTTATCATTAGCATTAAGCTGCTGCAAGAGCTCATTGGCTACATACATGTCACTGGGTGGCTTCATTCGTTGCTGATCATTTTGGGACTACTCTTTGGACTCGAATGGATGATGCTCCTGTTCCATTCCAAGGCATTATCTTTTCTGATTTTTTTTTGTTGTATCCCTATTAGATTTCTAGTTTGAATACTTCACCTTATATATATATATATAACTTATAATTTGATCACCGAGATCTAATAAATGGTCGCTAAGGGCTTCAATCTACCAGGATGTTTGCAGGTTCGAGTCTTTTTATGTACATTTCATGAATCACAATTTTTCTTGTCCTGGAGTAGAATATGTAAGGATCCATACATACATATGTATATTTAGTCTAATATCAATTATCATACAAGATCAAAGACTTCAAAAAATGCCTGTTGGTTAATTTTTTTGAGTAAAGTCTTGGATTGTTGTATCTAGGATCCATGAAGATCACCGAAGATCATCATCACATCTAGAATAAGCTCAAATATTTGATGCTACAAGATAATGCAATTGTTTCGGCATCATCACAGATATGGTAGCACTTTCAGATTTTTCAAAATTAACTTTCCTCAACTTCTTCTCTGTTAAGCTTCTCTTATTACCGATTTTATTGTAAAAGACTTGCAGCCAAGTGGCTTTCAACTATTCTTTGGATTCAACCCTTCTTTCGTTATCCTGTAACTGATAAACTGCATTTCCTTGTTTTAAGTTTATTAACTCTGTTTTCTGCCTGGTTCTATAAATATTTTATTCTTTAGATTTAATAAATATGTAGCTTTCGGCTTCCCTTCCGATCAAAAAAAAAAAAAAAAAATCTTGCTAGTCAAACAAAATCTAAATTGCTTCCACTAATGGGAGCCTAGCTTGCGTGCCGATAAGAGGACGCATGGTTGGCAACACTTGCAAGAAGTTTTTGCCTGCACAACTAGCTAGACTTGAAATGCCTTGTGACTTTGCACCAAGTCACTCCCCTTTTTTTATAGTAAATGAAACAGAAAAGTTCAAGATGATACTATTTGGATGTTTGTATAAGATACCTTACTATCATCAGGGCACTCATTACAGGAAATGGTATGTCAAACTACTACCGCAAACTGAACAGTTCCCTTTGTTTTTTATTATGAAAAGGATGAAGAAGATGATGAGTGTCACAGTCTCCAGTCAAGTTTGGCACCTCCCAACCGTGCAGAGAGGGGTGGCAACTAGTTGAGATGCCTTGTAGTAATGGTGCTAATGCTTGATGCTAGTTAAAAAGAGGATATGAATCCGGTTGCGACGCTGATACAACAAAAGAGTTAAGAAGTCTATGATTCAACATCTTTGATAGCATGATTTGGCATTGCTTTCCTATACTATAATGCAATTGTCCTGCATCTCGATTCTTTTAATAAGATTGGTTTGGTAAAGATGGGTGGATATTAGCATATCATTATAAATTTTAATAATTAATAAATTATTTTGATAAAAAAAGGTTAAAAATAATAACTTTTAAACAACTTATTTACTGTGAAACAATCGTATGGAAAGACATAGACATACTAAATTTTTCTTCGCTAGTAAGGTAATGACAATTCTTTTTGCATGTTTAATGCTCAACGGTCATAAAATCTATTTTACTATTAATTGAAACAACTTCCGGTATCTTATTTCCATAACTTCACTTTATGAGTATAATCTTTTAATTATTTCTGGGATCTAAACTTCAAATCAAAATATATTATTTTAGATGAATTAAATTTTTTGGATTTGTTTAACAAATTTTTGTTTAAAAATTCTAAATATACAAGGCTCCATTGGTAGAATGCAGTATACCAGCACATATAATTATATGTAAAATATAATTCATGAAATTGTTGGCTTTAGGGTTTGATAGGAAGTTTAAAAAAAGGAATGGAAAAAAGAAATAGTTCAGAAAAAAAGAAATCATTTTTTTTTTTGGAAGTTTAAAGGAAGTTTTTTTTTTTTTTTTAATCGAAAGAAAAAGAAATAACAATAAAAAAAGGGGGATGATATGAAAATTATAAAAAAATATTTAATTTTTATTTTAATTTTGTTTGGAGAAGAAAAAATTTATAGTTTTGAAAAAATATACTCCCTCCGGTGCTTTTCTGTTTTTTCTCCGATTCTTCTCAACCAAGGTGTTAGTTTGCTTGACCAAATCTCCCCCGGTTCCTTGGCAAAGGATGGTCATGAACACTTCGATATCTCTGTGTTCATAGAGAAGATATCAGATGTTCCAGAAGAGGTGGATGCGGTATGTGGGGATTTCGTCTACTCGATGGGCATCGAAGTGGTGGATTTTGCTCATGGCTCCCCACCATCATCGGAGCTTGCTTACTTAAAAGAGCACGTGGACTTTCTATTCTATTATGGGATTCTGAAGACCATGATGCCCGGCTAAATTTGAACCCTCACAAGGGGGTGGACTTTCTCCTTGTCTTCTTCTAAATACGGGAACAGAGGCGATGGAGGGCGAAGGGTCAAAAGAACTTCTCCGGCGATGGTGGCTAATAAGGATGTCATACTTCTTGATTCTGATGCTCTTCATCTTATTGTTGGGGATGAAGCCGGCGACATGGAGGTTTTTGACGGCCGGCCGGAGAGGACGGTGGTTGCCCCTAACTTAGTGGACAAGAATCCGAGTCGGACGAGTCCAACAGGGCTCCTAACTCAGTTGCGTGAATTAATTTTATCTAACTTGTTGCGTTGTTAGATGCTCTGCAAGCATCTTTCCCTCGTCTTCACGAACCGGGGCTCTCCAAAGGACTAGCTCGATCCGTTAGCCAGCTGCCTTAGAATTATAGACCCTAGGATGCCGATCCATTTAACGTGGGACTTGAGATGGGCCCATACAATACTGGAAGAGAAGTTGATTTGAGGGAGGAGGAGGCCCATATCCCTGTTCCAAACCTCAGCTCGCAATGACGCCGAAGGGGGTCAAGTTGGAGCAGGCTTGCTCGGTCCAATGGTCTTCCGAAGAGTGGTTTGAATGGGGAGCATGAATTCACTCCGGATGTCAGCGAAATGAACTCATCTAATGCTTACTGCGGATGGCAATGCACCTTCCATGCATCTTGAGTGAATGGTACTCTTCTTACCTCCCTTCTACTCATGAAGAAGAAGAAGAAGAAGAAGAAGAATTTACTTCCATGCATCTTGAGTGAATTGGTGTCTTGTCTCGCGTTTAACAGCTTTGGCATCCCATCTTAGGAAAGCCATTTTTCGTTCTCTCTCTTTTTATTCCTCTATCCCTGGGCCTCCATTAGAAAGAGGGCCGAAATCAGGTTCGGGAGGCTACGGCCCAGCATATGGACACGCAAGACCGGTACACCAATCCACAACTTACAATCACGGTTTCTTAGTGTTGCTCAAAGGCAATCCTGCATTGACCGAAACCGAGTTTGCTTCATCTCCCTTATGTTTGACATTTCGGTCAGCTGAGAAAATATATGCATTGTTTAACAGAAGATGTCTTTTCTTGTCGAGTATGAAATTCTAATAATATTTTGGGCGTTGCAGCATTGAGTAGCTGAGATTTGAGTTCCTTGGTAGTCTCGATGTAGGGTTCCCTCAAATGCATAATTGGTATATAACGATGGTTAGTAAGAAAATTGTTGGAGTCGAACTCTTTTACTTGTAATTTTGGAACTAAGATTAATTTGGAGTAGGTTTCGTTGTCATGTTTATAAATGAGCTAATTTTGCCAATGTCATTTTATGCTAGGAATGAATGGTTCCACTAGAAAGAAGATTGAAAATTTAGGTTATGGACCAACATCACGCAAGTAAGTTCTCAGTTGAGATAGATATGACCATACGAATAAGGTATGCTGGTTATTAATTGGTGCATCATCTTGGGCTCTATCATGCTGTATTTTCTCTTCAGTCTTCACAGGCCACAAGTCAACTCAACGATAGATCTACTCAAGATCTCGTGATATAACAGGAGAGACGGTTGGAAACATCCATAGCAATTCTGATTACTAGTGTTTGCTTTGAATTCTTAATTCATCACAGTGCTTGCCAATTAATGAAACTTTACTTCCATCCCTACATGGTTTGTTAGGCAAACTAGATTCCTGGGACTAGCTTTAATTATAATATCAACTAGTGCTTGTTTCATATAGCCCTCTCTACAACTTCTGTACATGATGGAACCAAGAATGTATATTTTACAACAGTAGATTTTCTAAAGAAAATAAATAAATAAATAAAAAAAACCCTTATAGCACTATATCAAGAAAATTTAAATAGGCAAATTATACTAGCATAAGCTTTTAGGCATCACATCTCCATAATTTAATCATCAATCTTCGAGAGAAATGACCTTGGATACCCTGTCTTGGAAGACAAGCATTGGATGCAAGCCAATACAAAAACTGAACCGACCGTCGTACTGCATGCAAGGTTCTTTCGGTGCCTCCTCCCCTCCTCCCATGAATTGTGGTGGGGCACTCTTTGTAGTTGCCTCAACTTTTGAGCATGCCGACAATGCGAAGAGTAGGAGAACTACCTCGCTTCCAGTTTTACTAAGGTCCGTTCAACGTATATTCATTAATTTCACTACTTTAACATGATATTTTTTAGGATCTCAATGTCCCGATAACTCTATTTTTTTTTAATTTTTTTTTTTATTTTTATGTCTTGATTTATATCTTGTAGGATTTAATGAGATGTGGATGGATCTAAAAGAGATTCCAATATATAGATCTTGATGAGATTATATATGATTTCGATGAGGTTGCTAATTTTAAAGGGTATGGGATGTGTGTGGGTAGGCTTTCGGTTTCAACCTTAGGCTTTAGATCCAAGGTCCAGTTCCAGGGCAAATGAAGTTCCAACCACCATGAAAAATTGCCAGAGTTCTTATATCAGGTGACGGAAGTGATTTGGCAGTTCAATTGCTACGATGCCCTTCCTCATAACGTTGATCCTGGAACTTGGTACCCATTTGAGCAAAAGAACGATTTGATGGTACGTTTTCATGCGTGAATGAGAGCAAGAACCTATTTTATGAACATAATGACAAGATGCACCATATCAACGATTCACCCCTTTCTCTAGCTGCAAGAGATGTGCCACCAAAATTCACCAACAGTCTTAGCATCGTAGTAGATATGGCTGATGGAGAAGTCCGGCAAATTAGCAACGATAGCTATGATGCATCCAAGGCAGGAAATGCCGGATCTTGCCATTCATTTATCCGTGTAATCATTGCCTTAGAAAACACCTTCGAGCACTATCTGATTCACTCCTCGTTATAATACAGTTTAGCTAAATAGGACCATAATCAGATCGGATATCAATACATCTATACCTGTATTAATTTTATTTGATTAATATGAATATGAATATTAGTTGGATACAAAATATATATCTATATTTATTTTAGAAAGATACATATATATAAATCTGGTATGGAAAGCATGGACCCAAAGACCGACATAAATTGGATAATTAAATTTTATAATGACAAAATCAAATATATTTCTAAGGAATGATAAATCATGTTAACAGTACGTTAATATTATTATATATTTTATTTAAAAATAATAAGTATTATATAAAATTAAAAAATATAAGTATTATTGGATATTTGGATTTGGATATGGATTGGATAGTTGTTTATTCATATTCATATTTATTTTTTTAATAAATATAAATATGAATATTAACGGATTATTAAATTTTTATTTATATTTGAATAAATCTCAATATAAAAATGAATTCTATTTGTCCGTTTTTTTTTTAAAAGTCGAAGCATTCAACTATAAAAGTCCAGTATGAACACCTCCAAGAAAGTTCGAAAAAAAATATCACGAAATTGATCCCATGCATCCCCAGGTCAGTCCATAATACTTCACCTGAATGTTCGGCAATAAAGGAGATGACCCAATTGGCTGCACAGTTCACCTCCCGAAACACATGCCAAATGATAATATCGGTACAACCCAATAAAATAGTAATGTCATGAAAAAGGGAATACATTGCCTCCCTCCTCATAGACTCTTAAATCCAAGAGACTACAACAGCCGAATTGCCCTCAATAATAAGATGCTCCGCATATAAAATTCTTCGGGTATAAGCAATCCTAGCCTATGCATCCTGAAGCTCCACTGTAGGGACTATCGGCTCAAAGAGGTAGCACCCCCGTAGCAACAAGACTAAGTCCAGGACCATGGATGACAAAACTAGCACCACTATGCCTGTCAGTGACACTCACATCAAAATTGATCTTGAAAATTCATGGAAGTAAGGGCTTCTATGAGATGAAAACTAGACGAGGTGCTCCATGAGCAATACAGAAGCCCCAAGTTTCGTGGTTGTCGCAAACACAGTCATAATCTTATTAGAAGAAACACGAGCTCTCTATAATAACCCTAGCCAAACACCTCGTAGAGTCAAAAATAATAGCATTTATGGTGAACCAGATGTGATACGTTATATAGATCACCGAAATCCTGAGAGCCCTAACTCTGAAATCTCCAACACTTTGCCTGAGCATCTCCAAAAAGTACACTAGATCCTTTGCCTGAATAAAAAAGCCATCCAACCCAGCTAAATGCCAGACCTTGCAAGCCCATGGGCATAAAAATAGAACATGCACCAACATCTCACCCTCCTTCCCACAAATATGATAGGATGATGGAAGGTGCAACCCTCTAGTAATGAGAAAGAATTTAGTATGAGAAAGAATTTAGTAGGGGGATATCTCTATGCTACTTTTCACAAGAATAGGCTCACTTTGAGTGAACACCCAAATTCCAGATTTAGCCTACATCGAGCCTCCTCTGAGGCTCCTCACGTTATAAGCGATAAAGATCAGATATAACATCTCTCGGGAGATACGAAGACCTTCAAATCCTGACATCATCAAAAAGAGCAACAGATAAAACCGTGCACCCATAATATCACAAAAAATATGGGTTACCAACACAGGGTTCCACTATCTATCATCGGTGAGCAATAGATCAGAAATTGAAATGGAAACAGAAAGATTCGTACTAATGAAGGTTGGCCAACGAATCAAAGATAGATTAGCAATCCATGGGTCAAGCATGAAACTGATAGACCGACTATCATACAAAATCCATCTTGTTTGAGAGAGTATCTCAGGTGCCCTAATAACTATCTCTCTCTAGATAGAGGAACAATTCCACCATGATCGAGTCCCCATCCTAGTAGATATCAAACCATATATGGCCTTCGTTATCAAGGTCCACATACTGTCTAGGCATAATAAAAATATGATAACATGTCAACTATCAAAGCTTCCCTCCTCGTGACAAGTGATTGAATGCTAAGGTCTTCTTTATATTTTATGGTTGATCATTCTGTTCATGTTTTATGGACGGACCGAAATTCTATTTCAGGATGTTCTTTTTTCCATTTTTTTTTTTATGTATTCACGCTAGTAGTTACTGTATGGATCATCCAGCTTATATATATTAAAAAAAACTCTTCTCTCGTAATCCAGTTATTTATAAATAATATAATAAATAAATAAATATAATGGACGCGATCTCAATTTACAATTCTCTTAATTGCTCTGCGGCGATTGCAAATTAAAATGCCGAGTCCCCAAAAAGGAACAGGAGAGAATGGGCTGCGAGCAGCGACGTCTCATGGCACGTACTTTGAGGAACGGAAACAATGCACGGCAAATGATGCGTCACGTGTCAGCAAATGTCGTGTAGTGCCCTGCCGTTAAAAGCCCAGGACTAAATTTATTATCTAATAATTGATGCATTCTTATGGTCGGTTTAGTGCCATTATTTGTCAATTAAGGCGCAATTCCATTAATTAAAGTCATCTGATATGATTGCAGGGGAATTGTGGCACTCGGAAACCGCTTACTTTGCTCCAAGAAAATGCCAAATGATATGATTAAAAAAAAAAACTTGCATGCATGCTTCTGTCCGCATCCAATGCTGTACCCTTTCATTGCTTTGGAATCCCACACATTCGTGGGTCCTAAAAAGTGCAATATTTGATAATTTTAAAAATGAAGAATAAAACTGATGATGAGCGGAAATGTTCATCTTCTACGGATCGCTGGCAACCTCGCCGGGCCCGGTGAGCATATATAAGTTGATGAACAATGGTCAAATTCAATAGTGGTTTCCGTATTGTAAATACCAAGACCACCGAGCACTTCGTTTGTATATAAGTTGATGAACAATGGTCAAATTCAATAGTGGTTTCCGTATTGTAAATATACCAAGACCACCGAGCACTTCGTTTGAATGATTTTATTTTAAATAATACAAGAGACCTTAGACTTTGGCCGCATGTGAGAGGGATCTATGAACTCCCGCGTTCCGCCCAAGTATCTTCATCTAAATTTATATCTATATCTACATACATCCAGATAAATTTATGTATCCTATTTGGATTTCCCGGCAATGCCTAGCATTTTAAATGGTAAGCACTAATCAATTAATTATGCATTGAGATCTCCTTAAGAAGGTAGAATCGATCAATTATTATTATTTTTTTTAAAAAAAAAGTTCTTTGTGACTTTATAAATTTGATTTCATTCTCTCCGGAACCGAGTAGAGATTGGACTACTATTTAGGAGTAAGTGGGTGGATTGAATTTATCACCACCCCCCAATTTATATCTTTTTAATGGTTGTGATCACGATGAAATGTAATCTATATTTTATTTTATATTGTAGCAATCAAATATAGTACAAACTTTTCCTACTTTTGAGACAAGTAACTTGTGACAAATTAATTGACTAACTATCCAATCAAACAGAAAGATAGGAGAAGATGCTATGGACAGTAGTATTCCTTCCTTTTGACATATATGTCCAATTAATTGTTGGCAGTAACCTAGCTGGTGGTCGTCGAAATTCAATTGGCAAACTAGTGGTCAATCGTGCAAAGCCAACAACAACGATGCATAATAATACTAGTATAAGGGAGCTAAAAAAAGATAAAAGTAAGAGAATTTGTAACAAGCTTGGTAGGATTTGATAGTGAATTCATTTATAATATTGAATGAAATAAAAAAGTAATGACAAAATAGTTATTGATTTTTACTATTAATATCCGTAACATATTTGCACAAAAAAAAAAAAAAAAAATCAGCATTAGAATGCAGCACAAGTATTTTGATTAGATGGCCACGATCTGTAACATAGATTTTATCGCACCATCGATATCAATACGTAATTTATTATCCAGAAAGAAAAATTATCTATAGATTTAAAAATTATTAATTTTTTAATAAAATTATTAAATATAATAAAATTATTAAATATTAAAATTTAATGAAAAAGGATTGGTAAATCGAGATTTATTTCAACAATCATATTTGTCGATCTAGCAACAAGAGATCATGGATTCAAATTTTGTACGATGCATTTTCAAAAACTAGATTAATTTATAATTTTTTATAATTTTTTAATAATAATAATAATTATTATTATTATTAGCTAAGAAAGCTAAAGGGAAGGGGGAGTGCGCTAACATGGTGGACCCTCCTTTCAAGTGGGAGAGTCTGACATACCAACAACAGTGGCGTATGTGGTATGGAGGCTCCATCATTTCAGCTATCACAAAACAATGACATCGTTCCTGGGTTTGGCATGGCGCTAATGGCGGAACGCAAATGGGATCACCAATCCAGAGCAGGTGGAATTTATTACGGTGGCAAGGACAGGGTAGATAAGTCCGCACATAATAACATAATAAAACAAGTAAAACCGAGAAATAATCAGCAACAATAAGTAATGGTGGGCCTGCTTGCAGGGCATGGGAGGGGTGAAACATGACTTTGTCGGTTGGTTTGGGGTAGAACGTCCCAAAAAAAAAAAAAAAAAAAAAAAAAAAAAAAATCTCCGATGCCATCACCTCTTATCATCAGAAACCCTTTCTCTCCCTCACTTCTCCTCCTCCTATTATTCCCCTTCTTTAGATCGCCAGTCGCTAGGAAAACCTCTTACCTCTTATCCTTGTGGTGTTTTGAACTTGCATGCCAACTCCCTCTCGGTGTCTTGCCGTACGTTCTCCACATCTCTTTCTCACTTTCTTGGTCTCTTGGAATCAGATCTCCCTTTAGGTCTATATATTAAAGCTATTTCTAACTTCCATCTCTAATCCCTATCGTTTTGTCTAAGCCCATGTTATCAAACTCTCCTTTGCTCTAATTGTTCAGAAATAAGATACATGTGGCGCGTGAAACCTTTCCATAATTCCTCACCGAGGTTATTTTCTCCGGTGTTTGCGGTCTTACTTGTCCTTTATTTTACTATTTTATGGGTGTTTGGGGTTTGGATTTGCTGATGGTCGTGTAGAAAGTGAAGGGCAGGAGGGTCAAAAAGATAGAATTAGGTTCCATGGATTTCAGAAGGCATGATGAGGAGGACGAGGATTGCGACAACCCCCCTCCTCCTCTTCCTCCTCCTATCAAAGAATCGGCCTTCGGCAGGCCGATGCTCTCCCCCTCCTCCTCCCTCCTTCCGAGAGGGGGAGGAGGAGGAGGAGCAAGAAATGGTCCCAACCCCTCCTCCACCCGTTCCACGGTCGGGATCTCATCGGGAACGGGTGGTGGGGCTGATCCCGACGCCACCGAGGCCGACACCACAATTCGGTACCGGGAGTGCCTCCGGAACCACGCTGCCAGCCTCGGTGGTCATGTCCTCGACGGTTGCTGCGAATTCATGCCCAGCGGCAGCGACGACGCCTTCAAATGCGCCGCTTGCGGGTGCCACCGCAGTTTCCACCGCATCGATGGCGATTCCTCTCCCTCCCGCTCCAACCCCGGCTCTCTTTACCGCGTCCACGACGCCAGAGTCCCCCTCTTGCTTCCACCACTCCATCCCCATCCTCCTCCCCCTCCTCCTCCTTATCATCACCACCAGAAGCAATTCTTCTTTCGCAGTAACAACGATGCCAGCGGCGGCACGACCAGCGAGGAGCTGAACGCGGGCGCTGGGCCGCCGCAGCGGCCATATATGGCGTCCAAGAAGAGGTTTAGGACCAAGTTCACGGCGGACCAGAAGGAGAGGATGATGGATTTCGCGGAGCGGGTGGGATGGAAGATCCAGAAGCAGGATGAGGCATTGGTGGAGGAGTTCTGCGCCGAGGTCGGGGTCAGCAGGCAGGTCCTCAAGGTGTGGATGCACAACAATAAGCACTCCATCAGGAAGCAACAGCAACAAGGAGAAGATCTTCAAGATATGTGAGAGGATTCTCCCCAGACTCGCTGGTTTGAGCTAATTAATTACTAGTTGCTCCTCCACATTGACTTAGATTACAAATTAGATACATGCATATATATATATATATATATTTTTATCTACTTGTTATGATGTGTAACCTTTGCTCTACCTATTCTTCTTGTAGCTTGATGACAAACGAAGCAAAACGTACCCATCATCTTCTTGTCCTCCTCTTGCTAAACTGTCCTGGTTAGGAACATAATTAATCTTGTCTCTTGTTTGTTTTGTGCCTCTATGTGATCCACCTACTCCAATGGTGCATATATGCCACCTTCCTTAATTTGTCCATGCTGTTGGTTTGTGGATGGATCGGTGTACCTACTACTTAATTCCTTTCATCTCCAACTTCTGCAACTAAAAGATTTGCAGTTGATCGAGCATGGAACGGAAAACCCATATATTATTATCAGTCAAACATGGTGGTGCTGTGCACTCATTACTGATAAAGTTCGAACTTCTGGGTTCCATGGCCTGTTACGTTATACGTAGCATTAGCATCTGAGCAGCGTTTGATGTTTAATTGTTTCCCCCTTCTTCTTTTCCAGCTGTTGTAGGCACTGCCTTGAATATGGTGATCTGCTTTCTTTGTACTTTAGGGAGTAAATCACACTTTTTTAAGTACAGTAAGCAGCTCGTTAAATGGATCAACCCTTTCGTCCTAATTCTTCTCCTTGCTTTGCCAGTCCCGCAGGGTGTCCCACTCTACCTTGAAGCCTTTTTTTAACAGGTCTTGGTGTCAGATATTAGAGAGGAGAGGTTTGGATGGGGCATCGTCACGAGTGTTGTTCCTCTACTGTCAGAAACCTCCAGACTTTAGGGTAGCAACTCTTTGTGACGAGGGGAAAGAAACAAATTAAAGTTATGAAAGATGTGATTGCTAGACGTTTGGGATGACAAATGACAAAAGATAGAAAAAAGTTTAGATGATAACAGCAGTTGTTGGAATAAGTTCACGACACACGGAGATCTTTGTGATAATTTTGCTTCTTCTTTTTAATTTTTTTTTGCCGGGGGGGGGGTGGGGAGGGCGGGGTGTGAGTAGTCTAAATTTTATTTTCCTCCATCGCTTGCTTCTAATTGAAGTGGGTGGGAGACCTCAGGACCTTCCTCATGTTTTGCTTCATTCAATATCTCACTTTTTTTTTTTTTTTTGAGTAAACATTCAATACCTAATTTAATCCATGACTTACATCAGTTGCTCATTAATCATGGTTTTTTTTTTTTTTTTGATGTTTTATACCCATTTATCTAGCATTCTATATATACATTTCAGTCTAATTAATATCAACTTAATCTTTAATTTAAACGTGCAGATGACTTGTTTTGTTTTCTATATATATTTCTTACGATAAGATAGCCTTTTTATTCATTTATCCTATATTTGGTTGGGGTCATGAAAGGATGGATGACTTTTATCGATCCATCATTTGATCAAAAAATTTTTAAAAATGATGGGTGAATTGAAAAAGGAGAAATTGCTCATCCACTCAGGTTTGTATCCTTCCAAATTAGAAGAATGAGAAAAGATGGATAAAATATGTGAGAGATAAACTTTTGTTTTGAGAAAATTATCCTTTATTAATTTTTTTAACATAATTATAATACTTCTTCATTTTTTTCATTCATATTATTTACATGTATATTTATTTTATCTATATTATTCATCCTATGTTATTAAATCTTATTACTAATTATTTTAATTATAGTTTATCATTTTCACAATTATAATTAAATAATAAAAACTATTTTCTATTTTTAATTTATATTATATATATTTTTATTAATTTATAAAATTATTTATTAAATCAAATTAAATTAAAACTAAATACTTATATAATTTTAAATTTGGTTACTTTTTCGGTATAAATAGGTATTATAACTTGATAATAATAATATTTTTTATCAAATGGTAGTTTAATAAAAATGCCATTCAAATATCATCTATCTTTTTTTTTCATTCTTTTTGTACCAAATAGAAAAGAGAATTATTCTTATGCATCCTTCCATATTTCATTAAATAAATGAAAGGATGGATGAAAAACCCATCCATATATCCTCCCTCTCATTAGGTCCATCCATCGATTTATCTTCTCTTTTATACACCATTTCTCTTTTATTTATCATTCATCCAACCAATTTTTCATACCAAACAGAAAGTTAGTGTAAGCAAGCAAATTTTTGCCTGAAATTTTGTTTTAACCATGATCATTAGGCATGTAGATGCTGCAGGGATGCATAGCTTGGGCATACAGAATCCATAGCTTTGAGCATGCTGAACACTTTTGGTAAATTCTTTTAACCAAGCTGTGCATAGCCTTTAAACACATTTAAAAAAAAAAAGAAATTTAGTTACGCAAGTGATCACAGTTTCGTGTGCGATTAGGGAAGGATCACAAGAGGTTAGATTAATGGTCTTACCATTTGAACAACATAGCTCAGGCACAAGATTTTATTTTTTTAAAATAATATTAATGCTTTAATTATTTTTTAAAAATAAAACTGGAATCAAGATTTTAACAGAACTTCTTCATCCATTTTGACCTTCGTAGACATCATAGATCCCTGAAATAGGCTTTTGCGCGGAGAAAATTAGTAAATTGTGGACCTTTTTTTTCTCTCCCTCTCCCTAATAAAAAGTCAATTTATATGCTTCACTTTGTCATCATCTAACTTGTAAACTAAATTTTGTAAAAAATAAAAAAAGCAAGAGCAAAAGCAAAAGAAAGAACGCCGGTGAAACCGACCAAATGGTTGATAGACTTCCCCATCTTCAGCATCCAAAAAGAAAGAAGAGAAAGATGAAACTAGCAAGTTTGTCCTTTGTTTTGGTGGGCAAAATCACTGGCAGAACAGGTGTTAGTGTTACAGTTTGAAGCCTCTATATTGATGGGAAGGAAACTATCTAGAAAGGAAGCATAATATTGTTTTAATGCCATTGATAAAATTTAGCTAAGTACTAACCAAAAATCAAGTTATCGTGACATGCATAAATTATTAACAAAACAGTATATACTCCATGATCATGAGATCATTGTATTGCACATGATTTCTAACTTTTGGAAAATAAACTTCTCTTTAAATCTTTTATTTGCTGAATTTGGTGATATAGCTAGCAGAGCACTTAGTTGGGAATGGCCCTCTGCAGAAAAATCATGGTTTGGAGGAATTGGGATGGGAAGTGAAGAGGCCTGCTTGACTTCTAACACACGAAGAGATGCATGCATTTTAAGCAGCAATATTGTAGTTTTATAACAAATGCTTTGTGGTCGCCAATGGAATCAGATTGCTGCTTAATTTGACAAACTGATGGCCAAAGTTCAGTTCAACTGCAGTGCTACCTGAGATCTGAGTAAGCCCTACGTAGCATGCAGCTCCTTATAGTACGTGGCCGGCCGGCACCTAACATGCTATGTTAGGTGAGCGCAAGACGAAAGTAAAACCCTTCCATTTGAAACCGGAGTTGTCCTTTTCGTGGGTTACAACACACACTCGTGATGTCGGAAGGAAGAAGGAATGCCCTCATAGCTCACTTCAAATAATTTTATAAGCTAATACCTTTGACTTCTCTAGCAACAATAGGATGAAGCCAGGTAGCACTAAAATTTATATTCCACACTATGTGCATCATATGGTTACGCATTATACCAATCATTTCATCTTGGCTTCATTCATGTATTCATTTAATGATTCCATCCTACAGCAAGGAGATAGAATGATTGGCTTGGTACAAGACCATATTGGTGCATTTGATGTAAGGTATATTTTTTCATTAAATCAACCATGGTATAGATCTCTCAAAACAATTAATCAAAGTTCATCGTTCATCTACTGTCACATATCAAAGGCAACTAGTGGATGATCCAAACAGAGGTGAACCCTTGTTTTGCGTAAAAAATACAACTCTAATATCATAAATCTTTGCATCCTCACATTCACAAAAAAAAAAAAAAAAAAATCTGCACGTGTATCCTTGGAAATGGTTAATTAGTTTCTCCCGGCCGGTATAAAGTCTTGGTTAGGCCACATCATGGTTAGACTTCTTCGCACGCATGCTAAATGCCAACCCAGAAGCGCGTGTCGGTTGACTCGAAGCCGGTTCGGTTCACATCTCTGGGCTCATTGCACGTGGCAAGATCATATCTGCCTTGTTGGGAAACACCGTACGATCAACTTTAATTAATTAAACAAATAAAGAGACGCTTAGCGAATTTTTTTAAAAATAATTATTTTTTATTATTTATTTATGAAAATATCTTGAAACTTATACATCAAATTATTATTATTATTTTTAACTTGTGTGGCAATCCAAGCGAAAAAACTGAAGATAAAAGCTACGATTTTTTAGTAAATTCACCTACAATTTTGTAATGTGCCATAATTTTGAACGGGTGAGAGAATAACTTGCAGGCCGGACAGATCTAGCTAACGAGATCATTTCTAATTTTACAAAATTTTAAAAATTAATAAAAATAAAAAAAATAAAAAATATATTTAAGGAAACATAGGCTTGACTTGCAAGTTCATTCCGAAATAAAAATATAAATAGAATTTTAAAAATAAAATAAAAAAATATTTTTTAAAAGATGCAGGCTCCACCCGTGAGTCTCCTTTCAAGAGAATTCGCATGTTAAAATATATATTAATAAATATTTTTTTTAAAAAAAATTAAAATTTAAAATATTGAAATATATATTTATAAAAACAGGATATTTGATATGTTACAATAAATATATTACAATAAATATTTTATGTTAAAAATATAATAAAGCATATTATTATATTATATTATATTACATTACATAACATATAATATGATATAGTATATTATATTATAATAGTGTAATATGTTTTATTACATTATAATATACTCATTATAACCTGATATATTATAATCAATATATTTTAATAATTATTTTATTTTAAAAAATATAAAAAAATATAGTAAATTAATATATTTTTTTGGTTTTTCAATGTACAGGTTTGTTTTATCTGTGTCTTTGATCGATTTTTTTTTTTATTTTTTTAGAAATCGTTGATTCAACCTGTATCTTTAACATATTTTTTTTTGGAGGGATTTTAGAAGGTCCAAGTTCAACCTATATCTTTATATTTTCTTTAGATTTTTCAGAAAGCATATATTCTACCTGTTTCTTCAATTAATATTTTTTTAATTTTTTTTAAAAATATAAAATTAGCTTGTATCCTTAATATATATATTTTTAATTCAGAAGGTTTTCTTCCCCAAAAAAAATGCAGGCCAATCCTGCGACTTCATTCTTCAACGAAAGTACTTCCATGTCACCATTTCAATAATCCAAGTGATAAAAAATAAAATAAAAAAATCAAGTAGTCCAAAACAATGGTAACATGATAATATTATTTCAAACAGTATTATTTTAGAAATATTATAATTAAAAAATAATATTAAAAAAAATCCTGATTTCACCGAAATATCGCCGGTTTCCCTGCGATTTCTTCACTTGGATTGCCATGCAAGCCAGAAGAGGGTGGCTCGCCAAAAGAAGGTGGTTTGGTGGATAAGTTTCAGACCGGCATACTTTTGTAAGTAAATAATTAAAAAAGATTATTTTTTTTAAAAAAATCGACACCGATGTCACAAAAACAGCTGTTCTTCACTTAATTCCTCAATTAAAATAAACAAGGAAAAAAACGTACGGCAAAGTTAACGCGTGTACTGTTGAGTCTTGAACGAGATGCCTTCGAACCTGGATATCTATCCGACAATCCCTTGGGTTCGCCATCCAGCCCATCCAGCGATGTTAAATTTTGCGGGGTCCACCTTATTCTTATTACGATGTTATAATCCATTTGCCATAAACGATGTGTGCTGTAGTGTTCTTTTATCGAATCCTTTAAAGCCTTCGACTTAGCACCCGGACAAGCGCCCCAGAGGAGTCCGCGAATCGAGTGAGACGATGGCTGCCTCCGCGAACAATATCGCCGCCACGTTCGCCGCCGGCGGGGGCTTCCCTCCGTCGTCCTCCTCGCCACCGCCGCAGTCATCGTCATCGTCATCGTCTGTGGTGGCGCCGTCCACTGTGGCGTTCTCGGCCTCCCTCTCCACCAATCCCTCCCGCCCCATCTTCGCCTCCTGGAACCCCCATTTTTCCCTTCCCCGCTCCCATCGCTCCTCTCTCCTGGGCCTCTACGGCCTCCCCGGTCCCCGACCCCACCCCCTCTTCCGCCCCTCGCGTGCCCCCGGCGTCGCCCCTTCTTCGGCCATCGTCTCCGTCGGCGATCGCCTCCCCGACGCCGCTCTCTCCTACCTCGACCGCGGTGGCGCCGTCCGCACGGTCTCCCTTGTGGAGCTCACTCGCGCCCGGAAGGTTGTCATCATGGCCGTACCCGGCGCCTTCGCCCCTCCGCCGCGCCCTTGGTGGTGGCGCCGGGGCGGCGGCAGTAGCGTGTCCGCCATCTGTCTGTCGCCGGAGAGGCTGGTGAAGAAGGCGGGGCAGATGATGGCAAAGGGGGGCGGTGCCGCCGGGACAGTGCTGGTGGCGTGCGTGGCGGCGAACGACGTGTACGTGATGCGGGCGTGGGGAGAGCAGCTGGGGGCGGCGGAGGGTGGCGTGTTGATGCTGTCGGACCCGGACGCCAGGATGGCGAGGGCGCTTGGCATGGCGTTCGACCTCACGGGTGGGGCCGAGGGCTTCGGTGTCCGCTCCGAGGGGTACGTCATTGGGGCGGTGAATGGGATGGTGAGAGCGCTCTTCCTCAACCACTACGACGGCGGCGCCGGCGACTCTGCGACCGGATTCGATGACGTTCTCCGTGTGCTATGAGAACTGGGGATCTGTCTCTGTTTTGGTTCTCTGTGTTTTCTGTTTCTTCTAAAGGTGATGGACGACGAGATGAAACCTTTGAAACATTTTGGAAGAAAAAAGAAAGGACTTTTGGATAGTGTTCTTCGATCAATGGATGGAGAAAGGGGAAAAAGGTACTGTTTTTTCGCCTCCTTCCACGGTTTTGTTATTATCTATTGAAGAAACACTGTTGTCAAGCATTAGCTCAATTTCGTTTATGATCTCTTGCTCCATGTATAACTTCTTTTGTTTTGGCATGTCATTTTTCATGGTTCTGTGATGCCACCGTCATAGTTAAACTAATGTTAAATGTAGAAGAAGACCAAAAATTTTTAAAGCAATCCTCTCTCTTTTGTGTGTGCGTGTAGCTGGCATTGCTTCTTGCCTTTACCTATATGATTTTATTAGATTATTGTATCAGGGAGATGTGTGATAGACTAATATAAATATGACTAAATAGGGCAATGATCTCTGTCTTCAGTCATTTAGCAGTTTTGCATAATGATGTCACTGGAATAGGTTCAATTGTAACTGGAGAGATGGAGCAAAGCTATCATCCGTAGGGTTTTTTTTTAATAAAATTTTATTTATCGGAAAAATTACCTTTCTCCCCTGCGTTGCATATGCATATACCCCTGCACTTTAAAAAGTTTTGGTCAAGCCTTTTAAGTTTTGTTGTAATCTACCCATTCTGTTCATCCCCCTTATGATGCTGTTGGCAGTTATTCACAAATAATGAAAATACCCTCTCATTAGTATTCTTTTATTAGCTCCACCATGCATGTGCCTCGCGCACCTCCCCTCTTCTGTGCTCTCTATCAATGTCATTCTCATCATTGTTGCCACCGGCACCAAGGGCTAATGTATACATGTCCTCTCATTTTCTATGTCATATTGATATACCCTCTTATTGGTATTCTTTCGCACCCTCGACTAACTTCTATTTTATCATTGCCAACGCTTCCCTCCAGTCACTGAATTTGCGGTTAGCAATTACCAAACATTGTTATCTTTTTGCTAAAGTTGCTTAAGTCCTCTTGTCCACCACTACTGTTACCAGCCCTCTACTCTCAAAATCGTTGATGATGCAACAAGCAAACTCACAGTCTAGTCCCTCTCACATCGCCACCATCCGAAGATTGGGAGATTGGTGTGTCTTGCTTGTCTGTTCTTCAAAATCCTCCTCCTCCTCCTCCCTCTCTCTCTCCCATGTTTCCATAACCTTCCAACATTGTGTTGCGGAACGGATCGCAGTGAAATACGAAATTCACAAGAAAAGAAAGGAAACCTGGCAAAATAAATCACTGCAACAAGCACAATACATGGAATTACATGGTTCGGAGGCTCCTGCTCCTACATTCACGACCGCACAAAAACAAATCTCCATTATAGAAAAGATTTACAGGAAGTTTTACAGGATGCTCACCCCAGCCCTCGAATAGAAGGAAGAAAAGAAGAAAATAAAAAATACTCCAAAAATATCTCTCACCCGGAAATAATTTTTGATGGAAGATCTCTTGCCTCCCTACAGTTTTCTCTCTCCCTCTCTCTTTCTCTGCCTTTTTCTCTCTTGGAAAAGGTTTTCAGGGCTTCTGTCGTGCTCAAAATTGTCTCCAGATCGCTCTCTGTGTCTCTACAGATGCTCTGCGGCGGCTCTCTGCTATCCTTTAATATATAGAGCCCGAAAACAGGAGAAAATGCAATTCTTGGTCGCTGTAGAAGACCAAAACATCCGGGGACCATCTCCAGCCGTCAGATCATAGATCAAGAGCCTAGATCGTGCAAAAAATAATGCCAGATCAAGCCCATAACAAGTCGGATCCATCTCAGCCGTCCGATCAGGCGATCAGATGGTCCGGATCAATGAGAAACGCCGTGGACCATCGTGCACCGTGACAAACAGTGTGGAAAATGAAGGGAAAATGCTGGGGAAACGCCCCAGCACGAGCCACTCCCGCCGGGACCGAGCCCATGCGCACTAGACCGGGCCGTGCGCCGGGCCGAGCGTGTGGGTCCGGGCCAGGCCGAACTCCTAGGCCAGCCTGCTGCTTCTTTTTTTTTTTTTCTTTCTGATTTTTTTTTTGTGTTTCTGGGCTTGGTTTCTGGGCCGGGTTGGTGGATAAGGCTCCACGCCTCAACACATAGTCCATGAAAACTTCAATTTTTCCTTAACCACACTCTACCCTCCAATTAATGCCTACTCCCAGGTTGCGTATACCCCAAATAGCATTGCCCGTAACACTGTCCTTCAAGCATCCATCCAAATGTATGGTACCTCTACTCATACAATATGAAGAATTCTTCCTAATTGTTACTCCCACCATAGATTTCAAGGTTCATGTGATGGGCATGAATCTTTTATAGAAACCTTGTTGATGGAGATGGACGAAAGTGATGGATTGCAAATGAAAAGTAACTTGAATGATCTGAATGATGCCTTTTGAAATGCAGGGTGGTCTGTGCAATAACAGCATAGTCACCCCGGGGTGCGGTTTTTTGTTTGGGAACATTAACACACATGCACCTATATCTGATCTCTAACTGTTTCTCATCTCTGCATGATCATTTTGTTAGAGTTGAGCTTTATCAATGACTAGCAAATTCAAAGCAACATTGTACCAGTGTTTGTAGCTTACACTGCAACTTTGCTTAATGACTTCACTATCCGTTCCAAGAGCCTACCAGGGAACATTGATAAATGGAATCCGGTTATGGGAATTGAACGAAGAGTTCTCAAACTTTCTAAATCTAATAGGAGTAGTTTGCATTCCTCTTGAGTTTGCATTGCTGACTTGGTGAAGCTTGATGGACCACCTTCCAGTGTTTGATCTCTTCCGGTGCATGAAAAAATTAACTTCTCTAGATCTGCCATTATAACCTGATTTTTGTGTCTGTCACGTCCCGAATCCAGCACCGGAATCGGCACGCGACCGGCCGCACAAACCTTACATTTTATCTTAGAGATCATGCAAGGCCTGGGTACACAAGAGTCACTTACTTCAAGAAAACCTCACTCATCACCAAGCCAAATATCTGTACGACTCTGTAGAAGAAGAAAGTAGGTTGTGAGCTCTACAGCCCAGTAAGGTATCCATATGATCACTCCAAGTAATAATATAAATTTCTGAAACAATGAAATACTAATATGTTATGTCATTCAATCAAATGATTTAAGCCTCATGTATTATAAAACTTTGATAACTTTACATTTTTCTTTTAGAATTTTCATTATTTAACCTTTATCTTTAGGGTTCTGGACTAGCCACGGTCATGTACCAGCCCATGACTGGCAACCACAAAGCGACCATGCATACTATGGTCGGTCCTGCTCACGTACTAAGTCTGTGGCTCGGCTGTCCCACGTACTATCCGCCCGTGGCCGGCTTCCACGTACAAAGCCCATGGCTCAGGCTGTATAACCACGGTGCTACCGAAGCATGGCTAGACCAAAAACCGTATTTACTTCATTAACACTTGTCAAAACATATTTTTTATGACCTCTCGATAACCGGTATCGTGGTCCAACCCACTCGATAACCGATGTCATGGTCCAACCCATTTTAATAACCGATATCGTGGTCCAACCCACTCGATATCCGGTTTCATGGTTCAACCTATTTAGCAATCCGGTATCATGGTCCAACCCATCCGGATATCAATTTTCTTTATAACATAATGCATGAAAATAACGACAATAAAAAATGATAAAACCACAATGTCTATCATAAGAAAACAACTATGCCATGTCATATAGTACCACACGTGCAATTACATATAACATATATGCTTAGATCAAGCCAGGCCATAATAAATTCAAGCATAAAAGAATGATCAATACAGAATTCCTTACCTTCAACCGCTAATCCAAAATATCCGGTATCAATCTATACCCGAAATTCGTCCAAATTCTTCCTGCTCAAAAGATTGATCTCCTACAATAATAAATAAATTCATCAAATCGGTTCCCCCCCGATTTTCTTTTCCCTCATCTTCCAAACCAAAATCCCTTCCCTCTCCCTTTCTCTCTCTTCTCCTCTTTCTCTTTCTTCCTTCTTCTCTCCTCTTTTCCCTTCTCTTTCTCTCTCTTCTCTTCTCTTTTATGGTTCTCTGCATGCTCTTCCCTGCTTCCTATCGACGTCCCGGTTAAAAAGAGGAGAAAAACCCATCCAAAATCACTTCAAACATAACCTAGGAAGTTCAAAACCATTAAAATATCTTCCCAGCCGTCAGATCTGAGATCGATGCCTCAAACCACGTCCAAATCCGAATCCAAAAGCACTTAATCAAGCCTAAACTCCTTCGGATCAACCTCAGCCGTTCGATCGGACGGTCCAGATTGCTCAGAAATCCCATGGACCGCCATGTACCGCGAGAAACGGGCTGGGAAACGCGTGGGAAACGCCCACGCGACAGCCGGCTCGGGCTGGGCCGAGCTCATGTGCCCGCGCGCGTCGCTCGCGTGGGCCTGGGCTGCGCCTCGCGCGCCTGCCACGATGGGCCGGGCCGCGCACCGCACGCCCGCGCCCGCCACGCGTCTCTGCGCTCCTCACGCCACACGAGCTCGCACCTGGCCGCGGCGTCGTTGGGCCGGTTCGGCAAGCGGGCCGGCAAGGTTTTTTTTTTTTTTTTTTTTTTTTTTTTTTTTTTTTTTTTTTTTTTTCTGGGTGTTACAGTGTCTTCCTAGCTTTAACCAACTGAGCAATGAATTAAGCCCATACAATGAAGAAAAGTGAGTTTTTCAGGCTAAAAGTCAAATTTTCAAAGCCCTTCAAAAAAAGGAACCTTCTCACCACCTTGAGTTTATCTATTTGCCATCTTCTACTAATAAAGCTTTTTCTTACCAAACCTAAACATAGGCGCAGCCATCCAATCCATGCACAGTGTATAGAACGTAGGTAGGAATCCTTCTATAATGCCACATACTAGAAATATGGTACCTTTACATCCTCCCTTGGAAATCTTATTGATAATTATGAGCTATAAGAATTTTGTTCATTAAATTGTTTCTCAATTTCTTCTGGTAGATTACAAAACTCTCATCTTGTTTATTGTGTTGGAGCTATCACTTACCACCGAAGGGGGTAAACAAAATAGCCATTCAGCTTCTTGAAATACTGATTAATGTGTTTGTTCCCTCTAATTAGGGGTACTTAGTAATTATGGTAGTATGATATATCTAGTCCTTTTTTCATTTACTTGGCCCTTCTAGCAGAGGCCTTCTTAGCCATGTTACTTTCAGAAGTTTTGCCTGCACTACCATCTTCACCTCATTCTTTTGGTTCTATTTGTAATTTATTGCCGATAACTCCTTGCCTTGCTGCAAATGTAGAAGCTGTAATTGAAGTAAGAAGGTCTTACCTCAATAGGAATTGCAGATTAATTGGTGTGCCTGAAATTCATCACTCAACTTCACTGGAAAAAACTCTATGGAAGTTAGCAAAAAACAAATGAGCCAGCTGCATGATTGTTGGAATCGTCTTCTTATGTTTGTCTTGCTGTCCTATCTTGTGATCTGCATGCGGCTAGATCTGTTGTGTTATATGAAATAATGAATAGGAGAGTGAGAGCACCTGCCAAATTTCCTGCAGCTCTTCCCCATTAACTGATATTCATAGGAACAGGGGCAGTTGGAATAGCTCTCAAATTAAGGAAGAGAGAAAAACAAGCAGGGAAGGAACAGGCTCAATTGCAAATCTTCTGTTTTGTGTTTCTCTTAGTAGATTCCCTGCTATACGTATTTTAATGTCATTTTCTTGGAATTTACTAATATGGGTTAAGATATTATATTTTTTCGATGATAACCAACCTAAAATATGAACAATTTTTAGGATATCAGTTTAATTGATAGATGAAAGTTAATGAAGTAACATTTCAGATTAGCTATGAAGGGGCATAAGATGGTGTAGATTCAGTGGTTAGTGTACACTGAGATAGGTTGATGTCTGTGTGTCCAAGAGAGTTTTTAGGGATTGAAAATAAGCTACAAATGTAGCTTATTTTCAGTTAGCCTTTGTACTGATGCTAGTGTTTGTTTGGCGTTGTGCTTTTATCTTTCTATCATCTATTTAGTTAATCTTTTTAAGTTTTGAGGCTGGCGATGGATATGAAAACATTGAAAATCTCAACTTAAAGTTAGTACATAAATCGTTGTTTGTTTTCAGAGGATTTGAAGTTGTCATGTCTCAACCATGTTTCACTTTCGGTGCTATGCTAAGTGGCCTCGAATTCCCAGTTGACTTGCTGAACTATCACTCGTTCTCAATTCTTGTTTATCAAAATTCTTTCTTGCCCAACCAGCAATTCAGTAGTTTTTAACTCTATGCAATAGCTTTCAGTCTAAGTCAGGATTTTCTCTTATAATGATTGCCGGCATACATGTTTGAAGCACACCTTGATACATGATTGAAGCTAAGCTATATTATATTATTAAATGAGAAAGAAATATACCATTTAAGATTCTGTCAAGTTGAATAGAATATTTTTAGTCTCTTTTTACTCAAAAAAAAAAAAGGAAGTTAAATATGTAATCCATGTGTGTCTTTGTTTACTCGTTCGTCTCCATTTTTCATCTTGATGACTTCTTCAAGACTGATCAAACTAATTGGACTCTTTTTTTTTTCAAAAAAAAGAGAAAATATCTATCCATTTCTTATCCTTGCATTTTACTTCTTTATCTCTTGTTTTCTTGAATTTATTTACTTATTTTTTTAATATGTACTGTATGTTCCCATTACTAGTAAACATATAAATATAAATTGAGTTGATACCCAAAATCAATGCCTTGACAACCTTTCGCTGCTCTTTATGTTGCAAGAAGGAAAAAAATTGCACAACTCACAACAGAGTTTTTATTTTTGGGCTTCTTATGAAAGAGATTTTATGATGTTAATGTTTGTGAAGGGGCATTAAAGAAACAAATTAATCTTTAAGATTCTGGATGAAAACTGGCCAGATGATGAACTTAGGAGAGCCATATCAAGATGATGGCACAAATCTTATTTAAGATTGTTGATCCAATGATGCATGCAGAAGTTGGTTACCGGGTGAATTTGGAAAGTGGAGTCTGCGTCTTTGAGGGCCTCGCACTGCCTTCTCATGTGGGGTGCAGCCTGGGTACAAAGCACGTAGACACAAGTATTAGCACGTTTATTTTACATCATTAAGTAAGATTGAAGATATAAAATTTTCACACATATTTTGTTACGAGGTGCTGCAAAATAACTGTAAGTTATTCTTATTTTTCGATATTATACGTGGAGGGTTTTTTTTTTTTTTTTTAAAGGATGGGGAAGTGTACATCTGCTGTGTAACGGGTGTAAATCTGATTTTTCATGGAACGGATAAGAGTGCAAAACTTTTTTTTTTTTTTTTTTCAGAATTATACATCAAGTTTTTTTTTTTTTTTTTTCTCAGAATTATACATCAAGTTTTTTTTTTTTTTTTTTCTCAGAATTATACATCAAGTTTATTGTCTTTTCTTGGAACCATGACAGGAAAAATTTGTCAAAAATAAAGATGATGGGATTTGAACTCAGTTCCTTGATGCCAATTTTCAAAGATTCATTGTGATTTAGTTAAAAAAAAAAAAAAAAAATCCAATAGACTGTTAGGATTTGGGCAATACAAAGTAGTTTTCAATTGCAAAATGTAGCCATCTTCTGGGCGTTTTCTACATTGCGATCCGAGCTTCTCATTGCACACTCTCTATACGTTGGGCCAAGTTTATCTGATTATAGTGTCCAGGCATAGTTTTATCTTTTCATTTTTGTAATAGAATTACATAAAAGCTAATCCAGGAATTATAGGGTTTTGCAGGGGGCTCCCGTCTTGAAGAGACTTGAGAGGTCATGGTAGGGATGCTGAAGGCAATTCCTGGAACTTGAGATGTGTCTCAAGCGGATTTCTGGAGGTATTTCAGGGATGTTCTAAGTTTGAGTATTTTTTCATATGATTTATGAGGGAGTTTTTTTGAGAAATTGTAATATAATCCAATTGGGTTATGAGATTAGATCTAGGTTTGTTAAATTGGTTAGGAGGTTAGCCAATTGGTTGGTTGGTTGTAACCAATTAGGAAGTCCGACTATGTGAGGTGTTATAACCAGTTTATTACTGGTCCAAGAATTAAAGTTCTATCCGTCCATGTGATTGAGTCATAACAAGATTCAAGAAGTTGCAGTCCAACAAGAAGTTCAAGATTAGACATCCAACTAATCAAGAAGTGGTTGATGCTCCATGTGCTATTTAATATGAGGAGGGGGCATGCGGTTTGGATGTCTCATAGTGTGGAGTCCATAAAGATTTCTCACGGTCCTGGTCTTGGATCGTGAGGGCTTGAGGGCTGTCCCTTGGGATGGGGACTATGGGGAGACCTCCTAGGTTTCAAGGAGGCCATGGTAAAGGGCTGTAAAGAGGCGCATAAGGAGGGTCTTTCATGTGGATGGCTTGATGCCGTGGGATGTTCCACGGGTTTTTGGAGAAGGGACGTACGTTGAAGTATTGTCCGTGCATGGTATACGTGGGTTCTTGCGGAGTGAGGCCTGTAAGAGAGAAGACGTGCGGGACAGTAAAAAGCTTCTGGATTTTCAGAAGGGCTGTCAGGTGTTGTCTTATTTGTTATAACAAGGTTCTTCTCCAAAGGAATAAAGCAATCTCTCTTTTTCTTCTACATTTATATCTCCATTGTTGCATGATATTGAATCCAAAAACAAGTTGTTGGACTATGTTCTTCCACATTGTTTCTGCTGTATTTGCTGCGTATAGGCGCTGGTCCGGATCTCCTAACAAGTGGGATCAGTGCCTTAAATTTTTTTAAACAACTGGTATCAGAGCTTGTTTGAGCTATAGTTCGAGCAGAAGTGGAGTGGTTTCAGAGCCGCTGGTTTGAAGGTGGAAGATGAGGATTCAAGGAGTGCATCGAGGCAAGTGGAATTGTACGTGGGTATGGTATCCTGTGTGGATGGAGAAAAGAAAAATCTGGATTTTTCAAGTTCATCGGATTACATCAGCAGGGACGATGCCAGGGGCAACACAGGGAGACAGTCTCAGGGAGCGTCGGGGGTATCGGGCAGTCTGGAATGTCTCGGTATGGCGCCATTAGCCTAGGGACGGAGATTGAAGCTAATGGAGATGGCAGCTCAGGGAGACCGGGGATAGGTTTCAGGGAGCGCTAAGGACATCATGCAGCCGGGAGACAGGCTGGGACATGATGTAGCAGCTAAGTGGAGATGATTGCTGGGTTCAGTCGCTGGGTTAGAGAAGAGTTGGATGAGCTCTTGGGTTTCAAAGGAGCCTGCAGGATGCAGTATATCTGAAATGGTCTCGGAGGGTTCGCGGTGTGCGAAGGGTTCGAGGAGGCAGCGACTGGGTATGAGGTTCAGGTGCAGGCTCAACAGGGCAGCGTTGAGTTGCTGGCCTTGGAGTTTCTTTCTGTGGCATCAATGGGATTTCAGTTTTAGGTGGAGCACCGGGAAGAGGTGGCTTCACGGGTGGAGCAGGATTCGATACGAGTTTAAAATGGGACGTGCAAGGTTACTGGCCAGGTCCTAGCACGAGCGCCAGGGGTGCACTAAGTCAGGTGGAGCAGAGTGTGCAGAGATTGGTGTGGCTTCGTGGAGATGGTGTCAAGTAGAACTCCAGTTACAGCGAGTGTCGATTCAGGTTCGCTGAGTTCTCTCCAGAAAAGTTCAAGAAAAAGTCTGATGCAGTTGCCAGGCAGAAGTGTAGGATCGACGCCCCAACCAATTATTTAAAAGGAAGCTCCTTGTTTAGAAGTGGCGGTTTATCTCTCTTAAAGCAGGCAGCGCAGCAACCCAGGGGCGCACAAGTCGACTCCCCATCGAGCACCGCAGCACCAACCCAGCATACCATCATCGAGCTGGCTCTTGCCTGGGGACGAGCATCGCAGCACCATCCAAGGGACGTTGATGTGGCACCAGCCTCACCTTAACAGTGGCAACCATATTTCGTGGGCCCAGACCCCCCATCCGGATGAACCAAGAGGGTGTGAGCTGGCCCACCCAACAAGAAGGAATGCTATAATTGTGGTGCAAGAATATAAGCAAGGATCTTTAGTTATAGAGACGGTCATCCCAAAGGCCTCCAAGGGCGCGCAGTAGCTGAATGGTATTGACAGAGGCAAGGAGGTCTACATAAGAGGCTGTCAGGACACGCAGTTACAAAGAGGTTGTGTAGGAGGACATTGCCAGGTTTGCCAAGGCTTGGGGCACCAAGATGGAGATTGTAAGGTTTTGTATGGTGCTTCCAAGTCTTGAAGAGACTTGGAAGATCATGGCAGGGATGTTGGAGGTAATCCCTGGAGCTTGGGGGCATGTCCCAAGCGGATTCGTAGAGGTATTTCAGAGATGCTTTAAGTTTGAGTGTTTTTTCATGTGTCTTAGAGGGGAGTTTTTTTGAAAGATTGTAACATAATCCAATTGAATTATGGGGTTGGGTCCAGGTTTGTTAAATTGGTTAGGAGATTAGCCAGTTGGTCGGTTAGTTGGTTGGTTATAACCAATTAAGAAGCCTAACCATGTGAGGTGTTCTAACCAGTTTGTTATTGGTCCAAGAATCCAAGTTCTAACCGTCTATGTGATTGAGTCCTAACAAGATTCAAGAAGTTGTTACAATCTAACAAGAAGTCCAAGATTAGACGCCCAACTAATCAAGAAGTGGTTGATGCTCCATGTACTATTTAATGTGAAGATGAGGCATACGGTTTGGATGTCTCACAGTATGGAGTCTGTGAGGACTTCTCACGGTCTTGGTCTTGGATCGTGAGGGCGGCTCTCTCACGGTCTTGGTCTTGGATCGTGAGGGCTTGAGAGCCGCTCCTTGGGGCGGGGATCGTGGGGAGACCTCCTAGGTTTCAAGGAGGTCACGGTAAAGAGCTGTAGAGAGGCGTACATTGAGGGTCTTTCATGTGGAGGGCTTGGTGCCGTGGGATGTTCCATGAGGCTTTGGAGAAGGGGCGCACGTAGAGGTATTGTCTGTGCATGGCGTACGTGGGTTCTTGAGGCGTGAGGCCTGCAAGAAAGAAGACGTGTGGGACAGCGAGAAGCTTCTGGATTTTCTGAAGGACTGTCGGGTGTTGTCTTGTTTGTTGTAACAAGGTTCTTCTCTAAAGAAATAAAGCAATCTCTCTTTTTCTCATACATTTATATCTTCATTGTTGCATGATATTGAATCCAAGAACAGATTATTGGACTGTATTCTTTTATGTTGCTTCCGCTCCATGCGCTGCATATAAGTGCTGGTTCGGATCTTTCAATAAATGGGATCAGTGGAATTCTCTCAACAGTAACATATTAAATTTAGCATATTTCGTTTGTTCTGGGAGAGGATGGTTTAGGCGCTTTATATGCTCTACTTGTTGAAGGGGTAGGCCAGCTCAAATCCTAGATGGGTGCTAATCGTACATGTCTCTTAACTAAAAGCATATTCTTTTATGTTTTAAAATTTCTTTTGACGATGCTTCTTAATTGTTAGGTGCTAGCAAGTTATCTCATGTAACGAGGAGGACACCTCGAAGGCTGCAGAACATTCCCTTTTCTATGTTCTAAACTTTTATAGATCGAGGAGATGTTGCTGCTGCAAAAAAAATCTACAACCAAGGAGTCTCAGTCATACAAGATATATTTTTCTCAGAAAAAATCAGTCATGGAATGAGTATAAGATAAAATAAAGATAAATCTGTGGTGGCTCTTGACCTCTTGTAGCCCTCCCTCCCCTTCAAAAGAAAAAGGAAAAAAAGGATATAATTCATGCAGGATTTCCATGCCATGGGAGATTAGATAGATTACATTTATACAAGCTTCCATTAAGAAAAAAAGACATTTAACATGAAGATAGCCCACCTAACCTATTCATCAGGCAGCCTTTGCATAACCATACACGTAATGATGGACGTCTTGAAGAGAAACATATAAATAGAAACAAGACTAAAAGAGTTGCTTGCTATCAGTTATATGCGTCATTGCTCTTTGCCCCAATCTCTTTACATCGAAGAGGAATGACGACCCTATTACATAGTACATTTGGATGCTTCCTCTAGTCTCTGTTTCAGTTGAGCTTGAGGTTCCTTAGCCTACAAAAGAGTGCAAAAATAGCAATCAATATTCATAACCAACGGTAAAACTATACCAAGTTTTGGCACTATCTGGAAGTCAAAAAGGAGAGTGTAACATGATAGAAAACCTTTGCAGCAAGACAGCAAGAGAACGTGGGAAAAAAGAAAAAAAAAAAAGGCTACGAGTCCCTGTAAATGAGCGTGAAATGGAATAGAATATTCAAAAGGCTTAGGTCAGTCATAAGCTTGGTATGCAACAGATTGCTAATCAGAAGCATTCTCTTATTTATTTTTTTATAAAAAGTAGAGAGAGAGAGAGAGAGAGAGAGAGAGAGAGAGAGAGAGAGAGAGAGAGAGAGAGAGAGAGAGAGAGATTGGATGAGACTGCAGGAGGGGGAATGGACTGTGAGGTGGCACATGAAGATATGGTTTGTTAGGATTAGATCTCATGCGAGCTTGGTGGTCCGAGTTAGGGACAAGGATAAGGAACTTGAGCTGATCAGGAGGAATGATGAAAGTGGATAGAATCCTTGTTATCACACAAAAACAACAGGAATCTCAACTTGGGACTCCCGGTTGGCCTTTTACCCAACCGAAAGCTACTGTTCACACTCGAGTCTAATTAATTTAAAACAAAAGAAAAGTCAGTAGCGAACATAATACAAGTTGGGTGGGGGGGGAGGAGGAGAAAAGAGAGAGAAAAAAAAAAGAAAAAAAAAAAGGTAATGGGTCAACCATGACCCACATAGAAAGGAAGACCAGATCGAACGGTAATTAGTGCATTTCGGCTAAGTGAAGTGTGGACGCGGTTGTCTTAAGCGTTGAACATAACTAGCATCTCATCTTGGGCGATTAGCAAACCTAAGGACAATCGATAGCAACTGCTCATCAATTCCCAATCACCGAAACGAAAAAAGGAGGCGGTTAATAAATAATAAGATAATGGAGTGGCTCATGGAACGGTCAAAGGAGTAGTTGGAAGCGAAGAGAATGCAGGTAGATTCCTCATAACCGTAACTCGGTTATTGAGTTGAATATTTGCCCCTGTGACAACTATTCCATCTCAAAATAAAAAAGAATGAAGTGCCTGATGGAACACTATTAATAATGCAAGAAGAATACATGGGAGAAAGTGTGGACATACACGGTCCTTTGTAAACATTATAAACAAAACGGAACTCTCCAAGTCGGGTCATCGCGTTGGTGTTCCAGCAGCACTAGCTTGAAAGCTACTCGACTCTTTGATCTCAAGCCTCCAAATCTTTTTATAACACAAATATAAAGTTTGAAGGAGAATTAATCAAGCATAGGAAGGAACATGCATATATAATGGTGAGAGAAACAGGAATATATTGGAGGAGGGAGGACTGCAGTACTGCTTGACTACCTCTGGTCCTCATCGGTGGCGGATGGCCTAATATTGTAGTTGGGGAATGGCACCTGGCCTGACTCGATGTGCTTGAGGTCCTCGACGAGCAGCTCGTAGTGTCGCTTCACCTCCTCGGCAGACTTCCCCCCAACTGCTCGCGCAACGTTCTGCCAGCGGTCGGGCGTGTCCTTGTCGTACACCGCTAGAGCTCGTTCGAAGAGCTTGTTCTGCTTTGGAGTCCATGAGGAGCCCGAGCAGCGCGAGAGCGATCCCGATGCCATCGGTGTTGTCGGTAGCCAAGAAGAGAGAGAAGCAGAGGCTTTTATGAGCTGAAGAGAAGGGGAAGGAGGAGAGGAAGTTGTGGAGGCTTGGTATGAGCGGAGTAGCAGCGGAGGGTGCTTCTTATAATAAGCAAGAGGTTTGTGGTTTTTTTTTTTTTTTTTTTGGGGGGGTTTTGGGGGGGGGGTGATGGGATGGAGCCAGTTGGCGAATAATACTTGGAAAAGGAAGTTAGAATAAGGTGTCGCTAGTTTGTTCGAGAGCCACAAGATGGAGTATAGGAGTTTGATGTGTGGAAGAATCAAAATAGCGTAGGGGAATCATCTCAGCTTGTAGTCTTAGGGAGGGGTTGGGCGGAACCTTCCATCTCTTTTTATCTCACATCCAGTGGAATCATCTCTTTTTTCTTTTTTTTTTTTCCCCCTCTTATTATCCTTTAATAAATGATCGTTATTCATTAGAGAATCGATGAACTTTATCGCATCAATTTGGAGTGCCTACATGGATGCTGATTCATATAATGAGTTCTTACATGATGCGAGCACCACTGAATTATTACTTACAAGTCAAAAGATTGCTTCATTTCATCCAAAAGAGGTATATACTGTGGTTGATGCCTCTCCTCATCTGGATCCCTATATTTTGATATGCATTCAAGTGCTCTTTTGCACCTTCTACCACATAAAAAAATTATAAAAAAAAAAAAAAAAGCCTCTTTTGCACCAAAATTATTTTGAGCGGTGCTTGGATTTCTTAGCCACTTCAAATGATTTTTTCTACTTTTGGCGGTTAGAGTAATTCTATCTATTGGGGACAGGACATCGGTGTAAAAAAAATACACCACAAAAAATGACTGGATCATATAAATTCTATTTTTGAGCGCCCCTTGCTTTATTTTTTCGTTAAAAATTTTAAATAACAAAAATATTCCTTCCTTTAAAAAAAATTATGATATCAATTGGTTTGGATTATGACATCCCATGCTTGAGTTATGACATCCCTGTATCATAGGAATAAAAAATATTTTTATTATTAAAAAGTTTTAAAAAAAATTAATGATAAAAATACCTTCGGTCTTTGATATCCTGTTAATAAGGTTATGACATTCTTGTTCACAAAGACATGTCATAAGAGGACATTTTCGTCTTTCAAAAATCTTAATAAGAAAATAAATTATAGGTATTAAATGCATGTTTGAATGATAAAAATATCCTTTTCTTATGACATCTCTTTGTGAACCCGTAATAATCATGTTTGTCATAAGGTCAAGAATACTTTTATCATTAAAAAATTTTTAAATTTTTTCAATGATGAAAATATCCTTCGACTTTATGATACACGGATATCATAATCCAAGTCGCAAGTCACATGATGTCATAATCAATTTTTTTAAAAAAGAGATGTTTTCATCATCCAAATTCTTTAATAAAAAAATAAAATTACAGGTATTGAACACATATTAGAAAATAAGATTTGCATGATCGATGAGATTACGCGGTATATTTTTTCTCCACCGCGCACGGTGTATAAAGACTTTCTCATATGGTGATATGTTTGTTCTTCGTAGGAGACATCAAGAAGTTATATCAGGAGAGAGAGAGTATTTTAAATTGCCTATTTGCCTGCAGATAACTGCCTTATTTGCCCTGCTACTTGAAAGCTGCTTATCCCCGTTATAGCTGTTTGTGTTCTAAGCTGGCCCAACCAGAGCTAGCCCGTGGTTTGGTGGTGGTTGGCATGATAAAAAAAAAAAGTCATCATAAGTGGCGACAGGGAGGCTTTTCAAGAGCTTAAAGTCAGTTGAATTTTAGCTCATAAAGCTCGCCACGTTTTCCATACAAAGACAATTTTTACTTCCCTAAACAGGGATATAATCTCTCTGCTAAGCTGATTAGCTGACAATGAAATAACTGGCCAATTTCACATCTCTATCATTATTTTCTTATTGGACCTCTAGATGTGCTCTAAACCTCAACCTCTTGTGGCTCCCTGGATGCTGAAAGCTCTTACCTGGCAATAAGGTATTGGCAGGAATCTTAACTCACAAAATATGATGGGAGCGTGGAGACTGGAGGGGGGGTAATCTCTATTTTTTAGATATATATATATATATATTTTAAAAAATTTATGTTATCTTTGAAACTTAAGATTTGTTTGATTTGCTGGAAGACCATTTTTTACCATAAAATATGATATTTGAAAAAAAAAGATAATTTTATATGTTTAGTTAATCATAAAAAGATGATACATTTTTTTAGTAACTTATATTCGATCGACCATCTAATTTTTTTTTTTTTTAAAAATATAAAATATCTATTATATTTTTAATAACAGAAAAAATCTTTCCTTATTTTATTTATGATTTTAAAAATTTTTTTTTTTAAAAAAAAAACTCAAAAATTCACATCCTATATAATTTTTTTTTTTTCATGAAAATTTAATTTTTATGGAAATGCCATTTTTCAATTTCTCTTATTTCATTTTCCCGCTATACTTTTTCTCCTTCTCTTCGTGCGGGAGTTCTTAGGTTGTTGATGAAGAACAAGCCGGTCGTTGGCTACTCTTATATTTCTCTTTTTCTCTGCTCCTTTTAAACGGAAAGTTTCAGGCGGTTGTACCTTGTTGCAGGGATAAGCTCTTACAACATCCAAGATAAGGCATTTCTTATCTTGTTGGCAATCTTGGTGCTTTATCAAGCATAAAGATGCCATTAAACCCAAATAAACCTAAAAGCCCCTTATAAAAGGAATTAAACCTAGCTGGCCTCTATCCCTTTCTAGAGAAAAGTCTCAGCTTTTTGTAACCCATCTCTTTCGTTTCTCCAGTGAACAGGAATAGGGATTCGGATTGAGAACAAGATTTGGACCGCTCCCTCTTTCCTTCTGGGAGTCCTATGACATGAAATTGACATGACCCGTGAGGTTAAGTTAATCTTTACGCCGCAAGACTAAAAGATATCCTTTTCCGCCTTCTTCTAAAGTTTGAGCACTGACACTCCGAGGGCTGTCCTCATGTGGTGTGCTTTGGGTTTTCCAGCATCGGGAGTGGGTTCTCTCTTGCACTGTTTTCCTTTTTGAGCCCGAAAGGATAAGGCTGGCTCCTCAACTTCCTTCGACACAATGTGCCATACCGTGTTCAATCGTTCATAGCTGGCCTCGGTACTTTGGATTGGATCTCACCACATGTTATCAGTGTGGTCCAACTAACATTGAGATTTTTTTCATGCGCATGGAACTCGTTTGTTGTCTTGTTTCGCACTTAACGTGGTAAGATTACTTCTCATGAGATTCATTATTGTTGATATGGCTATTTGTTGTGTTAGGTAAGATGGGATTTCCTGTCATGGTCACAAGATCTTAATCCTAGATGATATAATAAGAGAACCAAATTTGAAATTCCAAAAACCAAAAAACTCTACCAAAATTTTGACAAGATTTATCGCCTAATCTCGATTTGGAATTTTGGATGGTCAACACATGCCAATTAAGACAAGGGATGTGCTGGCCCTTGTTTCAATATTTGATTATACAAAGCCATGATCTTCTGAGTGGTGGGTTAGATGCGGTAGGTACAGGATACGTGCATGGTGTAGCACCTCTTAGCAAGGATTCAGGTCCTGATAGAATATCTCACGGGATACCGGGATAGGATATTATCCCATATGCCGGAAGATATTTCCTATCTCGAATATCAAGACGGGACTGGACACTGACGCGTTCCGTTTCTGAAAAAAATTGAAACAGTCCCGCTCCATGAAATTTAAAATCTTGCCTCTTAGTTAAAAAAAAAAAAAAAAAAAAAAAAAAAAAAAAAAAAAAAAAGCTTGAAAAGCATTTAAACACTTTGAATTTAGAAAAGTTTACGGAAATAATATTGTACAGTAACTTATATATCCATGCATTAATTTGTATAAAGTAGGCATTAGAGAGTGTCAGGGGATGATAAAGTGAAAGCGAACACGAACATCGCTGATAGAAATGGATACCATCAGCAATCTGTAATCTTTGAGTATTTTTTTTGTATGGTCATGAACAATTTATAATTCACCACCATCAGCAATCTGTAATTTATGACCATTTCTTTTATAAGTTATGAGCAACTAATGAACCATCCAATAATTCTGATCATTCACATACGTTCAAGTAATTTAGAGAATCATCTAGTCGAGTAAAAAGTCATGATTAATTTAAAGCCTTTTTTCAGTAATTTAAACTTTAAATTATGCTGTTCCTATGTTTACGTTAAGTGTTATTGAGGTTAGCAGAAAGTGTGATGGTGCTTAATTCTCCCATCTTATTGACTAATCAGGACGACATGTTGTGTTACTGCTTGTTGCTGCAACTTCTGTTGAACCGGGATCGGACAGCTGGGTTGGAGCGCTTTTCTCCCGGTCGACTTGCAACAAAATTTTCAAGGGCCGGTGGTATTCCGGCGGGAGACACTCCGATGCTTAAGTTAGCAGGAGCTTGAGGACAATAGAATGGAGGAATGAACGAGACAGCATATGGAGAAGGAATAGTGCACTTAGCTCAAAACGAGATCCCCCGGCTACCTTATATAGGCGCGGAATAGTTCAAAATCCGTTAGGAAAGAAGCCAAAAAAGACTGATCTACCCCTAGGAGAATTTGGAGAGTGGCCACGTGGCACCTGGACAGGGCAACATCGTGGGAATGGTGGAGTAGTAGTGCTGGTATGGCAGAATTCTGGTACCAGCTGGAAGAGGCTTCTGGAGCTTCCTGGATCCTTGAAATGAATTGGTCGGACCTTGACTGGGGAGGGCCAGTCGGACCTCCGAAGGAGAGCGTCCGTCGGAACTTCAGCAGAAGTAGGTGGGCCGGACCTTAGCAGAAGTGGGTCATTCGGACCTCGACTTCAGTGGATCGGACTTTCGAAGGAGAGTAGTGGGTCGGACCTCAGCAGAAGTGGGTCATTCGGACCTCTGCTCCAGTGAGTCGGACTTTCGAAGGAGAGCGTCTGTCGGAGCTTTAGAAGAGTGGTCCGGTCGGACCTTAGCAAGAGTGGCGGTCCGGTTTGGTATAACAGTTACCCCCTTGCTCTTGGCCTTCGAGCGGTTCTGCAGCTTCGAAGGATGAGAGCATTACTTGGCAATTAATGCGCAAGTCCTTGAAACGATTGCGAATCTGATCAGGCGTGCTACGACCGGCTGTCTTCTGCTCCGAACCTCCGCCCCTGGACAGGTGTCAGCACCATATTGGTGGTGGCAGAAGAAGCAGTTAATGCGGGTATGGTGCAATGATGGGCTGCCAGCTTGAAATGCCCGCCCGTCGAGTTCCTGACACGACATAGGCGACGTGGTAAGATTTGAGCGGTTGGCGCAGTGTCCGGAGCAACCCATCCACTGTTGGTTGGGCGGTTACGCAGATCATGATTAGACACGATCCGGCGCGTCCCCTCGGCTTCCCCGTCGAATCAGGAAGTCGCGTCGTCTGTCGTTGGATCGCGGTGCTCGAGGGGCGCGGGGAAGCGACCCCTGCGCCTAGAAAAAAGGGGGAGGAGGCCCGAAGGGAGTCTTCTGCTGCCTTTGCGCTCGAGGAGAAAGAATCTCTCCCTCTCGCTGCTCCCGCTCTATTAGGAAACCAGAACACCAGGTCAGTTCCGCACCCTCCTCTCTCCCCTCTGTAGCTTCCATTAGGATGGCCTTTGGTTGTCGGAGCTTGGCCTACAGGAATAGGGAACCAGGTCCCTATGACATCCCCATGACCATGACCCGAGATAGGGTAGAGAGTCTTAGGGTTATTTACAGCATACCGTCCACACTGCATCTTACTGTTCCCAGTGGGGAGGGAAGGGTGAACGGCTCGTTGAACTTAGGAGCCCTTTCCCTGTACAAAGACTACCTTAAGGCCGGCCTTCGGCTCCCGCTTTATAGTCTCTTTGTCCAAATCTTCAATTCCTATAGGATTACTCCCTCACAGCTGACCCCGAATAGTATTCGGGTCATCTATGGCTTCATAGTCCTTTGTCGGGAGGCCGGAATCGAGCCGAGGCTATTCTTATTCTCTATTTTTTTCCTTTTAAAGCAAGACTTCCGAATTCAGGAGTGGTGGATGTTTAGTCCCCGCCCTAGCCGGAAGATATTAGGGGGGCTTATGTCGGCCATCCACGGATGGAAGTCCTGGTATTTCTTCGTAGATAGTTTAGAGCCCTGGGGCTTTGAGCCGGCATGGAGGGAACCAAGGCCGAAGGCCATCGACGAGAGGAAGATATTGAGGGTCGACGAGGCTGACTTCAATAAGTTGAGTGATGATGACCTGGTGTTTGTGCGCCCCTTGCTCCAAGAGAAGAATCTCCACCGGGCTGGGATTAGCCAACACCGATAGCTGGGTAGGATAGATACCCACATTGAAGACCTTCTATCTTCTTCTATCGGCTTTTTCATTATTATTGCTAACTCTATCTTTGCTTTCTGGCAGGCGGCAAAATGAAGCCGGACTGATCAATTGTATCAGCGCTGGCGGCCGAGAGAAGGGGTGTCTGGACTATTGAGCCGGCGATCCAAAAATCGAAGAGGCAGTGGACAGAGGAACCGAAGTCTGAGAGGCCAGCAAAGCAATGGGCGAAGGAACATACCGCTACCATCGTATCGATAGAGTCCGATGCCGATGACATGCCGTTGTCGGAGCACTTAGCGGTGAAGATGGCGGAGCGTTCATCTTCGTTCGGGCAATCGATTGCCCAGACAGGGGGAGACCGATCACCCCCGGCCGATCTAGAGATAGCCCCATTTTCATCCCACATAGAGCCGATCGAGGAGGTCTCCCCGAGGTCGGAGTGGAAATATTGGCCGAAGGACAAGAGGCCGACAGGGGGGAGGCCGGCGGAGCTGATGACGGAGAGCATCAGAAATGGCGCGACATCCACGATGCCAAGCGGGTCAAAGGCCTGCTCAGAAGGATCGTCACGGATGTAGATCGGCGGTCAGTAAACGAGGCCGCCAAGAGTTCCCTTCATCACATGTTTGGGGTAAGTCACATGTATCCGTGCTTTTAGTTTTTACATATGAGACACTAACGTCGTCTTGTCATTTGCAGCTCCTTCAAGATATGCTACTGATGGATGATGGCCTGGGCGAGCTACTGGATCTGAAAGAGCACTCGACCCAGAGAGCCGAGGCAGCTGAGGCGGCGAGGGATGCCACAGAAGTGGCATTGACGGCTGCCAGGACGGAGTTGTCCATCCTACGGGCAGTCGAAGAAGAGCACTCTGCCCTGGGAGCCGAGGCAGAGGCTCAAAAGAATCAGATTGTAGACTTGATGGCTCAGCGGGACGATCGGGATGTCAAGCTGAAGAACAAGAGGCGAAGGGTGAAGTCCCTGGCTCGCCGAGTAGCTAAAGAGAAGGCATGCTTGTTTGATTCCAAGAGGCGCTCAAGGGGCCACCAGGCTGAGGTCGAAAGATACAAGGAGTTGCTAAAGAAAACCCAAGAGCTGATGAAGACGGCGGCCGAGTCGGCCATAAGGAAATACAAGAAGTCTGAGGACTTCAAAGAAGAAATGAATGAGACCGACTCATACAGCTTTGACTTCGAGTATGAAGAATGCTTGGAGAAGGTCAGCGCCGCCTTTCCGGAGCTCGACCTTTCCTCTGTATAGCTGCCGAAGCGAGCAGAAGAAGAGGCCGCCGAAAAAGAGACGGGTCCATTTGACGGAGGGGTCGAAGCCCAAATTGAAGCCGAGGCGGAGGGAGCCGGACCTGATGCCCAGGTCAGAGCCGATGTGGAAGTGGTGGGTGCTCCAATGGATGCTTCGGTTGTACCGGATGGGGCTGAAGTCGGAGTCACCGATGTTCCTTTGGTGGGTCAAACCTAGGTTGTTTGTAAAGGCCTGACCTTCCCTTTTTGTAAAGAACTACCTTTATAATATAATATAACTTCTTGTCGTATTTTCACATGTATATGTCTCAGTGTGCATGCGGTCGTTCGGATCGACCGAAGCTCTTTTCTTTAAAAATGTTTCTAAGTATCGCCGGTTAGCTAGGTAGGACTGTAAGAAGTAGTTGTTGAATGGTAGCTTGATCCAAGACCAATATCTTAGAAATTTTTCTAAGTATGGGTCCATCGGCTTATCTGAATGTGCGGCCGGACCTTCTGAAGTAGATGCTGGGCAGCAGCTCAGTCCGAATCAAGACACTTAGGAATTTTTTCCAAGTGTTGGTTCGTCGGCTCGTCCGAACTCGAAGATTGCTGAGGTAGTTGCCGGACAGTAGCTCAGTCCAAACCAAGATACTTAAAATTTTTTTCAAAGTGTTGGTTCGTTGGCTCGTCCGAACTCGAAGATTGCTGATGTAGCTGCCGGACAGTAGCTCAGTCCGAACCAAGATACTTAGAAATTTTTTTCAAGTGTTGGTTCGTCGGCTCGTCTGAACTCGAAGATTGCTGAGGTAGCTGCCGGACAGTAGCTCAATCCGAACCAAGATACTTAGAGATTTTTCCGAAGTGTTGGTTCGTCGACTCATCCTAACTCGAAGATGTTGCCGACCGGAGTCGAACTTTCGGAAGTGGGCTGCCCTAGAGCCTTTGCCGACCGGAGTCGGACTTTCGGAAGTGGGTTGTCCTAGAGCCTTTGCCAACCGAAGTTGGACTTTCGGAAGTGGACTGCCCTAGAGCCTTTGCTGATCGGAGTTGGACTTTCGAAAATGGGCTGTCCTAGAGCCTTTGCCGACCGGAGTCGGGCTTTCGGTAGTGGGCTGCCCTAGAGCCTTTGCCGACTGGAGTCGAACTTTTGGAAATGGGTTGCCCTAGAGTCTTTTCCGACCAGAGTCGGACTTTTGAAAGTGGGCTACCCTAGAGCCTTTGCCGACCGGAGTCAGATTTTGGAATTGGGCTGCCCTAGAGCCTTTGTCGACCGGAGTCGGACTTTCGGTAGTACTTCATAAAAGAAGTTGTAGACTTTATTGATAATACTTGCAAAGGTTGTCTACATTCCACGGACGCGTCACTTACCGTCCGTCCAGATGTTCGAATCAGTAGGTTCCGTCCTTTGCAAGACCATATCTCCAACCCGGAAAGATCGTGCCTTGACCTATAAGTTGTAATATCTGGCCATCTTCTGACGGTAGGTCACCATCTTCAAGCCTATTTGGAGCCTGGTTTCTTCAAGTAAATCTAGGTCAGCCCTCCGTTGCTTCGAGCTGGTTGGCTCGGCGAAGTGATCAATCCGTAGGGATTGCAAAGAGACTTCCACAGGGATGACTGCTTCACTTTCGTAGGTTAAGTTGAATGGAGTCTCTCCGATCGTCGTTCTGGCGGTTGTCTGATAGGCCCAGAGCACTGAATGAAGTTCTTCTACCCACAGTCCTTTGGCTTCGTTCGATCGGGTTTTCAGTTAGTGTGGGATTGTCCGATTGGTGACTTCGGTTTCTCCGTTTGACTGGGGATAGCCGATTGACGTGAGCCGATGAGAGATGTGAAATTGTTGGCAAAAGTTTTGAAATTTGGAATTGTCGAACTACCTTCCGTTGTTGGTGATGATTGTCTGTGGAATGCCGAATCGGAAGATGATGCAGTTCCGGACAAAGTTTTCTGCCTTGGTTTCTGTAATTTGTGCCAGTGGTTTGGCCTCCACCCATTTGGTGAAGTAATCAATGGCTACTCTAAGGAACTTCCGCTGGTCGGATGCTGGGAGGAAGGGTCCCAGGATGTCCATCCCCCACTGTACGAATGTTAAGGTGCAGTGAGTGGAGTCAGCTACCTAGCAAGCCTTTTTTGAATATTGGAGTACCTTTGACATGCGTCGCATCTTTGAACAGAGTCCAATGCGTCCTTCTGAATTGTGGGCCAATAGTATCCCTGTCGGATGATTTTGTAAGCTAGGGATCTTCCTTTGAGGTGGTTGCCGTAGATGCCTTCATGTACTTCTCTGAGTGCATAGTCTGCATCAGTCGGCCCCAAGCACTTCAGCAGCGGCTGTGAGAATGACCACTTGTAGAGGATGCCATCGAGGACGACATACTTAGAAGCCGTCCAGCGTACATGCTTGGCTTCGGTCGGTTCTTCCGGGAGAGTCCCTTCGACAAGGAAAGTGAGAATTGGATCCATGCAAGAAGCTTCCTGTTCGACTTGGTGGACCTCGATTAGCTCTTCAGCGATACTTGGACACTACAGATACTCCACATAAGTTCGGTCAGAGGTATTGGTGACGGCCATGGCCAGTCGTGACAAAGCATCCATCCGGGAGTTCTGCAGTCGAGGTATATGAAGAATTTCGAAAAACTTAAATCGAGATACGAGACTTTGTACTTTGTTTAAGTACTTGGCCAGGGTCGGATCTCTTGCTTCGAATTCGCCCTTCACCTGATTTACCACCAGCTGAGAGTCGGAGAAGGCCCTGATTCGATCGATGCCTAGTTCATTGGCAATTCTCAGTCCTGCGAGAAGGACTTCATACTCCGCTTGATTGTTTGACACCTGAAATAAAAAGTGCAGAGCATACTCCAAACTTTCTCCATCGGGGTCGGCTAGAATCAGGCCGGCACTGCAGCCAGCAAGGTTGGACGCTCCATCTACGTGAAGGGTCCAAGCGGGCTCTGCTTCATCGATGGTGTTGGCTTCAGGCGCTTCGGCCGTTTAAGAGGATGCTCTCTACTTTTAGGTACACTACAAGGAAGTCAGCAACTACCTGAGCCTTCAAAGCCGATCGGGATTGGAAAGAAATGTCGAACTCGCCAAGTTTGACAGCCCACTTGGCGAGTCGACCGGAGGTGTCTGGGCTCCGAAGGTTCGTCTTGAGGGGTTGGTCGGTCAGCACGACGATCGGATGCGCCTGGAAGCAGGGTCGAAGTCGTTTGGCCGCTATGACCAACGAATAGACGAGCTTCTGCATTTTAGGATACCTTTTTTCGGCATCATGGAGAACTTTACTTATATAATAGACAGGTTTCCGCTTAGCATCTTCTCCCGCTTGCACGAGGATAGAGCTGATTGCCTCATCCGACGTCGATAGGTAGAGGTACAAAGGCTCTCCCTCCATCGGCTTGGCTAACAATGGAGGGTTCTTCAGATAGTCTTTCAAAGCTTCAAAAGCCGACCGACACTCGTCGGTCCAGTAAAAACGGTCCGACCGGTGCAAGGTCTTGAAAAATGGTAGGGACTTCTCAGCCGACCAGAAAATGAAACGGTCGAGAGAAGCTATGCGGCCCGTAAGCTCTTGTACTTGCCTCTTGTTGGTCGGATGTCCCAGCTCAACAATAGCCCGGATCTTGTCAGGGTTGACTTCAATTCCTCTCTGTGTGACCAAAAACTCGAGGAACTTTCCGGAAGCCATCCCAAAAGTACACTTAGCAGGATTCAGCTTCATCCGATGGGATCTTAGTACGTCAAAGGACTCCTGCAAGTCTCTGATGTGGTCGGCTCTATGAAGGCTCTTGACTATCATATCATCTACATACGCCTCTATATTTTTTCTGAGCTGCCCTTCGAAGACCCGGTTAATCAGCCTTTGAAAAGTGGCACCGACATTCTTCAGACCGAAAGGCATCATCTTGTAACAGTACAAGCCTTTGTCGGTGACAAAGGTTGTCTTCTCCTCATCCTCCGGGTGCAGCCTAATCTGGTTGTAGCCGGAGAAGGTATCCATGAAGCTTAAAAGCTGATGGCCGGTCTGGCATCCACCAGCTGATCAATCTTTGGCAGGGAAAAGCTGTCTTTCGGACAGGCCTTATTGAGGTTGGTGTAGTCCACACAGATCCTCCACTTTCCATTAGCCTTTTTCACCATTACAACATTTGCTAGCCATTCGGGATAATGAGCTTCCCTGATGAAGCCAGTATCAAAGAGCTTCTTCACTTCTTCGTCAATGGCCCTCTGTCTTTCGGCAGTGAAGCTCCTCTTTTTCTGTCGGACGGGCTTATAGGTCGGATCCACCTTAAGATGGTGAGTGATGATATCTGACGGAATGCCCGGCATGTCCGACGCCGACCAAGTGAAGATGTCAGCATTATTTCTCAGGAAGTTGATCAGCTCTAACTTAACGTCTTCGCTGAGGGTTCTTCCAATTTGGAGGACTTTGGTGGGGTCGTCCTCTCGTAGGAGAACAAATAGGATTCTTTCATCTGGTTGACCGTTGCCGTCGGCTTTGACCCTTGGGTCAAGCTGCTCTAGAGTAGGATGACCATCCGACTGTCGGTCTTGAATAGTTAGGCACTGTCTAGCCATCCTATGATCTCCCCTCATAACTCTGACCCCGTTCTTTGTCGGAAACTTCACCAATAGATGGTATGTGGGTACGATGGCCCGAAACTTGTTAAGGACCGATCGGTCCAAAATGGCATTATATGCCGAGGATGTACAGACGACCACAAAGTTGATGGGGAGCATTTTCTGAAAGGGCTCCATCTCGATCGTCACAGGTAGGGTTATTTTTCCTTCAACTCCGATGAAGTTTCCCCGAAGCCCGTCAGCTGTATGGGGATTCTTGTAGTCTTGACCTGGACAGGTTCATTCTTACAAAAGCATCGTACATTAATACCTCCGTGGAGCTTCCATTATCTATAAGAATCCTTTTTACATCGTAGTTGGCATTTACTGTCGACACGACTACAGGATCATTTTCAGAAACATAGGTTTCCAAAAGGTCTTTGTCGGAGAAGGTGATTGCATTGGAACCCCTCGACCTCTTGGCAACGTCCGAGTCCTTTTCATACCTCCAGTCGGACCGCCGATGCAGCATAGCGACATTTCCATATGTTGGGAAGCTCTGTCTCCTCTGGAGGGTCTCTGGCAGTTGAGGCTTCGGCCCGATCCTTGTGGGGTCGAACGTATTTGTGTAGATACCTTCTCCTGATGAAGTCTTCAATGGAATCCTTCAGCTGGAGACACTCTTCGGTGTTGTGCCCGTGGTCTCGATGAAACTGACAGTATTTGTCTCTATTTCTAGATGTAGAGGGGCCCCTCATCGGACGAGGCCTTTGCAGGAATGTCTCGTTCTCAATTTCCAAGAGGATGTTCTCCCTCGGAAGGGAGAGGGGCGCATAAGTTTCGAATCTCCTGAGGAAGTCCTTCGGCTTCGGACTGCGGCATTGGGCCGACCGGTTGCCATCGCTGGGAGGTCGGACTTCGGGAGCCTTGTCGCTTCGCTTCTTGGGAGCCGACCTTCCTTCAGCCTGGCGTCGGCTCGTTGCTTGTTCTTCTGCCAAGGTGTATTTCTGTTCCCGGGCCAGTAACTCGGAGTAGCTCATCGGGAACTTCTTGTCCAGAAAAAATGTGAGCCTGGACGAGCGGATCCTTCTCTTGAAGGTCGATATAGCTACGTCTTCATTCAAGTCTGGAATCTCCATGGCCGTTGAGCTGAAACGGGCCATGTAATCCCGGAGAGTCTTTCCCTCCTTTTGCAGTATGAGAAAAAGGAAATAAGTGTTCCTCGGGAGTCTGACTGCAGGTCCTGAAATGGAAAAGAAAGAGGTTTTTAAAGTTGAGGGAAAGAGTAGATCGTACCTGGTCAGATGGCAGAGAACCACATCCGAGTAGCCTTCTTCAGGATTGCTAGGAAGGCAATGCAGTGGAGGGTGTCGGAGGCGTCTTGTACCATCATGTCGACCTTATAGGTGCCTAGATGGTCTAATGGGTCGATGATGCCGTCGTAAGGGTCCACCTGCAGGATTTTGAAGTGATAGAGGATCGTCTCCCCCATGATCTCATCGGAAAAAGGCATGTGGGAGTCGTACACCTACCCTCTTCGGCTTTTTACCGATCAACGTTTCAATAATGCGCTCCTCCATGCACAAAATCTTGCTGGTGTAGTCTCTCGGGACCTCGACGGGGTGCCGAGCACCAGCAGGGACGAAGTCGGCGAAGGAGGGTGATGCAGACCTCACCCTCTTGCCGTTGACACGAGCCCCCAAGGACCTTCGGGGCTCCGGAGCAACATGAGAGAAAGGCTGAGGGACTTCTTGTCGTCGACTTTTCTCAGCAGCAGGTTGATGGGGTGTGCAAGATATAGCAGGCGGCTGCTGCCGGTTGTTAGCCGTCTCCTGAAGATGCTGAACCACAGTAGTAAATGTATCCATGTGGTTCAACAGCATCTGGAATTACTGAAGTCCCAGAACAATAGTGGGTTCAGCGGCGATAGTGGCATCATTCTCCCTGGGAGGTCCTTCGAACCTGGACGGGGAGTGACCTCTTTTGGCGGAGGTGTTCTAGGCTCTTCCCTTAGCCATTGCTTGATTGAGTGGGCGGATTCCTCCTTTTAGAGAAGGGAAGCCAGCCCCTTTCTCTAGCGCCAATATGTTGCTGCAACTTCTCGTGAACCGGGGTCGGACGGCTGGGCTGGAGCGCTCTTCTCCTGGTCGACCTGCAACAAAATCTCCAAGGGCTGGTGGTGTTCCGGCGGGGGACACTTCGATGCTTAAGTTAGCAGGAGCTTGAGGGCAATGGAATAAAGGAATCAACGAGACAGCGTATGGAGAAGGAAGAGTGCACTTAGCTCAAAACGAGGTCCCCCGGCTACCTTATATAGATGCAGAACAGTCCAAAATCCATTAGGAGAGAAGTCGAAAAAGATTGATCTGCCCCAGGAAGAATCTAGAGAGTGGCCACGTGGCACCCGTATTGAGATGCGCGCAGCAGATTGAACAATTGGTATCAGAGCACTAGGATGGCATCTGACGGGTAACCAAGTTCTTCTACGGCTCCTGAGGTAATTATTTTTCATTCTACTACCTCTTGGCATGAGGTGGCGATATTTGATGGCACAGGTGATTTTGCTCTATGGAAGGTGAGAATGAAATATCTGCCGGTCAAGGAGGGCGTGTCAATAGCCCTCAAAGGTATGGATGCAATTCTAGGTGATACAAAGGCTGCAAAAGAGGAGATGAATGAGAGAGCACTTGGGACTCTGTTTTCAGGACTGAGTGATAAAGTTCTCCGCAATGTGATGGATCTTGTTACAGCTAAAAGTGTATGAAAAAAATTAGACACTTTGTATATGCTAAAATCTCTTACAAATAGGTTGTATTTGAGGGACAAGCTACACACATTCCGTATGATGGAAGGGACCTCACTCAAGGATCACTTGGATGATTATAATAAGCTCCTGCTCGATTTAGTGAATATTGATGTTAATGTTGATGAGGAAGACAAGGCTTTGATCATAATTTATTCTTTGTCTAAGTCCTATAAAAATATTACTACTACCATGCTCTATGGAAGAGAGACTATAAGTCTCGATGAGGTTGAAGCCACTTTGTTATCCAATGAGCTCAGGTTGAAAGTACATTTGGAGTATCAGGCTCCAAATCCGACACAAGGACTTACTGTCAGAGATAGAGATGAGCAAAGAACAGGTGGACAAGGTAGAAACAAGTCCAAGACAAGATCAAAGTCTAGGTCTAAAAGACCCGGAGTTTGCCATTACTGCAAGAAGCCAGGCCACTCGAAAAATGAGTGCAGACTTCTACAGTCAAAGAAAGAGAAGGAACAAAAAGAAAAAAGAACAATCTCAGATTCAGCATTAGTTGCAGTTACTTCAGTAGATCACAGCAGTGTTGTAGATGATGCAGTATTTACAGCTGCATGCAGTGTCAGTCAGGCTGATACATGGATCGTGGACTCTGGAACATCTTTCTACATAACACCCCATAAAGAATGATTCACTTTTTTTAGATCCTGTGATGGAGGCTCTGTTCTTCCTGAGGATGACACCATCTGTAAAGTGAAAGGAATTGGTACAGTTCAGATCAAATCTCATAAAAACACTGTGGTGACTTTGGATGATGTCAGATATGTTTTCCAATTGAAAAGAAATCTTCTCTCGATAAATGCTCTTGATATTGCAGGTTTTGAGGGCAGATGTGATAGAGGATCTATTACAATTAGTAAAGGTGCATTGACTTTATTAAGAGGTAAATTGAGTGGCACTCTTTATTATTTGAATGGCATTATAGTGGTTGGTGAGGCTTCTTCAGCATATTCCTCTATTGTTCAATTGACACAGTTATGGCATCAAAGATTGGGCCACATGTCAGATAAAGGTTTATAGGAGTTGAGCAGACGTGGTCTGTTAGGAGGTCAAAAAGTTGGTGCACTTGGATTCTGTGAGCATTGCATATTTGGAAAATAACACAGAGTCAGCTTTACTTCAGGCGTGCATAGGACAGCAGGTATATTGGACTACATTCATTCTGACCTATGGAGACCTGCCTCAGTTACATCCAAGGGTGGATCTAGATATTTGCTTCCAAGGGTGGATCTAGATATTTGCTTACTTTGATTGATGATTACTCCGGCAAAGTCTGGATTTATACTATCAAAAATAAAAGTGATGTGTTTCACACTTTTAAAGGGTGGAAGGCAATGGTTGAGAGGCAAACTGAGAGGAAGGTGAAAACCTTCCGGACTGACAATGGATTGGAATTTTGTTCTACAGAGTTTAATGACTTTTGCAAGTCAGAGGGCATTGTCAGGCATAGGACCGCTGTGTATACTCCTCAGCAAAATGGTGTGGCGGAATGCATGAATCGCACACTACTGTAAAGAGTCAGATCTATGCTATCAAGTTCTGGAATGAGTAGAGATTTCTGGGCAGAGGCTGCATATACAGCATGCTTTATTATAAATCGATCTCCAGCATCTGCATTGAATATGAAGACTCTGAAAGAAATGTGGACAGGTAGACCTGCAGACTATTCAGTTCTTAGAGTATTTGGGTGTTCAGCATATACACATGTCAAAGATGGAAAGCTGAATCCCACGGCTAAGAAATGCATATTTCTTGGATATGCATATGGGGTGAAGGGCTACAGATTATGGTGCACAGAGCCCGGATCCCAAGATTTTCTAGCCAGCAGAGATATGACTTTTGATGAGTCAGCCACTCTTTCACGGAAGCTACAGCCAAGTTTTTCACCGGAAGATCAGGTTCAGGATCAGCAGGATAGGACTGTTGTTGATATTAATCAGACTATTAGATCATAGCAGTTGCAGCCTACAGGTGATATTCAGAATGAACAGCATCAGTAGACAGATCCAAAGTTACAGACTCAGGAGGAGGTTATTGTACATGGTCAAGTTCAAGATGATAGTATTGCCACTCGAAGAACCAGGCGATATATCAGAGCACCTCAAAGGTATGGTTTTGAGAATTCTGCTTGTGCTGAGTTAGTATATTATGCTCTGAATATTGTAGACACTATAGGTGATGAGCCAACCACATTTCAAGAAGCAATTGGTAGTTCACAGGCTGAGCAATGGACCATGGCTATGGTAAAAGAGCTTCAGTCTTTGGAAAATAATTAGACTTGGGAATTAGTCAGATTACCTAAGGGCAAGAAGAAAATTGGCTGCAAATGGATCTTCAAGAAGAAGGAAGTAGCTACTCATCAGGATTTGAAATATAAGGCAATGTTGGTGGCTAAGCGTTACAATCAAAGATAGGTATTGATTATAAGGAGATATTTTCTCCTGTGGTTAAACACTCTTCTATTCATGTGTTCCTTGCTTTAGTTGCTTCTCAGAATTTGAAGTTAGAACAGCTAGATGTCAAGACAGCTTTCTACATGGTGATTTAGAGGAGCAAATTTATATGCAACAGCCATCTGGTTTTGAGGCTCCAGATAAAGAAGATCATGTATGCTTGCTCAAAAGATCTCTTTATGGTTTGAAGCAGTCTCCAAGACAATGGTACTGCAAATTTGATAGATTTATGGTCGACCATGACTTCAAAAGATCTCCATATGATAGTTACGTGTATCATCAACAGTTTTCAAACGGGTTCTTTTGTTACTTATTATTATATGAGGATGAGGAGAAGTATATGTCTAAAGTGCTTTATGCGAGTGCAGTTGGCAATATCATGTATGCAATGGTCTGCACTCGTCCTTATATTTTACAGGCAGTTAGTATAGTGAGCAGATATCAGTTAGTATAGTGAGCAGATATATGGACAAGCCTGGAAAAGCTCACTAGTCAGCTGTGAAATGGATTCTTAGATACTTGAAAGATACTTCTGATTTGGGATTGGTATTCTCCGGACAGAGTGGTTGCACTATTACAGGATTTTGTGATTCAGATTATACTTGTGACTTGGATAGGAGGAGGTCATTGACCGAATATGTATTTACTCTCTCTGGTTGTGCAATAGTTAAAATGCTATTTTGCAATCTACAGTTGCTTTGTCTACTACAGAGGCAGAGTATATGGCATTGACAGAGGCAGCAAAGGAAGCTATCTGGCTAAGAGGGTTAGTACAAGATTTGGGTTTCAAGCAGAATTATTTGGTTATTCACTATGACAGTCAGAGTGCTTTACATCTTGCCAGAGATCAGATATATCATGAACGCACTAAACATGTGGATGTCAAGTATCACTTTATCTGAGATTTGGTAGAGGATGGTGATATTCAACTTCAGAAAATTAGCACTGCTTTTAATCGGCTGATATGCTCACTAAACCAATTCTAGTGGTCAAGTTCAGGACATTCCTGAACTTGATTGGTTTGAGCACTTGGTGATGCCCCTTCGGGGCTTGTGATGAGAAGGAGACTTTACAATCCATATTTGATAGAGGCATTTTTTTTTGTCGCAAGGAGGAGGATTGTTACCGGTGTTTTGCTCCCAAACACCGCGAAAGAAGGTTTCCCTTCTCACAGTATTCCCCTGCTATCGGCTGCTCTTGTTTTTACCACTTGAAATTGGATGAGAACTGCTTGAAGTTTGATTGCTCTTGGGTTTGAATTGCATTGTGATCTGGATTGTGTTCTCCTCCCGTAGGTAACTCCTTCATCTCGGTCGCTGTTTTCACCGTGAGATAGCCAGCGAGTTCCCAAGCTTCCCAATCGATGTTTTGGTTTTATCCAGCTACCTCTCACGGTCTTTCATTCCTTCACGGGTTACCTCGCCTCAAGTTTTAGATTGCTGGCCGTGAGTTGAGAGGTGGGGGGTTCTGGGCATGCGTAAGAAAGAGCAGTGCGTGCGTGAGATGGGAGGAGAAAGGACGGAAACAGGGAATGTGAGATAAGAGGAGTAGAGAGCATTTTTTTTTGGTGATTTTGCTGGACTCTTCTCTTCATTTTTTCCTTGGCCTTCACGGGATTTCTCAGAACTGGTATTCTGTGATTTCTCCTGTTTTTTTTTCCTTTCGATTTGTTCGCCTCTTTGTGATTAATCTGCAATTGTTATTGGAATATTTGTATTTCTTTTGTGTCCAATTTTGGGGACAGATTATAGTGGATTGTTCCTTCCTCTGTGTGGATGTAGGCAAATTTGCCGAACCACATTAAATCTCGTCTTTCCTTCTGATTTGAGATCTGCCTGTATGATTGGTAAATTGCTAAAATGAGTAAACAGGAATTAATTGGAAGCCTAAACCGGTTCAATCCGCTGTGCGCATCCCAACAACCCGAATAGGGCAACATCATGGGAATGGTGGAGTAGTGGTACTGGTGTGGCAGAATTCTGTTATAACAGAATTCTGGTACCAGCTGGAAGAAGTTTCTGGAGCTTCCTGGATCCTTGAAATGAATTGGTCGGACCTCGACTGGGGAGGGCCAGTCGGACCTCCGAAGGAGAGCGTCCGTTGGAACTTCAGCAAAAGCAGGTGGGCCGGACCTCAGCAGAAGTGGATCATTCGGACCTCGACTTCAGTGGGTCGAACTTCTGATGGAGAGTAGTGGGCCGGACCTTATTAGAAATGGATCATTCGGACCTCTACTCCAGTGGATCGGACTTTCGAAGGAGAGCGTCCGTCAGAACTTCAGAAGAGCGATCCGTTTGGACCTTAACAAGAGCGGCGGTCCGGTTTGGTATAACACTGCTTAAGAAAATAAGCCACCTTCTTCAACAACCGTCCCAGGGTACAACAAATTACAATGCATCCCATAGGATCTACTAGAGTTTGGATATAACTATTAGAAGGGAGGACTTTGGGATAACATGCCAGCAAGCTGAGGGTTAATAGACCATTGCGGGGTATCTAAACAAATGACAGCAAATTAAAACAACGCATGTTAAGGATCTGGCAGTGCAATTTCCGATCGTGGAAGTGGCTTTCTAATGCTGTCGGTATCCACCCAAATATAAAAATCAAACATAGAAGAAATCAACTCTTCGCACTAACGGTGGTCAATCAGAAATTGAATAATTTGGGTCATACGTAGCTCACCTGGCTAGACCTAACCCCATGTAGCAATACGGTACCTTCGTCATGGCTTGTGTTCACCTTTGGGCCCGCCTATTTCCAACCACCGTGGAAAGACTAAAGCTCGAATAAAACACCACATTCTAATTATCCAGTCCGATTGCTTCAGCTTTTAAGCTAGAATCCATTCCCTTGGAAAGTTATTTGATACGATTATGTTGTAGGTCTATTGTTAGCTTGTAAATCTAGTTGCATCAATAGATGGCTCGACCGGTGATCGAACCGACCAGAGCAGCCCTCCAAGAATAACTTTGAAAAAAAAAAAAAAAATCCCCGAGACCCAAAGTTCTCTTCACAGCTGGTGTCCTGCATGGAACAAAGAAACTAAGCACTTTATATCACATCACATCCCAAACGTGTATCACACTGACACCACCTAACACACCGAGGAAGGTGGAACGGCTATGAATAGGAGAAGATTATCCGCTCAGAACCTTATACGAAATCTTTCAAGAACGAGACATCGGTTTCAGCATGAATCTCAATCCTTGGAGACCATGCCGGTCCTGGTCCTCTTCAAGTTGCTGAACCTTTAAAATATTCCCACTCCAAAAGATCCATGAAAGTATCTCCTCTTAAGTTGGAGACAAAAAGGCAAACCAGAGGGATAGCAGCAGAACAGAATAATCTAGGATTGCTGTACCGTATTTCTTAGACATTAGTTAGGAACTTCATACAGTGCCAGGTGTAATGCAACACCAAATAAACCACGTACTGGCATTCTTTGCAATGTAATTGGTTTTAGCTGCACATTACCGCACAAATCCAACAAGCAGCTATTGATGCATACCCGTCCTGACAATAAAAGAAGAAAGAGAAACAGCACACTCCCTCGGGAACTTCATTGTCAACCTCAGATGCTCATCATAATGGGTATCTTCTGAAGACGATACTAAAGGTTCTCCCCCCCTTTCCAAAGGTGTGGCAGGTTTGGACCCATGAAAAGAAATGATCCCGTCAAATAAATTGATCAGGTGGGTATTGGCTGGGAATACAGCCCCACCAATGAAAAGGACTCGAGTGCAACAGTGCTAGGATCCACATATATTACTGCTGACATCTAGAAACCTTATCATCTCATGCCCATCTCCAGGTAAAGCAATGACTGTGAATTCCCCTCCTTTCTATTTCCAGAGGCTGATATCTTCTTCGGTTAAGCGGTCCTTCCCTCCAAGTTGGAGGTCCCCGAAGGCTGTCCTCGTATCAATTTATCCGAACGGAATTTCACTAGGACTATCAATTTGGAAAGATCCACCATATTCTATCTACAACAACAACAACCGTGGGAGGAAAAGGAGATGGCCAATATACTTTATGGTTTCGAGTTGAAACTTTCAACCATCCGGAACCCTCGCTACGAAGACATGCTGTTGAATAGAACCATAGTTTATACAGAAGAAGAGTTGTTGAATCCCTTCCCTCTGGTCTGCTAAAACAAGCAATGCGTGAGAACCACTCTTTAGGGAATCTTGGAACAAAGGGCAAGATGCGGCTGATCTTCTAATCCTTTGATCCTCTGAAGGGAGGGAGTAGGAGGATCTTTTTATGACTGTGTGTCCTCCGGAATAAGCTGAGGGACGTATGAAGTGAGAAGACCGAAAAAACAAGAATCCTGTAACATTACCACTAAAATAATAGACCTCTGCTGGTGTTACTGTGTTGAAAAAGGTTGAGAATCAGATAGAAAAGCTATGCTTAGTTGATAACAGATCCATGGTATGAATCAGTTGGATAAGATATGATGCAATTATTGTGCATAAAGAAGGGGATGAGAATAACCCTTCTGAAAGACTCGGTATTCCACTTTGGTCTGTGTCGATAAACTTAGCTTTCAGAGTCAAAGGCTATTATCTTGATTGGTCTAAAGATCAGACTTCAGATCTGGAAGAATCTTAAGATTCCATACTGAGTTGTTCATAAGCACCAGCATGCATTTTGATGCACTTGCTGCATCAGTAGGTCCAATCCATGCAGAAGGGACATGAGTCATCGTATGCTGTTCTAGTGATGCCTTTCTCCAGAAAAGTATAGAAATACTAAACATCACTTATAAAAGATAATAATCGGCTAGTTCCTAGATGGTTTCCCATATCAGTTTCAGTCATCATTAGATGAGTTAAAAATAAGTATTGAAAGGTTTAAAGCTCTAGAAGCAAGGAGTTGATGGACTGCAACAATCCATTGAATATTCTAGCAAGAAATCAGGCACATAGCTCATGAGAAACTCAATTAAAAATTAATAGTTGGTCATGTTACTCGACTAGTTGACACTGAGGGATGTGTTTGACCTGAAGCATCAGAACTGTCCACTCAATCCAAAAATTTAACTCTAGCCACCTCTTTCACCACCTTAACAAGCTCAGCTATCATGGAGGACAACCAAAATCTCTCACTAGCAATAACATCATGATGTGGTACATGGATCTCATGTCTTCTAATGACATCAATTTGCAAATATAGAAAATTAAACTACAAAACTCGATTCAAATAAGAAGAAAACAACATTAAAATTTGCAATTCATAATCATTGAGGGCTTATACATAACTTCCTTGAATAAGCATCCTAAAAAACTAATATTATGTAGATCCCAATATACAGAATGACAAGTACTAACTGCACGGTACATGATACTAACATAATTAAATGTACAACATTTGGCATGGTACATGATACTAACAAAACCAGTAAGCCTTGTCACATCTTTTTGCAAATAGATTTATGCAATGAAAATATAGTTAAAAAATCAAGATATTAACATCTTAAGCCATAAACATTTGTTAATTCAGTAAGTTTAGCTACCAAAATATATCCTATAACATTCAATCCAAGTATAATCATACAAAACATGTGCAGCCCCACTAGAGAAAAATAAAAAACGCTCTGAGATTCTAATGAACCAAGACCAGATAAATGATTGCTATTTTTTAAACACCAGTCTATTTTCATAGATTACAAAGATGAAATGGTCGTCTTGCAAAGGAGAACCAAGTTTCATATGAAATCCAAGTAATCTAGAATAACAGTTGTGATGTTCCAAAACTGCTAGTATACTACTCTATCTTGTTCTACCATCTGAGTCCATGAATCTATATAGGTTTGATGATATATCCTGGCAGCTTATAATCAAGGTGGAATCAGAATTCAATACTCCATCATGGTTTTCAAAATACACAGACATATCAGCAATGGCATATGGATATTGACATAGTAGTTTTAGATCCTTTTTTGTCTCTTAATGTACGCATAGAACCCAACATGTTTCTGAAATATATCAGGAGGTTGTAGAACTTTATTCAAGCTGACCATCTAACCTTTGAGAAATTAAAGGGAGCAACCCATGGTTCAACCATTAATCACAAATCTTGAGCCATGGACAAAGTGATGGACAAACTGAGATATTATAGATTCTTAGAAGTATGTGACCACAAATGCTGTCAGTTGGATGAAACCTCTTTGTCAAGCAAGTCATTTCTGCACAATATCCTAGAAAAGAATGAAGCTGCAGATATTGTGGTTTTCTCAAAACATGGCGGTAATTATATATCCTCAAGGACAATACAAAGGCATCGAGCAAACCATCTTGGTATAATGGACTAACTGATGATGGAATGAAAGGCATAAAAGATAGCAAGGTTTAAAGATCAAAATTTTGCCTTAAAAAAAAAAAAAAATGATGCCTTAATACCTTATTCCTTTGCATAAGAATATTAAGTGTTCCATGACATAATGAACTTGTTTCTTGACAACATTCCCTTGAATTTATCTTGGATATTGTGGTACAATTCATGAGCAAAAGTGTGTATATTATGTAATAACCATCAAAGCAAGAAGATCAAACTTGCACCAACAAAATAGAAAAAGTGAAGTTAATCCGAACAAGTGTCAACAGATACCACTGAACTACTGCATGAATCCGAACAAGTGTCAACAGATGCACAGTTGCATCAACAGCAACAACCTTCCTTATCTCTGCCCTCTTCGCCCTCTTCAGTACCACTCCAAATTCCTGAGAATGTACCTGAGGTAAGTACTTCTATTGTACTTGATCCTTTTGAAGATACTGATATGCATACTGGTTATAAGCTACTTGACAGGTATAATAGGGGTAAACCACCAAATCGATATTCTCCTGATGTAGAGAACCGCCGATCTTGATATCCTATTGCAGACTATGTATCTTCCAAGAGGCTGTCTACATCACTACAAGACTTCATGTCTACGATTTTCTCAGTTCAAGTTCCAAACAAGGTTGAAGAAGCCATGAAGGATCCGAAATGGCTTCAAGCGATGAAGGTAGAGATGGAGGCTTTAGAGAAAAATCTAACTTGGAAACTTGTGGAACTATCAAAGGATAAAAAACCAGTTGGATGTAGGTGGGTGTTCACAGTCAAACATAAGGCAGATGGCACAATTGAGAGATATAAGGTACGACTGGTAGCTAAAGGATATACACAGATTTATGGGATGGATTATCAGGAAACCTTTTCTCCAGTTGCAAAGTTAGACACTATAAGAGTGTTGTTATCTCTGGCTGCAAACTTGGACTGGCCTCTACATCAATTTGATGCGAAGAATGCATTTCTTCATGGAGATTTAGAGGAGGAGATCTATATGGAGTTCCACCTGGATAAATATGTGCAAATAAACCGAACATGGTTTGTAAGCTGAAAAAATCCTTATATGGGTTGAAGCAGTCCCCTCGTGCATGGTTTGGTCGCTTTAGCTCAGCTATGAAAAAGTATGGATACTCCCAAAGTAACTCTGATCATACTCTGTTCTTAAAAGGTACTCAAGGAAAAATAACAGCTCTTATCATATATGTAGACGACATGATTATTACTGGCAATGATAGTGCAGAGATTATGAGACTGCAAGAATTATTATCTAGGGAGTTTGAGATGAAAAACTTGGCAGGTCTGAAATATTTCCTGGGAATCGAGGTTGCTAGGTTAAAGGAAGGAATTTACTTGTCTCAACGGAAGTATGATCTTGATCTTTTGACTGAAGTTGGCATGCTAGACTGCAAGCCTACAGACACTCCTATGGTACAAAACTGGAAGCTTGGAGAATATCCTGATCAGACGCCTACTAATAAAGAGAAATACCAAAGGTTAGTAGGCCGTTTGATTTATTTATCACATATATGTCTTGATATTGCTCATGCAGTAAGTGTGGTGAGTCAGTTCATGCATGCATCAAGTAAGGATCATATGAATGCTGTGTGGCATATCATTCGATATTTAAAATCAGCTCCAGCAAAGGGGTTGTTATTTGCAAAGAATGGTCACTTTGAAATAGAAGGTTACATAGATGCAGATTGGGCTGGAAGTGTGACTGACAGAAGGTCTACATCAGGGTATCTTACTTTGGTGGGAGGCAACCTTGTTACATGGAAAAGTAAGAAACAAAATGTTGTAGCTCGGTCTAGTGCAGAAGCTGAATTCAGAAGTATAGCAAAGGGGTTATGCGAACTTCTATGGCTTCGAAAGCTGCTCACCGAACTCGGGTATCCACCAGGTTTGGAAATCAAATTGTTTTGTGATAATAAAGCAGCCATAAACATTGCTCATAATCCAGTTCAACATGATAGAACCAAACATGTGGAGATTGATAGACATTTCATCAAAGAGAATTTGGAGGCAAAAGTGAATCAATTACTTTCGTCAAGTCGGAAGACCAGCTAGCTGATATATTAACAAAAGCTCAGTCAAGCAGAGAATTTCATTGCTCACTTATCAAGTTGGGTATCAAAGACATCTTTGCACCCACTTGAGAGGGAGTGTGGTCATGAGCAATTTTAGCCTATTTGTTAGGCATGTTTTCTTATATAAAATTCTTCCTTTTGTACACTCCTAATTAGAGTAGTCAGACATCTTATATATGTAATAGGGTTGTACATTGTAAGATGATTTGAATTGAAGAGGGAAAGTTCTTCTACAGGATGACCACTATAACTGGAGAATTTTTGTGCTAATCCAATGGCTAAGGAGGGTGGGATAGTGGCGGAGGAAGGTAGGTTACTGGCGGTGGAGGCTTTGGCGACTTCGGGTCAACCGTGCCTTGGGCCTTGGATGGCTACTTTGCAAATCTAGTAGCCTCATCTAGTCAGGATTTTGGCCAAACTAAGGAAATAGGTTGGGTCCAATCCAGATTTCTCTGGTCTGAGTCCCTCCCTTTCTCGATTGAGTTCGCCTACCCTAGATAATACTTCACCCGGCTCGCCATCAAACTTCAACGGGTGGCAAAAGCCATCGAAGCATGCTTATCAGTGATCATTGGAGAAGGAGAAGGAATCTAGGTTGGATCAAGTTAAATTGACCGAGTTCGGCAAAAGGTTCATGTTGCTTTCTGAGTTAGAACCAAATGATGTAATGGAGTTGGGCTATGAATTGAGCCCAAGCCCGAAAGACTTTTATATGGCTGACGTTGTTGGGCTATTACTGAAGCAGGCCAAAAGCCCTCCAAAGGTGGCCTAAACAACTGAAGTCCAAGTTTATTCAGCCCAGGGCTCTGCTCCAGCCTTGCTTCCGAATAACAGAGGAAGTCCGGGTCAAAGGGCTATGGAGGGGGATCTTCATCTGACATGCCTCACTTGATGATGCCAAGAGATCCGCAGGCCGCCGGGAGCCTGTGCCAGTGATTGGGCATCCGCGAGTGGGTTTGCCTTCTCCGAGCTTGGAGGTTGAGGGGACTCCAGCATGCTTGCTCACTAGGGAGTGTCAGGGCCAAGTGGGTGAGGGAGTCTAGTCCCATTTGTTGGTGTCACCGGCTAGCGAGGGAGAGCCTGGGGAAGGCTGTCACCCATCTCTACTAGGGAAAGAAAGTTTTGAAGTGGAGGGGGCTGATCTGAGCCATAAGGAGGTGACGAGCTACCTGAAATTAGCCCTCCAAGCTACTGGAAATGTCAAGGAAGTAGGGAAGATATGGAAAGAATCTAGTGGGACTGTTGGACCATCAATTGATAGCCCCCATCAATGTTGATTCTATGAAACTACTATTTTGGAATGTTAGGGGAGCTGGAAAGCCTTCTTTCCTTGCAACATTTCGAAGATTTGTATAGCAACACCAACCAAAACCAGAATTATGTCCTGATGGAGACGTGGCACTTGGGCTCATATTTGGATTGCATTCAATGCTGATTTCCATTGAGCTAGGATTTTTATATGATGGATTCTCAAGGCTTTTCTGAAGGAATTATTGTTATTTTGAAGCTTAGTGTAGCTACTATGGATGTCTTTCATTGATGTCCATAGAAAGTACCATTGTAATTTCTTAATCTAATGATCTTACTTGGCTTTTGTCTATTGTTTATGCCAGTACTGATTATAGAGATAAAAGAGTCCTATGGCAATAAGCGACTGCTTTCATTGATGAAGGGTTTCCCTCTGTTGTAGCTAGCGATTTCAATTATATTGAAGGGCCTGAGGAGAAGAGGAGAGGGCAGCCATTCATGGAGAATACAAGGTCAAGGGTGTTTGGTGAATTCTTACACTCTAATGGCTTGGTGAACCTTGGTTTTGTGGGCCCAAGATTTACTTGGTATAATAATCAGCTTGGTAGGGCTAGAGTGTGGGAGAGAATATATCATATTTTTACAACAGCCAGCTAGATCCAATGGCAACATGCTCATCTTGTTCATCGCTTATCAAGGATTATATTAGACCATCGACCACTATTATTATGCACCGATTCGTCTCCCTCTTATCAAAATTCCTTTCGATTTAAGAAGTTTTGGTTAGCCTATCCTCGCTCACGGAAGATAGTCAAGGAGGCGTAGTCTTTGTCGATGAGAGGAAATACTAGATATCGGGTGACTTGTTGGCTCAAGCTGACTAAGAGATGTCTTCTTTAGTAAAATAAGGTAGAGGTGGTGCATCTTCTGGAGGCATGTGGTCGAGGAATCTATCTTTGATCTCCATGAGCGGGAGGAGCAGGAAGGTGGCCTTTCTCAGCGTGATTTGTTTGAGCTCCATAATTAGCTTTCTAAGCATCACTCTCTTCTAAGATAGTAAGAGACATTTTCGAGATAAAAGCCTAGAGCCCAGTCGATTGGATTAGAGATAGAAATACGAGGTTCTTCCACCAGGTTAAGATTGTTTGCGGGCACAGAAACCAAATTCAGGCACTATGGAACTCTAAGGGATAGTGGATTTCTAAGGAGAATGGGATCAGACAAGAGATTGTACACTTCTTCATATCTAGGTGGATGATGTTATTGGGAGGGGATTGATTTATTCATGCCTCCCTCTCCTAGTGCTATGGTTCCTTCAACCCATCTTTACGGATGAGATTTGGAGAGTTATTTGATCCTTGGCTGAGGACATAGCTCCTGGACCGGATGGCTTCCCTCCTTTTTTCTTTAGCCGGTACTGATCCATTATTCAATTTAAGGTGATGGCTGTTATACAAGATTTCTTTGCCTATGGTCAAATGTCATATTCTTGGAAGAGGACCTTCATCACTATGATTCTAGAGTGATAAGATGCTTCTGAGATAGGATACTTAAAACCAATCAGCTTGTACATAACCTTGTATAAGATTTGTGTAAAACTTATGGTCATCAGGATGAAGCCTCTCCTCCCTTGCCTTATCTATCTTGAATAGGAGGCCTTTGTTGGTGGGCATAATGTCTCTGATAATGTCCTCATCGCTCAAGAATTTATGCATGATCTTCACCATGCTTCCATTCGCTGCAGTCATATAATAATCAAACTTGAAATGGAACGTGCTTATGACCGTATAAGCGAGAGCTTCCTAGAGAAAGCCTTGGCGGATCATGGTGTGCATTGGTAGTCTATCTTTTGCTATTATTATAAATAGAATTCTATCAAACTTTTTTTACTCTACAATTGACATGCAGCAAGGTTGGCCACTGTCCCCTCACCTCTTCATTTTATGTTCTGAAGCCTTGTTTCGAGCTTTGCATACTACATCTCGAGGGCCGACCTTAGATCTTTATATCTTAGCCTCTGGAGCCCAGCCTATCTCGCATTTATGGTTTGCAGATAGCCGCCTGTTAGTGGAGAGAGATACAATACAAAGTGCTAAAGGATTCAGGAGGATTATAAATTAGACTTGAGCCAAAAAATGAATCTCTTCAAGTTTGCTGTACACTTTAGTCTATGGACACCGGGTTACCTTTGATATATGAATAGAGATAGACTTGGAATTATCGAGCACATGGCAATATTGTAGTATCTAGGAGTTCCCATCACCGGTGGCAAGCTCAAAAGGATGGAATGTGGCCATGAAAAGCATGTGATTTACAATCATTTGGAGAGATGGCAGGCTCGTGCTCTTTCCATGATGGACAAGGTTATCTTGGTTAGGTTAATATTGAGCTCTATGCCTATCTGTTTTCTTTCAAATGCCATATAGTCCAAAACGTTGGTGATTAGGTTAGAGCAATATTTTTGAAGATTCCGGTGGGAATTTCTGCCTAGAGGAGGTGGCTTATACCATGAAGCTTGGGATGTAGCATGCTAGCCCCTGAGGGAAGGGGGCCTTGGTATTCAGTCCTTGATCATGAGGAGGGATGCCCTGATTACTGGACATGTGGCTAGACTTGTGCTTGGTCCAGACAGCATGTAGAGCCTGATGATGAGGGTCAAGTACGGATCGTGGTCCAATGGAAAGGAGATTCAAGTTGGTCGGGATAGCTTTACCATTTAACATAAGATTTGCACTCGAGCCCCAAAGGTGATTTCTTGAACTAGATGGATTATTGAGGATGGATGGCCAATGAGTCTATTACTTGATCCATGGATGGCTAACCTATCCCTGAGCTGGTGGTTGACCTTTATCAGTTACGAGGTATCTGACTCCATAAAGATTCCAGATTTCTTCTATCCCCAGACCACCAAGGAATGGAACCCGGTGGCTGTCATTGGAGCCTTCAGAGAGGTGTTGGGTGATCATATCATGTCCATAGTGCTCTCAATTCATAGGGTCAGGATGTCTACCACCAGCTTCGATGTCAGGATACGAAGATTATCTTATTTTCCAAGAGATATGACGACGGATCTCTACCGACTATATCAAGGGGAACCGCATAGGAACCTTGATGATGCTTCATTTGAAAGATCAATGTCCATCCACGAGCGAGTCTCTTTCTTTAGAAGATTGCTTTGAGATAGCTACCTACCAAATCCTTCCTCTGCGAAAGAGGGTTGCACCTTTAATGGACATGTCCTTCTTGTGGACATGAGGAAATCTTAGAGCATATCCGCTTCACATGTTAGCAAGCCAGACAGGTGTGGCATCTTGCAAAACTGCATGGGTTGACTTTCCAATATAATAATCCAGTGTAGTGCTTTCTTGATTTTCTGAGATAGAGTACTGCTAAATTACAAACGAGAAAAGGTGGAATCCGAATCGTATACATTGCATACTATATATAACTATCTCGGAATAACCTAGAGTTTGAACTCAAGAGATGTCCCATAAGGATTATCTTAGAGTATGCCTACCTGCATACTATAAAGATTGTTAAAATGACCTCGAGACCCATGGAGACCTTGGCCCCCACCTTGCTAAGGATTATCTTAGAGTATGCCTACCTGCATATTATAAAGATTGCTAAAATAACCTCAAGACCCATGGAGACCTAGGCCCCCACCTTGCTCCTGTAACGACCCATTGAGTTTTTATTTATTGAAAGCCTTCACCTTCACAATATATTAAGATCAACTTTGATGATAATGTCAAAGATAGCTAGGATGGTGTTAGTTGTCATTCATGATCCCGAATTGGAATTCATAGTGACAAAGAGGGATATTTTTATGAACTAATGATTTGTGCGGCAAAACTTCTTGATGCTTGGATAAAAATTATTTATGCTCAAAGGATCCTACAAACCAACCATCTTATCATTAAAAGTGATTCCACTACTATTATAACCTGAATGCAAGAAAATATACAGAAAAAGATGGTATACCTTTTTCATGATATTACTGCTTTTTTGATGAATTATATTTATATTAATATTCAATATGCCTATTGAAAAATTAATTTACTGGTTGAATAGTCACATATGTAATAAAGCACTTAAAAAAAAAAAATTATAAACCAAATCCAGGAAGATCCCAAATTATTTTCATAATATTTTACTTTCTGATTTTATTGAATATATCTATATATGACTTGTATAAATACACCAACTTATAAAAAAATAAAATTTATTTAATATAAAACTGTTAAATTTGATTACTAGTTAGCTTGATTAATTAATTAAAATTTATTTTTTAGTTATTTAAATTAATTGTTTTGTCATGTACTTTGCATGCCCATGCAGAGAATTAGTTGCCACGGATCTTGACTTACAATCTCAAATCGAAGACAAGACAAATTGACCAGCTTAGATGGATCCCCCAAGCAAAATCATTAACGGAACTGATGATGTAACATTTTTGTCACACATAGACGTAAATAATTAAATGATTCGTATGTATAACAAAATCCAAGTTTCCAGTAAAATGTACATCAAGGTTCCAGTCGCCCTGGGAACGAAAACCTGCTAGCTTTCATAAGCAATTTGAAGAAAAACGGTGGTCTCATAGGTCAGCACCTGCAGTCTTTTCAGTCCGAGCAATACTTCTTCCAGGAAACACCAGTTTGGGAGGATCTGGCTGTAGCAGACCAGAAGTCTCTGTTGTACTGAGAGCCAAAAATCAAATGATTTATGCTCACCAATAGAAGAGAAGGCATTCCTTGGATGCATGCAATAACAATTAGCAAGAAAAAGGCATGCAGTGTGTACCATTGTCAAGGAGGAACTGGCATATATTTTATCATTAAAAGAGCAATCCTCTACAGTGAATCGCATCTTTACATTTGTCGCAAATGCAATAATTACAACGCCTGAAACTTTTGAGAGGCTTTCCTACATAGATTACAATTATATAAAAAATACAACAAAATCCATACCCGGAAAGATTGACGTATACAAGCTTATGTACAAAATTTAAAAAACCGCAGCAGATCACCAGAAGGGACACCACCTGAAAATACACATGGAAAGGCATAAAAAATTGGAGAGCAAACAGGTGATACTCTTTTTTGGATGAGCAAAAGAGCATGCATAGACATCTGGTCTAGGATTTTCACAAGCTGACGAATTACTAATCCTTCGGCAAATCACTCAAAGCATCTTATGGATGAAATAGAAAAATCACAGGACAATGTGCTAGCTTGACATTCACTCGGGTAGCACGCACAGATGAATCTGGTATAGACAATTTTACCAAATGCACAGCTCTTATTTTGACTAACACCCTCACACTATTTCCTTACGATTAGGGGTTGGCTTTATGAACTGTAGCTCACCGATCATATCTATTAGAAACATGTCGGGTTGACAACTAATGCTGAAAAGCATGCCAAAATCTAACAAATACAGTAACCTATAAAAAAGATGTTTACTTACAGACATTGAATTTAATGGTCAAAACTTCCCATAGAGATGCAAATTGGTAATTCCCTTCACAAAGATTTCTTGGTGATCCTCACTCAAACGGGCACAATATCATATGGATAACTAAAATCAAAATGTTGTATGATGCAAGACTTCCTTTTTGTGAAGCTACTAGCAAGTTCCTAAATATAATATATGGGAATATCTGGATTCATGAATCCTCATCCAGAGAATCAAAATCACATTCCTCCTTTTAATACATGCTTACAAAAAATAGTTGGATCGGAATTGCATGCATGATGTGGAAAATGAAACTACATAGATTACCTTCAAAAGCCAAATATTTGTAAAGCCCAACAAAAAGAGAGATTCTTCGGAAAACCTAATCACCATCCTATTTTATTAAGACATTACATTAATGTCTGCATTATCTAACAATCACTTCTTCAATTTTTGCTTTAAAATTTCCTTTTGCTTTTGCAGCTTATGAAATTAGTACTCATAACGTTCTACCATGAAATAACCAGAAAAGCAAAAAGAATAGAAGGGGGGAGAGAGGGGGAGGTGGGGCCAAGGGAAAGAGAGATTCAGAATCATAGACTGATTGTTGATATCAGTAAATTCTACTGAATGCATACCCGACATAGTTCTGACATAAATTCTCATGTGATGTTGCTTGTGTAATGAGCTTTTGAACCTGAAGCTTCACAGATAAACCATGTTCAACTTCGCGAGTATCTCCAGACATGAGCGTACCATGATCTGCTGCATGCTGGATTGAGCTGGCAGAGCCCGAAACAGATGGCCCAGAAAAAAAGTCCCGGCCTGTTAGTTTATTACTCATCCGAGCCATAACCACTAAAGCACGCTCATTTAGAACCTCATTAGCATCACCAAGTTGGTTGACTGCCTGTAAACGAACAATTAAACAAAGAAGGCCACTCTAAGAAATTCAGAATTTAACTATGACACACCCCAATAATGGAAACTAAAGCCACCTGAAGTAACTCCCTTTCACGAGCCCCACGAAGAGGTTGAGCAAGCTCTCTATTAGGTGCAGATTCCTCACTATTTACGACTGGGTGGACATGGGTGCTCACAACATTCGACATTTGGGGAACTTCGTTAAAATTGAAGAGACGCCAGTTTATAAGAGGGTCATGCACAAAGGCCTGAAATCAATCAAGCACGGGATTAATAGCACCTGGTAGAAGATTTAAATATTAATTAATTTTGATAACTGCATTTCTGAATGCAAAGTTCAATGGCAAAAAATAACAGAGGACAATTCCTCAACTTGTTTGCATATTAATCAATCCATGAGAGAACGCTGCACTGAAAAAGGGTTTCCAGTTCTTATTGATCAGTTCTCCAAGACAGCTAACATACATACACATAAGTACACAAACAGATTTAGTTGACATGCAAACACATACATGTATTTTGACAAACAATTATGACAGTTCTATTAGAGATTCTGCTTTTGAACAATGTACTTAAGAAAGCCAGTCAGGATAAAATAGCATATTTTGTTACCTCCATCATAGCCATGACACTGTCCTTGTTTGTTCGGAGAACTTGCATGACCTTTTCACATGTTGATCTAAAATTGCCTTCAATACCACTAACTTCCATAGCCTTCACAAGCATTCTAGTCAAACGAAATGGAACCTGCCCATACAATTTTTAAAATTATTAGTGTGATCTAAAATTGCCTTTAATACCACTAACTTCCATAGCCTTCACAAGAATTGTAGTCAAACAAAAAGGAACCTGCCCATACAATTTTTAAAATTATTAGTTGACATATCGCAAAACTGCATTAGCAGGTAATAGGATTCAGCCAAGGTTGCCAAGCAAAAGAACTTTAACATGAAATATAGGGATGGTATTAATTAGGACATTTAATCACTAACCTTTTCAGGGAACTTTTCCCGATTCATTGAGGCCTCAAAACAGTCTCCAAAATCAATATGCAATATTTTACCACTGAAAAAAGAAAATGTTAGTTTCACTTGCACTAGAGTTCCAAGCAATGTACCCACCGCTGGTTCCACTTGACAAGCAGGAGAAAAGATTTGTATAGTACCTATAGCGATGCAGCATGAGATTACTGGGATGCCGGTCCCCTAAACCAAGAAGGTAACCAACCTGGAAAACATGAAGTACCTCAATAAGAAACGTTCCATGGCATAGGAAAGGTTCTAAGAGAACCCCATCCAATGCTTAGAAGCATGAAAACAGAAAAGCATACCATACTCATGACAGCCAAACTTCTTGTATAATTTGTCCGGCGATCCAACCAAACTTCAGAAGTTCGGCTTTTTAGCCACAGAACCTACACAATCATCACATAACTATAGGTGCAGGAAGGAATTTCATATGATAAAAAACTACATGCAAGTTCAATGTGTGCCTCCAACGACTTCCAGCAATATCGCAGTTTTAATAAAGGCACATATTTAGTAAGTCAAAACATACCTTTGCTAGATCATTTCCTTCAGTTTGCTGCAATGCATGCTCAAACACTTCCACCTTTGCTATTAGTGGCAAGTGATCATAGTCTGGTGCAAAAGCTAGCATATGTCTATGTTCTTGATTCAAGAAGATCTGAAATCAAAATGAACTCCAGTAAGTAAACTGAATTGATGAAAAACTAATCAGTGAATGTAACAAGCATATACCTTTCTGGCATCTCTGTATTCACGAATCAGTTGGTGTAGAGTGTCACAGTTTGGAACCCAGCCAATTAAGCCACTGTTTGGAGACAAGGGAATGACAGCATAACGTTGAATGGAAAGATCTTTTTCTTGTGTTTCTCTTGAGTTCTCCAGAAGAGTATTTACCAAACCAAAAAGCTAGGATGACATCATAAAATTAGCTTCTGCTGATAATTTCACTATTAACATTCTAATAATGATAGTAAATTGACAATGATAAAAACATAAAGTGATTTTAAACTATTCTTGATCAATGGAACAAATCAGAAGGCCACACTTCTTCAACTACAGCATCCAAGATAAGTTTTAAAATTTAGCATTGATCACATCAAAGTTTGGAAATATATATATATATGCACAAATCCACATATAGGTATGCAACCTGAGGGATGGGCACAGGCGGCATGTCCTGTCCCATTAGTCAATGCTTCTCCCTCTCTCTTTCCTGATGCAATGGACCTGTTAACAGTTTTTTGAACAATCAAGATATGTGCCAATTGAATGGCACCAGAGACGACTGGATCCAGACTTGTCCCATTAGCCTAGTCCTCTCTCTCTCTCTCTCTCTCTCTCTCTCTCTCTCTCTCTCTCTCTCTCTCTCTATAATGTATGTACATAGTACATGTATATGCATATAGATGTAGATGTACTATGTACATGTATACATGTACTCTATATATATATATATATATGTATATCAGTTAAGAAATATCCTGACCAAATACACTACTAAATTACCCCAGAAATGATAATAATCACTAGAAATCAGACAACAATGCAGTTTGTGCAGTTCAACATATAAAGCCTCTTGATGAAAAAGGGCAAACATAAACAATTAGAGCCATGGAAGGGTTTCATAGATTGAAAATATGCCATTTCCACTAGAAATATATTAGCTAAATCTATAATACTACAATTAATTGTAGTACTACAAGTTTAAAATTATCACCCCAACTTGGTAGGATAAGGCTTCTAGTTGAAACTGACAAACTCCTTATATTCTTTTACACACATATATCAATGTCTAAAGTTACAGCCTTACAGGGAGTAGAACTTCCATATTCATGTCATTCCAACCTCTAAACCACAAAAGCATCAACATAAATTCACATAGTGAATTCAGTAAGCAACAACATTTACCTGCATGACTCGTTCATCTTGCCGTAAATCCTCATGACCTTTCAGCAGGAAGGCATAATCCTCCCCATCACTTCCATGAATTGTCAGTTTTCTAGGTCTCTGTTTAGATGTAATCACCACAAGTTGTGGTGCAAACGAAACAATTGTCACCACCGGTGCATCTGAAATTACAAAAATAGGTACACATTTCAAGACAAATACTAAGAACAAGATAACAGCCAGAAAACATGCAAACTTGTTTCCAACATGCACATTACAAAGAGTGAAAACTTCTGCACTTTGTCAATCCAAGCATGCAACAATCATATATGAACGTGAAAATTCACATACAGATCATGGCTTAGATATCATGGTATGTCTCTGATTGTGAGTACCACATTAGCCATGATCTGTTGACTTTGAAAGTTTTGGTTGACAAGAGAAGAAAGATAGAGTAGAATGGGATGCCATGCTTTTCTTTCAATACCCATTCATTATAAACGTGGGTATCAACAAACAAGAGGCAAAAAGAACCAAAATGTTTGTAGCATGTGACATTGTGACCAGTACGAGCCACAATTGATGACTGAAGTAGTTATCCCACAAATAAGCCTCGGTCAGCTAGCAAAGCTTATTTTCTGTATGTGCTACCACCAACAAACTAATAGTTAACAGTTAGTTGATATCATAATACAATTAATCCAAGTCTGTTGCAGCCTAAGCTTAGGTACACATTGAAAAATAACTGCCAAGTTCCTGGAGTATTACCTGCACGATATGTTCCAGGCACAGCAAGCTCCAAATTATGGCATTTCAGCAACTCAGGCGAAACAGACTGACAATTAGGTAAAATAGGAAAATAGTTAGAGGTACCACAAAAAGATGTGCAGCAAAAACAACTTCACTGGAACTGCCAGACAACAACATATGCAATTCTTGCCTGTAAGTCAAGAGTAGTAAGACTGGGAAGCTGTTTATCTATTCGTCTAAAAACATGATAATACAAATCCCATGCCTGGAGAAAAAAGAAAGAAAGAGACAGGTTCCATCAAAAATATAAAGTAGGCAAATAATTATATTACCAGTCCCACTTACAGACGGGCATTACGTACCTGAGTAAGCTCAGCATCCTTTAGAGTTCTCCCATATTTCAAGCAACATTCACGAGCTTCCAATAATTCACGACCATATGCCTGAGACGATGCATTTATATAGGTCAAGAAACAGAAACATTTCACCAAGACACATCCTTTATTGCAGATCCCAGATTCAAGTATTTACTATAGAGGCCTTTCACACAGTCTGGAGAGCGCATAAGGTACATAAAATGGTAATCACATTCAAAAAACATGCATGTTCGAAGGCTGACAATCACTAAGTACTCAATGCAGCCAAATAATTAAATAGAAGAACCTGAATGAGAAAAAAATGGAACAAGAACAATGTAAGATTTCTGTGGAATCTACCACAACAAACTCGAGCCAATAAAATCAAGCCATGACGAACCAACCTTGCGTAACCAAGACTTAATTTGAATTAGTGCAATAAGCAAACCAATCCTCACACCTCATGAGAGAATATTGCATTCTGAGCCCTCATTGCATTTCCATGTCTCAAAACATAACTCACAATAGTTGTCTAGTGTTCCTTGCACACCCAAGGTGTCCACTCTAATAAATCAAAAAATCATGTATTAAAAGAAAAGCTAAAATGGATGGTAGATATCAAGTGATGCTATTCCATTGTAGCCGTGGTTCTGATAGCTCAGCATTAAAGAGAAATAAAATCAACTTTTAAATCTAACCAAATTCTAATAATACAAATGTGCCGTGACGTAATTATAAATGAAGTCTGGTTCTAATTTCTAACCAAACCCTAGAAGTATAAATATGCCGCAACATAATTATGGACAATGTCGTGTTTTAATTTCTAACCAAATTCTAAAACTATAAATGTGTTATGGCATATTTATAGACAGTCTGGTTCAGATTCACCTAAATTACACAAACTCACCTAAATCACACAAACATACACACAAGAGTCCAGTTCTATCCACATGCTAAAACTATAAATGTGCCAAGACACAATTGGAACTACTTGTTTACACTCAAATTAAAATAAGCAGCTCCACTAGACAAATTAACCCCTATTTCCACAGGCATACACTTGCACTCATCTAAATTACATACATGCTGGTATATTACTGCTGCTAATTTTAAAATGAGCAACTCAATTGGACAAATTAACCCCCATTTCCACATGTGCACATGCAGACACATGCTGGTATATTACTGCTGCTAATGGTTACATGAAAGTACATTAAAACCCTTTCAAGTTTTTCTCACAACTCTAGTCTGAACATCACTGAACTTCTGAAGAAAATATAATGAAGTCAAAACATAGCTCACCATGGAAAAACTGTTCTCAACAAAACCTTGCATAACCTTATTCTTGACATATCCAGGTTACTCTAAAAACACCTCAAGTAATTTTAAAGTTCTCCAACATTATCAAGTTAGAGAGCTACCAAACAGTAAAATAGTGATCCAAACTGCTAAAAAACATAAAGTTAAGGGCCAATAAATAAATCAGGCTTAAGGGCACCCAAACAAAGGATACCAGCGCAGTTGCTCAATTATGCTGTCTGGAAATAAACTTCCATATTTTTATACAATATACACAGCTTACAATTTCATAAAAGGGACTAGCAAATGGAAGCAAAATACCTGAATGAAAGCAGTCTCTTTTATTGTCTCAGGCCCCTCTTCAAGCATTGCATGCAATGGTTCTAGAACTTTAAGCATCCCCGGAATATTGTGCTCACCAAAATATAAACGACTAGCTTCCTCCAAAGCCTCATGCCACATCTCATGCCATAGTATGGCAACCCTGATCAGTTCTTTTGAAACAAGTTGAGCCTGGAAGAATATTTTACCGCCCCATTGTAAGATCTGTCCAAGGAAGTTTAGGAACATTCACGCTACCACATAATACTCACCTGATCAACAAGAGTTCCACTATGCTGGCGAATTTTCTCAACAACTTTCAGAGCTGCCTCTCTGCGTAGCAGGCTTATTGATTTGCATGCCACCAGCAGAGGGTACATAAGAGCCTGCATTAGAGGTAGAAAGAGAGAGATGGAGAATAACACATGAGACTCTCGGTTGGGAAACAATTTAGAACAGAAGATCAAACAAAAATAGACTGTAACTCAGGATAGCATCAATGAAAGATCCAAAATGTATCCCAATCTAGTAACTGAATAGGCATTGCATACTAACAATGACTGATACAGGAGCAAACCTAAAATTATGTCAGGTGCATGAGTTTAAGCTGATTTGAAAATTAAAGAAAATACAAATAAAAGAGCAATGAGTAGGTTTGATCAGTCCATTGCTTCCTTAATCATTCATTCTGTCCATAGGACAGGAAAATAGTATTCGCCTGCCTTGATTCAAACTAAATCCACTTTTTATTTTGTCCCAGAAAGAAATCATTCTCAGATCTTCCAACAGGTTGAGTCACAAATTCTAGTAACTGATGTGCCAGAAAAGGAGGATGCTTGAAGCATATTCAGTGAATACCATTCAAATCCAAACACAAGGATGTGGGTTAAAAAGATATGCCAAATGTCTTTAGTTTTGCTGTCAGTTGAGTTAGTTGATTAATGTACCCTCCTAGAGCACAATACTAGGATGCACACTTCACACTCAGCAATATATGAAGGGCATCAGCAATATATGAAGGGCAGCTATGGTGAAATAAAACTACAGATGAGTGAGCACGCTTCCATAAGTTAATTTGATAACCGTCTTACAAGAAATCTGCAATGGCAGTTGCACAAGCACTGGAGGAGCCTGATTAGATGTAAAAGTGAAAATACAAGGGGATTGCCAAAACAGGTGCTGAAATATTAAGAGAGCTTGTATAGCATGTGAACTCATAGGTTGAAAACATCAGTACAAGCAACAATATTTGTAATCAAATATCCCATGATGATCTATAGTGACATTATTTTGCAATTTATAACAAAGTGATCCCATGCCTCATAAGTAAACAAATTACATTGAGGCAGGTTTTCATGTTGCCAGGGTTGAAAATATGCATGTAATTACTTCTCATATGAAGAATAAGAACTAATTGATCAATATCTTAACAGGTCTCTTGAGTGATTTTCTCCACCAGTGTTATGTACAGACTCCAAAGTTAGGGTTTCCAGATGTGTCAGAACTTGAGACACTTGGAACGCTTGATAACACTCCTTGACACTTCATACTGTCAAATTATGATGCCATTATCATTAAACTTGCCAGACTTTGTATAAAAAAGTTCCAACATAACAAATAGCAACCATTTTGTCAAATTATATGAACTTAAGGACCATAAATCTAGTTCATATTTCATTATATGCATACATTAGTACATATATAGGCATGCACGCACACACATAACACAAGCATGTCCCAGTGTCCAATTTTAGGAGATTCCCATGAATTCTTCTTGACAATTGGACAGTTGACACTGTCATGCGTCCAGGAAACATTTTTTGCCACACTAAACATAGAAGAACATTCTCCATCTTGAAGGCAAATATTTGAGATTTTCTTAATTATACAGGGTAATGGATAATTGGATATTTGGATTTACTCTCATTCTAGTCCATTTCAATGTCTGAGCATGCTCTTTTTGGGTCATTAATTTTAACCAACCAGAAAATAGAGTCCCCTTGGTAGTGGATCACCATTAGAAGCAACTTGGCATTCCACCAAATAAGTGTACACCACCAAATATTTCGTAGAATGGGAGATGCACCTTCTGTTTTAACAGCCTGTAAGACTCGTTCCTTGCCCTTTTCTATTATCTTCTTCTCCTCTTCTTTCTTTTGTCTTCTTCTGTTATAACTCTACTCTATTTCCTTTTCCTTTTTCTGTTTTTGGGACATTTTACCTCTTTGCACCTCATACTGCTAGACCTAGAGCCTCACTTTTATGTATTAAATATCAAGAACCATGGTATTCATTGTTAACAAGACAAAATACTAGATTACAGAGTCTCATGCAACATAAACCATCCATTAATATTAAAATAGCACCACAAAAATATCGGCATATATCCCTATATTTCCATATATACATAGATAGAGACAACCCTTTAGTCAAAAATAACTATGATAGCATGTGTAACAGGGCTAGTCAAGGTGGTGGGCCTAGTCGAGCTACCAAGCAAAGCTAGACATGCAGGGGAAACCAAGGAATGAAAGCAGCTTCTTATAGCAGCAAGAAAAGGAACAAAAGTTGCAAATCTGTTAGAGAGGGATGATGAGCCCATTGACTTAGGTTCTGAGGCCACTAAGGCCTCGGATGACCAGTTTGTCCAGATTATCTTGTGATACAAGCGATGATGCCAATGACAATTTGAAAATGACACATCTGGTAGCCAGGAAGGTAGCAGCGAACATGGCAGGGATCCATATGACTCACAACCACCTTGTCTAAGTCAATTCACCAGCAAGTCATGTTTAACTCAAGCAAGTCATGTTTAACTCAAGCCACAAAAGATGCGAACCATGATGCATGTCATATGGCTCTCAAAGATACGATTGCATATAAAAGATAGGTCCCTTGAGGTGGTTCAAGATATGACATTGTTGTAGCTGATGATATAGCACGAAAAGCAAAGCCTCCAGACATATCCGGATCCTCAGCATAAAACAAATCCTATTCTACACATCCAAGACATGACCTGTATGCAAATTCTTAGTTCATATTCAAGCGGCTACTATCCTCATATTCAACTAAATTATGGGTCAAATTTCATTGCCCCATTTTGCCTAAAAAAGGAGTGGGATGGCCAGCCCAAGTATTAAAGGATAAGTACTACGGAGGCTGCCAAGGAGGCTTAGATTATCGGATGTAGGGATGGGCATGGAATATAGGTTGAAGCATGGTTGGCTGTATTTCACCGAACTGCCCAGTACGAGATATACCAAACCGAACTGACAGAGAACAAGGATGCTTCATCTAGTTGACTCGAAATAGAGGCCAACTGTTGAATTAAACCATTCCCCTGATCCATTAAATCAAACAGCCCCTTGCTCACGATCATTTGAGAACCCCTCCCCTTCCAAACTCATGATCTTTCCTCGCCCTAGGCTCCATTACATTTTCGAGACAGCCCCCCTCCCCCCACGATCCAGCGATGTCAATGATAAGCATCCTCTCTCTCACCTCATTAGGTCAAGGTTAGGGTTAGGGTTTCCCTTGGCCTTTCCCCTTCCTCTCTTCCTCTCTCCTTTTCTCCCTCTCCCTACTTTTTGTACACCTTGGAATGGCTATAGACAATGATTTAGGTCCCAATGAAACATCTCACGGGATACCGAGACAGGGGGACCGCCCCATGTGTTGAGATAAGACATCCTGTTAGCATCCCAGCATCCCAATAAGGATATCTTGGGGGATCCCCTGTCCCAAGTGTCGGGATGGGGCGGGATGCTAAGGCATCCCGTTCCATAGAAAATTCATGCAGGATTTAAAACCTTGGTTATAGATCCGTACCATCCCAAATTAGTGGCCTACTAGTATGCCCATCGGTACTGATTTGGCAAGCCTAGGATTGAAGGACCCGATGAACAAGATCCCAATATCTATGAGCAATATAATTACTCCTTGAGGAACTAGATGTGCTATGTATTTTACAATTCAAATCAACTGAGTCTATGCATTTCCAAACTCAATAATGTGTGCTATCCAATATTTGATTATCACAAATCTATGTTTAACTATTAAAATTGCAACCATTAAGCAACCACATAATCTTTATGGACCATGTGAAATAATGTAATATAAACACCCATAAAATCATAATTTAAAGATCATTAAACATTAAAATAATCCTAGAAACAAAAAAATAAAAATAAAAAAACATTGAACCAATATTCATCCACATACCAAATGTCAATATGGTTTGGCTTGGTACTATGCCATACCAGTACTTGTCCAGTACAATCTTCAATACTGAACAATGGACCATTTGGGAACCATATTTCTTCAACTACCATTTTCATGTTACGAATCATTTTAATCACCATAACTTGGGTATGAATAAAGTTGCCAAAGACATGATATGGCAAGGGCATCTCCACACAGGAATGCAAACTAGATGCATAGAGGCCTTAACTAGAAGCGCCAAATATGTAACATCACGACATACATACATACATACACACATATACATATAAATGTATATGTATATGTATGTATGTATGTATACATATACACAAATATACATGCATATGTATATACATATATATGTACATGCATATACATACATACATATACATATACATGCATGTATATGTATATGTTTATATGCATATGCATATGTATATACCAACATATACATGTATATATGTGTATGTGTATGTGTATATGTGTATGTGTATATGTGTATGTATATATCTGTGTATATGTATATACATACATATACATACATACATACACATACATACACATACATATATACACACATATATATACACACATACAAACATGCACACGCACACAAACACATACATACATACATTACATACATGCAAATACATATTAGACTTGCTATATTTTACAGTCTAGCGGGTTTGACCAAGCCTAAAAAGCAAGCCTGAGTTTTAACAGGCCAAGCTCAGGTTTACATCAACTGAGAACTAGCTTGAACTCGTATCCCAAGCTAACCTATTGGATGATCCAAATCCCTAATTCCCTCTTCAGCTCTTTCCTAATCCACCATGTTTCATCGCAAATTATGATAGAAGGCATCTTGGGGAAGGAGGCAGTGGTAGCTCTAGGGTTGCACCTTCTCGTCAAGATTTTCATAACTATCCTGAATCGGCGGTTCGGGATGACCGAACCATACCGACCAAGAACCGGTATGGTTTGGTCTTGAAAAGCAGTCCGAGATGCCATACAGTCAAAAAACATCCGAATCAAACCGGTTCGGGAATGTTCAGTACAGTCGCACTCGCACCAATTCAGTTCGGTTCGGGCTTAGTTCAGCTCGATTCAAGTCCAGTTCAGATCAAATAATGTAGTCATGGAGAAGGAAGAGTTTTTTTCTCGCTTTCACTAAAGTTGATCATATGTACCGGTACGGTACGGTACCATACCAGCCAGTGACCAGTATGGATCTCGATACCGATTCAGCGATCATTGCTCCTCGTCTTCTTGCCTGATTCCCGGCATCCCTACCTCCTCACATCATCCCAGCCTCCCCGCCCCCTAACATCTTCTCGACCTCCCTGCCTCCTCACATCATCCTAGCCTCCCCGCCCCTTGCATCTTCCCAACCTCACTGCCTCAATCCTCACATCATCCTAGCCTTCCCATCTCCTCATGTCATGCCCACCTCCAGGCCTCCAAACCTTCTCGCCCAGTTGCTGTGGTATGTCCGGCCTCCCCGCCTCATTGTCAATCCTCACATCATCCCACCTCCCCATCTCCTCATGTCATCCCCACCTCCTGGCCTCGTCTTAGCCTTCTCACCCAATTGCTATGGTGATGTCCATAGGTGTAAGGGCTTTTCTTTGAATTTCAAAAACTCCTTTCTCTATTATTGTCAATGAATTAGGCTATCAAATCCATGTTTCTTGATTTGAGATGTCATTAATGGTTAGGGTTTCATTAATGTTTTATCGAAGGAAAAAAGTTTTTAGTGAATCGCAAGGCCTGGCCTGGTAGCACAAAGCCTGGTATGGAGCGAGGAAAATTAGTAAAGTCGGGCAAAATAACTTCTGTTGGTGATTAGTGCATGTTTGAAATTCTCTTTTTAAGCGCTATACATAAAAGAAGGAAAAATGCAACAAACCTGCGGATGCCCCTTTCCAATTTGCACGAGTAATGTTTGTATTAGTTCCCTTACAGCTTGATTATTCGAATGTATTCTGGCAATTATTTGGGGTAGTACCACCAGCCACATTTCGATCTTTACATGTGAAAATCCATTCTGCAATGCCATTTGAACCTCAGAGGTAGCCCCATAATTGAACCACAATGTAAGAAGACGAAGAATATCCTGGAAACAGAAAATGAAAAGTTCATAAATTATATATACATATATACTTTGTATTCTAAAGATAGAATGGTAAATTATAGTTCATCAAGAATAACACTGTACATAAATCACTAGAAGGGAAGATCATTGTTGTACTTCCACAAAAACTAAATCCATGAGATTTGCGAGGACTGCTTTTATTATAAGTAAAAAGAGCAACAATCTAGTGTTTTATACAACTTGCAGGAAATAAAAAAATCAAAATCTGGCCATGAATAAAATGCAGGTTGTTCTCCAGAGCTTTTAATAGCATAATATGCAACTTCCACTATCTGGAGCATTGGGAGACAAGAACTCAACTTGTCATGGAAGTGAACCCTGAGTAATTCTTTGAAATGATGAAAATATAAAGTGATAGCATTAGCTCAAACAGCAAGGCACAAAAAACTACAGTGACATCTAAAGCCTAGACAAACAATGGAGGTCATACAGCAATGACACCATAACAGGAGACTATTACATATTTGATGCATAAAATACATATATAAACCACATGTTCTAAAGTATATGTAGCTTACAAAATAGAAACAGAAACATTCAACAAGATGTGAAGGTGAATGAGGTCAGGTCAAAATAACGAAATCCCCTACACGGGCAAAGAAGTTCTCTTCTTTTTTTTAAAAAAAAAACTCTGAAATAAAGCTGCCTGACCATGTCAATTGATTGTTCAAGCCTGTTGCAAGTTTGGAATCTCCAGTTCTTTCCACATGGAGGACCAAATGAAAATCCAAATCTTTAAACACATGATCCGCAATGTCCTAGATGCTCCATTCTATGCATCAGGTAGTCCTAAAATCAATGATATAACAGCAACATACAAGATTTTATTGATCGGTTAGAAGCATCCTGATGGTTAAGTTTCATCTTCTGTGTTTTAAGATGCAGAGAACAAGATCACCAATTCAGATTCTGGCAAGACCAATCAATAACATCCATATTTGGGATGGCTTAATGCACATGCAAGGGACCTCCAAAACCTAATTTTTTTGTACTTTTTGGAGCTTTAGATGTTATAGATGAAGCTTAACAATGCTGACTTTTCTACTTTCATATTTGTCATCTAATCTGATTGAACATTGCCAAGTCTATATATGTGGAATGTATTACACTCCTCTCAAGAGGAGTGGTTATCTATTCATCTCAACTCCAAAATCAATAATGAGACATCATTGATCATAATTTATACCACCAAAAATAAAAGAAACCAAGAATTACATATTTTGATTGTCACTAATCTATGCATCACTTGGATACAAAAATGTACGGTTAAAATGCATGATACCATTTTGTGTATAATCTAAGCATTAAATCCTATTGGTTTTCAATTTACACATGTCATGCATAGATCATGATCAATGAGGTGGATTATCGATTTAAATCCTTTAGCAGGTATTTCAGCCTACTGACACAATGAAACCAACCATTTTTTTTATCCACATGATGGTGTCAATCTTCAGTTTGAATGCCCGATAACTGGTGTTAGAAACCAAGAAAAGATACTAGATACCCTCTTCTCTTTAGAGGAGCAAAGTTCATCTCTCCTAATAATTCTCAACCTAATCTGCCTAATACACCAATCTACTAGAAAAAGGGGCTCTGCTCAAACCTTTTTTTACCCTCCAAAATTCTAGTCAACCTAAACTCAATCCGATTATTTAAAAGTTGCATTTACGTTGTGCATCTATACACTAGTTGGGACTTTCGGGCATGTAAATCCGCCCCTTTTCAGCTCTCAAACAACACCACCAGCCATCCCTCCTCATCAATCAGAAGTGTTACCATCCTTCACTAGCAAGCACATTGACAATAAGGTGGAGCTATAGGAGGCCCCTGGCTACACATGCTTTATTGCGGCAAGGAGACAAGAAGACTAAGTTGACATTGATGTCTCCATTGACAACAAACATGCTAAGGCCATGAGGTGGAGTTAGGCTAGCAGGGCAAGGGGATGGCACAAAGGCTGAGGGTGCAACCCACCAAAGCAGGAGGTGGAAACAAGAAGATCTCCAGGTCCATGGGTGTTCCTGTTGTCCTCGATCATATACTCTATCCAACAATCCTAGGTGACTTGTCCCTCTTAATCAAAATCTCTCAATCACTACTTATTTATCTTGATGACTAAAGTGCACTCCATATTGCAATTTGATGAAGCTAAGCAAAGGATACAAGAATTCAAGCAGAAAAGGGCAGAAGTCTGGTATATAAGCTTATAAAGTACGTTAACCAAAAAGCAAAGCCTACTTGAGCATTAAAATAATGCATTAAAAGGTGGAAAGAAGAAAAGAAAATAATTGAAGTCGAGATAACAAAATACAAGACTTCACCGAACTCCTAAAACCCCTTATCTACTCCGAAACCCAACCATCATCTTTTTTATGACTCCCTTGATATACCTCAAAAACTAGGAATTATTTATCAAACCATGCTTAGAAAACAAAATTCCAGAAATTTTAATCGCCATCAAACTCCAAAATGCTAAGGACTTTCATTTTCTGTTGTTTGTATATTAGAATATAAAATCAAATTCCTACCAAAAAAATACGAATATAAAATGTAATGAGTGGAAAAAATTCAAAACTTTCATTCTTTGCCCTATTTCTCAAAGTACTGTGCTTCTATTAAACTTCTTAAACACACGAAAGCAAAAATAAGAAATCTATGGTTGGATTTATCAGTGAGTTTTTTTAAAATCCCACGTATTTTTACAAGTGTAAGGTCTACAAAAGTAAAACATATGAATACAAGGTCAGCCATCACGAATCAAGACACTATTAATCTTTAATGAAGCAAGAGATTTGCCTGCAAACTGTCATCAACTCCTTTGGCAGTTGATGCACAAGCTATTGAATAGAAATATCCAGTGACTGCAGCAACAACATATTTCCCCGCAATACCAGGGCAACCTCTTAGAGTGTAATGAGACATCACTGCTGTATTAAACAAAGCCCATGTATGCCATGCTTTGGCCCAATCCTTAGCACAAAGAGTGGCATTTTTTAACGATTTAAGCATCTCTGAAAAGTAGAAAAACTCATCAATAAAAGGCGGCATATAACAAAGGAAATGATAGACATAAGGGAACATCAATTACCCTGTATCGAATCGTCATCCAATCCAGGTGAAAGAGCCCTCTTCCATGTCCCAAGTTTCAGATAGACACGAGCAAGAAGAGGAACACCAGCATTTGAAGCATCAGCATGGCTTAATTGTGTACTTGAATAAGTATTTGTTGCAACAGCTGAAAGCTGTACAGCTAAATCCTAGAGAAGAATGTTAATGTTAAAAAGAATATATCTCAAGAGGCTATAGAATTCAAAATTTTTTAGTACTCAATCTAACAGATGTGATTAATGCATACTTGAAGCCTAGAAAATGCTTCCTTCCTTTTGAGATCATCACCAAGAGACCATTGGTATTCCAGGTAAGCCAACTTAACTTGAGGATGTCCATGGCATAATGAAATTTCAGGAGATGATTCCGGATCATACTGCATATAATTAGATACAGGTGTTGTATTGAGTATCATAAAGCACCAAAAATAACCAATAAAAGATTTTATTTCCAGGAAACTTGAACACTAACTTGTAAGAGTTTGATTAAAGTGGATCTGGCCTGACTGATACGGCCACTTTTCCGGCAAAGTAATGCAAATTTAAGCCAAATTTCTATGTCTTCGGTAGGAGGAAGCACCAGTTCTCGTACTGTAAGAAGTGCTTGCCAAACCTTCATGTTTATGATTGAAAGTAAAAATAAAATGAAAATTCTGATATACACTGGTGAAAAGTGCTTCAGAAAGATAAAAACGGTTGCAATAGTACAGTAGAGAAAACAGTGACCATTCATAAGTGTTAACTGCATCCATAAAACTAACCTAGAGTATATACAAAGAAACTTAATTGCATGCTAAAGACATATCAGAGGGAAAAGACAAAGAAGACAAGTGAAACAGAGCCCTGTGTATTATAAGAAGACATCAGGAAGTCAGATGCAATTTAAAATCTAAGTCTGAAATCGTCTCCACAAGCAAATATTATAATCTTAATGAAAGATGAAAAAATTCCACAAGCAAATATTATAATAACGCATACAAAAGATGAAAAAATTCCACAAGCAAATATTATAATCTTAATGAATCAAAAAAGATAAGTATGAAACCATCTCTGCCTGCAACTCATTAATACCATCAAGCTCTTAGGTAATTATTTTACCACCAATCAGAAAATTAATTATTTTAACACAAAGCTTAATGGAAAATGCTAATAATGTCCACCTCAACATTGCGTTTTGCCCCTCTTATGCGCTTATTCCACATATTACGGATCAGTTCCCTTCGGCCATCTGCAACTGAGTTCCCCACAGGAAGAGTGCAGTAATCAATTACCTGTATCGATCAAAAGGCAGTTTCTAGTCAACTACTGTTACAATTGAATGCAAGATGACATAAATTTAGGTAAAAAGCTCAATCAACACAGAAGTGACACTAGAAGAAAATTCAAACCATAGAGGAAAGGACAGACCTCCTCTAATTCTGACAGCTGCTGAACACGGACCATATTGCTATAAGCACGTTCATAGCTTTCAAGAACCTGGAAAAGACACCCAAAAAGGCCTATGAACCATAGAACACTTAAAAAGAAAATTATGAAACATAATAACAAGGAAAACGAAATGCTATGGAAACGAAACATTTAACTTCCAAAAGAAGATGCAAATGATAACCATTTCACACACAAAAGCATCAATCCAGCCCTACCTAACAAACCCCTTACCTTCTCAACCGCACCCCCCCCCCCACTAAAAATAAATAAATAAAATTTCCTATTGATAACCAAATTACTAGTTCTGCTAATTTGAATGAGCATGACTTGCATTGCATTAGAACCTATCTCCTTAGTGGGGTTGTCCTATTGATAACCTATAATAACTAAATGTTAGTAAACCTATAATAACTAATTGTTCATAACTTTAGCTATCTACTGTAGAAGAAGAGAAATACATCAGCAAGTACCGGCTCAGACCCACAGCAGATTGCACAATTAATTAATGAATAACTCAAAATAAAAATCTGGCATGATTTCTTTGGCCCACTAAATGGATGACTTCTAATTTAGTCGATAAGATTTTAAAGACCAAGAAAATGCCTAATGAATAAATAAAGAGCACTATAGGATAGATTTATAAGAATAAAGGTGATATTCAAAATTATTCAGACTATATGGTATTAAATTCATGAGCCATACTATGAAACTCTAGGAGACGATTGAATATAGATTGAGATATGACACAAAATATTAGAAAACTAATTTGGTTATATGCAAGGAAGGTTGATGATGGATGCTATATTTCTCCTCTAGAGGTTAATCGAAAAGTACAAAGGAAAGAAACAAAATCTTCATATAATTTTTATTGACTAAAAGAAAGCATATGCCAGTGATGGTGTGAGAAAAGAAAGGAGTTTCCATTTGATATATTAATGTGATTAAGGACCTATATGATAGGGCAATTACTAGAGTGAGAACTATAAGTAGTGATACAAGTGAATTTCAAATCATAATAAGTTTACACTAAGAATCTGCGAAGTCCTTACCATCTTGTCCTAGTTATCGATGAGCTTTACAAAGAACATTCCATGATGATATTCCTTGGTATGTACCATTTGCGGATGATACAACCTTGATGCATGAAAAGTTGGAAGTTTGGAGGGGTGCATTTGAATCCAAAGGTTCTTAGATAAAAACAAAAATGAAATACATGAAATGTAATTTTACTAAAATTAGAAAGGATGAAAGTTATGGGAAAATTGAGGATCATCAAATTCTTAAGAGTGATCACTTTCGATAGTTAGGATCAAATATTCACAAGGGGAGATTGAAGAGGATGTTATCTGCAAGACTAAAGCAAGTTGGATAAAATAAAGAACTACAACAGGAATACTGTATTATCGTGGGATACTTGCCAAGTTGAAGGAAAAGATTCCTAAGATAGGCATACAATCAGCCATACTTTATGGCACAAAATGTTGGATGATTAGAAAACAACATGTGCAAAGGATAAGCAATGACCAAAATGAGAATGTTGGATACATAGTAATACAAAAATGGATATAATAAGAAATAAAGCTATTCATAAAAAATATGGAGGCAGCACCGAGGACAAATTGAGAGACATTATCGATGGTTCGGATCTACTACATGGTAGGCCAAGAGACATACTCCTACGAAAGAGTGATTTGATATACGTAGAAGGCAAAAAGTAGAGAATTGCATTTGTCGTAACGTCCCAAACCACCCGATTCAGGGCATGCCGAGCCAAAGCAAGAGAAAACCGAAATGGTTAGCCCTTTAAATTTGATAGAGGCCTTGATCATGGTCGATCCCATCTACCAGCTCAATCCTCTCCCCGGATGACTTAACCTCCCATCAGCTCAGTCCCCACTCATCTCAACCCCCCACCTCACAATTGCGAGAGACTCCCCTCTCTCCCACTCATGATTAGCACCTTAGAACTAATCAGACTACTTGATCCATCCCCTCTGCCCGCCACTCAACTCAATCTATCATTCACCCTCCCCCAACCCCATCCCCCTTGCATCACCAGCAACATCCCCCCCCCCACCCTCTCTCTCTCTCTGGGGTTATGGCTAGGGTTCCCCACGCCCTTCCTCTCTCTCTCCTTCCTCTCCCCCTCTCTCTCTCTCTCCCACCTTCACCATTTTCGAACAGGGAATTGTGGAACAAGGGAGGTTTCAAACTTTTTTTTAATTTTCGGATTTTGAACAAAAGTCAACAAACCATATGTCAATTTCATTTCAAAATTTGAATTTTTTTTAAAAAAAGAGATTCAAAATGAACTAGAATGGCCCACTATAATGTACCATAATGGTGGACAACTAGCATGGATCCCGGTATTGGTATAACCAACCTTGGTAAAGATAGACCAAAAATAGCATGGGATTAGTATTAAGGGCCAAAAAAAGTATGGCTGTAAATTGAGGGAATAGATAAAAAGGATTCATTTAGCTCACCCGACTATTTCAGAATTAAGGCTTGGTACATTCAATACAATAATAATCTCTGTATTAATGATCTTTGTGCAAGAAATACATAAAGGTGGCACAATCCAAAACTCTTAAAGCTAATGACGTTTCCAAACATACATCATAGGCTTTCTAGGATACCGAAATAAGAAAAAAAGCAAATCACGATGCATAAGGCTCTTGCCACCATAGGGTTTGGGTATAGTCAGATGTACCTAGCCTTAACTCCATGCATGAAAACATCCTCTATACATGCGGAGGGTAAGTTAGTACACATGGCTAATTTATATGCTTTATTCGAGAACGAGCAAAGTTCAAGTTGAGGGTATAATAATTATATTAAATACATATTAATTTAAAAACTAAATTATCTTTATTTATTTAAAATTGATATTTTTATGCATCGTTTGTAGAAAAAACACCGCCAACATGAAGAGCTCGATTTATGAGATCAAATGAAATAAGTTTGAAACGAATGGGACTTAAAACGAGCTCGAAATTGAATTTCAAAGAATAGTACAAAATTGTATGTATTTTAAAGTAGCCGATCTACCATGGACCGACGGTCGCTTGGTCTTTGAAAAGCTCCGGTCTATGGCTGCTATTTTTGTCGATCCACGGCTCTGAGCCGTGGACCATGGATTTTGGCCGCCGTCACCTCGAAACGCTGCCTGCGCCGCCTCCACCCGGAGAAGCCGCCGAAGTTGCCCATCATCGATCTTCTTCTCCAACACTCCACCTGCCTTCCTGTGGTTTGCCCAGATCATTGCTACAATTCGCCATGGCCGCAACCAGTCGTGATGCCCCATCTTCGACCCGATCTGCCATCAACACTGCCTGCTACTCCCCAGCCTGCATCACCATCCTCCAACTTGAGTACCGATTGCCGCTCCTCCCTGTCCTAAGATCTCAAGTCACTGCCATCATATCATCTTCCTCATCACCGGCCATCGCCAGTCCCCATCCAGAGCTGCCAAGATCTGGCCGTCCCTTCGCTCGCAACCACCGTGATCTGATGTCTCTCCTCACAGGCTCGTCCCACTCCCTGCCGGCTACCGTCACTATCGCACCGAGCACCGCCAGCCCTCTCCACCAAAGCCATTGTCCATGCCTCCCATGGTCGCATCCTCATCACTATCCCATGCTCGTTGCCATCTCGCCACCACCGAGCACTACATCCCTTGCCATCTCACCGCCGCCGAAGCCAATTCCCATCATCGTTCTGTGCCGATCCCAGGAGCCGCTGTGCTTCAATCCTCTCAGCCCAAACTGAGCATCGTTGATTTTCTTCCCCTTCCGCCTGCCACAATCCTGTGCCATCTTCTCATGGCTGCTTCCTTGTTGCTAACCTGAGAACGGAGCCAAGCCACCTATTGACCAAGAGCCCCGTGCAATCGCCATCAACGCCTCCATCTCGATCCAATTCAAGACCAGTCATCATCTTCTCTGTTCATAGCCATCCTCGTCCCCGGCTATTTTTCTTCCACCCTTGTAAACCCATCAAGCTATCAGGAGTTGGACTAGTGTTAAAACGATTCAATGATGTCCAAGCATCTAAGGAATAGTCAGAAGCAAAAAACTAGTCTATGGACTTCTGGATTCTTCGGCAAAACAGAGGAAGAAGCCGGAGTTTAACTTTTGAAAAAATGGTTAGAACAGAATGAAGCTGATAACAAACATGGGATGTTGGTTGCAATGGTTGAGTGAATAGATCACATGAAATTGAAGATTGTTGGGAAGGATTGTGATGGAAATGAACGTGGTCCATACGCATTCCACTCTACCTTTAAAAGAACGTAGTAGCTAGAAGATAGAATATTCGATTATTCTTTCCGATAGCCTTCTTCCATTTTCCTTCCGCTTCCCTCTCTAACTTCACATCCACTCAAAGATCTCTACCTGGCTTCCACCACTGCTCCCTTTTCCCATCTCTGCCCGACTTCCACCACTGCTCATTTTTCCATCTACTGCTCAGATCCTATTCCAGCATGAAGATGTCAGAGAAAATGACGGCGGGGAGTTCATTCATGGAGGGCTAGATATCTAGTTCCTTGGGATTTCACTATATTGCTTGAACAGGCAATGTTTATTTTTGTTTATTTTTATTTGTATACTCTCTCTATGAAATAAAATATAATTTTAATTATTATATGTTTTATGTGAATGATCTATGTTTTTAAGATGAATCGTGCTCTATGGATCCTATACATACTCTTAAAATAGATCAATTTAAAATATGAATTCTTTTACTTTATGTACATTTTATCTTCACTAATCAGTACTTCAAGAGAACGGGCCGTGATCTAACAGGTACGGGTCGTGATATCCATAAACAGATTATATATTAATAGGTGATATATAGAGTATTCACAAAGAAAAAGTACCATCTATCTGCCAAGTAACCCGTTGAAATCCCAAGACTTTTCCTTTCTTTTTCATTAGAATCTCTATTATCTTATTATTCCAGTTAAATAGTTTTAATTTTTTTTGCTATTATTGTTCTTTAAAATTACTATTGAACTAACTGCTTAAAGTTCCTGTGGATTCAACCCTTAATTCTGCTACTCTACGTAAGAATAGTGAAAATAAGATATTATAATCGGTGTATCACAACACGCATCAAACCCAACCTAACCCAAATGACTTGTTGGGTCAAAACATTTTAGTTGTGGACTCGATCTTCTATTGGGTTAGGCATGTGTCCAACATTAGGACCCAAACAAGGAACCAGATCGAGTCGAGGTTACTCATGACTAAGTTCAACCCAACCCATTTGCACCCCTAGCAATTTGGTACCAATATGGTACAGTATAATCAATACCGACTAGTAAAGCATACCATGGCTTAAACAAAATAGAAATTGCCTCACATAGGTTAATAAAAATGAAAATGGAGTAGACATGCAAGTTGGTTAGATGTCAAGAGGCTTACCAATGCTGCCAATTCTGTTGCCAAACACTTTCTTGCTCTCTCAACGTACTCACGGGCTTCATCATACTAGAAAAAAATAGAACAGCTTTAGAAATGTTATGCAGTGAAAAGAACAAAAAGAAGAATGGATAACCATGTGGTACCTTTTCACGACGAACTGCAAGAACAGCCCTAAAGAAAGCACCATTGCTGCTTCCATCACCACTGGAAGTGGTGTTACCTAAGATCCGAAGCTTGCTTTCGTCCCCATCATCCAATCGAGAAACATACTCAGCCATCTGATCCCATTCTCCCATATTCCAAGCAGCATTAGCCGCCTAAGAAAACAGCATCAATTTTTTAAAAAAGGAAGGGCTAAATAAAAACATGAGAGAAATGTATAGCTTAAACAGTTAATATTTATAGCTTTGACAACAAACCATTGGAGCCATTTCCAATCGAGCCGAGGGTTCTGCCGCAGTCCACTGCTCTCTGCATAAGGCACTAAGCTCTTCCCACCGAGCTAAGGCAGCAAGGCATCGCATTCGTCCTACAACCATATGAACAGTAAAAGCAGCACATTCCAAGACTCATCCTCCAAAAATATTTTCAAGGTGTTTGCATAAGATGCTAGATAAAAACTTTAAATATTATATAGCTGTAACTTAATGACAATTTTCTTCCAACTATTTAAAAGGCATAACTTTTCAAAGAAATATCAGATTTCCATGAACATGGATTCATTTAAAAAGGACAATCAGGATCTCTGTTTGACATTTCACAGCCTTAGCGAAATTCCAATATTTTCTGAGAAAAATAACAGTCAAAATCTAGACTTGTGCCATCCAAAAAGAGAGAGAGAGAGAGAGAGAGAGAGAGAGAGAGAGAGAGAGAAAAGAAAAAGTCTAACCCACGTGATTTGTGCTAAAAAATCTAGTTCCATAACCCTGCAACCACCAGCAGCAGCCACTAGCCAAGAAAACACCCCCCTTCCTCACTGTCCAAGCCAACTTGGAGTTGCCTCCTCTCTCTCCTCCCTAACAAACTAGAACCCTCCTTGCTTTATTGGCAAGCCAATAACTGACCAAGCCTCCAGGCAGCAAGCCAGAATTCCCTCCTCTCTCCCTCAATTCCCCTTCTCCCTTAATTGGCCCAGAGTTCGCCTCCCTAGAAACTCCCTCATGCCCGTCTCTTTCTCTCTCACACTCACATGACACCCCAAACTGATTGAGTCAGGTCTCATCAGACCAAGCCTGACAAGCCCAACATATCCAGGTTGGATAGGGTAGGGCACAGGACTATCTTTTTTCTATCAGAACAGGGAAGAGATTGGGTTTTCAGGCCCAAAGAAGACCAGTTTGGGTTTGGTCCTGGTCACCTGGTCTTGCTACTGAGACTTTGGCAAACATGACCATGCCCAGCAATGCTCAGGTCTACTAAAAGCTCTAGTTATAACTTCGTAACAAACTTTTGCCAATTTCTGAGAGTAGGGCCGAAACCAGATTGAATACAGATCATATAATAGTATATCTACATCCATATTTGTTTTATTTGACAAATACAGAAATGGATATAGATATTAGTTGAATGTAAAAAATTCATATCTATTTTTGTTTTAAACAGATATAGATATAGGTCGGATACTAAAAGCATGGATATAAATACAGATATAAGTCAAATAACTAAACTATATGACCACGGAATTAAAGATATTACTAAGTGAATTGAAAATCAAATTAGTAGCAGGTTAATATGGTTATATATTTTCTTTAAAAGTTCATGAGTACTAAAATAAAATTAAATAAGATTACAAATGAAATCAAATATTCGGATACTGATCAGATGGTAAATCAAAGTAATATCATGTTAATATGGTTATATATTTCCTTTAAAACTTTATGAGCGCTATATGAAATTATATAAAATTACAAATAAAATCATATATTCGATAAGGATTAGATAGTTGTGTATCCCTATCCATATCTATTTTTCTTTGGCAGATATGGATATAGATATTAGTTGGATGCTCAAATTTCTATCTATATCTGAATAGATTTGAATACAAAAACGAACCTGGATGGATATTATCTAATCCACTTTCACCGCTAAATTTTAGCTATATTAGGAGTCCTTTAGAGAGTAGTTTAGATGACCAAAAATTATTTTCGATGATTGCTTCAAGATAGAATTTTATTCACTAATCTATGTATAGTTTAGATATATATTCTGTAACTGAGTTATGAATATTCATTTAGTTTTGCAAAACAAATCAACAATTAGCAAACAATCCTGCTGATTAGAATACAAATATATCTATCCATTGAATACTTTCTCTACCGAATGCATCATAATAGCACATAAATCTATTAACCAAATATGCCAAATGATAATGACCATTCATTATCCAATACTGACCTAATGTGGCATCTAAGTTATGAAGTGGACTTGATGCCTGAGATGATTTTAAAGTGTATGCTTTCAGCGCATCATCCCATCGCTGCAACTTTTCATACCTTCAATAAACCCATCGTAAACCACAACGTCAATAGAGAAACAAAAATTGCTCTTATTTGTAAAAAGTTGCTATTACTTAAAGAGGAAGAGGGAGGGAGAAGAGAGAGGTGGGAGGGAGGTAGGTGAGGAAGAGAGAGAGAGAGAGATAGAGCAAATCAATAATAAAATTTAAAGAAATAATATTTTTGAAACCATCATTATAATATCTAAAGTATACCAAGATTCCTTTAGTTGAACATCCAGATGTTGCTGGGCATATGTCAGTATTCCAACAGCAGCCTGCCAACGTAAATATTCATAAAAGACATAAGCAGACAAAAGGACTGACATAGAAGAAACTATGACCATAGTCCTATTAGAAGAAAATATATGGGAGATTAAGACCATGCTGCTAATACTAAGAGATGGAAATGAAATGATATAGCATGTATAATCCAAAAACACAAAGACAAACCTCATGTTGGTGTAATTGATTATTAATATGAATAAGAGACTCGACCACAGTAACAGGATTTGCACCCATCTTCTTGGAACGTGCAGCTTCAAACTCCATTTCTTTGTAGTGAAGGGCTTTCGCAAATGCTCGACACTGGGGCAAAAATACTCCCACAAAATATGACATTCAAGATCAAATGTTTCACAGAAATTTCAATGTAATTATATAAAGATACAACACAAACCTTCTCAGCAAGAGCACCAAGCAATCTCGTATCAATTGGAAGAGGTTTCTCATCATGTTCCATAAACTCTGCCTGATCAGTAATAACAATAGTAAGTTCCAGTACCAGACTTGATGACATGCTTGGTTGATCCATAAAGGAGAAAAAATTACCAAGTTTAGTAGAGTAGCAAGAATTTCAGGAGGAATATTTTGGGATGAGAAGGCTGTCTTAAGATTCCTAACTAATTGCTCTTGGGAAGTTTCGTTCATCTGCGCCCAGCAGCTTGCGAAACCAGCAGCAAATAATTCTCGACCAACAGAAGGCTGTATATTCTCTGTCAGAAGAACAAATACTAAATAGAATAAATCAGGCCAAATGATTGTCACACCTGCAACTGCGCAAGCCGTGCACAGGTACGTAAAGCTGGGGATGGAGATTCTTTGAGCAGTTCAATGCTAAAATGCCTCATCCACTCAGCCCAGTCTTCCTTAGTACTCCTCTGAGAAGCCTCACCAGCAGTTCTTAATCGAACATCATTAACCTATAACAAGTCAACTACCGGTCATGCAACTTTCTCTGATGAACAATGAGAAAATATATTTCAATCAACCACCCTCGCAAGAAAAGCAAATTTAAAAGGATGGTTGACTCGTTTCCCTAAGCATGTTATATAGTTATGAAAGTCCAAAGAAATTTGTCCCAGTCAACATATAAAAGTGCAAATTAGAGTTCTCTTTCAGAGAAAAAACAATGACAATCTATAGACTTTTACAAATTTAGTTCCAACCCCAAATATCAGAGTAGATGCAAATAAATAAATACATAGAGCGATTGGTTGATAAGGTATGTGTGGATGTGTATAGGTAAATATATAGATAGATAATTAAATATAGGCATTATAAATGAATTAACAGTTATTCCAAAAAAAAACAATGTGGAAAATGAAAAGAACTCCAGGAGCAGTAAAAGAAATTGGCAAGCATAAAGCCAGGCAATTGGAGTCAGAGGTAGGACATTCCTTGAAAAAACTGGACTCCTGTAGTAGTTAATAATGTGCTTATGGTTTGATGCCAGCATAGAAAGAATTTAAGTATTAAAGATGAAACAGTCAAACACGATAAACAGCCTATTAGTAATACATTTGATATTATTGCTGTAAGTAGCAGCGTCAACATCCCTCCATCTAGATTTTACAATCTTACTAAATGCTTAACAAAGAAAGCTCTATCATACATGTATATAAACACACGCACGCATGCATATTTCATGTACATATACATACTATATGCAAAAGAATTTTCATTAATGCTACACCCAAACATTCATTTAATGTATATAATCAAGTAAATACATCAAAACTCATTTATCTTATTCATACAAATCCAAACCCTCTTTAACTGCATCAAGATATTTCCAGACAAGGAGTTTGAATGGAAGTTTGAGTGTGTTAAAGAACAAAATAATGGATGATAGCAGACTTCATTTTTGCACATCATATACCAAGAATATGAATTGAAATAGCAACATGCAGAAAAACCTAGCAAAAGGTATTCAATATATATCAAACAATTTAGGACATCCAATTTACATTTTCCATTAAGGGAGTCTATTAAGAGACTAGCAAACAGTAAGAACTGCTAGGCACTGGTCAGTATATAAGACAAGCATACTTGCTCTGATGTCCACCAAGAAATGCATAAGAAGATACTACCAGACTAAAGTCCAAGCATTTATTCTGAAGAATATTAGAGAGGATAGAAAAGAAAATTACTTGATGACTTCTCAATTGCCTGTGCATCTCAGTCTCCTCCTCATAAGGGTCAGTATCGATGTCGTCAACCGGGTCACTAATGACCTCAACAGGAAGACGCCGAGCAAATTTTTGCATGGACAAACTCTCTAAAATAAGTGGTTCACGCCTTCTTAGACGGCTTTCAATCTCATCAAACTCTCTATGCTGAGAAATGAGAAAATTCATTACCAATTGTCAAAAGCTCAATGGCTTCATCAAATCAAAACAAGAAATAAAGAGGCTACCTGCAAACGGTGTTTCAAAAGCAATTTGTGGATTGATGGTATAAAGATAGTGAAATCTTCCCCTAGAGCATGTGCAAGGCAGCACAAAGCATCAGCAGCATCCCTTCTTAGATCATCATTGTTCCTAAATGATAATCCAAGTTAAAATGGAAGACAGGTTGCACATAGATAAAAAGGACGTCCACTTCATTCTAAGTAAAATAAATTACTAATATTGAGCCATACTTTTCCAGGCTGACAAAAAAAATTCATGTAATTTGATTACTTCCTAGATTTTGAAATGATTCTAAACTCCATGATGTCACAAGAAATTCCTTGGCATCACTAGAGCATGCTGATGCAGAAACTTGCCAGTGTATGTATTATCACGATTATTATATTTGGAATTTAAGGTGTATATTTGATTAAGTTTTTTTTTCCTCTTCACCTTGAAATAATAGGGCCATAGGGGTGATATTAAAATGGCATCTTCCAAAGATAGATAAGCATAGGGTGACTCCAAATGCCATGACTATATACAATTATATCTCAAGCTAGTAATTAGGCACAGGATGCCAATTTTTACAAAGCCAAAACCTTTCTTCAGCATGTTACTTCACAACTGAATGCAATGAAAAACATCATCTTTGCTGACATGATGATTATTTTGCAAAAATAAGTTATCTACTGCAGTAAGAAAATGGTAAATGGAATGACACAAAACCAAGAAAAATTAAAGGCAACACTGGCGCATGTTACAGTAAGATTGTAATGTTTTAGGATAGAAACAAATTTAACCCATATGAAATGTAACTGAACTCTCTTGGACCTCGCTATCAAAACCTAAAGCAACTCTCACAATCCAATGGCTGCAAAATATGAGCTTCACTCCCTTTGCAGTGTGTTGACTAATAAAATGTTAAAATTGAAAGGTTTAACTTGGATGAATATTATCTTTTACAAACAATCATTTAATGCTCCAATTGGAATTATGCATAACCGTAAATGTGAACCAATTCTCTCACAAGAAAGCAATGACAGGCTTTGCGGTAAATTCAAAATTACTCTATCATGTCTTCTTCAAACGCCATAATCAACAGAAAGGTTTGGATGATCATAATGACTCTTCCATTTTCCCTTCCTAAAACATTGTTGATTCATAGATCTTACAATACTTTTTCCAAAGATATACTACAGTTATCATGCAGCGTGTCTTGCAAGAGTTCAATCTAATCCTTGCATAGATGATAGAACAAGTCAATCATCTCTCAAAAGGTAGAACATGACAATTACCTTCTTTAAGCAAGGGCTTTCCAAGTTTTTAACATATTACTCTGAAAACCTTTAGCTCCGTTACCCGTTTTTCCCCAATTCAAGCTAATTTCTTCCCTTTCAAATTTATCCTCTTCAAAACAACGTAAAATTGAAGCTCCCATCATTGCACCCTGTGTTGCCCTCATAATAGATTGAATGAAGAAATTTCAATGCAACATGTAATAACTATCACATAAATTAGGCAAAAAGGAAAAGGGACTGAATCAATTTTCAGTAATAGAGACAAAATATTTTACCCGGAATATAATTTAAGCTGATTTATCACACATACAAACCAAAATTAGTTTTATGATATTATATCTGCTAGTACAACATCAAATTACAAAAAGTGACACGAAATTGTAATATCTTACCCATCTAAGACAAGAATCAAATGATGAACTAGAGCTGAAACATGACCAGTGACCTGAATCCAAGATTTAAAAAATGTGGTCATGATCAGATCAACAGATAAGAAGAAAAAAATGAATTTTAGAATTTCTACTTAAAGTAGAAATTTCTGATTCCATTGTTTTAGAGCTTTTAAAAATTTCATTGCAGAACCACATCTCGGTTATATAAAATCATAACTTTGAATTTCAAAATCCATATGAAATTGTGAAATATTCTTACTTTGCCGTGCGCTTCTACAAGACTCAACAAAAATCAAGATTTCCATCAGTCGAAACCAAGTCACTAAACTAAAAAAGAGGTTCATATTATAACCTGTACTCGAGGTATGAGCTTCGTCAGAGTATTGATAGCACGATGTTTTATACCAACCGAGGCATCAACCTTAAATAAACGAATAAGTGCAGGAAGAAGTAAGTGCATGTGTTCATCCAAGGTTCCTACAAAACATTTGCTGTACATCAGACGCATTTCAAATGGCCAGATACCTCTTAAACAGAATTTTAACAGGTAAATAAAAAAGAGCAAGCAATATATGGAGAGTGAATCAAGAACACCAACCACCAAACACTTCAAGAGTGTGTAAAATATCAGGAACATGACTATAATCATTGCACCGTTCAGCATCAGTTAGAACTTGTATACAAGTTGGAAGAATGTTTGGTAGATATGCTCTGAATTCATCATTTAAAGCTAGGCAAAGTTGCTCCACAAGATGAAGTACCTGTGAAAGAAGAGGAAACATTTTTCAAGAGCATATAAAAGGCAATGATAGAAAACTTCCAGCATACTTCAAAAATGGAAGGAAAAAGGGAAACCAATCTAACAGCAAGCAAGATACTATTTCACTTAACATTTACATGGTGCATCCCAAGGGTTCTGCACCTAACCTTCTAAGCCATGCACATCATCCAACTCCATATGCATCCAATGCCACGAAGTATGTAGGGTATATGCAGCAATATTAATTTAGCAGTGGTAAAATCAATTCATGCATTTCCCTCAACAGAGGCACTACTTACATAATACCTACTTAACATATATGGCCTACTTAACATTCATATATGAGCCTACTTAACCTGGCAGCTAATGAAAACATATATGAGCCTACTTAACATTCGTTGTTGGGCAGATGATTTTCTACATCAGTATATTGTTATTACTTCTTTAGGAGTAACACAACTAGTATGGTATACCCATAGCATCAATAATTAAGGGTTACTAGTTTAATTTGTGGTATGTCTCATTGTTGTGATACTTGTTCAATAGTAATTACATAATATCTTATGTATCTTTAGCCTTTTCTTGGAATGGTGGTGTTGCATAACATAACACTTTTAAATTATACCTTGCATAACACACTGTAATTAACAACATATACGTAATGGTTAATGACAATAAAAATACTATATATTAGTACTTTGATTTCCAATTTTTTAATGAGACAATAATCCAGTCACTTAGAAAAAGGTTTGAATTGGTTTAAAGGGGAAAAAAAAACATCGAACACCCATTTTATAGCTTATCTAAGCATCCCAGTACAATGGACTGTGCGTTTGTGTGCCAGCCAAAACCAAGCACCGCCAAGTACAGACTAGGACACATTATGTGCAAGCACTTGGTCAGCACTCACATCACGGGCAGTTCATAAAACCTTGGTTTTATAAAAGGTTTTATGCCACAGGCACAATCAGTAAGCACCCTCATGTTCTCTCCCCACCTAGATAAAAGTCCCCGCTCACAGACCATATAATGCCTAGACCTCATTCATGCAGCTAGCATGACATTCAAACTTGTTAAACTTTTCATTTCGGCCCACCGTACAGCATACATGAATGCCTTCAACAAAACCCTCCGTTTACTTGTTTGTTAATCTGCTAGTTGTTAGAGCTACGGATCCAATAATGTTGTAGCAATTCTATTATCAACATCCATTCCTATTCAGGGCTCATTCTAATGTTATTTCAACTTCCGAGCATTTTCATATCTTTTCCCACAACCTCCATCCATGTTACCTTAGGTCTTCCCCTCCTTTTCTCGGATCCTTCAACACAAACTGAAGTACCTCTACTTTACCATAGCCCACAAATTTTCATTCCATCTGCCTATACCATCTCAATCAATTCTCCATCACTTTTGTCCTCAATTTTTGCAACTCCTACAGCCCTATAGTACATTACAATATGACTTCATTAACTAAACAACTCAAAACTTCACAAAAACCAATACCATTAAACACTTTCTATATCCAATATCCATCCCAAGGTTTTAAATCCCGTGGGACGGGGCTGTCCCGATTTTTTCCTGGAACGGGACGCGTCGGTGTCCCGCCCTGTCCCGACACTCGGGCCAGGGGATATCCCAAGATGTCCCGATTGGGACACTGGGACGCTGGAGGGATATCCTGTCCCGACACATGGAATAATACCCCGTTCCGGTGTCCCGTGGGATGTCCCGCTGGAACCTGAATCATTGATCCATCCTGCAAATTCTGGCCTTTATCCACACATATATTGCCATATGGAACCACTAGGGCATGTATTTTCTACTCACATTAGTTCTTCTAGTTCAAGGAGCATATTGTTTTCTAGTTTTGCATATCAGGATATTGCACCATTAGCTACAAAATAAAAGGCATGGTATAACTTGTACTGAGATAAGTTTTGTTATAATATCTAACAAAAAAGAAGGATGCATAATGCCATAACCAAATTATTGGATCGAAGAATCAAGAAGCAAATGAAAGACCGGGAGAGAGATTTAAAAAATGTGTATGCCTTATTCTTGCAAGTCAAAAGAGGACATGCTAAACCAAGGTTCGCCGTCTCAGTACTGGATCCCGTACTAGTACCATCTTATTACAGAATCAATACACGGTTTGGTGCGGTAGTGTCAATATGAAGTGGTGCACCATACCAGCATGGTATCGGTACGAGATGGTATGGCAAACCATGTGTTGAACTATTTAAAAATTTAGATCTATATGTCACCTTACAAAACCAGATTTTTAATGTAGGTGTCAATATCAGGAGATACCAGGGTCCAAATTGCCTAACAGCATGCATAGCATTTGCTTGATGGAAATGGTAAGCCTAGATGCACAAACATTTTTGATATTTACATAGATCAGATAATCTATTCAATAATCTAGCACCACAGAGGGAACACAACTCAAACTGTATGAATTTCCTTGAAACTTGCCAAGTGCATGAGCATCTAAAACCAAAGGTTCTCATGCATGTAGATGACACTTGACATTAATTCAGTTAAAATGAGTGCAAAAATTCAGGCTGAACAGAAATTATCTTTACCGGTGAACCCTGCACAGAACGGTTGACTGCAGGCAAACTGAAAGATGAAGACCAAAGTTCAGAAATGAGGGGAAGCAACTCCACTAAATACTTCCGTATATGCTGCACAAAAGTCAAATTTTTGCATCAAAACCTTTCTTAAAAACCTCAAAAAGACTACACTCAAGGAATGAGAACAAGCCACTCAAAAACCACCAACCATACCTGGCGCACAATAGATACCAATGTTCCAAGCTTCCAAGTTATGTACTCTTTCAAACCATCTTCACATGTGCGAACAGCATGGAAAAGGTCAGGTAGAACCTACAGAGATAAAGTACAAACCAAATGTACGATATCTTTAAGCATGATACCATAACTTCAGACCAGTACAAAAATATCAGATGATCAAAAACAATATTGCAGAATGTTCTTAATAATTGTATTTCTTATCCTATATAAAACAGTTCTTAAGTTCAATAATCCTAAACCAGCAGAGCATAACCATCTTAAAAGATCCAAATTTATCCCGAACTTCATCCATTGGTAAGTTTGGCACAGTAAGGAATATCTTAAACGTGCTGGCTGGAACCTATTAATTTCTTTTTATTTTGTCTTGTAGGCAATATTAAAATGAATAGCTCCCAGTGGAGGCTTATTTGGGGCTCCAAGAAAAAGGTCATCTTGCTTTTAATCAGAAAGTTCTGATAAGATTCAAATACAAGGGAGAACAAAAGACATGGCTGCAGGAATCTTTAGAGGATTTTATGTTCCATCTTTAATAAACATATAGAGGAAATTGATTGCCAGCCCTTTGGCTTTCCTTTAACAATTTGTGCTTGTTGACAAAAAAAACTATTCATGGCCCTCACTTTTGCTGAACATTTGATTTGTCTACTTCCTGGCCTGTGCATAAGCGCATATAAAACAAGGAAAAAGTGCATACACAAAATAACTAGGCATGACCGGCCAGATCATTGTTGTTACATGGCAGTTAAATATAGAGATGTGAATCACATGCCCATTCATAAAAGGACACTGCATTAGAATGCATATAGAAGACTTGCTACCAAGGCTTTGAATTTGCATATAGCCAATCAAAATAAAAAGAATATGCTAGATTTGAATGAGAAAAGGGAAGGGCCTGAGCCAAGGATCAACCTTCTCCTTCCCCTCCCTCGTCCCTCTCTTTCCACCTCATTCCCCTCCTCTACAATCCTACTTATGCTGTCATGTCCAACCATTTCTTCCGCATTTTACTTCTTCATTGTTTTCTGCGAATATGTTTATTCAGATATGTTTTACAACATATTTATTTCTTCATATTCCAGTTGATTCTTTGGTAATTTACAAAACCTCAAATAAATCAGTCCACAACATTTGTAGCTGCTTCTTTCTCCAGTTTTCCGTCGAAGATCTAGGGCTGTTTTTACAGATTTGCACACGGTAGGCCATAAAACAATAATATTCAATCACAGAACAACACTGAATCATATCCTTACCCCAAACATAACCGTCCTAACATGCACCCCTGTACTCTGAACTCTAGGATAGATTTTTTTCACTTCTCATTTATCAAGATATCTAACATTTCGTGCTTCCATCCTATTTATGAAAACTAGAAAGAAAGCCAAAACAAAATCTTTTAGGTTTTAACATGAGACCAGATACTTTCTTGTGCCCAGCAAGACATACACAGGCCATCTCTCACTGGTCTTGCAGCAACAACATCATAATTTACCTGTTCTTTCTTTTCTTGCCAAAAGTCTTGTTTCTTAATATTATATGCATTTCTTAACTATTTCTAACAAAGTAAATATTGCAAGCTAATACAAGATGCCTGAATGATTGCTAAATGGACACATTAGGGCAGCCTTCAGTTTTTTACCCAAGTATGATTTGTTAATTTAGCTCTATTGTTGATTTAGATTTTACCTAGCCAAAAGAAAAGAGGGGAGAAGAAGTTTCATAATTGATATACAAAAGGGACGAACGACTTGTGCATGGGAGTAAAAGATAAATAATCTCACCTTTGGTAGGTATTGAACACAGCTTAGGCCCATAGACTTTCAGAACAAAAAGCAAACACAAGTTAGACAGCAAAAAAAAAGTGATAAAGTAAATGACTCAAAACATATGCACTTCTAAAAACATACCTTAAATATGAACATGAGAGAACCCACCACCTTTTGGTGATAACTTGAAAGAGAGGGATCTCGAAGAATTCTCATAAGGGAACTAATAGCAACCTATTCATTGCAAATCCAGTTTTTAGATAGCTAAGGAAACAGCAATGGCATATTCACAAAGCAAACTTTCTTCTTTTCTTTTATGATTGTGTGGAATGCATCGAATGGGACAACAATTCAATTTCCTCAACAAGATACAAGCACAAAGCAAACATTACCGTGGAATAATAATCCTCAGAAGCTGCGAAAGATGGCCATAGATCTGTAGGTAGCTCTTCCATGGAAACAATATGCTGACCAGTATCGCTTGCAGCACGAGTAACTTCTCCATGTGGACCAGGCAATTTCTGCTGATTGCGCTTATGTATATGGGGATCTAAAGCACCCATAATCCCTAAAACCTGCAACATGACAATTGAAACCCAAACCCACAAATCATTCCATGATTCTCAAAGAGTAACATTAATCATAATGGTATATACCTTTAAAACTTCTCGTCTGGTTGACCATGCCAACTCGCCATTCAACAATTTCAAGAGTAAACCAAGCAACAGCGGATACTCGTTGTATGGAGAAATGACATAGCTGAATAAATAGATCATTGGTTATTCAAAGGTCCAATATAAATAGAATACCGAAAGCACAGTTGGCATAAATAACATATGAAGTTGGGTTTTACTTTTAAAAAACTTGCATTCCTGCTCTGGAAAAAAAAATTTAAAAAGAATCATTGATTGTAGGATCCATCGTGATTTTTAAATTGTAACCTTACAAAACAAAACTGAAAATACAGCATTATGATATGTTTACAAATTACAACAATTGTATGATCTAACACTTCTAGCTTTATTAAATCGTGTGTCTCAACTACAATTATATATTATTAGTCTTAATGCTTTTCACTTCCTCATCTTCTTTCCCTTAGTCCCTCATTGTCTTCTGTTTTTATTTTTTCATCCTACCTAGCATGTCAGTTACCATCTAATCAACAAATTCACCAGTTAAAGATTCAGGTACCAGTTGATAACCGATTGACTATTTGACCACCTTGAGAATCTTGGCACTATAATAGGTGGAACAGTCAAAACACCTAGGGGAAGACCAAAACGAATTGGTCAGAAGTACAGCAAAGGGATCTAAAAAAACTGTTCCAATTGGGTGTCAGAATTTTCTTGTAGGAACTAATGCAGAAGGACCCTTGAAGCACCACGACAAATCAGATAAGTTTTGTTGCAACGCCTCTTTTGGGCAAACAAATGATGGTTTTTCCTTAATGGCGAACTAACTTCCATGCCCTGAATAAGATGGCATTCCATTTTTATTTATTATCAATATCAAAGATTCAGGTCCCAGTGGGATGTCTCACGAGATACCGGGACATGGTACCAGGATTCACGGTACCGTCCCGTACCGCCTGGTACAGGGCGTACCATGCCGTACCGGCCAAGAGCCAACACGATTCGCCACCAAAAAACGGTCCGGACACTAGACCGTTGAAAAAAATTTAAAAAAAATCTGTACCGGTACGGTATGGTACGGTACCGGTACGAACTGCACGGTTCGGGTCGGTTCATGGTCGGTTCAATGAGAGGGGGGGAGAGATTATTTTTTTAAAAAAAAATTGGCAGCCGGTACAGGTGCTGGTACGGTACAGACAATACCGTACCGCCCACTGACTGGTACGGGCCCGGTACCGGTTTAGCGAACCTTGCATGGTACCATCCCATGTGTCGAGACAGGACGTCAATGTCCCAGCATTCTAATCGAGACACCTTGAAACATTCCCTATCTAGAGTGTCGGGACAGGGCAGGATGCCAGCGCGTCCCATTCCAGGAAAAAACCGGAATAGTCCCATCCCATGGGATTTAAAACCTTGATCGATATTTTATATCAAATGTAGTTCAAAAAACTTTACAACTATAGAACACAATGCCATCTCAGAATAAATAAATAAATGTCCAAAATGAATGTTTATAAAAAGAAAAGCCAAACAAAAATAACACCAAATGATCGGATATATAAAAAAACAAGCAGGGCCCTCAAAACATGAAGAATAACTGGAGCAGGAGGATGAGTGATAACACACCCTGTGCTTTGTACAACTTGACCAAGAGTTGCCACAGCTACTTCCCGCTTATTAGCAGCAGCACCATCTAAGAGTGCATCAACAATTAAAGGCATTAACTCACGTAGATACTGCCTCATTGCAAAGCCACCCTATGCCAAAATCAACAAGTACAAATTCAGTAACTCTTTTTCATTCATTGTATTTTTTAGAATCATTTAGGCCTGCAAGATTCAGTTAAAAATTAAAAAAAAACACACAAGCAAAATTAGGTTTCCAGAATTAACTGATGAGAGAGCAAGGAAAAAATCAGCAGCATAGAAGAAACGGCAACATGTTGGTTCAGTAATCAACAGCACTAAGTTTTATAAAAATATGCTTGGCAGCTCCAGTGCAAACTAAATATCTAGTTATATCAGCGCTTGAAATGCAGCACATGCTACATTTTAATTCAAAGATGAAAATGATAGCACAAAATTTACTGGTGAATGAAAAAGGTATAAGGAATATCCCATGTTAAAACTTGCTTGTCAAAACCATTTTTTTTATTTTTTTCATCAGCAATCATTATTTGGTGTGGAAAAAAAAGAAAGTCACAAGATTGAACAGGAAATATATGGTTGCTTCACCTAATCAAAATTTACAAGAGAAGTAGCATGATATTGCCAAGAAAAGTAACAAAAACAAAGGATGGTTTCACCTACCACTTTGAAAAGGTCCCCAACAGTAGCAAGAACTCCTGTAAGAATACCATTAAAAGCATTGACTCCATTGCCTTCAGACAGTCTTGCAACCAGGGCCTGAGATTTTGGATCACAAGAATAGCACTCAACTAGTCCATGCTAGACCAGCAACAAAATATTGAACAGCAAGTTTTGAATACCCACTGAAATGGGTCACTACATGAACCCTCATTGACAGATTAAGATCATAAAAAAGGATCAATCAATATCTAAAATATTGTAAATTACAAATAACAGGTCAACCTTATGAACAGGAGCAATATATGGAAGTATCAACCGTCCACAATTACGTATTAAGCAACCCAACAATTTCGCACTTTCTTCTTTGCACTTGCTATCCACACTGTAAGGACAAGAAATATAAAATTTCCAATAGATTGAAATTATTCTTAAGTATCAGAATAATAGAAAGTAATTATAGACATGAGCAAAAGCAACCAACATCATTTGTCTAACCTTTGCTCTAGATACATCAGCAATTGTATGAGATGGCGACGAAGTGCTGGAAGAACATAAGCAGGATTCTTTTCAGATAATCGGCTAGCCACTGATATGGCAAGCACTCGGACATCAAAGTCCTATAGGAAAAAAGAGGGAAACATAATGAGCATGTCACCTGAAGAATAAGGTATGTTGTACTCCAATGCAGGGTCAATAACAAGTGAAGCATTTAATAAACTGGATGATAAGAAAACTCAAGAGAGTGAGACTTGGCAGTTGGCACAATGGTAAGATTGCTCCACTGCGACTTGGATGTCACAGGTTCAAATCATTGAAACAACCTCCCCTACAGATGCATGCATCTGACCTTTCCTAAACGCCACATTGAAGGGAGCCTTGTGCACTAGGCCTCCCTTTATGATAAGGAAACTCCACAATTAATTCATCCATTACTAAGGATGATTTCTTCAATTTAAATTCACTCTTGAGAGAACTCATCAAATCTAAAAGGGATGTCTTTAAAATCATAGTGGCACCAGTAACTTTTCTTTTCAATATCCTTCAAGGGTTTATAGACCAGCATACCTTTTTATATTTGTTCTACCAAAAGATTGAAGAATGTATTGAGGCTTACAAAAGTATAAGTCAATTCTCTAACATAAGAAATCAAGGTAACGTTTCTTTGCCAGTGATAACCATTTGATCCAAGAAATCAGTAATCTAATCACTAAACACAATGACTTACAACTGTCATAAAATGCAAGAGTTTGCTACAAAAACATAACTAGATTACTTATCCTACTGGTCCATTTGGATTCTTAAGGATGAAATGCAAGTTTTTAAGAAATCAACCTCATACCGACCCTTCTGGTTACTCTTGCAGTAGAAAAGCCTATTTACCAAAAAACATCTATTAATCTTGGCTTCAAGGCCATTCAAAAGTACTGATCATTATTAGCATAAAGTTCTTTCCCAAACTCAGTAGTTTACTCAAGTTTTAATACACCAAAGAGAGTTAACATATTGGAGGAAGCTAAAGTCACTTCTTCACAAATACTGTCAATTATTCCATTACAAGCACACAAACACCTCCATTTTCAAATACGCATTGCTCTTCAAAAAACTCTATCAATCCCTTCCATGCACTTGCAAAATATCATACAAGCAGAATTCTATCACAATACTTCAAATTAATCATGTCTTCAACTATTTGACACCTGTCTTATCAAAAAAGTACATTAGGGTCTTCTCATCTCAAAATATTCAAGATGGATAGGAAATACTTCCAAACACCCATTGCTCTTCAAAAAACTCCAGCACTCTCTTCACTTCACTTGCAACATATGATACAAGTAGAGCCCTATGTTGGCTGCTCATGGATGGGCAAACATAGAAATCGAGCCAGGCCACTCGATCTCATCTTCATCTTATATTGTGATATGCCTGACCTGAGACCTACTTGGGATAGCCTCATGTACCAATAGGACCTTCACTCTGTGATGTCGCCTATCATTCTCTCGAGTCTTTCGTCTCGTGTCCAATTCACCTACACCCGGAGCTCCACCTCGCATTAAGCTCCTACTCGTACCTAGAACTCCACCTCGTATTAAACTCCTTGTCAAGAGATAATGTCCTCTACATTTTTTTCCTTTCAGAACAACCCTATTGCCATACACAACCTTTAGGATTCTATCATCAGCTCTTCATCTAGAGCTACTTGAATCCAATCTGCTCGATGAAATCAAATTTCCTTTAAAACTGGATATATATCGATTTTCATCCAATTTTTTCACTGCTTCATCATGTGCCTGCAAGCTAACTATTCCAATGCCCTTGACTGCATAGCTCGATCCATACCCTCATTGCTCTTAAGAGAGTCAAACAGCTTCTCTCTGCAATAAACATGATGCAAGCAAGCCAAAATCTAAAATCCATTAAGAGAAGAAGTAGATATCTCATCGAACACCATATACACCTCATCATAGTTATTAGCATCGTTACTATGGACCACCGCCGCAGTAGCCTTTGTCCGATCTTTGAGTTATAGATATCACTAACTCGATGCCCCAACTTATCATACTAGTAGCACTTGATCTTGCTCGAGTCCATTAGATATGGACCACTCACCTTGCAATCCTTTGCCGCTTTATCCTTTAGCACCTCCATCTACAGTCGCCGCCAAGGTTGAGTTGCTGCTTGAACTCGAAGCTCGATTCTCTTATATAAGAATCTCATTCTGGAAAAGTGCAGAAGTAATCTTTTCCATCTTAATGATGCTCTTTTCTACAAGAAGAGTAGTCACCAAAGACTCAAAGGAAAGGAAAAGCAACAAAAGCAAGACTAACGCCCTGGCCTTCTCCTTAACCCTCTCATCAATGCTGAGAAGATCAGTGAGAATTTTCTAAAAGTTGCTAAGATGCTCTTGCACACTTTGCCCTCGCTCATCCACAGTTAATAACTGCTTCCAAAGGAAGAGAGTGTTGATGAGCATTTTTACCATGTACATCTCTTCAAGCTTCATCTCCATTATCTTTGAAAAAGTCTCACTGAATACATGGATCACCATGTCATACACTAGATACAAGCAGATCGTGCTTACCTCCTACATCTGGAGACGCTTCTATTTTTTTTCTCCATGGTAGCCGACTTCTCGTATATGAGAGTATCAATCATTGTTGGATGAGCACGTCTTTCACCCTGGCTTGTCATAAAAAAAAATTGCTCTTATCATCATATGAATTGATTTTCATCTTGATTATGCTTGTCTTCTCCATCTTCTTCTACCTTGATCAACACTGCTACAATACGAACAACCTAGTGCTATGATATCACTTGTTGAAAAATTTCTCATGATTATAGAATACAGATCCTCATCCAAGATTACAACTCCGTTGACAATGTTGATCCACGAGAGGAAAGAAAGAAGAAACAAACACAATTTAATTAGGCATGCGAAGCTTCACTATGAAAAAAAATACTTACAAGATGAAAACTCGCACTCTCAATCCCATACAACGTTCTCTCAACAAGAAGCCCTGATTCCCTCTCAAAAAAGCTTTCAACAAAAACACTCAAAGCTCTCTTGGCCGCTACCTGGCTCTCCTTGAACTCCAGTGCCATCTCCCCTTTTATAGGTCCAAGAGAGATCTAAAAGATGTTAAATCGACTCCTAAAGAGCCTCTAATCATGTCTGCCTAGAAAAAGACACGAAAAAGCCTCCCAAATGTGGAAATCAAAAAAGGGGCCATGGACCGCATCCCACGTGTGTGGACAACATGGACCGCACGTCACGATCCACGGACCATGCTCTCTTGTAGCCACGCACGCACGAGTAGGCCGAACAAAGGGAAGATGGACCGCATGTCATATGCTAAATACAAGCAGATCGTGCTCACCACCTACATCTAGAGCCGCTTCTATATTTTCCTCCATAGTAGCCAACTTCACCTTATAAGAGCATCAATTAATCGTTGTTGGATGAGCACATCTTTCACCCTCACTTGTCATAGAGAAAAATTGCTCTTGTCATCATATAGATTGATTTTTATTTTAATTATGCTTGTCTTCTCCATCTTCTTCTACCTTGATACCACTTGTTGAAAAATCCCTCATGATTGCAGAATACAGATCCCCATCCAAGAGTGCAACTCTGTTGACGATGTTGATACCACAAGGGGAAAGAGGAAGAACGAAGAAACAAACAATTTAAATAGGCATGCGAAGCTTCACTATGAAAAAAATCTTACAAGACGAAAACTCGCACTCACAATCCCATCCAACGTTCTCTCAACAGGAAGCCCTAAATCCCTCATAGAAAGCTTTCAACAAAAACACTTAAAGCTCTCTTGGCTGCTACCTGGCTCTCCTTGAACTCCAAGGCCATCTCCTCTTTTATAGAGTCCAAAAGAGATCTAAAAGATGTCAAATCGGCTCCTAAAGGGCCTCTAATCACGTCTGCCCAGTAAAGGACACAAAAAGACTCCCAAATGTAGAAATCAAAAAAAGAGGCCATGGACCGCATCCTGCATGCATAGACTACGTCCCACGTGTGTGGACAACAAAGACTGCATGTTGCGATCCATGGACCGCGCGCTCCTGTTGGCACAGGCTGAACAAAGGCACCAACCCAACACCCTATCATAACTACTACAAATTAACCGCATCTTTAATTATTTAACACCTCCGCCATATCAAAAAAGTATATTAATGTATTTTTTATCTCAAAATATTCAAAATGGGTAAAAAAATCATGTTTTTCATTGTGCAAGGCACAAATAACTAGGCAGGGAGCATGTAGTGCATTTCTCTGTAAGCCGTCATTGTTCTGGATACAATCACCAATATGTACCACCTCTATTTGGGTAATAGTTTTGTGAACTTTTCTAACAACCTTTCCTAGCAAAAGGCACATCTTTGTTAATGCAAGCCTCTTCTTGGCAGCATCGAAGGAAACCAATTAAAAGCCTCCAACATTGTAACTATCAGTGTCACATTCTCCTAGTAAAATTTTCTCGAGTCATGAATGAATCAAAGTTCTTCATAGTAAAGTGATCTTTATCTACCTTCTTTAAGAAAACTAGATGTATCCCAGATCTCCAAGCCTCACTCCATTTAAGTTGATAGACTTCTTTTCCCAATCATAATTCCTTTTTTCAAAGGCACATCATTACTCTTCCATCTAGATTATATCATACTTTCTTGAACATTGCCAGAAGATCAGAGGTAAGCAAGCCCTGATGTTCCTCATATAGAATTATTTGACTACTGCCTCTATTATTTTCAGCAAAGATATAGCAAAGCAGTGTGGCACCAAAGAGACAAATAACTGCTGATTTGTGGTATCATCTCATAGTAATCACAGTCGAATCTTACTGACCTTCCGCATAAAATCAAAATGACAACTTTATTTAAGAATGAAGCAATTTTGAACAAACTTTCTTTTTCACACTTGTGTGACAACAAAACCTAGTGCTCAATCATTAAGCAATTTGATCATACCACTTTAAGAAAGTAATAAAAATGGACCTCAGCTAGCTGTTAATGAGTTTTTTATCAAGCCCCTAGACTGAATGAGTGATAGAACCTTTTTTTGACCTGCCTACAAACACTTCACAAAGGTATTACCACAACTAAATTAAGAAAACAATGATGCACATGCAAGTGTTAATTCAGCAGCTTCTGTATCTAAAGAAGGGTGAGGCACAAGCAGCAAATCTCCTTCCACAAATGGCACATGATAAATGCAAATGATGTAATAGATAAACACAAGAACTGGGACACTCGAACAGAGAATACTTGTCCCGCTACATGCTGGTCTTTTGAAAAAACAATGCAACAAAAATATAGGAACGGATTTGTAAAGAATCTCAATCTATCTTTTTGAAAATAGAGTCCTGGTCTAAATCCTTGGGTGATTAGCAGTAGTAATTTCTAAGCTTTTGCAAAGTCATCCATGCAGGGAGTCATTGCTTTCTTTCCATTTTCTAACTATTTTATCACGTTCATTAAGATGGTGTTTGCTGTATACTGCATTTCCAAAGGCTTTAACTGTTCTACAATCATCATTTTGACCATTTAAATTTATTAAAAGAGTAATTTATGGTGGAACTGTCCATTCTCCAACAAAAGAATAACTCAAGAAAATAAACAAACAAGAGGACTTGTACAGTTCAAAACTCTGACCATTCAACCATGCAATCACCAATGCGCAAAGCTATGTTTGAGCATATTTGATGGAGGCAAAGAAATACCACAACATATAGTTGGGAGCAAGTTGCTAGAGATACAGCATAACAGCCCTCATTTTCACAGAGTGAAGTAACAGTATATACAACAATAAGAAATGATATTACCTCATCATTTAGAGCAACAAAAATGGAACTCAAGCTATCAGCCTGGGCCAAAAATTCATCAAAAGTACCATTATCATCCAGAGACAAAAAGATAGAGTGTCTAACACTAACATCAGCATCTGCAACTGCTGCAATTAGAAGTTTTCCCATAATCTGCAAAGGTGGTGAAAATACAATCACAGTGGAACTTGCATATTCATATCTGACATTAAAATTCCATATTAACATGCAACCTAATTTTAATTATGCAAGGAAAACAACCATTTGAAACAGTCATTCATCAAAGAAGCATAGCAAACAGAGTTGTCTAATACAGTACAGAACCTGAGGCACACCCACTAGTCACCAAATGCAAAGGTTATCACTCCTTACAGTAAAATAAGTTGTCACCGGAGGTGGAAGTTATTACTTCACACAGCATAAGTTGGGTCTCTCAAACAAATATAAACTGCAAGTTGAGAACCATATCCATTATATCTAGAATTTGATTGAGGCATTGAAAAGAGAATAAGTTTCATAAGTGTATCCTGATAATCATAGTATACAAATGTCCCAGAGTGGTTCCTTAAATTTTTCTAATTTTTCTTTGAAAAAAAAAATGAAACAGTCACCAACATGAAAAACTATAACAATTTCAGTGCATCAGCTGAACCAAAAAGATATTGTCTGTGCATGCAGCTGCCCTTTGGGGGGGGGGGGGGGGCGGGGGTGGTGTGAAGGGGGGATGTTATTGACTGCCTCCTGAGATCCAATGCAAATATGTTTTCAAATATCACAAACATCTTTCTTTCTACCAGTAAATATAAAAACCAAGATTCAGTTTCATGGGTCCCTAAGCAGTAAAAGCTATTTCTGCTTCTCACAAGAGCATAGCTTGTCAAGTAATACAGGTAGAAAATTGTGACAGCATGAAGACACGTATATACATACATACTGAAAAATATGGAGAGAAGCTACACACCCTTCTCTAGGATTGTATTGATATTTATAGAGATATATATAGATGACTTAACATCTCCTACAATCTAAACATCCCATAGTTGAATGTAAAGTTTGGATCGATGTAGAGTAAACCAAGAAGTGGACAATGGCTTCATGAAGATATCAACAGGTTGCTTAACAGAAAAATGTGAAAAAAAGACAAATCACCCATTTGAACTTTCTCTTGTAGGAAATGATGATTAAACTCAATGTAATTGGTACGCACATGAAAAACCAGATTGACACAGTAAATAAAGATAGGTAACACAAGGGTCGTGCTTGATCTCAAAAAAGAGAGTGAATCCAGATGATCTCGGCAAGCGTGAATACAACGGAGCGATATTTGGCTTTGAAGCTTGACCGAGATATAGTAGGTTGTTTCTTAGCAAACCAGAAAATAAGATTTGAACCCAGAAAGATATAAAAACCAAAAGCAAAGCACCAAGTATCAGGACATCCAGCCCTATCAGTACCTAAATAGACCACAAATGACAGACACTGACATCAAGAAACCTAAAGCATATAGGATAAAGTACTATGAATATGGCGAAGGATACGCTTGACAACTTAGAAATATGATTCATGCAAAGCATGCAAAAACTGAGCCATGAGATTGACAGCACAAATGCTTGCCATACATCAGAATGAATTATTTTGAAAAGGAAAAGTCGAATAAGACTTGGATTCATTAAAGAAAAGTTTCACATGTTTGCCAATATCATATGCATTGCAATGAAACAAAGTTATTCCATATTCAAAGGGCACATTATTCTCTTTAATAAACTTAGACAAAACTAATTGACTCGAATAACCTAACCTCCAATGCCAAAGATCACTGCTAAAAGTTGTAATAGCCAAAGCAGATTTTGGCTTATTCCCTATGCTTGCAACTCTCGAATATAAAGTATAAAGTGACGTTCATAGACTACTGCATCGTAGAAGCTGTCCTGATTTTCTTGTCCTTTACAAAAAAATCAATTGAGTCAAATTCGAATGTTGAGTTATTATCGCAACAAACTGATAAAAAGAAAGCAGGTTACATTTTATAGAAAGAACAACGAGAACATTTTTTAAATCAAAATATCGAGTATTAAATTTTGTTCCACCAGTTTTTGCAATAGAAAGTAGTTGACTATTACCAACAAAAATTGTACCTCTTCCACTATAGGGCTTAGAACTCAAAAGCATACTTCGACCTGACATCATATGATTAAAAGCACCATGATACCAAATCTCAGGGAATTCATGAAGTTCATGGTTGCAAAAGTTTGTGAAGCTCGTCAAAGACAGGCATGACAAACCTCTGTCTGCACTTAAGAGCGATATGATTGAATTTGCCACATATCTTGCACTACACTCCAATACATGATAATGAAAAAGATGTCAGCTGATGTGATGGAGTCAACAGCTGGTTTTGCATCTGTGGCTACGGAAAAGAATTAGAAAAAAATGGGATTATTGAAAAAAATTATGAAGGATTTGCAAATGGTTTTGCATCTGTGCTCTCTACCTTTGTTTGCCCCCTTCACCCTCAGCTGGTTAACAACGACACTGAACAAGCCAAGTAACTCACTCTCTCTCCCTCCCTCTCTCCCCCTCTCTCTTGCTAGCCTCTCTCTCTCTCCCTCCCTCTCCCACTCTCTGTTTCTCTCCCTCCCTCTCCCCCCCTCTCTCTCTAGCCAAATCCAAGCCCCTCTCCCTCCCTCACCCTCTTCCTCCATCCTCCCTCTCCCTCTCCCTCCCTCTCTTCCTCTCTCTCCTTCCCCCTTCCCCCCTCCCTCACCAACTCTCCCTATTTTCGTAAGCCCCGGAATGGCATGGACCATGCCAAACCGATCACCAACTAGTACACCCTCAAATTCCAGTTTAGCAAACCTTGAGTTAATTACTAGTATCTAGATAAATCAATCAATATAGTATCCAGGGAAAACAATTATGCAACTCACATAGCTGCCTAGAGAAGGATAACACAAATGTAGAATCACATGAAACTTCTAACAAGAATATGCATGTAAATGTGCAACAAGGCAAACCTCCTCCACAAGGCGACGTCGCTTTGTTCCACCAATTCTATTCGATCTACTTGATGTAAACTGTGGACCTGGAATTCCAGTAAAGGAGTTTGCCACTAATCTGCAACAGCATATGGCAGCATCTCTTCGAGTGGTACCATCCTCATCCTCCAGATAAACAACAACAGATTCTCTAGCAAATTGCAGAAGCTCATGGCCCTAAAGCACAAGTAAATTTCGGCTTTCATTGAAAAGGAAGCATGTTTTACTTTATGGACAAGCTGCAACTCACTGAAGACAACCTTAAAATTGAAATGGGCTAGGGTTTGCAAAGCAAGTTGCACAAGGGCTGAACCACTAATATCTTGAAATTGCTGAGCATTGTTAGTCAAATTTGTGCGAGTGGCTGTAACACCTAGCTTTGCCTGTTGGTATGGGGCTTTGGAGAGTGCAATGGAAATACAACCCAGCAAGCGTTCTTGTATGCTAAGTAGTAGAGATGGAATGCTGTAACAGGTACAAAAATATTAGATGAATTCAGAACTACAAGATAGAAATCAGGTATAGAAGTGGAGAATATAGCAGACAAACATACCTAAGAGTTATTTGCTCAAGGGCTTCTACCAGGGTAGGAGAGAGACCACCAGAAAACATTGAATCCAATAGACCACGGACATGAGGTTCCATAGCAGGACCCATGGCTTTCGCAAAACTTCCCACACAAGCCAAGGCTTCAACTGATGGCCTCCCTCTACGAGGAGCAATCTGTGAAATTATGAATTATTAAATACTCAAGCAATTGTAACACCTATAATCATTCAAATTTCCCGAAAACCTATGTTGATAACTTACTGCATCACGCAAGTGTACAGTTACTGTAGGCAAATAAGGGATAAGTTCACCATCCAAAGCTCCAGCCATTTCCCCCAGTGCAATAAACCCACTAGCACGTTCAGCTGGATTGCGCAAAACTGCTAGGATATGATCCATGCAAATCTGTGCAAGTAAATTCAGAAAAGAAACTCATACAAATTGCAAAATCAACACTTTTCTGTCAACAAACTATGTATCAAACTCAAAAGCACTTAGTATATATCAAATAAAAGATTAATCATGCAAGAAAATGCAAGCCCAGCAACTCCAATTCTTAACACAAGGCTAAAAGGAGATATAAGAACCTTCAAATAGTTTGTGACGAAACGATCACGCAGAAAGTGAGCAATACGTGGAAGCAATGATGTTATGCTGAGACGAACAAGCCGATCACGGTGCTCAAGGTATTTGAGAACAATATCAGCCACCTCCCGATACCTAGACATCATAAACTCACCTGTGTTCCTGAACGGGAAACAAAAGGTAAGTAAGCTCCATATAATTTGAATAAGGAATATAAAACAAAGTGGAAAAGAGTCATTAAAAAAAATGAGTAATTTTTGCATAGGTTTCACCACCTAAACAAAAGGAGGAAGAAGAAAAGCACAAAAAAAGCAACAGCAAATAATAAATCCTGTGCCTAGGTGCCTCAAACAAGATAGCTCAGATTCTAAACCAATTGTCCTCATTGAACCATAAACCAATTCCCCATCCAGACTAGAAACACTTGTAGAAAACACTTGTCCTTCATTTCCTTGTTTTGCGTCAATTTGCATGTTGCAGAGCCTTCCAAACCTTTTGATGCTTGAGGTTGCAAAGGCAAAGAGCCAGCTAAGAGAACATGATAATGTGTCAAAAATTGAGAATAGAAGCACATGAGACATCTCCAAAGGGTGAATCCAAACTGACACGATACTGACATCATGAAGTAACTGATGGTCAATCATCCAACTATTGATCAAACAGTATACCTTTTATTAACATATTACATATATAGCCATCCTGGCAAAATTCAGTAACGAGAATCTTGAAGAATAACTGTGTAATTAAGGCATGCATATTTTGAAGGACTCTTCAATAGAAAAATTATTTTTCCTCGTCACCAAATCTGCCATCAAAGGCAGAAAGCAGAAAGAGGACCTCATAGAAAAGAACATTTTAACCTTGCACAACTGAAATCCAGAATTCTCTCTCTATGAAGATACCAAGACTCCCATGCATGGCCAACAACATGCCAGTGTTGTTTTGCTGAAATTAATAATCAAGTATCGTAATCCAATTATCCATAATGTATTTTAATAAATGTGTATGTCACAACATATGAAGCAACTTCAACAATGTATTTTACGTTAAAAGTACAGGCTAAAAAACCATTATGCAACACCTAGGAATGACCATAGGCATGGCCTCAACTCTCATATACTGCATCACCCAATCTACAATAGTCAAAGCTATTGTCATCATCATAAATGCTCCAAACCAAACAACAAGGTTTCCCTTTTTCTTTTTTTGAATGAAACAATAAGGTTTCAATATAAGTCAGAAGGCAATAAGCAAAAACTAGCCCGGTGAACATAAACATGGTAAGCTTGATGAAAACCCAAGGTACCTCAATAGCTCTCCAACCGCCAGTAATGAACCATGTATACTATGTACAGAAGCATTTTTACCAAGTCCAACTTGTGCAGCTTCACACATACGGTAATACCTGATGATAGTTACAGAATATAAGTAACCACATCAAAGCGAAGCATAGTTTGATATAAATATAAAAATCAGTGAAGTGAGAAAAAATTCTGACCTTAAATATTACCATGAACGATAAAAGATAGGAAAGGAAGGCAAGGGAATAAATCTCTGGGTTCCATGTTGTGTCAACATATGGCTTGGCATTGTACTTTTAGTTTGATTTATATTTAACTGGTTCCTAAAAAGAAATGTCAGTCCCATTATTGAACCTGGACTTTTCTTACTTCAGACTCTTAGCTCCAAGCTTGGAGGATTTCCTTGGTTGCATGAGCTCAAACTACTACTTCATTTAAGTAGGATTTCTACCAGTCAACTGCTTATTCATTAATAGCAAATCCAAAAAGATTTTCATTGTTATTGATGATTCTTCTCATTGCAACGGATAGAAGATGGCACAATGTGTATTATATGTGCGGCATTGTCTTTCCTGTTATTTCACTTTCTATGTTTGGTTGCTGTGAGACTGTGACAGAGATGTGTTGTGTTAGACTGTTGGTTATCTGAAAGCTACATGCGACAAAGGAGCATAGGCCATTATGACAACTGTCCTAATGAAGGCATATTTGATCTGCATGGTGAAGTAATCAAACCGCCAGTCCATTGGCATGAAATTTAATACATGTTGTCTCTCCTTGAAGATAGTGTCTTAAACTCAGTCATAGGCATGAATATGTTGCATCTCCTTGAATATGGTGTATTTGTGATGAGGGCACAACCCTATAAGCTTGCTGATATGATTATGTTTCAGTTCTGTTCTCCAGCACATGTGATTGCATATGAATGTGCAAGGTTGATTTCTATGCAATGTTTTCAAACTCGTAGCACGGTCCCAAACTGTTCACCTACCGGTACAGTGTAGGATAGGATGTAGAGCTGTCAGGCTAGGTCCAGGCCCGAGACCTATGGGTATTTACCCAACGGGTCTGTTGACAGCTCTACATCCAAACCTATAATACAGTACCCGTCTAGTACTAAGTACTAATGTAGTATCCATTTAACCCTATCCAATAAATGGATAGGGTCTGGATATTTAATATCCAAACCTGATAAATCTGAGACCCAAATAATATAATATAATAATTATATATATTCATAGATATACATATTAAGAATATTTTGAGCCGTTAGATTAAAGATCTAACAGCTCAAAATCTTCAAAGGAGAGGCAAAAGAAAAGAAGCCCTAGGTCATTATATCTTTGAATTTGAACAACTTTTATATTTTTATTTGTCTGATCACATGATTGTATAATTTTTAAGTGTTTCTATGAATTTTTAGATAAGATTTTGTGGTTTAAAAATCCTTATTTATATTGTTGTGTTGCAGTTTTTTTAAAAATGACTGAGATTCGGATCCATGTCCGGATACTCAGGACCCATTAGGGTCCAGGTCTAGTACTTCAAGACTAGACCCACTGGATATTTGGATCCAGGTCCAGGTTCGGTTCTATTACTAAGGTCAGGTCCGAGTTTGGATATCTAGGATCCAATTCAAACCCAACCCGTTGACAACTCCAACAGGAAGCAATATGCCCCTTGTACCTACTCATGATTCACAGAACAAGAAAGTACCCTTATTTTGATATGGTACAAGATATGGGGTTGATATGGTATGATATGGTCAAGATTTGGAACTTTTTTATATGTCTGTATACAATTGTCTTCTCATGATTGCTATTTCACACACAACGAACAAGCCTTTTCCACGTTTTTATGGGTTCATTCCATGGATTAATCATTTTTCAAAGCTTAACTCTTCTTTCAACCTGAGGCCAACCTGCTTGAGTGATGCCCAATTCCAATGAAGGAACCTAGAAGGCTAGCTGACAGGTAGAAAAAATTTAATGAGCTGGCTTGATTGTTAAGTTGGTATTATTATTCTTATCTCTTATATATGTTGATAGAGTGCTATAACAGAATTTCAAGTACAATTTCATGTTGACAAAGTGCCAAATAAAGCCATAACTTTACATGGTAAAACATAGTCAACATACCATTGCACCCGCCAACGTGTCTCGCGCTTCTCAATGACACAAAGGCAAGCCCGCAGAGCTTCCACAGCCCGCTCCCTAACATCCAATGTCGGGTCCCTCAATGCAACCCATATGGCATCCACAAATTCGGGTACATGAACATTGAAGACGGTAGATGCATTTTCAGCCATTTCCTATAAGAAAAGAAGAGAAGATGTTCAATATCACATTAAGCATGCTACATGTCTCCCAAAACCAGCTAATATCTGAAGAAAAGGAATTATTGACTTCGATTTTAATCCTACAAACTTAAAATTCCTGATAGATAGGATAAACATCAAAAAATATATTTGTGAGCGAAGAAGAAAACTGAAACTTTTGTGAGAATCCCTGCAATAAATTTATCAGCAATAAACATTTTGACTAGAAATGGGTGATTCATTAACAACCGATGTTTTACCCAAGAATAGTTTTGCCATTTTCCCTAAATGTGCAATTGCAAAGTCAATTTCACATATCAAATTGAACATTTATACATTTTAAGCATAATAAATAGAATGTTGGCACATAAAAACAATGAAATCCATAAGGCAGAAATTTTATATAAGAAAATATATACACTAAACCCAAGACAATAGAAGAAAAAAATCAGAAAAAAATATCAATACAGCAAAAAAGTGTTCAGCAACCTGGCAAAACGACAATTCCAGGAATAAACAATATTAGTGGGAAAAGATTTGGACTTACTTTTAGAATAAGGACGGCTGCAAATCGACGGTACTCTATTCTTTCCCCATGGAGCCAATCCAAAGCAGTTTTTATCTAAAAGGATGAAAAAAAAAATCTCATTAAGCTCAGCAAAGGGGACATTCACGAATCTGAGAAAAGAAGAAACTGACCTGCCGCTCTACTTCGTCAGCAGTCATCGCACCTCCAGCTCTGGCCAGATGACCGAGTACCCTGCTTGCAAGAATTAAGATCTCACGATCGCGCTTTCCCTCAAAAGTAGTCCGCAGATAGCTTGAAAATTTTGAAACCTTGAACGCACTTTCCCCCAAGGGTACATCAATTAATTCATCTATGGCTCGTAGGGCCCCCAAATTTTCCGAAACATCATTGCTTTCTAGAAGAGCAGATATTCGATCATACAGCTGATCCATGAAACGAGAAAAAGCTTCTCCAGTAAGCTCACGAGCTTCCTCTTCAACATGTTTCTTTAAAGCGGAGGCACTACCATCCTGCACAGAATCGATGAAATTAGAAGTGAAAAATAAAAACTTTAAAGTGAAATCAAGTATAGATATCTCAAGTTAATTGAGAGCAGATAGTGAGTTTTACACCATGATAGATATTATCCATTTCGTGCCATCACCAGATCAGCATTTTTAAAACATGTTTCTAAGAAACACTGGAAATGTCAAAACATTTGAACATTCTTTAAAACAAAAAAGTATAACAAAAATATATTACAATTATCAGCAAGATCAATGAACAATCTAGAGTTTGAAAGCAGAATTCATCACTAATACTCAGAACAATGAAGCTACGTGCAAATTAAACTACAGTCATGCTTGAACTATAGCCACAGTCAAACCTAATTGGCCGTTTCATCCATGCTTAAAATTAGCTTGATGTATTTACTGCCATTTGGTCATGTTAAATGCTGAACCTGCCCCCTATGACATAAATATGTTCCACTAAATGACTGGAAATACTAGCATACATTAAGAATTCAAATTCAGCTCAGTGACAGTTTTCAGTTTGGTATCTGTAACCCAAACGCTTTGATTAAACCAGTGCTTACCATGAAAGTTTTGACTAGCTCCTACCAAATAACAAGAAACTGATACAAAATTTTAGGATTTAGATAATTTGACAAGATCATGACAATAGTTAAAAAAAACAAAGCATATATGAAGAAAAATAAGATATTAGAATAATGAGAGATGGTTGAGTATGAGACAGAGTAAATGGCATGTACAAATAGTAGAATAGTTCCCAATTAAGAATACCTTTAATTTATAAACAAGCATTTGCATGGTCTTACACAACTGTCATATCCAATTGATATTTCTGAGAGTCCTCTAGTTTTGATTCATCAATTGCTGTCTTATTATCTTAAGAATAGTTCCCAATTAAGAATACCTTTAATTTGTAAACAAGCATTTGCATGGTCTTACACAACTGTCATATCCAATTGATATTTCTGAGAGTCCTCTAGTTTTGATTCATCAATTGCTGTCTTATTATCTTACTCTCCTATGAAGAATTCCTTTTCCGGGTTTTATGGGTTCTTATTTCTCAACATCTATACAGATCAGGGTCATTTTCCTTCTTGGATACATGAATTGGTTTACTTGCTAAGTTTTCTTGGAGCAATACTGAAAACGTTCAAAAAAAAATGTCATTAGTAACACAGACACTCCGTTCAACTTAAAATGTTAGTCAGAGTATACCCAAAATTTATAACTAAATATCTGTTTTGCACCTTCATTTGTTTCATTTGGATACAATATCCCGATCAAAGAATTTATTTTGGATGAAATATCAAATCTCCAGGAAAGGATTGCTCTTTTTTCATGTATACCATTTCATGTATATGGCTTAGAGTTAACTTCTTTCCAGATTATAGTCTTGACAGAAACCAAATTTAGAATTTAAATTTCATGCCACGTACCATTAATAAAACCGACAATCAGCAAAACCAGAAACATTTAAATACCAGCTGAATTCACCTGTAAGAACTAGTGCTTTTCAATGCATGATAGGTTCCTTTCCTTAAGCCCTAGTACCTTAACTGTAGAACCTGACTTCAGCAATAAATTATCCAAAAAAAGCTATCCACAGGCATTGTTATCATGCCTTCTGCTCCCAAAGAAGGCTGGCATCTGTAATATAGAGATAAGCAGCCTAGCTAACATAGATGAGGAGATCAGAGTTCTCTGTTTTTTCTTTTCTTTTTCCACTTGCTGGCAGACATGGTGGCCTAGGAATCCATAATCCCAACAACCCTGAGAACTGCAAATACCGTTTAAGAAAAAAAAAAAAGTGTATCGCCTCCGTAAGCAAGAAGTTTTGGTCTGAATTTAGAGCTCAGGCCATCACACTATAAACCCTAACAATCATCTCAAATGCTAAACCACAAGCATACGAGCAATCAACAAGCACAAGCAATCAATGATTCGAAAACACCATGCCCACATTGGAATTAGTCACGAGATAAGAAGTTGTTTCTACAACAAAAACAGTGATAACAGGTAACAAGTCCTGTTGGATTCAAAGAAATATCAATCAGATAGTATAGAGGTGAAGGGAAGAGAGGGTAGCTCCGCTGACATTAAAAACTCCAGGAATTTGTTTAAAACAAAAATCTCTTAGTTTCCTTTTCTTTCCTTTCTGTCGAACGCGGAGATGATGGTGTAACCTATTACAGAAAGCAAAGATCAAGAACCCCAGCTTCTCCAAGAACTGAAAACGAGAAAGTTAGGGGAAGATGAATGCCGAGCTCCAATCATCGAACCGCGAACCCTAAAAAGACCGTCCCACGTACCAAACCCCCAACTAAGCGAGCCATCTACACTCCAAAGAAATCAAAGATTCACAACCCCACCGCCGCCCGCATTGGAATTGATCACAAAACAAATCAAGAAATCCAAATCCACGGAAAGAAACGAGACAACGTCTACAAACTCCTACTGTGCATTCCGAGGACAATCAAGGGAGAGAGAATCTACTTTGGTGATTCGGGAGAGGAGATCGCCGCTCTCGCCGACAGAGATGCTGAGTGCCAGCTTCTGCGCCTTCATCGGGACCGGAAGCTTCTAGTCCGATGCCTGCAAGAGAGAGCAGAGGAGAGGCAGCCCAGATATCACGAGGTGAGGAGCGATACAGAGAGAGAGAGAGGGTTTGGAGGAGGAGGAGGAGAGGAGAGGGTGGATACCATCGCGGCGAGAGCAGCGTCGGGGGATGGAGGCTCCAAAGGAGGGGAGAGCATCTTTTTCTTATTTTGGGAAGCGGATTGCACCTTAATGGACCTACGGGGTCCAGGGCTTGGCGAACGGTGTGAATACGGGATGGTAGCAGTGGGATCAATATCTTACGGTTATGGGGTGTGTTGAATTTGGCTGGACTTTTGGGTCGGCGGTCCGGTCTCCCCCGAGACAACATAATCAGCGTGGTCTGCCTAGGCCATGCCAGCTGGGAGTTCTGCGCTTTTGCTTCGAGGGAATTCCTTCGACGGCCAGAGAAAAGACGTTTGGTGGATACGGGCAGATTGCCAATATTGGCGAGGAAAAGTGGCGAAGCTCGATCGATGTTCTCGTTCGCGAGTAAAGCAATCTCATTTTATCATCGAGGGGAAAAAAAAAAAAAAGGTGTGAGGAGCCTAGATTGTTTACTAGCTCTTCTATGATATTGTTTTTATCACGTGCAAAATAAAAAAAAATAGCAGACATAAAAATTCATGAATTCTATTGAATTATACCTGCTAAATTATGGTGGAGAGTACTCAGTTAAATACCAAGTAGAGGCACCTCCTCCTGAATACCTAATACTTATCAAAGAAGTTCTTACCAAAGTATTTTCGGTGGAACCATCAATACTTAAATTAGCTAGAATTTATAAAATAATAAAAAGAAAAAAAAATAGTAAATAATGCTAGTGCCTATCCTTTTTTTGGTCCCCCTCTTACCTTCTTTTATAGAGGTAGGTTTCTTATCGTTACTCCATTACTATTTAAATCTTGCTCTTAAGGGCATAAGAGTTACTAGCTTTAATGGAAATGGTTAAAGGATGGTTGATTTCGCCACGATCACGTGTATATCAATAATTTAATTTGCTCTTTACGGATTGAACTACTTTTTTAATCCATAATGATCGTGGACCTTTCATTACAATACTTTGTAAGAAATTTGTCGGAACCTAATCATTTAATCGATATTTCACCAATTAGTCAACCAATCGGCCAAAAAAGTATAATTCTGACCACTGTCATTCATATGGAACTTCATAATCGAGAAGTAGTCGACTTGATTCTAAAAACTTTTTCCTAGTCTTTCTCAAGATTGATGATCTAAGTAGATACTACTATAATTATCTCCCACTCTCAAGTCTGAATTAAATTACTCGTTTCAGGCGCAAAAAATATAATCACTATAAATTCAACCTATTTTTTTAGTATGTCACTGACTAGCCATTTGTTTCACTATATTGCACTTATTACTATCTCAATAAAAATGTTCAACCATTTTGTTGCTTCATATATTGTGTAACAATCATAATGAGTGAAGAAGTCAAAGCGGTATATTATTATCATTTGAACTGTGAGGAGATCTGAGTGATCATTCTTGAATTGATCACTCCTCACCACATGTCAAAGTATAGTTGGATTGAAGTTATTTCTCTTAGATTCGATTGACGTGGCATCATCGTAAGGTACGTGCATCAAACAGCCACAAGATCTGGTGAGGTCAATATGTACCGCATGTTGAAATCAGTGTAAGGTAAGGAAGTCAAGGTTTTGATTGTAACAGTCTAAATCAAGTAACAAGGTTGCCTTCTCCTTCTCTTTTAAGGATTTTCTTTCACCATTCTCGTTATAAAGGCTTCCAATCAAGAGAGAGACTTTTCCACTGCTATTTCCTATTTCGGTGCTTTACTCTATTTTCTAACCATCCTCTTATATTCTTTGGCCATCCTTGCTATTTCCAGGAGATTTTTTTCTATCCTTAGTTCATATTTCCTCATTTTCCTAGGTTTTTGCTTAGGATTTTGTTTTCCAAACCCCCCCGTTTCCGTTCATCTCTTCTTTTTCTTCTCTTTTGAGTAATCTTGAATTATAGAAATGGATTAGGGAATGGGAACTACCTACAAAAATAGGGTTCTCGAAATCGATCTACTCAAGGAAGGGTTCAAGGATAGTTCTCAGGTTATGCCTGACAAAGGCCCCTCGTCGTGGGCTTAAAGATCGGAGAGTCCAGTCATCAAGCCATCTTGTCCAACGAGAGTGGCATCCGACTTGTCTAAGTCCGAAGTGGACCAACTTTGGAAACACTATCATGTCCCAAGTCAGTATCGACTTTCTACTCCTAGTCTTAATGGCTAGGTGACTCTCACCTTGGAGGGTCATCTTGCCATCTATGAAGAATTTCTTCAAGTTGGACTTTGATTTCCTCTTCAATCCTTTATCTACAGTATCCTCGATCTTTATCATGTCGTTCATATCCAACTTGCTCTGAACTCTTTCTGAATACTTTGTTCTTTTATCATTCTTCGCAACATCCTTCACATTCATCCGAGGCCATTACTTTTTTGGGAACTTTTTATTCTCAAAAAAAAATCCTCAAAAGAAAGTTTGGTGGTTCTTCAGTCTTTGAATCCATCATTCATTCATCACCAGACTCTCCTTGTCAATTCATGGATAGAAAAAGTTGGTTTTTTTGTCTCAGCTAATTACCCCTGGGTTTTTGTTGGGTTTGGGGTGAAACTAATATTTTTCTAATAAAATGATAAAATTCTTGATGAAAACTATGAGGATTTTGATACTCTACAAATTGCTCAGGTGCCGTCTCATGTCGAGTTGCTTATCAAGTAGAATCTTTATGATGTCAAGATAAGTCTGGTTAATTCACTTGGAACAGTTTTTGCTTCTTTGTATTCATTATAGTCCTTAGTTATTTTCTTCACACTAATTCCTTTATTCATTTTCTACAACCATAAAGCTGACCATCGAGATGATTCGTGGTGTAGTGGCAAAGAAGAGATCGAGATCTTCCCAAAGAGATTCTTCTTGGGGTATCTCTCAAAATAGAGATCGAAGGCCAAGAATCCTCCATAACAAAGAGTGCTTGAGGGACTGATGACCACCTCACCACCAGCTTCGACTACCTGGATGAACACATCCCTAGTAAAAATAGATGACGACCTCGAGGTCATCACGGTCATCCTGATCAAGGCAGCTCTACCAATAGTCCCTCCGACTTCTTTAGAGCCATGCCCCTCCTAGGCTCTTTTTTCTCTACTATGGTGCTCGTCCATGCTAGAGAGTTTGGCACCTACCATGCAGTCTTTGGGTGTAACCCAAGGAAAAGCACTACAAGTTGCTTTCAATCTTCTTCCTCATGATTCTTTTGGGGAGGGTTTCATCACCTTAGGGATGAGAGTCCACATCAACAACTATGCCCTTCATAATCACCAATTTGCTCGGGAGCTTATTAAGATGATTCTATTAGAACTTTATGGAATAATAAAACTTACTTGAATAAGAAACTATTGATGCCATCTACAATCCCTAGAATCAACCTACATGATCTCTCTGATGTCAACTTATAATCAAACAAACAAACTAGCTAGATGTGCTTATTGTTGTTCACAAGCAGCACCCTTGATTTCTCAAATTCAACTCTAAAAATTTTCACCAGGGTGGACTTCACAAGCTCTCAGATGAATTGGAGACCAAGTCCATAAGGAGTATCCTATTTATAACACGCCTCACCCATCAGAGGCTAAATCTAAATTAGTCACATAGACTGCAATGGAGGTTATCCACAATTATTATTGTTATAAGGATATTTCTAATGCCTCAGATCCATTATAATAATGTGGTCTACCAACCCATCTGCTGACCCATCGGCTATGCCAAAGTATATTCACGGTTAGTTGCTTTCAGCTTCTTTTTCTCAATGTAGGACTTCCTATCACATGAGTAGCTTTTGCAATTTCAGATGGCCAATCACCTAATATGTAGAAAACGGCCACCCTAGCGAATAAGCTCAACTACAATGGCTTCCATCCCATGCAGGAGTATATGAGGGCTATAATCTCGTGCCCATAATAGCATGACTAACAACCTGATACATATGTAGTCATACAATTTCTCAATTGCTAGCTATAAAAAGTCGGAGTCCTGAGTGTTAGATGTATGCCCTGAAAGCCATGTTGGCTTGACATATTTTAATTTTAGGGCATGAACTTTATACTTAATTTTTTTTATTAATAAAGGATATTAGTTTTATTCATATTGATGTGTCTATGAATCGTTCACGAAGTTAATGGACATGATACATATTCTCAAGAGTTGAGAATCTGAGACATGTGTCTTTATAGATTAATTCCTAAAGGCTCCCGATTGTTGGAATATCATGAGGACGGTGATTGATCTGTTAAAATCGGTGCACATATCACTTTTCTTTTAGAATAGATGAGTCTCTGACCTACAGTATGGTGACACTAGAGTGAGAGTGCAGATAGTTGATAGATATCAATGGTATTGAGACCAAATACAGGAAGTTATATGGATGACTACTCACTCGTCGATAACTTTCTGATGTTGTAGTTGTGTGAATAGTTCCTTGACCTAGAGTATCTCGACTACTCATAATAAGGTTGTTGTAGTTTGACAGCACAATCACATGGTTCCTATCTGTTGTTGTGTCAACTCCTGGACCGGGAACCGAGGTGGCTGGACAAAGCTGGGGCGCTCCTCTCCCGGGCGAACCTGCAACCAAGTCCCCAAAGGCGCCAGTGGTGTTCCAGCGGGGGACCCTTCGATGCTTAAGTTAGCGAGGCGTCGAAGGCAACAGAATGGAGGAATCAAGGGATGAGCGACGTATGGAGAGGGAAGAGTCGCTCTAACTCACATACCTTCGAACAGGATCCCCCGGGTACCTTATATAAGCACGGAACAATCCAAAATCTATTAGGGGAGAGGCTGAAAAAGATCGATCTGCCCCTAAGAGAATCTGGGTAGTGGCCACGTGGTGCACGAATAGGGCGGCGTCGTGGGTGTAGTGGAGCAGGGCCATCGGGATAGTAGAATCCCGCCATAACAAAAAGATGCATCTGGAATGTCCTGGATGCTAAGGCCCGCCAGTCGGCCATCGACCGTCGATTGAATGGTCCGAAGGAAAGAACTTCGAAGGAGAGCAGTGGGCTGGACCCAGCAGGAGAGGGTCGTTCGGACCTCAGCTCCGATGGATCGGATCTTTGGTGGAGAGCATTGGGCCGGACCCCAGCAGGAGAGGGTCGTTTTGACCTCAACTCCAATGGGTCAGACCTTCGGCGGAGAGCATTAGGCCGGACCCTAGCTGGAGAGGGTCGTTCGGACCTCAGCTCCGGTGGGTCAGACCTTCGATGGAGAGCATTGGGTCGGATCCTGGATGGAGAGGGTTGTTCGGACCTCGGCTCCGGTGGGTTGGACCTTCGGCGGAAAGCATTGGGCCGGACCCCGGCTGGGAGGGTCGTTCGGACCTCAACTCCGGTGGGTCAGACCTTTGGCGGAGAGCATTGGGCTGGACCCCAGCTGGAGAGGGTCGTTCGGACCTCAGCTCCGGTGGGTCGGACCTCTGAGGGGAGCCTTGAGAAGGGCGGCCGGGTCGGACCGCAAGCCCGGGCCGGTTCAGGTCAAGGGTGAGCCGTCATGGTACAACACTATCCATACGGGACCTTGCGGTGTTCGTTAGTTGCAGTAAGTGATGGGGATATCGACCCAGAATCTGAATCAGCCCAGATCAAACCTGAAGTCCAGCCCAGTCCAAAACCCAGAAACCAACCTAACCCAGAAGTCCAGCCCAGAACCTGAAGCCCAGCCCAATCCAAGCCCTGGGGCCCAAGATCCTGGAGTCGACGAGCACTGTTGCCGCTAAGATCGTCATGGTCCGTAGCTGCTACCAGAGTCGGAGTGCGCTCCCTTTCTTTCGCTGCCTGGTGGTCCTCTGCTCCGAGACCTGCAAAACAAGGGTTAGAGATCCGGGCCGGGGTTTCCGGTGGGGGCACTTCGACGGTCAAGTTAGTGATGACCCAGGGAATAAATCCTCCTGTTTAGGCCCCTCTTGATGGACTCCGTGCTAGGAGGAGTAAAGGATATGGAGATGAAGATGAAACGTAGCGGGGGGAGATTGACAGCAGGGACAGAGGGGTTCCCTGTCACTCCGCTTCTCCTTGTTTCCCTCGTTTCTCTCCGACTGCGGTAGTGGTGATGATGCTTCGCCCTCTTGGTCGAGCTTGTACTTGTGTTGGTGGTGAGTTGTTGTTACCTCCCCCCTTTCTGGGGGTGTCGATTGTTCTTTGTAGTTAAAAAATGGCTGCCAGACGCTGTCTTGGGATCTTCGCAGGGCTGGCAGGCACATGCTGCAGGATTCCATGCCATGGACGAGACGTCTTTCCTGACATGTGGTAAGGAAAAGCTTCCATTCATTCTGACATCCTCTCCTGTCGTCCTATTCCAGGAAGTTTGGCAGAGCCTCGATCCGAGGGTCGCCACCCTAGGGGTTTGTGCTTTCTGGCTGGCCCATCTTCCTGGTGATACGGGCAGACAGGTAGTTATTGGCGGTATGGGGGGCGTCGTTCCACAGTCCTCGGACGGCTCATCGGTGTTCTGAGCTGGGGACCTCGTCCGAGCTGGGGCTGAGCTGGAATGGCAGGGCTTGCTCCGACCTAGGTGCTTCAAGCTTGCGGGGGCATCTCGATGGAGGAGGGCAAAGTGTGGGCCCGGTCCAGAGGGTGCACACTTGGAGAGGCTCCACATTGGTGGGTGAGCTTTGAGCTCAACTTCGACCACAGGGCACTAACCTCCGAGGGTCTGGCTCTGGAGGGCAGAAGGCGGACCCGGTCCAGAGGGCGCGCGCTCGGAGAGGCTCCACATTGGCGGGTGAGCTTTGAGCTCGACTCTGACCACAGGGCACTAACCTCCGAGGGTCTCGCTCTGGAGGGCGGAAGGCGGACCCGATCCAGAGGGTGCACGCTTGGAGAGGCTCCACATTGGTGGGTGAGCTTTGAACTCGACTCCGACCACAGGGCACTAACCTCCGAGGGCCTCGCTCTGGAGGGCGAAAAGCGGCTCCAGCCTAGATGTCCCGAGCTCGCGGGCCCGACCTGGTGGAGGACCGAGCTCGGCTCACCGTCTTGAGGGAGCTCAGCTCGGCAAAGCCCTTCGGACTGATGTGTTGTCTCGGTGTCTGGCACGGTGGTCTCCTTTGACATGGCACTCGTCGACTTTCCACATCAGCGGTCTCACCACATCATTTACCCCCCACTCTCGAGGCTTGTGGGTGCACGTCGCTCGCGCCGAAGGAAGTAATTATGATGCTGGCATGGAAAGACGGAGAGCCGGCATAATAATGGCCATAACTGCTGTCGTTTCCCAAGGCGGTTCCGCAAACTAGTGCGAGGGTGCCACGTGGCCACATCCAAGGAGTAGTTAATGTTGGTGCAGAAACCGGAGCGGCCGGGGCGTCCCTTTTCTCCTGACGGGCAAAAGATTTTCGGAGGGAAAAGAAGAGAAAGTTTTCTCAAGATTTCCACCCTTTCGAATCCTTTGCACTCGCTGCAATACCTGGACCCTTTCTTCTCTGTGATCTGCTTTCACCCTTCTCTCCCCTGGAAAACCAGGCCGGTCCTGTTCTTCTTCTTCCTTTGGTGTAGGCTTCTTCTTCTGAGTCCAATCCCCCTTCTTTCTAGGTTATCCTTGCAGGATGTCTCGTCTCGATCCTTTTGTGCGGGGGGTAGTGCTTTCCTCCTCCGACGACGAGGAGTCGGAGGGGGCACAGTTCAGGATCAGTAGGAGACTGGCACTCCCCGCCCCCCGTGTCCGTTAGGGAGCCGGGGGCTGCTTCTTCCTGTCTTACCTGTCTTCCCCTTATACCCGAGCCAGCTTCTGAGTCTGTCCGGTCAACAGGCCCGGGCGGGGTCGCTTCGACAATCTCTGCCACGGAGATGGAGGCCATCCGGGATGCCTATGGTATCCCACCTTCTGCTCGGCTCATGATCCCCCGCTCGGGGGAGCGAGTCAACTCTAGTGGCCCACGGCGTCTCGCCCTTTATGAGAAGACCTTCTCTGGGGGTCTCCAATTCCCTTTTCACCCCTTCTTCTTATCTGTCTTGGACAACTATCGCTTAGTCCTGGCATAGTTGGTGCTGAACACCATTAGAGTCATCTTCTCCTTCATTGTGCTTTGTCATGTCCACGGGTTCGTTGTCCGGTTCTCCTTGTTCAATGCATTTTTTATCCTGAAATGCCACCCGACTGAGGATGGGTGGTGGTCCTTATCCTCTCGCCCAAAAGGCATCAAATTCGAGCTTCCATCTTCCATCAAAGGATGGAAGAGCCAATTCTTCTTTGCGGCCGTCGAGGTGGTCGATTGGCCTGGAGCGAGTCGGACCGGTCCCCTAATCGGATCTCTGCGGTTGACGCAGCTGATCAGGATGACTATGAGCAGCTTCGCACCGCCCAGATCCCCTCTTTGGAGGTCCTACTATCGGAGTAGAACCTTTCTGACGCCAGGGTCGACTCGTCGACGGGGCCAGGTGAGCCCCAATTCTTCCCTTCATATGTTTTTTTTTTTTTGTATGCAGTCAGGGTCGCCCAACATGTTGGGGGACCCATAATATACTTAATCAATGAAGCTTTGATTCCCTTGTAGCCTGTTTCTTTGGCCGGTTCTTCCCTCCTTTTTCTCTTTTTTTCACTCCCCCTCTTCTTTCTTTCTTTTCTTTCTCCTTTTTTTTTGAGTGAGGAGATCAGAGAAGAGGGCCCTCGCCGTGTTCCCCTCTGGTTCTCTTTCTTTCCTTCCCCTCTCTTTTTTATTTTGAGTGGAGAGATCAGAGAAGAGGGTAACCGGCTTTGATTGCCTTGGAGTTGGGCTCGAGGCCTTCCCGAATGGAGAGTTGGGCTCCGGCCCGAGGATCGCCTGAGGGCTTAGCTCAGGTCTTTGGTGCCTTGGAGCTAGGCTCGAGGCGTTGATGGGAGCTGCTTGGCCCCATGATCTCTTGGCGTCCGGGAGCTAGGCTCAGAGATGCTTGAGATTGAGAGCTTGATGGCTCGAAGGTCCCTTGACCGGAGATCTGAGCTCCGGTCTTGGGTCGGCATCCTGGAGCTGGGCTCGGGGATGCTTGAGATTGAGAGCTTGATAGCTTGAAGTTTCCTTGACATCCTAGAGCTGGGCTCAGGGATGCTTGAAATTGAGAGCTTGATGGCTTGAAGTTCCCTTGGCCGGAGATTTGAGCTCCGGTCTTGGGCTGGATGGTGACAGATTTGTTGTCATGTTTCCCTCTCAATCTCTTTCTTTCCTTCCCCTCTCTCTTTCTCTTTTTCTTTCTCTTTCTCCTTCTTTTCTTTTTTTTTTGAGAGTGGGGATATCAGAGGAGAGGGTCTTCGTCGTGTTCCCCTCTCGTTCTCTTTCTTTCCTTTCCCTCTCTTTTTATTTTGAGTGGGGAGATTAGAGAAGAGGATCACACGTGCCTGGGGATTTCCCAGGTCTTAGTCGTATTGGAGCTAGGCTCGAGGCGGCCTGAGGGCTTCTCAGGACTTAGTGCCAGAGGGCTTTTCTCCGGGCTTGATTGCCTAGGGGTTTCCCAGGTCTTAGTCACCTTGGAGCTAGGCTCGAGGTGGCCTGAGGGCTTCTCAGGACTTTGTTGACTTGTCGAAGATCTGGGCTCCGGTCTTGGGCCGGCATCCTGGAGCTGGGCTCGGGGACGCTGATGACTGAGTGCTAAGTGGCTCGAAATTGGGATTTCTCGTCTCGGAGCTAGGCCCAAAGACGTGCTGGCCGGAGAGTTGGGCTTCAGATTTGGGTGCCGGAGAATGATGGCTCCGGGCTTGGAATTTCTTATCTCGAAGCTGGGCTCGGAGATGTGCAGGCCGGAGAGTTGGGCTCTGTATTTGGGTACCGGAGAACGGTGGCTCTGGGCTTGGATGCCTGAGGATCTCTCAGGTCTTTGTCGTCTTGGAGTTGGGCTCGAGGCTTAAGCGCCTGAGGCTTCCCAGGTCTTGGTGCCGGAAGACTTTTCTCCGGGCTTGATGCCTGAGGATCTCTCAGGTCTTGGATACCTCGGAGCTAGGCTTGAGGGCGCGCCGGCCGGAGGTCTGAGCTCCAGATTTGGACTTTCATTATTGGTAGTATCTCCTTAGATTACAAGCGCTCCATGTCCGAGGAAACCAGGCACCATCCAGGTCCTCAAGATAGTAGGCCCCATATGAGAGGGCCTCGACCACTTTGTAGGGGCCTTCCTAGTTGGGCGAGAGCTTGCTGCACTCCCGGGGTTGAGATGCTTCAGCTCGGCACAGCACCAGGTCGCCCGATCGAAAGGTCTTTAGCTTCACTCACACGTTATAATATCGCGCGACCCGTTGCCGGTATGCTGCCATCCGGAGCCGAGCTTTGTCCCTTCTTTCTTCCAGGAGGTCCAAGTTGAGCAAGAGGTGTGCCGAATTCTGGGCCTCATCATATTGTTGCACCCGCAGGGTGGATACACCGAGCTCGATTGGGATCACCGCTTCAACATCGAAGACGAGGTTGAATGGAGTCTCGCCAGTTACCGTTCTGGATGTTGGTGGTAGGCCCACAGGACACTTGGAAGCTCTTCCATCCATCTACCCTTAGCTTGATCTAGCATGGTTGTGAGTCCTTGAAAGATGGTCCGGTTGGTCACCTCGGCTTCTCCATTTGTTTGAGGGTGAGCTACTGAGGTGAACCAGTGTTGGATGCCGTGCTCGACGCAGAATCCTTTGAACTCATGATTGTCGAACTGCCGCCCGTTGTCGGTGATGATACAGTGGGAAAGCCTAAAGCGGCAAATGATCGACTTCCAGAAGAACTGGCGAACATTGGCTTCCACGATCCGAGTTAGTGGCTCTGCTTCGACCCACTTGGTAAAGTAGTCGATCGCCACCAGCTGGAACTTTCGCTGCCCTGGTGCTGGGGGGAATGGTACCAAGATGTCCATTCCCCACTGGACAAAGGGCCAAGGGGCTGAGAGCTGGGAGATCGGCGCCGCCGGTTGACGCTGTATATTCGCGTAGCGCTGGCACTTGTCGCACCTTTTAACAAAGTCGACGGCATCCTCCCTCATGGTCTCCCAGAAGTACCCCTGGTGGAGAGCTTTATAAGCCAGTGTTCTCCCTCCCACGTGGTTCCTGCAGAGGCCCTCGTGTTTCTCTTAGAGTGCAAAGGTTGCCTCGACGGGCCTGAGGCATCTCAGGAGTGGGTAGGAGTAAGATCGATGGTAGAGCTGACCCTCCATCATAACAAATCAGGAGGCCTTCTTCTTGATAAGGACAGCTTCTGCGCGGTCATCGGGTAAGGAACCGTCAGTGATGTACAGGACGTATTTGTCCATCCAGCTCGGCTCAGGAATGACTTGGTGCACCCCTGCCGAGCTCTCGTAGCTGGGACTTTCGAGGTATTCGATGTAGGCGCATCCCAGCAACGAGTCCGGCATGGTCGCGAGCCTGGACAGCGCATCCGCACGGGCATTCTCCCTTCGGGGAATGTGAAAGATGTGGAAGCGTTTGAGGGTAGTTGTGCTCGTGCTGACCTGCTCTAGGTACTTCACCATCTAGGCATCCCTCGCTTCATATTCTCCGAAAACTTGTCCGGCGACCAGCTGGGAGTCGGTGAAGACTTTCAAGTCCTGCACACCCAGCTCACGGGAGACTCTTAGGCCCGCGAGGAGTACCTCATACTCCGCCTGGTTATTGGTTGCGGCGAACTTGAAGCGGAGGGCGCATTCCGCCATGACCCCATCGCTATTAGTTAGGATGAGGCCCGCTCCGCTTTCACCGGAATTGGATGCTCCATCTACGTCGAGGATCCAGGGCTCTTCTCCTGGCCCGAGCTCCGTTGCTATCTGCTCTAGCTCCTCGACGAACCCGGTGCACTCAACCATGAAGTCATCTAGGATTTGGGCCTTCTGTGAGGATCTCGGTCAATACACTATGTCAAATTCGCTGAGCAGTGGGGACTATTTAGCCAACCTCCCAGATGTCTCTGGTCGGGTAAGGATGGTCCTCAGCGCTAGTCCGTCACACCACTATTGGGTGTGCTTGGAAATAGGGCCTGAGACGCTTAGCAGACATTATTAGTACAAAAATGAGTTTCTCGGAGCGAGTATACATGATCTCCGCATCATGGAGGATTTTGCTGGTATAGTACACCGGCTTTTGAGATTTGTCCTGGTTCGCACGGACGAGGACTGAGCTGACAGCTCCGGGTGTGACCGCCAGGTATAGCAGAAGCTCCTCTCCCTCCTCCGGCCTGGAGAGCAACGGGGGGAGGTGAGGAAGTTCTTCAGCTCCTCGAAGACTGTCCTGCACTCCTCGATCTAGGTGAAGTCGTGCATCTTGTGCAGTGCCTTGAAAAATGGTAGGTAGCGATAGACCGACCTCGAGATGAATTTGCTGAGGGTGGCAACGCGCCCCGTCAGGCACTGGACCTGCTTCTTGGAGGTCGGGTGCTCCATGTCGATGATGGCCTGAACCTTTTCCGGGTTCGCTTCGATGCCCCTTTGGGTGACCATGAAGTCGAGAAATTTTTTTGCAGCCACTCCAAAGGCACACTTCGCCTGGTTCAGCTTCATCTGATGTTGCCATAGGTTGTGGAAGGACTCAACGAGGTCAGCAACATGGCTCGAGCTCAGCCTGCTCATGACGAGCATGTCATCCACATATATTTGCATATTGCGGCCAATTTGGTCCTTGAAGATCTTGCTAACCAGGCGCTGATAGGTGGCCCCTGCGTTCTTCAAACCGAAAGGCATCATCCTGTAACAGTATCTGCCTTGGTCGGTGACGAAGGCGGTGTGCTCCTCATCCTCTGGATGCATGCAGATCTGATTATATCTGGAGAATACATCCATGAAGGAGAGCAACCGATGGCCAGAGGTGGCATCCACTAGCTGGTCAATCTTTGGAAGGGAGAAACCTTCATTTGGGCACGCTTTATTGAGGTCGGTGTAGTCCACACAGATCCTTCACTTGCCGTTATTCTTCCTTACCATTACTACATTTGTCAGCCAGCTCGGGTATTGAACCTCCGGAATAAAACTGGCAGCCAGGAGTTTATCAACTTCTTCCTTGATAGTCGCCTGTCTCTCCGGGGCGAAACTCCTCTTCTTATACTGAACTGGCTTGTGTCTTGGATCAACACTCAATTTGTGAGTAATGATGTCAGGAGGAATACCTGGCATATCTACCACCGTCCAGGCGAACACATATGCATTTGACCCCAGGAACCCCAGTAGTTGGGCCCTCTCCTCGGGTAGCTGGGCTTCGATCTGCACCATCTTTGCGGGATCGTCTCCGAGCGGGTAAGAGAGCAGGCGCTCGACCGGACCGCCCCTGGGGTCTTGGGCCCTTTGGTCGAGGTCATCCGCACTGGGGTCGTCCTAAGGGACCTTGGCCCCAGGGAGGGTCTGGAAACAATGCTGCACCGGCTGGGGTGCTCCCCTCATCTCTTCGATGCCGTAGGGAGTGGGGAACTACACAAGTAGCCTCTTGGTGGAGACAACGGCGTCGAGCAAGTTAAGCCCGGGGCGACCCAATATCACGTTATAGGCGGAAGGGAGCCTTACAACCATGAAAGTTATTATGACGGTGCTCTGTCGAGGTGGGGTTCCGGCAGTGACCTGAAGAGTGATTTCTCCCTCTTCCCTTATGGAGTCGCCCGTGAAACCAACAAGGGGTGTGTGCACGGGCCAAAGCTGATCAAGAAAGAGATTCATCCGAGAGAAAGCATCATAAAAAAGCACGTCTGTGGAGCTTCCATTATTAACCATAATGCACTTTACAGGGTGCTTCACGATCGTCATTTTGACAACCACAGCATCATTATTTACATTTCCCCCCCGTCTTCCCCTTCCCTCATAAAGGGGAGTACATTTTCAAAGTCCCCTGCCCCCCGGGTCCTCTTGGATGCACGTGCAGCTCCCTAGGAGATCATGCCCATGGCTTCTCGGTGGGACGGTTGTCGATGGCCGGAGCCGCGGGGAGAGCGATGAGCACCTGGGACTCCGCTTGAGACCTGCCCCCCATGAATCTTTTGAGGTAGCCTCTCTTGATGAGTTCCTCAATCTCCCACTTGAGGTTGCGATAGTCCTCGGTGTCATGGCCGTGGTCGCGGTGGAAGTAGCAATACTTTGATTTGTCACGGTCGATGGAGGACCTTAATGGAGGCGGGCATCTCAGGTAGCCCTCGCCTTCGATCTCCATGACGATTTTTGTCCTCGGGGCGAGGAGAGGAGTGTAGCTCTCCTCGAGAACGGGGCCCTCTCTCGGCCTCGGCCGGTCCCTCAGGGAGCTCGGGGCTTGGTGTGCTGGCTTCCGGGCTCCAAACGTCTCGACGGGGGCCGACTTCTTCAGGGGCCCTCCGTCGAGCTCCCGCCTTGTATAATCTGCCTCCTCGGACGGATATACTTTTGGACCCGAAGAAGGAGCTCAGAGTAGGTCTTGGGGGGCCTCTTATCCAGCGAGTAGATCAGGCAGGAGATCCTGAGCCCTCGCTTTAGTGCCAACATGACGACTGGCTCCTCAAGATTGTAGATCTCCAACATGGCGACCTTGAAGCGGGCCACGAAATCCTGCAGGGGCTCGCAGTCCTGCTGCTGGATGGAGAAGAGGCTGTCGGCCTCACGTGGCAACTTCCTGCAAGCGCTGAAGTGAGCCACGAACTTCTGTCCTAGCTGGGCAAAAGAGCTGATGCTCTCCGGCTCCAAACGGGTGAACCACACTTGGGCTGCTTTCCGAAGAGTAGTAGGAAAAGCGACGCAGAGGAGAGCGTCGATGGCCCCTGGATCTTCATGAGGGTCCGGTAGCTTTCTAGGTGGTCCAGGGGGTCGATGGTCCCATCGTAGGGATCCACCTGCGGCATCCAGAACCGGTATGGAATTGGCTTCGCTTGAATTTCTTGGAAGAATGGGGGACGGGCTGGTGCGGACACCAGTAAAGAACTTCAATCACTATGGATTGACTCATAAAGCAGCACACTCAGCCTCCTTAACATGCCAATCCGATTTGAACACCGGAGAGTATTTTGCTACTTGGAATAATTACTAGAGGGAATCTACTTATTTGAAATAAGTCCAGTTATCCAGGATAAAGCAAGTCATTGGAATAAACAACTCCTCATCCTAGTTGGAAAGCCACGTAATCACCACCCCACTCTCCTTGGTCGGTCAAAAGTCATGAAGGGAGGGCACCTATTTATCATGATGGGGGCATCGCCAATACGGATTCCAGAGCAAGCACGAATCCTGGAGCTGCACGAATCTCGGAGGATATCTAGAATAAATTTGTTTGGGATTTGTCTTTATCTTTTGTTTATATTAGGATTTGGTTGGTTAGGATTAAGATATGGATAGGCTTATCTTATCTTATCCTATCTTTATCATCTTTATCTTATCTAGCATGGATAAGCCTTATCATGTATTTAAATAAGCATTATCCTTATCTTTCTACCATGTAAATGAGGGTCTATAAATACCACCCTCACACCCCCCCCCCCCCCCTTGGATGATAATTTTTGATGATGAAATGAAATGAAGTAGCATTTGTTTGTGAAGAATGTTTATGGTATTTTAGTGTTTCTTCTTTGGACGTGTGACATCTCCATCTCAAGCCAACAAGTTCCAACGCCAAGCCTTCATCATCCAAGGATTCATTCCTCCACCAAAGATCATTTGTCTCCTTGATTTCTTGCCTCCTAACTTTGTTTTGATATCTTTTCAAATTAGTCCAAACCTAATCCATTCTCTGTGCAGGGCTCTTCTACGATTTGGAGTCCAAGAGGAAGTTACTTGCCATAAGATCAATTATGGGTGGAGCCTGCTTCTTTAGAATACTAATCTTCACATCCAGGGTTAGTTCATTCGAGTGTTTCAACGGATCTACTTCAACAAGAGAGTGATCATCATGGGTAATGAACGCATCCTAATATCTTAAGTCTAAATTATTGAAGGCAATCTCCTAGGTTTAAGTTCCATAATCATTTAATCCTAACCTTCTCTAGGACTAAAGTAACTACATCGCGGCATAGGTTTAATATTTCATGTTCCTTCCATAGTTTCACTTTAGCACTCTTTATCTAGATTATTAGTGAATGTTAATAGGTTTCATTGCTCAAATATTTCAATCCTTTTGCTAGATTGCATCATCATCATCATGCCGCATCATTTTGGTATCAGAGCATGGTTAGATTAGAGCATCATAGTTAAAAACCCTGTTTTCTGGTTTGCATGATTTTCTCTTGTGCTATAAGATTATAGCCAAATCTTTGCATCATAATACCAAGGTGAAATCAGGTTGTCCTACTGTAAGGTGGATCCTTATAGTGTAAGGTTGTCCTATCTTGGTTATTGCTTATTGACCATATAGAAGAATTCTATGTAGGCCTGATTTCCCTGCTTGCTGTAATTCTGTGCAGGCTGATTGTAATCTGCCTGCAACTCCGAAGGAAAGTAGTGCATTTTGCATTAAAACATTTTTTAACTTGTTCCATTTCAAGTTAGTTGTCACCATATTAAATTTCATCATCATAAAAAAATCATAAAAAAAAATTAAAATTCTCGCATTCCATCATTGTTGCTGAAATTCCTATATGTTCTGTTCTAATCCTTTTTACATTGTTAACTTTAATGATCTGCTCAGCATAGTACAGATTTTATCTTTTAATTTTCTTTCATATAGCATATTATCTATAAGTTAGCAATCTTTCTTGAATTTTTCAAATTTTTTTGAAACTATTACACAGCACCTCTTAGCCCCACTTTGAACTGCAACACTTGAGATTAGATTAGGGTTCATATGCATGCTTTGCATCATCTCATGATAATTCAATTAAGGGCATCATTTTGACATGGGGGCAGGAATTAATCACCTGTCCTTAGCCCAAAACCACAACCCGTCATCTCGATCCCAACCCCTTAATTATAATCAATTAGACCTAATTACCCTAGTGGGTTAGGGACACCAACGGGTCGGGTTCAAATTAGGGTCAAGTTAATTGTGTCAACTAATTGGTGTGTGCTTACGGACTTGGTGTCTATGATTGGTGCATTAGGGCTTGTGGGTTGGTCCGCCTACCTGGCCAATCTCAGATTGGTGTCTAAGGCTTGGCAAAACAGGGACCTCCACTCCCCTTCCCACCTACCTGGCCAAGTCACATAAATTACTATTAGCTAGTTGGTCCTTTTAATTAGATCCCTAATTTATGCTCTAGGTTTAGGAGCCTTAGTCGTCTTGGTTTGAGTGCATTATTTCATGAAAACTAGATCAGGAGCTTCATATTCATGAGTCCAAACCTAATCCAGTGTAGCCATGGACCCGAATCTTGAAACCCTGATGAAAGCCTTAAATGACCAAATGGCCCAACTCAACCAAAATTTGACTAATCAGCTGGCCCAAAGCAACCAGAGCATGAGGGAGCAAATGTCCCACATTACTGCTAGGCTTGACCAACTAGAGTCTAGAGCCCGTGGAGGAAGTCAAGATGCCCAGAATGAGCTAGATCTTGAACTTGAATTTGAGACACCAGCCAACCCTAGAATGATCCCAAGACAAGGCCTTTTCCAAGAGCATGATCCTCATCGAGTCTATGAACCAAATCCTAGGAGACCCACTCCAGCCCAATTGGACCAAGATGACCAAACCTTGAAAAACATTAGGTTGGAAGCCCCCACCTTCGATGGAATATTAGATCCCAAAATCTACATTGATTGGGAAGGGTATGAGATGAGTGAGGATAGGAAGTATAAGTTTGCAAAGCTTAAACTTGTGCATCAAGCTAGGTTATATTGGGGAAACGTTGAGAGACTAGCTAGACAAAGAGGAGATGTCCCTATAGTAACTTGGAGAGCAATGAAACTTAGGTTGAGAGAGAAATACCTTCCTATGTCCTACCATCAGAGATTGTTAGATCAATGGCAGAGATTGACACAAGGGAATAAAAGTGTGAAGTACATTGCAAAGTTCGATGAGTTTGTAATGAGATGCAATATCGATGAATCAGAGTCAGTGACTTTGTCTAGGTTTAGAGCCGGACTTAGAGAGGAAATCCAGAAAGAACTATTTATGAGGGAAGTCCATGATTTGGAGCTAGCATACCAGATAGCGCGTGATGCAAAACGATTCCATAGGGGTCCAGTTTTTCATCGACCTGAAGCCCCTAGGCCTAGTATTTCTAGTCAGCAACAAGGACAAAACCAGTTAAGATATAATCGGCCCAATTACAACACCCCTCAGACCCGAAGAGATGATAAAGGGAAAGCACCTGAAGTCCAAAGAAATCCGAATGCATGCTTTAAATGTCAAAAGATAGGTCACTATGCTAGCAACTGTCCAAATAGAGCCTTACACATAGGAGCAGTAGAGGAAAATGAATCTGAGCCCATAGAGCCCTTAGCAGATTATGAGGAAGAAGTATATCAGGCTGATAATTGTTTAGCTGATGAGTATGAAGGGGATGAAGAGATTATTGACTCATCAGAAATGCTAGGAGTCGTAAGATGTAACTTGACCCAAAATAAGGTACAGGAAGATTGGCGTAGGACTAGTATCCTACAGACTTTTGTCAAGATAGGGGAGAAAGTTTGTAAAATCATAATTGATAGTGGTAGCTGTGTCAATGCAATTTCAACAAGTGCAGCCCAGGGTCTAGGATTAACCACCGTCCCTCATCCCAACCCCTACAAAGTTTCATGGATAGATGCTACCTCGATACCTATCAAATTTAGATGTTAGGTCCAGATCCAATTCCAATCCTATCTAGAAAAGATCTGCTGTGATGTGCTCCCTATGGGAGTAAGTAGCATCATCCTAGGCAGGCCATGGCTATTTGACCATGATGCGACCATTTTCGGTTGATCAAATTCATGTGCCTTCACTTTTAATGACAAGAAAATTATCATTCACCCTGCTCAGCCTAAGGACAACACTAAGAGAGGGTCGAGTAACCTGAAAGACAAGAGATCGGGATTGAACCTAATAAATGCAAAAGAATTAGAACAAGGAATCAATAGAGGTTCACCCATTTGGATGCTAACTATTAAGGAAACCCAAAGTCAAAACCTTGTAGAACAACCTAAGGAAGTGATCAAATTGTTAGAGGAGTTTAAAGATGTCTTTCCTGAAGACTTACCTGATCACTTACCACCATTAAGGGACATTCAGCACGCTATAGATTTAGTCCCTGGAGCCACCCTACCCAACTTACCTCACTATAGGATGAACCCTACCGAACACTTAGAATTGCAACGACAAGTAGGGGACCTTCTTAGAAAAGGATTCATCAAAGAAAGTCTGAGCCCCTGTGCAGTACCTGCACTCCTAACCTCTAAGAAGGATGGCACGTGGAGAATGTGTGTCGATAGTCATGCCATAAACAAAATTACGGTGAAATATAGATTTTTCATTCCCCGATTGGATGATATGTTAGACATGATGGCTGGTGCAAATGTATTTTCTAAGATTGACCTGAAGAGTGGCTATCGCCAGGTTAGAATTAGACCAGGGGATGAATGAAAAACAGTATTCAAAACTAAGGACGGGTTATATGAATGGGTAGTAATGCCTTTTGGGTTAACTAATGCGCCAAGTACATTTATGAGGATAATGACCCAGGTCCTACGAGCTTTCATGGAAAAATTTGTGGTGGTATATTTTGATGATATCTTGATATATAGTAGGACCAAAGAAAACCATGTGGACCACCTTAGACAAGTCTGTACAGCCCTTAGAAAAGAATAACTCTATGCTAATTTAAAGAAATGTGAGTTCATGACCCAAAGAGTTACCTTCCTAGGTTTCATTGTCATCCTTGATGGAGTTTCAGCCGATCCTGAAAAGATAAGATCCATAGTTGAATGGCCCATTCCCAAAACTGTTCATGATGTTCGTAGCTTCCATGGATTGGCCACTTTCTATAGGAGATTTATTAAAGGATTTAGCTCCATTGTTGCCCCGATAACGGATTGTATCAGGAAGGAAAGTTTTGAATGGACAAAAGCAGCTGACAAAGCCTTCCTATATATTAAGAAAAAGATGACACAAGCACCTATCTTAAGATGCCGGATTTTTTTAAAGTTTTCGAGGTAGCTTGTGATGCCTCTGGAGTAGGGATTGGAGGAGTATTGAGTCAAGAGAATCATCCAGTGGCATTTTTTAGTGAAAAGTTAAATGAAACCAGGGCGAGATATTCGACGTATGACAAAGAGTTGTATGCGGTAGTCCAGGCTTTGAGATATTGGAGACACTATCTGATACCGCAAGAGTTTGTCCTCTTTTTTGATCACGAAGCCCTTAGATTTCTGAGCTCCCAGAAGAAACTAAATCCTAGGCACTCCAAGTGGGTAGAGTTCATCCAAGCCTACACTTTCATCCTGAAACACCGTGTCGGAACTGAAAATAAGGTTGATGATGCATTGAGTCATAGAGCCTGGCTTATAAATTCAATTAGCACTAAAGTCATGGGTTTTGAAAGACTTAAGGATGAATATGACACCTGTCCAGACTTTGGTAAAACTTTTCAGGCTTTAAAACAATGACCATCCTTTGATCATAGTGAATACACCCTTTTAGATGGATACCTATTCAAAGAAAACAAACTCTATATTCCCAAAATATCTTTAAGGGACTTTCTAATTTGGGAAACCCATGCCAGAGGCTTAGCTGGTCATTTTGGTAGAAACAAAACCATCATAGCTGTAGAAGACCAGTTTTATTGGCCAGGACTGAAACGACAAGTTGTCCAAATAGTGGCCAGATGTCGAACTTGTGCTGTTGCCAAATAGTAGAAGGAAAACACTGGACTCTATACATCCTTACCTGTACCTGATTGTCCCTGGCAGGACCTGAGCATGGACTTCATGTTAGGTTTACCTAAGACCCAAAGGAGACATGATTCAATTTTTGTTGTGGTCGATAGGTTCTCAAAAATGGCCCATTTCATCCCATGTTCGCAAACGTTCGATGCATCCAAGGTAGCCAAACTTTTTCTTGACGGAGTGGTCAAGTTACATGGGCTACCTAAAACCATAGTGTCTGATCGAGATGTTAGGTTCACCAGCTACTTTTGGAAGACGTTATGGTATTTGCTAGGTACCAAACTGAGGTTTTCACTGCCTATCACCCACAGACTGATGGACAAACTGAGGTAGTCAATCGAAGTCTAGGAAATCTGTTAAGATGCTTAGTTGGTGACAATATAGGTAATTGGGATCTTCTCCTCCCTCGTGCCGAATTTGCTTATAATAGCTCGATCAATAGGTCTACAGGCAGAAGTCTTTTGAGATAGTCCATGGTTACAAGCCTAGGAAGCCTTTAGATCTGATCCCACTACCCATAAATGCACAAGTTTATAAGTCTGCTGAGTCCTATGCACAGCATATTAATGATTTGCATCATGAAATAAACAAGAAAATTCACTTGAGCAATGAATCCTATAAACATAGGGCTAATTCACGAAAGAGAGTCAAGGAATTCTATGAGGGGGATCATGTAATGATTAAACTCAATCCTGAAAGATTTCCATCTGGGACATTCAAGAAACTACATGCCCGCGGTGCAAGCCCTTTTAAAGTCTTAAAGAAGATTGGATCTAATGCTTATATATTAGAACTACCTTCTGACCTAGGTATCAACCCGACTTCAATATTTCAGACTTGATAGAATATAAGGAACCCATGATGATACCTAGTAAGCCCTTTGGGCCTGACCATATTTTTGAGAGTGAACCTGTACCCGAGTGTCCACCAACAACCATTCCTAAAAAACGAGAGAAAATTGAACAAATCCTGGATGATAAGATTGTCACCACTTGAAACAAGGATTACTATCGATATTTGGTTTGTTGGCAAGGGAGACCAGAATCTGACAACTCTTGGATCACTAGAAAGGACATGCAACGACTGGACCCAGACTTATTTGAACAGTATAAAAGCCAGGTTGGACCATACTCGACGGGATCGAGTTCTCACCACCCGAGAGATTTGGTGCGGACACCAGTAAAGAACTTCAATCACTATGGATTGACTCATAAAGCAGCACACTCAGCCTCCTCGGCATGCCAATCCGATTTGAACACCGGAGAGTATTTTGCTACTTGGAAGGGAATTTACTTATTTGGAATAAGTCCAGTTATCCAGGATAAAGCAAGTCATTGGAATAAACAACTCCTCATCCTAGTTGAAAAGCCACGTCATCACCACCCCACTCTCCTTGGTCGGTCAAGAGTCATGAAGGGAAGGCACCTACTTATCATGATGGGGGCATCGCCAATACGGATTCTAGAGCAAGCACGAATCCTGGAGCTGCACGAATCTCGGGGGATATCCAGAATAAATTTGTTTGGGATTTGTCTTTATCTTTTGTTTGAATTAGATTTGGTTGGTTAGGATTAAGATATGGATAGGCTTATCTTATCATATCTTGTATTTGAATTTGAATCATCTTTATCATCTATTCAAATGAACCTTATCTTATCTAGCATGGATAAGCCTTATCATGTATTTAAATAAGCATTATCATTATCTTTCTATCATGTAAATGAGGGTCTATAAATACCACCCTTACCCCCCCTGGATGATAATTTTTGATGATGAAATGAAATGAAGTAGCATTTGTTTGTGAAGAATGTTTGTCGTATTTTAGTGTTTCTTCTTTGGACGTGTGACATCTCCATCTCAAGCCAACAAGTTCCAACGCCAAGCCTTCATCATCCAAGGATTCATTCCTCCACCAAAGATCATGTCTCCTTGATTTCTTGCCTCCTAACTTTGTTTTGATGTCTTTTCAAATTAGTCCAAACCTAATCCATTCTCTGTGCAGGGTTCTTCTACGATTCGGAGTCTAAGAGGAGGTCACTTGCCATAAGATCAATTATGGGTGGAGCCTGCTTCTTTGGAATACTAATCTTCACATCCAGGGTTAGTTCATTCGAGTATTTCAACGGATCTACTTCAACAAGAGAGTGATCATCATGGGTAATGAACGCATCCTAATATCTTAAGTCTAAATTATTGAAGGCAATCTCCTAGGTTTAAGTTCCATAATCATTTAATCCCAACCTTCTCTAGGACTAAAGTAACTACATCGCGGCATAGGTTTAATATTTCATGTTCCTTCCATAGTTTCACTTTAGCACTCTTTATCTAGATTATTAGTGAATGTTAATAGGTTTCATTGCTCAAATATTTCAATCCTTTAACTAGATTGCATCATCATCATCATGCCGGACTTGGAGATACACTAAGTCTCTTGGACTTAGGATAAAGAGAATTCCAAATAAAGATCATATTCAAGTTTTTGGACTTGAAAATACACTAAGTCTCTTGGACTTAGGATAAAGAATTCCAAATAATAATATTCAAGTCTTCGGACTTGAAGATATACTAAGTCTCTTGGACTTAGGATAGAGAATTCCAAATAATAACCAAGTCTTCGGACTTGGAGATACACTAAGTCTCTTGGACTTAGGATAGAGAATTCCAAATAATAACCAAGTCTTCGGACTTAGAGATACACAGTCTCTTGGACTTAGGATAAAGAATTCCAAATAATAACCAAGTCTTCGGACTTGGAGATACACTAAGTCTCTTGGACTTAGGATAAAGAGAATTCCAAATAAAGATCATATTCAAGTCTTCAGACTTGAAAATACACTAAGTCTCTTGGACTTAGGATAAAGAATTCCAAATAATAATATTCAAGTCTTCGGACTTGAAGATGCACTAAGTCTCTTGGACTTGGGATAAAGAATTTCAAATAATAACCAAGTCTTTGGACTTGGAGATACATTAAGTCTCTTGGACTTAGGATAAAGAATTCCAAATAATAAAGACCTTTGGTCAATTAAGAATTAAGATAGGCTGATCAAACCTAACTCGGCACTTTGTGAGAAAGATCTATGGATCGTTCCTATGCCTTTTTTTTTCACATGGGGACTAAGACAGGCTGATCATGCCCACTTCGGCACTTCGTGAGGTAGATCCGGAGATCATCCTCATGCCTTTTTGATTAAGATGGACCAGTTTAAGCCCAACTCAGTACTTTGTGAGGTAAATCCGGAGATCATCTTCATGTCTTTTCAATTAAGATGGACCAGTTTAAGCCCAACTCGATACTTTGTGAGGTAGATCCGAAGATCATCCTCATGCCTTTTATTGACGCTGAACCTCCGCGGACCGGATGGAGTGGTACTTTCGCTATATCGCCGTCAACTGGAACCTGCAAAATAAATTCCTGATCGGAAATCTTTCGGTGGGGGACACTCCGATACCAAAGTCAGAGAAGGCTCAGGCAGCAGAATGGAGAATTTCGAGAGAAGAGAAAGAAGAAAGGAAAATCTGAATTCGAGCAAATGAGAGAGAGAACCCCCTCGAGCATCCCCACTTACCATTATTTATAGGCTCCAACGTATCCACTTATAGTTATAGAGGAGCGTATGAGCGTAACCTCTTCATAACTGTAAGTAGTGGCTGTCGGAGAAGTAGTTACAGCTGGAGTTTATCCAATATGAAGCTCTGAGACACATGGGTTGTTGCAACGACTTTAAGAGACTAACTGTTTATACAAGAACCCACGTGTTTAAGAATCTTCCTTAAAGAATAAATTTGACGTTAGGTCAATATCCTCTTCAGTAGCACTCCTGAAGGGAACATTAACTGCTCACATCAGAAGAGTTTGTTTTAAGATTAGCAAAAGTAAATACTTACGGCCTTAAAAATGATAAGGATATACTCTTCGGACATGCTGAAAGATCGAAGCCGAAGAGTTTGCCTGAGAAATAATAAAATGAATTCCATGACTCAGAACCAAAGATATTAGGCCAAATCTTCGGATAAAGAGAACATGAAGCCGAAGACATAAGGTAAATAAGCTTCCTGGTTCAAGGCCAAAGAAACTAGGCCAAGTCTTCGGATAAAGAGAACATGAAGCCGAAGACTTTGTCCTTCGCTAGCTAATCTGACCAATAAACCAAGAGAGGAAAAACTGAAATAGGTTCAGAGAGCGGTCCAATAATTAATTGAAATAAAACCGGGATATCATAACAAGGACTCCTATCAAATCCACAAAGCAGGAGAGACCGGAGAGCTCAAAGAAACCACAGGTATCAAAGAATGGAGTTGTCAAGACAAAGAAAAGAGTGGATTTTAGTGACAATTATGATGACTTTATTCTGAAACACAATAAATCAAAGGCATAACATAAGCTCAATTTTGTTGTTAAGCCAGTTTATTAGTATAGAATATTCCATATTTTCAAGAGATTAACATCAGAAGAAGCTGCTATGCTCTAACTTCTAGTTTCCAAATAAGTGACCAATGTAGCATTAAGAAGAGGCAAGAAGCATTGCGGTTGAGCTCCTAATGTTTACCCTAACGTAATGTGGTGGATATGCGGACATTCTTTATATCCTTTAGTTTTAGTACACGATAAGATGAAATTGTAGTTCTTGCTGCTCAACACTTTTTTTCTGATGAAAGTGATCCATATGATACTTGGTTGTGCATGAGGTTTCACATTTAGTATGCTATTTTTTGCTGGCTTTTGAAAGGAGAGGCATCCTTGCAGACTGCAGCTTAACAAGTTTTAGGTCTAAATTCGATTCATTAATAAGTTTTAGGTCTGAATTTATCCATCAATAAATTATAAATGCATGAAAGGGAAACACACTTTTGCAAGTTTTTTTAATAGAAATAAGGGTTATTGAGAAATTGAAAAACAAAATGCAATACAAAGCATTTAATCTAATAGTATTAGTATTGCCCGGAAAACCATTACTTGTAAATTATCTAATCAATATATAATAAAGCCAAAATCTCATGATGAAACTAGGCAAGCGAACTCTTGAAGTTTTTTTTTCTATTTTCTAAACATTTGATGATATTCTTAATCGGCATATCAAAGATGAAGGTACACGGACAAAGCAAATTAGAAAAAAGGGAAGAGAGTAACATCCATTTATATCTGAAACTTTTAATATCCACAAATGGTCCTTGCTTGGGTTGTAACAATAAGTGCAATATATATCTATGAAATGCAAAATTAGAAAGATATACCCCTCATCACTTTTACAATAGATGTTGTCACCTGAGTGATGACTATGATGAGAAAAGTGGCAATACAACATATCACAAACCTTCCAAGCTAGATTTGATCATCCACAGTCTGACACTTATTAGGTGTAGTGGCAGCATTAGCAATATATGTGCTTGAACTTTTCAGAGTTTCTGGGGAAAACTTACTTGCTACATTAGGATTTTGAGCTGAGGAGCGGAGGATCTACAGTTTTTCCACGGTGCAAATAAGGATGAGAAATTGGCTACAGATTTACATGCTCATTTCTATTACCAGAAGTTGAAAGAGGTATATGGAAGTCATCACTAATATATTATAGGCTATTAGTGGTTCATCTAGTTGACTTAACAGTACTTATCACTCAATGCCATTCTTGGAAAATTAGATTATCAAAATTTGCAACATCCATCTTTCTATAATATTTCAACAGGAATATGAACCAAGATGCACAATATATCCAGGCATACACCGTATAAGTAAAGACAAACATAATATTAAGAATATAAAAACATAATAACAAATTGTTACTTCAAATTTTCTTTACTTGAATCTGAAACAGAATAGAGAGGTATGTATTAACTGACGAAACACAGTTCTTATTTGCCTATTTCATGGTGCATATTGTCAGCAAATGCATGGACTATATTTGATAAGTAAATCCATTAATGAAAGGGATGATGATTATCACATGTGACCATTGGATATCAACTTAATCAGTTTGCACAAAATCAAGATGCATTTTGAAACTGAAGAAGCAAAGAGTGAAGCAAAGAGTGAAGCAAAGAAAACAAACATGTTCAAGATTTAATCACAAATATACTGGTCAATGATAAATTCTACATATATGGCACATTATGATGTTCCTGTGAAGCATTGACTAGGTCTAATGTCATCCTCTGAGGTTGTCAAAAGGAAATATATCATTTTGAACTCTTTTATTGAAGTGCCTAACTAAAGTTGACAAAAATGATTATCTTGAACAACAAATACTTCTAACCGTTAATATTATTATGTCAAGACCTAACTGGTCCACTAGTTACACAACTAATCAACTATGGGATTAAACTGGATTTAAATATGCACCATGGTCCATGGATAAATGGTGAAGCTTACCACCTAACTATATTAAAATTATGTCAATTAAATAATCTACTAGCTATAAATAATAAGAAAAAATAATTATTGAATCCATGAGGTAATTTAAAGCATCCTATTTGTCATGTATTAAAATAAGTACCTTTGCCCCTGAGTCTATTTATGGACGACTTTAACTACAGTGTGATACATAGCAATAGTGATGCAAGATTTATGTTTTACATGCTTAACTCAAAATAGTGATGACAGACAACACTCACAACTTCGATATCACTATCTTGTGAGCTAAGTTATGAGCAACCTAGATTGGTATTGTGTATGCGAGGCTAAGCATCTTATCATCAAGAATGAGTCAGCCATAATCATTAGCTAGTTTTCGAGATAGTCGAGATTTACATCCACACACCTTTTCTTTCATGATATTTGGGGACTATTGCTTAGGTGCGATGTCAAACATGTTTATCAAAAAGGTGAATAGTGCCACTAACTAGGTCGCCTCATTTATTATGAAGTACTGTGATGATGTTTTGTGGACTAATTTGAATATGACTCCGGCATCCTTCCATGATAGTTTCTTCTAGATTTTTTTGATTGTTTTCATGCTAGACTTGTATAAGCCATGGATAACAGGCTGCAATGGGTTCTCTCATTCAGAAAATCCCCTTAAATCTCATAAAGGCATGATTATGAACTTAAGTTTTTTGATGCAACATTAAAAAAAAAAAAAACTTCACCAACAAGATAACTAGGTGCCTTCCTAATATTCTCATAATTACTTATCTAATTTAACAAACCTCTTGTAATTTGTTACTACTTTTGCAACAACCTTAAGATAGATCATGCTTAAGTAGACACGATAACAAAAATATAATAACAAAACAAAAATCAAGCTACTCGTTATTTTCATTAGGAGGATTTGCATATTTTTTTGTCAATTCTCGGATCTTGTTAGGTTCAAGTTAATAAGCAGTCTAACCATGCATGTTTGTGCAAATCAAGCTTCCCATGTTTAGGTAAGAAGATGGCAAAGGTGGCTCAAACCCCAGAAGGAAGCTAATGCAACTTAACACATCATTAGAACAACAAACCCTGTGTTAGATAATAACTATTAGTTCATATTATCATGTGATTTCTAAAGCTACTGGAAGTTAAAAGATCATCCTTCCCGGTTTATGAGAGCTCACTTAAAAGACATAATATATCATGCAACATATATTTCTTTGTAATAATCAAGTAGAAGAGTTTTCAATCTCACTGGTCTACCTAAATAAGAAAACAATTATCTTATTCCCTAATACAAAAGTTAGTAATATTGATCTATTGTTCATTTCGCAAAAATTTTGACAAGGGTGATGACAAAAAAAATAAAAAGAGGAACATGAAAATGTTTAAATTTGATAACGGATGTGAAGAGGTGTCAAGCTTCCAAAGATATTAGGCCAAGTCTTCGGATATAGAAAACATGAAGCCGAAGACATAAGGTAAATAAGCTTCCTGGTTCAAGGCCAAAGAAACTAGGCCAAGTCTTCGGATAGAGAATACATGAAGCCGAAGACTTAAGGTAAATAAGCATCCTGGTTCAAGGCTATAGAAACTAGTCCAAGTTTTCGGATAGAGATAACATGAAGCCGAAGACATAAGGTAAATAAGCTTCTTGGTTCAAGGCCACAGAAACTAGGCCAAGTCTTCGGATAGAGATAACATGAAGCTGAAGACATTATCCTTCGCCAGGGCCTTAAAAATGATAAGGATATACTCTTCGGAGCATGCTGAAAGATCGAAGCCGAAGAGTTTGCCTGAGAAATAATAAAATGAATTCCATGGCTCAGAATTAAAGATATTAGGCCAAGTCTTCGGATAAAGAGAACATGAAACCGAAGACATAAGGTAAATAAGCTTCCTGGTTCAAGGCCAAAGAAACAAGGCCAAGTCTTTGGATAGAGAGAACATGAAGCCGAAGACGTAAGGTGAATAAGCTTCCTGGTTCCAGGCCAAAGAAACTAGGCCAAGTCTTCGGATAGAGAGTACATGAAGCCGAAGACTTAAGGTAAATAAGTTTCTTGGTTCAAGGCCACAGAAACTAGGCCAAGTCTTCGGATAGAGATAACATGAAGTCGAAGACATTGTCGGCCAGGGCAAGGATATACTCTTCGGAGCATGCTGAAAGATCGAAGCGGAAGAGTTTGCCTGAGAAATAACAAAACGAATTTCATGGCTTAGAACCAAAGATATTAGGCCAAGTCTTCGGATAAAGAGAACATGAAGCCGAAGACATAAGGTAAATAAGCTTCCTGGTTCAAGGCCAAAGAAACTAGGCCAAGTCTTCGGATAGAGAGAACATGAAGCCGAAGACGTAAGGTAAATAAGCTTCCTGGTTCAAGTCCAAAGAAACTAGGCCAAGTCTTCGGATAGAGAGTACATGAAACCGAAGACATAAGGTAAATAAGATTCCTGGTTCAAGGCCACAGAAACTAGGCCAAGTCTTCGGATAGAGATAACATGAAGCCGAAGACATAAGGTAAATAAGCTTATTGGTTCAAGGCCACAGAAATTAGGCCAAGTCTTCGGATAGAGATAACATGAAGCCGAAGACATTGTTCGCCAGGGCAAGGATATACTCTTCGGAGCATGCTAAAAGATCGAAGCTGAAGAGTTTGCCTGAGAAATAACAAAATGAATTCCATGGCTCAAACCAAAGATATTAGGCCAAGTCTTCGGATAAAGATAACATGAAGCTGAAGACATAAGGAAAATAAGCGTCCTGGTTCAAGGCCAAAGAAACTAGGCCAAGTCTTCGGATAGAAAGAACATGAAGTCGAAGACGTAAGGTAAATAAGCTTCCTGGTTCAAGGCCAAAGAAACTAGGCCAAGTCTTCAGATAGAGAGTACATGAAGCCGAAGACTTAAGATAAATAAGCTTCCTGGTTCAAGGCCACAGAAACTAGGCCAAGTCTTCGGATAAAGAGAACATGAAGCCGAAGACATAAGGAAAAAAAGCTTCCTGGTTCAAGGCCAAAGAAACTAGGCCAAGTCTTCGGATAGAAAGAACATGAAGCCGAAGACGTAAGGTAAATAAGCTTCCTGGTTCAAGGCCACAGAAACAAGGCCAAGTCTTCGGATAGAGATAAGATGAAGCCGAAGACATAAGGTAAATAAGCTTCTTGGTTCAAGGTTACAAAAACTAGGCCAAGTCTTCGGATAGAGATAACATGAAGCCGAAGACATTGTCCTTCGCCAGGGCAAGGATATACTCTTCGGAGCATGCTAAAAGATCGAAGCCAAAGAGTTTGCCAGATAAAATAACAAAATGAATTCCATGGCTCAGAACCAAAGATATTAGGCCAAGTCTTCGGATAAAGAGAACATGAAGCCGAAAACATAAGGTAAATAAGCTTCCTGGTTCAAGGCCAAAGAAACTAGGCCAAGTCTTCGGATAGAGAGAACATGAAGCCGAAGACATAAGGTAAATAATTTTCCTGGTTCAAGGCCAAAGAAACTAGGCCAAGTCTTCGGATAGAGAGTACATGAAGCCGAAGACTTAAGGTAAATAAGCTTCCTGGTTCAAGGCCACAGAAACTAGGCCAAGTTTTCGGATAGAGATAACTTGAAGCCGAAGACATAAGGTAAATAAGCTTCTTGGTTCAACGCCACAGAAACTAGGCCATGTCTTCGGATAAAGATAACATGAAGCCGAAGACATTGTCCGCCAGGGCAAGGATATATTCTTCGGAGCATGCTGAAAGATCAAAGCCGAAGAGTTTGCCTGAGAAATAACAAAATGAATTCCATGGCTCAGAACCAAAGACATTAGGCCAAGTCTTCGGATAAAGAGAACATGAAGCCGAATACAAGGTAAATAAGCTTCCTGGTTTAAGGCCAAAGAAACTAGGCCAAGTCTTCGGATAGAGAGAACATGAAGCCGAAGATGTAAGGTAAATAAGTTTCCTGATTGAAGGCCAAAGAAACTTGGCCAAATCTTCGGATAGAGAGTACATGAAGCCGAAGACTTAAGGTAAATAAGCTTCCTGGTTCAAGGCCACAGAAACTAGGCCAAGTCTTCGGATAGAGATAACAAGAAGCCGAAGATATAAGGCAAATAAGCTTCTTGGTTCAAGGCCACAGAAACTCGGCCAAGTCTTCGGATAGAGATAACATGAAGCCGAAGATAATGTCCTTCACCAGGGCAAGGATATACTCTTCGGAGCATGTTGAAAGATCGAAGCCGAAGAGTTTGCCTGAGAAATAACAAAATGAATTCCATGGCTCAGAACCAAAGATATTAGGCCAAGTCTTTGGATAAATGGAACATGAAGCCGAATACATAAGTTAAATAAGCTTCATGGTTCAAGTCCAAAGAAACTAGGCCAAGTCTTCGGATAGAGAGAACATGAAGCCAAAGACAAAAGATAAATAAGCTTCCTGGTTCAAGGCCAAAGAAACTAGGCCAAGTCTTCGGATAGAGAGAACATGAAGTCGAAGACTTAAGGTAAATAAGCTTCCTGGTTCAAGGCCAAAGAAACTAGGCCAAGTCTTCGGACAGAGAGAACATGAAGCCGAAGAGTTTGTCCTTCTCCAGCTGATATTGACCAATAAACCAGGAGAGGAAAAATCGAAATAGGTTCAGAGAGCGGTCCAATAATTAATTAAAATAAAATCGGGATATCATAACAGCTGTCCCCCACTCCCAATCCCAAGTTCGAAATGATTAAGTTTCGAAGAATGGGAGTATATTAAATTTGTCTTCTAGTGATAACTGTCAGGTGATGGCGACATTGACGCCTGACGCGTCTTTCACCATAACTGCTCGATAGGGCAGCGAAACGTGGAGAAGACACGCGTCATTCCGCCACTGGCTGTTAAAAAGAAATGCCTTGATTTCGTAAAAAATCTTGGAATATTTTGCAGAAAGAAATCTTTGTTTATCCGAGACTGGACACGTGGCAGAAATCCAAATCATGATCAAATTGCAGTCGCTATTTCAGCCAATAATGACGCTTCACGCGGATCGCCATGGCCCATCGTATTAATGGAATTCTTGGGCATCCGTACCGACGACGAAAACCGTCGATATGGCGCACGATCAACCTGATCTCAAAAATCACCTCGAAAAGCCCACGGCCAACACCTATAAAAGTGGGAAGAGACTTTCAGAGAGAACTTTTCCTTCCGCCTGCGCACCTTCTTTCTGCTCCAAACCGTTGGTCGCTTTCGCCATTTTTCTCAGGTTAAAGAACCTCCTGCTCTTTCTTCTTTCCTTCTTGCTTTCCATGATGTCAGATTCCAGTAGGGACCCTTCCCTTAGTTCAGGTTCATCAAGGGGTATTACTGGTAGGGAAACCGAGGGGAATCCCGTAGGAGTTGGACGCGGCCGGGGTTTATTAGGAGGTGAAACAAGTAGGGGAAGAGGTTCGGGTAGGAAGAGGAGTCCTGAAAGATCCCCGGATTTTGTCTCGAGTTCCATGACTCTGGCCAAGATGGAAGGGATTAAACAATGCTTCCACATTCCTCGACCCTTCCATCTCATCCTCCCCAAACCCGAAGAAAGGGTAGATAAAACCCCCCTTCACTCAATTGCCATCTACGAAGATCATTTTAAAGCCGGTCTTCGGCTCCCATTACACCCTTTTTTCACAAAAATTTTAATCTTTACCAGGTGGTTCCAACCCAACTAACCCCCAATAGTTTTAGGAACATTTGTGGGTTCTTGGTTCTTTGCAAACTTAGGAACATAGAGCCAAAAACTTCTTTATTCACTTCCCTTTTCGTACTAAAAAGGGATTTCCGTGATAAGGGTTGGTGGGTTATAGGTCTTCGGCCCGGCCGAAGACCGCTGAAAGGTACCCCCAGTGCCATTCACGGGTGGAAGCCCAGTTTCTTTTTTGTATTTTATACCCACTAGGGGTTCAATATAGACTGGAAAGCTCTGCGTTTGGATGCAAACGTCGGGAAGAAGGTTTTGAGGTCCGACGCAAAGGATTATGACACCTTAGTAGAGCCAGAAATTCCTTTACTGAAAGAACTGCTAAAAGAAGAAAACATTCATCGGGTCCTGTTGCCGCCTAGATCGCCGTGGCCTACAACTTTTTCACACGGCCCGGGTGAGTGGACTCCTGCCAGCGTCACTGGGCTTGTCGGTTGGAGACGATCAAGGGGAACATCTTCGTTGTTGGGATGAAAGGGGCTTGGTACTGTGGTGGCCCTTTTTTGGGCCTCTCCGGTGAGGAGTAATCTTCTCCCGTACTGTCCCTCTGTTGGGCGATATCTGCAAAACAGGAAAGACCTGCGCCGGGGATTCCGGCAAGGACACTCCGATGATCAAGTCAGTGGAACGATCGAAGGGAATAGGAGACCTCTGAGGCGGAGAGCTTGGGGGACTCTCTGCTTCCAGAGGGTGATGGATAATGCAAGGATGAAGAGAGTGAGTTGTCTCTTACCTCCCTTACCTCTTCCTGCTGGTCTTATGTAGACGAGCGACCCTCGGTGTCCAGGGAGGCGTGTTCTTTTTGGCATAGGCCTGTGAGGCTTCTGCAGGCCTGGGAGGCATAGGTAGGTGAACCTCCTCCTTTTGGATGGTTCAGGAAGTCGGTGAGGGAGCATGGTGCCTTGGACGGGGCACCCCTTCCCGATTGGTGTAAACTGTCACCTGGGGGCTCTGACATAGCCCCCCTTGGAGGCGCATCAGGGATGGTGATTCGACATATCGGGCTGCCATCCAAGTTTCCCTGTACCTGGTTAGAGGTGCAAGGTGCGAAGCATGCAAAGTCCCCATGCATGCCAGGTGCGGGTGGAGCGCACGATCTTCAGACCCTTGCTGAGGGAGAGGGTCTTCGGACCCTTGCTAAGGGGGAGTCTTCGGACTCCTGCTGAAGGGGAGTCTTCGGACTCCGTTGAAGGAAGGTCTTCGGACCTTGTGGAGGAGAGTCTTCGGACTTTGTTGGAGGAAGGTCTTCGGACCTTGTTGGAGGAAGGTCTTCGGACCTTGCTGGGGGAAGGTGTTCGGACCTTGCTGAAGGAGAGTCTTCGGACTCTGTTGAAGGAGAGTCTTCGGACCTTGCTGGGGGAAGGTCTTCGAACCTTGCTGAAGGAGAGTCTTCGGACTCTGTTGAAGGAGAGTCTTCGGACTCTGCTGGAGGAAGGTCTTCGGACCTTGCTGGGGGAAGGTCTTCGGACCTTGCTGGGGGAAGGTCTTCGGACCTTGCTGAAGGAGAGTCTTCAAACTCTGTTGAAGGAGAGTCTTCGGACTCTGCTGGAGGAAGGTCTTCGGACCTAGCTGGGGGAAGGTCTTCGGACCTTGCTGGGGGAAGGTCTTCGAACCTTGCTGAAGGAGAGTCTTCGGACTTGTTGAAGGAGAGTCTTCGGACTCTGTTGAAGGAGAGTCTTCGGACTCTGCTGGAGGAAGGTCTTCGGACCTAGCTGGGGGAAGGTCTTCGGACCTTGTTGAAAGAGGAGTCTTCGGACTTCTGTTGGAGGAGGAGTCTTCGGACTCCTTGTTGAAGGAGGAGTCTTCGGACTCCTGTTGGAGGAGTCTTCGGACCCCTGTTGGAGGAGTCTTCGGACTCCTGTTGGAGGAGTCTTCGGACCCCTATTGAAGGAGGAGTCTTAGCACTCCTGTTGGAGGAGGGGTCTTCAGACTCCTGTTGAAAGAGGAGGAGTCTTCGAACTCCTGTTGAAGGAGAGTCTTCGAACTCTGCTGGAGGAAGGTCTTCGGACCTTGCTGGGGAAGGTCTTCGGACCTTGCTGAAGGAGAGTCTTCGACTCTGTTGAAGGAGAGTCTTCGAACTCTGCTGGAGGAAGGTCTTCGGACCTTGCTGGAGGAAGGTCTTCGGACCTTGCTGAAGGAGAGTCTTCGGACTCTGCTGGAGGAAGGTCTTCGGACCTTGCTGGGGGAAGGTCTTCGGACCTTGCTGAAGGAGAGTCTTCGGACTCTGTTGAAGGAGAGTCTTCGAACTCTGCTGGAGGAAGGTCTTCGGACCTTGCTGGGGGAAGGTCTTCGGACTCTGTTGAAGGAGAGTCTTCGGACTTTATTGAAGGAGAGTCTTCGAACTCTGCTGGAGGAAGGTCTTTGGACCTTGCTGGGGGAAGGTCTTCGGACCTTGTTGGAGGAAGGTCTTCGAACCTTGCTGGGGGAAGGTCTTCGGACCTTGCTGAAGGAGAGTCTTCGGACTCTGTTGAAGGAGAGTCTTCGGACTCTGCTAGAGGAAGGTCTTCCGACCTAGCTGGGGGAAGGTCTTCGGACCTTGTTGGAGGAAGGTCTTCGGACCTTGCTGGGGGAAGGTCTTCGGACCTTGCTGAAAGAGAGTCTTTGGACTCTGTTGAAGGAGAGTCTTCGGACTCTGCTGGAGGAAGGTCTTCGGACCTAGCTGGGGGAAGGTCTTCGGACCTTGTTGAAAGAGGAGTCTTCGGACTCCTGTTGGAGGAGGAGTCTTCGGACTTCTGTTGGAGGAGGAGTCTTCGGACTCCTTGTTGAAGGAGGAGTCTTCGGACTCCTGTTGGAGGAGTCTTCGGACCCCTGTTAGAGGAGGAGTCTTCGGACTCCTGTTGGAGGAGTCTTCGGACCCCTATTGAAGGAGGAGTCTTCGGACTCCTGTTGAAGGAGGAGTCTTCGGACTCCTGTTGAAGGAGGAGTCTTCGGACTCCTGTTGGAGGAGGGGTCTTCGGACCCCTGTTGAAAGAGGAGGAGTCTTCGAACTCCTGTTGAAGGAGGAGTCTTCGGACTCCTGTTGAAGGAGGAGTCTTCGGACTCCTGTTGGAGGAGTCTTCGGACCCCTGTTGCAGGAGGGGTCTTCGGACTCCTGTTGAAGGAGGGGTCTTCGGACTCCTTGTTGAAGGAGGGGTCTTCGGACTCCTTGTTGAAGGAGGGGTCTTCGGACTCCTGTTGGAGGAGGAGTCTTCGGACTCCTGTTGGAGGAGTCTTCGGACCCCTGTTGCAGGAGGAGTCTTCGGACTCCTGTTGAAAGAGGAGTCTTCGGACTCCTGGTGCGGTCCTGCCTTGGTGTGATCATGCGCGCGGGCATGACTGGTGAGGTGAAGGACGCGTGCACCTCCCGTGTGCGCGATCTGAGGCACAGAGAGGGTGCCGAGCTAGCGGTGGGACCGGGCTGGCCGAAGTGCTGACCTGACCTCCACAAGGATTGATCTTTTCAAGTGGTCCTGCCATTGTATCAGGGCTGAATGGGTCAGTTATCACTGTAACAGGCCCATATCTGCGAGATCCCGATGCTAGGTATAGAATTTGTAGTCTTCAGACCTTTTCCTTCCCTTTTTTTTTTTTTAAAGTTGTGTAGACATGACAATCTTCTCTTTCTGACTGTAGGTCCACCAATGAAGCCTCCACTTGAAAGAGTTCGATAGGCTTCGCGAAAAAGAGCGGTATCTACTCCATCCGCTTCTGAAGTTAGAAAGAAGAGAAGAGCCGAAGAGGGCTCGAGCACTCCAAGAAAACCTGCAGTGGATGAAGAAGCATCAGGAGCAATACCCACAATACCAGACGCTCCTGAACCTGCTAGGAGCCCATCTTCGAGGGTGCCAAGTCCTTCCCCTAAAACACCGCCTTCCTGCCACCGCGCTGCAACCTCTGACCAAGATACCTTGATCACTTCCCCAAAGACGAAGAGAAAGGGGAAAGCCAAATACAGGTCTGAAGATGACCCTAGGTGGAATGCATCTTCGGAAGGTGGGTGTCATATAGACTTCTCAGTCTATTTTGATAGGGAAGGTCTGAAGAACCCTGAATTGGCCAGAGAACTGCTGAAACTCACTCTCCTTCCCAAAGGAGAACACTAAGTCTCGATGCATCGAAGATGTATCTGAATCAGTGTTTTCATCAGCACTGAAGGTAAGCTCTAGGCTTTATCTTTTCAAATTATGAATATTACTGCTAACAGTTCATCTTTCTTATGCAGCTAATGCACGATATCACCTTGATGGAGGAGAATATCTTTGATTATCGAGACCATTACCAAAGGATGAAAGAGAAGATAAAGGCAACCGAAGCTAAGAAAATGGTAGCCGAAGAGCAACGGCAGGCCATGGAAGAGAAACTCACTCAGAGTGACACCTTGGCCTAAAATCTGAAAGCTGAATTAGAGAAGACCCGGTCGAAACTCGCTGAGCAAGAGGCCATGTCTAAGAAGAAGAAAACCAAGATCCGATCTTTGGAGGCTTTACTCAAAGAAGTCAACCAAACCTCAAAGGAAGCTTTCAGAAAAGTCGAAGAGGCTATTGAAGAAACTCAATCCTTAAAGATTCAACTGGGGAGAGCAGTAGAGGAGTACAAGGCATCCCCCTCTTTCGAAACTGAAATGGTTGAAGCCGGGATCCATAGTTACAAAGACAGCTTCAATGACGGAATAGAGGAGGTGCAAAAAATGTACCCTGACTTGGATATCTCAGGGATTCAATTGTTTGACCTTGATGGTCCCAGTGAAGCTGAACCCTCGCAGGAACCCGAAGAGCCTACGATGATGGTAGTGGGTCCAACCGAAGTCGCTGATGATGTCATTGATAACATCTCCCCAACGGACCAGTTGTAAATTTTTTTTTTTCTTTCCTTTTGGAAACATGTAAAAGATTTGTCAACAAATGAAAACTTCTTTCGAAATCTTTTGACCACTTCTGAATGGAAATATTTTCGAAGTATGAAGTCTTCGAACTTTTGAATACACTAAGTCTTCGGACTTAGGATAACAAGAATTTCAAGTAATAATCAAGTCTTCGGACTTGAAGATACACAGACTTTTGGACTTGGGATAAAGAATTCAAAATAATAACCAAGTCTTCGGACGTGGAGATACACAGTCTCTTGGACTTAGGATAAAGAAAAATTCAAATAATAATAATCAAGTATAAAATCTTCGGACTTTTGAATACACTAAGTCTTCAGACTTAGGATAACAAGAATTCCAAGTAATAATCAAGTCTTCGGACTTGAAGATACACAGCCTTTTGGACTTAGGATAAAGAATTCAAAATAATAACCAAGTCTTCGGACCTAGAGATATACAGTCTCTTGGACTTAGGATAAAGAAAAATCCAAATAATAATAATCGAGTCTTCGGACTTGAAGATACAGTCTCTTGGACTTGGGATAAAGAAAATTCCAAATAAATATCAAGTCTTCGGACTTGAAGGTACACAGTCTCTTGGACTTAGGATAAAGAGAATTTCAAATAAAGATCAAGTCTTCGGACTTGAAGATACACAGTCTCTTGGACTTGGGATGAATTTCAAATAACCAAGTCTCCGGACTTGAAGATACACAGTCTCTTGGACTTAGGATAAAGAATTCCAAATAATAACCAAGTCTTCAGATTTGGAGATACACAGTCTCTTGGACTTAGGATAGAGAAATCCAAATAATAACCAAGTCTTCGGACTTGGAGATACACTAAGTCTCTTGGACTTAGGATAAAGAATTCTAAATAATAATATTCAAGTCTTCGGACTTGAAGATGCACTAAGTCTCTTGGACTTAGGATAGAGAATTCCAAATAATAACCAAGTCTTCGGACTTGGAGATACACTAAGTCTCTTGGACTTAGGATAAAGAATTCCAAATATTCAAGTCTTCGGACTTGAAGATGCACTAAGTCTCTTGAACTTAGGATAGAAAATTCTAAATAATAACCAAGTCTTCGGACTTGGAGATACACTAAGTCTTGGACTTAAGATAAAGAATTCCAAATAATAACCAAGTCTTCAGACTTGGAGATACACAGTTTCTTGGACAAGATAAAGAATTCAAATAATAACCAAGTCTTCGGACTTGAAGATGCACTAAGTCTCTTGGACTTAGGATAGAGAATTCCAAATAATAACCAAGTCTTCGGACTTGGAGATATACTAAGTCTCTTGGACTTAGGATAAATAATTTCAAATATTCAAGTCTTCGGACTTGAAGATGCACTAAGTCTCTTGGACTTAGGATAGAAAATTCCAAATAATAACCAAGTCTTCGGACTTGGAGATACACAGTCTCTTGGACTTAGGATAAAGAATTCCAAATATTCAAGTCTTCGGACTTGAAGATGCACTAAGTCTCTTGGACTTAGGATAGAGAATTCCAAATAATAACCAAGTCTTCGGACTTGGAGATACACTAAGTCTTGGACTTAAGATAAAGAATTCCAAATAATAACCAAGTCTTCAGACTTGGAGATACACAGTTTCTTGGACAAGATAAAGAATTCCAAATAATAACCAAGTCTTCGGACTTGAAGATGCACTAAGTCTCTTGGACTTGGAATAAAGAATTTCGAATAATAATATTCAAGTCTTCGAACTTGAAGATGCACTAAGTCTCTTGGACTTAGAGAATTCCAAATAATATAGACCTTTGGTCAATTAAGAATTAAGATAGGCTGATCAAACCTAACTCGGCACTTCGTGAGAATGATCCATCGATCGTTCCTATGCCTTCTTTCACATGGAGACTAAGACAGGCTGATCATGCCCACTTCGGCACTTCGTGAGGTAGATCCGGAGATCATCATCATGCCTTTTTGATTAAGATGTACCAGTTTAAGCCCAACTTGACACTTTGTGAGGTAGATCTGGAGATCATCCTCATGCCTTTTTAATTAAGATGGACCAGTTTAAGCCCAGCTTGGCACTTTATGAGGTAGATCCAGAGATCATCCTCATGCCTTTTTAATTAAGATAGACCAGTTTAAGCCCAACTCGGCACTTTGTGAGGTAGATCCGGAGATCATCCTCATGCCTTTGAAAGAAAGAAATAAGATTGGCTAGTTATGCTTACCTTGGCATTTTAGATAATGGATCGTAGGGATCATTTCAATGCCTTTGAGCTTTCTTGGAGAAACATAAATAAGATAAATTGATTAAATCTGTAATGACAGCTTTGAATGAAAACTTTATTGATAATATTTACGGAGGTTTTGTACATTCCAAGGTCGAGGCAACAGAATCCCTTCCAGGGTCTCCAAGCGATATGTTCCAAGTTAGATAACTTCTTTGATCCGGTACGGCCCTTCCCAAGTAGGAGAAAGTTTACCTTGTTCAGCCGGTTTGGAAACCTCAGATTTTCACAGAACTAGATCTTCGGGATGGAAGGTTCGTTCTTTTACACGAGAGTTGTAGTATCTCACCATCCTTTGCTGATATGCAACCATTTTTAACTGTGCCTGAAGTCGTGTGCCTTACAACAAATCCAGGTCAAGTCTTCGGTGCTCAGAATTTTCAGGTTCTTCATAGCGATCAATCCGAAGAGATTGCAGAGAAACCTCTATGGGAAGGACTGCTTCTGTCCCATAAGAAAGATGAAATGGAGATTCATCAGTAGCTGTTATGGGAGTAGTTCGATATGCCCAAAGAACTGAATACAACTCATCGACCCATGAACCCCTAGCATCATTTTGCCTAGTTTTAAGGCTGTTATGATATCCCGGTTTTATTTCAATTAATTATTGGACTGCTCTCTGTACCTTTGGACCTTCGCTGAAGAAGGGTCTTTGGACCTGATGAAGCGGAAGGTCTTCGGACTTTCGCTGAAGAGGGGTCTTCGGACCTTCTGTTAAAGGAGTCTTCGGACCTCCTGTTGAAGGAGGAGTCCTCGGATCTCCTGAAGAGGGAGGAGTCTTCGGACCTCTTGTTGAAGGAGGGGTCTTCGGACCTCCTGGCGAAGGAGGAGTCTTCGGACCTCCTCCTGAAGGAGGAGTCTTCGGATCTCCTAGAGTCTTCGGACCTCCTGGAGTTTTCGGATCTCCTGTTGAAGGAGGAGTCTTCGGACCTCCTCTTGAAGGAGGAGTCTTCAGATTCCCTCTGGAGACGAGGGTCTTCGGATTTCCTCTTGAAGGAGGAGTCTTCGGACCTCCTCCTGAAGGAGGAGTCTTCGAATTCCCTCTGGAGACGAGGGTCTTCGGATCTCCTCTTGAAGGAGGAGTCTTCGGACCTCCCCCTGAAGGAGGAGTCTTCGGACCTCCTCCTGAAGGAGGAGTCTTCGGACCTCCTCCTGAAAGAGGAGTCTTCAGATCTCCTGTTGAAGGAGAAGTCTTCGAACCTCCTGCTGAAGGAGGAGTCTTCGGACCTCCTGCTGAAGGAGGAGTCTTCGGACCTCCTGCTGAAGGAGGAGTCTTTGGATCTCCTGTTGAAAGAGAAGTCTTCGGATCTCCTCCTGAAGGAGTCTTTGGACCTTCGTTGGAGGAAGGTCTTCGGATTCCCTCTAGAGACGAGGGTCTTCGGATCTCCTCTTGAAGGAGGAGTCTTCGGACCTCCTCTTGAAGGAGGAGTCTTCGGACCTCCTCCTGAAGGAGTCTTCGGATTCCCTCTGGAGACGAGGGTCTTCGGATCTCCTCTTGAAGGAGGAGTCTTCGGACCTCCCCCTGAAGGAGGAGTCTTCGGATCTCCTGTTGAAGGAGAAGTCTTCAAACCTTTGCTGAAGGAGGAGTCTTCGGATCTCCTGTTGAAGGAGAAGTCTTCGGACCTCCTCCTGAAGGAGGAGTCTTCGGACCTTCGTTGGAGGAAGGTCTTCGGATTCCCTCTGGAGACGAGGGTCTTCGGATCTCCTGTTGAAGGAGGAGTCTTCGGACCTCCTGTTGAAGGAGGAGTCTTCGGACCTCCTCCTGAAGGAGGAGTCTTCGGACCTCCTCCTGAAGGAGGAGTCTTTGGACCTCCTGGAGTCTTCGGATCTCCTGATGAAGGAGGAGTCTTCGGATCTCCTATTGAAGGAGGAGTCTTCGGACCTCCTCCTGAAAGAGGAGTCTTCGAACCTTAAAAATGATAAGGATACACTCTTCGGAACATGTTGAAAGATCGAAGCCGAAGAGTTTGCCTGAGAAATAACAAAATGAATTCCATGGCTCAGAACCAAAGATATTATGCCAAGTCTTCGGATAAAGAGAACATGAAGCCAAAGACATAAGGTAAATAAGCTTCCTGGTTCAAGGCCAAAAAACTAGGCCAAGTCTTCGGATAGAGAGAACATGAAGCCGAAGACATAAGGTAAATAAGCTTCCTGGTTCAAGGCCAAAGAAACTAGGCCAAGTCTTCGGATAGAGAGAACATGAAGCCGAAGACATAAGGTAAATAAGCTTCCTGGTTCAAGGCCAAAGAAACTAGGCCAAGTCTTCGGATAGAGAGAACATGAAGTCGAAGACTTAAGATAAATAAGCTTCATGGTTCAAGGCCAAAGAAACTAGGCCAAGTCTTCGGATAGAGAGAATATGAAGCCGAAACTTTGTCGACCAGACCAATAAACCAAGAGGAAAAATCGAAATAGGTTCAGAGAGCGGTCCAATAATTAATTGAAATAAAACCGGGATATTATTACAAACTCCATGGCTCAGAACCAAAGACATTAGGCCAAATCTTCGGATAGAGATAATATGAAGCTGAAGATATAAAGTAAATATGCTTCTTGGCTCAAGGCCACAAAAACTAGGCCAAGTTTTCGGACAGAGATAACATGAAGCCGAAGACATAAGGTAAATAAGCTTCCTGGTTCAAGAGTATAGAAACTAGGTCAAGTTTTTGGATAAAGATAACATGAAATCGAAGATATTATCTCTCGTCAACTGATTTGATCAATAAATCTAGAGAGAAAAAATTGAAATAGAATAAAAAAACGATCCAATAATTAATTATAATTGCCGTTACATCGAATTAATCTCTCCCATACTTCTTTGCAAATAACTTCAATAAGCTTGCCAGCTTTGGGTGCGGATAGGTTCGACGGGAACGCGACGCGTTGCCCGTTCGCCCTTCTTCCTTCCCGAACGCCTGCCGCTTCGACAGTTCCATCTCCTCTCCTCTCGCTTCCTCCTCTCTAAATTAGGGTTAGGGTTTAAAGTCATAGGGTTACGTTAGGGTTTTGGGTTTCTCTCCACGATGACAGCCCTCCTCTTCTCCCACCTTCGACGAAAGCCTCGCCTCCTCCTCGTTCGATTCCCCTCCTTCTCTCCTCCCCTCCCCTCTCCTTCTGTCACTCCGCCCCCGATCCGATTACTTCATGGCTTCCCCTCGCCCCCTAAATCCGATTCCTTCTTCTCTCCCCCTTCCCGGATCCTCCAATCGACCACCCCAGTTGCTTCCGAACTGGAGGAGGGAGACGCTGCCATGAACGAGTTCCTCTCTCGATTCGTCTGGGCAATCCGCGGCAAGCTCGTCGAGGCCTATCCAATTGTCTCCAAAGAAACACTAGACGCCATGCTGCTCGTCATCTGTCAGAAAGTCGTCGCCGAGATGGAGAAGGCGGGTGACGGCGCCGCAGCTGCCGACCCGCCGATCGACCTCAGCGAGGATTTGTGGAAGACGATATGGGAAGTGAGCAACTCGGTCCACGAGGCCATAAACAGGGACGGGATGAGGGTGGTGCTCAAGAAGTATCTCCATTGCGATGAGGTCAAGGATATGTGCCACTTCGCTGCGGAGATCGGCATCCGGGGGTCCACGCTTCGGGAGCTCCGCTTCAAGTGGGCGCGCGAGAAATTGGAGGAGGTCGAGTTCTACCGGAGCTTGGATCAGATGAGGGAGCAAGACAAGAAGCAAGAAGAGGAAGAAAAAGCATTGAGTTCGGGCTCTGGGGTTGATCCGGGAAGTTGCTGGGTAGAAGGGGAGAAGGGTGGGAAGACAAAGGTGTTAGCTTTACCCCAGAGGAAGGGGAAGATCAAGTACAAGATCTATGGGTTGGATTTGTCCGATCCGAAGTGGGCGGAGGTGGCCGAGAGGGTGGAGGAGGCTGAGAAGCACATTGTTCCTGAGGAGCCGCAGCCTGTTGACGGAAAATGTAAGAAGGTTGAGGAGAAGCTCCTTGCCTTGAAAGCAAAGAGGGATGACCCCACACCATTACTGGCAGAATGGGCGGAACTCCTCCAGCCAAAGAAGGTTGATTGGATTGCCTTGCTTGATAGGATCAAACAACGCAATGTGGATTTGTACTTCAAGGTTCGTTCTGCCAATGTTTTTCCTTCGGATTTTTATCTCTGAAAGTTAATTATTTGTATATTAGGAACTTATCATTCTTCTATATTTGAGATAGGTTCTGTTATTGGGCATTCGTCTGCTGATGATTTACATTTTTTAGTCAATGTTATTATTATCTAATAAATCCACAGATCACCCATCGTGTTCTTAAGTTATCGGAGGTTTAAAATCACATTATCTCTCATAGATTGTCACCATGATCACTCTGAGACATAAATCCTTTTGATTGAACTACACAAATCATGCGGTTCAATTATATATAGGAGGAGGAGGAAGACGAGAAAGAAGGGGATGAGAGCGGCGAGGAAGAGGGTGGCGAGGCTCCGGCTTCGAAATGCACGGTTCAGAGAGGTAAATCAAAGGAAGAGAAGATAAAAGAAGCGGCTGAGATCGGGTACAAGGTGACCGGGCCGCTGGATCCATCGGAAAACCCATTCAAACCATATGAACCGATTTTTGCTGTTGTTCAGGTCGGAATGTTAAAAATATTCCTTCTTTCCTAAGGTTTTTCTATTTGGTTCAAAGGTTTTAGATTATTTAATCTATTTATTTGGTTCAGATTGGTTCTCATCAGTTCAAAGTCAGCAACGGGGATTCCATTTTCACTGAAAGATTAAAATTTTGCGAGGTTAATGACAAGGTAGGATGTTTTAGTTCATGGATTGCTCTTTTCCTTCCTCACTTTTCTGTTGATTATTTTATGTTTTCTGTTTGATATCTTGGTTTTACTATGGAATGGGTAAAATTTTGGATAGCAGTTTCTGATAAATTGGTAGTAATAGTGCGCTGGTTTGAGTACAGCTGGTAAGTGCTATAATGATGCTCACCTGATTGTCCTTCTGTGCAGTCTCTGGCTTAGAAACTACAAATGAATAAAGCATGCATTCAAACTTTTCCATAGTTGATTCTTAAAAGATTACAAATCCTCAATAATCTGACTCGTTGATATAAAACCAATGGTGTATGCAGAATCATCTCAATAACCAAGGGTCAAGACAAAGATTACAGCAATTTCATCTGTATAGATATCGTCCAATAGATGATAATACATCTTCCCATGTGACTATATTTGGATTATTAACTTATCCAAATTATCCTGATACTATCATGTAAGATATGAAGGCATAAGAATGCAGTTGGCTTTACAGAGACAAACTGAAGCTACAATTACTGTCCATATTTCATACTCTCAATTGTAGACTGTATGAGTTTTGTACTGTCATTTTTTCATAATTAAGGTCAGATTAATTGCTGAATGCTTCATGGTATTATCATGCACTTTGTTGTTGCTGCCATTCAGATATTGGTTGTACTTTCAATCTTTTACACACCCTTTTTAGATTTTCTTTACGCATCATGGATTTCTTTTGTTGTTATCATGACAAAACCCATATTGAGTGGTTCTCTATTTTGTATTCCTTCATCAATGGTGCTTATTTCAGGCAATTCATTGCTTTGTGTTGTCATTCTTTCTTTAATTTCCTTTCAGTGTTTCCTCTAATTGTCTAATATGTTTCAGTCATTTTTTCTCATGCTATTCCATGCATGTGCCCCATATCTAATGTCCACATTCCAGTTAAAAGATAGACAACTCTTATTTTTCTTTTTTGAAAACTTACATACAGTATCATCAACTGAACAGTTAATTTACACTGTAGAAGTACATCTGCATCTAGTTTGAATTATTGTGAAAGTAATTTGGTGCATATTTGCATAATTTTTATATAACCAGACCAAGATGTCAAATTGTTTGCTTAATGATATACCTTAGCCATGTATTTTCCCCACTTCATACAATATTTGGTGTGCTGCTTAAACGCATTTAAGACGGAAGCACATGTGGGCACACACATATGATATTTATGATGTTGTGTATGATGTAATGAAATCTCTTTTTTGTTTCAAAGGAGAGATTATGTGGATTCTATTGAATTAAGTATACCTTCTTAATTGCTATTTAGCCTTTTAGCTTTTATATTGCTTTCTTTCTTTCTTTTTTTTTTCCAAAAGTTAAAGTTAATCCATTATATCATTGAAAACTTTCACTTGTTAAGAAAGGTGATGTCACTGAATGAAGCTATAGTAGAATCCTTTTTTTTTTTTGTCGCACAGTCAGACTAATAAAAGTAAGCGACCTGCAACAACTTCCAGAAATGAAGAAATTTGCTGGAAGCTAATCCCACCAAACTAACTCGTATATCGAAGGGGAGGAAGCTAGGTCCGTTTCAAGTGGCTCACTTTTCTTTTTGGAATGATGATATGAGAACTTTGTTGGAGGATTTGAATGAGATAAATGATGATTTTTGAAACAATGGGTGGACAAAGTTTTAATCTATGTACTCAACTTTGTTTGTTAGCAAGAATTTTTAGAGACATTGAAAGATAATTTGATGAAGGTATTCAGGAAGTTTTCTGTGACTGGGTGGGGGAGTGGTAGTCTTGAATCCATAGACATTTATTTGGTTCCTTAAAAAGACAGGGTGGAAGAGGTAAATGATGTTTGGTTAGCCTTGTAGGCTTGTATCAACTAGTAGAATAATTTCTTATTTTCTTGCCAGACTGTTCAACTGGTTTTTAACATTCTGATGTCTCCAACTTAAAATGCTACTAGTTGTGGCTAAGAAATTCATCATGGTTATTATCTAGCAAATATACTACTTTTATGAAGAAAAACTAAAACCAAGGTATATAGAAGATTGATGTCTAGGAAGTTGATTGGTCCTTTTTGTGCTATTTTGATGTAGTTGCAATTTTAGATGGGCCAATATCATCTTCAGATTTTACCTTTTTTCTTCCTATTATCTTTTTAGTTAATTCTAACCAGTTTTATAAAGCATGTAACTTGAGATTTGAGAGTCTACTTTTGCTAAGTTATATATATAATTTTATGGTACCTCAGTAGACACATGTTAGATGCACCAAAGATGCATAATTTAATCACTTACTGTGGCCTGAAAATATCTAAACAGAATTAGGTGCATGAATGTCCTATTCTTTCTTTAATCAAAATTTTGAAAAGGTCTTGGATTCGTAAGGTTTAAATTGTCATGACCTTTGTAAGAATAAGGCCTTCCTGAGAATCTGTAGACCCTTCAGAAAAGTTAACAAGATTTCCATTCTCCTTCTCTTTATTCTTCCATTTTTGTTCCCACTTCTCTTCTTCTAGAGTTGAGGAGCCATCATAGATGGTGCATTTGCTCTGTGGAGATTCCCTGCATTACATCTAAATTTATCTTTATAATTAGTGGGGGAAATGACTTTAATCTATTTTACATGGCAACATATTGTCAAACCAATCCTTCGGATCTTTTCTACATTTCATTTGCTTGGTAGAAGGGGTTATTACTGATATATGGAAGTAGGTTCCTGGCATTGAAACTTCCCTTCTCTGTGCTTATCAATGATTCATTGTAGGTGTTAGGCATGTGGATTAGTTACGTAGCACCGATGGATATGCATGAGTTCATTTTGACTATTAGGGATCTCTTATTTGATGTTGAGGGGTTCATATTTGGGATTTTGAAAAGAACTTTGGAGCTTGATTTATTTGGTGGCAATTGTTGTGCAAACCTAAAATTGGAGTATCATGACTGAGCTTTTCATTCATAGTGTGACCAAGAAAGCTAAGTTTTTCATTTTGGCATGGGATCAGAAGTGGAGCAGTAAGGACTCTCTTTTATGAGCCTGTACTATTTAAGTACCCTTGCTGTGTGTAGGAGGTTGTCAGTTCAAGTCTCTTGGAAGATGCAAGATTGCAAGTGGCTGGCATGGTATGCACGAATGTCATGGAGCTGATGGAAGCACAGATTTGTGGAGTGTTTGTGGTGTTGTGCTTGTTGGCCTGTTGAAATCTTGAGGAATGGCCATCCCATGTTCTGTAGCCCACTAGCCTTCAGGTTGAACTACTTAAAAATTTATAAAAATGGACATTTATATCATTTAATGAGTGATCATGGGGTCTTTATTCTACTTTCAGGCCAATTAGGTGCACTATTTATGACAAAGTGGAGCATAATTCAATTTGATCTCTTGGGACTTATTGTTTATTTCTTTTCTTTTTGATAATGGCATATGTCTTCTTATTTGTTTCCCAAAGCTCCTCTTTCTTGGTTTTTGATGCATTGAGCTCCTCTTTCATGGTTTCTGATGCATCGAACACCTTTTCTAGGTTTTGAAACCATATGTCATGATTATCTAGTTGCTAGAATGCATACATCTTTGGCCAATTATCTGGCTTTACTTTGCCAATCTTATGTTAGAACCATCATTTTATTATTGTCCATTGAGTCAAGTTGTTTTCTCTGCAGTTAATTTTGAACAGGGTTCTGATGCTGGGATCAAAAACTCAAACAATCATCGGTAGGCCAGTATTACCTGATGCAGCTGTGTATGCTGTTGTCGAAGAGCATGTAAGAGAAGTCTATTTTTATTTTTCATGTTCTCTCTTCCTTTTGCTAATGAAGATTCTTTTTTCCACATGTACTTGTTTTTGGTCTGAACAGGGATCAATATTTGTAACAATTCAAAGTGACCGTTAAGTTATTTAATTAATTTGAGTGTGTTAAAACATGCAAATGATCAGCTGACCTCAAATTTGTTTTAATAACATTTTTTTGTAGTTTTTGTTGCATCCAACTACTTGATTTCAAAAAAAGAAGTTTTAACTTTTGCTTGACAAACTGATATGGCTTAGAATGAGCAAAAATTTGTACAAAGATGATCTATGGGACAAAATTCAATTTTTTGTTTTTGGATTATTACATTATATATATGCCTTATTGGGCATATTATGTACTAGTTTTTCAGATTGTATGCAAGCCACTTAATTTGTTCTTGTCTGCTCTGCTGTTTTGTAAACATTTTCCCTGTAACAAGCATAAATATTCTTTTTTCAGGCTTTAGATGCAAAAGTGATCATATTCAAGAAAAAGAGGAGAAAAAACTATCGTCGAACCAAAGGCCATCGCCAGGTAAGTCATCTAGTTTCTGTAGAGAAATTAAATTATTGACCTGTCAGGAACTGGTTCTTATCCACTGTCCATTATGTTTTCAGGAGTTGACTAAGTTAAGAATTACTGACATCCAAGGAATAGATAAGTCAGCAAATGTTGCGACCAATGCTTAGCATGGATATCATTGATCGGCAAATGGACAGTACCTGCCCTACTTGGTTAGGTCACCAATGCTTAATCGACAATTTAGAGAGCACATCCGTTTGTCATTTCAAGTGCTGCATGGGAGCTTTTTGGGAAAATAGATAATGACTTACACATTTATTCATGTAACTGAATTAAAATCTTATGGCAAATTCTTAGAAGAAAAAAAATGATTTTTGCTCTAGGGGAACTAGAAAGATTTGTATTCCTGAAATTCTAATTTGGAAACTGAATGTTTCGCTCTATTCTGTGTTTATTTTCTTGAGACTCCAAAATAGCCTCCTATCACAAATAAAATCTTTCCCATCTTGTTAATGAGCTTGCCATTGTCTCTCCCATTCTGGGCAGATCTATGTTTGCTTCTACTATATTGGTCCGTAGGATAATTTTCCTATTCTCATTCTCATCTAGTTGCTATCACATATCAACACTACTGACTAAAGAATAAGAGGGGAAACAAGAAAATCTTAGTGGGCGATGATGAGTTGTTCAATCACTTTTAGTATGGAGAGGGCCCATATGCTGTTTTGTTTTCATTCCCCATGGATAGCCTTTCATGGTTTCCAAGGTTAGTGAGTCTTCACTCTCCAGTTGTCATATATTGATAGCCACTTTATCTAACATCAACTCTGGGATGATAAGATTTCCACTCTAATGCTCCAAGGCATCTGATACTTGAATAATAATAATAAAGTCCTATTGATGAACATTGAAAACTTTTTAACTCTTTGTACGTGCCTAAAGCTGCTAAACTGTTAAACTAGTTCCACCTCAAATGCATCCTGACAGATCTTAAAATAAAGCAGCGCTGCCCAGAAGAAAATTGTTAATTTAAATAAAACAGTCACTTAATTGATGTATAACTTTTCTCTCTCTCCATATGTATTCACGATACAAGTTGCATTAAAGAGCAACAATATAATTTTATCATGAATCACACCAACCATTGTGAATTGCACCAGTTCTCTGCACTTCTAATTTTTTAGCAAGATTTATGAGTTACTGAACTAAATCCGGTATCTGGTTGAAGAATTTGGAGACACAATTTTCACACACACACACACACGCATATATATATCTTAGTGGAGCAAAAGGCCATCAAAACCCTGTTCCACTGTGCATCCCATATAGTAAATATAGACTGCAAAGACTTTAATGGTGGGAGACCCTGATGCGCAGAGGACAAAGGACAAAATGTCACATGCTTAGTAGTTATATGTGGCTCATTACCGGTGCAGCTATTGTTTCACTTTCAGCAACAGATATGCTTAGAGACGTGCGGATTTGTATTAATGGTCGGAGATCCTGATGCACGAGGACAAAGGACAAATGTCACATGCTCATTATGTGTGGCTCATTACCGGTGCAACCATTGTTTCATTTTCAGCAACAGATATGCTTAGAGATGTGTGGATTTGTATCGGAGCATATACTTCGTGTTGACGCTGAACCTCCACGAACCGGATGGAGTGGTTCTTCCGCTAGATCGTCGTCGACCGGAACCTGCAAAATAGATCCCTGATCGGAAATCTTCCGGCGGGGGACACTCCGATGCCAAAGTCAGAGAAGGCTCAGACAGCAGAATGGAGAATTTTGAGAGCAAAGAAAGAAGAACAGAAAATCTGAATTCGAGCAAATGAGAGAGAAAAGACCCCCCTCGAGCATCCCCACTTACCAGTATTCGTATCCACTTACAGTTATAGAGGAGCGTATGAGCATAACCTCTTCATAACTGTAAGTAGTGTCTGTCTGAGAAGTAGTTATAGTTGGAGTTTATCCAATCTGAAGCTCTGAGACATGTGGGTTGTTGCAACGACTTTAACAGACTAACTGTTTATACAAGAACCCACGTGTTCAAGAATCTTCCTTAAAGAATATATCTGACGTTAGGTCAATATCCTCTTCAGTAGCGCTCCTGAAGGGAACATTAACTGCTCACATCAGAAGAGTTTGTTTTAAGATTAGCAAAAGTAAATACTTACGGCGTTAAAAATGACAAGGATATACTCTTCGGAGCATGCTGAAAGATCGAAGCCGAAGAGTTTGCCTGAGAAATAACAAAATGAATTCCATGGCTCAGAACCAAAGATATTAGGCCAAGTCTTCGGATAAAGAGAACATGAAGCTGAAGACAAGAAAAATAAGCTTCCTGGTTCAAGGCCAAAGAAACTAGGCCAAGTCTTCGGATAGAAAGAACATGAAGCCGAAGACGCAAGGTAAATAAGCTTCCTGGTTCAAGACCAAAGAAACTAGGCCAAGTCTTTGGATAGAGAGTACATGAAGTCGAAGACTTAAGGTAAATAAGCTTCCTGGTTCAAGGCCACAGAAACTAGGCCAAGTCTTCGGATAGAGATAACATGAAGCCGAAGACATAAGGTAAATAAGCTTCTTGGTTCAAGGCCACAAAAACAAGGCCAAGTCTTCGGATAGAGATAACATGAAGCCGAAGACATTGTCCTTCGCCAGGGCAAGGATATACTCTTCGGAGCATGCTGAAAGATCGAAGCCGAAGAGTTTGCCTGAGAAATAACAAAATGAATTCCATGGCTCATAATCAAAGATATTAGGCCAAGTCTTCGGATAAAGAGAACATGAAGCCGAAGACATAAGGTAAATAAGCTTCCTAGTTCAAGGCCAAAGAAACTAGGCCAAGTCTTCGGATTGAGAGAACATGAAGCCGAAGATGTAAGGTAAATAAGTTTCCTAGTTCAAGGCCAAAGAAACTAGGCCAAGTCTTCGGATAGAGAGTACGTGAAGCCGAAGACTTGAGGTAAATAAGCTTCCTGGTTCAAGGCCACAGAAACTAGGCCAAGTCTTCGGATAGAGATAACATGAAGCCGAAGACATAAGGTAAATAAGCTTCTTGGTTCTAGGCCACAGAAACTAGGCCATGTCTTTGGATAGAGATAACATGAATCCGAAGACATTGTCCGCCAGGGCAAGGATATACTCTTCGGAGCATGCTGAAAGATCGAAGCCGAAGAGTTTGCCTGAGAAATAACAAAATGAATTCCATGGCTCAGAACCAAAGATATTAGGCCAAGTCTTCGGATAAAGAGAACATGAGGCCGAAGACATAAGGTAAATAAGCTTCCTGGTTCAAGGTCAAAGAAACTAGGCCAAGTCTTCGGATAGGGAGAACATTAAGCCGAAGACGTAAGGTAAATAAGCTTTCTGGTTCAAGGCCAAAGAAACTAGGCCAAGTCTTCGGATAGAGAGTACATGAAGCCGAAGACTTAAGGTAAATAAGTTTCCTGGTTCAAGGTCACAGAAACTAGTCCAAGTCTTCGGATAGAGATAACATGAAACCGAAGATATAAGGTAAATAAGCTTCTTGGTTCAAGGCCACAAAAACTATGCCAAGTCTTCGGATAGAGATAACATGAAGTCGAAGACATTATCCTTTGCCAGGGCAAGGATATACTCTTCGGAGCATGCTGAAAGATCGAAGCTGAAGAGTTTGCCTTAGAAAAGAGTTTGTCTGAGAAATAACAAAATGAATTCCATGGCTCAGAACCAAAGATATTAGGCCAAGTTTTCGGATAAAGAGAACATGAAGCCGAAGACATAAAGTAAATAAGCTTCCTGGTTTATAGCCAAGGAAACTAGGCCAAGTCTTCGGATAGAGAGAACATGAAGCCGAAGGCGTAAGGTAAAAAAGTTTCCTGGTTCAAGGCCAAAGAAACTAGGCCAAGTCTTTGGATAGAGAGTACATGAAGCCGAAGACTTATGATAAATAAGCTTCCTGGTTCAAGGCCACAGAAACTAGGCCAAGTCTTCGGATAGAGATAACATGAAGCCGAAGACATTGTCCGCGAGGGCCTTAAAAATGTTAAGGATATACTCTTCAGAGCATCCTGAAAGATCGAAGCCGAAGAGTTTGCCTGAGAAATAACAAAATGAATTTCATGGCTCAGAACCAAAGATATTAGGCCACGTCTTCGGATAAAGAGAACATGAAGCCGAAGACAAGGTAAATAAGCTTCCTGGTTCAAGGCCAAAGAAACTAGGCCAAGTCTTCGGATAGAGAGAACATGAAGCGAAGACATAAGGTAAGTAAGTTTCCAGGTTCAAGGCCAAAGAAACTAGGCCAAGTCTTTGGATAGAGAGAACATGAAGCCGAAGACATAAGGTAAATAAGCTTCCTGGTTCAAGGCAAAAGAAATTAGGCCAAGTCTTCGGATAGAGAGTACATGAAGCCGAATACTTAAAGTAAATAAGCTTCCTAGTTCAAGGCCACAGAAACTAGGCCAAGTCTTCGGATAGAGATAACATGAAGTCGAAGACATAAGGTAAATAAGCTTCTTGGTTCAAGGCCACAGAAACTAGGCCAAGTCTTCGGATAGAGAGTACATGAAGCCGAAGACTTAAGGTAAATAAGCTTCTTGGTTCAAGGCCACAGAAACTAGGCCAAGTCTTCGGATAGAGATAACATGAAGTCGAAGACATAAGGTAAATATGCTTCTTGGTTCAAGGCTACAGAAATTAGGCCATGTCTTCGGATAGAGATAACATGAAGTCGAAGACATTGTCCTTCGCCAGGGCCTTAAAAATGATAAGTATATACTCTTCGGAGCATGCTGAAAGATCGAAGTCGAAGAGTTTGCCTGAAATAACAAAATGAATTCCATGGCTCGGAACCAAAGATATTAGGCCAAGTCTTCGGATAAAGAGTACATGAAGCCGAAGACATAAGGTAAATAAGCTTCCTGGCTCAAGGCCAAAGAAACTAGGCCAAGTCTTCGGATAGAGAGAACATGAAGCCGAAGACGTAAGGTAAATAAGTTTCCTGGTTCAAGGCCAAAGAAACTACGCCAAGTCTTCGGATAGAGAGTACATGAAGCCGAAGACTTAAGGTAAATAAGCTTCCTGGTTCAAGGCCACAGAAACTAGGCCAAGTCTTCGGATAGAGATAACATGAAGCCGAAGACATAAGGTAAATAAGCTTCTTGGTTTAAGGCCATAGAAACTAGACCAAGTCTTCGGATAGAGATAACATGAAGCCGAAGACATTGTCCTTCGCCAGGGCAAGGATATACTCTTTGGAGCATGTTGAAAGATCGAAGCCAAAGAGTTTGCCTGAGAAATAACAAAATGAATTCCATGGCTCAGAACCAAAGATATTATGCCAAGTCTTCGGATAAAGCGAACATGAAGCCGAAGACATAAGGTAAATAAGCTTCCTGGTTCAAGTCCAAAAAACTAGGCCAAGTCTTCGGATAGAGAGAACGTGAAGCCGAAGACTTAAGGTAAATAAGCTTCCTGGTTCAAGGCCAAAGAAACTAGGCCAAGTCTTCGGATAGAGAGAACATGAAGCCGAAGACTTAAGGTAAATAAGCTTCCTGGTTCAAGGCCAAAGAAACTAGGCCAAGTCTTCGGATAGAGAGAACATGAAGCTGCAGACTTTGTCCTTCGCTAGCTGATACTGACCAATAAACCAAGAGAGGAAAAATCGAAATAGGTTCAGAGAGCGATCCAATAATTAATTGAAATAAAACCGGGTTATCATAATAGCTGTCCCCCACTCCCAATCCCAAGTTCGAATTGATTAAGTTTCTAAGAATGGGAGTATATTAAATTTGTCTTCTATTGATAACTGTCAGGTGATGGCGACATTGATGTCTGACGCGTCTTTCACCATAACTGCTCGATAGGGCAGCGAAACGTGGAGAAGACACGCGTCATTCCGCCACTGGCTGTTAAAAAGAAATGCCTTGATTTCATAAAAAATCTTGGAATATTTTCTAAAAAGAAATCTTTGTTTATCCGAGACTGGACACATGGCGAAAATCCAAATCATGAGCAAACTGCAGTCGCTATTTCAGCCAATAATGACGCTTCATGCGGATCGCCATGGCTCATCGTATTAATGGAATTCTTGGGCATCCGTACCGACGACGGAAATCGCCGATACGGCGCACGATCAACCAGATCTAAAAAATCGCCTCGAAAAGCCCACAGCCAACACCTATAAAAGTGGGAAGAGACTTTCAGAGAGAACTTTTCCTTCCGCCTGCGCACCTTCTTCTTGCTCCAAACCGTTGGTCGCTTTCGCCATTTTTCTTAGGTTAAAGAACCTCCTGCTCTTTCTTCTTTCCTTCTTGCTTTCCATGATGTCAGAATCCAGTAGAGACCCTTCCCTTAGTTCAGGTTCATCAAGAGGTATTACTGGTAGGGAAACCGAGGGAAATCTCGTAGGAGTTGGACGCGGCTGGGGTTTATTAGGAGGTGAAACAAGTAGGGGAAGAGGTTCGGGTAGGAAGAGGAGTCCTGAAAGATCCCCGGATTCTGTCTCGAGTTCCATGACTCTGGCCAAGATGGAAGGGATTAAACAATGCTTCCACATTCCTCGACCCTTCCATCTCATCCTCCCCAAACCCGAAGAAAGGGTAGATAAACCCCCCCTCCACTCAATTGCCATCTACGAAGATCATTTTAAAGCTGGTCTTCGGCTCCCATTACATCCTTTTTTCACAAAAAAATTTAATCTTTACCAGGTGGTTTCAGCCCAACTAACCCCCAATAGTTTTAGGAATATTTGTAGGTTCTTGGTTCTTTGCAAACTAAGGAACATAGAGCCAAAAACTTCTTTATTCACTTCCCTTTTCGTACTAAAAAGGGATTTCCGCGGTAAGGGTTGGTGGGTTATAGGTCCTCGGCCCGGTCGAAGACTGCTGAAAGGTACCCCCAATGCCATTCACGGGTGGAAGCCTAGTTTCTTTTTTGTATTTTATACCCACTGGGGGTTCAATATAGACTGGAAAGCTCTGTGTTTGGATGCAAACGCCGGGAAAAAGGTCTTGAGGTCCGACGCAAAGGATTACGACACCTTAGCAGAGCCAGAAATTCCTTTACTGAAAGAACTGCTAAAAGAAGAAAACCTTCATCGGGCCCATATCTGCGAGATCCCGACACTAGGTATAGAATTTGTAGTCTTCGGACCTTTTCCTTCCCCTTTTTTTTTTTTAAAGTTGTGTAGACATGACAATCTTCTCTTTCTGACTGTAGGTACACCAATGAAGCCTCCACTTGAAAGAGTTCGGCTGGCTTCACGAAAAAGAGCGATATCTACTCTAGTCGCTTCTAAAGTTAGAAAGAAGAGAAGAGCTGAAGAGGGCTCGAGCACTCCAAGAAAACCTGTAGCGGATGAAGAAGCATCAGGAGCAATCCCCATAATACCAGACGCTCCTGAACCCGCTAGGAGCCCATCTCCGAGGGTGCCAAGTCCTTCCCCTGCAACACTGCCTTCCCGCCACCGTGCTACAACCTCTGACCAAGATACCTTGATCGCTTCCCCAAAGACGAAGAGAAAGGGGAAAGCCAAATACAGGTCTGAAGACGACCCTAGGTGAAATGCGTCTTCGGAAGGCGGGTGTCATATAGACTTCTCAGTCTATTATGATAGGGAAGGTCTGAAGAACCCTGAATTGGCCAGAGAACTGCTGAAACTCACTCTCCTTCCTAAAGACTGGGAGAACACTAAGTCTCGATGCATCGAAGATGTATCCGAATCAGTGTTTTCATCAGCACTGAAGGTAAGCTCTAGGCTTTATCTTTTCAAATTATGAATATTACTGCTAACAGTTCATCTTTCTTATGCAGCTAATGCACGATATCACCTTGATGGAGGAGAATATCTTTGATTATCGAGACCATTACTAAAGGATGAAAGAGAAGTAAAGGCAACCGAAGCTGAGAAAATGGTAGCCGAAGAGCAAAGGCAGGCCATGGAAGAGGAACTCACTCAGAGTGACACCTTGGCCTAAAATCTGAAAGCTGAATTGGAGAAGACCCGGTCGAAACTCACTGAGCAAGAGGCCAGATCTAAGAAGAAGAAAACCAAGATCCGATCTTTGGAGGCTTTACTCAAAGAAGTCAACCAAACCTCCAAGGAAGCTTTCAGAAAAAACGAAGAGGCTACCGAAGAAGCTCAATCCTTAAAGATTCAACTGGGGAGAGCAGTAGAGGAGTACAAGGCATCCCCCTCTTTCAAAATCGAAATGGTTGAAGCTGGGACCCATAGTTACAAAGGTGGCTTCAATGACGGAATAGAGAAGGTGCAAAAAATATACCCTGACTTGGATATCTCAGGGATTCAATTGTTTGACCTTGATGGTCCTAGTGAAGCTGAACCCCCGCAGGAACCCGAAGAGCCTACGATGAAGGTAGTGGGTCCAACCGAAGTCGCTGATGATGTCATTGATAACATCTCTCCAACGGACCAGTTGTAAATTTTTTCTTTTTTCTTTTCCTTTTGGAAACATGTAAAAGATTTGTCAACTAATGAAAACTTCTTTCGGAATCTTTTGACCACTTCTGAATGGAAATATTTTTGAAGTATAAAGTCTTCGGACTTTTGAATACACTAAGTCTTCGAACTTAGGATAACAAGAATTCCAAGTAATAATCAAGTCTTCGGACTTGAAGATACGCAGTCTTTTGGACTTGGGATAAAGAATTCAAAATAATAACCAAATCTTCGGACCTGGAGATACACAGTCTCTTGGACTTAGGATAAAGAAAAATCTAAATAATAATAATCAAGTATAAAGTCTTCGGACTTTTGAATACACTAAGTCTTCGGACTTAGGATAACAAGAATTCCAAGTAATAATCAAGTCTTCGGACTTGAAGATACACAGTCTTTTGGACTTAGGATAAAGAATTCAAAATAATAACCAAGTCTTCGAACCTGGAGATACACAGTCTCTTGAACTTAGGATAAAGAAAAATCCAAATAATAATAATCAAGTCTTCGGACTTGAAGATACAGTCTCTTGGACTTGGGATAAAGAAAATTCCAAATAAAGATCAAGTCTTTGGACTTGAAGGTACACAGTCTCTTGGACTTAGGATAAAGAGAATTCTAAATAAAGATCAAGTCTTCGGACTTGAAGATACACAGTCTCTTGGACTTGGGATGAATTCTAAATAACCAAGTCTTCGGACTTGGAGATACACAGTCTCTTGGACTTAGGATAAAGAATTCCAAATAATATCCAAGTCTTCAGACTTGGAGATACACAGTCTCTTGGACTTAGGATAGAGAAATCAAATAATAACCAAGTCTTCGGACTTGGAGATACACTAAGTCTCTTGGACTTAGGATAAAGAATTTCAAATAATAATATTCAAGTCTTCGGACTTGAAGATGCACTAAGTCTCTTGGACTTAGGATAGAGAATTCCAAATAATAACCAAGTCTTCGGACTTGGAGATCACAGTCTCTTGGACTTGGGATAAAGAATTCCAAATAATAACCAAGTCTTCAGACTTGGAGATACATTAAGTCTCTTGGACTTAGGATAAAGAATTCCAAATATTCAAGTCTTCGGACTTGAAGATGCACTAAATCTCTTGGACTTAGGATAGAGAATTCCAAATAATAACCAAGTCTTCGGACTTGGAGATACACAGTCTCTTGAACTTAGGATAAAGAATTTCAAATATTCAAGTCTTCGGACTTGAAGATGCACTAAGTCTCTTGGACTTAGGATAGAGAATTCCAAATAATAACCAAGTCTTCGGACTTGGAGATACACTAAGTCTTGGACTTAGGATAAAGAATTCCAAATAATAACCAAGTCTTCGGACTTGAAGATACACAGTCTCTTGGACAGGATAAAGAATTCCAAATAATAACCAAGTCTTCGGACTTGGAGATACCCTAAGTCTCTTGGACTTGGGATAAAGAATTCCAAATAATAATATTCAAGTCTTCGGACTTGAAGATGCACTAAGTCTCTTGGACTTAGATAATTCCAAATAATAGAGACCTTTGATCAATTAAGAATTAAGATAGGCTGATCAAACCTGGATCGTTTCTATGCCTTCTTTCACATGGGGACTAAGACAAGCTGATCATGCCCACCCCGGCACTTCGTGAGAAAGATCCATGGATCGTTTCTATGCCTTCTTTCACATGGGGACTAAGACAAGCTGATCATGCCCACCCCGGCACTTCGTGAGGTAAATCCGGAGATCATCCTTATGCCTTTTTGATTAAGATGGACCAGTTTAAGCCCAACTCGATACTTTGTGAGGTAGATCCGGAGATCATCCTCATGCCTTTTTAATTAAGATGGACCAGTTTAAGCCCAACTCGGTACTTTGTGAGGTAGATCCAGAGATCATCCTCATGCCTTTTTAATTAAGATGGATCAGTTTAAGCCCAACTCGGCACTTTGTGAGGTAGATCCAGAGATCATCCTTATGCCTTTGAAAGAAAGAAATAAGATTGGCTAGTTATGCTTACCTTGGCATTTTAGATAATGGATCGCAGGGATCATTTCAATGCCTTTAAGCTTTCTTGGAGAAACAGAAATAAGATAAACTGATTAAATCTGTAATGATGGCCTTGAATGAAAACTTTATTGATAATATTTACGGAGGTTTTGTACATTCCAAGGTCGAGGCAATAGAATCCCTTCCAGGATCTCCAAGCGATATGTTCCAGGTCGGATAACTTCTTTGATCCGGTACGGCCCTTTCCAAGTAGGAGAAATTTTACCTTGTTCAGCTGGTTTGGAAATCTCAGATTTTCGCAGAACTAAATCTTCAGGACGGAAGGTTCATTCTTTTACGCGAGAGTTGTAGTATCTCGCCATCCTCTGCTGATATGCAGCCATTTTTAACTGTGCCTGAAGTCGTGTGCATTGCAACAAATCCAGGTCAAGTCTTCGGCGCTCAGAATTTTCAGGTTCTTCATAGCGATCAATCCGAAGAGATTGCAAAGAAACCTTTATGGGAAGGATTGCTTCTGTCCCATAAGAAAGATGAAATGGAGATTTATTAGTAGCTGTTCTGGGAGTAGTTCGATATGCCCAAAGAACTGAATACAACTCATAGGCCCATGAACCCTTAGCATCATTTTGCCTACTTTTAAGGCTGTTATGATATTCCAGTTTTATTTCAATTAATTATTGGATCGCTCTCTGTACCTTCGGACCTTCGCTGAAGAAGGGTCTTCGGACCTGATGAAGCGGAAGGTCTTCGGACCTTTGCTGAAGAGGGGTCTTCGAACCTTCTGTTGAAGGAGTCTTCGGACCTTCTATTGAAGGAGGAGTCCTCGGACCTCCTGAAGAGGGAGGAGTCTTCGGACCTCCTGTTGAAGGAGGAGTCTTTGGACCTCCTCCTGAAGGAGGAGTCTTCGGATCTCCTGGAGTCTTCGGACCTCCTAGAGTCTTCGGATCTCCTGTTGAAGGAGGAGTCTTCGGACATCCTCCTGAAGGAGGAGTCTTCGGATTCCCTCTATAGATGAGGGTCTTCGGATTTCCTCTTGAAGGAGGAGTCTTCGGACCTCCTCTTGAAGGAGGAGTCTTCGGATTCCCTCTGGAGACGAGGGTCTTCGGATCTCCTCCTGAAGGAGGGGTCTTCGGACCTCCTCCTGAAGGAGAGGTCTTCGGACCTTCGTTGGAGGAAGGTCTTCAGATTCCCTCTGGAGACGAGGGTCTTCGGACCTCCTGTTGAAGGAGGAGTCTTCGGACCTCCTCCTGAAGGAGTCTTCGAATTCCCTCTGGAGACGAGGGTCTTCGGATCTCCTCTTGAAGGAGGAGTCTTCGGACCTCCCCTGAAGGAGGAGTCTTCGGATCTCCTGTTGAAGGAGTCTTCGGACCTCCTGCTGAAGGAGGAGTCTTCGGACCTCCTGCTGAAGGAGGAGTCTTCGGACCTTCGTTGGAGGAAGGTCTTCGGATTCCCTCTGGAGACGAGGGTCTTCGGATCTCCTCTTGAAGAAGGAGTCTTCGGACCTCCTCCTGAAGGAGGAGTCTTCGGACCTCCTCCTGAAGGAGGAGTCTTCGGATCTCCTGGAGTCTTCGGACCTCCTGGAGTCTTCGGATCTCCTGTTGAAGGAGGAGTCTTCGGATCTCCTGTTGAAGGAGGAGTCTTCGGACCTCCTCCTGAAGGAGGAGTCTTCGGACCTTAAAAATGATAAGGAGACACTCTTCGGAGCATGTTGAAAGATCGAAGCCGAAGTGTTTGCCTGAGAAATAACAAAATGAATTCCATGGCTCAGAACCAAAGATATTAGGCCAGGTCTTCGGATAAAGAGAACATGAAGCCGAAGACATAAGGAAAATAAGCTTCCTGGTTCAAGGCCAAAGAAACTAGGCCAAGTCTTCGGATGGAGAGAACATGAAGTCGAAGACATAAGGTAAATAAGCTTCCTGGTTCAAGGCCAAAGAAACTAGGCCAAGTCTTCGGATAGAAAGAACATGAAGCTGAAGACTTAAGGTAAATAAGCTTCCTGGTTCAAGGACAAAGAAACTAGGCCAAATCTTCGGATAGAGAGAACTTGAAGCCGAAGACTTTGTCCGCCAGACCAATAAACCAAGAGGAAAAATCGAAATAGGTTCAGAGAGCGGTCCAATAATTAATTGAAATAAAACCGGGATATCATAACAAACTCCATGGCTCAGAACCAAAGACATTAGACCAAGTCTTCGAATAGAGATAATATGAAGCTGAAGATATATAAAAAAAAAGCTTCTTGGCTCAAGCCACAGAAACTAGGCTAAGTCTTTGGACAGAGATAACATGAAGCCGAAGACATAAGGTAAATAAGCTTCCTGGTTCAAGGCCATAGAAACTAGGCCAAGCCTTTGGATAGAGATAACATGGAGCCGAAGACATTGTCCCTTGTCAGCTGATTTGACCAATAAATTAAAAAAAAAATTAAAATAAAATCAAAAAGCAATTCAATAATTAATTATAATAAAAACGAGATATCATAGATGTTATGCAAAATTCGAACCAATTCTGATATATCCTGATCCAATTTTAGTCCTGTTGCCGTTACATCGAATTAATCTCTCCCATGTTTCAGTGCAAATATATTCAATAAGCTTTCCAACTTTGGATGCGGGTAGGATCCGACTGGAACGCGACGCGTTGCCCGTTCGCCCTTCTTCCTTCCCGAACGCCAGCCGCTTCGACAGTTCCATCTCCTCTCCTCTCGCTTCCTCCTCTCTATAATTAAGGTTAGGGTTTAAAGTCCTAGGGTTACGTTAGGGTTTTGGGTTTCTCTCCACCATGACAGCCCTCCTCTTCTCCCACCTTCGACGAAAGCCTCGCCTCCTCCTCGTTCGATTCCCCTCCTTCTCTCCACCCCTCCCCTCTCCTTCTGTCACTCCGCCCCCGATCCGATTACTTCATGGCTTCCCCTCGCCCCCAATCCGATTCCTTCTTCTCTCCCCCTTCCCGGATCCTCCAATCGACCACCCCAGTTGCTTCCGAACTGGAGGAGGGAGACGCTGCCATGAACGAGTTCCTCTCTCGATTCGTCTGGGCAATCCGCGGCAAGCTCGTCGAGGCCTATCCAATTGTCTCCAAAGAAACACTAGACGCCATGCTGCTCGTCATCTGTCAGAAAGTCGTCGCCGAGATGGAGAAGGCGGGTGACGGCGCCGCAGCTGCCGACCCGCCGATCGACCTCAGCGAGGATTTGTGGAAGACGATATGGGAAGTGAGCAACTCGGTCCACGAGGCCATAAACAGGGACGGGATGAGGGTGGTGCTCAAGAAGTATCTCCATTGCGATGAGGTCAAGGATATGTGCCACTTCGCTGCGGAGATCGGCATCCGGGGGTCCACGCTTCGGGAGCTCCGCTTCAAGTGGGCGCGCGAGAAATTGGAGGAGGTCGAGTTCTACCGGAGCTTGGATCAGATGAGGGAGCAAGACAAGAAGCAAGAAGAGGAAGAAAAAGCATTGAGTTCGGGCTCTGGGGTTGATCCGGGAAGTTGCTGGGTAGAAGGGGAGAAGGGTGGGAAGACAAAGGTGTCAGCTTTACCCCAGAGGAAGGGGAAGATCAAGTACAAGATCTATGGGTTGGATTTGTCCGATCCGAAGTGGGCGGAGGTGGCCGAGAGGGTGGAGGAGGCTGAGAAGCACATTGTTCCTGAGGAGCCGCAGCCTGTTGACGGAAAATGTAAGAAGGTTGAGGAGAAGCTCCTTGCCTTGAAAGCAAAGAGGGATGACCCCACACCATTACTGGCAGAATGGGCGGAACTCCTCCAGCCAAAGAAGGTTGATTGGCTTGCCTTGCTTGATAGGATCAAACAACTCAATGTGGATTTGTACTTCAAGGTTCGTTCTGCCAATGTTTTTCCTTCGGATTTTTATCTCTGAAAGTTAATTATTTGTATATTAGGAACTTATCATTCTTCTATATTTGAGATAGGTTCTGTTATTGGGCATTCGTCTGCTGATGATTTACATTTTTTAGTCAATGTTATTATTATCTAATAAATCCACAGATCACCCATCGTGTTCTTAAGTTATCGGAGGTTTAAAATCACATTATCTCTCATAGATTGTCACCATGATCACTCTGAGACATAAATCCCTTTGATTGAACTACACAAATCATGCGGTTCAATTATATGTAGGAGGAGGAGGAAGACAAGAAAGAAGGGGATGAGAGCGGCGAGGAAGAGGGTGGCGAGGCTCCGACTTCGAAATGTGTGGTTCAGAGAGGTAAATCGAAGGAAGAGAAGATAAAAAAAGCGGCTGAGATCGGGTACAAGGTGATCGGGCCGCTGGATCCGTCAGAAAACTCATTCAAACCATATGAACCGATTTTTGCTGTTGTTCAGGTCGGAATGTTAAAAATATTCCTTCTTTCCTAAGGTTTTCCTATTTGGTTCAAAGGTTTTAGATTATTTAATCTGTTTATTTGGTTCAGATTGGTTCTCATCAGTTCAAAGTCAGCAACGGGGATTCCATTTTCACTGAAAGATTGAAATTTTGCGAGGTTAATGACAAGGTAGGATGTTTTAGTTCATGGATTGCTCTTTTCCTTCCTCACTTTTCTATTGATTATTTTATGTTTTCTGTTTGATATCTTGGTTGCACTACGGAATGGGTAAAATTTTGGATAGCAGTTTCTGATAAATTGGTAGTTATAGTGCGCTGGTTTGAGTACAGCTGGTAAGTGCTATAATGATGCTCACCTGATTGTCCTTCTGTGCAGTCTCTGGCTTAGAAACTACAAATGAATAAAGCATGCATTCAAACTTTTCCATAGTTGATTCTTAAAAGATTACAAATCCTCAATAATTTGACTCGTTGATATAAAACCAATGGTGTATGCAGAATCATCTCAATAACCAAGGGTCAAGACAAAGATTCCAGCAATTTCATCTGTATAGATATCGTCCAATAGATGATAATACATCTTCCCATGTGACTATATTTGGATTATTAACTTATCCAAATTATCCTGGTACTATCATGTAAGATATGAAGGCATAAGAATGCAGTTGGCTTTACAGAGACAAACTGAAGCTACAATTACTGTCCATATTTCATACTCTCAATTGTAGACTGTATGACTTTTGTACTATCATTTCTTCATAATTAAGGTCAGATTAATTACTGAATGCTTCATGGTATTATCATGCACTTTGTTGTTGCTGCCATTCAGATATTGGTTGTACTTTCAATCTTTTACACACCCTTTTTAGATTTTCTTTACACATCATGGAGTTCTTTTGTTGTTATCATGACAAAACCCATATTGAGTGGTTCTCTGTTTTGTATTCCTTCATCAATGGTGCTTATTTCAGGCAATTCATTGCTTTGTGTTGTCATTCTTTCTTTAATTTCCTATAGACCCTTCAGGAAAGTTAACAAGATTTCCATTCTCCTTCTCTTTATTCTTCCATTTTTGTTCCCACTTCTCTTCTTCTAGAGTTGAGGAGCCACCATAGATGGTGCATTTGCTCTGTGGAGATTCCCTGCATTACATCTAAATTTATCTTTATAATTAGTGGGGGAAATGACTTTAATCTATTTTACATGGCAACATATTGTCAAACCAATCCTTCTGATCTTTTCTACATTTCATTTGCTTGGTAGAAGGGGTTATTACTGATATATGGAAGTAGGTTCCTGGCATTGAAACTTCCCTTCTCTATGCTTATCAATGATTCATTGTAGGTGTTAGGCATGTGGATTAGTTACCTAGCACCGATGGATATGCATTAGTTCATTTTGACTATTAGGGATCTCTTATTTGATGTTGAGGGGTTCATATTTGGGATTTTGGAAAGAACTTTGGAGCTTGATTTATTTGGTGGCAATTGCTGTGCAAACCTAAAATTGGAGTATCATGATTGAGCTTTTCATTCATAGTGTGACCAAGAAAGCTAAGTTTTTTATTTTGGCATAGGATCAGAAGTGGAGCAGTAAGGACTCTCTTTTATAAGCCTGTACTATTTAAGTACTCTTGCTGTGTGTAGGAGGTTGTGAGTTCAAGTCTCCTGGAAGATGCAAGATTGCAAGTGGCTGGCATGGTATGCATGAATGTCATGGAGCTGATGGAAGCACAGATTTGTGGAGTGTTTGTGGTATTGTGCTTGTTGGCCTGTTGAAATCTTGAGGAATGGCCATCCCATGTTCTGTAGCCTACCAGCCTTCAGGTTGAACTGCTTAAAAGTTTATAAAAATGGACATTTATATCATTTAGTGAGTGATCATGGGGTCTTTATTTTACTTCCAAGCCAATTAGGTGCACTATTTATGACAAAGTGGAGCCTAATTCTATTTGATCTCTTGGGACTTATTGTTTATTTCTTTTCTTTTTGATAATGGCATATGTCTTCTTATTTGTTTCCCAAAGCTCCTCTTTCATGGTTTCTGATGCATTGAGCTCCTCTTTCATGGTTTCTGATGCATCGAACTCCTTTTCTAGGTTTTGAAACCATATGTCCTGATTATCTAGTTGCTAGAATGCATACATCTTCGGCCAATTATCTGGCTTTACTTAGCCAATCTTATGTTTGAACCATCATTTTATTATTGTCCATTGAGTCATGTTGTTTTCTCTGCAGTTAATTTTGAACAGGGTTCTGATGCTGGGATCAAAAACTCAAACAATCATCGGTAGGCCAGTATTACCTGATGCAGCTGTGCATGCTGTTATCGAAGAGCATGTAAGAGAAGTCTATTTTTATTTTTCATGTTCTCTCTTCCTTTTGCTAATGAAGATTCTTTTTTCTACAGGTACTTGTTTTTGGTCTGAACAGGGATCAATATTTGTAACAATTCAAAGTGACCGTTAAGTTATTTAATTAATTTGAGTGTGTTAAAACATGCAAATGTTCAGCTGACCTCAAATTTGTTTTAATAATATTTCTTTGTAGTTTTTATTGCATCCAACTACTTGATTTCAAAAAAAGAAGTTTTAACTTTTGCTTGACAAACTGATATGGCTTGGAATGAGCAAAAATCTGTACAAAGATGATCTATTGGACAAAATTCAATTTTTAGTTTTTGGATTATTACATTATATATATGCTTTATTGGGCATATTATGTACTACTAGTTTTGCAGATTGTATGCAAGCCACTTAATTTGTTCTTGTTTGCTCTGCTGTTTTGTAAAACATTTTCTCTATAACAAGCATAAATATTCTTTTTTCAGGCTTTAGATGCAAAAGTGATCATATTCAAAAAAAAGAGGAGAAAAAACTATCGTCGAACCAAAGGCCATCGCCAGGTAAGTCATCTAGTTTCTGTAGGTAAATTAAATTATTGACCTGTCAGGAACTGGTTCTTATCCACTGTCCATTATGTTTTCAGGAGTTGACTAAGTTAAGAATTACTGACATCCAAGGAATAGATAAGTCAGCAAATGTTGCAACCAATGCTTAGCATGGATATCATTGATCGGCAAATGGACAGTACCTGCCCTACTTGGTTAGGTCACCAATGCTTAACCGACAATTTAGAGAGCACATCCGTTTGTCATTTCAAGTGCTGCATGGGAGCTTTTTGGGAAAATAGATAATGACTTACACATTTATTCATGTAACTAAATTAAAATCTTATGGCAAATTCTTAGAAGAAAGAAAATGATTTTTGCTCTAGGGGAACCAGAAAGATTTGTATTCCTGAAATTCCAATTTGGAAACTGAATGTTTCGCTCTATTCTGTGTTTATTTTCTTGAGGCTCCAAAACAGCCTCCTATCACAAATAAAATCTTCCCCATTTTGTCAATGAGCTTGCCATTGTCTCTCTCATTCTGGCCAGATCTATGTTTGCTTCTACCATATTGGTCTGTAGGATAATTTTCCTATTCTCATTCTCATCTAGCTGCTATCACATATCAACACTACTGACTAAAGAATAAGAGGGGAAACAAGAAAATCTTAGTGGGCGATGATGAGTTGTTCAATCACTTTTAGTATGGAGAGGGCCCATATGCTATTTTGTTTTCATTCCCCATGGATAGCCTTTCATGGTTTCCAAGGTTAGTGAGTCTCCACTCTCCAGCTGTCATATATTGATAGCCACTTTATCTAACATCAACTCTGGGGTGATAAGATTTCCACTCTGATGCTCCAAGGCATCTGTACTTGAATAATAATAATAAAGTCCTATTGATGAACACTGAAAACTTTTTAACTTTTGGTACGTGTCTAAAGTTGCTAAACTGTTAAACTAGTTCCACCTCAAATGCATCCTGACAGATCTTAAAATAAAGCGCTGCCCAGAAGAAAATTGTTAATTTAAATAAAATAGTCACTTAATTGATGTATAACTTTTCTCTCTCCATATGTATTCACAATACAAGTTGCATTAAAGAGCAACAATATAATTTTCTCATGAATCACACCAACCATTGTGAATTGCACCAGTTCCCTGCACTACTAATTTTTTAGCAAGATTTCTGAGTTACTGAACTAAATCCGGTATCTGGTTGAAGAATTTGGAGACCCAATTTTCACACACACGCACACACACACACGCATATATATATCTTAGTGGAGCAAAAGGCCATCAAAACCCTGTTCCACGGTGCATCCCATATAGCAAATATAGACTGCAAAGACTTTAATGGTGGGAGACCCTGATGCGCAGAGGACAAAGGACAAAATGTCACATGCTCAGTAGTTATATGTGGCTCATTACCGGTGCAGCTATTGTTTCACTTTCAGCAACAGATATGCTTAGAGACGTGCGGATTTGTATTAATGGTCAAAGATCCTGATGCACAGAGGACAAAGGACAAATGTCACATGCTCATTATGTGTGGCTCATTACCGGTGCAACCACTGTTTCATTTTCAGCAACAGATATGCTTAGAGATGTGTGGATTTGTATCGGAGCATATACTTCGTGTTGACGCTGAACCTCCACGAACCGGATGGAGTAGTTCTTTTGCTAGATCGCCGTCGACCGGAACCTGCAAAACAGATCTTTGACCGGAAATCTTCCGGCGGGGGACACTCCGATGCCAAAGTCAGAGAAGGCTCAGGCAGCAGAATGGAGAATTTCAAGAGCAGAGAAAGAAAAAAGGAAAATCTGAATTCGATCAAATGAGAGAGAAGACCCCCTCGAGCATCCCCACTTACCAGTATTCGTATCCACTTACAGTTATAGAGGAGCGTATGAGCGTAACATCTTCATAACTGTAAGTAGTGGCTGTCTAAGAAGTAGTTATAGCTGGAGTTTATCCAATCTGAAGCTCTGAGACATGTGGGTTGCTGCAATGACTTTAACAGACTAACTGTTTATACAAGAACCCACGTGTTCAAGAATCTTCCTTAAAGAATAAATTTGATGTTAGGTCAATATCCTCTTCAGTAGGGCTCTTGAAGGGAATATTAACTACTCACATCAGAAGAGTTTGTTTTAAGATTAGCAAAAGTAAATACATACGGCCTTAAAAATGACAAGGATATACTCTTTGGAGCATGCTGAAAGATCGAAGCCAAAGAGTTTGCCTGAGAAATAATAAAATGAATTCCATGGCTCAGAACCAAAGATATTAGGCCAAGTCTTCGGAAAAAGAGAACATGAAGCCGAAGACATAAGGTAAATAAGCTTCCTGGTTCAAGGCCAAAGAAACTAGGCCAAGTCTTCGGATAGAAAGAACATGAAGCCGAAGATGTAAGGTAAATAAGCTTCCTGGTTCAAGGCCAAAGAAACTAGGCCAAGTCTTCGGATAGAGAGTACATGAAATCGAAGACTTAAGGTAAATAAGCTTCCTGGTTCAAGGCCACAGAAACTAGGCCAAGTCTTTGGATAGAGATAACATGAAGCCGAAGACATAAGGTAAATAAGCTTCTTGGTTCAAGGCCACAGAACTAGGCCAAGTTTTCGGATAGAGATAACATGAAGCCGAAGACATTGTCCGCCAGGGCCTTAAAAATGACGAGGATATACTCTTCAGAGCATGCTGAAAGATCGAAGCCGAAGAGTTTGCCTGAGAAATAACAAAATGAATTCCATGGCTCAGAACCAAAGATATTAGGCCAAGTCTTCGGATAAAGAGAACATAAAGTCGAAGACATAAGGTAAATAAGCTTCCTGGTTCGAGGCCAAAGAAACTAGGCCAAGTCTTCGGATAGAGAGAACATGAAGCCGAAGACGTAAGGTAAATAAGTTTCCTAGTTCAAGGCCAAAGAAACTATGCCAAGTCTTCGGATAGAGAGTACATGAAGCCGAAGACTTAAGATAAATAAGCTTCCTGGTTCAAGACCACAGAAACTAGGCCAAGTCTTCGGATAGAGATAACATGAAGCCGAAGACATAAGGTAAATAAGCTTCTTGGTTCAAGGCCACAGAAACTAGGCCAAGTCTTCGGATAGAGATAACATGAAGTCGAAGACATTGTCCTTCGTCAGGGCAAGGATATACTCTTCGGAGCATGCTGAAAGATCGAAGCCGAAGAGTTTGCCTGAGAAATAACAAAATGAATTCCATGGCTCAGAAGCAAAAATACTAGGCAAAGTCTTCGGATAAAGAAAACTTGAAACCGAAGACATAAGGTAAATAAGCTTCCTGGTTCAAGGCCAAAGAAACTAGGCCAAGTCTTCGGATAGAGAGAACATGAAGCCGAAGACGTAAGGTAAATAAGCTTCCTAGTTCAAGGCCAAAGAAACTAGGCCAAGTCTTCGGATAGAGAGTACATGAAGCCGAAGACTTAAGGTAAATAAGCTTCCTGGTTCAAGGCCACAGAAACTAGGCCAAGTCTTCGGATAGATATAACATGAAGCCGAAGACATAAGGTAAATAAGCTTCTTGGTTTAAGGCCTCAGAAACTAGGCTAAGTCTTTGGATAGAGATAACATGAAGCCGAAGACATTGTCCTTCGCCAGGGCCTTAAAAATGATAAGGATATACTCTTCAGAGCATGCTGAAAGATCGAAGCCGAAGAGTTTGCCTGAGAAATAATAAAATGAATTCCATGACTCAGAATTAAAGATATTAGGCCAAGTCTTTGGATACAGAGAATATGAAACCGAAGACATAAGGTAAATAAGCTTCCTGGTTCAAGGCCAAAGAAACTAGGCCAAGTCTTCGGATAGAGAGAACATGAAGCCGAAGACGTAAGGTAAATATGCTTCCTGGTTCAAGGCCAAAGAAACTAAGCCAAGTCTTCGGACATAGAGTACATGAAGCCGAAGACTTAAGGTAAATAAGCTTCCTGGTTCAGGGCCATAGAAACTAGGCCAAGTCTTCGAAAAGAGATAACATGAAGCCGAAGACATAAGGTAAATAAGCTTCTTGGTTCAAGGCCATAGAAACTAGGCCAAGTCTTCGGATAGAGATAACATGAAGCCGAAGACATTGTCCGCCAGGGCAAGGATATACTCTTCGGAGCATGCTGAAAGATCGAAGTCGAAGAGTTTGCCTGAGAAATAACAAATTGAATTCCCTGGCTCAGAACCAAAGATATTAGGCCAAGTCTTCGGATAAAGAGAACATGAAGCCGAAGACATAAGGTAAATAAGCTTCCTGGTTCAAGGCCAAAGAAACTAGGCCAAGTCTTCGGATAGAGAGAACATGAAGCCGAAGACGTAAGGTAAATAAGCTTCCTAGTTCAAGGCCAAAGAAACTAGGCCATGTCTTTGGATAGAGAGTACATGAAGCTGAAGACTTAAGATAAATAAGTTTCCTGGTTCAAGGCCACAAAAACTAGGCCAAGTCTTCGGATAGAGATAACATGAAGCCGAAGACATAAGGTAAATAAGCTTCTTAGTTCAAGGCCACAGAAATTAGGCCAAGTCTTCGGATAGAGATAACATGAAGCCGAAGACATTGTCCGCCAGGGCAAGGATATACTCTTCAGAGCATGCTGAAAGATCGAAGCCGAAGAGTTTGCCTGAGAAATAACAAAAAGAATTCCATGGCTCAGAACCAAAGATATTAGGCCAAGTCTTCGGATAAAGAGAACCTGAAGCCGAAGACATAAGGTAAATAAGCTTCCTGGTTTTAGGCCAAAGAAACTAGGCCAAGTCTTCGGATAGAGAGAACATGAAGCTGAAGACATAAATTAAATAAGTTTCCTGGTTCAAGGCCATGAAAACTAGGCCAAGTCTTCAGATAGAGAGTACATGAAGCCGAAGACTTAAGGTAAATAAGCTTCCTGGTTCAAGGCCACAGAAACTAGGCCAAGTCTTCGGATAGAGATAACATGAAGCCGAAGACATAAGGTAAATAAGGTAAATAAGCTTCCTGGTTCAAGGCCACAGAAACTAGGCCAAGTCTTCGGATAGAGATAACATGAAGCCGAAGACATAAGGTAAATAAGCTTCTTGGTTCAAGGCCACAGAAACTAGGCCAAGTATTCGGATAGAGATAACATGAAGCCGAAGACATTATCCTTCGCCAGGGAAAGGATATACTCTTCGGAGTATGCTGAAAGATCGTAGCCGAAGAGTTTGCCTAAGGAATAACAAAATGAATTCCATGGCTCAGAATTAAAGATATTAGGCCAAGTCTTCGGATAAAGAGAACCTGAAGCCGAAGACATAAGGTAAATAAGCTTCCTGGTTTTAGGCCAAAGAAACTAGGCCAAGTCTTCGGATAGAGAGAACATGAAGCTGAAGACATAAATTAAATAAGTTTCCTGGTTCAAGGCCATGAAAACTAGGCCAAGTCTTCGGATAGAGAGTACATGAAGCCGAAGACTTAAGGTAAATAAGCTTCCTGGTTCAAGGCCACAGAAACTAGGCCAAGTCTTCGGATAGAGATAACATGAAGCCGAAGACATAAGGTAAATAAGGTAAATAAGCTTCCTGGTTCAAGGCCACAGAAACTAGGCCAAGTCTTCGGATAGAGATAACATGAAGCCGAAGACATAAGGTAAATAAGCTTCTTGGTTCAAGGCCACAGAAACTAGGCCAAGTATTCGGATAGAGATAACATGAAGCCGAAGACATTATCCTTCGCCAGGGAAAGGATATACTCTTCGGAGTATGCTGAAAGATCGTAGCCGAAGAGTTTGCCTAAGGAATAACAAAATGAATTCCATGGCTCAGAATTAAAGATATTAGGCCAAGTCTTCGGATAAAGAGAACATGAAGCCGAAGATATAAGGTAAATAAGCTTTCTGGTTCAAGGCCAAAGAAACTAAGCCAAGTCTTCGGATAGAGAGAACATGAAGCCGAAGACGTAAGGGAAATAAGCTTCCTGGTTCAATGCCAAAGAAACTAGGCCAAGTCTTCGGATAGAGAGTATATGAAGCCGAAGACTTAAGATAAATAAGCTTCCTGGTTCAAGGCCACAGAAACTAGGCCAAGTCTTCGGATAGAGATAACATGAAGCCGAAGACATAAGGTAAATAAGCTTCTTAGTTCAAGGCCACAGAACTTGGCCAAGTCTTCGGATAAAGATAACATGAAGCCGAAGGCATTGTCCGCCAGGGCCTTAAAAATGACGAGGATATACTTTTCGGAGCATGTTGAAAGATCGAAGCCGAAGAGTTTGCCTGAGAAATAACAAAATGAATTCCATGGCTCAGAATTAAAGATATTAAGCCAAGTCTTCGGATAAAGAGAACATAAAGCAGAAGACAAGGTAAATAAGTTTCCTGGTTCAAGGCCAAAGAAACTAGGCCAAGTCTTCGGATAGAGAGAACATGAAGCCGCAGATGTAAGGTAAATAAGCTTCTTGGTTATAGGCCAAAGAAACTAGGCCAAGTCTTTGAATAGAGAGTACATGAAGCCGAAGACTTAAGGTAAATAAGCTTCCTGGTTCAAGGCCACAGAAACTAGGCCAAGTCTTCGGATAGAGATAACTTGAAGCCGAAGACATAAGGTAAATAAGCTTCTTGGTTCAAGGCCACAGAAACTAGGCCAAGTCTTCGAATAGAGATAACATGAAGCCGAAGACATTGTCCGCTAGGGCCTTAAAAATGTTAAGGATATACTCTTCGGAGCATGCTGAAAGATCGAAACCGAAGAGTTTGCCTGAGAAATAACAAAATGAATTCCATGGCTCAGAACCAAAGATATTAGTCCAAGTCTTCGGATAAAGAGAACATGAAGCTGAAGACATAAGGTAAATAAGCTTCGTGGTTTAAGGCCGAAGAAACTAGGCCAAGTCTTCGGATAGAGAGAACATGAAGCCGAAGATATAAGGTAAATAAGTTTCCTGGTTCAAGGCCAAAGAAACTAGGCCAAGTCTTCGGATAGAGAGTACATGAAGCTGAAAACTTAAGGTAAATAAGCTTCCTGGTTCAAGGCCACAGAAACTGGGCTAAGTCTTCGGATAGAGATTACATGAAGCCGAAGACATAAGGTAAATAAGCTTCTTCGTTCAAGGCCACAGAAACTGGGCCAAGTATTCGGATAGAGATTACATGAAGCCGAAGACATTGTCCTTCGCCATGGCAAATAATTGAATCCCTGAGATATCCAAGTCAGGGTACATTTTTTGCACCTTTTCTATTCCGTCATTGAAGCCCCCTTTGTAACAATGGGTCCCGGCTTCAACCATTTCGGTTTCGAGAAAGGGGGATGCCTTGTACTCCTCTACTGCTCTCCCCAGTTGAATCTTTAAGAATTGAGCTTCTTCGGTAGCCTCTTCGGCTTTTCTGAAAGCTTCCTTGGAGGTTTGTTTGGCTTCTTTGAGTAAAGCCTCCAAAGATCGGATCTTGATTTTCTTCTTCTAAGACCTGGCCTCTTGCTCAGCGAGTTTCGATCGGGTCTTCTCCAATTCAGCTTTCAGATTTTGGGCCAAGATGTCACTCTGAGTGAGTTTCTCTTCCATGGCCTGCCTTTGCTCTTCGGCTACCGTCTTCTCAGCTTCGGTTGCCTTTATCTTCTCTTTCATCCTTTGGTAATGGTCTCGATAATTAAAGATATTCTCCTCCATCAAGGTGATATCGTGCATTAGCTGCATAAGAAAGATGAACTGTTAGCAGTAATATTCATAATTTGAAAAGATAAAGCCTAGAGCTTACCTTCAGTGCTGATGAAAACACTGATTTGGATACATCTTCAATGCATCAAGACTTAGTGTTCTCCCAGTCTTTGGGAAGGAGAGTAAGTTTCAGGAGTTCTCTGGCCAATTCCGGGTTCTTCAGACCTTCTCTATCGAAATAGACGGAGAAGTCTATGTGACACCCGCCTTCCGAAGATGCATTCCATCTAGGGTCATCTTCGAACCTATATTTGGCTTTCCCCTTTCTCTTCATCTTTGGGGAAGCGATCAAGGTATCTTGGTCAGAGGTTGCAGTGCGGTGGCGACAAGGCGGTGTTGCAGGGAAAGGACTTGGCATCCTCGGAGATGGGCTCCTAGCAGGTTCAGGAGCGTCTGGTATTGTGGGGATTGCTCCTGATTCTTCTTCATCCACTGCAGGTTTTCTTGGAGTGCTCGAGCCCTCTTCGGCTCTTCTCTTCTTTTTAACTTCCAAAGCGGCTGGAGTAGATACCGCTCTTTTTCGCGAAACCTGCCGAACTCTTTCAAGTGGAGGCTTCATTGGTGGACCTACAGTCAAAAAGAGAAGATTGTCATGTCCACATAGCTAAAAAAAAAAAAGAGGGAAGGAAAAGGTCCGAAGACTGCTAATTCTATACCTAGCATTGGGATCTCGTTGATATGGGCCCGATGGAGGTTTTCTTCCTTTAGCAGTTCTTTTAGTAAAGGAATTTCTGGCTCTGCTAAGGTGTCGTAGTCCTTTGCATCGGACCTCAAGACCTTCTTCCCGGTGTTTGCATCCAAACGCGGAGCTTTCCAGTCTATATTGAACCCCCAGTGGGTATAAAATATAAAAAAGAAATTGGGCTTCCACCCGTGAATGGCACTTAAGTCTTCGGCTTCATGTTCTCTCTATCTGAAGGCTTGGCCTAGTTTCTTTGGCCTTAAACCAAGAAGCTTATTTACCTTATGTCTTCGGCTTCATGTTCTCTTTATCCGAAGACTTGGTCTAATATCTTTGGTTCTGATCCATGGAATTCATTTTGTTATCTCTCAGGCAAACTCTTTGGCTTCGATCTTTTAACATGCTCCAAAGAGTGTATCCTTATCATTTTTAAGGTCGTAAGTATTTACTTTTGCTAATCTTAAAACAAACTCTTCTGATATGGGTAGTTAATGTTCCCTTCAGGAGCGCTACTGAAGAGGATATTGACCTAATGTCAGATTTATTCTTTAATGAAGATTCTTGAACATGTGGATTCTTGTATAAACAGTTAGTCTGTTAAAGTCGTTGCAACAATCCACGTGTCTCAGAGCTTCAGATTGGATAAACTCCAGCTATAACTACTTCTTCGACAGCCACTACTTACAGTTATGAAGAGGTTACGCTCATACGCTCCTCTATAACTGTAAGTGGATATGTTGGAGCCTATAGATATTGATAAGTGGGGATGCTTGAGGGGGTTTTCTCTCTCTCATTTGCTCGAATTCAGATTTTCCTTTCTTCTTTCTCTGCTCTCGAAATTCTCCATTCTGCTGCCTGAGCCTCCTCTAACTTTGGCATCAGAGTATCCCTCGTCGGAAGATTTCTGGTCAGGGATTTGTTTTGCAGGTTTCGGTCGACGGCAATCTACCGAAAGAACCACTCCATCCGGTTCGTGGAGGTTCAGCGTCAACAGTTCTGAAGCCTTGTTTCGAGCTTTGCATACTACGTCCCGGGGGTCGGCCTTAGATCCTTATATCTCAGCCTCTGGAGCCTAGCCTATTTCGCATTTATGGTTTGCAGATAGTCGCCTGTTAGTGGAGAGAGATACAGTACAAAGTGCTAAAGGAGGGGTCCACCTTGGCTGACGCTGGCATGGCCCCCTGCTCCCTCGCCAGGTGGCACCCCAAGATGGGTCCATCTCAGCCGAGGTCGAGCCGGGCCCTCCTGCTCCTTCGCCAGGTGCTGCCCCAAGACGGGCTCATCTCCGTCGAAGTCAGAGCCCCTCTGCCACTCCGCCAGGTGTCCACCCAGGAGGGGTCCACCTCGGCTGACGCTGGCATGGCCCCCTGCTCCCTTGCCAGGTGGCGCACCAAGACGGGTCCACCTTAGCCGAGGTCGAGCCGGGCCCTCCTGCTCCTTCGCCAGGTGCTGCCCTAAGACGGGCTCACCTCGGCCGAAGTCAGAGCCCTCCTGCCACTCCGCCAGGTGTCCACCAGGAGGGGTCCACCTTGGCTGACGTTGGCATGGCCCCCTGCTCCCTCGCCAGGTGGCACCCCAAGATGGGTCCACCTCAGTCGAGGTCGAGCCGGGCCCTCCTGCTCCTTCGCCAGGTGCTGCCCCAAGATGGGCTCACCTCGGCCGAAGTCAGAGCCCCTCTGCTACTCCGCCAGGTGTCCACCCAAGAGGGGTCCACCTCGGTCGATGCTGGCATGGCCCCCTGCTCCCTCGCCAGGTGGTGCCCTAAGACGGGTCCACCTCAGCCGAGGTCGAGCCGGGCCCTCCTGCTCCTTCGCCAGGTGATGCCCCAAGACGGGCTCGCCTCGGTCGAAGTCAGAGCCCTCCTGCCACTCCGCCTGGTGTCCACTTAGGAGGGGTCCACCTCGGCTGATGCTGGCATGGCCCCCTGCTCCCTCGCCAGGTGGCACCCCAAGACGGGTCCACCTCAGCCGAGGTCCGCCATACTCTATGAGAGCCAGCAGAAGGCGGGAACCCCAACTTCGAGGACGTTGCGAGATTCAATGTATGCCGCGCTCCGTATAGGGAGCTAGTACGGTCCACAGTGACACACCAAACCTCGTTTACACAAATCAGGCAGGGCACGAAGATCAGAGGAATAAATCCTAACGGTCAGGAGCCCCAAAACAGAGAAAGCCACGGTCAACACCTTGGAGAGGGGAGCCGGCGTTCCATAGAAAGGCCAGCCGCTTTACCCCTTCCGTGACAACCCGGCGAACGAGGCAGGCCAGCACCTTGGTCCCCGTCGCGAAAGGAGATGGGGACAGCGCCGCCCAGAGAAGGTTCGGTGAGTCAACGGGCACAAGATCCAGAGTCGTAAACATCCTGGCAAGATAAAAGGAACAACAAACAGAAAACCGGTAAGTAAGAGAAAGGGAGGTAAGGTGAGAACGGAGACGAAAGAGAGGGCGAAGGGGCCAAGAGGAGGCGATCCGGAGAACCCCAGATTTCTTGGACGCGAGCACGGCCGAACCTTGGGGGTAGGACAAACCCCTGATTCTCGTCCTCTCCTCCGGATCTTTTCCATTTCTTTTTCCCTCCAAGCACGGGGCTCCTCCGGGAACCCGCCTTGGAGGACCTGTTCCACTCGCCGAGATCTGACTTGATCGTCGGAGTGCCCCCGCCGGAATCCCCGGCCCGGGTTTCTGACCTTTGTTTTGCAGGACCGAAAGCTTGGCAATCCAGTCGGAAGGACCCCAGGATCGGTGCCAGCGCACGAGCTACCGGCCACCTCGGTGAGATCAGCAATAATTACTATCTCGATAAAAAATGTTCAACCATTTTGTTGCTTCATATTTTGTGTAACAATCATAATGAGCGAAGAAGTCAAAGCGGTATATTATTATCATTTGAACTATGAGGAGATCTGAGTGATCATTCTCGAATTGATCACTCCTCACCACATGTCAAAGTATAGTTGGATTGAAGTTATTTCTCTTAGATTCGATTGACGTGGCATCATCATAAGGTACGTGCATCAAACAGCCACAAGATCTGGTGAGGTCAATATGTACCGCATGTTGAAATCAGTATAAGGCAAGGAAGTCAAGGTTTTGATTGTAACCGTCTAAATCAAGTAACAAGGTTGCCTTCTCCTTCTCTTTTAAGGATTTTCTTTTACCATTCTCGTTATAAAGGCTTGCAATCAAGAGAGAGACTTTTCCACTGCTATTTCCTATTTCTGGTGCTTTACTCTATTTTCTAGCCATCCTCTTATATTCTTTGGCCATCCTTGCTATTTCCAGGAGATTTTTTTCTATCCTCAGTTCATTTTTCCTCATTTTCCTAGGTTTTTGCTTAGGATTTTGTTTTCCAAACCCCCTCGTTTCCATTCATCTCTTCATTTTCTTCTCTTTTGAGTAATGTTGAATTATAGAAATGGATTCGGGAATGGGAACTACCTATAAAAATAGGGTTCTCGAAATCAATCTACTCAGGGAAGGGTTCAAGGATAGTTCTCAGGCTATGCCTGACAAAGGCCCCTCGTCGTGGTCTTAAAGATCGAAGAGTCCAGTCATCAAGCCATCTTGTACAACGAGAGTGGCATCTGACTTGTCTAAGTCTGAAGTGGACCAACTTTGGAAACACTATCATGTCCCAAGTCAGTATCAACTTTCTACTCCTAGTCTTAATGGCTAGGTGACTCTCACCTTGGAGGGTCATCTTGCCATCTATGAAGAATTTCTTCAAGTTGGACTTTGATTTTCTCTTCAATCCTTTATCTACAATATCCTTGATCTTTATCATGTCGTTCATACCCAACTTGCTCTAAACTCTTTCTGAATACTTTGTTCTTTTATCATTCTTCGCAACATTCTTCACATTCATTCGAGGCCATTACTTTTTTGGGCACTTTTTATTCTAAAAAAAAATCCTCAAAAAAAATGTTGGTGGTTCTTCAGTCTTCGAATCCATCATTCATTCATCACCAGACTCTCCTTGTCAATTCATGGATAAAAAAGCTAGTTTTTTTGTCTCAGCTAATTACCCCTGGGTTTTTGTTGGGTTTGGGGTGAAACTAATATTTTTCCTAATAAAATGATAAAATTCTTGATGAAAACTATGAGAATTTTGATACTCTACAAGGTGCTCAGGTGCCGTCTTACGTCGAGTTGCTTATCGAGTAGAATCTTTATGATGTCAGGATAAGTCTGGTTAATTCACTTGGAACAGTTTTTGCTTCTTTGTATTCATTATAGTCCTTAGTTATTTTCTTCACACTAATTCCTTTATTCATTTTCTACAACCATAAAGCTGGCCACCGAGATGATCCGTGGTGTAGTGGCAAATAAGAGATCGGGATCTTCCCGAAGAGATTCTTCTTGGGGTATCTCTCAAAAATAGAGATCGAAGGCTAGGAATCCTCCATAACAAAGAGTGCTTGAGGGACTGATGACCACCTCACCACCAGCTTCGACTACCTGGATGAACACATCCCTAGTAAAAATAGATGACGACCTCGAGGTCATCACGGTCATCTTGATCAACGCGGCCCTACCAATAGTCCCTCCGACTTCTTTAGAGCCATGCCTCTCCTAGGCTCTTTTTTCTCTACTATGGTGCTCGTCCATTCTAGAGAGTTTGGTACCTACCATGCAGTCTTTGGGTGTAACCCAAGGAAAAGCACTACAAGTTGCTTTCAATCTTCTTCCTCAAGATTCTTCTGAGGAGGGTTTCATCACCTTAGGGATGAGAGTCCACATCAACAACTATGCCCTTCATAATCACCAATTTGCTCGGGAGCTGGTTAAGATGATTCTATTAGAACTTTATGGAATAATACAACTATGCCCTTCATAATCACCAATTTGCTCGGGAGCTGGTTAAGATGATTCTATTAGAACTTTATGGAATAATAAAACTTGAACAAGTAATTATTGATGCCATCTACAATCCCTAGAATCAACCTACATGATCTCTTTGATGTCAACTTATAATCAAACAAACAAACTAGCTAGATGTGCTTCTTGTTGTTCACAAGCAACACCCTTGGTTTCTCAAATTCAACTCTAAAAATTTTCACTAGGGAGGACTTCACAAGCTCTCAGATGAATTGGAGACCAAGTCCATAAGGAGTATCCTATTTATAACACGCCTCACCCATCAGAGGCTAAATCTAAATTAGTCACATAGACTGGAATGGACGTTATCCACAATGATTATTGTTATAAGGATATTTCTAATGCCTCAGATCCATTATCAGAATGTGGTCTACTAACCCGTCTGCTGACCCTTCAGCTATGCCAAAGTATATTCACGGTTAGTTGCTTTCAGCTTCTTTTTCTCAATGTAGGACTTCCTATCACATGAGTAGCTTTTGCAATTTCAGATGGCCAATCACCCAGTATGCAGAAAACGGCCACCCTAGCGAATAAGCTCAACTACAATGGCTTCCATCCCATGCAAGAGTAGATGAGGGCTATAATCTCGTGCCCATAATAGCATGACTAACAACCTGATACATATGTAGTCATACAATTTCTCAACCGCTAGCTACAAAAAGTCGGAGCCTTGAGTGTTAGATGTATGCCCCGAAAGCCATGTTGGCTTGACATATTTTAATTTTAGGGCATGAACTTTGTACTTAATTTTCCTTATTAATAAAGGACATTAGTTTCATTCATATTGATGTGTCTATGAATCATTCATGGAGTTAATGGACAATAATACATACTCTCAAGAGTTGAGAATCTGAGACATGTGTCTTTATAGATTAACTCCTAAAGGCTCCCGATTATTGGAATATCACGAGGACGGTGATTGATCTGTTAAAATCGATGCACATATCACTTCCCTTTTAGGATAGATGAGTCTCTGACCTACAGTGTGGTGACACTAGAGTGAGAGTGCACGTAGTTGATAGAGATCAACGGTACGGAATGTGACCAAATACAGGAAGTATATGGATGACTACTCACTCGTCGATAACTTCCTGATGTTGTAGTTGTGTGAATAGTTTCTTGACCTAGAGTGTCTCGACTACTCACAATAAGGTTGTTGTAGTTTGACAGAACAATCACATGGTTCCTATCCATATGGAACCTTACGGTGTTCGTTGGCTACAGTAAGTGATGGGGACATCGGCCCAGAATCTGAATCAACCCAGATCAAACCTGAAGCCCCAGTCCAGAACTTGAAGCCCAGCCCAGCCCAAAACCCAGAATCCAGCCCAACCTAGAAGCCCAGCCCAGAACCTGAAGCCCGGCCCAAGCCCTGGGGCCCAAGATCCTAGAGTCAATGAGCACGATTCCTGAAATCATCATCAGCACCGATCCCGATGCGATCCAGCATAATTTAAATTCGAGATTGATTAGGATATTAGGATATTAGGATTTATCTCGATTGTTTGAAAATTTGTTTTAGGATTTGATTATTTGTTTTAGGATTTATCTTATCGATTACTTTAGGATCTTATCAGTTATTTTAGGATTTGTTCTGATCTCTTTCGGATGTTCTATTTAAGATCTAATTTCGATGAATAAAATTAGCGAGCGAAGATGAATTATTGAAAGAAAATTAGGGTGTGTCCCGACTTTCCCCCCTCTCCTCTTCTCTCTTCTGATTCCCCCTTTTTCTTTCTTTCTGAGCTATATTTCCTTTCTCTGGTGCTTCTTCTCCATGGATTCTCTTCCTTCTATTCTTCTTTTTCCTGTCTCTTCTTTCTCTTCCCTGTTACTACTTTCTTCTGTGAGAAATCAATTGCTCAAGGCCGTTACCAATGCGTGAAAGGAAACCCAAAATCTCCCATCTCCATCAAATACATATACCACCTTAAACCCCACCATTTGTTGCACGTTATTTCTCTCTCTTCTCATCTCCGAGATTAGTATGGGCAAGATCAAGATCAGAATTAATGGATTCGGAAGGATCGGGCACTTGGTGGCCAGAGTCGCCCTCTAGAGCGATGACATCGAGCTCGTCGCCGTTAACGACCCCTTCCTCACCACCTAACGAAAGATCCACCTCTGCCACCGCCAGTCGATCGTGAACGTCGCTCCGCTTGAAGCCCCCTCCTCCGGTGCCATCGTTCGCCTGCAACCCGTCTCACGCCCGGGACACCTCATCGGCGCCCGCCCGGCCCCTGCTATCATCCCCTGCTATCATGACGCCCGATGATCGCCTTCGAGCCGGCACCCCCCTGCGCCGCCCGCGTCACCTTCGAGCCGACACCGCCTGTGCCGCCCGCGTCGCCTCCAAGCACCCTAGCCGACCGTCTGACTCCTTTGCTCCCAACTGGCTGTACATCTTCCCGAGCCATCACCGCCCTCCCCAATGCCGACGCCGGTGGAGCCACCCTGCAAACCCCCTCTGGTTCAAGTCCGTGGAGGGAAGAAGCTTCCCCTTGCACGATTGTAAAAGCAATGAAAAGGGATGGCACGCTTCTTAAAGCAAGAACCCCCCCCCCCCCATTGTCGACTTTAGGAAAAGCCTCAGAAAAAAAAAGGAAAAAAAAGAAAAACCATGAGAAAAAGTGAAAAAAAGAGGGAAAAGAAAATAGGAAAAAAAAGAGAAAAATACAGAGAAAAAAATATGGGTATCTTAGTATAAAAAAGGGAGAAAAAAAAACATGAAAATTTAAAAAGTGGTTTTTGTTGGAATAAAAAATTAGAAAAAATAATTTGGGTTTAGTTTAATCTAGCCTAGGGTCATTTCTTAATGACCAACGGTCCGACTTATCTCCCTAGAATAATTCTTGATTCGGGATCCGTCCCGCGTCAATCTTGGTATCAGAGCAAGTTTAGGTTAGGTTAGGATTAATTTCATTTTTATTTGCTTTCTGCTTTGAATTGTTCATTCTACAGATGATGCATCGAGGAGCCAATTTGTTGAAGCCTGACTCGACGGAGTCGAGTTCTCCCCACCTCAGGAGAAATGATGGGGACATCGGCCCAGAATCTGAAGCAGCCTAGATCAAACCTGAAGCCCAGCCCAAAACCCATAAGCCAGCCCAACTCAGAAGCCTAGAACCTGAAGCCCAACCCAGCCCAAGCCTTGGGGCCCAAGATCTTGGAGTCGATGAGCACAAATCCTGAAGTCATCATCAGCATCGATCCCGATGCAGATCCTGATGCGATCCAGCATAATTTAAATTCGAGATTTGATGGGGATATTAGGATTTATCTCGATTATTTGAAAATTTGTTTTAGAATTTGATTATTTGTTTTAGGATTTATCTTATCGGTTGTTTTAGGAAGGATCTTATCAGTTGTTTTAGGATTTGTTCTGATCTCTTTCGGATTTTCTATTTAAGATCTAATTTCTTGATGAATAAAATCAACGAGCGAAGATGAATTATTGAAAGAAAATCAGGGTGTGTCTCGACTTTCCCCCCTCTCCTCTTTCTCTTCTGATTCCCCCTTCTTCTTTCTTTCTAGGCTATCTTTCCTCTCCCTGGTGCTTCTTCTTCGTGGATTCTCTTCCTTCTATTCTTCTTTTTCCTGTCTCTTCTTTCTCTTCCCTGTTACTACTTTCTCCCGTGAGAAATCAATTGCTCAAGGTTGTTACCAAAGCGAGAAAGGAAACCCAAAATCTCCCATCTCCATCAAATACATATACCACCTTAAACCCCACTGTTTGTTGCACATTATTTCTCTCTCTTCTCATCTCCGAGATTAGTATGGGCAAGATCAAGATCATAATTAATGGATTCGGAAGGATCGGGCGCTTGGTGGCCAGAGTCGCCCTCCAGAACGAACGGAAGATCCACCTCTGCCACCGCCAGCCGACCGTGAACGTCACTCCGCCCGAAGCCCCCTCCTCCGGTGCCATCGTTCGCCTGCAACCCATCTCACGCCCAGGGCACCTCACTGGCGCCCGCCCGGCCCCTGCTATCATGACGCCTGATGATCGTCTCCGATCCGGCACCCCCCTGCGCTGCCTGCGTCGCCTCCGAGCCGACACCCCCCTGCGCCGCCCGTGTCGCCTCCAAGCACCCTAGCCGACCGTTCGACTCCTCCGCTCCTAACCGGCCGTACATCTTCCCGAGTGGTGCGGGCACCAGAATTAGACAGAGGCTAATTTATTCCATTTGGATCTCTGATTGATCTTGCCAGAGATAATTAGGGTTCCAAATTTTGTAATAAAGTTGACTTGGTCAACTTGAAGTTTTATTATTGATCTTGAATATGTAGTCCTTTTGGGACCTTTGCGTTTTCAATTTAATTGAGTCATGTTGACTCAGTCTTTTATTTTAATTGAGTCATGGTGACTCAGTCTTTTATTTGTTTGAGTTTCTTGAGTCATGATCAAGACCCAAGTCAAGAGGCCTATTTGAAGACCTATCAAGCATGGTAACAAGGAGGCGCCACATCTCTTGCCCCTTGTGCCTTGGTCCCCACACAATAATGAAGAAGGTCCCTCTTTTCATGCGCCACTTAAGGAAAAATCAATCAAGAATCCCCACAATCCTAGGAGGCGCCAAAAGACTACCATAAAAGCCAAGCCATGGAAGGAAATGAGCTAACCTTGAGGAGCAAGACTAGGAGGCACCCAAAGTATGCCATAAAAGTCAAGCCATGGAAGGAAAGGAGCTAACCTTGAGGAGCAAGACTAGGAGGCGCCCCACTACTTACCTTATAGAGCCACCAATCAACCAAAAAGGGAGTTCTTGGCCGGCCAAGGTAGGAGGAAATGGAGTCTACATGCCAATATTGGAGGACCATCCTATTAGTCCCACATGAAAAATTGTCAAGTTGTTATTTCTTGTAAAGTTCTATAAAATAGATCCCTCTTGTAAGCTTTTGGAATAATATTGAATGAAAGAAAATCCACTTTTTGTTGAGCAAAACCCTAGTGTTTCCTCTTCTTCCGCACTTGCAAAAGTGTTGAGCCCCGAGAGGGAGCAAATCCGGGTTTCCTTCGGGAGCTTTGAGGAGGTGTGAGATCTCCACTACTTCTACCCTAGCCCTACCCCTCTCTTCCCCCATCTCCATGCCAGGAAGATCAAGAGCCGCCCCTGCTTCAAAGTCTTCATAGAAGATCCAGGAAGAGAAACCCTGATCTACATCCTTGGAGTTCCAGATCCGACGGCGACCCCGGATCTCAACTTATCTTCATCTCTGGTATTTTCTTATCTCGAGGTTCTAATTCCATTCTTGTTATTTTTTTCTCTAGGATCCAAGGTTCAAGATGAAGCCCACTTTGCTTAAGGACCAATATCTTGGATCCATTGCGAAGATGATCTGACTTTCGGGATTCATCAATCTGTTCAAGAGAGATCCTCCCCTTCCATCAAATATCATGAGCGTCACTGTTCGGTAATGATACTTCCATCCCGTCTCTCTTTGTCTGTCGTGGTAAAATCAGAGCAAATCCTAGATCTGGGGGTTTCTCAATCCCCAGCGATCCTACTTCTAATCTACTCTGATAGGTTACTTCTTTACTGTTACTTTCTGTTATTACGCTGTCATTCTTAATATTAGTTTTATATCTTCTTTGAGTCGAGCCAACTTCAGAAAATATAAAAAAAAATTATTATTATCATTTTTGCATCATTGTTCTGCATCATTTTGGTATCAGAGCCCTGTCTAGGGTTCTTAGCTTGCTTGTGCATTGTTTCTATTTGTTTCCCTCTTTTACTTTTTCTGCCTGGAGTAGACTCCCCATGGACGTCCGGTCCTAGGAACTAAGCGAGGCGCAAGCCTCCTCCTCCCATTCTATGGGGGTTTCTAGGACGTGTTGGGGTGCCGCTCGGTTACAACTTCTAGGCAGGGATTGTAAACGGGGTGGTACATCTTGTAATCTATGAATACTGATTTGTTCTCCGAATTTTATCTCTCTGCAGGAAACTCAGAATCATGTGATTTTTATTTTTCTGGAACCGGCCAAATTGAAAGAAATTTACAAATTTTTTTTATGATTTATTATTATCTGTAGATTTTCTGGCATCAAATTTACTGCATTTCTGTTATGTGTTTTTTGCAAACTATTTTTTTTGTTTGAGTGCTCATTTTAATCAATCTTAAGGGCAACGAAGTTGAAACATAAGGGAAGGATTGATGCCCTCTTCTTAGCCCAAAACCACCTCCCGTGCATGCGAACCCAAGCCTCTAATCTTAAAATCAATTAGACCCAACTGCTCTAGTGAGCTAGGGACACCCACGGTTCGGGTTCAACCTAGTGTCAGATCATTATATCGGGTCTCCTTGTGTGTACTCTTATATCTGGTATCTAGTCATGGTGCTAAGGGCTTGTTTGTTGATCCATCTATTAGACCAATTCAGCTGGGTCTAGGTAGGCCTGAGAAAGGATCTCACGCTCCCCTTACATTTACCTCTGGCCAGGTATCGGAGTTACTACAGGTTAGCCGCTACCTTGATTGGGCTACTAGATTGTGCTCTAGGTTTCTAGGAGCCAGTAGTCGAATCGGTTGAGTCTCATTCTGTGTGCTTGCCTAAGTCTGCATGTCGACCAGGAATGGTGTACCCTACCAACCTGGCCAACCACAATCTGTCTCCATGAACAACGATCTAGAGGCTATGCTTAGGGTTATTACAGAGAGAATGGATAAAATGAGCCAGGACATGAATGAGGGTTTTGCCCAGCTTAAGGATCTGTCCAAGTACTTGAGGAACCTAGACATCAAAATTGGACCCCTGATTCAGAATTTGATAGGCCCCAACCTCACCCACACCAAGAGCCTAGGAGACCTTTATACAGGGATCCCGAACCTAATCATAGGAGGCCTGACCCAAAGCCCGAGGATCGAGATGATCGATTCATTAGGAGTATCAAATTAGATGCACCCACTTTTGATGGTAGTCTAAATCTTAAGGTGTATTATGAATGGGAGGGTGAGATGGACCAATATTTCGAGTGGTATACTATGTCTGAGGAGAGAAAATTCAAGTTTGCCAAGATGAAATTAGTGTGTCAAGCCAGATTATACTGGGGGAACATTGAACTAACCACTAGAAAAATGAATTATGATCCCATAACCACTTGGCAGGGTATGAAAGAGAAGCTTAGAGACAAATACCTGCCTTTATCATACCAACAGCATCTATTAGACCAGTGGCAAACCATGAAACAAGGGAATCAGACCGTCTCAGAATACATAGCCACATTTGATGAATACCTGATGATGTGTGATGTGAGTGAATCCCATGTAGTAACCTTGTTTAGGTTTAGAGCTGGCCTAAAGGAGGATATTAAAAGAGAGTTATTCCTGAGAGAAGTCACTGATTTGGACCAAGCCTACCAGATCGCATAGAATGTTGAGAGGTTTCAGAGAGGGCCCATATCTGCTAGAGTTAGTACCCCAATTCCGAGGAATTGACCTAGCCAAGCCCCCCTAGCAGACCTATTCAGGGTACCCCTGCGCCTAGGCCCATGGAATAAAGGCAAGGCACCTGAAGTCCAAAGAACTCCTGGCTCCAGTATCACTTGTTACAAACGCCAGAAGACGGGCCACATTTCCAGTCAGTGCACCGCTATAGCTTGCTTCAAGTACCACAAAGTAGGTCACGTCTCTAGCCAGTGTCCCCGTAAGTCCCTGTACATGGAAGAAGGAGAAGGAGAGAATTCAGGACCCAATGAGGAATTCGAGGAAGAGGCCTATGAGGCTGGATTGAACTTGGTTGATGAGTATGAAGGAGAGGAAGAACCCACCGAGTCAGACCTGTTAGGAGTAGTGAGATGCATCCTGTCCTAGAATAAAGTTCAAGAGGACTGGCGTAGGACTAACATCCTACAAACATTTCTCAAATTAGGGGATAAGATCTGTAAGATTATCGTAGATAGTGGGAGCTGTGTTAATGCCATCTCGGCTAGCACAGTCAAGATGTTAGGCTTGAGCCCAGTTCCCCACCCCAGCCCCTATAAGGTTTCTTGGGTTGATTCCACCTCGATACCCATCCAGTCTAGATGTCAGGTTCAAATCCAAATGCAATCTTATCAGGAAAAGATTTGGTGTGACGTCTTACCCATGGGGGTGAGCTGCATAATTCTTGGAAGACCTTGGTTGTATGATCACGATGCCACCATGTTAGGAAAGTCCAATACTTGTGTCTTTAATTTCAATGGAAAGAAAATCACGATTTATCCAGTCCCACCTAAAGACAATGTTGTTAGAGGGTCTAGCAAGCTAAAAGAGATGAAGACAGGAGTGAACCTAATCAGTGCTAAGGACTTAGAGCAAGAGATTCATAATGGTTCACCCATTTGGGTGCTGACCTCTAAGGAAATTCAGACCTTTACACCCATAGATCATCCTCAGGAAGTTAGGACTTTGTTGGATGAGTTTAAGGATGTCTTTCCCGAGGATTGCCAAGCCACCTTCCACCTCTTAGGGATATCCAACATGCCATAGACTTGATCCCAGGAGCCACTTTGCCCAATTTGCCCCACTATAGGATGAACTCGTCTGAGCACGAAGAGTTACAAAAGCAGGTTGGTGAGTTATTGAGGAAGGAGTTTATTAGAGAGAGTCTTAGTCCTTGTGCTGTCCCAGCACTTCTGACCCTGAAGAAAGATGGCACATGGAGAATGTGTGTTGATAGTCGTGCCATCAATATAATTACGATCAAATATAGGTTTTCCATCCCCAGACTAGACGATATGCTAGACATGATGGCCGGTGCAATGGTGTTCTTTAAAATTGATCTCAAGAGCGACTATCATCAGATAAGGATTAGACCTGGGGATGAGTGGAAAACGACATTCAAGACTAAGGATAGTCTTTTTGAGTGGGTTGTCATGCCATTTGGGCTGTCTAATGCCCCCAGCACCTTCATTAGGATTATGACCCAGGTCCTTAGGGCTTTTATAAGGAAGTTCGTAGTGGTCTACTTTAATGACATCCTGATTTATAGTAGGACCCCTGCGGACCATCTAGACCACCTTAGGTAAGTGTGCCAAGTCTTGAGGAATGATAGTCTCTACACCAACATTAAAAAGTGTGAGTTCATGACTCGTAGAGTTATCTTCTTAGGTTTTGTTGTAATCCCTGATGGCGTGTCAGCAGATCCCGAGAAGATTAAGTCCATAGTTGAGTGGCCTGTGCTGACCAGTGTGCATGATGTTAGAAGTTTCCACGGCCTAGCTACTTTCTATAGGAGATTTATTAAGGGGTTTGATGCAACATACATATGATTAATGATTTGATTAATGTTTGTAGAGCAATGAAACCTAATTACATTAGCATTGAACTTATCATAAGAGGACCTAAAGATGACATAAGAGGAAATAGCTAGCGATTAAACACAACCCTAAACTAAGAAAGAGAAAAGATCTAGAAAATAGGAACTAATGATGGAAGAACTTACCTTAAGGAGTATTCCAACCTTCTTATGATTCAAACCTTGAGATTATCAACTCTCTAGACTGGAGAACTTGGACAACTACGATCAGAACCCTAGACTGGGACTTCAGCTTGTCGGTTCATTGTCAAGGTAGACCCTGCTTGCAACTTGAAGACCTCGAAGGACCCTGCACATGAAGAATAGATGTTAAGGAAGAAGAAGGCAAGCATATGGAAGGGATGGAATAATTTATGAGCAAGGAAAGAAGTCTGAGATGGTTTGGCCGGCTCCAATGCCTCCTTCTTGAACTTGGGCATTGGATGGCTTGGAGAAGAAAGTAGATTGGCGTGGAGGAGGGGCTTAGGAACAATCATTCAAGAGAAATAACATAAGAACTTCAACTTCAACTTCAACTCCAATTTTCATTCATTTCATCAATAGCTTTACAATGGGGCGTCCAAGGGCTTAAGAAAGCCTTACAACTCATTTGAAATTTGAAACCCATAGATTAAGGAGGATTACAAGGGGGTTGGAGGATTTGGAGGGTTTGGTTACAAAGATTTTGGGAGGGATGTGGCCGACCTCCTTTGAATTTGAATCTCCCTTGGTCGGCCACCTATGAAATCTTTTGAATTTCCTTTGTTGGCGCCCAAAGGGTGATGAGGTGGCATGGTGAGGTGGCCTTCTACTTGGATATGAGTTTCAAGATGACATGTGGTGCCAAATGGGGTCACTTGATCAAATCTTGCTGATGTGGCATCCTTGTTGATATGGTGCCATAGGTGGGTCCTAGTTGATGGTCCTTCTCTCTTGTTTGGTTGGTGTGTCTTCTCTTCTTCATGTGATCAAATTCTGGGGTCCAGAATTTGAGTCTTGTTGTTGGCTTTCATGGCTTTAAGACTTGATTAGACTTAACTCAATTGAACTGACTTGACTGACCTAGACTTTAAAACTTGAAATGGACTTACAGAAAATGAAATTTAGAAGTAATTACAGGACTCAAAAAAAAACACTCTTGATCAGGAATTGAAACTCAAAATTAATTACAGGACTCTTGAAAAGGAAATAAAACATTCTTGAACTAAAGGATACAGGGTAAGCTAATTATCTTCGATCAAATTGGGATAAGGCTAACCTTGTTGGAGTGAAGTTTCTTTCTGCTTCTGGTGTCCACACCAATTCTCCCGGGGTGGGCAGAACTCGACCCAGTCGAGTATGGTTCAGTTTTGCCCTGGTAATGCTCGAACAAGTCTGGGTTAAGTCTTTGCAGGTCCTCTCGAGTAATCCAAGAGTTGTCTGACTCAGGTCGACCTTGCCATTGAACCAGGTATCGCTGATAGTCCTTATTCCTGGTAGTAATGGTCTTGTCATCCAGGATTCTCTCAATCCTCTCTCTCCGCTCGGGTAGGGTTAGTGGTGGACCCCCGGAAATATGTTCACTCTTAATGAAAGTTTCTGCCCAAAAGGCTCACTAGGTATTAGTACTGGTTCTTTGTATTCTACTAGGTCTGAAGCATTAAATGTTGTACTGATACCCATATCAGGTGGAAGTTCCAAAATATATGCATTAGGCCTTATTTTCTTTAAGATCTTGAAAGGTCTCGCTCCGCGGGCATGCAGCTTCTTTATGGTTCCAGGTGGGAACTGTTTAGGGTTGAGCCTAATCATTGCATAATCCCCTTCACAGAATTTTTTAGCCCTCTTATGTGAATCAGCTAAATGTTTGTAAGTTTCGTTGTTCAATTTGATCTTATTACTGATTTCTTTATGTAAATTTATGACATGCTGTGCGAAAGATTCAGCAGACTCAGAAATTCATGTGTGAATGGGTAGTGGGATTAGATCTAAAGGCTTCCTAGGCTTGTAACCATGGACTATCTCAAATGGACTTTTGCCCGTAGATCGATTGACCGAACTGTTGTAAGCGAACTCAGTACGCGACGATAACAAATCTTAGTTTCCTAGACTTTCTCCCACTAGGCATCTCAGCAAGTTCCCTGGACTTCTATTCACAACCTCGGTTTGTCCATCAGTCTAGGGGTGGTAGGCAGTGGAGAATTTCAGTCTGGTTCCTAATAGGTGCCAAAAGGTTTTCCAGAAATAACTTGTGAAGCGGACATCCCTATCAGAAACAATGGTTTTCGGTAACCCTTGGAGTCTGACTACTTGATCAAGAAAGAGTTTGGCAATCCTAGAGGCATCTGAAGTTTGGGAACAAGGTATGAAATGGGCCATTTTTGAAAACCGGTCGATCACCACAAAGATTGAATCATGTTTTCGAATGGTCTTGGATAATCCTAGAACAAAGTCCATGCTTAGATCCTGCCATGGACACTCAAGTACGGGTAATGGAGTGTATAGCCCGGTATTCTTTTGCTGCTTTGCAACAGCACATGTCCTATATCGGGCTACAAGATTTGCTACTTGTTTCTTAAGGCCTGGCCAGTAAAATTGTTCCTCAACAGCTAAGATAGTCTTGTTTCGTCCGAAGTGGCCAGCTAGACCTCCCGCATGTATCTCCCAAACTAAAAAATCTCTTGAGGAGGTTCTCGGGATGCAGAGCCTATTTTCTCTAAAAAGATAACCATCTAGAAGGGTATAGTCACTATGATCACTAGATGGTCCTTGATGCAAAACCTGATAAATTTCATTAAAATCTGGACAGGTTTCGTACTGCTCCTTAAGTCTTTCAAAACCTATGACTTCAGTACTGACTGAAGTTAAAAGCAACGCTCTATGACTTAGGGCATCAGCTACTTTATTATCGGTTCCCGATTGATGCTTTAGGACAAACGTATAGGATTGGATGTACTCTACCCACTTGGCATGCCTAGGGTTTAGTTTCTTTTGGAACTCAAGAACCTAAGGGCTTCATGATCTGAGAATAAGACAAATTCTTGCGGTAGGAGATAATACCTCCAATACCTTAATGCTTGCACTACCGCATAAAGCTCCCGATCATATATAGAATATCTTAACCTGGCTTCATTCAATTTTTCACTAAAGAATGCTACGGGATGGTTCTCTTGACTCAGAACTCCACCAATACTTACTCTCGAAGCATCGCATGCTACCTCAAAGACCTTAGAAAAATTGGGTAGCCTTAAGACTGGTGCATGGGTCATCTTATCCTTAATGTGTAGGAAGGCCTTATCAGCTGATTTCGTCCATTCAAAAAGGCCCTTCCTAATATAATCCGTGATAGGAGCAACTATGGTGCTAAACCCTCTAATAAATCTTCGATAAAACGTAGCGAGGCCATGAAAACTTCTTACTTCGTGAATATTATTGGATGTTGGCCACTCTACAATTGCCTTAACCTTCTCAGGGTCAGCGGATACTCCTTCAGGGGTCACAACAAATCCTAGGAAGATAACTCTAGTAGTCATAAAAGCACATTTCTTTAGGTTGGCATAGAGGTTATCTTTCCTAAGTGCTAAACATACCTGCCTCGGATGTTGTTGATGATCTTCTCTAGTCCTACTATAGATAAGTATGTCGTCAAAGTATACGACAACAAATTTTCCAATAAAGGCTCGTAGGACTTGGTTCATGATTCGCATAAAAGTGCTAGGGGCGTTTGCTAGCCCAAAAGGCATGACTACCCATTCAAATAATCCGCCCTTAGTTTTAAAGGCAGTCTTCCATTCATCCCCTGGTCTGATCCTAACTTGGTGATAGCCGCTCTTCAGGTCAATCTTAGAAAATATTGTTGCACCGGCCATCATGTCTAACATATCATCCAATCAGGGAATGGAAAACCTATACTTCACCGTGATTTTATTTATGGCATGACTATCAACACATATTCTCTACGTGCCATCTTTCTTAGGGGTAAGTAAGGTTGGGACTGCGCATGGGCTCAAACTCTCCTTAATGAATCCTTTCTTTAGGAGTTCTCCTACTTGTCGTTGTAATTCTTGGTGCTCAGTAGGGTTCATTCTATAATGGGGAAGGTTCGGTAGGGTTGCTCCAGGGACTAAGTCTATCGCATGTTGTATATCCCTAAGGGGTGGGAGTTGGTCAGGTAAGTCATCGGGGAACACGTCTTTGAACTTCTCTAGCACTTCACTGACTTCTTGAGGTTGTTCTTTTGAGAAAGGTTCTTGATGATCCTTAATGGTCAAAACCCAAACATGTGATCCATTTCTAATCTCTTGCTCCATTTCTCTAGCAGTGATCACGTTTATCCCCTTTTTCTTATCACTCAACTGACTTGATCCTCTCTTAATGGGGTTCTTAGGTGGAGAAGAATGGATTACAATCTTCTTTCCATTATGAGTAAACGAGCACGAATTAGAACGACCACAGAGTGTTACGTCAAGATCGTACAACCATGGTTGGCCTAAAATTATGCTACTTACTCCCATTGGAAGTACATCACACCATACTTTCTCCGGGTAAGATTGGAACTGAATGGTTACTAGGCACCTAGACTTAATGGAAATCGTGATTGAGTCTATCCAGGATACCTTATAGGGATTGGGATGGGGTATGGTGGGCAATCCTAAGATTTTAACTATGTTGGTGGATATGGCATTGACATAGCTACCGCTATCTAAAATGACTTTGCATACTTTTTCACCTATCTTAATGAATGTCTGTAGGATGCTAGTCCTACGCCAATCTTCTTGGTCTTTGGTGTGGGTGAGAATACACCTAACCACTCCTAACAGATCTTGATCTATCAGGACTTCCTCATCCTCATACTCTTCAGCCAAGTTCTCATCTGCCTAGTATACTTCCTCCTCAAATTCACCTTGGGATTCTACGGCTTCCTCTTCTACTTCCCCTATATGTAAGGCTCTATTGGGACAGTTGCTAGAATAGTGACCCACTTTGTTACACTTGAAACAGGCGTTTAGAGTCCTATGGGTTTCTAGTGACTTTCCTTTATCATCTCTTTGGGTCACAGGCACATTGGGATTGGGTCGGTTGAATCTAGGCTGATTGGATCCTGTCTGCTGGTAAGGTGCACTAGTCCTAGGGGCTTCGGGCTTACGATAAACTGGACCCCTATGGAATCTCTCAGCATCCCTAGCTATCTGATAGGCCAATTCTAGGTCATGGACCTCTCGCATGAACAATTCTCTTTGAATTTCTTCCCTTAGTCCGGTCCTAAATCTAGACAAGGTCACCGACTCAGATTCATCAACATTGCACCTCATAACGAATTCATCATACTTTGCTATGTACTCTACGACACTCCTATTTCCTTGAGTGAGTCTTTGCCATTGATCTAGGAGTCTTTGGTGGTAGGATATAGGAAGGTATTTCTCCCTAAGCCTAAGTTTCATAGCTCGCCAGGTCACTATGGGCACATCACCTCTCTGTCTAGCTAATCTCTCAACATTTCTCCAATATAACCTAGCTTGATGCACAAGTTTAAGCTTTGCAAACTTACACTTGCGCTCTTCACTCATCTCAAACCAGTCAAAATACTGGTCCATCTCACCTTCCCAATCAATGTAGATCTTAGGATCTAAAATTCCATCAAAGGTGGGAGCTTCCAGCCTAATGTTTTTCATGGTTCGGTCATCTTGATCAAAGTGAATTGGGGTGGGTCTCCTGACATTGGGTTCATAGTTAGGCTCATGATGGAATCTTCTTGGGTTGGGCTCGATGGTTTGATCAAGGTGGGGTCCTCTAGGATTTGGATTATAAAACTGATCTTGTGGAGATCTCCTAGGGTTTGGTTCGTAGAGAGGGTTTTGATATGGAATCCTTCTAGGGTTCAATGGGGTCTTGAGTTCAGGTGCAAGACTAGGCTCAGGCTCAGCCTGGGCTTCATGATTGCTTTCAGGGGTTCTAGCCTCTAACTGATCCAACCTAGTAGTGATGTGGGCTAACTGCTCATTCATGTTTTGGTTGGTTTGTGCCACATTCCGATTTGTTTGGGCCAATTGCTCAGTTAAACTCTTAGTCAGTTGGGCCACTTGATCATTTAGGGCTTTGATCAAATTCCCCAAGTTTTAGTCCATGGCTACACTTGACTGGGCTTGGCTTGGTGAATATGGTGTCCCTGCTCTAGTTGTCATGCATGCAAATGGACTCAACTCGGGCTAAGATTTTCTAGACCTGTTAGTTCAAGTGAATTGAGCTATCTAGATACACTCAAATCAACAGCTACTCTCTTCCACTGGCCAGTCAGGAGGTGGGTATGTGGGAGGTTCCCCCAGCTTTCACTGGGACCTAATTAGAAACCACAAGAACCGCTTAGGCTTAGCCACTTAACCTCTATCCTTGACACCAGCTTCCAATAATAGATGAAGAAATGGGTTGCACCAGTTTCCCTCAATTGAATTGAACTGGACCTAGAGTTCCTAGCTGTTACGGCCGTAATGATGATGTGGTCGGTCTCAGATCCCGTCAGGCATGATTCGAGCCACGTGGAGGTTTTCGGTCGAGTCAGCTGCGGCTCCCACATGTCCGAAGTCGAGCTCGGCCCGGGCTCCCCTGCTCCCTCACCAGGTGGCACCCTGAGACGGTCCCACCTCGGCCGAGGTCGAGCCGGGCCCCTTCGCTCCTTCGCCAGGTGGCTCCCGAAGACGGGACCACCTCGGCCGAAGCCGAGCGTCCTTCTGCCGCCCCGCCAGGTGTCCACCCAGGAGGGGTCCACCTCGGCCAAGGTCGGCTGCTCCCTCGCTCCCTCACCAGGTGGCACCCTGAGACGGTCCCACCTCGGTCGAGGTCGAGCCGGGCCCCTTCGCTCCTTCGCCAGGTGGCCCCCGGAGACGGGACCACCTCGGTCGAAGCCGAGCATCCTTCTGCCGCCCTGCCAGGTGTCCATCCAGGAGGGGTCCACCTCGACCAAGGTCGGCTGCTCCCCCGCTCCCTCGCCAAGTGGCACCCTGAGACGGTCCCACCTCGGCCGAGGTCGAGCCGGGCCCCTTCGCTCCTTCGCCAGGTGGCCCCCGGAGACGGGACCATCTCGGCCGAAGCCGAGTGTCCTTCTGCCACCCCGCCAGGTGTCCACCTAGGAGGGTTCCACCTCGGCCATGGTCGGCTGCTCCCCCACTCCCTCGCCAGGTGGCACCCTGAGACGGTCCCACCTCGGCCGAGGTCGAGCCGGGCTCCTTCGCTCCTTCGCCAGGTGGCCCCCAGAGATAGGACCACCTCGGCCGAAGCCGAGCGTCCTTCTGCCGCCCCGCCAGGTGTCCACCCGGGAGGGGTCCACCTCGACCGAGGTCAGGCAGCTCGTACAGAGAAGGTCCCAAAGAGCGGAGGCGCAGGTTCAGAGGTTGGCCCTCGAGCCGTGCGCACCGCACCCCGAGGAAGGCGCCCCGTACGGATGGCGGCGGCATGCGAAACATCACTTACGTCGGCCCGACAGGTTCTGCAGTCGAGAGACGCGGTTTTGGCAAAATAGGGCCCGTTAACGGATAGCGCCGGCTCCTGGGAAGGAGAGCGCCCACACTTGGCCTAAGGTCTGGCCGGCCACCCTGCCGGCGCCCCCTCCTTTACTCTTTCCCCGCTAGGCTCGGCAAACGAGGCCGGAAAGCCGTATGGCCCTCAGAACCAGAAGGGAAAAGAAAAAAGGATGGACAAGGGGAGCCTCCCGAGAGCGAAAAACGAGCAAGCAGCGGGAGGAGATAAAAGGAAGGAGAGAAGAGACGACCAGGTAAGCGGAGACAAGTAAGAAATAGAGGTTGGAGGCTCCGCTCCCAGAGCAAGATCCAAGGTCCCGAGAGGGGATCGCTTGGCATGAGCTCGGCAAAGGAGTCCAGCCAGGTTTCTGGTCTCTCTGGCATCTTTCTTGCTAGTGAATTCTCTGAGTCTGGGACTCCTTCAGGGGCCCGTCCCAGAGAGTCTGTTCCCTCTCGCCGTCTACTAACTTGATCGTCGGATCTCCCTCGCCGGAATCCCCGGCCTGGGTCTTCTGACCTTGCCTTGCAGGTCCGGTCCAGCCAGGAGGCCCCAGGAGCAGGACGGTCTAGACGGATCGGCGATTTCGAGGCCATGGGCGCGGCGGCGAGATCGGCAACAGATTGGCACGCCTGGTAGGGGGGCAGGACAACACCCTAGTGGGAGCTAGCTTTCTGCAGACAAAGCGTTCTTCGGCAATGGTGGTCACTCGTGGCCGCGAGGCGTCCACCAGCCGTGTGGGGGAGGTTCCCTCCCCTCAAGGGGCCCATAGCCTGGAGAGGGAGCTCCCAGCTCCCCCTCCTCTTCCACCATAGCCGACCTCGACGGACGGGCCCCTCACGGCCGTCATCCAACAGCTGCAGACCTTGACCTCGGCGGTCCGGCAGCTACAACATCAGCAGCGCTCCCTGGCCACGCAGCCGCAGCCAGGGACCCCCGCGGCTCGGGCCGCGGGGCCGCGTGGGAGCCTGCGCTCCATTCAGGGCAGGCCATCCCACCCGAGGGCAGTCTCCAACCCCCGCGGGAGCCACCAAACTCTCGCAAAAAGAAACTACTCCGGTTCGGTGGATCACGAGAGTCAATCCCCGGCCGATGAAGCCGAGATGGCGCATCGTAGCAAGCGACGCCGAGGTGTGACTTTGCGTCGAGACCGATCGGCGCCCCCTTCGCCAGCGGCCTCGGTGGAAGATTCCACCGACGAGGCCATCAGGCGCCAGGCCGAGAGGCGCCTGGAGGAGCACGAGCGCAAGTTGGCGGAGTTCGCCCGCCGATTTGTCGACCTGCAGAACTCATTCGTGGACCCGGCGGGCTACGACTCCCGTCCCCCCTTCTCTGAAGAAATCCAGGCGGAGCCGATCTCGAACCGGTTCCGCATGCCGCATGTGGATCCCTATGACGGGACCACCGACCCTCTGGACCATCTGGAGAGCTACAAGGCTCTCATGAGGGTCCAGGGGGCCACTGACACCCTTTTGTGCATCGCCTTCCCCGCTACCCTCCGGAAGGCCGCTCGAGTCTGGTTCACCCGCCTCGAGCCCGGATCTATTTGCTCCTTCCACCAGTTGGAAGGGAAGATTGTGGCGCACTTCGATGCTTGTCGGAAGGTGCCAAGAGAGGTGGATAGCCTCTTCTCCATCCGTCAGCAGGACCAGGAGCTGCTCCGAGACTACATCACCCGGTTCAAGACCGCAGCCCTGGAAATCTATAGTCTGGACGAGCCCGTCGCCATGCTGGCCTTGAAGTGCGGGCTCAAGACGTCCCGCCTGACCTACTCCCTGGACAAAAAGCTCCCCAGGACGTACTCCGAGCTCCTCCTCTGCGCCCACAAGTACATCCAAGCGGAGGAGGCCGACCGCACCCGTCGAGAGCTAGACTGGAAGACTCTGAAGAGGCCGTCCCCGAGGGATATTCCAGGAGCTCGGAAGCTTGGGCCATCTGTCGACCCTCGCCCGAATCCGAGGTCAAAGGGTGAGGTCATTCCGGAGCGGAGGTTCACCCTCTCCTCGCCCCCCGAACAAAAATCCTCATGGAAATTGAGGGCGAGCACTACCTCCGCCGACCTCCTCCTCAGAATCCAAGAGGTACCCGGGACAAAACAAAGTACTGCCAGTTCCACCACGAGCACGGCCACGACACAGAGGAGTGTCACAACCTGAAACGGGAGATCGAGGAGCTGATCAAGTGGGGCTACCTCAGGAAGTTCGTCAGAAACGAGGTCCCGGCGGAGGGACAGCCGCTCGCGGCTTTACCCCCGGTTCCTGCAATCGATAACCGCCCGACGGAGAAGCCAGTGGGCATGATCTCACTTGGGGTCGGGTGGGCGGCAAAGAGAGCCCGGGAGATCGGGAACCCGGAGAATGTACCCCCTTCTGAGAAGGGGAAGGAAAACGAAAATGTAGACAATGATGCCGTGGTGGTCGAGATAACCATCGCGAAGCATCCTGTACACCGAATTATGGTAGATAGCGGAAGCTCGGCTAACGTGCTTTTTTATGATGCTTTCTCTCGAATGAATTTGTCCCATGATCAGCTGAGGCCGGTGCACACCCCCTGGTAAGCTTTATCGGGGACTCGGTGGGGGTCGAAGGGGAGATCACTCTCCCAGTCACCGCTGGATCCCCACCTCGGCAGACGACCGTCATGATAATGTTTACCGTCGTCAAGCTCCCTTCACCTTACAACGCGATTCTCGGGCGTCCCGGGCTCAACCAACTGGACGCCATGATTTCCACGAAGAGGTTCTTGGTGCAGTTCCCCACGGCTTCCGGGCTCGGGGTGATGAAGGGGACGACCCAGCCAGTCCCGCATTGCCTCCAGACGGTCCCGGGCGCCCGGGGCGCGGAGCTCAGCCTCGACGTTGACGACCTCGACCTAAGGGAGAAGGAATCCAGGGGAGGCCCCATAGAACGCCTGTTGACTTATCCCCTTGGTTCGGACCCGCTGAAGACGGTGCAGGTCGGGGTGCAACTCCCAGAAGAAGAACGGACCCACCTGCTGGAGTTCCTCCGCGCGAACGCGAACGTGTTCGCCTGGTCAGCGGCCGACATGCCGGGCATTCCCCTCGAGGTCATTACGCACAGGCTGAACGTGGATCCGAGCTGCCGCCCGGTCTGCCAGAAGAAGAGGAGCTTCGCTATGGAGAGACAGAGGGCCATCAACGAGGAGGTGGAGAAACTCCTCGCCGCCGGCTTTGTGCGGGAAGTCCAATATCCCAGCTGGCTGACGAACGTGGTCATGGTAAGGAAGAGCAGTGGTAAGTGGAGGATCTGTGTAGACTACACCGACCTCAACCGAGCTTGCCCGAAGGACAGCTTCCCCCTTCCAAAGATTGATCAGCTAGTCGACACCACCTTGGGGCATCGCCTCCTGTCCTTTATGGACGCCTTCTCCGGATACAACCAGATCCGAATGAACCCGGAGGACGAGGAGCACACCGCCTTCATCACCGACCGCGGAACTTTTTGCTACAGGATGATGCCATTTGGCCTCAAGAACGCCGGGGCCATGTACCAGCGTCTGGTCAACAGAATCTTCAAAGACCAGATCGACCACAACATGCAGGTGTACGTGGACGATATGCTGGTGATGAGCAAGCCCGATTCGGACCACGTGGCTGACCTGGCGGAGACATTCGGCAACCTTCGACGTCATTAGATGAAGCTTAACCCGGTGAAGTGCGCCTTCGGCGTCTCCGCTGGGAAGTTCCTGGGATTCATGGTGACCCAGAGAGGAATTGAAGCCAACCCAGAAAAGGTCCAGGCCATCCTGGACATGGAGCAACCTGCCTCCAAGAAGCAAGTGCAGCAACTCACCGGCCAGGTTGCGGCCCTCAACCGTTTTATCTCCAGGTCGGCCGATCGCTGCCGACCCTTTTTCAAGGTGCTGAGGAAGATGAACGACTTCGCTTGGACCGAGGAGTGCTAGGAGGCCTTTGAAGAGCTGAATAAGATGCTCGCATCGCCGCCACTGCTTTCCCGGCCAAAGAGGGGGAGGAGCTCGTCCTCTACCTAGCGGTCACCCCGGAGGCCGTCAGTTCGGTCCTGGTTCGGACCGACGACCAAGGAGTCCAGCGACCCATGTACTATACCAGCAAACTTCTCCGCGATGTGGAGCTCAGGTATTCTCGGTCCGAGAAGCTCGTTTTTGCGTTAATAGTGTCTGCTCAGTGTCTCAGGCCCTATTTCCAAGCACATCCCATCATCGTCCTGACGGATCAGTCGCTGAAGGCGGTGCTCAGCCGACCCGACACTTCGGGGCGATTGGCGAAGTGGGCACTGAAGCTCAGCGAGTTCGGCATCGCGTACAGGCCAAGGTTGGCCGTGAAAGCGCAGGTGCTAGCCAACTTCTTGGTCGAGTGTGCAGGCTTAGGCAAGGAGCCCGAGGAAGGCCCTTCGCGCCAGCAGCTGAAAACGGGCCCCGAGGAGCCCGGAGAGGATGCGTGGATCGTCCACGTAGATGGAGCCTCGAACTCTGGCGGGAGCGGAGCCGGACTCATTCTTGCCAATAGCGGTGGGGTCGTCGCCGAATGCACGCTCCATTTCCAGTTCGCCGCGATAAACAATCAGGCGGAGTATGAGGCGCTCCTCGCCGGGCTGAGGGTCTCTCGCGAGCTGGGCGTGGCTAACCTCAAAGCCTTCACTGACTCCCAGCTCGTGGCGGGACAGGTCTCCGGAGAATATGCCGCGCACGACCCTCAAATGGCGAAGTACTTGGAGCTCGTCAAGGCGGGCACGACCGGTTTCTGGTGCTTCAACATCTTCCACATCCCCCGCAGGGAGAACGCCCGTGCGGACACTCTTTCCCGTTTGGCGACCCTACCGGACTCGATGTTGGGCCGCGCTCATGTGGAGCGCCTCAAGGCCCCAAGCTACAAGACCCCAGTGGAGGTCCATCAGGTCAGCCGTGAGCCCAGCTAGATGGACAAGTACGCCGAATACATAACCAGCGGCACCTTGCCAGAGGACCGTGTAGCGGCCCGCCTCATCAGAAAGAAGGCCACGCGGTTCGTCCTGATGGATGGGCAACTATATCGAAGATCCTACTCCTACCCCCTCCTCAAATGCCTGGGACCCGCGGAAGCCAGACTCGTGCTCCAGGAGATTCACGAGGGCATCTGTGGGAACCACGTGGGGGGCAGAGCGTTAGCCTACAAAGCCCTCCGTCAGGGCTACTTTTGGGAGACGATGAAGGAGGATGTCGCCGATTTCGTGAAGAGGTGCGATCGGTGCCAGCGGCACGCCATGGTGCAACGGCAGCCCTCCAATCCAATCTCCTAGCTCTCAGCTCCGTGGCCATTCGCCCAATGGGGAATGGACCTTCTGGGCCCATTCCTACCGGCGTCTGGACAACGGAAATTCCTGATCGTGGCCATCGACTACTTTACGAAGTGGGTCGAGGCCGAACCCTTGGTGCGGATCACCGAAGCAAACGTCGCCAAGTTCTTCTGGAAGTTGATCATTTGCCGCTTCGGCCTCCCCCACACCGTGATCACTGATAACGGGCGCCAGTTCGACTGCCGGGAGTTTGAAGAGTTCTGCGGCGACCTCGGCATCCGGCATCACTTCACCTCGGTGGCGCATCCTCAGATCAATGGCGAAGCCGAGGTCACGAACAGGACCATTTTGTAGGGCCTCTGCACGCGGCTGGACCAGACCAAGGGCAGGTGGGCGGAGGAACTCCCCAGTGTCCTTTGGGCGTACCATACCACCCCGAGGACGGCGACCGACGAGACCCCGTTCAACCTCGTCTTCGGAGCTGAAGCGGTCATCCCGATCGAGCTCAGCCTACCCACGCTGCATGTGGAGCAATATGACGAGGCGGAGAACCCCGCCAGAATGATGCTCAAACTTGACCTTCTTGAAGAGACGAGGGACAAGGCCCAAGTTCGGATGGCGGCGTATAGGCAGCGAGTGGCCAGGTATTACAACTCCCAAGTGCGGCCGAAGTCCTTTCGTCCCGGAGATCTGGTCCTCCGGCGTGCTGAAGCTTCTCAGCCACGAGAGTGCGGGAAGCTCTCACCGAACTGGGAAGGCCCGTACCGGGTAGCAGAAGCCCTCCCCCACGGCGCCTACTACTTGGAGGAATTGGGAGGGGCCAGGTTCCCCCGGACGTGGAACGCCTCGAATCTAAGGATGTATTATCAGTAATGTAAGGTTCTCCACTCCTGCAATAAAGTTTCTTTGCCTCAAACGCTCTTTCTCACCTCGTAGGGAAACCGGCGCATGACTCTGAGTTCGGCACACACGACTGTGGCCGAAGGCCAGAGAAAGCGAGAAGTCCCGGACTTCAGTCTGGAAGGCGGGCAGAACCCAGTTCGTCCACGCGAGCACGGAGAATAGCTCGGCAAGCCATGCAAGGCTTGAGAAAGCCTGCGGCCCCGGGGTTCAGTCCGGAAGTCCCGGACTTCAGTCTGGAAGGCGGGGCAGAACCCAGTTCGCCCACGCGAGCACAGAGAACAGCTCGGCAAGCCGTGCAAGGCTTGAGAAAGCCTGCGGCCCCGGGGTTCAGTCCGGAAGTCCCGGACTTCGGTCTGGAAGGCGGGGCAGAACCCAGTTCGCCCACGCGAGCACGGAGAACAGCTCGGCAAGCCGCGCAAGGCTTGAGAAAGCCTGCGGCCCCGGGATTCAGTGCGAAAGTCCCGGACTTCGGTCTGGAAGGCGGGGCAGAACCCAGTTCGTCCACGCGAGCACGGAGAACAGCTCGGCAAGCCGCGCAAGGCTTGAGGAAGTCTGCGGCCCCGGGGTTCAGTCCGGAAGTCCCGGACTTCGATCTGGAAGGCGGGGCAGAACCTAGTTCGCCCACGCGAGCACGAAGGCAAGCCCAAAGAAGGGCCCGCTCAAGGCCTACTCTGATGCCACCCAGTCTGGAATGCCCCGAACTTTGATCTGAATGCCGGATGGGACTAGGTCCACCCTCGTCTCGGCCCTCCACATCAACATCTCCAAAAAAAAAGAGAAGAAAAAATGAAAAAGGAAGGCGAGTTCGAGACATGGCCAAACTAGATCTTCATTGATTCAAGAAAGGGAAGTACAAACTGGGAGTCCCGACAGACCGGGAGTCCCCAAAAAAAACAACAAAAAAGAAGAAGATACACGATTCAGTTTGGCGCGGTGGCGGGGTCCTCAGCCTGGGTCGCACGCTCCACATCCTCGCCGTCGGCGGCTGCTGGCTCAGGGGGCCGCTCCGGAGCCACGGCCGTGTCGCTCGCTGGGGCCGCAGCTGTGACGTCGGCCGCACTGGAAGCCCTGCTGTCGGGTCCCTGCCTCCTACCTCCGAGCACCACCCCACTGAGGTCGAGCTCGGGGTAGAAGGACCCCACCTTCTCCCGGCACACTCGGAACCCCTTCAGGAAGGAGTCCATAGCGGCCTCCCGGACCTCCGAGATGTACTCGTCGGAGGCTCGGAACATCGGGATGGCTTCCTGTGCCTCCCGCTTCGCGGCTTCCAGGAGCCCGTTGACGTAGGTGCTCCGCTCCTTCGCTGCACTCGCCTCCTGTCTGGCCTCTTCCAGCTGGCGCTCCAGCCACTGAGAATGGGCATGGAGGCGAGCCCTGTCGACCGCGTCCTCCTCCGCGCGACGCTGCTGGGAGATCCTCTCCTCGGACAGAGAGGACTCCAGGTCCTTGGCGCACTCCTCGGTGCACGCCAGGTCCGCCTGGAGGGCCTGGTTGTTCGCTCGCAGCTCGACCCCCTTCTTCATGAGGTCTTTGACGTCGGTCGCGAGCTTGCCGAGCTTCTCTTCCTTCTCGGCATCCTTCTTCGCATACCCTACGAGGAAGTTCCTCAACAGGAGCACGTCGTTCCCAATCTGCACAGCAAAAAGATCGGGTTAGTAGAAAGGCTAACCGAGGTCACAAAAGACAGAAGAATTTGAGTTCGGACTTACCGTGAAGAGCTGCGGGAGGATCCCGAGCAGGGCGTCGGCGTAGTCCCTGCCGCCTCAAGATCGGCGGTCTCGGGAGGTGGAGGCGTACTCCATCACTTTCTTCACGAGCCCCTTGTCGCGGATTATCGAGCACCGGTTGGTGATCACCGGTTGCAGAGCCGTCAGGTCAGCTGCGATGGCAACTGACCCTCCAGCAGGAACCGCCGTCGATGGGGCGGCTGAGGTCGCGGGCGGCGCCGTCGGCTCTGCGGCGATGATGGGCCGGCGCGGGATGGAACTGCTGATGGTGGGGCCCCCTCGTCGGCAGCACCGTCGAGTCTGACGGCTGGAGCATCGATGGCCCCGCCCCGAGGCAGCCTGGGCGGGGGAGCAGCAGCCACCCGGCTGGGTACGGTCACCGGCATGACCTCCTGGCTCACCTCGGTGCGAGCCCTCTTCGCCGCAGGTTCATCCACCTCGACGACGTCCCTCTGGGCCGCGCCCTCCAGGAGGTTCTCCAGCGAGAATTTCATGCCTGCAACATAGAGGAAAAAGAGGTCAGTCAGCTTGGCTAAAAAAGAGGAAGAACATGGAGGTCAGGGGAAGACTGGGTCTCACCCGGCTCGTGGATGGGACTGATCCCGGCCTCAAACAAGTTCTGCTCCGAGAGCAGAACCTCGAGCACTGGGACCACATCGCTCAGGAGCTGGGAGTAGGCCTCTTGGTCCGCCGACTTGACCTGGGAGTTCCGGTTCGGAGACCGATCCGGTTCGCTCCAGGCCCAATCAACATCCTCGACCGAGACAAAAAAGAACCGGTTCTTCCAGCCCTTGATGGAAGAAGGGAGGTCGAACCGGAGACACTTGGGCCGGGGCGAGATGTACCACCAGCCGTCATCAGTGGAGTACCTCTTCAGGGTAAACAGAGCCCTGAAGAGGGAGAAACGGGCAACAAACCCGTGGAAGTGACAAAAAATAATGAAAGAGAAGATGACCCGGATGGCATTGGGAGCCAACTGGGCCGGGACGAGACGGAAGTGGCTAAGGAAGGAAAGGAAAAAGGGATGCAGAGGAAACCGAAGACCCCTGAGAAGGAAGTCCTCGTAGAAGGCTATGCGGCCGGGGCCATTCATGGTGACGCGATCCCCGGGCTGCGGAACAAGCAGACGGATTGACCCCGGGATGCCATAGACCTCCCGGAGCAAGGAAAGGTCGCCTTCGGTCATTGTGGAAGTATGACCGGAGGGACCGGCAGAAAGAAGAATCGGAGGAGGAAGGGAAGAAAGTGGAAGAGCAGAAGCGACGGGAGGAGACCTGACACCCCTGGGGATGCCAATAGTGATACCCCCAGGTTGCAGTCGCCTGCGGGTCTCCTCCGGGATCACTTCCTCCTCCGAGGAGGAAGAAGATGGAGTCCTCGGCTGGGACGAACCGGCCTCGTCCGGATTGGAGGAAATATGGCAATGGCACGCCATGACAAAGAAGAAAGCAAGAAAAATTCACCGGGAGAGAAGAGGAGGACAAAGAAAAAAATGAGGGCACTCAACGAAAATGCACTGTGCGAACGCGGGGCAGTGGAAATTAGCCTGCAGCAAACCGCCCATGGAGCAAGGGAAAAGGCCTTATTCTGGAAAGTCCCCTCCTTTTCAAAGTCAATCGACAGCAGCAGTACCCGTCTTTCTGCTCCGGGCCATTGGATGATCGCCGCGTGGACGCACGCCCGACACCGTCGCCTCGTTAGCAGGAAAACGGCCCCTGCTTCGAAGCGATGCATTTATTACAGGCGAACAGGCGACGCGTGGCGGCCTCCTATAGGGCTTCGGGTGCACCGAGAAACGGCGACGAGGATCGTGGCAATTATGATGCAAGATCTTCGCCTCCCCACGTCATATCCGCATTTAATCCCAACGTTCCGTCCCACGATGCCCCAACGTAACGTTGGATTGGGGGGCAACTGTTACGGCCGTAATGATGACGTGGTCGGTCTCAGATCCCGTCAGGCATGATTCGAGCAACGTGGAGGTTTTCGGCCGAGTCAGCTGCGGCTCCCACACGTCCGAAGTCGAGCTCGGCCCGGGCTCCCCCGCTCCCTCACCAGGTGGCACCCTGAGACGGTCCCACCTCGGCCGAGGTCGAGCCGGGCCCCTTCGCTCCTTCGCCAGGTGGCCCCCGGAGACGGGACCACCTCGGCCGAAGCCGAGCATCCTGCCGTCCCGCCAGGTGTCCACCCAGGAGGGGTCCACCTCGGCCAAGGTCGGCTGCTCCCCCGCTCCCTCGCCAGGTGGCACCCTGAGACGGTCCCACCTCGGCTGAGGTCGAGCCGGGCCCCATCGCTCCTTCACCAGGTGGCCCCCGGAGACGGGACCACCTCGGCCGAAGCCGAGCGTCCTTCTGCCGCCCCGCTAGGTGTCCACCCAGGAGGGGTCCACCTCGGCCAAGGTCGGCTGCTCCCCCGCTCCCTCGCCAAGTGGTACCCTGAGACGGTCCCACCTCGACGAGGTCGAGCCGGGCCCCTTCGCTCCTTCGCCAGGTGGCCCCCGGAGACGGGACCACCTCGGCCGAAGCCGAGCGTCCTTCTGCCGCCCCGCCAGGTGTCCACCCAGGAGGGGTCCACCTCGGCCAAGGTCGGCTGCTCTCCCGCTCCCTCACAAGGTGGCACCCTGAGACGGTCCCACCTCGGCCAAGGTCGAGCCGGGCTCCTTCGCTCCTTCGCCAGGTGGCCCCCAGAGACGGGACCACCTCGGCCGAAGCCGAGCATCCTTCTGCCGCCCCGCCAGGTGTCCACCCGGGAGGGGCCCACCTCGGCCGAGGTCAGGCAGCTCGTACAGAGAAGATCCCAAAGAGCGGAGGCGCAGGTTCCGAGGTTGGCCCTCGAGCCGTGCGCGCCGCACCCCGAGGAAGGTGCCCCGTATGGATGGCGACGGCACGCGAAACATCACTTACGTCGGCCCGACAGGTTCTACAGTCGAGAGACGCGGTTCTGGCAAAACAGGGCCCGTTAACGGACTGCGCCGGCACCTGGGAAGGAGAGCGCCCACACTCGGCCCAAGGTCTGGCCGGCCGCCCTGCCGGCGCCCCCCTCCTTTACTCTTTTCCCGCTAGGCTCGGTAAACGAGGCCGGAAAGCCGTCTGGCCCTCAGAACTAGAAGGGAAAAGAAAAAAGGACGGACAAGGGGAGCCTCCCGAGAGTAAAAACGAGCAGGCAGTGGGAGGAGATAAAAGGAAGGAGAGAAGAGATGACCAGGTAAGCAGAGACAAGTAAGAAACAGAGGCTGGAGGCTTCGCTCCCAGAGCAAGATCCAAGGTCCCGAGAGGGGATCGCTTGGCGTGAGCTCGGCAAAGGAGTCCAGCTGGGTTTCTGGTCTCTCTGGCATCTTTCTTGCTAGTAAATTCTCTGAGTCTGGGACTCCTTCGGGGGCCCGTCCTAGAGAGTCTGTTTCCTCTCGCCGTCTACTAACTTGATCGTCGGAGCTCCCTCGCCGGGATCCCCGGCCAGGGTCTTCTGACCTTGCCTTGCAGGTCCGGTCCAGCCAGGAGGCCCCAGGAGCAGGACGGTCTAGACGGATCGGCGATTCCGAGGCCACGGGCGCGGCGGCGAGATTGGCAACATTAGCTAGTTGCCTAATCATGGTGGCAAACTAGGTTGTAGTAACTCTATACTTGACCAGGTTTTAGAACAAGGGGAGTGTGAGATCCTGTCTCTAGTCTACCTATGCCCGGTGGAATTGGCCCGATAGAAGGATCAACACCCAAGCCCTTAGTCCCAATCCTAGACACCAAATAATAGGGCACACACAAGACTAGTGTCACAATGAATTGACAATAACTAGGACTCGACCAAATTGGTGTCCCTAACCCACTAGGGCAATTAGCGTTCTACTAAATTTTAATTAATGGGCTGGGATCGATATGCTGGTTGGTTATTTTTGGGCTAGGGACAGGTGATGAAACCCTGACCCTATGTCAAATTGATGCCCTTAATTTGATTTCTCATGAGATGAATGACATGCAAAGGTGCTGCAGAAGTGTGTTGCAGTTTGAAAGTGGTGTGGAAAATGTGATGAAAAAAAATGTCCAAAAATTCTGAAAAATTCACAGAGGATTCATAACTTATATGTTTCAATGCAGATGAAAGAAATTTTAAAACTAAAATCTGTACTACTCTAAGTAGATCCTACAAATGAAGATAAATAAAAGGACAGAACAGAAACCCTAATGATAGTGTCGAACTGCAGAAATTTTTATTTTTTTTATAATTTTTTTTTGATCGTGAAATTTGGAAGAACGTTGGCTAACACAATAAGGAACACGAAAAAAATATATATTTCAAGACAAATTAAACTACTTTTTTTTTTTGAATTTTTTTCGAAATACAGACAGCATATTCAGGATCACAGAAAATAGAAATTAAAATTCAAAAGCAATGTCTTACCAAACTTCAATCTCAAATCTCATGTCCGGCTCGAAGGCTCATTACTTCCATGGGTCGTGACAGTGTACTGGGGTACACCCACTCAGGAGGCATGAAATTCTTGATCTTGCTTGGTTTGAAAATAAACTACTCTAACCCTAATGCTCTGATGCCAAGATGATGTGACATACATATGATTAATGATTTGATTAATGTTTGTAGAACAATGAAACCTAATTACATTAGCATTGAACTTATCATAAGAGGACCTAAAGATGACATAAGAGGAAATAGCTAGCGATTAAACACAACCCTAAACTAAGAAAGAGAAAAGATCTAGAAAATAGGAACTAATGATGGAAGAACTTACCTTAAGGAGTATTCCAACCTTCTTATGATTCAAACCTTGAGATTATCAACACTCTGGACTGGAGAACTTGGACAACTACGATCAGAACCCTAGATTGGGACTTCAGCTTGTCGGTTCATTGTCAAGGTAGACCCTGCTTGCAACTCGAAGACCTCGGCCGTAGTCGAGCGCCCCTTTGCCGCTTCGCCAGGTGTCCACCCAGGAGGGGTCCACCTCGGCCGAAGCCGGCGGCCCCCCTGCTCCCTCGCCACGTGGCGCCCGGAGACGGGGTCACCTCGGTCGAGGTCGAGCCAGGCCCCTCGCTCCTTCGCCAGGTGGCGCCCGGAGACGGGACCACCTCGACCGAAGTCGAGCGCCCCTCTGCCGCTCCGCCAGGTGTCCACCTAGGAGGGGTCCACCTCGGTCGAAGCCGGCGGCCCCCCTGCTCCCTCGCCAGGTGGCGCCCGAAGATGGGGTCACCTCAGCCGAGGTCGAGCCGGGCTCCCTTGCTCCTTCGCCAGGTGGCGCCCGGAGACGGGACCACCTCGGTCGAAGTCGAGCGCTCCTCTGCCGCTCCGCCAGGTGTCCACCCAGGAGGGGTCCACCTCGGTCGAAGCCGACGGCCCCCCTGCTCCCTCGCCAGGTGGTGCCCGGAGACGGTCCCACCCCGGCCGAGGTCGAGCCGGTCCCCTCGCTCCTTCGCCAGGTGGCACCCGGAGACGGGACCACCTTGACCGAAGTCGAGCGCCCCTCTGCCGCTTCGCCAGGTGTCCACCCAGGAGGGGTCCATCTCGATCGAAGCCGGCGGCCCCCCTGCTCCCTCGCCAGGTGGTGCCCGGAGACGGTCCCACCCTGGCCGAGGTCGAGCCGGGCCCCTCGCTCCTTCGCCAGGTGGCGCCCGAGATGGGACCACCTCGGCCAAAGTCGAGCGCCCCTCTGCATCTCCGCCAGGTGTCCACCCAGGAGGGGTCCACCTAGGTCGAAGCCGGCGGCCCCCCCTGCTCCCTCGCCAGGTGGTGCCTGGAGACGGGGACACCTCGGCCGAGGTCGAGCCGGGCCCCTCGCTTCTTCACCAGGTGGCGCCCGGAGACGGGACCACCTCGACCGATGTCTAGCGCCCCTCTGCCGCTCCGCCAGGTGTCCACCTCGGTCGAGGCAGGCCAGCCTATGCAGAGAAGCTTCCGAGGAGCAGGAGCGCGAGCTCCGAGATTGCCCCTCGAGCTGTGCGCGCCACACTTCGAGAAAAGCGCCTCGTACGGTCGGCGGTGACACGCGAAACATCACTTACATCGGCCCGATGGGTTCCGCAGTCGAGAGACGAGGTCCTGACAAAACAGGACCCGATAACAGGCATTGTCGACGCCTGGGAAGGAGAGCGCTCATGCTCGACCCAAGGTCTGGTCGGCGGACTGATCGGCACCCTCCCTTTACTCTTTTCTCGCTAGGCTCGGCAAGCAAGGCGGGGAGGCCGCCTGGTTCTTTGATCCAGAAAGGAAAAGGGAAAGAGATGGAGGGGAGGAGGTGAAAGCGACGAAGGAGCCTCCCAGGGACGGAAAACGAGAAGGCCACATGAGGAGTTAAAAGGAAGCGGGAGAATAGACGACAAGGTAAGCAAGAAACAAAGACTGGGAGAGGAGATTCCGTTCCAAGAGCAGGATCCAAGATCCCGAGGGGGGACCTTTGGCGTGAGCTCGGTGAAGGAACCCGGCCGAATTTCTATTCTTTCTGGGACCTTTCTTGCTAGCACGATCTCTAAGTCTGGGACTCCTTCGGGGGCCCGTCTCAGAGACTTTGTTCCCTCTCGCCGTCTACTAACTTGACCGTCGGAGCTCCCTCGCTGGGATCCCCGGCCAGGGTTTCTGACCTTGCCTTGCAAGTTCGAACAGCCAGAGACCCCAGGGGCGAGATGGTCTAGTCGGATCGACGGCTCCGAAGCCACAGGCGCGGTGGCGAGATCGGCAACAGATTGGCATACCAGGAAGGGGGGCAGGACAACACCCCCGGTGGGAGCTAGCTTTCTGTGGACGAAGCGCGCTCTGACCATGGTGGTCACGCGTGGACGCGAAGCGTCCACCAGCCGAGTAGGGGAGGTCCCCTCCCCTCAGGGGCCACACAGCCCGGAGAGGGAGCTCCTTGCTCCCCCTCCTCTTCCACCACAGCCGACCTCGGCGGACGGACCTTCTGCGGCTATCATCCAGTAGCTGCAGACCTTGATTACGGCAGTTCGGCAGCTACAACATCAGCAACGCTCCCTGGCCATGCAGCCTCAGCCAGGGACCCACGCAGCTCAGGTCGCGGGACCTCGCGGGAGCCTGCGCTCCATCCACGGCAGGCCATCCCAATCACGGGCAGCCTCTAACCCCTGCGGGAGCCACCAAACCCCCGCGAAAAGAAACTACTTCGGTTCGGCGGATCACGAGAGTCGATCCCCGGTCGATGAAGCCGAGACAGTGCGTCGCAGCAAGCGACGCCGAGACAAGACCCTGCGCCGAGATAGATCGGCGCCCCCTTCACCAGTGGCCTCGGTGGAAGATTCCACTGACGAGGCCATCAGGCGCCAGGCTGAGAGGCGCCTGGAGGAGCACGAGCGCAAATTGGTGGAGTTCGCCTGCCGATTTGCCGACCTGTAGAACTCCTCGGCGGACCCGGCAGGCTATGACTCCCGTCCACCCTTTTCTGAAGAAATCCAGGCGGAGCCGATTCCGAGCCGGTCCGCATGCCACAGGTGGACCCCTACGACGGGACCACCGACCCTTTGGACCATCTGGAGAGCTACAAGGCCCTCATGAGGGTCCAGGGGGCCACGGATGCTCTTTTGTGCATTGCCTTCCCCGCTACCCTCCGGAAGGCTGCTCGAGTCTGGTTCACCCGCCTCGAGCCCGGATCCATCTGCTCCTTCCATCAGTTGGAAGGAAAGTTTGTGGCGCACTTCGACGCTTGTCGGAAGGTGCCAAGAGAGATGGACAGCCTCTTCTCTATCCGCCAGCAGGACCAGGAGCTGCTTCGGGACTACATCACCCGTTTCAAGATCGCTGCCCTGGAGATCTACAGCCTGGACGAGCCCGTTGCCATGCTGGCTTTAAAGCGCGAGCTCAAGACGTCCCGCCTGACCTATTCCCTGGATAAAAAACCCCCCAGGATGTATTCCGAGCTCCTCCTCCGTGTCCATAAGTACATCCGAGCGGAGGAGGCCGATTGCACCCGCCGAGAGCTGGACGGGAGGACCTTGAAGAAGCCGGCCCCGAGAGACGTTCCAGGGGCCCGGCGGTCGGGGCCGTCTGCCGAATCTCGTCCAAATCCGAAGCTGAAAGGCGAGGCCACCCCGGAGTGAAGGTTCACCCCTCTCCTCGCTCCCCGAACGAAGATCCTCATGAAAATTGAGGGCGAGCACTACCTCGCCGACCTCCTCCTCAGAACCCAAGAAGCACCCGCGACAAGTCGAAGTACTGCCAGTTCCACCGCGAGCATGGCCACGACACAGAGGAGTGTCGTAATCTGAAAAGAGAAATCGAGGAGCTGATCAAAAGAGGCTACCTCAGGAAGTTCGTGAGGAACGAAGCCTCGGTGGAGGGACAGCCGCTCGCGGCCTTACCCCCGGTTCCTGCGGTCGACAACCGTCCGACGGAGAAGCCGGTGGGCATGATCTCTTGTGGAATCGGGCGGGCGGCAAAGAGAGCCCGGGAGGTCGGGAACCCAGAGGATGTGCCCCCTTCTGAGAAGGGGAGTGAAGACAAAAATGTAAATAACGATGTTGTGGTGGTCGAGATGACCATCGCGAAGCATCCTGTACATCGAATTATGGTAGATAGTGGAAGCTCCACCGACGTGCTTTTTTATAATGCTTTCTCCCGAATGAATCTGTCCCATGGTTAGCTAAGGCCGGTGCACACCCCCTGGTAGGCTTTACCGGGGACTCGGTGGGGGTCGAAGGGGAGATCACTCTCCCGGTCACCGCTGGATCCCCACCTCGGTAGACCACAGTCATGATGACGTTTACCGTCGTTAAGCTTCCTTCGCCTTACAATGCGATCCTCGGGCGCCCGGGACTCAACCAGCTGGACGCCATGATTTCTACGAAGCGGTTGCTAGTGCAATTCCCCATAGCCTCTGGGCTTGGGGTGATGAGGGGTTCGACCCAGCCAATTCAGCATTGCCTTCAGACGATCCCAGGTGCCCGGGGCGTCGAGCTCGGCCCCGATGTCGACGACCTCGACCTAAGGGAGAAGGAGCCCAAGGGAGGACCCGTAGAGCGTCTGTTGACTTATCCCCTCGGTTCGGACCCTCTGAAGATGGTGCAGGTGGGGGCCCAACTCCCGGAGGAAGAACGGACCCGCCTGCTGGAATTCCTCCGCATGAACGCGGATGTGTTCTCCTGGTCCGCGGCCGACATGCCGGGCATCCCCCCTGAGGTCATTACGCACAGGCTGAACGTAGACCCGAGGTGCCGCCCGGTCCGCCAGAAGAAAAGGAGTTTCGCCGCGGAGAGGCAGAGGGCCATCAACGAAGAGGTGGAGAAACTCCTCGCCGCCGGCTTCGTGCGGGAAGTTCAGTATCCCAGCTGGCTGGCGAATGTGGTCATGGTGAAGAAGAGCAGTGGCAAGTGGAGGATCTGTGTGGACTACACCGATCTCAACCGAGCCTGCCCAAAGGACAGCTTCCCTCTTCCAAAGATTGACCAGTTGGTCGACACCACCTCGGGGCATCGCCTCCTGTCTTTCATGGATGCTTTCTCCGGGTACAACCAGATCCAAATGAACCCGGAGGACGAAGAGCACACCGCCTTCGTCACCGATCGCGGAACTTTTTGTTACAGGATGATGCCGTTTGGCCTTAAGAACGCCGGGGCCACGTACCAGCGACTAGTCAACAAGGTCTTTAAGGACCAGATCGGCCGCAACTGCAGGTGTACGTGGATGATATATTGGTGATGAGCAAGCCCCTCTCGGATCACGTTACCGACCTGGCGGAGACCTTCGGCAACCTCCGACTTCATCAGATGAAGCTGAACCCGGCGAAGTACGCCTTCGGCATCTCCGCCGGAAAATTCCTGGGGTTCATGGTAACCCAAAGAGGGATTGAAGCCAACCTGGAAAAGGTCCAGGCCATCCTGGACATGGAGCAGCCCGCCTCCAAGAAGCAAGTGCAGTGACTCACCGGCCGGATAGCCGCCCTGAGCTGGTTCATCTCAAGGTCGGTCGATCGCTGCCGACCCTTTTTCAAAGTGCTGAGGAAGATGAACGACTTCACCTGGACTGAGGAGTGCCAGGAGGCGTTTGGAGAGCTGAAGAAGATGCTTGCATCGCCCCCACTACTTTCCAGGCCCGAAGAAGGAGAGGAACTCATCCTCTACCTGGCGGTCACCCCGGAGGCCGTTAGCTCGGTCCTAGTTCAAACCGACGACCAGGGAGTCCAGCGGCCGGTATACTACACAAGCAAACTTCTCCGCGATGCAGAGCTCAGGTACTCCCGGCCCGAAAAGCTCGTTTTTGCGTTAATAGTGTATGCTCAGCATCTCAGGCCCTATTTCCAAGTGCATCCCATTGCTGTCCTGACGGATCAGCTGCTGAAAGCGATACTCAGCCGACCCGACACATCGGGCGATTGGCGAAGTGGGCGCTCAAGCTCAGCGAATTCGATATCGCTTATAGGCCGAGGTCGGCTATGAAAGCGCAAGTGCTGGCCGACTTCTTGGTCGAGTGCGCGGGCCTAGGCAAGGAGCCTGAGGGGGACTCTCCGCACCAGCAGTTGAAACCAGGACCCGAGGAACCCGAGGAGGATGCCTGGATCCTTCACGTGGATGGAGCCTCGAACTCCGGCGGGAGCAGGGCCGAACTCATTCTCGCCAACGGCGGTGGGGTCATTGCCGAATGCGCACTCCGTTTCCAGTTCGCGGCAACCAACAACCAGGCGGAATACGAGGCGCTCCTCGCCGGGCTGAGAGTCTCCTGCGAGTTGGGCGTGGCCAACCTCGAGGCCTTCACCGATTCCCAGCTGGTGGCCGGACAGATCTCTGGAGAATATGCTGCGCACGACCCTCAAATGGCGAAGTATTTGGAGCTCGTCAAAACGAGCGCAGCCAGATTCCGGCGCTTCAGCATCTCCCATATCCCCCACGGGGAAAATCCCCTGCTGACGCTCTCTCCCGGCTGGCAACCCTGCCGGACTCGTTGCTGGGTTGCGCTCATGTAGAGCACCTCAAGGCCCCGAGCTACGAGAACCCTGTAGAGGTCCAACAGGTCAGCCACGAGCCCAGCTGGATGGACAAGTACGTCGAGTACATAACCAGCGGCACCTTGCCGGAGGACCGTGCAGCGGCCCACTTTATCAAAAAGAAGGCCGCACGGTTCGTCCTGATGGATGGGCAGCTGTATCGGAGGTCTTACTCCTATCCCCTCCTCAAGTGCCTGAGACCCGCAGAGGCCACATTCGTGCTCCAGGAAATCCATGAGGGCATCTGCGGGAACCACGTGGGGGGTAGAATGCTAGCCTACAAGGCCCTCCGCCAAGGTTATTTCTGGGAGACGATGAAGGAGGATGCCGCCGATTTCTTGAAGAAGTGTGATCGGTGCCAACGGCACGTTGTGGTGCAGCGGCAGCCCTCCACTCCACTCTCCCAGCTCTCGGCTCCGTGGCCGTTCGCCCAATGGGGAATGGACCTCCTAGGACCATTTCCCCCGGCGTCCGGACAGCGGAAGTTCCTGATCGTGGCCATCGACTACTTCACGAAGTGGGTTGAGGCCGAACCCCTGGCGCGGATCACAGAGGCAAACGTCGCCAAGTTTTTCTGGAAGTCAATCATCTGCTGTTTCGGCCTCCCCCACACCGTGATCACCGATAACGGGCATCAGTTCGACTGCCGGGAGTTTGAAGAATTCTGTAGCGACCTCGGCATCCACCATCGCTTTACCTCGATGGTGCACCCACAGACAAATAGAGAAGCCGAGGTCACGAATAGGACCATTCTGCAAGGCCTCCGAACGAGGCTGGATCAGGCCAAGGGCAGGTGGGTAGAAGAGCTCCTGAGCATCCTGTGGGCATACCACACCCCCCCGAGAATGGCCACCGACGAGACCCCGTTCAATTTCGTCTTCGGAGCCGAGGTGGTTATCCCGATTGAGCTCAGTCTACCCACCCTGCATGTGGAGCAGTACGACGAAGCGGAGAACCCCGCCAGGATGATGTTCAACCTGGACCTTCTTGAGGAGACGAGGGACAAGGCCCGAGTCCGAATGGCAGCGTACAGGCAGCGAGTGGCCAGGTACTACAACTCCCGAGTGCGATCAAAGTCCTTTCGTCCCGGAGATCTGGTGCTCCGGCGCGCTGAAGCTTCTTAGCCACGAGAGTGCGGGAAGCTCTCCCCGAACTGGGAAGGCCCGTACAGGGTAGCGGAAGTCCTCCCTCACGGGGCCTATTACCTGGAGGAATTAGGAGGATCCAGATTCCCTCGAACTTGGAATGCCTCGAACCTAAGGATGTGTTTTCAATAATGTAAGGTTCCTCCAACTCCTGCAATAAAGTTCTTTTACTTCAAACGCTTTTTCTCGTCTCGTAGAAAAACGGGCGCATGGCTCTGAGTTCGGCAAACACGACTGTGGCCGGAGACCCGAGAAAGCAAGAAGTCCCGGACTTCGATCTGGAAGGCGGGGCAAAGCCCAGCTCGCCCATGCGATCACGGAGAACAGCTCGGCAAGCCGTGCAAGGCTGGATGAAGCCTGCGGCCCAGGGTTCAGTCCGGAAGTCCCGAACTTCGGTCTGGAAGGCGGGGCAGAGCCCAGCTCGCCCACGCGATCACGGAGAATAGCTCGGCAAGCCGCACAAGGCTTGGATAAAGCCCGCGGCCCCGGGGTTCAGTCCGGAAGTCCCGGACTTCGGTCTGGAAGGCGGGGCAAAGCCCAGATTGCCCACGCGATCATGGAGAACAGCTCGGCAAGCCGCACAAGACTGGATGAAGCCTGCGGCCCCGGGATTCAGTCTGGAAGTCCCGGACTTCGGTCTGGAAGGCGGGGTAGAGCCCAGCTCGCCCACACGATCACGGAGAACAGCTCGGCAAGCCGCGCAAGGCTGGATGAAGCCTGCGACCCCGGGGTTCAGTCCGGAAGTCCCGGACTTCGGTCCGGAAGGTGGGGCAGAGCCCAGCTCGCCCACGCGATCATGAAGGATGGCCCGGCAAGCCCGAAGGACTCGTGCAAGGCTTGCTCTACTGTCGCCCAACCCGGAAGCTCCGAACTTTGATCAGAACGCTGGATGGGACCCAGTCTACCCGAGAACTCAGCCCGGAACAAGCTGCATGACCTCGTCTCGGCACTCGACACAATCATCTCGACAAGAGACAAAAAAAAAAAAGAGAAGGAAAAGAAAAGAAAGGAAAGAGAGACGAGGTCGAGACTTAACAAAAATTAGGGCTTTGATTAACTTAAAAAAAGGAGCTACAACGAAGGAGTCCCGACAGGCCGGGAGTCCTTAAAAAGGAAGGAAAAAAAAGAGAGAGAGGTACAGCTGGGGGCCTAGTTCGGTGCGGTGGTAGGATCTTCGGGCTAGGGTGCGCGCTCTCCGTCCTCGCCGTTGGCGGCTGGCTGCTCGGAGGGCCACTGTGGAGCTGCAGCTACGCCGCTCGCTGCAACTGGAGCCTCGCCGATGGGCTCTTGCCTTCTACCACCAAGCACCACCCCACTGAGGTCGAGCTTGGGGTAGAAGGAGCCCACCTTCTCCCGGCACACCTGGAACCCCTTCAGGAAGGAGTCCACGATGGCCTCTCAGACCTCCGAGATGTATTCGTCGAAGGCCCGGAATCTCGGGACGGCCTCCTGTGCCTCCCGCTTCGAAGCCTCCAGGAGCCCTTGATGTAGGCGCTCCGCTCCTTGGTTGCGCTCGCCTCCCGCCGGGCCTCCTCCAACTGCCGCTCCAGTGACTGGGACTGAGCTCGGAGACGAGCCCTCTCCGCCGCGTCCTCCTCCATGCGCCGCTGGTTGGAGATCCTCTCCTCGGATAGAGAGGACTCCAGTTCCTTGATGCGCCCCTCGGTGCGTGCCAGGTCCGATTGAAGGGCCTGGTTACTCCCCCGCAGCTCGATCCCCTTTTCCATGAGGTCCTTCACGTCAGCCACGAGCTTGCCAAGCTTCTCCTCCTTCTTGGCATCTTTTTTGGCGTACCCTGCGAGGAAATTTCTCAACAGGAGCACGTCGATCCCGATCTGCACAAAGAGGCGAATTTGTCAGTAAGGAGTTAGCTAAAATTGTGAAGGAGAAAGACCGGAGCTCGGACTTACCGTGAAGAGCTGCGGGAGGATCCCGAGCAGAGCATCGGCATAGTCTCGGCCACCCCGAAGTCGGCGGTCCCGGGAAGTGCAGGAGAACTCCATCACCCGCTCCGTGAGCCCCTGGTCGCGGATCACAGAGCACCGGCCGGTGATTATCGGTGGCAGAGCGGACAGATCGGTGGCAGGGGCGACCGACCCCCCGGGTGGGACTACCACCGGCGGGGCATCTGGAGTCGCGGGCGGTGCCGTCGAAGCTGAAGGAATGACGGGCCCTGCCCAGGAGGGAACCGCTACCGATGGGCCTCTTCGGCGGCCCCGTCAGGGCGGACGGCAGGAGCGTCGGTGGCCCGGGCCCGAGGTAGCCTGAGCGCAGCAGCTGCTGGACCGAGGGCGGGCATCGGCACGGCCTCCTGGCCCGCCTCAGTGCGAGCCCTTTTCGCCGCGGGCTCATCTCTCTCAGCGATGTCTCTCTGAGCCGCGCCCTCCAGGAGATTTTCCACCGAGAACTTCATACCTGCAAAGGAAAGGAGGTCGGTCAGCCCAGTTAAAGAAAGAAGGGGAGAAAGGGGAGGAAGTGCAGAGTAAGAGAAAAAGCTGAGCCTCACCCGGCTCTCGGATGGGACTGATCCCCGCCTCGAACAAGTTCTGCTCCGAGAGCAGAACATCGAGCGGGGGGATCACGTCGCTCAATAACTGAGAGTAAGCCTCCTGGTCCGCCGGCTCGACTTGGGAATTCCAGTTCGGGGACCGATCGGCTCGCTCCAGGCCCAGTCGACGTCCTCGACCGAGGCAAAAAAGAACCGGTTCTTCCAACCCTTGATGGAGGAAGGGAGGTCGAACCGGAGACACCTAGGTCGGGGCGAGATGTACCACCAGCCATCATCGATGGAGTACCGCTTCAGGGTGAAAAGAGCCCTGAAGAGGGAGAAACGGGCAACAAACCCATGGAAGTGGCAGAAAATGATGAAGGAGAAGATGACCCGGATGGCGTTGGGAGCCAACTGGGCCAGGGCCAGGCGGAAATGACTGAGGAAAGAATGGAAAAAGGGGTGCAGAGGAAACCGAAGACCCCCAAGGAGGAAGTCCTCGTAGAAAGCTATGCGGTCGGGGCCACTCAAGGTGACGCGATCCCCCGGCCGTGGAAGAAAGAGATGCATTGACCCCGGGATGCCGTAGACTTCCCGGAGCAAGGAAAGGTCACCTTCGGTCATCGTTGAAACGTGACCGGAGGGACCGACAGAAGGGCCGGAGGAGGAAGAGAAGAGATAGGACGGGCAGACAAGACGGGGGGAGACCTAAGACCCCTAGGAATGCCTATGGTGATACCCCCAGGCTGGAGTCGCCTGCAGGTCTCCTCCGGGATCATCTCCGCTTCCGAGGAGGAAGACGATGGAGTCCTCGGCCGTGACGGACTGGCCTCGTCCGGGTTAGACGAAACATGGCGGCGGCGCGCCATGGAGAAGAAGGAGGTGAGGAAAAGATGCTAAAGGAAAGGGACGGAGCGAGAGAGAAAGCAGGAACACTCACCGAAATGCACTGTGCAAAAGAGGCGGCAACCCGGGGGAGTGGGAGATAGCCTGCTGCGAACCATCGACGGAGCGTGAGAAAGGGAAAGGGCCTCGTTCCGAAAAGTCCCTTCCTTTTCAAATTTGATCGACAGCGGCCGTACCCGTCATTCCATTTCGGACCATCGGATGGACGTCGCGTGGACGCACGCCCGACACCGACGCCTTGGTTGCAGGGAAACGGCCTCTGTTTCGAAGCGACGCATTAATTATGGCCGGAGAGATGACACATGGCAGCCTCTTATAGGGCTTGGGGCGCAGCGAGGAACAGCGATGAGGATCGTGGCAATCATGGTGCGAGATCTTCGCCTTCCCCACGTCATCTTCGCATTAAATCTCCACGTTCCGTGCCATGACGCCTCAACGGAACGGGGGGATGGGGGGAAACTGTTATGGCCGTTACGATGACATGGCATATCTCAGATTTCGCTGGGCGTGATTCGAGCCACGTGGAGTTTTTCGGCAAAGTCAGATGTGGATCCGCCTCGATCGAAGTCGAGGTCGGTCCAGGCCTTCCTGCCGCTCTGCCAGGTGTCCACCCAGGAGGGGTCCACCTCGGCCGAAGCCGGCGGCCCCCCTGCTCCCTCGCCAGGTGGCGCCCGGAGACGGTCCCACCCCGGCCGAGGTCGAGCCGGGCCCCTCGCTCATTCGCCAGGTGGCGCCCGGAGACGGGACCACCTCGGCCGAAGTCGAGCGCCCCTCTGCCGCTCCACCAGGTGTCCACCCAGGAGGGGTCCACCTCGGTCGAAGCCGGCGGCCCCCCTGCTCCCTCGCCAGGTGGTGCCCAGAGACGGTCCCACCCCGGCCGAGGCCAAGCCGGGCCCCTCGCTCCTTCGCCAGGTGGCGCCCGGAGACGGGACCACCTCGGCCGAAGTCGAGCGCCCCTCTACCGCTTTGCCAGGTGTCCACCCAGGAGGGGTCCACCTCGGCCGAAGCTGGCGGACCCCCTGCTCCCTCGCCAGGTGGCGCTCGGAGACGAGGTCACCTCGGCCGAGGTCGAGCCGGGCCCCTCGCTCCTTCGCCAGGTGGCGCCCGGAGATGGGACCACCTCGGCCGAAGTCAAGCGCCCCTCTGCCGCTCCACCAGGTGTCCACCCAGGAGGGGTCCACCTCGGTCGAGGCAGGCCAGCCTGTGCAGAAAAGCTTCCGAGGAGCAGGAGCGCGAGCTCCGAGATTGCCCCTCAAGTCGTGCGCGCCGCACTCCGAGAAAAGTACCTCGTACGGTCGGCGGTGACACGCGAAACATCACTTATATCGGCCCGATGGGTTCCGCAGTCGAGAGGCGAGGTCCTGACAAAACAGGACCCGATAACAGGCATTGTCGACGCCTGGGAAGGAGAGCGCTCATGCTCGACCCAAGGTCTGGTCGGCGGACTGACCGGCGCCCTCCCTTTACTCTTTCCTCGCTATGCTCGGCAAGCAAGGCGGGGAGGCCGCCTGGTTCTTTGATCCAGAAAGGAAAAGGGAAAGAGATGGAGGGGAGGAGGTGAAAGTGATGAAGGAGCCTCCTAGGGGCGGAAAACGAGAAGCCACATGAGGAGTTAAAAGGAAGCGGGAGAATAGACGACAAGGTAAGCAAGAAACAAAGGCTGGGAGAGGAGATTCCGTTCCAAGAGCAGGATCCAAGATCCCGAGAGGGGACCTTTGGCGTGAGCTCGGTGAAGGAACCCGACCGTATTTCTATTCTTTCTGGGACCTTTCTTGCTAGCACGATCTCTAAGTCTGGGACTCCTTCGGGGGCCCGTCTCAGAGACTCTGTTCCCTCTCGCCGTCTACTAACTTGACCATCGGAGCTCCCTCGCCAGGACCCCCGGCCAGGGTTTCTGACCTTGCCTTGCAGGTTCGAACAGCCAGGAGACCCCAGGGGCGAGACGGTCCAGTCGGATCGGTGGCTCCGAAGCCACAGGCACGGCGGTGAGATTGGCAACATGGGCCATTTTTGAAAACCGGTCGATAATCACAAAGATTGAATCATATTTTCGAATGGTCTTGGATAATCCTATAACAAAGTCCATGCTTAGATCCTGTCATGGACACTCAGGTACGGGTAATGGAGTGTATAGCCCTGTATTCTTCTTTTGCTGCTTTGCAATAGCACATGTCCTATATCGGGCTACAAGATTTGCTACTTGTTTCTTAAGGCCTGGCCAGTAAAATTGTTTCTCAACAGCTAAGATAGTCTTGTTTCGTCCGTAGTGGCCAGCCAAACCTCCCGCATGTATCTCCCAAACTAAAAAATCTCTTAAGGATGTTCTCGGGATGCAGAGCCTATTTTCTCTAAAAAGATAACCATCTAGAAGGGTATAGTCACTATGATCACTAGATGGTCCTTGATGCAAAACCTGATAAATTTCACCAAAATCTGGACAGGTTTCGTACTGCTCCTTAAGTCTTTCAAAACCTGTGACTTCAGTACTGACTGAAGTTAAAAGCAACGCTCTACGACTTAGGGCATCAGCTACTTTATTATCGGTTCCCGATTGATGCTTTAGGACAAACGTATAGGATTGGATGTACTCTACCCACTTGGCATGCCTAGGGTTTAGTTTCTTTTGGAAACTCAAGAACCTAAGGGCTTCATGATCTGAGAATAAGACAAATTCTTGCGGTAGGAGATAATGCCTCAAATACCTTAATGCTTGCACTACCGCATAAAGCTCCCGATCATATATGGAGTATCTCATCCTAGCTTCATTCAATTTTTCACTAAAGAATGCTACGGGATAGTTCTCTTGACTCAGAACTCCACCAATACCTACTCCCGAAGCATCGCATGCTACCTCAAAGACCTTAGAAAAATCGGGTAGCCTTAAGACTGGTGCATGGGTCATCTTATCCTTAATGTGTAGGAAGGCCTTATCAGCTGATTTCGTCCTTTCAAAAAGGCCCTTCCTAATATAATCCGTGATAGGAGCAACTATGGTGCTAAACCCTCTAATAAATCTTCGATAAAACATAGCGAGGCCATGAAAACTTCTTACTTCGTGAATATTATTGGGTGTTGGCCACTCTACAATTGCCTTAACCTTCTTAGGGTCAGCGGATACTCCTTCAGGGGTCACAACAAATCCTAGGAAGATAACTCTAGTAGTCATAAAAGTACATTTCTTTAGGTTGGCATAGAGGTTATCTTTCTTAGTGCTAAACATACCTGCCTCAGATGTTGTTGATGATCTTCTCTAGTCCTACTATAGATAAGTATGCCGTCAAAGTATACGACAACAAATTTCCCAATAAAGGCTTGTAGGACTTGGTTCATGATTCGCATAAAAGTGCTAGGGGTGTTTGTTAGCCCAAAAGGCATGACTACCCATTCAAATAATCCATCCTTAGTTTTAAAGGCAGTCTTCCATTCATCCCCTGGTCTGATCCTAACTCGGTGATAGCCGCTCTTTAGGTCAATCTTAGAAAATATTGTTGCACCGGCCATCATGTCTAACATATCATCCAATCGGGGGATGGAAACCTATACTTCACCGTGATTTTATTATGGCACGACTATCAATACACATTCTCCACGTGCCATCTTTCTTATGGGTAAGTAAGGTTGGGACTACGCATGGGCTCAAACTCTCCCTAATGAATCCTTTCTTTAGGAGTTCTCCTACTTGTCGTTGTAATTCTTGGTGCTCGGTAGGGTTCATTCTACAATGGGGAAGGTTCGGTAGGGTTGCTCCAAGGACTAAGTCTATCACATGTTGTATATCCCTAAGGGGTGGGAGTTGGTCGGGTAAGTCATCGGGGAACACGTCTTTGAACTTCTCTAGCACTTCACTGACTTCTTGAGGTTGTTCTTTTGAGAAAGGTTCTTGATGATCCTTAATGGTCAAAACCTAAACAGGTGATCCATTGCTAATCTCTTGCTCCATTTATCTAGCAGTGATCACGTTTATCCCTTTTTCTTATCACTCAATTGACTTGATCCTCTCTTAATGGGGTTCTTAGGTTGAGAAGAATGGATTACAATCTTCTTTCTATTATGAGTAAACAAGCATGAATTAGAACGACCATAGAGTGTTACGTCAAGATTGTACAACCATGGTTGGCCTAAAATTATGCTACTTACTCCCATTAGAAGTACATCACACCATACTTTCTCCAGGTAAGATTGGAACTGGATGGTTACTAGGCACCTAGACTTAATGAAAATCGTGGTTGAGTCTATCCAGGATACCTTATAGGGATTGGGGTGGGGTACGGTGGGCAATCCTAGGATTTTAACTATGTTGGTGGATATGGTATTGACACAGCTACCGCTATCTAAAATGACTTTGCATACTTTTTTACCTATCTTAATGAATGTATGTAGGATGCTAGTCCTACGCCAATCTTCTTGGTCTTTGGTGTGGGTGAGAATACACCTAACCACCCCTAACAGATCTTGATCTACCAGGACTTCCTCATCCTCATACTCTTCAGCCAAGTTCTCATCTACCTGGTATACTTCCTCCTCAAATTCATCTTGGGATTCTACGGCTTCCTCTTCTACTTTCCCTATATGTAGGGTTCTATTGGGACAGTTGCTAGAATAGTGACCACTTTGTTACACTTGAAACAGGCGTTTGGAGTTCTATGGGTTTCTAGTGACTTTTCTTTATCATCTCTTCGGGTCACAGGCACATTGGGATTGGGTCGGTTGAATCTAGGCTGATTGGATCCTGTCTGCTGGTAAGGTGCACTAGTCCTAGGAGCTTCGGGCTTACGATAAACTGGACCCCTATGGAATCTCTCAGCATCCCTAGCTATCTGATAGGCCAATTCTAGGTCATGGACCTCTCGCATGAACAATTCTCTTTGAATTTCTTCCCTCAGTCCGGCCCTAAATCTAGACAAGGTCACCGACTCAGATTCATCAACATTGCACCTCATAACGAATTCGTCAAACTTTGCTATGTACTCTGTGACACTCCTATTTCCTTGAGTGAGTCTTTGCCATTGATCTAGGAGTCTTTGGTGGTAGGACATAGGAAGGTATTTCTCCCTAAGCCTAAGTTTCATAGCTCGCCAGGTCACTATGGGCACATCACCTCTTTGTCTAGCTAGTCTCTCAACATTTCCCCAATATAACCTAGCTTGACGCACAAGTTTAAGCTTTGCAAACTTACACTTGCGCTCTTCACTCATCTCAAACCAGTCAAATTACTGGTCCATCTCACCTTCCCAATCAATGTAGATCTTAGGATCTAAAATTCCATCAAAGGTGGGAGCTTCCAGCCTAATATTCTTCATGGTTCGGTCATCTTGATCAAAGTGAATTGGGGTGGGTCTCCTGACATTGGGTTCATAGTTAGGCTCATGATGGAATCTTCTTGGGTTGGGCTCGATGGTTTGATCAAGGTGGGGTCCTCTAGGATTTGGATCATAAAATTGATCTTGTGGAGATCTCCTTGGGTTTGGTTCGTAGAGAGGGTTTTGATATGGAATCCTTCTAGGGTTCAATGGGGTCTCGAGTTCAGGTGCAAGACTAGGCTCAGGCTCAGTCTGGGCTTCATGATTGCTTTCAGGGGTTCTAGCCTCTAACTGATCCAACCTAGTAGTGATGTGGGCTAACTGCTCATTCATGTTTTAGTTGGTTTGTGCCATATTCTGATTTGTTTGGGCCAATTGCTCAGTTAAACTCTTAGTCAGTTGGGCCACTTGATCATTTAGGGCTTTGATCAAATTTCCCAAGTTTTGGTCCATGGCTACACTTGACTGGGCTTGGCTTGGTGAATGTGGTGTCCCTGCTCTAGTTGTCATGCATGCAAATGGACTCAACTCGGGCTAAGATTTTCTAGACCTGTTAGTTCAAGTGAATTGAGCTATCTAGATACACTCAAATCAACAGCTACTCTCTTCCACTGGCCAGTCAGGAGGTGGGTATGTGGGAGGTTCCCCCAGCTTTCACTGGGACCTAATTAGAAACCACAAGAACCGCTTAGGCTTAGCCACTTAACCTCTATCCTTGACACCAGCTTCCAATAATAGATGAAGAAATGGGTTGCACCAGTTTCCCTCAATTGAATTGAACTGGACCTAGAGTACCTAGCTAGTTGCCTGATCAAGGTGGCAAACTAAGTTGTAGTAACTCTATACTTGGCCAAGTTTTAGAACAAGGGGAGTGTGAGATCCTGCCTCTGGTCTACCTAGGCCCGGTGGAATTGGCCCGATTTCGTGTTAGGTTTGCCTAAGACCCAGAGGAAACATGATTCTGTCTGTGTCGTAGTCGACCGATTCTCTAAGATGGCCCATTTCTTGTCCTGCTCTCAAACCTATGATGCATCCAAGGTAGCCACCTTGTTCTTTGATGAGATAGTTAGACTCCATGTCCTACCCAAGTCGATTGTTTCTGATAGGGATGTCATGTTCACCAGTTATTTCTGGAAGACTCTTTGGCACAAGTTAGGGATGAAACTTAAATTTTCTACTGCGTATCATCCCAAAACTGATGGCCAGACTGAAGTGGTGAACCGTAGCCTAGGCAATTTGCTTCGATGTCTAGTTGGTGAGAATACTAGGAACTAGGATTTGTATTTGTCCATGGCTGAATTTGCGTACAATGATTCGGTCAATAGGTCCACAGGCAAAAGTCCTTTTGAAATTGTTCATGGGTACAAGCCTCACACACCACTTGACCTAATTCCTTTGCCAGTCCACACACGAGTCTCCGAGTCTGCTGAAGATTTTGCACAGCATATAAAGAACTTGCACAAAGAAATTCATGTCAAGATAAACTTAAGTAATGAAACATATAAGAAGTTAGCTGATTCTCAAAGGCGAGTTAAAACTTTTGTTGAGGGAGACTACGTAATTATTAGGTTAAGGCCTGAGCGGTTTCCTCTAGGAACCGTTAAAAAGCTACATGCCAGAGGGGCTAGACTATTTAGAGTGGTGAAGAGAGTAGGATCCAATGCCTATGTGCTAAAGTTACCTCCAGAACTAGGCATTAGCTCCACTTTCAACATCACAGACTTAGTAGAGTATAGGGAGCCAGCAGTGATTCCCAGTAAGCCTTTTGAGCCTAACCCTGTTGTTGAGAGTGACCCCAACCCAGTGTGTCCACCAATAAATTGGCCTGTGAGGAAAGAATAGATTGAGAAAATCCTGGACGATCAGGTTATCTCTACTCGTAATCGAGGATACCAGAGATACCTGGTCCGCTGGCAAGGTAGGCCAGATTCTGACAACTCTTGGATCTCCAAAGACGAATTACAAGAACTGGACCCAGACCTCCTGGAGAAATATCAGAATCAACTTGACCCGTACTCGATAGGGTCGAGTTCCTCCCATCCCAAGAGAATTGGTGCGGGCACCAGAATTAGATAGAGACTATAGGGTTCCATTTGGATCTCTGATTGACCTTGCCCGAGATAATTAGGGTTCCAAATTTTGTAATAAAGTTGACCTAGTCAACTTGAAGTTTTATTATTGATCTTGAGTCTGTAGTCCTTTTAGGACCTTTGCATTTTCAGTTTAATTGAGTCATGTTGACTCGGTCTTTTATTTTAATTAAGTCATGTTGACTCAATCTTTTATTTGTTTGAGTTTCTTGTGTCATGATCAAGACCCAAGTCAAGAGGCCTATTTGAAGACCTATCAAGCATGGTAACAAGGAGGCACCACATCTCTTGCCCCTTGTGCCTTGGTCCCCACACAACAATGAAGAAGGTCCCTCTTTTCATGCGCCACTTAAGGAGAAATCAATCAAGAATCCCCACAATCCTAGGAGGCGCCCAAAGACTACCATAAAAGCCAAGCCATGGAAGGAAAGGAGCTAACCTTGAGGAGCAAGACTAGGAGGTGCCCAAAGTATGCCATAAAAGCCAATCCATGGAAGGAAAGGAGCTAACCTTGAGGAGCAAGACTAGGAGGCGCCCCACTACTTACCTTATGGAGCCACCAATCAACAAAAAAGGGAGTTCTTGGCCGGCCAAGGTGGGAGGAAATGGAGTCTACACACCAATATTGGAGGACCATCCTATTAGTCCCACATGGAAAATTGTCAAGTTGTTTATCTCTTGTAAAGGTCTATAAAATAGACCCCTCTTGTAAGCTTTTGGAATAATGATGAATAAAAGAAAACCCACTTTTTGTTGAGCAAAACCCTAGTGTTTTCCTCTTCTTCCGCACTTGCAAAAGTGTTGAGCCCCGAGAGGGAGCAAATCCGGGTTCCCTTCGGGAGCTTTGAGGAGGTGTGAGATCTCCACTACTTCTACCCTAGCCCTACCCCTCTCTTCCCCCCATCTCCAAGCTAGGAAGATCAAGAGCCGCCCCTGCTTCAAAGTCTTCATAGAAGATCCAGGAAGAGAAACCCTGATCTACATCCTTGGAGTTCCAGATCCGACGGCGACCCCGGATCTCAACTTATCTTCATCTCTGGTATTTTCTTATCTCGAGGTTCTAATTCCGTTCTTGTTATTTTTCTCTCCAGGATCCAAGGTTCAAGATGAAGCCCACTTTGCCTAAAGACCAATATCTAGGATCCATAGCGAAGATGATCTGACTTTCAGGATTCATCAATCTGTTCAAGAGAGATCCTCCCCTTCTATCAAATATCGTGAGCGTCACTGTTCGGTAACGATACTTACATCCCGTCTCTCTTTGTCTGTCGTAGTGAAATCAGAGCAAACCCTAGATATGGGGGTTTCTCAATCCCCAGCGATCCTACTTCTAATCTACTTTGATAGGTTACTTGTTTACTGTTATTTTCTGTTATTTCGTTGTCATTCTTAATATTAGTTTTATATCTTCTTTGAGTCGAGCCAACTTCAAAAAATATAAAAAAAATTATTAATATCATTTTTGCATCATTGTTCTACATCACCGAGCCATCACCGCCCTCCCCAACATCGACGCCGGTGGAGCCACCCTGCAAGCCCCCTCTGGTTCGAGTCCGTGGAGGGAAGAAGCTTCCCCTTGCACGATCGTAAAAGCAAGGAAAAGGGATGGCACGCTTCTTAAAGCAAAACGCCCCCCATTGCCGACTTTAGGAAAAGCCTCAGAAAAAAGAATAAAAAAGAAAAACCATGAGAAAAAGTGAAAAACAAGGGGGAAAAGAAAATAGAAAAAAAGAGAGGAAAATACAGAGAAAAAAATATGGGTATCTTAGTATAAAAAAAGGGAGAAAAAAAGCATGAAAATTAAAAAAGAGATTTTTATTAGAATAAAAAATTGGAGAAAATAATTTGGATTTGGTTTAACCTAGCATAGGGTCATTTCTTAATGACCAACGGTCCGACCTATCTCCCTGAAATAATCTTGATTCGGGGTCCGTCCCGCGTCGTAAGTTTATTGTAGGAGTAGGGTGCTCACTTATAGGAATCTATCAACCTTAGTAGTAAGGTATAATCCAATGCAAGCTTAATGAGACTAAGTCCAGAAATCTATGGCCATAGTAGGGTGATAATGAAAAGGTATTTTCATTAGTATCATAATTGGACTTGAGTCAATTAGGTTAAGCATATGACTGATGGGTTTGACGAGTATCTGTAACCAACATCATGTCAGGATTTTGATAGAGGAACCGAATCACATGGTAACTACACCTAGGGGTTCCAATCTTATCCTGTTGGGTTGCCACTACATACTGCTAGGTATCACTGGTGGATTATGAGAGCCCGTTAGGATTGTTTTCAGATCGATAATCCTAATTAGGGTTGAGCTGAAATTGTTTCAGTCCATCGAAAGGAGTTTCGATGATGTATAATGGAGATTATAGTATGTCTCATTACCAAACAGGATAGGACCTGAGGGGTCACACACATTAGGAGCTCAAGTAACCAATCAGCAAATCAATTTGGATCTAATTGTAAGTGTTACAATTAATATTTGACCTAATTGTAAATGTTACAATTAATTGATTATGGAATAAATGTTAATTAAATTAAACTATATTTAATTTAATTGAGTTAGACTCAATTAATTAATTCTAATTGATTCGGGTTAATGTCCACTTCAAAATGGTTCGATCGGATTTAAAATCGACTTCAATTTGACTGTAAAACCATTACATTTGGACCAAGACCTAAAGTCCAGTTAGACTGGGTCTCTCTCTCCTTGTCTCCCCCTCCCTCCACACGCCTACCTTGTGGATCCCATTTATTTTGGATGACAAGAGAGATGGGGTGTGAAAATCAATGCGCTAATATTAGTTTGGTGTGAAGGAAATAAGAGAGGGAAGAGTCTTCTTCCACTCCTATTAATTTTCAACTGGTTGAAATTGAAACACCGGTGTTTTGGTTTAAAGGGAAGGGAGACTTAAATTTAAATAAAGGAAAAAAGGTGGCCGACCAAGTGAGAAATAATTGGCATGAAGAATATTTCTTTTCATCATGAAAAATCCCTCTTGGCCATGAGCTTCCTTTTGGGGCATCTTCACCTGAGGTTCTCTCTCCTGGCGCCAAGTTCCTTTCTCTCCCTTTTATTTGTTTCCTTCTTCCTTCTGAGAGATCAAGAGGGATTCTCTACTAGAGAAAGAAGATAGGAAAGGGTCCAAAGGTCTTGCATAGTTTGATTTGCAAGACAGAAACAAAAGCTGAAAGTTGGTCCGGATTCGGATTAGCACAGTTTTTAAAGTAGATGATTTGCTAAAAGAAGAGAGGGCTGCAAGGATCTAGCAGTCCGGTGCCCTCTATGACTTGATTACGAGAGCTTCGTGTGGATACCGGCAGAGGCCGGGCGATTGCGCGACTCCGATAGAATCCCGATTTTCAGTAGCGGATTTGCATGCTTTTCAGAGCAAGCCTGGATAGCGATCCATGTAAGTATTTTGTACTTGAAATAATTTTTATTTCAAATCTAATATTTTCTCATGTTATGCAGCATGTTAGAAATTTATAATAAATAAATTAAATTTATTTATGAATTGCATGATTAGATATAAATTATTTTTATATCTGCTTCCGCTGCAATATACTACTGATGCATGTTTAATTGCAATTTCCTGTTCCTGGGAGAAAACCAACACTAAGGACCCAATAAGTGAATTTTTTTTCTTACTACTTTTCTTCTGTTTTTAGCTCTAACTTGAGTGTTAGAGGATCCTTACCGAAGCTAACTCCGATCAGGAACTTTTTTGCAAGTGTTTCCAACAACAATGCCAATTAGCTGGCCTATTCTTCGATCTCGAGCTAAAATATGTAGCAACAAATTTGAGCTAGAAGAAAGGCCCCGCCCATTTTGGGAAGAACAAGAGAGAAGTTTTTCTTGATGCTGTCCAAGAATGCTTCGAGAAACACAGGAGCCCGCTCCAATAGCAAGATGTTGGGAATTGTGTCCCAAAGCCAATCGTCTAGGTTGTAGACGGTTGTGCTATTTTGTATTTGTATATGAATTTTTGATAAATAAAAGTTATTTTATTTTGGCTGTTCATCATATTTATATTTTTCTGAAATGAACTCTTTTATGAGGGAGTCCTTAAAACTATATTATTTTGATATAGAGAGGATATATCAAGTAGTTCTTAAACTGCTTTACAACCAAATGATACATTGTTATAGGACGACAATGTATCAAGTATAGGTTGTTGTATGTTATATTTGTTGGTTGTCCTCTTAACTAAGGAGTGTGGAGATATTGGTGTGACATGCAAGTGACATGTATGACATCTCATTGAACGTGACCATCTACGGAGCTCCCTTCTGTCAAAGGGTTGCTCATGAAGGGATATGGGTATATGTGTCCCTCAGATCTGAGGTCACCATGGTAGCTTGCAAGAAACTCACTGTACTTTGATGCCGGACTATCTGGATTTCTAATCCAGTGATGGAAGGTTTCTGGGTGTAGTCAAGTACTTGTAGAGCGATGGTTGATCAAGATGGAATTGACCTCTCCAAATAGTTTGGAGTGAATGACTCACTATATCTCAATTTAGCAAAATCTTGGCCAGGGTAGTTCTTGTGAGGAGTCACATAACTTGTGAGGTTGAGACATGATCTGGATAAACCAAATTAGGGTTACCAGTTGAACCCTAGGTCATCTTGAGCATTATGAGGTCAAAGGGATGAATTATGTGGCAACCATATTCCAGAGGTTCTTGTGAGGTGCTCTGCATCTTCGACCTATCCGGATATCGGGTATCATTGCTAGATAAGGACTTTGACTGGTACTGGAAATGTTCCAGTGCTACCGGTTTAGCATTCGAACATATGGGGTCACACACCATAGAGGATTTCTATATGATCTTAAGGCTAATCAACGATTGAGAATCGTTTGCCATCACCGGAAGTCAATATGATTGACTTTGTTCCAAGTATCGATACTTTGAATTTTACAGGTATCAACACTTGGTGAAGTGTCGACACTTGGCAATTTTTGTGAGTCGACACTTTCTATGACGAGCAGGTTTCTGGAAAGAAATTTTGGAAGGATTTTGGGCAAGTTTTGACCTGGTTTGAATTTTGAATTCAAACCAGTTTTGGCTCCAAGGTTATTTGGTATGATAGTCATACTTACCTTCTTGGGTTGGACCTATTTGGTATGGCCTTGATCCTCTCCCACATTCTCTCCCCTCATCTCTCCTCCTTCCTTCTTCTCCCTCTCATGACTGTCCCTATAAATGAAGGTCATTCTAGAGGCTACTAATGGTTAATCTAATGGTTCTAAGAGAGAAGAAGATAGAGAAGGGTTGTGAGAGGTCTTGGAATTGGGTGTGAGAAGCTTAGCATTCAAGCTAGGTCTTAGGAAGAGAGTCTTTGGGAAAGGGTTCTTGCTCTCCACATAGTCTTCCTAGAAGAAGAAGATCGGCCCAAGGATTCCGAAGAGCTAGCACTCCGAGGGAGTTGATCAGAGTCGAGCCTAGGTGTGGATTACCTGTAGAGGCTAGACACGTGTGTGGCTCGAGCGCCCTCCTCATTTTATAGCTTTTCTCTAGTAAAAGGTATGGTACTTTTATATTTGTGATTCTGTCTTGCTTTGATATTATGATGCATGCTATTACATTATGCTAGATCCTGTTACGGGCAGATCGGTAGATCGTTTAGATCTATCTACCAAGCCTTCCACTGTGCATGCTTTAAAATTATTTTAAAATGCAATATGCAAACATGCTTTCGTGAATACATGTTTGCATATTGGTATGCTTCGTAGATGCACTTCACCTTCAATGGTATCAGAGAAATAGGTTCCTTTTTGTAGTATAATGATTCTAGCATGCTAATAACATCACTTCTTAAGTACTTGGATTGAGTGCTTTACCATGACCGTCCGGTCATATGAGAGAAGTAGGGCTGCAAGACCCTTTCTTCCCATTCAATGGGATCTCCTATGGCATGTAGGGGTGCCGATGTGATTGACTCTTGAAAAGAAAAATAGGAAGTAAGAAAATGTAGATTAAAAATGTTTTAATCTAATGAAATGATCATAAAACAACTTTAGATAAGATTTAGGAGTTTTTATTGATCGATTTTGATTGAATGTTTGGAGAAACATTGGATTTGAAATCACCGCGTTTTCACTGTCTCGGTGATGTGGGCATCAGGGTTTGACTTGAGCCCTTCAACCTTCGGGGGATCTCTAATTAGGGTTCTACCCATTGAGTCCTGTAATAAGGCTTCAAGCCTTTAATTTTGTAATTATCTTTGTTTTGAGCCAAGTCTAAATCTTGTACCTTGACCAATTGGGTCAAGATTAGGTCAACTCGAGTCCTGTAATTTATTTTAATCCAAGTCTGGGTCTGCCTGAACTTCGGGTCCCAACCCAATGAGAGAAAACTTGTCCTTTGGATCAAGCCCATTTTAGTGGACCAAGCTTTGACTTGACACTGCCACTTCATCAGCTGCATGGTGCCACATCAATGCCACCTGTGCACCCAAGAATGGAAGCAAGGAGGCGCCCCATAAGCATACCACATGCCTCCATTATCCCCTCCCCATATCATGCCATGAGCCATCATATTTGGGTTGTTGAAGATTCAAGCCACAAAGCAAGCCCTCCAATCAAGTCCTCTTCCTAAAATATTCATGCAAGAAAGGAAGACCAAGGAGCACACTCCCCATGCCAAGCCATCAAATGTGCAACGCCCAATCTTCTTCTCCCTTGGTCGGCCAAGGATCAAGCCTAGAAGAAATTTTGGAGGACACATTCCACCAAGCTTGCCTCCATCCAAGCTTCTTTCCAAAACTATGCACACAAGGAAGGAAGGCCAAGCATCAAGCCCCCTCTTCAAGCCAAGCATCAAGCCACACCCAATCTTCTTCTCCCTTGGTCAGCCATGAATCACTCTATCTAGGTATGGAAGAAGACTCCAAAGGGGACACATCCCTCCAAGCTTGCCCTACTTCAAGTTTTCTACCAAGCTAAGCAAGCAAATAAGGAAGTCAAAATGACAAACTCCCCTCCCCAAGCCTTGTATCTTGCCACGCCATTATTCTCCCCTCTTGGTCGGCCTTGAAGAACTCCCTCCAAAGCTTTGGGCGCCACTTTTATTTGGGTTGTATTTTGGATTCAAAATTTGAATGATTTTTTCATTTGAAATTTGAATGTACTCTAGGGTGTCTATAAAAGGGGACCCAATCCCTCCTTGTAGAGATGATTGAATGATTAATGAAAAGAAAGCTTGTGTGTTCCCTCCTCTTCTTCAATCCTTGTCTCCTAGGCTAGGTTGAGTGAGAGCTTCCTTCGTCCCCTGGGACGTCGAGTGGTGTGAGGCCACGTTCCTTCGCTTGCGAGCATCGAGTGGTGAGAGGCCACATTCCTTCGCCCGAGGGCATCGCGTGGTGAGAGACCACATTCCTTCGTCCTTCCGGGATGTCGCGGGGTGCGAGGCCCCAAGTTATCTCCACTGACACCATCATCCGAACCCCATCTCCTCGACCCTTTCCTTTGTTTTTCTTTCCACCTTTCCATCATCTAAAAGGAAAAAGAAAAAAAAAAAACTAATCCTCTTTGTTTGCCTACAGGTCCCCTTGGTGCCACGACCATCAGAGAAGGTTTGCTTTGCCACTGTGACCACCCGATCGAAAGCCAGCCTATCCGCGGGTTCGACAGCTCGGACATCTAGGTCGCATCCGTCAAGGTTGAGCGATCTCTGCACCAAGAGCATCAGAGTGTTAAAAGGTTTGTGTTACGGTCGTAATGATGACGTGATCGGTCTCAGATCCCGTCGGGCATGATTCGAGCCACGTGAAGGTTTTCGGCCGAGTCAGCTGCGGCTCCCACACGTCCGAAGTCGAGCTCGGCCCGGGCTCCCCCGCTCCCTCGCCAGGTGGCACCCTGAGACGGTCCAACCTCGGCCGAGGTCGAGCTGGGCCCCTTCGCTCCTTCGCCAGGTGGCCCTCGGAGACGAGACCACCTCAACCGAAGCCGAGCATCCTTCTGCGGCCCCGCCAGATGTCCACCCAGGAGGGGTCCACCTCGGCCAAGGTTGGCTGCTCCCCCGCTCCCTCGCCAGGTGGCACCCTGAGACGGTCCCACCTCGGTCGAGGTCGAGCCGGGCCCCTTCGCTCCTTTGCCAGGTGGCCCCCGGAGACGGGACCACCTCGGTCGAAGCCGAGCGTCCTTCTGCCGCCCCGCCAGGTGTCCACCCAGGAGGGGTCCACCTCGGCCAAGGTCGGCTGCTCCCCTGCTCCCTCGCCAGGTGGCACCCTGAGACGGTCCCACCTCGGCCGAGGTCGAGCCGGGCCCCTTCGCTCCTTCGCCAGGTGGCCCCCGGAGATGGGACCACCTCGGTCGAAGCCGAGCGTCCTTCTGCCGCCCCGCCAGGTGTCCACCCAGGAGGGGTCCACCTCGGCCAAGGTCGGCCGCTCCCCCGCTCCCTCGCTAGGTGGCACCCTGAGACGGTCCCACCTCGACCGAGGTTGAGCCGGGCCCCTTCGCTCCTTCGCCAGGTGGCCCCCGGAGACGGGACCACCTCGACCGAAGCCGAGCGTCCTTCTGTCACCCCGCCAGGTGTCCACCCGGGAGGGGTCCATCTCGGTCGAGGTCAGGCAGCTCGTATAGAGAAGGTCCCAAAGAGCAGAGGCGCAGGCTTCGAGGTTGACCCTCGAGCCGTGCACGCCGCACCCCGAGGAAGGCACCCCGTACGGATGGCGATGGCACGCGAAACATCACTTACGTCGGCCCGACAGGTTCCGCAGTCGAGAGACGCGGTTCTGACAAAATAGGGCCCGTTAACGGACAGCGCCGGCACCTGGGAAGGAGAGCGCCCACACTCTGCCCGAGGTCTGGTCGGCCGCCCGGCGAGCGCCCCCCCTCCCTTACTCTTTCCCTGCTAGGCTCGGCAAACGAGGCCGGAAAGCCGCCTGGCCCTCTGAACCAGAAGGGAAAAGAGAAAAAGATGGAGGGAGGGCGACGAGAGTGAGAAGGGGAGCCTCCCGGGAGCGGAAAACGAGCAGGCAGCGGGAGGAGATAAAAGGAAGGTGAGACAAGTAAGAAACAGAGGCTGGAAGCTCCGCTCCCAGAGCAAGATCCAAGGTCCCGAGAGGGGATCGCTTGGCATGAGCTCGGCAAAGGAATCCAGCCGGGTTTCTGGTCTCTCTGACATCTTTCTTGCTAGTAAATTCTCTGAGTCTAGGACCCCTTCGGGGGCCCGTCCCAGAGAGTCTGTTCCATCTCGCCATCTACTAACTTGATCGTCGGAGCTCCCTCGCCGGGATCCCCGGTCAGGGTCTTCTGACCTTGCCTTGCAGGTCCGGTCCAGCCAGGAGACCCCAGGAGCAGGACGATCTAGTCGGATCGGCGATTCCGAGGCCACGGGCGCGGCGGCGAGATCGGCAACAGATTGGCGCGCCAGGCAGGGGATCAGGACAACACCCCTAGTGGGAGCTAGCTTTCTACAGACAAAGCGCTCTCCGACAATGGTGGTCACTCGTGGGCGCGAGGCGTCCACCAGCCGTGTGGGGGAGGTTCCCTCCCCTCAAGGGGCCTGCAGCCTGGAGAGGGAGCTCCCAGCTCCCCCTCCTCTTCCACCACAGCTGACCTCGGCGGACAGGCCCCTCGCGGCCGTCATCCAACAGTTGCAGACCTTGACCTCGGCGGTCTGGCAGCTACAACACCAGCAGCGCTCCCTGGCCACGCAGCCGCAGCCAGGGACCCCCGCGGCTCGGGCCGCGGGGCCGCATGGGAGCCTGCGCTCCATTCAGGGCAGGCCATCCCACCCGAGGGCAGTCTCCAACCCCCGCGGGAGCCACCAAACTCCTGCAAAAAGAAACTACTCCGGTTCGGCGGATCACGAGAGTCGATCCCCGGCCGATGAAGCCGAGACGGCGCATCACAGCAAGCAACTCCAAGGCGTGACTTTGCGCCGAGACCGATCGGCACCCCCTTCACCAGCGGCCTCGGTGGAAGATTCCACCGACGAGGCCATCAGGCGCCAGGCCGAGAGGCACCTGGAGGAGCACGAGCGCAAGTTGGCAGAGTTCGCCCGTCGATTTGTCGACCTGCAAAACTCATCCACGGACCCTGTGCGCTACAACTCCCGTCCCCCCTTCTCTGAAGAAATCCAGGCGGAGCCGATCCCGAACCGGTTCTGCATGCCGCAGGTGGATCCCTACGATGGGACCACCGACCCTCTGGACCATCTGGAGAGCTACAAGGCTCTCATGAGGGTCCAGGGGGCCACTGACGCCCTTTTGTGCATCGCCTTCCTCGCTACCCTCCGGAAGGCCGCTCGAGTCTGGTTCACCCGCCTTGAGCCCGGATCTATTTGCTCCTTCCACCAGTTGGAAGGGAAGTTCGTGGCGCACTTCGATGCTTGTCGGAAGGTGCCGAGGGAGGTGGATAGCCTCTTCTCCATCCGCCAACAGGACCAGGAGCTTCTCCGAGACTACATCACCCGGTTCAAGATCGTAGCCCTGGAAATCTACAGTCAGGATGAGCCCGTCGCCATGCTGGCCTTGAAGCGCGGGCTCAAGACGTCCCGCCTGACCTACTCCCTGGACAAAAATCCCCCCAGGACGTACTCCGAGCTCCTCCTCCGCGCCCACAAGTACATCCGAGCGGAGGAGGCCGACCGCACCCATCGAGAGCTAGACGGGAAGACTCTGAAGAGGCCGTCCCCGAGGGATATTCCAGGAGCTCAGAAGCTCGGGCCATCTGCCGACCCTCACCCGAATCCGAGGTCAAAGGGCGAGGCCATTCCGGAGCGGAGGTTCACCCCTCTCCTCGCCCCCCGAACAAAAATCCTCATGGAAATTGAGGGCGAGCACTACCTCCGCCGACCTCCTCCTCAGAACCCAAGAGGTACCCGGGACAAAACAAAGTACTGCCAGTTCCACCGCGAACACGGCCACGACATAGAGGAGTGTCGCAACCTGAAGCGGGAGATCGAGGAGCTGATCAAGAGGGGCTACCTCAGGAAGTTCGTCAGGAACGAGGTCCTGGCGGAGTGACAGCCGCTCGCGGCCTTACCCCCAGTTCCTACAATCGACAACCGCCCGACGGAGAAGCCGGTGGGCATGATCTCACTTGGGGTCGGGCGGGCGGCAAAGAGAGCCCGGGAGATCGGGAACCCGGAGAATGTACCCCCTTTTGAGAAGGGGAATGAAAATGTGAATGTAAACAATGACGCCATGGTGGTCGAGATGACCATCGCGAAGCATCCTGTGCACCGAATTATGGTAGATAGTGGAAGCTCGGCTGACGTGCTTTTTTATGATGCTTTCTCTCGAATGAATTTGTCCCATGATCAGCTGAGGCCGGTGCACACCCCCTGGTAGGCTTTACCGGGGACTCGGTGGGGGTCGAAGGGGAGATCACTCTCCCAGTCACCGCTGGATCCCCACCTCGGCAGACGACCGTCCTGATGACGTTTACCATCGTCAAGCTCCCTTCGCCTTACAACGCGATTCTCGGGCATCCCGGGCTCAACCAACTGGATGCCATGATTTTCACGAAGAGGTTGTTGGTGCAGTTCCCCACGGCTTCCTGGCTCGGGGTGATGAGGGGGACGACCCAGCCAGTCCCGCATTGCCTCCAGACGATCCCGGGCGCCCGGGGCGTGGAGCTCGGCCTCGATGTTGACGACCTCGACCTAAGGGAGAAGGAACCCAGGGGAGGTCCCGTAGAATGCCTGTTGACTTATCCCCTTGGTTCGGACCCGCTGAAGACAGTGCAGGTCGGGGCACAACTCCCAGAAGAAGAACGAACCCGCCTGCTGGAGTTCCTCCGCGCGAACGCGGACGTGTTCGCCTGGTCAGCGGCCGACATGCCGGGCATTCCCCCCGAGGTCATTACGCACAGGCTAAACGTGGATCCGACCTGCCGCCCGGTCCGCCAGAAGAAGAGGAGCTTTGCTATGGAGAGACAGAGGGCCATCAATGAGGAGGTGGAGAAACTCCTCGTCGCCAGCTTTGTGCGGGAAGTCCAATATCCCAGCTGGCTGGCGAACGCGGTCATGGTAAGGAAGAGCAGTGGTAAGTGGAGGATCTGTGTAGACTACACCGACCTCAACCGAGCTTGCCCGAAGGACAGCTTCCCCCTTCCAAAGATTGACCAGCTGGTCGACACCACCTCGGGGCATCGCCTCCTGTCCTTCATGGACGCCTTCTCCGGATACAACCATATCCGAATGAACCCAGAGGACGAAGAGCACACCGCCTTCATCACCGACCGTGGAACTTTTTTCTACAGGATGATGCCGTTTGGCCTCAAGAATACCGGGGCCACGTACCAGCATCTGGTCAACAGAATCTTCAAAGACCAGATCGGCCGCAACATGCAGGTGTACGTGGACGATATGTTGGTGATGAGCAAGCCCAATTCGGACTACGTGGCTGACCTGGCGGAGACATTCGGGAACCTCCGACGTCATCAGATGAAGCTGAACCCGGCGAAGTGCACCTTCGACGTCTCCGCCGGGAAGTTCCTAGGATTCATGGTGACCCGGAGAGGAATTGAAGCCAACCCGGAAAAGGTCCAGGCCATCCTGGACATGGAGCAGCCCGCCTCCAAGAAGCAAGTGCAACAACTCACCGGCCGGGTTGCGGCCCCGGGGTTCAGTCTAGAAGTCCCGGACTTCGGTCTGGAAGGCGGGGCAGAACCCAGTTCGCCCGCGCGAGCACGGAGAGCAGCTCGGCAAGCCGCGCAAGGCTTGAGAAAGCCTGTGGCCCCGGGGTTCAGTCCGGAAGTCCGGACTTCGGTCTGGAAGGCGGGGCAGAACCTAGTTCGCCCACGCGAGCACGAAGGCAAGCCCAAAGAAGGGCCCGCTCAAGGCCCACTCTGCTGCCACCCAGTCCGGAATGCCCCGAACTTTGATCTGAACGCCGGATGGGACCAGGTCCACCCTCGTCTCGGCACTCCACATCAACATCTCAAAAAAAAAAAAAGAGAGAAGAAAAAATGAAAAAGGAAGGCGAGGTCGAGACATGGCCAAACTATGTCTTCATTGATTCAAGAAAGGGAAGTACAAACTGGGAGTCCCGACAGGCCGGGAGTCCCAAAAAAAAAAAAAAAAAAAAAAAAGAAGATACATGATTCAGTTTGGCGCGGTGGCGGGGTCCTCAGCCTGGGTCGCGCGCTCCACATCCTCGCCGTCGACGACTGCTGGCTCAGGGGGCCACTCCGGAGCCACGGCGTGTCGCTCGTCGGGGCCGCAGCTGTGACGTCGGCCGCGCCGGAAGCCCTGCTGACGGGTCCTTGCCTCCTACCTCCGAGCACCACCTCACTGAGGTCGAGCTCAGGGTAGAAGGACCCCACCTTCTCCCGGCACACTTGGAACCCCTTCAGGAAGGAGTCCACAGCGGCCTCCCGGACCTCCGAGATGTACTCGTCGGAGGCCCGGAACCTCGGGATGGCTTCCTGTGCCTCCCGCTTTGCGGCTTCCAGGAGCCCATTGACGTAGGCGCTCTGCTCCTTCTCCGCACTCGCCTCCCGCCTGGCCTCCTCCAGCTGGCGCTCCAGCCATTGAGAATGGTCCAGAAGGTGAGCCCTCTCGGCTGCATCCTCCTCCGTGCGACGCTGGTGGGAGATCCTCTCCTCGGACAGAGAGGACTCCAGGTCCTTGACGCGCTCTTCGACGCGCGCCAAGTCCGCCTGGAGGGCCTGGTTGTTCGCTCGCAGCTCGACCCCCTTCTCCATGAGGTCTTTGACGTCGGCCGCGAGCTTGCCGAGCTTCTCTTCCTTCTCGGCATCCTTCTTCGCGTACCCTGCGAGGAAGTTCCTCAGCAGGAGCACGTCATTCCCAATCTGCACAGCAAAAAGGATCGGGTTAGTAGAAAGGCTAACCGAAGTCACAAAGGACAGAAAAGTCTGAGTTCGGACTTACTGTGAAGAGCTGCGGGAGGATCCCGAGCAGGGCATCGGTGTAGTCCCTGCCGCCTCGAGATCGGTGATCCCGGGAGGTGGAGGTGTACTCCATCACTTTCTCTGCGAGCCCCTTGTTGCGGATTACCAAGCACCGGTTGGTGATCACCGGTGGCGGAGCCATCAGGTGGGCTGCGACGGCGACTGACCCTCCAGCAGGAACCATCGTCGACGGGGCGGCTGAGGTCGCGGGTGGCGCCGTCGGCTCTGCGGCGATGATGGGGCCGGCGCAGGGCGGAACTGTTGACGGTGGGGCCCCCTCGTCGGCAACACCGCCGAGTCTGACGGCTGGAGCATCGATGCCCCCCCCCCGAGGTAGCCTGGGCGGGGGAGCAGCGGCCGTCGGGCTGGGTACGGTCGCCGGCATGACCTCCTGGCTCATTTCGGTGCGAGCCCTCTTCGCCGCAGGTTCATCCACCTCGACGACGTCCCTCTAGGCCGCGCCCTCCAGGAGGTTCTCCAACGAGAATTTCATGCCTGCAACACAAAGGAAAAAGATGTCAGTCAGCTCGGCTAAAAAAGAGGAAGAATACAGAGGTCAGGGAAGACTGAGTCTCACCCGGCTCGCGGATGGGACTGATCCCAGCCTCAAACAAGTTCTGCTCCGAGAGCAGAACCTCGAGCACCGGGACTACATCGCTCAGGAGCTGGGAGTAGGCCTCTTGGTCCGTCGACTCAACCTGGGAGTTCCGGTTCGGAGACCGATCTGGTTCGCTCCAGGCCCAGTCAACGTCCTCGACCGAGGCAAAAAAGAACCGGTTCTTCCAGCCCTTGATGGAAGAAGGGAGGTCGAACCGGAGACACCTGGGCCGGGGCGAGATGTACCACCAGCCGTCATCAGTGGAGTACCTTTTCAGGGTAAACAGAGCCCTGAATAGGGAGAAACGGGCAACAAACCCGTGGAAGTGACAAAAAACAATGAAAGAGAAGATGACCCGGATGGCATTGGGAGCCAACTGGGCCGGGACTAGATGGAAGTGGCTAAGGAAGGAAAGGAAAAAGGGATGCAGAGGAAACCGAAGACCCCCGAGAAGGAAGTCCTCGTAGAAGGCTATGCGGCCGGGGCCACTCATGGTGACGCGATCCCCGGGCCGCGGAACAAACAGACGGATTGACCTCGGGATGCCATAAACCTCCCGGAGCAAAGAAAGGTCGCCTTCGGTCATTGTGGAAGTATGACCGGAGGGACCGGCAGAAGGAAGAGTCGGAGGAGGAAGGGAAGAAAGTGGAAGAGCAGAAGCGACAGGAGGAGACCTGACACCCCTGGGGATGCCAATAGTGATACCCCCAGGTTGCAGTCGCCTGCGGGTCTCCTCCGGGATCACTTCCTCCTCCGAGGAGGAAGAAGATGGAGTCCTCAGCCGGGACGGACCGGCCTCATCCGGATTGGAGGAAACATGGCGACGGCACGCCATGACAAAGAAGAAAGCGAGAAAAATTCACCGGAAGAGAAGAGGAGGACAAAGAAGAAAATGAGGGCACTCACCGAAAATACACTGTGCGAACGCGGGGTAGTGGAAATTAGCCTGCAGCAACCACCCACGGAGCAAGGGAAAAGGCCTCATTCCAGAAAGTCCCCTCCTTTTCAAACTCAATCGACAGCCGCCGTACCCATCATTCCGCTCCGGGCCATTGGATGATCACCGCGTGGACGCATGCCAGACACCGACGCCTCGTTAGCAGGGAAACGGCCTCTGCTTTGAAGCGACGCATTTATTGAGGGCGAATAGACGACGCGTGGCGGCCTCCTATAGGGCTTCGGGCGCACCGAGAAACGGCGACGAGGATCGTGGCAATTATGACGCAAGATCTTCGCCTCCCCTCGTCATATCCGCATTTAATCCCAACGTTCCGTTCCACGACGCCCCAACGGAACGTTGGATTGGGGGGCAACTGTTACGGCCGTAATGATGACGTGGTCGGTCTCAGATCCCGTCGGGCATGATTCGAGCCACGTGGAGGTTTTCGGCCGAGTCAGCTGCGGCTCCCACACGTCCGAAGTCGAGCTTGGCCCGGGCTCCCCCGTTCCCTCGCCAGGTGGCACCCTGAGACGGTCCCACCTCGGTCGAGGTCGAGCCGGGCCCCTTCGCTCCTTCACCAGGTGGCCCCCAGAGACGGGACCACCTCAGCCGAAGCCGAGCGTCCTTCTGCCGTCCCGCCAGGTGTCCACCCAGGAGGGGTCCACCTCGGCCAAGGTCGGTTGCTCCCTCGCTCCCTCGCCAGGTGGCACCCTGAGACGGTCCCACCTCGGTCGAGGTCGAGCCGGGCCCTTCGCTCCTTCGCCAGGTGGCCCCCGGAGATGGGACCACTTCGGCCGAAGCCGAGCGTCCTTCTGCTACCCCGCCAGGTGTCCACCCAGGAGGGGTCCACCTCGGCCAAGGTCGGCTGCTCCCCCGCTCCCTCACCAGGTGGCACCCTGAGACGGTCCCATCTCGGCCAAGGTCGAGCCAGGCCCCTTCGCTCCTTCACCAGGTGGCCCCCGAAGACGGGACCACCTCGGCCGAAGCCGAGCGTCCTTCTGCCGCCCCGCCAGGTGTCCACCCAGGAGGGGTCCACCTCGGCCAAGGTCGGCCGCTTCCCCGCTCCCTCGCCAGGTAGCACCCTGAGACGGTCCCACCTCAACCGAGGTCGAGCCGGGCCCCTTCGCTCCTTCGCCAGGTGGCCCCCGGAGATGGGACCATCTCGGCCGAAGCCGAGTGTCCTTCTGCCGCCCCGCCAGGTGTCCACCCGGGAGGGGTCCACCTCAGCCGAGGTCAGGCAGCTCGTACAGAGAAGGTCCCAAAGAGCGGAGGCACAGGCTCCGAGGTTGACCCTCGAGCCGTGCGCGCCACACCCTGAGGAAGGCATCCCGTACGGATGGCAGCGGCACGCGAAACATCACTTACGTCGGCCCGACAGGTTCCGCAGTCGAGAGACGCGGTTCTGACAAAACAGGGCCCGTTAACGGATAGCGCTGGCACCTGGGAAGGAGAGCGCCCACACTCGGCCCGAGGTCTGGTCGGCCGCCCGGCCAGCGCCCCCCCTCCCTTACTCTTTCCCCGCTAGGCTCGGCAAACGAGGCCAGAAAGCCGCCTGGCCCTCTGAACCAGAAGGTAAAAGAGAAAAAGATGGAGGGAGGGCGACGAGAGCGAGAAGGGGAGCCTCCCGGGAGCGGAAAACAAGCTGGCAGCGGGAGGAGATAAAAGGAAGGTGAGACAAGTAAGAAACAGAGGCTGGAAGCTCCGCTCCCAGAGCAAGATCCAAGGTCCCGAGAGGGGATCGCTTGGCGTGAGCTCGGCAAAGGAATCCAGCCGGGTTTCTGGTCTCTCTGGCATCTTTCTTGCTAGTAAATTCTCTGAGTCTGGGACCCCTTCGGGGGCCCGTCCCAGAGAGTCTGTTCCCTCTCGCCGTCTACTAACTTGATCGTCGGAGCTCCCTCGCCGGGATCCCCGGCCAGGGTCTTCTGACCTTGCCTTACAGGTCCGGTCCAGCCAAGAGACCCCAGGAGCAGGACGGTCTAGTCGGATCGGCGATTCCGATGCCACGGGCGCGGCGGCGAGATCGGCAATAGTTTGCATCCCTATCTCCTAGGTAGGTATTGATTGTATCAAGCTAGTCCTAATCCCGGGGTTCTTTAATCTTGGGGTCCTGGTCTATCATTATTTAGGGATTGATCTGCTAGCGTAGATTTCTTTTCTTTCAGTTTTCCTAGGTTCTCTTTGCTTGCAATCGGGAACCAAAGATAAAACCCTAAAAAAAATATAATCATATTTGCATCATCCTTGCTTGCTCTTTTTTTCTCCATCATTTTCTGGTATCAGAGCGTGCGTTATTTTCCCCATCACTCGGGCTATGAGTGATACTTGGCCTTGTAAGTGTCGACTCATGAGAAAATTTTCTGAGATTTGGCATTCTGTTTTCACCCTGTGACAGGCTGAAGTGTCGACACTTGACCAGGAAGTGTCGACACTTGTGCTCATGAGCCGACACTTGGCCTTGTAAGTGTCGACTCATGAGCACTTGCCAAAAAACTTGGTTTTCTGTTTTCCTCCTGTCTCAGGCCTTGAGTCAACCCAAGTGTCGACACTAGGTATCGATACTTGCTCCTGGTGAGTCGACACTTGGGATGAAAATGTAGAAAAATAATGAATTCAAATTTTGAAGTTTTTGTAAAATTGTTTTACATCTGTAAATTAAAATTGTTTTAATTTATTTGAGGCTATTGAACTTAATTGAGAATTAAGAATGACTAAGAACTCTAGGAATGTGATTAAAAGATTTTAAGTCATTTCAATAAGTCTTAAGGGTCATGGATTAGCTTCTATTATGTCCTTGATTGGGTTAGACCTAAGTTTAGATGCATTGAACAAATTAGAGAACTAATCTAATCAAATGTTGAGTTAGGATTTTTTCTCTAGATCTATCTAATAGTTAGATTGATTAGTCCATAATCTAAATGGATCTAATTTATGGTTCAGTGGAAAGCCCAAGTCTTTAGGCTAGTATAATCGAGTCTGATGAATCGATTGATGTCGAGGAAAGTTTGGCATTTGATCATGGTTCTTTGGGGCTATCTCTTACTTGGCCAACTCTGTTGGTGTCTAAGGCAAGATAGTTAATGGCGGAACCCAACCCATGATCTCACTTACCTGGCCAATATGGTCAATCAGGATTGATTGGATAGCTCATTGACTCGTGTTAATCCTTGTCACCCAAGGTTAATCAGTCTTGACTGATTTTAGGTGCCTATGGATCATTAGTCATAAGTAACCCTCCTTGTTTGCTGATTTGGTCAGTGGGAGGTTGATCCATGTTTCTCATCTTTTCATCTATCACATTATTTAAAAATTCTCTAAATTATTAGATCCTTAAAAGGACAAAGTTATAGGGACAACCCAGTCCTTGCCTCCTATTAAGTGGGATGGTAATGTGTCCAGTATTTTGGTGTTCATCGGGTTATTGGAATTGATGTTCCTAATATGATGGCTCAGTACGACTTTCTTAATGGTGGTCAGGTGAGTCGGCCAAAGTCGGGCTTGACTATTTGTTAGTTAGAAGCATTGAATTTTGTCATTGTAATTGTTGGACCTAACCAGGACCTTCAATAGGAGGCCCAAAGGTCGATTAAAGTGCTCCTTGGGGCAAAACCCGATTACTAGAGATTACTTGGAGAAGTAATCGATTAAAGAACCTATCTTTAGACACACATGGGTGGACCGGCCAAGGTCGGGCTCATGTGTTGTCTATTGAACTCTGGTACCCAATAGAGAATTAAAGTAATTCTTTGGATTGGAGGTAGAGGCTACCAATCTGAGCAAAATAGTGGGAGGAACCTTTAGACTAAAGTCCATGTCTTTAGGTTAATAATTCATATACACTAATTAACTTTGATTTTCCTTTCAGATGTCTTCCAACCTGTCGCTCCGGTTTCTTCTTGACAACGAAAAGCTCAATGGATCCAACTTCGATAGCTGGTATCGAAGGCTCAGGATTATCCTGGAGCATGAATGGATCCTGTATGTGATATCTGATCCGGTACCTGAGATCCCTGCTGCCAATGCTCGGGGTTCGATCAGAGATACTTATCAGAAGTGGCTCTCTAACATGACCACTGTCCGGTGCATAATGTTGGCTGCGATGAACAACGAGTTCAGTCGCAAGTTCGAGGAAGCCCGGCTGAAAAAAATCCTTCAAATGTTGAAGGAGTCTTTCGGAACACCAGACGACGTTGAGAGGTACAGGGTCTCATGTGCTATCTACAATGCACGGATGCGTGATGGGACCTCGGTCACTGATCATGTATTGTACATGATCGAGATGATGAGCACCTGGGCAAGCTCGGTTGTCCCTTGCATGAATAGCTTGGAAAAGATACGATACTGAATTCCCTCCCTTCTTCCTATATAGATTTTCTTGATCATTACAGAATTAATAAACCTGTAGTTAACTACCATGATCTGTTGGGATTGTTGCAAACTTATGAGAAAGACCATCAATTGAATAAAGGGGTGGTGAATCTAGTGGGAGGATCTTCGGGAGGGCGTCATCCCTTTACAAAAGGGAAGAAGAAAAATAAAGAAAAAAATGTGCTAAGTGCTTCTGGGCCCTGTCAGGCCAAGAAAGTGAAGGCTGATCAGAGTCGTGCAGAGTGCTTCTTCTATAAAAAGTAGGGTCACTAGAAGAGGAATTGTCCTCTTTATATCGTGTCCCTTGACACGAACAGGTCCAAGAAGAGAAAGCTGCAGGATACTCCTGGACAAGGTATTTATATGATAACACCTTGTAGTTTCTCTGTTTGCAATACTACTAACTAGGTATTGGATACAGGAAGTCTAATTCACATTTGCAATTCTTTGCAGGGACTTCAAGTTAGTAGAAGATTCGAGGACGGTGAGAGGTTCTTGAACGTGGAAAATGGAAGCCGAGTTCCAGTTCTGGTATGGGGAGTCCTCAAACTTATTTTTGAGTCCTGTACCGTCATTTTGAATGAGTGTCATTTTTGTCCATCTTTTATTTTGAATGTCATTTCTGTAGGCAGTTGGCCATGTATGGTTATGAACTATCAATAAAGAATGACATTTACAAAATCATTTAGAATGATTCTGTAGTTTTGAATGGACTAATGCATGATGGCATTTATGTACTGTCGCGACCTGTTAGTATAATGTACACGTCTAGCAAACATCCTAGGATAGATAATATCAGCGAAGCGTACCTATGATATTGTAGGCTAGGTCATATTAATATGAATATGATAAACATATTGAGAAATGAGGGTCTCCTCGATTTTAGTGAAGATAGTTCACTTCCAACCTGTGAGTCCTATCTTCTTGGAAAAATAACTAAGTCACATTTTACTAAAAAAGGTGAACAAGCCAAAGAGATTCTGAGTCTGATACATACTGATGTATGCGGACCCATGAATGTTAGTGTCAGAGGAGGGTACGGATATTTCATTATAATTCAGACGACCTTTTGAGGTATGATTATGTCTTCTTGATGAGATATAAATCTGAATCGTTTGAAATGTTCAAACGATATCGTAATGAAGTAGAAAAATAAAATAGAAAGTGTATCAAAACACTTCGATCCGATCGAGATGGTGAATACATTTCGGAAGAGTTTCTGACATATCTTGAGAAGAATTAGATTCTCTCTCAGTGGACACCTCCAAAAAAATGCTAGAATGAGAATATATATTAAAGCTATAGATTCTAATTATGAAGAGTGTTGCTGCTGGCTCTCCTGGATCGGGGTCGGGTCGGCTGTGCTGGAGCGCTCTCCTCCCGGCGAACCTACAACAAAGTCCCCTGAGGCACCGGTGGTGTTCCGGCGGGGGACACTCCGAAGCTTAAGTCAGTAGGAGACTGGGCAACAGAATGGAAGAAAATGCAGGAGCAGCGTGTGAGAGAGGAGAAGATTGAACTTGCCTCAAGTGGAGGTCCCCCGGGTGCCTTATATAGGCACAGAACAGTCCAAATTTCGTTAGAGGGGAAGGGCCAAAAAGGACCTGTTTGCCCTCTAGAAAGATCGGCGGAGTGGCCACATGTCACCCAAATTCGGCATCATGGAGGTAATGGAGCAGTCTCGCTGACGTGGCAGGATTCTGTTACAACGAAAGAGACTTCTGGAACCTTGTAGGCTCTGGGAAGTTGGTCGGAAGCCGAAGAAGATGCCTGGGCCAGACCCAGGCAGAAAGCAAGCCATCAGACCTCCAACTAGAGGGTCGGAAGCCGAAGGAGATGCCTGAGCCGGACCCAGGCAGAAACGGCCATCGGACCTCCAACTAGAGGGCCGGAAGCTGAAGGAGACATCTGGACTGAAAGTCGAAGGAGACACATGAGCAAGACCCAGGCAAAAATGGCCGTCGGACCTCCGACTAGAGGGTCGGAAGCCGAAGGAGACGCATGAGCCGGACCCAGGAAGAAACGGCCGTCGGACCTCCAACTCGAGGGCCGGAAGCCGAAGAAGATGCCTGGGCCAGAAGTCGAAGGAGACGCATGAGCCGGACCCAGGAAGAAACGGTCGTTGGACCTCCAACTCGATGGCCGGAAGCTGAAGAAGATGCCTGGGCCGAACCCAGGCAGAAAGCAAGCCGTCGGACCTCCAGCTAGAGGTCCGGAGGACCCAAGCAGAAAGCAAGCCATCGGACCTCCAACTAGAGGGCCGGAAGCCAAAGGAGACGCCTGTGCCGGAAGCCGAAGGAGACGCATGAGCCGGACCCAGGCAGAAACGGCCGTCGGACCTCCAACTAAAGGGTCGACCGAAGGAAAGTCTGTCATAATTTTTTGAAAAGGTTAATTGAGTCAGACCGCTGAGGGAAAACGGTGCGGATTGCTGGTGAGCCAGATGGGTATAACAGTTGTCCCCCTTGCCCTTGGCCTTTGAGTGGTGCTGCAATCTCGAAGTACGAGGGCAACAACTTGGCAGGCGTCAGTTTTTAGAATGATGGCATACCTGATCGGCGACCTGCAACTGGCTTTTCCCCTGCTCCGAATAACCACCAATGCACAGGTGTCAGCACGGGAATGGCTATCGTAGGGGTAGGGGGTTAATGCTGGTACGGTGCCATGATGGGTTGCCAGTTCGAAGCACCCGCACGACGCATCCTTGACGCGACATGGGGGCACGTGGCATCATCCGAGTGGTGGGCACGGTGCTCGAAAAGGCTCATCGGCCATCCGTTGGGCGACAACGTGGATCACCATCAAGCAGGATTCGGCGCGTCTCATCGGCTTCCACGTCCAAGTAATTGGTCGCGCCGTTCGAGGGGCGCTGGGAAACGACCCCTCAACCCCTATAAAAGGAGGGGTCATTGCCTGGAGAGGGTTTTTCGCTATGCCCGGTGTTGGAGAGAGAGAGAGATTTCTTTGCCGTCTCCGCCGTAGGAAAGTCGGTCCAGAGGTCAGTCTTCCCCTCCATCTTTCTTCTTCATTACTAAATGTCTGTAATAGAATGGCCCCTGTCGGTCGGAGCTCGATCCGAGGGAATAGGGAGCCTGGCCCTTACAACATCCCCACTGTCATGACCCGAGAGAGGGTAGAGAGTCTTAGGGCCATCTACAGGATACCAACCACACTCCACCTTACCGTCCCTGACAAAAATGGGAGGGTCAACAATCCGATGAACTTAGGAGCCTTGCCCTTTGACGAAGACCACCTTAAGGCCGTCCTTCGATTCCCACTCCACGATTTTTTCATTCAAGTTTTCAATCACTATAGGGTCACCCCTTCACAGCTGACCCCGAACAGCATACGGGTGTTCGGCGGCTTCTTCGTCCTATGCCGAGGAGCCAAAGTCGAACCTTGGGTATCTTTATTTGCCAACTTTTTTCTTTTGAAACAAGACTTCCGGAGCAGGGAATGGTGGGTGTTCAGCCCACGCCCAAACCGAAAGATCCTGGGGGGCTTCCGTCGGCTATCCACGGATGGAAGTCAAGGTTTTTTTTCGTTGATAGCCTATAACCCTGGGGGTTTGAGCCATCGTGGCGGGATCCCTTACCGAGGGCCGCCGCAGGAAGGAGTGTGATGAGGGCCGACAAGGCCAACTTCTACAAGCTGAGCGACGAGGATCCAGTGTTTGTGCATCCTCTGCTCGACGAAGAAAGCCTGCACCGGGCCGGGCTCAATCAGCACCGATATCTGGGTAGGATAGATACCTTGGAGGTGATCTTTGTCTAGTCGGACTTTCCTTTGCTGACTTCTTATTTTATCGACAGGTGGAAAAATGAAGCCGGATAGGACGATCGTCGCCGCGCTGGCTGCCCAAAGAAGGGCTGGAGGGGCCACAAAGCCGACGACCCAAGAAACAAAAAGAAAGTCATCGGCCCCAGAGCCCAAAAGAAAACGGGTGGAGGGGCCGTCGTCCGAGAGGCTGACGAAAAGATGGGTGGAGCAGGTGGCCACCGTTGTCTCCGTCGAGTTAGGTACCATGGAGGTGCCGCCGTCGGGTCGTCAGGCTACCCAAGCTGCTGGGCACTTGCCGTCGTCCGAGCAGGCTCCCATCAGGAGCGAGGAGTTGCAAGTGCCGTCATACCACGAAGAAATGGCTCGCGCATCCTTGCCGACTAAAGCCGAGGAAGTGGTCCCTCCGACGGACAGAGAGAGATCGAAGGCTGCTGCAGAGGTCGTCAGTGTAAGTGACAACGCGCGCCGGCTGGAAGGCGCAATTGAAGAATCGAGGCAGGTTAGAACCCAGCTCGAGAGGGCCGTCGCAGGAACAGATTGGAGCAAAGACCGACGGACGGTCAATGAGGCTGCCAGGAGCACTTTCCACAACTTGATGGGGGTAAGTTATCCGAGTCTGAGCCGCTCAACTTGGTCTATTATGTACTAACCTTTCATTTATTGCCGACAGCTCCTCCGGGACTCATTGCTATTGGATGACGGCTTAGGTGAACTGCTGGACATTAAAGATCACTCAAGCCGGGAAATTGAGAGACTCGAGGTGGCGAGGGATGCTGCCGAAGTGGCACTTGTGGCTGCTAGGTCAGAGTTGTCCGTTCTCCGCGCAGCCATCGAAGAACACTCTGCCTTGTGGACTGAGGCAGAGGCACAGAAAGGTTAAATAGCTGACCTGCAGACTCAAAGGGAGGACCTAAAGGCCCAGCTGAGGGACAAGAAGCGCCGGACAAAGGCTTTGTCCTGTAAGCTGTCTGAGGAGAGGTCGCGCCTAGCTGAGTCGGAGAAGCGGTCCAGAAGACATCAGGCCTATGCTGACGAGCAAAAGGCCGAAGCAGAAAAGTTCAAGACTACCGTCGAAAAGTACAAGGGTCTAATGAAGTCAACCCAAGAGCTGCTGAAGTCTGCCTCCACCACGGTCGTAAACAAGTACAAGGCCTCAGCAGAGTTTATTGATGAAATGAACGAGGCCGGGTCGTACAGTTTTGACTTCGGCTATGAAGACTGCCTGGAGAAGGTCAGTCAAGCCTTCCCGGAGCTTGACTTCTCCTTTCTACAGCTGCCGAGGCGAGCGGACAAAGAAGGAACCGGAGAAATTGTCAACCCGTCCGTCGGAGTTGGCGGACCTCATACTGAAGTCGAGGCAGATGGGGTCGAACCGGATGCTGCGGTCAATGTCGGTGTAGATGTCGGAGTTCCGACGATCATCCCGATAATAGAAGGGGCCGAAGCAGAGACCGGAGTCCTAAGGCCGCCGGCGGAAGCCAAAGTAGAGACAGCCGATGTAACTCTTGTAGGTTAGACCTGAGTAGTTTGTAAAGGTCTGACGGTTTTGTAATGAATATAAATGAAATGAACCTTTTTAACTATATCTTTTCCCTGTCCGTCAAGGCATCGCCGTTAGAACGATTTGGACCGTAAGCAGTCGTATCGTAGGCAGCCCGAGCCGAAACAGAATCACTGGAGTTTTGCTCTGCGTGTCCACCTGTCGGCTCTCTGTATTTGCTTGACCCCGAAAATTATTGGACCAACCCCTACCGGACTTCAGTGTAGGTCTGTCGGCTCGTCCGAATCCTATTGGGGATTTGGTGTCCTTTCTGAAGCAGCAGGTCGAAGGACCTTATCGCCGATAGGGGTCGAACTTTCTTGGGCTGCCTTAGAGCCTTTTTGCCGACCTGAGTCGGTCTTTTGGAAGTGGGCTGCCCTAGAGCCTTGTCGTCGATCCGAGTCGGTCTTTTTGAAGTGGGCTGCCCTAGAGCCTTGTTGCCGACCTGAGTCGGTCTTTTCGAAGTGGGCTGCCCTAGAGCCTTGTTGCCGACCTGAGTCGATCTTTTGGAAGTGGGCTGTCCTAGAGCCTTGTTGTTGACCTGAGTCGGTCTTTCGAAAGTGGGCTGCCCTAGAGCCTTGTTGCTGACCTGAGTCGATCTTTCGGAAGTGGGTTGCCCTAGAGCCTTGTTGCTGACCTGAGTCGGTCTTTCGGAAGTGGGCTGCCCTAGAGCCTTGTTGCCGACCTGAGTCGGTCTTTCGAAAGTGGGCTGCCCTAGAGCCTTGTTGCCGACCTGAGTCGATATTTTCAGAGTGGGCTGTCGTAGGAAAATAGACTTCATTGATAATACTTGTGGAGGTTGTCTACATTCCATGGATGCAATATCTGCTGCTCGTCCAAACATTCGAGTCGGTAAGTTCTGGCTTGGATCACTTCAACAACCCGATAGGGGCCTTCCCAATGCAGAGAAAGTTTTCCTTGCTCGGCTGATCTTGAAATCTCCGTCCTCCGCAGGACCAGGTCTCCGACCTGAAAAGCTCGAGCTTTGATCCTTGAATTGTAGTACTTGGCCATCTTCTGATGGTAAGTCACCATCTTTAAGCTTGTTCGGAGTCTAGTTTCTTCAAGCAAATCTAGGTTAGCCCTCTGTTATTCAGAGTTAGTTGTCTCAGTACAGTGGTCAATCCTCAAGGACTGCAAAGAGATCTCAATGGGGATGACGGCCTCGCTTCCGTAGGTTAGACTGAAAGGAGTTTTCCTGGTCGCCAACCTGGCGGTCGTGCGATAGGTCCATAGCACAGAATGGAGTTCTTCCACCCAAAGTCCCTTGGCATCATTTAGCCTAATCTTCAGACCATGCAGGATTATTCGATTTGTGACCTCGGCTTCCGCATTGGACTAAGGATGTCCGACCGAAGTAAGCCGATGAGAGATGTGGAACTGTTGGCAGAAGTCACAAAATTTTGGGTTGTCGAACTGCCTTCCGTTGTCGATGATGATCGCCTGTGGGGTGCCAAATCGGAAGATGATGCAGTTCTGAATGAAATTCTTCACCTTTGCTTCAGTGATTTGCACCAATGGTTCGGCCTCCACCCACTTGGTGAAGTAATCAATTGCTACGATCAGGAATTTACGTTGGCTGGATGCCGGCGGGAAAGGTCCTAATATGTCCATTCCCCACTTTGAAAATGGCCAAGGTGCTGTGAGCGGAGTTAGCTGACTAGCGGGCCTCCTCTGAATATTAGAGTACCGCTGACATGCATCGCACTTTTCGATGAAATCTGATGCATCTTGCTGGATCGTGGACCAATGGTATCCCTGTCAGATTATCTTGTAGGCCAGGGATCTTCCTCCGAGATGGTCGTCGCAGATGCCTTCATACACCTCTCTTAGTACATAGTCAACATCGATCAGCCCCAGGCACTTCAACAGCGGCTGTGTGAATGACCGCTTATAGAGGATGCCGTCAAGGACGACGTACTTTGAAGTCGTGCAACGGATGCGTTTGACTTCGATCGGATCTTTTGGGATGGTTCTGTCAGCCAAATACGAGAGGATCGTGTCCATCCACGAGGTTTCCTGCTCTACTTGATGGACCTCCGTCGGCTCTTCGGCGACACTTGGTCTCAGCAGGTACTCCACGAAGGTGCGGTCGGACGTATTTGCGATGGCCGTGGCCAGTCGTGACAGCGCATCCGCCTGGGAGTTCTGCAATCGAGGTATATGGAGAATTTCGAAGAATTTGAATCGAGGCACGAAACTTTGTACCTTTTTCAGATATTTGATAAGCATCGGGTCTCTTGCTTCGAATTCTCCGTTCACCTGATTGATCACCAATTGCGAGTTGGAGAAAATCCTGAGGCGACCGATGCCCAACTCATGGGCAATTATGAGTCCTGCTAGGAGGGCTTCATACTTCACCTGATTATTTGATACCTGAAATGAGAAATGAAGTGCATACTCCATGGTCTCTCCATCAGGGTCGGCCAGTATAAGGCCAGCCCCGCAACCGACGAGATTGGATGCCCCGTCTACATGAAGGGTCCAAGCTGGTTCAGCTTCATAGACAGCGTCAGCCTTTGGTACATTAGCCGCCCTAGATGATGATCCTTGGATCCAGGTACATTATGCAATAAAGTCAGCAATTACCTATGCCTTCAACGCCGAACGGGCTTGGAAAGAAATGTCGAACTCACCAAGTTTGACAGCCCATTTGGCGATCCAACCAGAGGTGTTCGGATTCTGAAGAATTGCTTTGAGAGGTTGGTCGGTGAGTACCACGATCTGATGAGCCTGGAAATAGGGTCGGAGCCTCTTGGCCGCTATGATCAGAGAATAGACAAGTTTTTGTACCTTAGGGTACCTTGTCTCAGCATCATGGAGAACCTTGCTGATGTAGTAGACAGGTTTCTAGTATCCATCTTCTCCCGCTCAGACAAGTACAGAGTTGACCGCCTCATCGGATGCTGACAAGTATAGATACGAAGGCTCCCCCTCCATCGGCTTGGCTAGTAATGGAGGATTCTTCAAATGTTCCTTCAATGCTTCAAAGGCTGACTGACACTCATCAGTCCAAACGAACCGATCCGACCGGCGGAGTGTTTTGAAGAAAGGCAGGGACTTCTCAGCTGAACGAGAGATGAAACAGCTGAGTGAGGCGATTCGGCCAGTAAGCTCTTGTACCTGCTTCTTGCTTGTTGGATGCCCCATTTCGAGTATGGCTCGGATCTTGTCAGGATTAACTTCAATTCCTCTTTGAGTGACCAGGAAGTCGAGGAACTTTCCTGAAGTCATCCCAAAGACACACTTCGCAGGGTTCAGCTTCATCTGATGACGCCTCAAGGTATCAAAAGACTCCTGCAAATCCTTGATGTGGTCAGCTCGATGAAGGCTTTTGACAATCATGTCGTCTACATAGGCTTTCATGTTCCTCCCAATTTGTCCTTCAAAGACCCGGTTAATCAGTCTTTGGAAGGTGGCGCCATTATTTTTTAGCCCGAAGGGCATCATCTTGTAGCAGTATAGGCCTTTGTCAGTGACGAAGGCAGTCTTCTCTTCATCTCCCGGGTGCATCCTTACTTGGTTATAGCTGGAGAAGGCATCCATAAAACTTAAAAGCTGATGGCCGGCTGCGGCGTCCACCAACTGGTCGATCTTCGGGATAGGAAACTATCTTTTGGGCAAGCCTTGTTGGGGTCGGTGTAATCGACGCAGATCCTCCACTTCCTGTTAGCTTTCTTTACCATAACCTTATTCGCCAGCCACTCAGGGTATTGAACTTCCCTGATGAAGCCAGCTTCGGAGAGCTTCCTCACTTCTTCCTCAATTGCTTTCTGTCTCTCGGGGGCGAAGCTCCTCTTCTTTTGCCGGACGGGCTTGTAGGTTGGATTTACCTTGAGACTGTGGGTGATGACATTAGGAGGGATGCCCGGCATATCCGATGCCCGGCATATCCGATGCCGACCATGCAAAGACGTCGGCATTAGCCCTTAGGAAGCTGATCAGTTCTAACTTCACGTCTTCGCTGAGGGTGCTCCTAATCTACAACATTTTAGTGGGGTCGTCTTCTCGAAGTGGAATGAACAATATTCTCTTGTCAGGCTGTCCACGACCGTCAGCCTCTGCCCTAGGATCTAACTGATCCAGAGGACGGCCCTGCGTCTGTCCATCCAGGATGGTTAAACATTGCCTGGCCATCCGACAATCTCCCCTCAGAACACTAATCCCGTTCCTTGTCAGAAACTTGGCTATCAAATGATAGGTCGACATAATGGCCCTAAACTTGTTAAGGGCAGGTCGGCCTAAGATGGCATTGTACGCCGACATCGTTCGCACAACAACAAAGTTTATGGGGAGAGTTCTTTGAAAAGGTTCCGTCCCAATGGTCACCGACAGGATGATTTCCCCTTCAACTCCGACAGAGTTTCCACCAAAGCCCGTTAGTGGCGTCGGAGATTCATTCAGCATCGTCTGGGATAAATTCATTCTCAAGAAAGCATCATAAAGTAACACCTCTGCGAAGCTTCCATTATCAATGAGTATTCTCTTTACATTATAGTTGGCGATAATCGCCGACACGACTACAGGGTCATTGTCTAGAACATGGAACTCGAGAAGGTCCTCGTCGGAGAAGGTGATGGCATTGGAGCCCCTTGATCTCTTGACGATATCCGGACCATCAGCGCTGCCCCAGTTGGTCCTCCAATGCAGCATATTGACGCCCCCATCGGTCGGCCTCTGGTGGGGGAGCTCCACTTCTTCTGGGGGATTTCCTACAGCAGAGATTTCAGCCCGATCCCTGCGGGATCGGACGTACTTTCGCAAGTACCCCCTTCGGATAAGATCCTCGATGGCGTCCTTCAGCTACAGGCACTCCTCAGTACTATGCCCATGGTCCCGATGGAACTTGCAGTATCTATTCTTATCATGGGAATTAGCTGGGATTCTCATCGGGCGAGGCCTTTGGAGGAAGGCCTCGTTCTCGATCTCCAGGAGGATCTTTTCCCTTGGGAGGGAAAGAGGTGCGTAGCTTTCGAACCTCCTGGGATAGTCCTTTGGCTTCGGACTCTGGCGCCGTGCAGACCCGCTGTTGTTTGGGGGTCGGACTTCCGGAGCCTTGTCTCTCCGCTTCTTGGGGTTCGGCCTTCCCTCCTCCTGCCATCGGCTCGTCGCCTGCTCCTCGGTGATGGCATACTTTTGCGCCCGGGACAGCAGCTCGGTGTAGCTCGTTGGAAACCGCTTGTCCAGGGAGAAAGTAATCCTGGATGAATGCAGCCTTCTCTTGAAGGCTGACATGCCCACCACCTCATTCAAGTCCAGGACCTCCAAGGCCGCAGAGTTGAAGCGGGCCATGTAATCCCAAAGCGTCTCTCCCTCTCTTTGCGACACGAGGAAGAGGCAATCGGTGTTCCACGGAGTCCGACTGCAGGTCCTGAAATGGGACAGAAAAAGATTTTCAAGCTGGGGGAAGGAGTGGATCGTACATGGCCGGATGGTGGAGAACCACACTCGGGCGACCTTCTTCAGGGTTGCCGAGAAGGCAATGCATTGGAGGGCGTCGGAGGTGCCCTGTACCATCATGTAGACCTTGTAGGTGCCCAGATGGTCCAGTGGATCGGTGGTGCCATCGAGGGCTTCACCTGAGGGACTTTGAAGTGCCGGGGGACCGCCTCCGCCAGAATTTCACTGAAAAAAGGGGGTCGGGAATCGTATACCTGCCCCCCTTCGACCTTCTGCTAAAGGACGATCTCCTCAATGCGCTCCTCTATGCGCAAAATTTTATTGGCATAGTCTTTAGGGGGTTCAGCTGGGGGCTGAACGCTGACAGGGATGGATTCCGCGTAAGAAGGCGAGGTAGATCTCGCCCTCTTGCCATCGGCACAAGCCCCGAGGGACCTTCGGGGCTTCGCAATGGGATGAGTATGCTAAAAGGCTTCAGGCTATCGGCTTACGCCGGTAGTTAGTTGATGGTCGGTGCAGGACACTGCAGGCGGCTGTTGCTGGTTGTCGGCCATCTACTGGAATTGCTGGATCGCTGCCGTAAGCATTTCAATTTGGCTCACCAACATCTAGAACTGCTGCAGCCCCAGGGTGATGGTGGGTTTCGCTGTAGCGGCGGGAATAGCGGCGACGGCGGCGCCTTCCCTCGGTGGCCTTCAGACCTGGATGGGGAAAAGCCCCTAGCAGAGGGGTTTTGCACTCTCCCTTTTGCCATTGCTTCGCTAGCGAATTCCTCCTTTTAGTGAAAATGGTAGGGCCCTTCCTCTAGCGCCAATCTGTTGCCGCTGGCTCTCCTGGACCGGGATCGGGTCGGCTGTGCTGGAGCGCTCTCCTCCCGGCGGACCTGCAACAAAGTTCCCTGAGGCGCCGGTGGTGTTCCGACGGGGGACACTCCGAAACTTAAGTCAGTAGGAGACTGGGCAACAGAATGGAAGAAAACGCAGGAGCAGCATGTGAGAGAGGAGAAGAGTGAACTTGCCTCAAGCGGAGGTCCCCCGAGTGCCTTATATAGGCACAGAACAGTCCAAAATTTGTTAAAGGGGAAGGGCCGAAAAGGACCTGTTTGCCCTCTAGAAAGATCGGCGGAGTGGCCACATGTCACCCAGATTCGGCGTCGTGGAGGTAATGGAGCAGTCTCGCTGACGTGGCAGGATTCTGTTACAACGGAAGAGACTTCTGGAACCTTGTAGGCTCTGGAAAGTTGGTCGGAAGCCGAAGAATATGCCTGGGCCGGACCCAGGCAGAAAGCAAGCCGTCAGACCTCCAACTAGAGGGCCGGAAGCCGAAGGAGATGCCTGAGCCGGACCCAGGCAGAAACGACCGTCAGATCTCCAACTAGAGGGCCGAAAGCCGAAGGAGACGCCTGGACCAGAAGCCGAAGGAGATGCATGAACCGGATCCAGGCAAAAACGACTGTCGGACCTCCGACTAGAGGGCCGGAAGCTGAAGGAGATGCATATACCGGACCCAAAAAAAAATGGCCGTCGGACCTTCAACTCGAGGGCCGGAAGTCGAAGAAGATGCCTGGATCGGATCGAGATAGAAAATAAGTTGTCGGATCTTCAATTAAAGGACCGAAAGTCAAAAAAAAAATATCTGGACCAGAAGCCGAAGAAGACGCATGAGCCGGAACCAGGTAGAAACTGCTGTGGACCTCCAACTAGACGGCCGGAGGAAAGTCTGTCATAATTTTTTGAAAAGGATGGTTGAGTCGGACCGTTGAGGAAAAACGGTGCGGATTGATGTTAAGTCGGATGGGTATAATAAAGAGTAATCATGAAAGACTCTTGTATATTTATTAAAAAGATTGATGATATTGATATTTTATAATCGAAAGATAAATATGATGGTCATGACATAAAAATGATTGAATTAAATATAAAAATTATAAATCTTATATATTAACCATGCGGCCTATAAAAATTTAATCAAATTTTTATTTATAATTTTATAAAAAAATTATGAATAATCATAAATGTGGCGCATCATCACTCACCTTAAAGCACGATTGGGTTCTCGTTCACACACGAAAGGCCAAGATTGTCTTCGGCTCGAGAAACCGAGCCGAACAGGGAACGGCTTTGGTCTTCTTGTCTCAAAAGATGGAACTCCCTCAACTTTCACATCACGAGTCAATTGGCAGATAGTGTGGGACCACAACGCCACACTTGGCGTGGTTTGCCACGCACTGGAGCGAGAAGATAAGCTGACGGGGATTCGTGGAAGCGTGATTCATTTTAATCCCTGTTTGTACAAAGGACGATTTATTATCTACCGCAATAATGCGACGGGAGAGTCTTCGTCAGCACTGTTTCTTGCTTGACCAGGTCTCGGCCTTCCTCCTTCGACATGTCACCCTCCGGCCATGATCATTAAATTCCACTGTTTCTTGCTTGACTTGGCATCGGCCTTCCTCCTTCGACATGTCACCCTCCGGCCATGATCATTAAATTCCGCAAGTTTATGACTACAGCTAGTTGTTTATAAATAAATAATAACATCTATATAATATATATATATATATATATATATATATATATATATATATATATATATATATAAATATTTCTGAGGAGCGAGACGCCAGAACGGCGTGCCTTCCCCTTCCTCTCGTAGCATTGGGAATGAGATTCCCCCATCTACTGTCCTTTCTCGAGATTATTTATTAGTCTACTTGTGAGCACACGTTGCGCTGACGTTTTCAGCCGGTTGGAATCGCCAATCCGTCAATGTTTGTTTTTTCCCGCCGGAAAACATTCCAAACGGTTCGCGGCTCCCGTGCCGGTCGACGTGTATAAAATATTGTTTGCGTGGCGGGTCGTGAGCGGAGGGAATGGGGTGGGGTGTGTGGCGGCTACCCGGAAACGGCGCGCATTTAAGTCCCCCGCAACCAGCAAGGCTCCGCAGCCTTCTTTTTTTTTTTTTTTGAATTATTATTTTCGGGGCAGTCTTCGCCGTGCATTCCAGTCTTCGCCCCCAGCGCTTTCCTTCTTTTATTCTCGTCCGCTTCGTTTCGAACCCTATCCCATACCCTCATATTCTCTCTAAGAGGTTTTGGAATACCAGCGTGAGCGATTATTGCTGCTCCCCTTTCTTATCGGATCAACTCTCTTTTTCTTTTGGTATTTCTTCCATCAGTTCCGGAGTTCTAATCGGATCGGCCGGATTCTCTGTTTGACGTTTGGAGTGGTGGTTTTTATGGAGAAAGTAGCTGAAATTTAGCTCACAACATAGGGTTTCGAAGGTTCCATTCTGATTTTACTGTTTTTATGTTATTATTCTTATTCAAACTTCGATTTTTGATGTCGTTTGGCATGCAATTCGTTTTCATCCATGTAGGGTTTTGAGTTTTGTTTCCTGATATTTGAAGATGTTTGTGCTGTTAGTGTGCCAAGGCTGTCTAGTTTCATAAAGATTTTATTGGAGTGATCTCTCTCTCTCTCTCTCTCTTTTTTAAACTGTTGTTGGAAGTACATATCTTTAGGAATTCTAAATTTGTACATTTTGAAGCTTTTTTTAAAAAAAAATATTTTAGTTTTCTTGGCGAAGGATTTTTTTTTCCTGTACTTTCCCCCCTGTTTTTAACTTTCTACATATGGGTTTTGTTGACTTAAAAGAAGACTTGTATGTTCTCAAGAATCAGCACATGTGGCGTGGTTTAATATCTTGGCTATAATCTTGTGCGTTGTGCTGTAACTAATAATTATCTAATGAAAGATTTAAATAAAGAAAAAGGAAAACTTCGTTTGATGAAGTCTTCGTGAACAGTTTGTCCAATAGCGTGACCAGGAAGAGGATTTTAAGTTTTCTTTTTGTACTGTGTTTCCTAGTAAGATATTTTATTTAAGAAAATGTGGAGTGGCGATCAATTATAATATGGAAGAATGAGAAATGAGTAATGACATGTCCATCGGGACCGATGGGTGCTGTGAAATCAAATTTACTTCTTTTTTTTTTTTTTTCATTGCATAATTAATGCATTCTAGTGGTGATCGTTTTTAGAAATTTGGAAGGTTAGCAGGGTCAAATTCTTCAAATGGTGGATAATTAAGAAACTTTGGGATCATAAGATGAAGATGGCATGGATGAGACTGACAAGGTGCATGCCAGAACCGCTAATGGATTGTTACATGTCCAATAGGATTTAAGGGTTTTTGAACTCTTTTACGTGATTGATGCATACTACTGCTCCTTAAGTTAAATTATATTAAAACAATCAAAGCTCAGCAACTTTTACTGGGAACAAAAGGGGTTCAGGTTGATCGATGAAGGTTTACTCTTGCTTTCCTTTTTTTTAAAAAAACAAAAAAAAAAACAGATATAGACTAGTACAGGAGGGATCTTGGACGGGTTTAAGTTGATAAGTTGAAGTCACATGGATGACAATGATAAGGTGAACACACTTCAAAAAAAAAAAAAAAAAAGGAAGTTGCAACTCCGAAGATGAGCTGATAGAAAAGTGATTGAGATAGCACAAGCATGTAAAACGGAGATAAGAGGCCGCCCTGGTAAAAAATGTCACTCAGATTTAGTGGGGCTCGCATCCCTGCTATACAAGAAAGAAAACCCAGGGAAGAAAACATTCATTCTTGTCCATTTCAGTTTAGGTGGTTTCTTTTTGATTTGGAATATTGGAGCTCAAAAGAAGAGTGTAATTGAACATGAAGAATTATAATGTATCGGGGAAGTATAAAATCCATGCCAGATTCAAAATAGAAGCTGCAGTTTTCACCTCAGCTAAGATCTTGGTTGGGCTATTAGTGAATTGGGTTTCTTTACTTCAGCCGTATAAACTGATGCTTTCAAGATATATGTTGATTTGATATATTCTATTGTCTGAGATTATAGTCTTTACTTTATCACCAATTTTAAACAATAGGTAAAGCAGCACTTATTCTGTTATTTACTGTTCTGGTTGATATTCTGCTATATCAATCGTTATATTGGCTAAGATATCTAGATATATTGCTTAACGGTTTATATAAAATAACAACCAGTTTCAGCCTTTTCCTTCTTGACCAAGATAAAATGATATCTGGGTTTTCCTTCTTATCCATTGCGATTATGAGGATCTTCCAATTTAAAAATTTTGATGGAAAAACATTTCCGTACATATGCCTCTTAGATAAAATTTCCAGGACACTAGTACAATTTCTTTAGAATTTAAGGCCTCTCCCAATTTTGCCGAGCTCTAGTTCTATTCTCTTCTCGATGATCATTGTTGTGTGTCAACTATTTGGTGATTTATGATTTATAGGCCATTAAATTTTGTGCACTAATAACTGCTAACTGTTGTTCAGGTGGGTGATCAATGACTTTGGGATTTTGATATCATAGTTATACTTGAAATTTTCTTTAACTTTGTGACTGTTCCTTCAATTTTATGATGAATTAAGAATCCTTTTTTCAATTGTTGATGTGTAGATAAAAATCAGATTTTTATTGGATGGGGAATGATGGGAATGAAGTTGTGCAAGTGCAGAAAAATTCTTTTAGTGCAAAGGTAAATATGAATTCTTTGACATAAACATGTGTGTTAATCTGTAATAAACTCATGTCATGACTTTGCCTTCTACACTTCTACACTGTCCTGGATCAAAGTTCTTGCACTGCAGGAGTTCAGTATATAGTTTCTTCTTAATAACATTCAATATAGGTTGAAGTCAAGTCATTTATTTGTTTGATTCCCTAACTAGTGTAAATATATCTGGAGCTTCCACTGGAGAAGTGTGAATTAATTAGATTTGGTGAAACAGTGCAGTCGTCAATGCATCATTTATTTGTCAAGAATTTTGAACTATTTTGAAGTGATTTATGCTGATTTGTATCAACTTTCAAAATGTTATAAGTATTCTGGAGTTTGTGTAAGGCCTCTAAGCTATCTAACTCACTGCTGTTTATTTTTCGCATTACTGTGGTTACTGTACCTTTTCATTTTACTGATTGCTTGTTTTGATTTCCCCCCTATGGTTTAATATTACTGTTATGTTAGGTCCATGTTTCAACGTCTTTGGCACTTACAAAGTTAGTGGATAGTGTTGTCACAATTCTTCCCGCAATAGAATCAGCTCGGCCAGGACACTCATCTGGTATACAGGAGTTATGTTGTTTACACAATTCGATCGAGAAAGCCAGGCTGCTTCTTCAACAGTGTGCAGAATCTAGCAAGCTCTACTTGGTATGCTATAGTTTTTTCTAACCTGAACATTGATATAATTTTTTTAGTTTTTGATAATTGTTGTGGAACCAGTGATTTCATTTTTCTTCTGTCACATGATATGTACTGCAGAGGAATGTATATCAACATCCAATTAAGCATTAATCCTTTGTTATTTTAGTTAAGCAAATATAAGTCTTTACCCAGTAGTTTAGTGGGCATGGCATCGGATTATATATCTGATTTTGCTACTGGCTCTTATCCAAGTCATATTCTCTTAATAAAAAGTGTCTTTGGATTGTTTTTTGATAATTCCAGTCAAGTTTTTAATTAAAAAGAAGTAATTTTAAGAAAACAAAAATCTAGTCTGGATTTACATGAATGCGTATTATTATGCCGAAATGGCGAACTTCTAGATACATACAAGTCGATCTTGTCTTTCTATGTCATCTAAACATGTGCCATATCACCTCTGTCTGCAAAAAAGTAGATATTCATTTTTTTCCTTAATTTGTACAATCTTGTGGTCTTCAGCTAGAGAATGTGTATTCCAGGAATTCGATGCCAAACATAAGTGTTTATATGCATATACATGACTGAGCCTTGTTCAGACAAAGGTGTTGATGAGGAACATCAATAACAACTTGCATGATAGGTGAAGTCCTGTGGCCAGGGCGATGAGGCTGAGAATATATTCGTTGTTGAAGTTTGCACTGTTAAAGTTTGCTTATCTATGTTGAGGCTGAAATATTACAAATTTTAAGATAAATTTCACTTTGAAGTTCTAGTTGCAAGAATCTTCTAATTTAGGTCTTTGCTCCTTCTCTTGAATCTCATTCTGAAATAATAAGTGTTTCTATTGGATGCTTAGGAAGTTGTTTTACTTTTAATATTCTTCATAAACATGGCTGTTCACTAATCATTTTTTCCCACATGCTCCCAATGTACTTATATTTTATACATCTATCAAGGTAACAACATTTATTTGTATAGTGTCACTGTAGCTTGGTGAAGTGAGCAGCTAGTAGTCTCAAGTAAAGTATGTTGTAGAAATAGATTCCAATGTTCCCATTTATATACCACATCAATGGTCATGCTGTCTCATCTAGAGGGGAATTATTACTAAGAAACATCTTTGATTGATTGCTTCACATAAAATGGGTGGCTATGCTCAACACATAAATTAGCAAATCGTCATGAAATTGAGGCATTCACATATTCAACATTCTAGTCTTGAATGGGATACTTGAGAAACAGTATGCACCAAATTACATGCCTCGTCATTGAGGAGCTATTTTTCGGTCTCCCACAACAAGAAAAGGAATCATTAAGGAAGAAAAAGGAAATATTGTAGGACTTCTATGTTGGCTTAGTGTCAAAGCTGTCCTAAATTCTTAATTTGTTTAAATAATTCAAGTACAAATTTATGCTGTCTTAAATTTTCTTCTGACTTTTCATTGTTTTCAATTTTTTTCAGGCAATAACAGGGAAAGCAACTTTGTTAAAATGTGAAAGGATCAGAAGTGACTTGAATGAAAGCTTATGTCGGATTCAAAATATGGTTCCAACATTGTTAACTTCTCAGGTTAGTAAAGAAATATCTACAATAGATTTTACATCATCCCACTCAAAGTTTATATGCATCCCTGTATGTTCTTCCTATCTTTGTTGATTAATATGGAGGGATGTATCAGCATCTCGTAGAGGTGGTATACTTCAAGCAGATACATTAGGAAAATAGAACTTTGCCAGATGGAGTTCCTATGGTTGGTGTCTTTTTTTTTGATTGCGAGACAATATTATTTTTTTTTTTCAAGCATTGGTTATGGCAAAACACTGCTAGAGTCCTGTAGGTTTGTTTGATCAGGTCAATGTAGATCATGGATCTTGCTTTGTATCATTATTGTGTTATCAATTGTCTGATCAACAGGCATTGTTGGTCCGTTCATGTGTTAAATTTCAGCCAAAATTTCACTCGTGTAGAATTGTTTTCTTTGTGTCCATCCATCTAGTTTCCAACAGCTTGAATTATTGGTCACCCTTAGAGGATAATGCCTGACTTGCAGGCCTCTGATTTCGTTTTGCGTTAGATCTTTCTCTGTTGGAGTGACAAGAATCTCTCTCTCTCTCTCTCTCTTTTTTTGGCATTCAACTTGTTGCCATGATAAATAATGAGATCATTAGTTCTCAAAAATGATTTGTTTGGCAATTGCTAATAGTTATATTTTCTACAGATTTCTGAAGTTCTTGATTATCTTAGAAATGAAAATTTTATCATGGATTCTGCGGAAGAAGAGGCTGGCAGAGCTTTGCTAGAACTGCTTAAGAAGACTAAAGCAAGTGATGATTTAGAACTTGAGGCCTTTCAAATTGCAAGCTCAAGGTTGAACATCAGATCTCCAAAAGCTATTTTGATAGAAAGAAGAGCTGTTAGAAAGCTACGAGATACGATCCGTGATACCGAGTCCCAAAAAAAGAGGCTGTTGGACTATCTTCTGCATCTCCTAGAAAAGCATGGAAAGAACATGGGCCCTGATATTATTGAGCTCAAAGAGAATGCCAATGAACAGAGCAAGGCCCTGACCCCAGGCACAAATTCTGCATGTGATTCTGGTAACTCTGAAGAAAATGATGAGTTTAGTGATCATGGCGAGGCTCAAACTGATCTGTCAAGAACTGCTGCACCTCCTGAGGAATTTTGTTGCCCTATTTCATCAAGATTGATGTTTGATCCTGTGGTTATAGCTTCTGGGCAAACATATGAAAGGATATGGATAGAAAAGTGGTTTGATGAAGGACATGATATATGTCCTAAGACGCAAAAGAAGTTATCAAACCTTTCTGTGATTCCAAATTCTTGTATGAAGGATCTCATATTCAATTGGTGCAGTAAGCATGGTATTGGTGTAGCAGACCCATGCTTGCAGCCTACCCCTGCAGCTTTTTGCCCTTGGGAGCCTTCACATTGCAATTCCATATCAAGTTTGAAGAATATTTCTGCACCGCTATTAGATGGCAAAACTAGAAAGTACATAGTCCAAAATGTCGATAGCAATTTATCATTTATCTCTTCTGATGCTAGATACAGTTCAGATTCATCCCATGTCAGGGGCATTGAGAACCCTAAGGGTAACTATGCTCCATTGTTCCCTTGGAGTGATGATTATCAAAAATATCGGTCATTTTCCAACTTTAACCATGACATGTTTCTGAGATTCTTTTGTGGGCTCTCTAAACTTTCATTGGACCTCCAAGGCAGAGTAGTGGAAGATGTGAAAATTCTTTTGGAAGGGGATGAACAGACCTGCTATGCCATGCTTTCCAATGGTTTTGCAGAAGCACTGCTACAGTTTTTGAAGAATGCACATGATCTGTCTGATGTGCAGGCACGGAAAACTGGAGCTCAATTTTTTCTTGCTTTTCTGAGTAATAGCAGGTGATTTTCCCTCTGTGATTCTGTTCCTTATTTAGATATAAATACTTCCAATAATTTATTTGGGTAACAGAACAAATTTCTTTTATTGTAATTAAATATATGAATGAGGGACAGCAAGTTGCAGATATCTGTAAATGGTCCATTGCATTTACAGTTGCTAATCCTTTTACTTCCCATTTGTATGTTGCTGAGATTCTTGCTTGCATGCCACTCAGGGTCGAAATTCCATCCTTGGGCGAAGATGTGTTTCAGTTGTTCACATCCTTACTTGATTCCGAAATAACAACAGAAGCTTTGATGATACTCCAGAAGTTGTCTCATTTTCCAAAGTGTAGATCTGGCATCGTGACATCTGGTATTGCTTCTTCGGTTATAAAATTCCTAGATTCTGAAGACACCGAATTCTTGAGCTTTCCTTGAAAATCCTTTGTGATTTGTCACTTCAAAATGAGATAAAATGTCTTATTTTATCCTCTGGATGCATATCACAACTGGTATCCCTTTTGAGTGACAGAAGACTAGCAGAATCTTGCTCTAAAATTATGCAAAACTTGAGTGATGATGAACAGGCCGCATCATCATGGATTGCCAATACTGATGGATGCCTTGCTGCTATTGTAGAACTGCTCAATACTGGCACTCGTGAAGAACAACAATATGCTGTGACTATCCTGCTTTCCTTATGCAGTCATAGTTCTGCAAATTGTCTACTGGCCCTGAAAGAGGGTGTGATTCCAGCTCTAGTTGATACATCGGTAAATGGGAATGACAATGGGAAGGCGAGCTCTTTGAAGTTGCTTCGCCTTTTAAGAGATATCACCCATAGCGAGTATCTTGACAGTTCATACGCTCCATCTGGAACCATATCTAAACCAGAAGAGGATTCTATTGAATGCTCTGCTAGCAAAGAGCAGAGATCAAAATCCTCCGTTTTTTTTAGAAAGAAAGTTAAATTGTTCTCGAAGTGTAGATCTTTGGCAGCTCTATTTTAAGCAGTCGGCAAGACTTCCAAGCATGGCCTACTTGGACAATATTTCTTACCCTGACCAGTTAGTTTGCCTTTATTAGAAATAGCTGAAATCCTATTAGTCTAAGGCAAATTTTTGTTGGAATATTTTGTGGGATGCTCATCCACATGTATTTCCTTTGGTTAGCCACTTATATGTAACTTTTCTTTCCCCCCCTTATGCTGCATGCGAATGTGCGGTCATGGCAATGTTGTTTTTGTGTACAAAGGCTCCATGTTTTTTCTTATCCCTTTCTGACACTTGCTGAATATAATTGAGTGATAGGATATGGGAATGGATTCTTATAAGCAATGTCTTTCTCAGCAATAACTCATGCAAGTTATATTGAACATAAGCTTCATGAGAAAGCGAAGTTATTTTATTCTGTGTTGCAATTTTTTTTTGTCAACAATAACTTTTTAAACTTTTATTAGAGACCTGAGTGTCTAATCAAGTTTCATATGTATGTATATATAAAAAGAGATCTGAGGGTGCTCCAGAATCTTGGGAATATTCCTTGAGATTTTTTTATGTTTCCCAGCGCAGCCCTTAAGTTTTGCATGAATTATGGAAGTGTTGATAGAACTTTGCTGTCTTCCAGTTTTTCCTAGTATCTTTGTGAAATGGCTGGTTTTGTTGGCGTCGTGGTGCACCTATTGTGGGTTTTTCATTGGCATGGAAGGGACCGGTGTTGTTGAGGGGTGTTTTGGAAGTATTGTGATTTGAGTTCCTGTGGAGGGGAACACCAGGTTTGCTTGGCCTCTTGGTGGTGTTCTGGCTGTTGCTTGTTGGGTTTGCTGTAGAGGGGAGTTGTGAGAGAGTTGGTCAGGATCAATCTAGGTGTGTCATCATCTTCGTGGCGTTCTGGCTGGTACTGTGTTTCTGTTAAGCTGTCCATGTAGTTACGTGATGAAACATGACCGAATGGTTGAGTGGCTACCACATTGCTAGGCTGCTCCTGTTATAGTTTCCATTGATCCGACACCCCTAAGTGCTTGGATTGGTTTTTAGCTCGATTATTGGTGGTTTCGTTGAGGTGTTCTCAAGGTGTTTGATAAAATGTTGCTCCCAACTCCTATTAAATGTTTCTGTTGGTTGTTTGCTTGACCATTGGTATTTTCTTGCTCTCGACTTGCCGAGCACTGTTTTTCCAACAGGAGTTTGATACCTCGATGACTCCTGCAGGTAAGCTTGTTCTTCTGCAATATTTCCTTCTGCATTTGCACGGATAACTGATTGATGCTACGTGGATGTAGGTCACCTAGAGACCTTTTGGATGTAGGCCTTAAGCTGCTAGGCCAGCTGTGGCTATTTTTGATCTATACCTGTCCGAGTGGAGCTGACTGTGTTGATTGATTTTGATGGCCTGATGATGATTGATGGGGCTTTCTGCCATGTTTGTGACCAAAGGTGCTTGGACCTGTCTGTCTTTGATTTTTACATCTATGTCATGATTGTTCTGAGGGTCTAGTTGCAGCTTTCTTGTAGGTGTTTGGGGAAATTTGTATGAATGGTGGGTGGCTGGTGCGTTGCTCGGCCTGTTCCCATTCCGGCGAATCTGCTTGATTGTTCAATAGCAGTTTGATGATTAAGTGTCTGCTTTGCTACGCCCATATTTTTTATGACTTGCTGTGATTGATGGTCTGAGGGTCTTTGTAGGATTTGTGGTTTGGTTGCTTTATGAATTTTGAATTGTTGAGCATTAGTGTTGTATTTTTGAACTCTTGCAATTGCTTGGTCTGATTTTTTTTTTTTTTTTTTTTCAAAGTGTAATGATGATTAATTTGAAGGTTTTAATGGTCTTATTGGATTTTTATTGTTGTGATTCTTGAATCAGTTTTGGGTGAGGCTTAATTTTGTCGAGGTTCTTAGATCAGTCTTAAGTTTCAATTTGATGATTTCTTGCAAGTTGGGCCTCTTTATTTTCAAGATAATGAGTTGTGGTGGGCACATGGGCATTGTCCTTATTCATGTCGTCAAGTGATCTTCCTTGCGAGCCGCTTGTTGGTGGCTTTCTGATGCAAGCTGCCAAGATTTGAGTTGCTACGGTAACTGAGCAATCTTTGATGGTGATGTCAAATTATTTTTATGTTTTTAAGCAATGCTTTTGGGGCTCCGATTATCCTCTGCTAAATTGTTGAGTGCTCGGTATTTAATTCTTTATATCTTTTTCCCTCTGGTTTCTTGATTTTTGAATTTTTTTTAGGTATACCGATCTAAATATGTAAAATTGTATAAATATCTTTATAAAATTTCTATTGCATGTATATCTTTATAAAATATTTATTTTGCATGCATATATTTTTTTTATATATATCTATAACATCTAATATTATTAAAAAATAAGTGGTTTAAAATTAAATTGGTTAAATATTCTTGTGTCTAAAAAGAAAATTTTATAAAGGTACACATGCAAACCACAATTTTATAAGTGCATTCAAGTAATTTTGTATATGTAGAAGGGTATATACAAAAAAAATCTATTAAAAATTAGGGTATAGGCTCAAATGACAAAAATTAATGATGATGAAAAGAATACAGTCACTCTTGGTTGAGAAGAATGATGAACAAATCAAATATCATTATGTTTTATGATTTAATGCTAATATCAGTTTTTATAAAAGAAATCATATTATCTTGTAAAATTTTTGTAATAATAAATGAACAATTCATCATATATAAATCACTAAAAATTATTTCATTGATCTTAATGTCAGTAATTAATTTAGATTAAATATATTATGGTATTCTAAAAATAATGAATAATATAGATGTTATAAACTAAATAATGATAATTAAATCATAATCAAATATGAGAATATTATTATTAAAATGGCCATTCAATATTTCAATTTTATCAAGTTAAGATCATAAATAAGTAAAAATTGATGATATTATTTAGCCCTCCATTTTTTACTTGTTGATTTAACTAAGTCATGAAAGATTTGGCAAGTTTTAGTCAAGTTTTTATCATAAATAAGTACAAATTGATAATGTTATAAATAATTATGTGAATATCCTCATGAAATTATCATTTACATGTATGTTCTTATAAATTTTTCTTTTAACATGTCTACCTCTAAAGGTATTTTTGTTATTTTAATTTTAAATATTTATTTTATAATAACATTAGATGTTACGGATATATATATGCCAAAAAAAAGTAAAGAAAAAAAAAGGGTATATATACAAAACAAATAATTTAAGGGATATACACGTAAATAATAATTGTACATGGATATTTATATAATTTTGTATATTTATAAGGGTGTACATGTATTTTCCTTTTTTTTTTTAAATACGGGAGATTGAAGGAGATGGCATTGGTGTATGTTGACGGACCATTCACGATGACTGGTAACTCTTTTTTAGGGATTAAACAAAGCTGATTAAATGCTCAGATGATGGAATAATTCCCTACAGATGGGATCACTTTATCAAGCTGGAGGCACTTGATATTTATGCTAGGAAAAAGGACTACTTGATAGGCTTTGTATATATGCATTTTGAAAGCAGTTTTGTATCTGCTGGTTGCTATGTGCTCCTAGGGTTTTATCTAACACTTATTGCTTGACGAGCAACGATTATTGCTTCATTGTTCAAAAAAGGTATTCTAGATACTACTTGTTATGTTGTCGATATAGCACCACCTGTGGTCACCAAGTTAAGAGATGCCATATATGCAAAGTTGTGGATGAAATGATCAATGATTCAAGATTTACAAATCCACTTACCCTGGTATTTGGCATGACTATGAAAAGCATGATGATATGCTGAGTGAGCAAGTAAAATACGACTAGCCCGTGGATTAAGTATTTTAAATGTATGTAAAGTGAAATTGGTTACTGCATTTTTACATCCATTGTCTTTTCTGATGATTAAACTCTTATCAATATGATTTCTTACAGGCAGAAATATAATAGAAACAACAGATTTTACTAATATGCACTTTGATCCTCCTGACGTTGATGATGCAAAATATTAATAAATCAGTATTTTTTTTTTTTATTTAACATTATATGAACTTCACATTGCACCTAGACTGCAACCGTGCTGAAGTAATTATATTTATTATCTCTAGGATGGAAAACCAATTTCCTGCAAAAAATACAAACCATCTGCACAGCTTGCACTCATCATCATCATCAACTTTTGCACCTGCTAAGAAAATTACTGTGGAAAATCTTAAATGGAAAGGTCAAGTCATGCCTGAAAATATAAGTTTAAGAATCAAGCATGTCATCAATAAATAAAAAAATACCGCAAAGGAAGTATTAGTAAATTGCGATCCAGCTCGATTGATTTATATAGTTTCTCACAATTATATTGCTTTCATTATGAATTGTTTCAGGGTGTTTATTTTGAGAGTGACGCACTGATGATTTACTTTTCAGTTCATCAGTTGCTGCGGCATGATGGTTGCATAACTACTTCAACAAAGCATACGTACCACTATCCCGTAATTTTGTGTCCTCGTGGAAGCTAAACAACATTAAAAAGGTATAAACTTTGTCCAACTCGTTTTGCATAATTTTTCTTTTACAACGACCAAAAAAAAAAAAAAAGTTTCAAAGTTTAGTACATTATCAAAGCCATCTTTTATGAATTCAATCTATGAACATCTTTTCAGGTGCAAGCTCAGAGTCAATGTAAGAGATCACACTGATTAAGCACATCTTGTCTTATTTGAACAACCAGCACAGGCAGTGCTTCGGCATCAACTTAAACTTTGTCCGACAAATGACAGCGGAGGTATGACTTTTCCTTTGCAAATTATTTCATTTGATAGATATTAATTATTTAGATATGGTGATCTTGATTAGTTTAACTCATATTTTCATGAACTTTACTATGATGGTCAAAAATGCGAAGGACAGCGGTACGTATTCCGGCTTCATATCAGGAAACAATTTTAGCTTTTCAGAATAGGGGACGTATATTGCCATCAGACCTGAAAGAATTATCTGAGATTATATACCAGCTAGGTAATCCAACCACTAGCATTTTGAGGCGCTCCCCAATGAAGAAGAAGAGGACTCAACCGACTCTGACACTGAATAAGGATCAACATCGATCCAAGGAAACTGAATTTAGGCTATCAGAGTAGATAACAGAAAAAACTTATCTCAGGCTAATTTTTGTTCTCTGGCATTGTTTTTTTGGGTTATCCCTGAACTAGTTTCGAAAGCACCAGCCTTTTGTTTATATACGAATTATAATTGCTATTTTGATTCCTGTAATTACTACACACGTACGTATATTTTTGTCAATGTAGCTCGGGTATTACAGATCCAAGCAGCGTTTTGCTCTCATTTGATAAACAATTAGATTCTACATGCTAATCCTTCAAAATCTCGCGGTGGTCAATTTCTGCTTGAATAATAAAAGCAGACGTTTGCTCTACATCTCTCTACAAGAATCCTTCAAAATGTTGGTGCTGATCCTTTGAGTGAATGAGACAAGAGCGATCCAAGTAGGTGAAAAAAACCGACAAATGGTACTAGAAATTTAAAAACTGACACGATCGCATGATAAGCCCTTATTTTTAGTACAGAATGCTCAGGTTATTGCATCGGTCTTCATCCATCGCTTCGTGTGCCTTCCACTTTGTTCTGGTCTCAGGATCCGTCAGCCAAACCAGTCTCCAAACTACATCAAGTTGGATGTAGACGGATTTCATTCCGAAAGTTATGTTACAAGTACGGGGGAGGTAGTGCTCGCATCCCACCTGTTTGGTTGGGAGAAGTTTTATTTTAATTTTAATTCAGGGTAGTTCGGAGATGATCCATCTTTCTCCAAATCCAATCCGATTTCTTTCCTTTAAAAAAAATTAAATATTATTTTTTTAAAAGATAAATTAAATTAAATAAAAATATTAAATAAAATAAAATAATTAAAATAGACAAAAAAATAATAAAAATATTAAATATTAAAATTTTAATAATTAATATTAATATTTAAAAAATATATTAAAATAATTAATAAATAAGTTTAAAATATTAGAATATGATATTATGGATTAGGGTTTATACATGAAAAGGTGGCTAGAAATAAAGTTTTTATAAAATAAAATGAATCTTAAAAATTATTAAATAAAACTGAAAATATTAAAAATAGATAAAAATAATTAAATTTTAAAGATTTTTAGTTTAAGATAAAATTAAAAATCGAGTTCATTCTTATTTCTATCTTTAAACGAGTTTAAGTATAATAATAGAAATTATCCATTTCCATTTGGATTCCGATTCTGATTTTGAATGCAAACCAAACACTCTCTCAAGGTTTGATCGGGGGGACATGTGGGCTAAAATTAAGGGACATGTTGGGCTAGGTAGCTAGCTTCCATCAAAGGATCATAAGAGGAGTGATAAAAACCTAACACCAGAATGAAAGCAACCAATGCCAGTCCCAGCTGGCTCTCTTCATGACCATCTTGACTTCTTTCAAAAAAGCCTTTCGTCACCGAACCCAATCAGATACAATCAAAGAACCTTTTTGTCTCCACCATCTTTACAGTTGTGGAAGGCTCTGGGCAGGACCCAACATCATCCCCTTCATAAAGAAATCTTGATGAGGACAGGGTACTTGGAAGCCAACAGAGCAACCCAAGAAGAATTATAAAGATGGGCATCTCATGACCATCAAAATTGTGGATCCCTAGGATCATACTTATCCAAGGTCACTCATTCTCATTTATAAAGTGGACCATGGGATGATGGTACTGGAAGGTGGTATCTTTCAAGTTTATTATGTGGCCAGAAGGATGCAGGCATTATGGAAATAAATATTTGGGTCGAAACAAACTCGGGTTCGACAAAATGTGAACGAGAACTACTTTAGAAATAATGTTCGACCGGTTCCCAAAATTTAAACCCCCAATGATGATATCTGGGGGGTATTTGTTTAGCAGGATTTAGAATATGGGATGGATATGAAAATGGATGACTCCCATTCGAACCGTTTGGTTGGAATGAGTCCGGACCCTATTCCAATTTCAGGATAGAATGGGAATGATCTGATCTCCAAAATTCAATTCTAATTCTTTTTTAAGAATTCAAAATTTTACTTGGATAAGGATTTCGATTTTGATTATGAACTAAATATTTCATAGGATGCGGCCATTCTATTTCGATCGTAAACCAAACATGCCCTTGGTTCTTAGAAGTTTTAATCATGGGAAACCAGAAATAGTCCAAATTGTTTTGCCGTAAAACTAATGCCCGACCTTGTTCTTTGTGTTAATGGGCGAGTACCAGGTCTAAATCTTAGGCTTGAAACCATGAAAGTTATTCATGAATCATCCTGGAATAAGTAGTCCCCATAATAAGTTTGTTACTGGAATTGAATTAACTTCATAATGGATAATCGGTACCGAACATAGTAGCATTCCTCATCAATGATAGATATTTATAAACTAGTTCTTTGTATACTTCTAGTTTTTTTTGCTGCCAGCACTCGCATAAGCATGCAGGTGCATTTTAATTAGCAGATGAGTTATTGTTCTTATATATATATATATATATATATATATCATGTCTCCTCCAACTAGTCAGTGATCACCATAACCTTGACTGTAATTATCCATGCCAGATTATTTCCAATTATCTCATGAGGTTGTCATCGTGGATTGTCCCAGGTCATTTAGATTCATTTCATAGTTATTAATATATATTTATACCCGGCTGTCCATATATTTGATGTCAATCCTCTACTTTTTCTCATCCAAGTTTCAGACCGTGACCATATATAGCGGCTTTTCTAAAGATTAATCACCGATCAATCAAATAAAAGCTTAATTTGTACGTGACAATATATATTTCGTGTCGAATCGCAGAAATTTTAATATGTACGTAGTGGCTGGCCCGATCGACAAATCCATATTACTTGCTTTCTAACTCCTAAATATGGTCCAAATTTATAATGCCGCAAAAGTGGTTGCTGACTAAGTGGGTTGCGATCCTTTAGGCCATTTCTGGCTGGGGGGAATGAACGACCATGATAAAACTGTTGCACGACTATTCAAAGGGATGAGGAAAGAGATAAAAAATAAAATAAAACAAACATTGAAGTGGACTGAAGAAGGGCGAGGGTACAAAGGCCAGGTGGGGGAGATGGGTTTGGTAGAACGGTGGGAAGCAAGGTGGCCACCGTAGTCAGAAGAAAATGGGGACAATCCCACATTTAAGGGTGGGTGGGAGAGGGTCTCGCACAGGAATCTCCAATCCATGTCCTGCCGCTCCTGGCCCCTTTTACTGGTCATATGTCTCTAATTCTAGGGATGCATGCATGCCTCGATAGACTTGTGCCATTAATAAAACCTAGTCCTCTCTCTCTATCGATCTCTCTCTCTCTCTCTCTCTCTCTGGCTCTTGAATAACACGCACCGTCTTCGATTGTCAGGTCTTATTTATGCACCATATCAAGAGAGGTTTTATGCTTGGTTTTGGTGATCAATTATCTGGTTACGTTTGAGATTTTTTTTTTTTTGTCAAGAAGGAAAACATGTCATAAAACTTTAAATTGAAGTAATATTGGAAAAATGGTCCTATATATATACATGCGATCATTTGCGTGAATACAACTCATGGATATCCAAACAGTCTTTAAGCGTTTTAATAATTATTTCTCTAATTTTCTATTTGAAAGCTGCAACGACGACATGCCTGTTTGAGAGAATCCGAAATGGACCAACATCGGCATGTATAAGTTCAGATTTGATTTCTTCCCAAGGAGGAATATATATATATATATATATATATATATATAGGCTTTGAGGTTCCTCATATCTTGTGCTTTGTTTGTTGCATTGAATCAACTTGTTATTTATGCTTAATTTTATTCTCATAGTGGATTCAATGATGAGCTACTTATCATGGTTGCGTTGCTTCATCCTTTCCATTATCTATTAGCTTGGACTATTCATTTGAAGGTTTTGAGTTGGAAATAAAACAACATACGATATTGGGTGAGCGAGTATGTCTGAAGTTCTATACGATCATGCAATTATCCATTCATTTTACATTCATATACATGAAGATGAATAGATGATGATCTCAACTCTTTCGAAGCTAGTCATGCGATGCCATTTCCTGGTGGTGCTTTTTTTTTACTCCGATACGTTCTCTTATCGAGAAAGGACGAGTACAAGACAAAGGGACCCAAGCTGATAAATGGCACTGACAAAGGTGAACTTGTTGGAGTGGGAAAGGATCGACTCAAATCTAAACCGAGGACCCGTGGATGATATAGCAAGTACCGTTCCCAAGGCCGAGCCTTTCTTGGTGGGGTTGGGGACTCGGGGAACCTAAATTTTACTTACCTTGTCCTTGACCTGGATCTGATCCCCAGGAAAAAGAGATGCATGCACCCTTCCCATCTACGTAGCAAGTCATAGAACAGCTCGACCTCCACTACGACCTAATCTCTTTTATCCCTTCGGGAAAGCTTGGATCTTAGCAAGCACTCACTTCTTTGGAGTCCGTCCATGCCATGTCATTGTTAATTAATAGTCAACATAGCCTTTTGTTTTGAGCATCTCATCCACACAAACAAACTCCGAACAGCAAGTGTTACGAGAAAGAAGAGTATGAACCTATACCAAGGAAAGAAATGCTAAGAGGCTTGAAGTTCATGGCCTTTGGAAACTCTGGACACATCAAGTCACGGAGTCGAGCATCGATTTGGTGAGGCCCTTGAATATCTGACATTATCGAGTAATATTAGCAGTGCTCTCGAATCAACATCTATAATTATCATTATTATTATTTTTATTTGATGTGAAACTCTTGCTAATTCTTTCATAATGTGGATGCTCTCACTTTATAAGGAAGATCTATGTGGGCATGCATATATAGTTTTTTTTAGTGAATGAGGGCTGGACAGGATCCAACCTCTCTATAATATTAGCATCGTTGGAACTTCTCTGACAGTTCATGATGAGGGGTGTTACCCCACTACCATGTGCCAATAAGAAGAGGAAAGATACTTTGTACAAGTTATAGCATGGATGCATGATTGAAAGAGATTGGCCACATCTTGACGCTCATATATATTGCTATACCATTTATGATGGGGTTTGGACATGCATGATTTAAGCAAGCATGCGAACGCTTTTAAACTTCACGTGTACATGTAGATTTTAATCTCATCTGATTTTGGACCTAAATCTATGAGCAATGGTGCAAGTTTTTAGCGGCAAGTCATCGTTCAAGGAACCGATTTTGTTTTGCACAGCTCGATCAGGATATATGGGCTTATTATTGCTAGAAAATTTCAAGCCTATAAAATTCTTGGATAATATAGTGAAATAATAGGTGGTTTTTTAAATCTAGGCCAGCTGCTAACTTGGCATATTCACAAGGCATCATCCATATCTTAAGTCCTGATGAGATGATATATGGTGCTACCCGAGTCATCTTGCCACTACCATTTCCTACGAATTAATGACGTCTTGCATCCAAAATAAGGTCTCAAGGACTTGGTGCATCTCATCATCAACCAGATGTACCTTAAAGTCAGACTTGGTCTTCAAAGATTTCTTAAACTAGGCATCCCTTAACCCCAAAGGGTAAGTATAAGAAGGGTGCCAGACACTTATTTTCTTAAAATTAGAACCTAGAACCTCCTCCAAAACAGAATAGGGGCGAGTGCAGGGCGATAGCCAGGTGCAAAGTCATCACATGAGAATATATGCCAACGTACCTTAAATTGACTTGGTGCTCGAAAACTCATGGCTAGCCATCCCTCAATTGCCATGGATAAAGTTATAGAAAGTAAAAAGAATAAGAATATGGTCCAAGAGTCAAGGAAAGCAGAGCTACATATCGTCCAAAAACTCATGGCTAGCCATCCCTCGATTGACGTGTATAAAGTTATAGAAAGCAAAAAGAATAAGAATATGGACCAATTCTTTACACACACACCTTTATTTTCCCAATCTTCGAAGGAGAAGCATGGATAAGGTATTGAATGGGAACGACAAGAAAGGATGACTTGCCTTTATCCCAATGGATTTTTTTTCACCGCCGAAAATACACGCTCTAATTAATTTCATTAATAAAAAAAAAAAAAACTCGATCTTCCCATCCCTCTGGATCTTCTCCGGTGGCTACAGTGTATTTCTTTTCGACGGTCATGTAAATGCCGACATATTTCCACGTCCACGTCAAATACCAGCATATTCTAAGATTTTTTAATAGTTTCATCATGAGCATTGAAACAACCACAACCCCATTTTTAGTCAGCATCCTAATATATATATATATATATATATATATATATATATGGAAGAAATAATCAAAGGCCATAAGCAAGCATTATTCATGGAATTCATTCCAAAGATCATTAGGAAAAAAAACTAAAAATGCATGTTCTCATGCATGCCATTTAAGATATCCAAACAAGCTACAATTCTCTCAACAAATATATATGACACCCCACAGTTACTAATTTAAAAAAAAAATGTTATATTCTCATTCCCTCTATAATATATTTATTATAGCCCATGCATGATAAAGAATTCTGGATACCAAAAAATATATTATTGCATGTTAATTAAAGTAGAAAATCACCAACAAGACGAGCCCTTTGCTCGGTTGTTATATTTAATAAACAACGATTTGGACTTTGCTTAACGTTCCTAAATAATACTATAAAGAATGATGCATGTCATAATTAATCAACTCGCTAGTACTATTTTTTGAATAACTGTATTTAAGTTTTTTGTTTTATTGAAGTTTCATGGTAAAAGCCATCCAATGCCCCTTGAAACTTTCCATTTTTTCAATTCTATATATTTTCGACTTGAATTTTTCGAGGAACTTTCCATTTTTGGGTATCCGGACTACTGCGGGCCCACCCACGCCACTGGATTACGGGCCGTAAACTTTTTTTTTAGGTGGTCCCATTTTCTCCACGTCGGTATGACACGTGGAAAAATGAAGGGCCCTCGTAGTGCTAGTTTTGGCAAGAATATAATCTCCCGCCACGTCAGCTGAAGGAGTTGGTGTGGTGACCCGCCGGTCACCGTACCTCTATCTCTGGTTCGGATCCCCCATGGACACGCCCACGTGTCGGTCATGTCACGGTGGACCCCGACCATGGATGACGGATTAGGAGGCTCTCTGATCTATGCTACCGGGGAGACAGCTGTCACCCTCCCATCTACTTTATGCTTTCCCTCCATGTTATCCTCCCCTTCCCCTCTCTCAATAGTCTATATATCTCCTCTCACCAGGAAGTCTCTCCAAGAAAACAGAAAGAGAGTGGTACTGGAGTCAAGAGACTTGCACCGTTCCTTCTTCCATGGCCTACCTATATCTATTTTGGTTGGGAAAAAGATAAAGAGAGAATATTAAGGATTCAATTATTAAGAGAGAATATTAAGGATTCAATTATTTTTTATTCTTTTACCTACAGTTCATCGGCTTCGAGATGGTGCGATGGCTCCAAGCTCCTCCTTCCGATCTCTCGGTCTTGGATCGACAAAGAGCATGTCTCGATGGGCAACAACAACATCAGCAACAATCGGCTGGCAGTGGAGATATTGTTCCTCCTCGAGCCTCGATGCAATTGCTCCAAAACTCTAATGATCACGAGGGAAGCGGAAATATTAGTTACATTCACCACCAAATTGGCAGTCATGGCAATGGGTGGCCAAATGTTGCTAGCACTAAATATTTAACTATAGGTGCTGCCACTACTGGGGAGGAGGAAACAAGTATCAAGGAGCAGAGCAACAATTCGAGGAAGAGAAAGGTTGAGAACATCTCTAACCAAAAGGTAACCTCGGGTATTCCTCACCCTCTAAATTTTTTAACATTTTACGGCATGTTTCGGACTCGAGAAGAATAAGACAGTATTTTTCTATTGAAATTATAACCACATTTTGCAATCTAGACATGAAATAATGATGGAATCAACTTTATTATTCGACAATCATGTTATGATATCATGATATTGTAATTTAAATTATGAAGGTATTGCGAACTTCAGAGTATTTGTCAGCTCTCTGCAAAACTTAATTACTGTTTTTTTTTCCTTTCAAAGTTCTTATTGTTTTTTCCACAGCTCATAGTTCTAGTGTTTTGTTAATAATTCAGAATAAAACTTTCTAACAAGAACATGAACAATCACAATGTTAAAGTTCTAACGAAATCCTTCTCCGAGAATTAAAGAAAATTAAAAAAACAAGCTTTGCTGCCATGCATAAATGCAAATCAAAGCGTAGAAGTCAATCTTCCTGGCGAACAGGTGAGGTGTGACAACACTGCAGAGGATGGCGTGAGAGATAAGAGAGCGAAAGAAGACAGAGAAAGAGGTGGAGGAGGAGCAGAAAAGCAGAGCCCGGAGGCCAACGACAAAAAGGTAGCCTCGGGAGACGCCTCCAAGGAGAACGCAAAGCCACCAAAGACCGACTACATCCATGTCAGAGCGCGTCGAGGCCAGGCCACAGATAGCCATAGCTTGGCTGAGAGGGTAATTAAGTTTGCTTCTCATGTCCAGCCTTCATTTCTCCCTGCTCTTACGAGTATCTCTCCATTTCCAAACTTACGAGTCATTTTGTGTTGTAGGTGAGGAGGGAAAGGATCAGCGAGAGAATGAAGTATTTGCAGGAGTTGGTGCCCGGGTGCAGTAACATCACAGGGAAAGCCGGCATACTTGATCAGATCATTAACTATGTTCAGTCTCTCCAAAGGCAAGTCGAGGTAGTTGACCGTCAACTTCCCCTGTTTTTATATAGGCCCATTTTATGTTAATTAAAAAAATGGAGGTTCGAAAAGGTTTTGATTTGTTCTTTCTTAATTTCCTCCTTATTGTTTTCGTCTTTGGATTTGTAACAGTTCCTGTCCATGAGGCTTGCCGCTGTGAACCCAAGGCTGGACTTCAACATGGAAAATTTCTTCAACGGAGAGGTGAATTTTGTATCATTTTTACGGTTAAAATTTTGACATCGGAGCTGTAGCAGTTCCCCCTTCCTTAAAATGTAAAAGATAGGAAAATACTCTTTAATATAAAGAGAATCTACCATTTGATTGTCTCGTTTGATGTTCATAAAAATAAAAAAAATCAAAAAGAGAATGGCTTAGCCCATAGCGTGGACATCGTTAGCGAGGGGCTCCGAGAAGCTTATGCACTCACATTTGGAGCACCCAGAATGTACACCCTTCTACCACCGAATCTTTCTTTTGATGGATCAGTAAAAAGAAAAAAAGAATTTTACTTTGGTCTGCATAATCTCTCGTTGCTCGGTTTAAAAGGACCGATCCAAGTTGCACAAGTCCTTGTTTTAATCTCGATGAGCAAAGCTCCAGTTCTGTGAGCAGTGCTTCCGTTTGCTTGGGAGCCTGCTCTTCGGATGAGGCCCCCCCACCATGTCTATTAAAGGCCAAAAAAGAAACCCCTGCACCCTCCTCAAATTGATTGCCAGACAGGTTGTTGTATGAGTTGATTTTGAGTTTTAGCATTTATTTGGTTGCCAAACTTTATTCACCATGTCATATTAGCTAAAATTATCAAGACTTTTTTTTTATAATTATTTATTAATCTGAACATTTTTAATATTGTATAGATAAACCTAGCTTGCAATTCTTCTGGAGTCATGCCATTGATTGATCTGTCATCCGAGCAATCGGACCCTTATATTCAGTTCACTTGCTTGCATCCAGCAAGTGCTTGCTGTGGACTTGACATGGCTATGGGTTCCTCGGATATAGTTCTCCAGAGGACTATGAGTTTGCCTGCATCGGTGCCTGAGGCAATCTTGGATTCAACTCTCGATGTAATTACTTCTAAAACCGGACTCATGAAATTTATTAAGACGAGAGAATCGAGTAAAACTAGTAGCCACCAGCCCTCGGTAACATTTAAAGGGCATTTTCAGGTTCATGGATCTTCTTCGTCTTGGAACGCTGGCCTGCAGAACCTCTATGGTGCGGAATTTCATCAAGGAAGGGGCCCTGCCTTTCCCTTTCAATCATTGCAAGGTAAAGATACAGGACTATCCTATTTGAAGGACATGGAAATATGTAAGAAAAGGGCAGCATTAGATAATAATTCATTGTTCGACTTCATTCTCTTCCTCACCATGGATGTTTTCCACGAAGGGAACTCATCTCTATACACGGTCATAGGATGGTTGATCATTTTGATATACGAGACCATACTTTGCAAAATTAGTTGGCTAATAATAATAGGTCAAGATAATATCAGGCTATTGGAATTCAGAACTATTCAAAATGACACATTATTTTTTATTGAACTTTTTTTTTTTTTTTTTTTTTTTGCAGGCGATATCTTACCTCGTAATCTTGAAATGGAGATGTAAGCATGCATTAAAACTTGCTGGATTTGGAGCTCGAAGATTCCTTACCGAGTACATATGTACCGTCCATCTCTAAAAAGAGAGTACATGTATCTCTAAAAAGGAAGAGACATATTGATGTGTTCGAAGAATAACGGGCATACTAATATTATGATAAAATGGTACCGGTATGAAATCTGATGGTACCGAGTTGGAAAAGTGGACTGCTAGTCCTCGAACCATTGATGGTATTAATTTTCTGAGATGGCGAAGCACTGCCTTTTCCTGGGCTCCCGTTTAGACGTTGACAGAAGCCGAGGACCACCATCCTCGCCCTGTCGCTTCGGCCAGAGAGATGAAGGGACCTTTGGATGTCAGGCTGGAGAGAGGAATGTAGCAAGGGGCATCGTATGTGGCCCACTTTTCTTACTCTATATAAAGTTTGGATGGGGATGCTCGGGATCCTCGGAGACAAAAGGAGATATTTTATGCCAACCGTTGCGCAACAAGTTGACAAGTGTCACATTAAGTTTGTGCACAAGTCATTATTTTGAATCTTGCTAATAACGACTCCAATCCGAAAAATTGGACTATCGCAAATAGAGGTGCCACCTGGTTCCGTGCCTTTTTTTTTTTTTTTTTTTTTTTTTCCTTTCTTTTTTTTAATATATATATATATTTTTTGATATATTCATGTTACTGGATCAAGATAAATACAATCCAAAAAATTTATTTAAAAAAAATTATAAAATATTTTTAAAGCATCCCGAGAAGGTTTATAAAATCTGATTCGAATGATGAACAACATAGAAAGCAATCCAATCAACTACGAAGTTTGCTTCCCGGTTGCGTCTTTGAATGGTATCTTTGTGCATGGTAGCATGAGCTGAAATGCATTGCTGGTGATGATAAAAGAATCATGTTATCATGGGTTAAATGTAGAGATAAAAAATTTGAAAATCCAACGTTACGTGATATTTTGTAGTTTGATAAAGTTGATGACCATTATCATTTGCATGGTAGTACAATTGAAATGGATATTGACTTCGCATCACGTATAAGATTCAAGTAATGACTTTAAGTATGATTTGAATAAATTCAAAATTAATTTTAAAACCTGGATGCGAAAATGTTGAAGTGGCTGGAGGGTTTGTCCTTGAAAACTGTGCCTGTGATCGAGATGGTACTGGATTGTACTGGAATAACGTACTCATCTTTTGTGATAAGGAGGGTCTTCTCTTTTGATCGGAATCGGACATTTCCGGATAAAAATGGGGCCTCATAATAATACTTAGACCAGTAGCTATACCGGAAGCCCCTCTTCCAATTCCTTTTTTCTTAGAAAAAAAAAAAAAGTTAACGACCATTAGATGGAGCGTGGGCAATGACTAGATAAGCCACTAAAAAGGTGGAGACTGCAATTAATATTCTATACATTAATATTTCTCATGAATGAAAATGATTAAGTTTTAAACAAAATATTTTTTAAAAAAAATTATAGCAGCACACAAATAACAAAATATAAGTGCCAATTTCAAAAAATAAATGACTTATCATGATATGAGATATCAAGTATTAGGTTGAGCTAATAAGTCAAAAAATATTTATTCAACTTGTTATGTCCATTGCATATGCATAGTAGTCATCTTTTTTTTATGGGCCTGGATCAAATTATACATAATGTAATTTTTATAGAGTTATAATCTTTTTGAACCAGTTGATAGTGATCTCATATCAATGATCCAAGCTATTGAATGCAATCTACTATTTCTAATATATTTATATATAAAAAATTATATTATTTAGAGATCTATAACTTATACATTGTTGTTTCGAAAGCTATGATCTCAACAGACAATATATGTATATATATCGCAAGAAGATTAGATAACCGAAGCAATCACACAGTACAAACAAAGCATAAACACAAGAACACTAGAATTTACATGATTCAGAGGTAAACCTCCTACGTCCACGGGGAGAGCACCGAATAAAATCACTATATAGAGAAGAACACAATGGCGAACTGACTTTACACCGTTCCGGTCGATCTCAGAGAAAAAAACCAGGACTCCAAGCTTCTCTTCTTGCACTCTAGTTCACGACAAGCGCCATACTCCTGCACTGAGAACAACCTCAAGAAGAAAATTATATTTTCTTCTTCTTCTTCTCTCAGTTTTCTTTCTTCTTATTTTTTTTTCGTACTCACGTTCACGCAAAAGCACACGCACACCAAGAGAGAGAGTGCGGAACAAAAGGGGAAACCCCCATGCGAAAACTGAAACCGCGTGAAGGGGGGGCTTCCGTCTCTTCACCGGACGTAGAGAGAGAGGGAGACCCCGGTTTGACCGGGTCAAAATGTCCTCCCCTTTTTTCACGGTAATAATCTCCGCCTTTGACACGATCAACACCGGGAGACTCTCCACCTACAGCTCTGATTTCCTTGATCTTCAGCAACACCCTCTCTCCCTGGGGCCTTCACTTCTACTAGTTTGCACGAACATTGGCCAAGTCAAGACAATGATTGAATTTAGCTGCTGGCAATGGCTTGGTCAACATGTCTGCTACATGATCATTTGTTGATACTTTGATGAGCTTTATGTAGTCACCTGCATGAACTCCCTGAGCTTGTGATACTGGACGTCAATATGTTTTGTCCTTGCATGATATACTGGATCCTTTACAAGACATATAGCACTCTGGCTATCACAATGCAACTGGACACTTTCCTGAGTGATCCCAAGCTCGTGCACTAGACCTTTTAACCACACTGCCTCCTTTACCGCTTCAACTGTAGCTATGTATTCTGCCTTGGTAGTGGAAATGCTACAATATCCTGCAGTGTAGCTTTCCAACTGATCGGACCTCCACCTAGAACAAAGATGTATCTAGAAGTAAATCTTCTTCTATCAAGGTCACCTGCTGGCGCGGGACGGGCCGACAAATCCTAGACCTAAAATAAATTGATGCGGATCGTTGATCGTTAAGAAACAACCACTAGGTTAGGGATGTCCAATTTAAATAAATTAGATCTAATTAAATAAAAATAAACCAGCAATTGATTGAGTCAGGTTAACAAAGTGGATCTCACCCGAAAGCACGGAATTTCACGAATCTTTGAAGAGGAAGATCATCCAGAGGTAGTCGAAATCTGGACCAATGGTTCACGGGCGAGATTTATCTGAAGCCGTCGGACCTGAGTCACCAAAAATAAATAATGAATCAAAAAAATAAATCAATCAAATTAATCATTGCCCTGATATCTGTGTGGCTCTGGGATCCGTGCAGCTCTGAAAACCACGCTTACCTTTGGGACTGCTCTGGGATCCGTGCACTGTGCAGAAATTGGTAGCAGAGAATGTGAATGCTTTCACGTTCGTGCGTTGAGTTTTCTTCTCAGCGGATCAACATCAAAAAACAGGGGAAGCCGAAGGCCTGCGGCTGAATCCCGGTGTCGGCGTTGGGTGGCGACGGCGCTACGGCCGGCAGGGGTCACGGCAGCGGCTATAGGCTGGCGTGCAGCTACCGTGGAGGGCATGGCGATAGCGATGGTGGAGCTCCGGTGGGAGTGGGATGATGTTGGCCGGAGATCGGTGGTGCGGCATGGACGTGCTCCAATGGAGGGTTTTTGGTGATCGGGAAGTGGGTTAACAAGGGATTGTAATCTCTGAGTGCTTGGATTAGTCGGGAATAGAAATGAGGGAGAGAGAAATCCGAGAAGAGACGGAGAGGGGGGAGGAAGAACCGGGAAGAAGAAATAGCACAAGGAAGAAGGGGGGAAGGAGCTGGGACACACCCTATTTTTTCAAAATATTCTTTGATAATTTTTATTCATGACAAACATACCTTAAATAAAGCAACGAAACAACGATAAAGATAAATCCTGAAACATTTCAAAATAATCGGAACGACTAAGGTATTCCGATAACTCTAAAAGAAATAAAAAATCTGATCTCCGATTCGGAGATATCCCAAATCCCACATACACACATATAAAATAAACACATCAAGATTCGTGCTGGGCTGGCACTGAGATCTGGGCTGGCTGGATCTGGACTGGTTGGATATGCTCAATGTCCCCATCATTTCTCCTGGGATGGCGAAATCTCGACTTCGTCGAGTCAGGCTGGAAGTACTCAAATGAATTGGAATCTATCTTCTTTAGCTACTCTTCAGTAATTCAGAAATCCTCTGACTTCGGTCTGCCTCGCCAGTGAACCAGGTAGCGGTAGCAGTTTCGACTCCTCGAAGACTTGATCTGCTCGTCCAAAATATGTTTGATCATATCGTGCTTTCCTCTCATTTGGATTAGTTAGCTCTCAAGAGGTAGGTCACTCTCAAAGAAAGATGCAGGCTCAAATACATCACCAGGTGTCAATGCTGGTTCTTCATATTCAATTAGATCCAAATTATTAATCAAATTAACTCCTAATTGTTTTTCAGCTCTAGCCTCATGGTCATGTTCCACGTAGGCATCGGCTAATCCTGGGTCAGCAGTATAGATTTCTTCTTCAATGGCATCACCTAGATCTTCTTGTTCTTCAAGTGCCCCTATATGCAAAGTTCTAGACGGACATTGGCTAGCCACATGACCTATTCCGTTATACCTAAAGCAGTGGATCTTAAAGCTACTTCCACGGGAAGTCTCTCCTATAACCCCTTTTCCTTTGTCATCTCTCTTAATTGGTGGGGTTGTAAACGGGGGTCGGCTACCAGGGATCTGACTAATGTTAGGCTGTGGACCAGTTGGGGCTTGATTCATGCTACGCCTTGAACCTAAAATTCTGGTCTAGAAGGTTCAGGTTTACGTGTGATGGACATCTGCTGAAATCTTTCATAATCTTGAGCTAATTGATATGCTTGCTCTAGACTATAGACTTCTCTCAAAAATAGTTCCTTTTGAATATCCACCCTCAGACCAGCTCTAAACCTGGATAAAGTGACAGATGGGTCTTCATTCACATTACATCGCATAAGATATTCGTCAAATTTATCAATGCAATCATTTACAGATCTGGTTCCCTGGGTCAACCTTTGCCATTGGTCCAGGAGTCGCTGTTGATAAGATACAGGAAGATACTTCTCTCGAAGCTTATCCTTCATCTCATCCCATGTTCCAATAGGATCCTGTCTCCTATGAGTAGCTAATCTCTGGACATTGTGCCAATATTGTTTGGCTTGACCTAACAATCTCATTTGGACAAACCTAACTTTCCTATCCTCAGACATATCATACCATGAGAAGTAATGGTCCATATTAGCTACCCAGTCAATGTATTCTTTGGGGTCCAGGTGACCTACAAAACTTGGGGCGTCAACCTTAGCACTCCTCATGATTCGTTCATCTTGATCAATTGGATTGTGATAAGATCTAAGTGTTGGATGACTACCTACATCAAAACCTGGATGATCATGTCGATCCCTAGGTCAGGTCGACGGATACGAGTACGACCACTATCATAACCCGGGTAGTCATTTCAGTCTCTAGGGTCTCTAGGATCTGTAATTCTAGGATCTGTAACTCTTGATGAAGAGTTCCTAATAGGGTAATTGGTGTTCACTAGTTGTTCCTCTTCAAGAGATCCTACCCTTGCATCTAAAGATCCTAACTTGCTATCAATTGCTACAGGTTATTTCTGATTCCTTGAAGGGCAGTTTCTAAACTAGGATCCATTTTGTTATCTAAGAAAGAATGTTCTGATTGATACTTGATTCCTGACCTAGTTGTCATGCAAAATTAAAAATTGAAATTAACCCTAACCTAACCTATTGCTCTGATACCAAGACTGGCGCGGGATGGGACGACAAATCCTAAACCTAAAATAAATTAATGCGGACCATTGATCATTAAGAAACGACCACTAGGTTAGGGATGTCCAATTTAAATAAATTAGATCTAATTAAATAAAAACAAACCAGCAATTGATTGAGTCAGGTTAACAAAGTGAATCTCATCCGAAAGCACGGAATTCATGAATCTCGGAAGAGGGAGATCGTCTAGAGGTAGTCAAAATCCGGAACAATGGTTCGCGGGCGAGATTGATCTGAAGCCGTTGGACCTGAATCACCAAAAATAAATAATGAATCAATAAAATAAATAAATCAAATTAATCATTGCCCTGATATCTGTGTGGCTTTGGGATTCATGCAGCTCTGAAAACCATGCTTATCTTTGGGACTGCTCTGGGATTCGTGCACTCTGGGATCCGTGCGGTGCAGAAATCGGCAGCAGAGAATGTGAATGCTTTCATGTTCGTTTCTGAGTTTTCTTCTCAACGGATCAACACCGAAAACTAGGGGAAGCCGAAGGCCTGCGACTGAATCCCGGTGTCGGTGTTGGGCGGCAACAATGCTACGGCCGGCAGGGGTCATGGCGATGGCGACCGGCTGGCATGCGGTGACCTTGGAGGGCACGGTGGCAGCGACGGTGGAGCTCCGATGGGAGTGGGATGATGTTGGCTGGAGATCGGTGGTGCGGCAGGGACGTGCTCCAATGGAGGGTTTTTGGTGATCGGGAAGTGGGTTAACAGGGGATTGTAATCTTTGAGTACTTGGATTAGCCGGGAATAGAAATGAGGGAGAGAGAAATCCGAGAAGAGACGGAGAGGGGGGAAGAAGAACCGGGAAGAAGAAATAGCACAAGGAAGAAGAGGGGGGAAGGAGTCGGGACACACCCTGTTTTTTCAAAATATTCTTCGATAATTTTTATTCATGACAAACATACCTTAAATAAAGCAACGAAACAACGATAAAGATAAATCCTAAAACATTTCAAAATAATCGAAACGACTAAGGTATTCTGATAACTCTAAAAGAAATAAAAAACCTGATCTCCAATTCGGAGATATCCCAAATCCCACATACACCCATATAAAATAAATACATCAAGATTCGTGCTGGGCTGGCTGGATCTGGACTGCTAGATCTGCTCAATGTCCCCATCACCTGCATAGTCAGAATCCACAAACCCTTCAAGAACATCCACACCAAAGTCTCTCTGAAACAATAAATCAATATCTGATGTACCCTTCAGGTATCTTAAAATCCACTTCTGCATCCCACATCACTGCTTAAGACTGGTCAAGTCTTGTGTAGACCATGGCATACATCAAACATCCCACCGTACTTGCATACAGTACCTTGAGCATCTCTTGATGTTCTTTTTCTGTCTTTGGACATTGCTGCAATGTTAACTTGAAGTGTTGTGCCATAGGAGTACTTACGGCCTTTGCATCTGTCATGCTAAATTTTTTTAATACTCTTTCAATGTATTTCTTCTGGGTCAGCCATAACTTGTCTTTTTTTTATCATGCTGGATCTCCATGCCTAGGATATTCTTAGCTTCACCTAGGTCTTTCATATCAAACTCAGAACTGAGCTCCTGCTTCAATTTGTTTATCTCCTGAGTTGACCTGCAAGCTATGAGCATATCATCTACATAGAGCATAAGCATTACAATGGAACCATCTGCAAGAAATCGAAAGTAGAAACAACTGTCATACTTGCTTCTTCTGTGGCCATGTGTCACCATAAAGGTTTCAAACCTCCTGTACCACTGTCTTAGAGCTTGCTTTAAGCCATATAAGGACCTCTTCAACTTGCACACCTTTTTCTCATTGTCAGGCTTCATAAAACCATCAGGCTGCTACATAAAGATTTTCTCTTCAAGACTGCCATGTAGAAAAGCAGTCTTGACATCCATCTGCTCCAATTCTAAATCCCACATAGCCACCATCGCAAGCAAGACTTTAATTGAGCAATGTTTCACCATTGGAAAAAAAATCTCATCAAAGTCTACTCCCTTTCTCTGAGCATAACCTTTTGCCACAAGTCTAGCCTTGCACTTGCACTATTCCCCTTCTGATGATGCTTCCTTCTTTCAGTACACCCACTTGCAGCCAATTACCTTTTTGCCTTTGAGAAGCGTCACCAAGTCCCAAGTCTTATTTCTATGAAGAGATTCCATCTCCTTTTCCATAGCAACTAGCAACTTGGAGCTGTCTTTACTTTCCATCACCTCTTGGTAGGAACCTGGATCAAAAGATATCACAAGAAAAACATAAGCTACTGTGTCCCTCAGTCTTAGTGGGACTTGCACCTCTCTTCTAGTCCTTCCTTTAGCAATGGAATACTGCTCCGTCTCTCTGGGTTGTACCTCCTTTGCATCCTCCTGACTAGAAGTGTCACTATGATCTTTATTATTACTGCCTGCCTCCAGCTCCACTTGAACTAAAGGACTTGGACTCTTCTCATCATTTTGGACTGCCTGTTGAGTTCTCTTCAATATAGAAGCTTCATCAAAGATTACATCATGCTTTAGCTCTACTTTCTGTGTAGTTGGATTCCACAACTTGTAATCCTTTATACCATCATTCTTTCCCAGATAAATACACTTTATAGACTTGGCTTCTAATTTGGTTCTCTCCTGCTCCTGTAAATGAACATATACAGGACAACCAAATATATGAATGTCATAATAATTTGCTGGTTTACCTGTCCAGACCTCCTGTGGTATTTTGAGTTCAAGTGATGTTGAGGAAGACCGATTCACCAAGTAGCACGCAATGCTTACTACCTCGGCCTAGAACTGCTTCAGGAGGTTGGTAAACAGCCTCATGCATCTAGCTCTTTCCAAGAGTGTTATGTTCATCCTTTCAACTACCCCATTTTGCTGTGGTGTTCTTGGGATACTGAAATGTCTTGTGATACCCTCCTTTGCACAAAACTCCTCAAACTCCTTAGAGGTGAACTCACTACCATTGTCTGTTCTGAGACACTCGAGCTTCTTACCTATCTGTTTCTCCACAGCTACTTTCCAATTTCTGAACTTCTCAAACACTTCTAACTTGTACTTCATAAAAAACATTCAGACCTTTCTTAAGAAGTCATCAATAAAAGTCACAAAGTACCTGAATCCACCAAGTGATGTCATTGGGACTGGCCCCCACACATCTGAGTGCACATATTCAAGAATCTGCTTGTTTTTGTTGCTGGAAGTAACAAACTTGACCCTGCATTGTTTGCCAAGGACACATGTCTCACAAAAATCTATCTTACAAGACCTTACTTCCTTGAGTAGACTTCTCTTGTGCAACTCCTGCAGCCCCCTCTCACTCATATGGCCAAGCCTAGCATGCCACATCATAGTAACATCCTTATCAGACGGAGTAGAGACTGCTGCATCACCTGTTACTGTTTTTCCCACCAGTTTGTATAGGAACCCAATTCGCTCTCCCTTTATGACCACTAAAATACCTTTCTTTACTTTCAGAATTCCACCTGCTCCAATATACGAACAGCCACTTGCCTCCAATGTACCCAGGGAGATCAAACTCTTCCTCAAATCAGGCACATACCTGACCTCTATCAAAATCCTCACAACACCATCAAACATCTTAATTTTGATGTTTCCTATCCCTACTGTTCTGCACTCAGAGTTGTTCCCCATGAGAACACGACCACTATTATATGCTGTGTAGGTGTCAAACCATTCACTATGCGGACACATATGATAGGAACATGCAGAATCAAGAACTCATGAATCAAAAGAATCTATACCTGAGGAGACATGGAGTACATCTCCCTCTGCTTCAGACTCTGAAGCCATCGCTGCTTCTTTTGGTTCTTGTTGCTTTCCCTTCTGTTTATTCTTCTTTGAAAAATTTGTTTTCCAATGACCCTCTTCCTTGCAAATATGGCACTTGTTGTTTCGGCCCTTTGATTTGGACTTGAACTTGTACTTCTTCTTGCTTATCTCTTTAGAGCATCCTCTATCTTGATCACTATCCTTTACTAGCAAACCTTCATTGGTGCTGGGGCTGGTCTGACTCCTTGTCTCATTTGATAACAGAGTGATCTTGACTTCTTCCATCTTCAATGTATCCTTGCCATAGAGGATTATCGTTACCAGGTGATCATAGGACTTCAGCAATGAAGACAATAAGAGAAGAGCCCAATCCTCTTTATCCACCTTCACGTCCATACTGCGTAGTTGAGAAATCAACTTGTTGAACACATTCATATGCTCTAACAAATCACCCCCTTTACACATTCGTAGACTGTAAAGTTGCTTTTTTATATACAACTTGTTGGTAAGGGACTTCAACATGTAGAGTTCTTCAAGTTTCTTCCACAAGGCTATAGTAATCTCTGCATCTGTGACATTGTACATCACCTCGTCAGCAAAACATAACTGAATAGTGCTGATGGCCTTGAGATCTAGCTCTGCCCAATCTTTATCCTTCTTGCCTGACTTATCCTTTCCGAGAAGTGCTTTGTGAAGATCAGTCTGCACCCGGACTGCCTTGATCCTCTTTTGCCACAACCCAAAGTCGATCTTCTCATCGTACTTTGGGACTTCAAACCGTGTTGCCATGTAGAATCACTTAAACCCGGAGCTCTGGTACCAGTTTGTTGTTTCAGAAGCTATGATCTCAACAAACAACATATGTATATATTTCTCAAGAAGAATAGATAATCAAGGCAATCACACAGCACAAACAAAGAAAAAAAATAAGAACACTAGAATTTATGTGGTTCAGAGGTAAACCTCCTACGTCCACGGGGAGAGCACCGAAGAAAATCACTATGTAGAGAAGAATACAACAGAGAACCGACTTTATACTGTTCCGGTCGATCTCAGAGAAAAAAATCAGGACTCCAAGCTTCTCTTCCTGTGCTCTAATCCACGACGAGTGCCATACTCTTGCATTGAGAACAATCTCAAGAAGAAAATTATATTTTCTTCTTCTTCTTCTCTTAGTTTTCTCTCTTCTTTTTTTTTTGTACTCACATTCTTGCAAAAGCACACGTACACCAAGGGAGAGAGAGAGAGTGCGGAACAAAAAGGGAATCCCCCATGTGGAAACAGAAACCACATGAAGGGGGGCTTTTGTCTCCGCACCAGACGTAGAGACAGAGGGAGATCTCGGTTTGACCGGGTCAAAACATCCTCCCCCCTTTTTCACGGTAACAATACATCAAGTTGTTAATTACTTCATATTATTTAGAGAATCTAATTTTTGACCACTTGATGAATATGATGAAAATCTTTAAATCATATATTTTTTGGTGTAATAAGCAACTCGAAGGTAACGTTTAACATCTACGGACTCAAATCTTCGATATGAAACCTTTATTATGCAATTCAAACAAGGTATAAGTATATCAAAATTACATCAAGTTTAATGCAAACCTTATATTATTATTGTTACAGCCACGACAGTGACGTGGCCAGGCTCAGGTATCGCCGAATGCGAGCGAGCCACGTGTAAGTTTTCCCGGCGGAGTCAGCGCCACGTCCTCAAAGCTAGGATCGGCAAGACCACGCCGCCCGACGACTGTCTGAGGCGAACCGCCCTCGCCGAGGTCGAGCTCGGCTCGGAGCCCTCTACCACCTCATTGGCGCCCGGGCCCGGAGGGGTCCGCCTACGTGAGGTCGGCCGAGGTCAGGCGACCCCCTGCCACCTCGCCAGGTGTCCACCCAGGAGGGGTCCACCTAAGCCGAGGTCGGCTGATCCTTCGCCCTTCGCCAGGTGGCCACCCGGAGACGGGCCCACCTCGGTCGAAGCCAGGCGACCTCCTGCCACCTCGCCAGGTGTCCACCCAGGAGGGGTCCACCTAAGCCGAGGTCGGCTGATCCTTCGCCCTTCGCCAGGTGGCCACCCGGAGACGGGCCCACCTCGGCCGAAGCCAGGTGACCTCCTGCCACCTCGCCAGGTGTCCACCCAGGAGGGGTCCACCTAAGGCGAGGTCGGCCGATCCTTCGCCTTTCGCCAGGTGGCCACCCGGAGACGGGCCCACCTCGGCCAAAGCCAGGCGGCCTCCTGCCACCTCGCCAGGTGTCCACCCAGGAGGGGTCCACCTAAGCCGAGGTCAGCCGATCCCTCGCCCCTCGCCAGTTGGCCCCCGGAGACGGGTCCAACTCAGCCGAGGTCAGACCGCTCGTACGGAGAGGCCCCCGGGGAGAGAGACGGGCCCCGAGGCCATCCCTCGGGCCGTACGAACCCCAGACGGCGTCCCGTACGGAGGGCGGCAGCACGCGGAACGTCACTTGCATCGGCCCGACAGGTCCCGCAGCCGAGAGACCCGATCTTGACGGAATAGGCCCCATAAACGGATGGCGCCCACGCTCGGGGAAGAGAGCGCTCTCACTGAGCCCGAGGCCTGACCAGCCGCCCTGCCAGCGCCGCTCTCCCCTCTTTCTCTCCTGTCTTTGCCTTTTCCCTGCTGGGCACGGCGGACGAGGTCGGAAAGCCGCCTGGCCCCCTACACCAAAAAGGGAAAAGAAAAGAGGACGGGGGAGGGGAGTTTCCGAGGAAGAAAAAGACAAGCGCACGACGGAGGGAGATAAAGAGGGAAGAATCTGGGGACGACAAGGTAAGAAAATTAGCCTGGGGACAAGGAGGAAGCACCGGCACAAGGCCTTGCTCCGAGAGAGAAACCAGAGATCCCGAGAGGGGAACACTGGGCATGAGCTCGGCAAGGAGGCTCAGCCGAGATTCTGGTCCCCAGAGCGTTTCCTTCACCAGTTAACTCTCTAAGTCTGGAACCCTTTCGAGGGTCTGGCTGGGGAGTCTGTTCCTTCTCGTCGTCTACTGACTTGACCGTCGGAGCTCCCTCGCCGGGATCCCCGGCCAGGGTCTTCTAACCCCTTTGTTGCAGGTTCTCCGCGGGAAGGGAGGCTCCCTCGCCAGGCGGTCAGGAAGGATCGGCTGATCCGTGGCATGGGCGCGGCGACGAGAGCGGCAACAGATTGGCACGCCAGGTAGGGGGGCAGGACACTAACCCCTAGTGGGAACCAGCTTTCTACAGGTGTTACGCTCTCCAGCAATGGTGGTCACTCGTGGTCGCGAGGCGTCCACCAGCCGTGTGGGAGAAGCCCACTCCCCTCCAGGGGGCCACAGCCCCGAACGGGAGCTTCTGGCTCCCCCTCCTCTTATACAGCAGCCTACCCCGGTGGACGGATCCCTTGCGGCCATCGTCCAGCAGCTGCAGACCTTGACCTCAGCGGTCCGACAGCTTCAGCATCAGCAACGGTCCCTGGCCACCCAGCCGCAGCCAGGGACCCCCGCGGCCCGAGCCGCGGGGCAGCGTGGGAGCCTGCGCTCAATCCAGGCAGGCCGTCCCATCCGAGGGCCATCTCCAACCCCCGGGGGAGCCACCAAGCCCCCGCAAAGAGAAACTACTCCGGTTCGGAGGATCACGAGAGTCGATCCCTGGCCGATGGGGCCGAAACGGCGCATCGCAGCAAGCGACGCCGAGGCCAGACCTCGTGCCGAGACCGATCGGTGCCCCCTTCACCTGCAGTCTCGGTGGAAGACTCCACCGACGAAGCCATCAGGCGCCAGGCCGAGAGGCACCTGGAAGAGCACAAGCGCAAGTTGGCGGAGTTCGCCCGACGGTTCACCGACCTGCAGAACTCGTCGGCTGACCCGGCGGGCTATGACTCCCGCCCCCCTTTCTCTGAAGAAATCCAGGCGGAACCGATCCCAAAACGGTTCCGCATGCCACAGGTGGACCCCTACGACGGGACCACCGACCCCCTGGACCATTTGGAGAGCTATAAAGCTCTCATGAGGGTCCAGGGCGCCACCGACGCCCTTCTGTGCATCGCCTTCCCGGCGACCCTTTGGAAGGCCGCTCGAGTCTGGTTCACCCGCCTCGAGCCCGGATCCATTTGCTCCTTCCAGCAGTTGGAAGGAAAGTTCGTGGCGCATTTCGACGCTTGTTGAAAGGTGCCAAGAGAGGTGGACAGCCTCTTCTCTATCCGCCAGCAGGACCAGGAGTTGCTCCGGGACTACATCACCCGGTTCAAAACCGCAGCCCTGGAGATCTACAGCTTGGACGAGCCCGTCGCCATGCTAGCTTTGAAGCGCGGGCTCAAGACGTCCCGCCTGACCTATTCCCTGGACAAGAAGCCGCCCAGGACGTACGCCGAGCTCCTCCTCCGCGCCCACAAGTACATCCGAGTGGAGGAGGCTGACCGCACCCGTCGAGAGCTGGACGGGAAGACTCCGAAGAAGCCGCTCCCGAGGGACGCCTCGGGAACTCGGAGGCCCGGGCCGTCTGCCGACCCTTGCCCGAATCCAAGGCCGAGGGGCGAAGCCACTCCCGAGCGGAGGTACACCCCTCTCCTCGCACCTCGAACGAAGATCCTCATGGAAATCGAGGGCGAGCGCTACATCCGCCGACCTCCTCCTCAGAACCCGAGAGCTGTCCGAGACAAATCAAAGTACTGCCAGTTCCACCGCGAGCACGGACATGACACGGAGGAGTGTCGCCATCTGAAGCGGAAGATTGAGGAGCTGATCAAGAGGGGTTACCTCAGGAAGTTCGTCAAGAACGAGGCCCCCTCTGAAGGGCAGCCGCTCGCGGCCTTACCGCCTGCTCCCGCGATCGACAACCGCCCAACGGAGAAGCCCGTGGGCATGATCTCACGCGGGTCCGGCCGAGCAATGAAGAGAGCCCAGGAAGTCCCGGAGAATGTAATCCCTCCTAAGGGAGGGGAAATTAATGACAATGTAAACAACGATGCCGTGGTGGTCGAGATGACCATCGCGAAGCATCCTGTACATCGAATCATGGTGGATAGTGGAAGCTCGGCCGACGTACTTTTTTATGATACTTTCTCTCGGATGAACTTATCTCCCGATCAGCTGAAACCAGTGCACATCCCACTGGTAGGTTTTACAGGGGACTCCGTGGGGGTCGAAGGGGAGATCACTCTCCCGGTCACCGCCGGATCCCCGCCCCGGCAGGCGACCGTCCTAATAACGTTCACCGTCGTCAGGCTCCCTTCGCCTTACAACGCCATTCTCGGGCGTCCCGGGCTCAACCAACTGGACGCCACCATCTCCACGAGGAGGCTGTTGGTGCAGTTCCCACGCCTTCCGGGCTCGGGGAAATGAAGGGGACGATCCAACCAGTCCCGCTCTGCCTACAGACAGTCCCAGGCGCCAGGGGCGCGGAGCTCGCCCATGATATTGACGACCTCGATCTGAGAGAGAAGGAACCCAGGGGAGGGCCCGTAGAGCGCCTGCTAACTTTTCCCCTCGGTTCGGATCCCCTGAAGACGGTGCAAGTCGGGGCCCAGCTCCCCGAGGAAGAGCGAACCCGCCTGCTGGAGTTCCTCCGTGCCAACGCTGACATGTTCGCCTGGTCAGCGGCCGACATGCCGGGCATCCCGCCCGAGATCATCATGCACAGGCTGAACGTGGACCCAAGTTGCCGCCCGGTCCGCCAGAAGAAGAGAAGCTTCGCCATGGAGAGGCAGAAGGCGATCAACGAGGAAGTAGAAAAGCTCCTCGCTGCCAGTTTTGTCCGAGAAGTCCAATACCCCAGTTGGCTAGCAAACGTGGTCATGGTAAAGAAGAGTAGTGGTAAGTGGAGGATCTGTGTGGACTACACCGACCTCAACCGAGCTTGCCCAAAGGATAGCTTCCCTCTTCCGAAGATCGACCAGCTGGTCGACACCACCTCGGGGCATCGCCTCCTGTCGTTCATGGACGCCTTCTCCGGATACAACCAGATCCGGATGAACCCGGAGGACGAAGAGCACACCGCTTTCATAACTGACCGCGGAACTTTTTGCTACAGGATGATGCCCTTCGGCCTCAAGAACGCGGGGGCGACGTACCAACGTCTGGTCAATAAAATCTTCAAAGACCAGATAGGCCGCAACATGCAGGTGTACGTGGACGACATGCTGGTGATGAGCAAACTCGATTCGGACCACGTGGCCGACTTGACGGAGACATTCGGCAACCTCCGGCGTCATCAAATGAAGCTGAACCCGGCAAAGTGCGCCTTCGGCGTCTCCGCCGGGAAGTTCCTAGGGTTTATGGTGACTCAAAGAGGAATCGAGGCCAACCCGGAGAAGGTCCAGGCCATCCTGGACATGGAGCAGCCCGCCTCCAAGAAGCAAGTGCAGCAACTGACCGGTCGAGTTGTGGCCCTTAGCCATTTTATTTCCAGGTCGGTGGACCGCTGCCGTCCCTTCTTCAAGGTGCTGAGGAAGATGAATGGCTTTGCTTGGACCGAGGAGTGCCAGCAGGCCTTCGAGGAGTTGAAGAAGACGCTCGCATCACCACCTTTGCTGTCCAGGCCCGAGGAGGGAGAGGAGCTTATCCTCTACTTGGCGGTTACCCCGGAGGCCGTCAGCTCTGTCTTGGTCCGAACCGACGACCACGGGCTCCAGCGGCCGGTGTACTATACCAGCAAACTTCTCCGAGACACGGAGCTCAGGTATTCTCGGCCCGAGAAACTTGTTTTTGCGCTAATAATGTCTGCCCAGCATCTCAGGCCCTATTTCCAAGTGCACCCCATCGCCGTCTTGACGGATCAACCGCTGAAAGCGGTGCTCAGCCGACCCGATACCTCGGGACGATTGGCCAAGTGGGCACTGAAACTCAGCGAGTTCGACATTACATACAGGCCTAGGTCGGCCATGAAGGCGTAGGTGCTGGCCGATTTCTTGGTCGAGTGTGCAGGCTTGGGCAGGGAGCCCGAGGAAGGCCCCCCGGCCCAGTCGATGGAGGTTGGCACCGATGAGCCCGGAGAGGATGCCTGGATCCTCCATGTAGACGGAGCCTCAAACTCCGGCGGAAGCGGAGCTGGGCTCATCCTTGCCAACGGCGACGGGGTCGTCGCTGAGTGCGCACTCCGTTTCCAATTCCCCGCGACAAATAACCAGGCGGAGTACGAGGCACTTCTTGCCGGACTGAGAGTCTCCCGCGAGCTGGGCATGACCAACCTCAGAGCTTTCACTGACTCCCAGCTCATGGCGGGGCAGGTATCCGGGGAGTACGTCGCACACGATCCCCAAATGGCGAAGTACTTGGAGCTCGTCAAGGCGGGCGCGTCCAAGTTCCGGCGCTTCAACATCTTCCATATCCCCCGCAGGGAGAACGCCGCGCGGATGCCCTCTCTCGACTGGCGACCCTGCCGGACACGATGCTGGGATGCGCTCATGTGGAGCGCCTTGAGGTCCCAAGCCTCGAAGCACCGGTGGAGGTCCATCAGGTCAGCCAGGAGCCCAGCTGGATGGACAAGTACGCTGCGTACATCACCAGCGGCACCCTGCCGGAGGACCGAGAGGCGGCTCGCCTCATCAGGAAGAAGGTCGTGCGGTTCGTCCTGATGGACGGGCAGCTGTATCGAAGATCCTACTCCTACCCCCTCCTCAAGTGCGTAGGACCCGCAGAAGCCAAGCTTGTGCTCCAGGAGATTCACGAAGGCATCTTGATGCAGAACAAATAAAGGGATGCGATGCGGAAGTAAATTAAGATTAACTAATTTTTTTGTGGTTTTTATATGTTTGTAGAAGTTGGCTTCAAATCAAAGAAAAGTTAACCTAACATTAAAAGATACTAATGTGATAATTGAAAGCACAACTTTAAGGAAACTAAATTATCAGAGTAATTCAGAAGCAACGGATCGCTGGGGGTTGAGAAACTCCCAGACCTAGGGTTTCACTCCGAGCTTTCAACAGAACAGAAATAAAGAGAAGGGAAGGGTTATCTAACCAGACAATGATCTTCACAGATTTTGGTGGAAGAACTCTCCCGAGCAGATTGTTGGATCCTCGGAGTCGGATATCTTCGTAATGGATCCTCCAATACTGGTCCTTTGGCGGGTTGGCTTCTCCTGAACTCAAGATCTGGAAGAGAAGAAAAACAATTGATGGAATCAGAGAGTCAAGGAAAAGATTTACCAGGTTGATAAACTTGAAGATCAAAATTGCTGAAAACTGGATTCTCCTGGATGCTGATGTGATTTTCCTTGGAACTTGCTCTAGATCTGAAGTAGCCGGACTGGATCTGGATGAAGGTGGATGGCCTGGACTTGTAGAGAGAGAGAGGCCGTGGGAGATGGATGGATCTAGGGTTTGGTGGATGGAAAATAATGAAAGGTGGCTAGGGTTTTGGAATTTCAAGTGGCTAACCTAGGGTTTTGGATAAAGATGGAGATCTCTCACCTCCTCAAGGCTCCAATGGAACCCGGATTACCCCCTCACGGAGCTCAACACTTAGAATAGTGTGGAAGAAGAGAAACCTAGGTCACTCAACACAAGAGAATAGCAAAAATGATTTTTCTTCATTGATTTTCTAAAGTTACAAAGAGAGGTCTATTATATAGACCTAAAATTTTCTCCTAGCTTGTACAAATTCCCATGTGGGACTAAACTCTTCCAACCCCTAGATTAGGTAGAAAATCCTCTCCCTTGGCCGACCAAGAGTCCAAAAAAAATTGGGACGGCCATAAAGGAATTGTTTTGGAACTTTTATGGCACCTCCTTTGGAGTTGGATTTGGATTTGGAGTCCTCTTCTTCTTATGGTATTTCTTCTTTTCTTCCACTCCAAGTTAAGCTCTTTGATTTTGATTTGAACTTCAATTAGGAGTAGGTTGGATGTCCTTCTTTGATTTCTTCTCCAAGAGAAGTTTTCTTCCTTCTTTGCTTAGGTAAATTAGGCAGGTGTGGGCGCCTCCTTTAATTTAGCCTCCAATTTGATTTTTTCTTCTTTGGATGTGGGGACCATGACACTGGGATGCCTCTATGGCGCCTCCTGGACTCTGGCGTGTGCTCGGAGTGTGGCTGGGCGTGTGGCTTGGAGTGTGGCCTCCACTTGCTTGAACCTTGAGTTGATTGGAAGAGAAATGTGGCACCATTTTGGACCAAATTGAAACCACATTGGGACTTGCACCGAGTCAACATGACTCAACAAAATTTAAATGGTGACTCAAGAAATAAATAAAATAAATAAACTGGTTGACCAGGTCAACCTTTATTACAAACCCTAATTTCTCGGGCAATGTCAATCAGAGATCCAAATGGAGCTCTGAAGTCTTCTTCTGAGTTGGTGCCCGCACCAATTCTCCCAGGGTGGGAGGAACTCGACCCTGTCGAGTAAGGCTCAAGTTGGCTCTGGTATCTCTCCAAGAGGTCTGGGTCCAATTCTTGTAATTCTTCTCGGGAGATCCAAGAGTCATCAGAATCTGGCCTTCCTTGCCAGCGGACCAGGTACCTTTGGTATCCTCGATTACGAGTAGAGATAACCTGATCATCCAGGATCTTTTCAATCTGCTCTTTCCTCACAGGCCAGTTTGTTGGTGGACACACAGGGTCGGGATCACTCTCAATGATAGGGTTAGGCTCAAAAGGCTCACTAAGAATCACAGCTGGCTCCCTGTACTCTACTAAGTCTGTAATGTTGAAAGTAGAGCTAATGCCTAGTTCTGGAGGCAACTCGAGCACATAGGCATTGGATCCTACTCTCTTTACCACTCTAAATGGTCCAGCTCCCCTAGCATGTAACTTTCTAACGGTTCCAGGAGGAAACCGTTCAGGCCTTAACCTAATCATCACATAGTCTCCCTCAACAAAAGATTTGACTCGCCTTTGAGTATCAGCCAACTTCTTATAAGTTTCATTACTTAAATTTATTTTGGCATGAATTTCTTTATGCAAGTCTTTTATATGCTGTGCAAAATTCTCAGCAGATTCGGAGACTCGAGTGTGGACAGGTAAAGGGACTAGGTCAAGAGGTGTGTGAGGTTTGTACCCATGTACAATTTCAAATGGGCTCTTACCCGTAGACCTATTGACCGAGTCGTTGTACACAAATTCTGCCCTTGGTAGGTATAAATCCCAATTTCTGGTATTTTCACCAACAAGACATCTCAGCAGATTTCCTAGGCTACGGTTCACTACTTCAGTTTGGCCATCAGTTTGGGGATGATAGGCAGTTGAAAACTTAAGTTTTGTCCCTAACTTATGCCAAAGGGTCTTCCAAAAGTAACTGGTGAACCGGACATCCCTATCTGAAACGATTGTCTTAGGTAGGCCATGGAGTCTAACTATCTCATTGAAGAAAAGTGTGGCTACCTTAGACGCATCAAAAGTTTGGGAACAAGGCAAGAAGTGGGCCATTTTAGAGAATCGGTCGACTACGACACAGATAGAATCATGTCTCCTCTGGGTCTTAGGTAAACCTAACACAAAATCCATACTCACATCTTGCCAAGGACGATCTGGGACAGGGAGTGGGGTATAAAGGCCAGTGTTTTGTTTTCGCTGTTTGGCAACAGCGCAGGTTCGACATCTAGCTACAATATTAGCTACATCCCTTTTCAAGCTAGGCCAGAAAAAGTGGTCTTCAATAGCTAGAATGGTCTTGTCTTTTCCAAAATGGCCGGCTAAACCTCCAGCATGGATTTCCCAAATCAAAAATTCCCTAAGAGAAGTTCTAGGGATGCAAAGCCTATTTTTGAAGAACAAAAAACCATCTACAAGGGTATAATCCTGGTGATTACTAGATGGTCCTTGAACTAGATCCTGATACACAGTTGTGAAATCCGGACAAGACTCATATTCCTCTTTGATTTGCTCAAACCCTATGACCTCAGTTCTAACAGAAGTTAATAACAGAGATCGGCGACTAAGGGCATCAGCTACCTTATTCTCAACTCCAGCCTTATGTTTCAGGACAAAAGTATAGGACTGGATATATTCTACCCACTTAGCATGCCTAGGGTTAAGCTTCTTTTGGGAGTTCAGAAATCTAAGAGCCTCATGGTCCGAAAATAGTACAAATTCCTGCGGTAGCAAATAATGTCTCCAGTAACGCAAAGCTTGCACCACCGCATAAAATTTCTTATCATAGGTAGAATACCTAAGCTTAGCATCATTAAGTTTTTCACTAAAGAATGCTATGGGATGATTCTCTTGGCTTAGGACTCCACCTATTCCTACACCTGAAGCATCACAGGCAACCTCAAATACTTTAGAAAAATCGGGTAATCTCAGAATGGGTGCCTGGGTCATTTTCTCCTTAAGATCTAGGAAGGCTTTATGGGCTGACTTAGTCCAATGAAATTCTCCCTTCCTAATACAATCAGTGATAGGAGCAGCTAAAGTACTAAACCCCTTGATGAATCGCCTATAGAAGGTAGCCAAGCCGTGGAAACTTCTAACTTCATGCACATTGGTTGGCTCTGGCCAGTCTACTATGGACCTAATTTTCTCAGGATCAGCCGCCACGCCGTCAGGGGTTACTACAAAACCAAGAAAGATAACTCTACTAGTCATGAATTCACACTTCTTAAGATTACCGTAGAGTCTCTCATTCCTCAAAACTTGGCAGACTGCTCTAGGTGGCCTAGGTGATCTGCTGGGGTCTTACTATAGATCAGGATGTCATCAAAATAGACCACCACAAATTTTTCTATGAAAGCTCTAAGTACCTGGGTCATAATTCTCATGAAAGTACTAGGGGCATTGGACAACCCAAAAGGCATAACAACCCATTCATAAAGACCATCCTTAGTTTTGAAAGCAGTTTTCCATTCATCCCCGGGTCTAATCCTAACCTGATGATAGCCGCTTTTGAGATCAATCTTAGAAAAAATCATTACACCAGCCATCATATCAAGCATGTCATCTAGTCTAGGGATGGGAAACCTATACTTGATTGTAATTTTATTGATGGCACGACTGTCAACACACATCCTCCACGTGCCATCTTTCTTTGGGGTTAGTAAGGCTGGGACTGCACAAGGGCTAAGACTTTCTCTAATAAACCCCTTCCTCAATAATTCTCCAACCTGCTTTTGCAGTTCTTCATGCTCAGATGGATTCATCCTGTAATGGGGCAAGTTGGGCAAAGTTGCTCCTGGGATTAGATCTATGGCATGCTGGATATCCCTAAGAGGTGGAAGGTGGTCTGGCAAATCCTCGGGAAAGACATCCTCAAATTCTTTTAACACAGGTTTAACTTCTTGAGGAGGCTCTGAGGGTTCCAAAGTTCTAAGCTCCTTAGCAGTCAACATCCAGATGGGTGAACCACTATGAATTTCTTGTTCTAGATCCTTAGCACTGATTAGGTTCACTCCAGTTTTCATCTCCTTAACCTTACCAGCTCCTTTAGTTACCTTGTCCTTAGGGAGAACGGAATGGATCGTGATCTTCTTCCCATTGAAACTAAAGACACAGGTATTGGATTTTCCTAAGAGGGTGGCATCATGATCATACAACCAAGATCTTCCGAGAATTATACTGCTCACCCCCATGGGTAAGACATCGCACCAAATCTTTTCGTGATAAGATTGCATTTGGATTTGGACTTGACATCTAGACTGGATGGGTATGGAGGTAGAATCTATCCAAGAAACCTTATAGGGGTTGGGATGGGGAACTGGGATTAAGCCTAACATCTTGACAGTGCTAGTAGAGATGGCATTTACACAGCTCCCACTATCTATGATGATCTTACATACCTTATCCCCTAATTTAAGAAAAGTCTGTAGGATGTTAGTCCTACGCCAATCCTCTTGAACTAGATTCTGGGATAGGATGCATCTTATAACTCCTAATTGGTCAGATTCATTGGGTTCCTCCTCTCCTTCATACTCCTCAACCAAATTCATTCCGGCCTCATAAACTTCTTCTTCAAATTCCTCACTGGGCTCGGAATTATCATTCTCTCCCTCTTCTATGTAAAGGGATCTCCGTGGGCACTGGCTAGCAACATGACCTACCTTATGACACTTGAAACGGGCTATGGCAGTACACTGACTAGAAATGTGACCTGGTTTCTGACACTTAAAACAGGTGATATTTGAACTAGGGGTTCTCTGGGTGTCAGGTGCCTTACCTTTGTCCATGGGCCTATGGGTAGAAGTACCCTGAAAAGGTTTACTAGGGATAACTTGGCTAGGTCCATTCCTTGGGATTGGGGCACTAACCCTAGAAGGTATAGGTCCTCTCTGAAATTTCTCAGTGTTTAGTGCAATCTGGTAGGCTTGGTCTAGATCAGTAACCTCTCTCAGAAATAGTTCTCTCTTGATATCTTCCCTCAGTCCCGCCCTAAATCTAGACAAAGTGACTTCGTGGGCTTCACTCACATCACATCTCATTAGGTATTCATCAAAAGTAGTTATGTAGTCTGAGACAGATCGGTTTCCTTGTTTCAGGTTTTGCCATTGGTCTAACAGGTTTTGCTGGTATGAAATGGGTAGGTATTTATCTCTCAGTTTTTCTTTCATACCCTGCCAAGTGGTTATGGGCTCAACATTCCGTCTCCTAGTGGTTAGCTCAATGTTCCCCCAGTATAACCTAGCTTGACGCACTAATTTCATCTTGGCAAACTTGTATTTCCTCTCCTCAGACATAGCATACCACTCAAAGTATTGATCCATCTCACCCTCCCAATCAGAATACACCTTAGGGTTCAGACTACCATCAAAAGTGGGTGCATCTAATTTGATGTTCCTGATGAACCTATCATCTCTATCTTCAGGCTCTGGGTCAGGCCTCCTATGATTAGGTTCAGGATCTCTATATAAAGGCCTTCTAGGCTCCTGATGTGGGTGAGGTTGAGGTACATTAAAATCGGGGTCAGGAGTCCAATTCCGATGTCTAGGTTCTTCAAGTACTTGGACTCGGTCCCTAAGTTGGGTAAGATCCTCATGAATTTGTGCGCTAAACTGGGCCACAGTGTTTGTCATATCCTGATTCATTTTAGCCATACTTTCAGTAAGAGTTCTGATCATGGCCTCTAAATCAGGTTGGGTTTGACCAGGTTGATATGGCACTCCGTTTCTGGTAGACATGATGATTCAAGCAAGCACACAAAATGAGACTAGACTAAATCGACTACTGGATCACTAGACCTAGAGTCCAAACTAGATGCCCAATCAGAGTGGCAAGCTAGCCTGTAGTAACTCAGGACTCAGCCAGGCAGGTGTAAGGGGAGTGTTAGGTCCCTGATTGCCAATCCTAGACACCAATCAGTGATTGGCCAGGTAGGCGGACCAGCACACAAGCCCTTCGGGAATGGATCCCTGAACCACCGTTCTAGACACTGAGTGCTAAGCACACACAGAATAACTCGACAAACTGACTCAACACTAGCCTAGACCCGACCAATTGGTGTCCCTAGCCCACTAGGGCAAATTAGGTCTAACTGATTTTAAATTAGGTCTAGGTTCGAATGATTGGATAGTGGTTTTGGGCTAAGGAGAGGTAATCAACTCCTCCCCTTATCTTAGATGCTCAATTGCCCTTAAGTAAATTATGAGATGATCACTCCAAAAAGAATTGAATTGCAGAACACAAAAAACAGAGTTGTTGTATTTTAATGCTCAGAATTTTTACCGAAACCAATAAATCACATAAAAATTATGCAAAATAGTTTCAATTATACTGGTTTCAACAAAGCAAAAATTACGCAATTCGGAGTTTTATGCAGGGAGAAATAATTCCGACAACAGGGAAATTACGGGCTGCAACTAGATTGTCTTCCCCGTTTATAATCCCTGCTACGAAGTTATAACCCAATGGATCCCCTACACGCCCTAGGAACACCCCGTGGAATGGGAGGAGGAGGCTTGCGCCTCGCTTAGTTCCTAGGACCGGACGTCCTGGGGAGTCTACTTCGAGCAGACAAAATAAAAAGAGAAAACAATTAAAACAAGCAAGCAAGCAAATCAGAAATCCTAGACTGGGCTCTGATACCAAAAATGATGCAGAACAAATAAAGGGATGCGATGCGGAAGTAAATTAAGATTAACTAATTTTTTTGTGGTTTTTATATGTTTGTAGAAGTTGGCTTCAAATCAAAGAAAAGTTAACCTAACATTAAAAGATACTAATGTGATAATTGAAAGCACAACTTTAAGGAAACTAAATTATCAGAGTAATTCAGAAGCAACGGATCGCTGGGGGTTGAGAAACTCCCAGACCTAGGGTTTCACTCCGAGCTTTCAACAGAACAGAAATAAAGAGAAGGGAAGGGTTATCTAACCAGACAATGATCTTCACAGATTTTGGTGGAAGAACTCTCCCGAGCAGATTGTTGGATCCTCGGAGTCGGATATCTTCGTAATGGATCCTCCAATACTGGTCCTTTGGCGGGTTGGCTTCTCCTGAACTCAAGATCTGGAAGAGAAGAAAAACAATTGATGGAATCAGAGAGTCAAGGAAAAGATTTACCAGGTTGATAAACTTGAAGATCAAAATTGCTGAAAACTGGATTCTCCTGGATGCTGATGTGATTTTCCTTGGAACTTGCTCTAGATCTGAAGTAGCCGGACTGGATCTGGATGAAGGTGGATGGCCTGGACTTGTAGAGAGAGAGAGGCCGTGGGAGATGGATGGATCTAGGGTTTGGTGGATGGAAAATAATGAAAGGTGGCTAGGGTTTTGGAATTTCAAGTGGCTAACCTAGGGTTTTGGATAAAGATGGAGATCTCTCACCTCCTCAAGGCTCCAATGGAACCCGGATTACCCCCTCACGGAGCTCAACACTTAGAATAGTGCGGAAGAAGAGAAACCTAGGTCACTCAACACAAGAGAATAGCAAAAATAATTTTTCTTCATTGATTTTCTAAAGTTACAAAGAGAGGTCTATTATATAGACCTAAAATTTTCTCCTAGCTTGTACAAATTCCCATGTGGGACTAAACTCTTCCAACCCCTAGATTAGGTAGAAAATCCTCTCCCTTGGCCGACCAAGAGTCCAAAAAAATTGGGACGGCCATAAAGGAATTGTTTTGGAACTTTTATGGCACCTCCTTTGGAGTTGGATTTGGATTTGGAGTCCTCTTCTTCTTATGGTATTTCTTCTTTTCTTCCACTCCAAGTTAAGCTCTTTGATTTTGATTTGAACTTCAATTAGGAGTAGGTTGGATGTCCTTCTTTGATTTCTTCTCCAAGAGAAGTTTTCTTCCTTCTTTGCTTAGGTAAATTAGGCAGGTGTGGGCGCCTCCTTTAATTTAGCCTCCAATTTGATTTTTTCTTCTTTGGATGTGGGGACCATGACACTGGGATGCCTCTATGGCGCCTCCTGGACTCTGGCGTGTGCTCGGAGTGTGGCTGGGCGTGTGGCTTGGAGTGTGGCCTCCACTTGCTTGAACCTTGAGTTGATTGGAAGAGAAATGTGGCACCATTTTGGACCAAATTGAAACCACATTGGGACTTGCACCGAGTCAACATGACTCAACAAAATTTAAATGGTGACTCAAGAAATAAATAAAATAAATAAACTGGTTGACCAGGTCAACCTTTATTACAAACCCTAATTTCTCGGGCAATGTCAATCAGAGATCCAAATGGAGCTCTGAAGTCTTCTTCTGAGTCTGGTGCCCGCACCACATCTGCGGGAACCACGTGGGGGGCAGGGCATTGGCGTACAAGGCCCTCCGTCAGGGCTACTTCTGGGAGACAATGAAGGAAGACGCCGCCAACTTCGTGGAAAAGTGCGACCGGTGCCAGTGTCATGCCACGGTGCAACGGCAACCCTCCAACCCAATCTCTCAGCTCTCAGCCCCCTGGCCATTCGCCCAGTGGGGGATGGACCTCCTGGGCCCATTCCCGCCGGCGTCCGGCCAGCGGAAGTTCTTGATAGTGGCTATCGACTACTTCACTAAGTGGGTCGAGGCCGAACCCTTGGCGAGGATCACCGAAGCAAACGTCGCCAAGTTCTTCTGGAAGTCCATCGTCTGCCGCTTCGGCCTCCCCCACACCGTGGTCACCGACAACGGACGCCAGTTCGACTGTCGGGAGTTCGAAGAATTCTGCAGCGACCTCGGCATCAAGCATCGCTTCACCTCGGTGGCGCACCCTCAGACCAACGGGGAAGCCGAAGTCACGAACAGGACCATTCTTCAGGGCCTCCGCACGCGGCTGGACCAGGCCAAGGGCAGGTGGGCCGACGAGCTTCCCAGCATCCTTTGGGCATACCACACCACCCCAAGGACGGCTACCGACGAAACCCCATTCAACCTCGTCTTCGGAGCCGAGACAGTCATCCCGATCGAGCTCAGCCTACCCACGCTGCGCGTGGAGCAATACGACGAGACAGAAAACCCAGCCAGGATGATGCTCAACCTAGACCTTCTCGAGGAAACGAGGGACAAGGCCCGAATCCGAATGGCGGCGTACAGGCAACGTGTAGCCAAATATTACAACTCCCGAGTGCGGCCGAAGGTTTTTCGTCCCGGAGACTTGGTCCTCCGGCCCGCCGAAGCCTCCTAGCCACGGGAATGTGGCAAGCTATCACCCAACTGGGAAGGCCCATATCGGGTGGCAGAAGCCCTCCCTCATGGAGCATATTACTTGGAAGAATTGGGAGGTGCCAGGTTTTCCCGGACGTGGAACTCTTCGAACCTGAGGATGTACTATCAGTGATGTAAGGCTCCCAGTTCCTGTAACAAAGTTCCCCCACTTCAAACACTCCCTTCTAACTTTGACAAGAAGGCCTACGGCATCGGGTTCAGTCCGCAGATCCTGGGCTTCGGCCTGGAAGGTGGCGCCGAACCCAGTTCGCCCATGCAAGCCCGGAGCACAGCTCAGCAAGCCGCGCAAGGCTTGAGAAAGCCTGCGACATCGAGCTTAGTCCGGAAGATCCTGGGCTTCGGCTTGGAAGGTGGCGCCGAACCCAGTTCGCCCATGCAAGCCCGGAGCACAGCTCAGCAAGCCGCGCAAGGCTTGAGAAAGCCTGCGGCATCGAGCTTAGTCCGGAAGATCCTGGGCTTCGACCTGGAAGGTGGCACCGAACCCAGTTCGTCCACGCAAGCCCGGAGCACAGCTCAGCAAGCCGCGCAAGGCTTGAGAAAGCCTGCGGCATCGAGCTCAGTCCGGAAGATCCTGGGCTTCGGCCTGGAAGGTGGCGCCGAACCCAGTTCGCCCACGCAAGCCCGGAGCACAGCTCAGCGAGCCGCGCAAGGCTTGAGAAAGCCTGCGGCATCGAGCTCAGTCCAGAAGATCCTGGGCTTCGGCCTGGAAGGTGGCGCCGAACCCAGTTCGCCCACGCTAGCCCGGAGCGCAGCTCAGCAAGCCGCGCAAAGCTTGAGAAAGCCTGCGGCACCAAGCTCAGTCCGGAGACCCCGGGCTTCGGCCTGGAGGACGGTGCAGAAACCGTGTTGCCTGCGCAAGCATGAAGGCGACCCAAAGTCGGGCTCGCTTAAGGCTTGCCCCGCTGCGACGCGACTCAGCAGGCCCCATCCTTCGATCTGAGCAATGGGAGGACCAGGCCTGCAGTTATTTCAAGTGTTCCAAACCGACATCTCAGAAAGAAAAGAAGAGAAAGGTGAGACGGAATAACACGAAACAACGATCAAGGTTTTGGTAAAGTTAGATCTTCATTGACTTGAGTAGTCGGTACAAGCTGGGAGCCCCGACAGGCCGGGACTCCCCAAAAAACAAAAAACAACACGAAACAAAAACAACAGAAGCAAAGAAGAGAAGACAGTGCCGGGATCACTGAGGTGTGGGGTCGGAGCCCTCTGCCGGAGGCGCGGGTGCTGCGTCCTCGACTTCGACAACGGCCGGCTCCTGGGGCTGCTCCGGAGCCGCGGCATCGCTGGTCGACGGCGCCGCAGGAGTCGCTTCGGCCGTGCCGGACGCCCTGCTCTCGCCCCCTGGCCTCCTGCCGCCGATCACGACCCCGCTCAGATCCAGCTGGGGGAAGAAGGCCCCCACCTTCTCCCAGCACATTTGGAACCCCTTCAGGAAGGAGTCCACGGCGGCCTCCCGGACCTCCGACGTATACTCGTCGGAAGCCCGGAATTTGGGGACGGCCTCTTGCGCTTCCCACTTGGCCGCCTCCAGGAGCCCGTTGACGTAGGCGCTCCTGTCCTTCGCCGCGGCCGCATCTCGCCGGGCCTCCTCCAGCTGGCGCTCCAGATACTGGGAGTGGGCCAGCTGGCGGGCCTTCTCTGCCGCTTCCTCCTCTGTTCAGCGCTGGTTGGAGGTCCGCTCCTCCGACAAGGAGGCCTCCAACTCCTTGTTCCGCTCCTCGGAACGCGCCAGGTCGGACTGGAGGGCTTGCTTCTCGGCTCGCAGCTCGGCCCCCTTTTCCATCAAATCCTTGACGTCGGCCGCGAGCTTGCCGAGCTTCAGCTCCCGATCAGAGTCCCTCTTGGCATTCCCTACGAGGAAGTTCCTCAGTAGGAGGACGTCGTTCCCGATCTGCAATGGCAAAAGCGACACAGGTCAGAGCACAGGCAGCAAAGTCAAAAAAAAAAAAAAAAAAAAAGAGAAGGAAGAAGCTCGAACTTACCGCGAAGAGCTGCGGGAGGATACCGAGCAGCGCGTCCGCGTAGTCCCGGCCGCCCCGAGCTCGGCGGTCCCGGGCGGTGGAGGCGTACTCCATGACCTTCTCGGCCAGCCCCCTGTCGAGGATGACCGAGTCCCGGTGGGTGATCACCGGCGCCGGAGCCTTCGGGCCGGCCCCTGCGGCGGCTGCCCCCTCAGCCGAGGCCGCAACCGACGGGCCGGCGGTCGCCGCAGGCGGCGCTGTCGAGGCGGCAGCAATGACGGGCCCGGCGATGGGCGGAGTGGCAGACGCTGGAGCTCTCTCGGCGGCGCCACCAGGTCGCGCGGCCGAAGTATCAGTGGCCTCGCCCTGAGGTGGCCTGGGCGGGGAAATGACGGCAACCGGGCCGGGCACGGTCGCCGCCACGACCTCCCGGCTCGTCTCCGTGCGAGCCCTCTTCGCCGCGGGCTCGTCCACCTCCACGACGTCCCGCTGGGTTGCCCCCTCCAAGAGGTTCTCCAATGAAAACTTCATCCCTGCAAAACAAAAGAGACAGGAAGTCAGCCGGCTCGGTTATGAAGAGAGAGGGGGGGGGCAGAGGTCAATGTGGAACCGAATCTCACCGGTCTCATGGATGGGACTGATACCGGCCTCAAAAAGATTCTGCTCAGAGAGCAGAACCTCGAGCGCCGGGACCACGTCACTCAGGAGCTGGGTATAGGACTCCTGGTCCGCCGACTCGACTCGGGAATTTCGGTTCGGGGACCGGTCTGGTTCACTCCAGGCCCAGTCGACGTCGTCGACCGAGGCGAAGAAAAACCGGCTCTTCCATCCCTTGACCGAGGAAGGGAGGTCGAACCGGAGACACCTAGGCCGGGGCGAAATGTACCACCAGCCGTCATCGGTGGAGCACTTCTTCAGGGTGAACAAGGCCCTGAAGAGAGAAAAACGGGCAACGAACCCGTGGAAGTGGCAGAAAACAATGAAGGAGAAGATGACCCGGATGGCATTAGGAGCCAGCTGGGCCGGGACAAGCCGGAAGTGGCTGAGGAAGGAAAGAAAGAAAGGATGAAGAGGAAACCGAAGACCCCCAAGGAGGAAGTCTTCGTAGAAAGCTATGCGGCCGAGGCCACTCATGGTGACGCGCTCCCCGGACCGCGGAACAAACAGACGAATAGACCCCGGGATGCCATAGGCATCCCGGAGCAGAGAAAGATCGCCTTCGGTCATGGTAGAAGCATGACCGGAGGGACCGGCAGGAAGAGACGGCGGAGCAGGAAGAGAAGGCAAAGCAGGAAGGCGGTGCTGTCGAGGCGGCAGCAATGACGGGCACGGTGATGGGCGGAGCGGCAGATGCTGGAGCTCTCTCGGCGGCGCCACCAGGTCGCGCAGCCGAAGTATCAGTGGCCCCGCCCTGAGGTGGCCTGGGCAGGGAAATGACGGCAACCGGGCCGGGCACGGTCGCCGCCACGACCTCCCGGCTCGTCTCCGTGCGAGCCCTCTTCGCCGCGGGCTCGTCCACCACCACGACGTCCCGCTGGGTTGCCCCCTCCTAGAGGTTCTCCAATGAAAACTTCATCCCTGCAAAACAAAAGAGACAGGAAGTCAGCCGGCTCGGTTATGAAGAGAGAGGGGGGGGCAGAGGTCAATGTGGAACCGAATCTCACCGGTCTCACGGATGGGACTGATACCGGCCTCAAAAAGATTCTGCTCAGAGAGCAGAACCTCGAGCGCCGGGACCACGTCACTCAGGAGCTGGGTATAGGACTCCTGGTCCGCCGACTCGACTCGGGAATTTCGGTTCGGGGACCGGTCCGGTTCACTCCAGGCCCAGTCGACGTCGTCGACCGAGGCGAAAAAAAACCGGCTCTTCCATCCCTTGACCAAGGAAGGGAGGTCGAACCGGAGACACCTAGGCCGGGGCGAAATGTACCACCAGCCGTCATCGGTGGAGCACTTCTTCAGGGTGAACAAGGCCCTGAAGAGAGAAAAACGGGCAACGAACCCGTGGAAGTGGCAGAAAACAATGAAGGAGAAGATGACCCGGATGGCATTAGGAGCCAGCTGGGCCGGGACAAGCCGGAAGTGGCTGAGGAAGGAAAGAAAGAAAGGATGAAGAGGAAACCGAAGACCCCCAAGGAGGAAGTCTTCGTAGAAAGCTATGCGGCCAGGGCCACTCATGGTGACGCGCTCCCCGGACCGCGAAACAAACAGACGAATAGACCCCGGGATGCCATAGGCATCCCGGAGCAGAGAAAGATTGCCTTCGGTAATGGTAGAAGCATGACCGGAGGGACCGGCAGGAAGAGACGGCGGAGCAGGAAGAGAAGGCAAAGCAGGAAGAGAACGGAGGGGCACGGCAGGTGCAACCGGAGGGGACCGGATCCCCCTGGGGATGCCAATGGTGACACCCCCGGGTTGCAAACGCCGGCGGACCTCCTCCGGAATCACCTCCTCATCTGAGGAGGAAGAAGATGGAGTCCTCGGCCGGGATGGACCGGCCTCGTCCGGGTTGGAAGAGACATGGCGACGGCGCGCCATAGAAAAGGAAAGGACAAGAAGATCGGAAAGGAAATGAGAAAGAAGGAGGGGGGCTAGAGGAGAAGGAGGCACTCACCGAAAATGCACAGACGAGCGCGAGCAACAGGAGTTGTTAGCCTGCAGCAAACCGCTCACGAAGCAAGGGAAAAGGCCTCGTTCTGGAAAGTCCCCTCCCTTTCAAACTCAGCCGACAGCGGCCGTACCCGTCATTTCGCCTCAGGCCACTGGATGGTCGCCACGTGGGCGCACGCCCGACACCGACGCCTCGTTAGCAGAGTAACGGCCTCTGCCTCGAAGCGACGCATTGATTACGGGCAAGTGGGCGACGCGTGGCGGCTCCCCATAGGTCTTCAGCCGCATCGAGCCACGACGACCAGGATCGTGGCAATTATGATGCAAGATCTTCGCCTCTCCACGTCATGTCCGCATTTAATCCCGACGTTCCGTTCCACGATGCCCCGACGGAACGGCGGGCTGGTGGGCAACTGTTACAGCCGTGACAGTGACGTGGCCAGGCTCAGGCATCGCCGAATGCGAGCGAGCCACGTGTAAGTTTTCCCGGCGGAGTCAGCGCCACGTCCTCAAAGCTAAGATCGGCAAGACCACGCCGCCCGACGACTGTCTGAGGCGAACCGCCCTCGCCAAGGTCGAGCTCGGCTCGGAGCCCTCTACCACCTCATTGGCGCCCGGGCCCAGAGGGGTCTGCCTACGTGAGGTCGGTCGAGGTCAGGCGACCCCCTGCCACCTCGCCAGGTGTCCACCCAGGAGGGGTCCACCTAAGCCGAGGTCGGCTGATCCTTCGCCCTTCGCCAGGTGGCCACCCGGAGACGGGCCCACCTCGGCCGAAGCCAGGCGACCTCCTGCCACCTCGCCAGGTGTCCACCCAGGAGGGGTCCACCTAAGCCGAGGTCGGCTGATCCTTCGCCCTTCGCCAGGTGGCCACCCGGAGACGGGCCCACCTCGGCCGAAGCCAGGCGACCTCCTGCCACCTCGCCAGGTGTCCACCCAGGAGGGGTCCACCTAAGGCGAGGTCGGCCGATCCTTCGCCTTTCACCAGGTGGCCACCCGGAGACGGGCCCACCTCGGCCGAAGCCAGGCGGCCTCCTGCCACCTCGCCAGGTGTCCACCCAGGAGGGGTCCACCTAAGCCGAGGTCAGCCGATCCCTCGCCCCTCGCCAGTTGGCCCCCGGAGACGGGTCCAACTCAGCCGAGGTCAGACCGCTCGTACGGAGAGGCCCCCGGGGAGAGAGACGTGCCCCGAGGCTATCCCTCGGGCCGTACGAACCCCAGACGGCGTCCCGTATGGAGGGCGGCGGCACGCGGAACGTCACTTGCATCGGCCCGACAGGTCCCGCAGCCGAGAGACCCGATCCTGACGGAACAGGCCCCATAAACGGATGGCGCCCACGCTCGGGGAAGAGAGCGCTCTCACTGAGCCCGAGGCCTGACCAGCCGCCCTGCCAGCGCCGCTCTCCCTTCTTTCTCTCCTGTCTTTGCCTTTTCCCTGCTGGGCACGGCGGACGAGGTCGGAAAGTCGCCTGGCCCCCTACACCAAAAAGGGAAAAGAAAAGAAGACGGGGGAGGGGAGTTCCCGAGGAAGAAAAAGACAAGCGCACGACGGAGGGAGATAAAGAGGGAAGAATCTGGGAACGACAAGGTAAGAAAATTAGCCTGGGGACAAGGAGGAAGCACCGGCACAAGGCCTTGCTCCGAGAGAGAAATCAGAGATCCCGAGAGGGGAACACTGGGCGTGAGCTCGGTAAGGAGGCTCAGCCGAGATTCTGGTCCCCAGAGCGTTTCCTTCACCAGTTAACTCTCTAAGTCTGGAACCCTTTCGAGGGTCTGGCTGGGGAGTCTGTTCCTTCTCGTCGTCTACTGACTTGACCGTCGGAGCTCCCTCGCCGGGATCCCCGGCCAGGGTCTTCTAACCCCTTTGTTGCAGGTTCTCCACGGGAAGGGAGGCTCCCTCGCCAGGCGGTCAGGAAGGATCGGCTGATCCGTGGCACGGGTGCGACGACGAGAGCGGCAACAATTATTATTGATGCTGTTGTTATTATAATTCTTTAATCAAAAAGCATGGTAGTAATTTGCTTGTCAAAGATGCAGGATTTAAATGAAGCAAGCAATCTTAAGAGAAGAGCTCAACTTTGACATTATGCACATGCTTCTTTTAAATATCTATCAGAATTTTAGTTGTATTAGCATGTCTTGTGGTTTAGAACCGGCAAAATGGGCCAACTTAACCCAACATAATTTTTATACTTGAATTGAATTGATCTTATTTGGATTTAAAAGCACTCAATGAATGTGTTTGAAACTTGATAAGCTCTTTATATATATTTATATATATAGACTTAGCTACATTTAAAAGGATTTAGAGCAAAATCCGATCAAATCAAGTTCCCTGTCATATGATTTGCACAAGTTCCTATGCAAAAAAAGTAAAAAAATTAATGATATATTAATGGTATAGAATAAATACAAATAAAATAAACAAAAATGCTCCAGAATAAACATAAATATTTTTAGAATAAATCTAAATTTTTCAAAATATATAGAAACACTTATGTCTGTTTGGATTTATGTTTATTCTGAAGTGTTTTTATTTATTTTGCAAAGATTTATGTTTATTTTAGAGTATTTGTATTTTTTCTGAAAAAATAGGCTATTCCATCATTAATAGTTTCAACAACTATCAGCAACCATTAATATACCATTAATACGAGCAGAAAATTTTGTTTTATTTTGAGAATTTTATATTTATTCTATGGAGCTTTTATTTATTTCTATTTCTATTTATATTTATTCTATACCATTAATATATCATTATTTTTTTAGTTTTATTGCATGGAGATCAGTGCAAATCATACGGTATGGAATTTGATCGAATTTGGCTCTAAACCTTTTCAAATGTAGCTAAATCCATATCTCTCTCTCTCTCTCTCTCTCTCTATATATATATATATATATATATATATATATATATATGCATAGCTTTGAAGAATGGTATGATAGACAACATATACTTAATATATTGTTGCAGCGGAACGCTAGGACTGATAGAACAAGCTTTTGAAATCTAAGTTAGAAAAAGAAGGGATAAATTACAATGGGCCAAACTCTACTGATTGTTGATTGACCCACTATGTGGTAATCAAGTTCTAACTTAGTTCAGCAGACATGATTGATGTAAAACTATCCTATTTGAATCCTTGAGATAGGCTAGATGATCACCTGTTTATAGAAATCTCATTGTCATTTCGCATGACATATAAATATCTTACCTTTCAATTTATTATTATTTGATAAATACATGGTGATGCCACTACCTTAATTTACAGTTAATGTTATTATCTACTGAATTTTGCATTAAACGCATCAAAATATGAATTACCTTTGGATTCTGTTAGGTTGCTGAAAACATTTTTAAGTCTTCATATCCGAGGAGAATGGGGCTGGAAATGGGCTGGGCTGAGTCAGGCCATACCTTTACTCGAGTCTGATCTAAAAAAATTTCAAACTCCAGGCCGGACTTAAATCCGATTTATTTTAAAAAATCTGGCCCGAGTTAGAGTGGACCAGCTCGAATTAGGTTTTGATTCGAGCCAGCCCAAATAAAGGCTCGATTGGGCCTAATTTACGAAGAACTGCAACATCTTCTTCATCTTTTCCTGCTTCATCTTTTCCTGCAACACGAACATGAATAGTGGGACATGAAAGAATGCAATGGCGATCTTTCTGTTAGACCAAGCAAGGCTCGGAGGCTGCGATGGACGAAGAAGAGACAGGAGTTTCAAGTGAAATGTTGCATGAAACTGAGCACGCGGACTTCATGGATGATCATGGTGGTTTTGGAGAAGAGGCCGAGATGGGCTGCAGCATCGATGGCGGTGGTAAAGCAGGTGGAGGGAGGGTGAGGGTGCAGGGATGGACAGCGAGAAGCGCAGAGATGTGGGGGTGGGGATACCATGGGAGAGGAGGAGGTGGATGTTGGGGGCGATGGTGGAGGGGAAGTTGGGGGAGAGGAGATGGGGGTTGTAGCAAATGGCGAGGAGGAGGGAGTCGAGGGCGAGGAGGAAGAGGCGGAGGAGGAAGAAGGTAGGGATGATGTGGGATTCGAGGCTATAGAAGAGGAGGGAGGGGAAGGAGAAGATGAGGAAGAGATGGGGGGGGGGGGGGGGGGGAGGAGATAGCAGGCTAGGCTTGGGCTGAACCTTTTTGGGGCCGGGTTCTAGTTGGATCTAGTCGGACTTTTTTTCGGATCGGACCGAGCTGGGTCAAAAAAAAAAACCCAAAATTTAAAAATTGAATAAACTTTATTATTAAATTAAAATTTAACTTGATCTACTTTGGATCTTATCCAAAGCCAGATCCAATTCAGACCTGCTCTAAATCCAGCTCCAGCCTGGAGGAGAATGTTGCGGTTACACCGAATTAATCTCCCCGATATTTCAGTGCAAATAAATTCAATAAGCTTGCCAGCTTTGGGTGCGGATCTTTCAGGATCCGACTGGAACGCGACGGGTTGCCCGTTCGCCCTTCTTCCTTCCCGAACGCCAGCCGCTTCCACAGTTCCATCTCCTCTCCTATCGCTTCCTCCACTCAATAATTAGGGTTGGGGTTTAAAGTCCTAGGGTTACGTTAGGGTTTTGGGTTTCTCTCCACCATGACAGCCCTCCTCTTCTCCCACCTCCGACGAAAGCCTCGCCTACTCCTCGTTCGATTCCCCTCCTTCTCTCCTCCCCTCCCCTCTCCTTCTGTCACTCCGCCCCCGATCCGATTACTTCATGGCTTCCCCTCGCCCTCTAAATCCGATTCCTTCTCCTCTCCCCCTTCCCGGATCCTCCAATCGATCACCCCAGTTGCTTCGGAACTGGAGGAGGGAGACGCTGCCATGAACGAGTTCCTCTCTCGATTCGTCTGGGCAATCCGCGGCAAGCTCGTCGAGGCCTATCCGATCGTCTCCAAAGAAACACTAGACGCCATGCTGCTCGTCATCTGTCAGAAAGTCGTCGCCGAGATGGAGAAGGCCGGTGACGGCGCCGCCGCTGCCGACCCGCCGATCGACCTCAGCGAGGATTTGTGGAAGACCATATGGGAAGTGAGCAACTCGGTCCACGAGGCCATGAACAGGGACCGGATGAGGGAGGAGCTCAAGAAGTATCTCCATTGCGATGAGGTCAAGGATATGTGCCACTTCGCTGCGGAGATCGGCATCCGGGGGCCCACGCTTCGGGAGCTCCGCTTCAAGTGGGCGCGCGAGAAATTGGAGGAGGTCGAGTTCTACCGGAGCTTGGATCAGATGAGGGAGCAAGACAAGAAGCAAGAAGAGGAAGAAAAAGCATTGAGTTCGGGCTCTGGGGTTGATCCGGGAAGTTGCTGGGTAGAAGGGGAGAAGGGTGGGAAGACAAAGGTGTTAGCTTTACCCCAGAGGAAGGGGAAGATCAAGTACAAGATCTATGGGTTGGATTTGTCCGATCCGAAGTGGGCGGAGGTGGCCGAGAGGGTGGAGGAGGCTGAGAAGCACATTGTTCCTGAGGAGCCGCAGCCTGTTGACGGAAAATGTAAGAAGGTTGAGGAGAAGCTCCTTGCCTTGAAAGGAAAGAGGGATGACCCCACACCATTCCTGGCAGAATGGGCGGAACTCCTCCAGCCAAAGAAGGTTGATTGGCTTGCCTTGCTTGATAGGATCAAACAACGCAATGTGGATTTGTACTTCAAGGTTCGTTCTGCCAATGTTTTCCCTTCGGAATTTTCTCTCTGAAAGTTAATTAGAACTTATCATTCTTCTATATTTGAGATAGGTTCTGCTATTGGGCATTCGTCTGCTGATGATTTACATTTTTTAGTCAATGTTATTATTATCTAATAAATCCACAAATCACCCATCGTGTTCTTAAGTTATAGGAGGTTTAAAATCACATTATCTCTTATAGGTTGTCACCATGATCACTCCGAGACATAAATCCTTTTGATTGAACTACACAAATCATGCGGTTCAATTATATATAGGATATCAAGTATTTAGTCTGCTTGTACACATTCAAATTTTAGGAATAATTTGATAAATTGTAGCTGGACAAGTAGTAATTCAAACTTCTATGTGCTTTGGTGAATTTCTTGTGATGACTGGGGCATTTGGATGATTGTAAGATTGCATCGCATTTGAATAGTTTGTTCGATAATCAATTTGATTGTTAGGTTTTGGTGGGTTATACTTAGAAATGCAATGATAAGTTCAGTGAGGATTTGTTTTTGAAACATTAATCTTGTAGGTGATACGCAAAAGGCAAAAGGAAGGATCACTAACTCCTCTGAATCATGTATCAATGTATCATGTCATTGAGAAATCAAATCAAAATCCTCTACTAGGACTTAGGTCATATTAGTTAGGAACTCAAACGTGAGAGATATGTCATACGTGGAATTCATCAAAACCCCTGTGATGATAATCATTGCTTTGTGAATTCAGGCATTACCATAAAGCTAAAGACTCCATCCATGCATTAAACTTGTTTGTGGATATCATGGAGGTTAGCTTTTGTTGAAAGCTGCGGAATGAATAAGAGAGGTAGAGTAGTATGTATTGGTTGTAATGGATGTTTAGCTGGTGATCTCGGCATCACCATATTCTCATTTGAAAGGAATGGAAGATGTGAATTTAGCTTCCAAGATGGGTGTTACCATATCATGGATAAGCTTGTTAATCTGTATCTCATTGGCAATAAGGTTTTTTGGATTGTAGAATTGGATCTCCCCTAACTTAGTCTTGTTTGATAAATATTCACCTTTTGAATCTTTGGTATATATCTTCATAGGATTGTATCTAATTATAGCCTTCTTAGTCAAGACTGAATAAGTCATTGGCAGAATTTGTTCCGGGAAATTAGCTCTTTTCTTGAGACAGCTATGTAGCAGGAGTTACTTAGGTAGCCGATAAATCAAATAGTAGTATTAGATGTTTGAAGCTTGGAGTAACAAAGTTTTAAACCCACGGTTATCACATGGTAGTGGTAGATGGGCTATGCATTAGCACCATCATAAGAAAAATTAGGGACATCTGTCGTTAGTGGCGTAGCCATGTGCAGAATGGGTCTGAAACATGTCATGGAAATTAGGATGCCTTTCAAATTGAGACACAACAGGGCACAAGGAGGAGGCCACTGGAGACTTGGGTGAAGTTGGATGATAAGCTGATGCAAATAGATTGCATGAAGTTTCTTGTTTGTTTTTACAGTTTGATTTGAGGGTCGAATAAGTGAACATTAATTAGTTAGTACAAAAGAGGGTAGAACCCCTATGTTGTTGCATCTGTATACTGTATTGTTAGGCCTGGCAAATTTCTTGGCTGGCTACCGAAGATGCAATATATTTCAAATTTTCGTTTGACGGGAGCAGAGAGCATGGTGCCCTCAGTTTTGTTTGTTTAATGAAACTGTTAAATTCAATGGCCTAATCATATTTTTGCTGCTTGTAGATTAAAAAAGAGCATAGGCAAAAACCTGATTTTGGATTTATGTCATGTTAACTCGATCGTTGTTGTCTTCAAATATCATTTAGCTCTTCAAATATCATTTCCCCACTTGTCAATCTCATGGCATTTGTTTGATTTATATTATTGTGTGTGATACTTGTCTTACTGCAATTTGCAGGTTGCCGAACACCTCTTGACCGAAGAGTCTTTTGACACAAACATCCGTGATTACTCGAAACTAATCGATGCCCATTCTAAGGCAGACCGCATAGAAGATGCTGAGAGGATTCTGCAGAAAATGATTGAAGGGGGCATCAAGCCTGATGTTCTCACATCCATCATCTTAGTTCATATGTACAGCAGGGCAGGAAACCTTGATCGTGCAAAGGAGGCATTTGAAAGCTTAAGGAAGGAGGGTTTCCAAACAGATTTGAAGGTTTACAGTTCAATGATCACAGCTTATGTGAAGGCAGGCATTCCGAAGCAGGGCGAGGCACTGGTAAGAGAAATGGAGTCGAGAGATGTCAAACCCACCAAGGAGATCTACATGGAGCTACTGCAAGCATTCGCGGAGCGTGGCCAAGTTGACGGAGCGCAGAGGATAATGAACACGATGCAATTTGCCGGAATCCAACCGACTCTGGAGTCCTTTACATTGATCATCGAGTCCTATGGTCAGGCAGGTGATCCTGATCAGGCTCGGGGCCACTTCGATCACATGATGAAAGCAGGCCACAAGCCGGATGATCGATGCACTGCCAGCATGATGGCTGCATATGTTAAGAAGAATCTCCTGGACAAAGCCTTGGACCTGCTCCTCACTCTCGAGAAGGATGGATTCCAACCAGGTATTGCAACGTACACCGTTCTGGTGGACTGGTTAGGCAGGTTGCAACTAGTGGAAGAGGCAGAGCGGTTGCTAAACAAGATAACTCAAATGGGAGAAGCTCCCTTCGAGATCCATCTTAGCCTGTGTGACATGTATTCTAGGGCACAGCAAGGGGAGAAGGCTCGCAAGTCTCTCAAGATTTTGGAGGCAAGGAAACAGTTACTGAAAGCTGACCAGTTTGAAAGGATCGTAAGCGGACTTCTGGCAGGTGGGTTCGTGGAAGATGCGAAGAGGATATACAGTTCGATGGAAGCACAGGGCTTTACTCCATCGGAGCCAACTAGGGTAGCGCTCATGGCAGCCAAATCTATCCCTCGCCAAAAATCAAGGAGAGGTGGTAAAGCATGAGAGAGGGAGAGAGAGAGTCTTCTATAAATTCAGGTCAAGGCAGAAGGATTTTGATAGATTTATGTTCCAAGTTTTATGTTTGTAAGCTTATTTTGTAGCTCTTTTACAGTTGCATGTATGCCATCAACAGAATGCTGAATATTTAAGTAGCTCACTGAATTCTTTTTGTGCTTTACCTACCGCAACCAATTGCTCGGTTTGCTGTTATATATTCTTTTTTGAACAATATGTTGGTCCCCTAGATAAATAAAGAGAAGCAGCAGTGTTGACTAGCACAAATTCTATATCTAATTTTTCTTTGTTTACTTTGCTCGTTTCTGTTTCATTTATCTGGGCAGTTCATGTCAGGAAGCTAAGCTGTTCTTGAGATAGTATTTTTGTTGCTAAAACCAGGCTTTAGTTGCATGCAAATCGTAATGGCATACAAATGAAATCGCAAACTACAAAACAAGCTCTTACATGTTAAAACATACAATGAAATCCAGAGAGCACGCTGGTTAAAAAAGTAACAAAGAGAGGAGAAGGATAGCTGCCCGATGTCATTAAGATTAGATCACAGACTGTTCACCAGCATCTGCCAAACAGAATCGGAAAGAAGGAAGATGATTAGTGCTACTGGAAGTGAAGACTAAGAGACCCTGGCTGTGAGTCTGGAATCAAGAAACGAAGACATGATTGGAGTAATTAAATATTAGTTTGAGAAGATTTATGAATCGGTACCTTTGCCTGGGACGATGATGACAGGTGCTGCTTTGCAATTGTGGAAGCAGTATTCGCTGACGCTGCCTTGTAACACACTGCAATATAGATCAAAGTACGCATAGCGGCGTGCGTTCATGAATAATTAAGAAATGTCAAGATTCGATCTTTGATAATAAATAGATATTTATCATTACCTCTGGAAGATGCTGCGGCCACGGGTGCCCATGATGACGGCCGCCGGTTTCAGCCTCTCCGCCTCTCTGCATATCGCCTTCCCGGCGTCGCCTTCCACGATCCTGGCTTTCGTCCTAACCTAATAAAATTTCAAAATACCCACATTACCCTTGCCCACCTTTTGCTCTCGAAGAAAAAAAAAAAAAAATAAAAGAGAAAGAAAACAGTACCAGGGCCACCTGGAAGGCCTCCACCGACAGCTTCTCCATCAGCTGCCGGCTACTTTCGTACACCACATCGTTGTGCACACCTAGATATTTATAAATCATTAATATATTATATACAAGGGAAGAAAGAGAGAATAAGTGAGGAAAAGTGGGGGTATTCTGGTCCATTTGCGCATAGTGCTTACTGGAGACGGCGTGGACGAGGTGAAGGGTATCGGCGAGGCGGCAGAGGTGGACGAGGGCCCAGTCGAAGGCGTGCTTGCTGTTGGGCCCGTGGTCAACGGCGACGAGGAGGTCCCTCCCCCGCCGCCGCTCGCCGGTCTCCCTCTCCAGCTCCGGTTCCGGCACCACCGGAATCAGCGACGGCAGCACCACCTCCCTCCAGCTGTACTCCTCCACCGCCTCCTCCAACGGCTCCATCGATGGATTGTTATGACTACTACTATTATTACTATTTATCGAGGGGACGGTGAAGAGAGAATGGAGGAGAAGCGAGGAAAGGGGGGGGGGGGGGACTGCTATCAGCCAAGTTTGGGGATTTGGCGTGTGCACCCTTGGCATCGTTTCTTATCGGTCGAAGGCATTTTGGCTTTATTCAGAAAGGTGGGTTAATGAGTTACGGAAGCCGCGGTAGCGTGGAATATTAGTCAAATTATTTTAGAAGACGGTGAAACTAAAGCGAACCCTTGGAATTTAGGAGAACCTGTTCTACAAAAATTGTTAAATATCCGATGATAGGAAAGAGAAACTATGATGAATTTTCTGATTCAACTATTAATCTGATTGGACAGCTAAAATGGAGATCGGTTCAAACTAGATGAGCTGCTAATTTAAGAAAGAAGACTGTCGTGACTTTTTAAAAATAATAATTAAATGATTTAATTATGATCTTGCCAGAATTATATAGTTATCATTGAGATAGATTGTTAAAGGACGGAGTTTATTAGGACTTGGCGTGCAGATAATCAAACCTACAACTTATGTTTGTATCATTTTATTTGATTTGATTTTATTTATCCTTCCCCTTTTTCTTTGTTGGTAGTATCGTGCAAGATGGGCTCTCCTGTTGTTAATAAATATGCACTCCTTGTTATTTTATCAAAAGAGTAAACAAAGTGTGGTGTATGCCAAAAAAAAAAAAAAAAAAAAAAGGAAGAAGAAAATATGTTTTCTCATCAAAATAAAGGAGTTTGGAAAAACTAGATTGCTATCAAATGCTAAGAAGTACAGCTCACCTAATTGCAAGTACCATAACTAGAAATTTATCAATAGAGCATGTGATAAAACTAGTTTTATCTACAAGGCTTCTGATCTTCACCAAAGAGAGAAAGCGCGCAGGCTGTGGGGTATAAATCTCCATGCGACGAAGTAAAAGTAAGCCGTCATTATAATTTCGCACGGCTGTTGGCGTGATAAAGTCATTGCGTGTTCGAATAATCGAACGGAACTCTTGGTTGCAAATTTCCTGCAAGGCGGACAACAACCCACCGCCACCACGTAAAGCCCCCTGGCACGCAAGGCTCCAACCATATGTGACTCGAATCTAGGATACGTGTCAGGATACTAGATGCCTAGCACGCACGTGTATGCTGCCTCTGACCAAGGAAAGGTCTCTATCCTGGGTGGAATGGAGCAGGAGAACCATGACGTATTGTATGTGATGGTGGTGGTGGTTGCCGAATCTAATCTCTCGCGGGAACGGAGTCCTGCTTAATGACCAGGATTTTTTTTTTTTTTTTTATTTTTTATTATTATTATTTTTTTTGGGTGGGTGAAGTAATGACCAGGATAGGTTGCACGCATAAAACTGCAATATTTACTTGGTAAAATAAGTTAAATAAATTCACGAGCATGTTGATAGGTTTTTTTTTTCCCGTACTGGACAAGCTACAAAAACAGTAGTTCCAGATTAAAATTATTGGCACGTCGAAGATATACATCTGCTGTAAAAAACTAGACTTACAAGTAAGCGAATATTAATATACACCACTCCTTTTTGCCTTGTTATGCCAGTCTCAGCAAAAATAGTCGCTTAGACCTCTTCAGATAAGCATTACCGAAAGATAGCAACCGCGTCGTGTTGCCAGCAGGGATTAACCTGGCAATTTGGTTCGGCACGAAAGTTTTTTCCTTCGTTGATTAATTTAGCCCGGGCTGATACAACTAGCTTACATATATGGGAACGTTGATCTTCTTTTTACTCGTGAAAAAATTCGAATTCCCACCTGCCACCAAGACACCAAGCTTTCAAGATCATTGCCTGAAAGCCATTTCAAATACAAATGATGTTGTTGTAGCATGGTATGGACTCTATGGCTTAAGTATGCCTTTAACTTCTGAGCAACCAATTTCGTCCAAAGTTAACACACACGGAGGCCCACACACATTATAATTTAGTAAGATTTATGAACCTACACAGTTTCATGCACAGCTGAAGAATGGTCGGTCGATCAAAGCAAGCATGAGCAGTCCAAGACTGTTGTTGGTTGGTTGCACCTTGAACGATCCCACGGTCCCACCATCATCAAGTGCCTAAGGATCCAAAGCGCACTTGTTATCCATTAATCATCAAGATTCAAAATAATGTGCAAGGACCATCCACAGCCATATTTTTCCTAAGAACTAGTCTAATCCTCTAGTGTGTTGGACTATGTTAACAAAGGTTTAACTAAATCGGGTAACGGCAATATTGCATGCAAAGACTTAAAATTTCCAAACGAGAGGCACTACTGCATGGTTCATACTGAAAGATTGGTTGAAGCCACTCGACTTCCTCTCCCAACAAGAAAAAGTTATCCCGTGAGGGAAGGAACGGCTTACAATACATGCCACCATAGGATGTTTAGCAAGCCACAACTTCTTTAGAATAATCTTTCCTACCAAGCAAGAGGTTTTTTCATTGAGAAGTCTGCCGTGGGGTTTCCCTCGACCAGTATCCTGAATATGCCAATCTTGAACAACTACCACAAGTCCCGAAAGAATCGGACGCAAACTTATTAAAATAAATTTGCCACACGAATGGAACCATACATCCATCTCTCCTTCACGGAGGTCCCATTCATTTATCAATTCTCGTTCTAAAGCTTCCAATTTTCTCCCATCCTTCTCATATTTGCCACAGCAAAATATTGAAGCAGCCATGGCCAACCAACCCTGCAGGGATCAGCCATTGGAACAACCATACCAGGCCAACACCACACCACCTCCACGTCAACCGGTCCCAACGCCACAGCCTCGTTCTACGCCAACACCACCACCACAGCCAGCAACCCAAGCTCGGCCCCTATCCCCACCTCAATCAAAGCCTCCATCACCATCCTGATCCCCATCAACCACCCAGACAGAAATACCGATTAGGAGGATTCGGGCTCGACCACCATTGCTATCGCTGTTGCCATCACCAAGATCATCTCAGAAGCAGACAGCAGAACAAACACCACTGCAGCAACCATCACCATCTATTAGAAGATCTTTAGAGCCATCTCCAACTCCAACAAGGTCAACAACACCTTTACCACCCCAAGAAGCCTCCGAGCCACAACAAGTAGCAACTCAGGAAGTATCTCGGGCCCCGTCTTTATCTTCTCCATGTGTCTCGCAACCTGATTCATCTGCCAAAAAGCCTCTAGAGCCTCAACCGCAAGAATCACAACCTACAGTTGAGGCCTTGTCTCAGACCACCGTACAACCCCAACCTGAGCCTTCAACAAAACCTCAAGCACAACAACAAAGCCCATACGAACCAGCTCCATAGACAACCGAGGCTGAAAGCCAGCCCACAGAGAACTTAGAACCTAAAACAGCATTTGTTGATATGCATCTCAGCACAACTAGCCAAAATTATATATCTCAAAGAGAACCTGACAAAATCAAAGAAGAAAATTCCACAACAAACCAAAAGTTGAAACAGGAACTGCCCCCGGTAGAAGAAAGACGCCAAATAGGTATAGAATCAAAAGAAGATAAGGAAGCATCCGAGCTCCCACCCGTAGAGGAAAAGCCCCGGGAGGAAGAATTAAAACAAAACATACACACCTCGCGTCAGCCACAAGTAGAAGGAAAACCTAAAAAAAATGTGGAACCTAGAAGCCCCAAGCCAGAAAATAAAAATGATGATCCTAAAACAAAACCAGAAGTACAGCTAACCAAGAAATCAACGTTGTCAATTGATGAGTCGAAGAATACAACAGAAATCATGTCATCTATTGCCGAACCCAATTCCCAAACAACCAGACTACATCCAGCCACAAGCGAGCTCACAACAAAACTTAGAAGCTCAGGGCAACGGGCAAATCTGAATGGTTCCAACGGAAGGGAGAAAACTATAGGACCTAGACCTAGAAGTATTGCATCGGCTTCACCATCCCTTGGAGAAAGAACAAGCTTTCATAAAGAGATCAAGGAGGGAATTTCCAAATTGGTCGAAAATCTGAATCTTGAGCAGTTGCAGCAGCTGGGAAGCGAGAACCCAATAAGAATTATAACCTTAACAGGTGAGAACAAAGCTACAACCATGTTTATAGGACATGAGACTGCAAACATGGAAGGTGTCCTCCACACTCACAGAGGCCACAGGCTTGATAACAACAAAGCTGAGGCAAGCAGCAGCAATAAAGAGATCCAAAAACAGTTGTTGAATCATACAGGTACTAAAAATCTAGCAGGTACTAACAATAGCAATGTGCAGTACATCAGCAACTCACTGCTACATGAGAGTTCTTGCAGGGAGGAAAACCAGGCATTCACCTGGTTCCTTCTATCAAACCACGTAAGCTTGCCAGATTGAAGGAAAATGCTGAATCAATTGAAACTTTGAGTGCTATGAGCAGCTCACAAACTCGCCTTCTAATCAAACATCGGGAAGCATCCAAGAGGACTTTTCATGGAATCTAGTGATAGCACCCAAGAAAACCTTTAGAAGTCTCAGTGCCATGGGTGTTATTATAGCCGTGAAGAGAAAAGGAAGGGAAAGGTTGAACAAGATGGCACTTCCACAATCAATAGCCATGCAAAACATTCCGAAGGAGGTATCAGCAGAGCATGAAAAAGAGTTGATGCCAGCAATCTCATTGTAATCATCAAAGTGCAACTAACACAGCAACTACCTGGACTCAGATATATAAATTATTTATACCATGTATTGTAATTATGTTATAAATTATACTTCCATACATTACAAATGCAATTCAGATAGTTTAATCAGACCGGATAGTTTAGATTTGATAGCATGAGTTATGCCCTTCATGCAATGGAGAATATAGTTCAAATCTCCATATGATTAATATAAAACGTGCATAAAAAGATGTTACAAATATGTAACAAACAAGAAGTTTACCTCACTTCCAAGGTAATTTAGATATGCAAAGACACAAACCTCCCATGATCCTTGAATCCAAATGCAACTGGCATTTGCTCCAATCAGATGTCAGCAATGACAAAGGATGGCAAGAAAAGAAGTTCCCATGAACAATATTTACAGCTTCAACTTCTGAGGAAGTATACAAATATAGGGGAAAGCTAAGGAAGAAACAATTTTGTATCTTCACTGTTCATTCACATGCTGGTTTTGTGCCGAAGCTGGTCAAGCAAATTGCAAAAGCTTGAAAAGTAGAGAGTGGATAGTGATAATCCATTGTGAAGATATCCTTGCCTATTTTTCCAAACTGGAGAATTTCTTTCTCTTGCTCTGCTAGAGAGAACTGGTGGGAAGGATCCATGGCCGCTACAAGCTGGAAGTTCTTGACAGAAGCTACAGTCACTCGCCCTCTAAAATTCAAGCACCAGCACTGCAATTGCTCATGCCACCTAGGGGCTTTGTTCTTTAATACCAGTGCCTCCGCATTGCTTGGAATAGGTACAGGTGGCTCAGTAAGGCTTGTAGAAGAAAACTCTGTAACTGGTTCCTTGCCCTTCCCAACTGATAAACTGGAGAATTGTTCATCAACGGAATGAATAAAGCCCGTGGGAGTTGAGGCAGTACCACCGTCTTTAATTGCTGATACTGGAATTGAGTGCATGATGCACTGCAACCTCCTTGGTCCTCGAGTTCGGAGGATATTGAATTCATAAGAAATAGTGGCGATGTTGTAATTGCCCACAGGTACTCTTGGTGAGACCTGCTTGGAATGGATCCTTCGGCTCGAACGATTGTTTGACAAAACTTCAGCATCACCAGGAGGTTGGCTATCATAAACAGTGAACTTGGTAGCTAGAAAATTTGACCTGTTTAATGTCCCAAAATGACTACTCAGAGAGTAGGAAAGATAAAACAGTGATACTAACTGCAATGCACAAGATTACTTGCCTCAATTTCCCAATATATGATCCACTGGCTCGAGAGAAATCATCCGAGGACAATGATATCACAAACTCTGTGCTGGTAGCACGCCTATTTTTGCGACCTGCCAGCAAAAATTTTTCATTCTCCCCTTGTTGAGCTGCAGTTGCAATAACAGTATCAAAATTAGAAAAACCTGCACCTGAGCCTAGGCATATCTAAATTCCTTGCTATATCTTAAAATGAAAGCATTCCTGACTTCATTTTGAAATAGCCATTTTCAAGATATAATCCTGAAAAGATCTTGTATGAATAATTTTTGTTATGAAAATCCATCTAACATATGCATCAAGCAGATAAATATTGTTGATTATAAAGTCATCAAGCATAAAAGACAAAGTGACAAATGTACGCAACTCTCTAAGGTACTATTACCACTACTATTCCCCTAATATTTCCCTCTAAGGAAAAGAGTGCAATATTTACACAAAAATGCATTGGATATTTCTAGAGTATTTTACATGTGACATTTATCAACCTAATCAAAGGATTGACCAAATGATAAACAAGAAATTCTGATAGTGTCGTGAAGTTCATTTTCAAGTTTCAAATTATTTATCAATTAGTTGCATAACAAAACTTGGGAAGACTGATCCATTTCACCATGTTGCTTCCGATAAAGAGAATGCTTCATGGTGGACTTTATATGCACACAAAATGTTGACCAGGCCAACAACTGCTGATTTGGCAACCCCATAATCAACCAAACCCTTGCATTTGGGGACAAATCCCACAAGTTATACCAAACCCCTCTTGCCACATCTCGAGAATTATTTGTGTGCATATTTGGGAGCCCTATAGCGTTACTGTCAAACAACACTATAGGATCATGGTCAGACTTAAAGATGATATTATGTCAGGCAATTTATAATCGTCCTTCAAATCATGCAGTGGGGTAAATTTCCTTACCAACAGCAACAATAGAAAGAAAAATAAAAAATAAAGAAAGGAACTAGAACCTAACTACAAGCATGAAGTTGAAGAGCTCTGGCTTACATGGGCTCAGTCCAAGATACAGGCGATAAGTTGACGTTGCCCGTTCCCTTCTAATGAAGCACTGAATTGGATAATTGCGCGGCCCCGGCTATATTTTAAACAAACAACAAGCATAAGAATCCAATTTCTAATAAAATGAAAGCAAACCAAATTCTTCTTCGCCATCATAAATTCATCCAACAAACAGTTGAGCTTAAATTGGTAAGGGAATGAGATGGCAAAAGCAACCTGCTTGAGGGAAATAGGGAAGGTGATCCTGCCACATTGCTCGGGGGTCTTGACAACCTCCTTGGTGATGGCCCTCCAGGTCCGGCACACTGCTGCACAGGCCACCAAATGCCTCCTTGCTGGCCAAGAGACCTCGCATTGCTCCACCCTCTGGATCACGTCAAGCAACAGCTCTGGGGGCAGGTTTGCCCACCTTCCTCGCTGTTGTTCCTGGTGGGGATACTCGAGTTGGTGCCATGAATACCGGGCCCCTCCACGGCTATGCCTGGCCCTTGCTTCCACCGATCCTCTCCTCCTTGACATGCTTTCGAACCCATCTCTCATCTCCCTTAGCTCCCGGACTATGCTCTTAAAGGACATCTTTCTAGCACCCCTGCTTTTGGGTCTAAAAATGGTGGATTTTGTAGAATATGGAGAGAGGGGTGGGAAATTGGATGGACCAAATTAGACGAAAGTAAGGATTTTTTTGGCTATTAAATAAATTTGTAAAGGCGAGGAATGGGGGATCTGATGAGCGTCCAAACATGAGTTAGGGCTTTAGATCTTAAAGGAAAAGCCTCTTCCTTTTCCTTTCTTCATTAGAATGAAACTCATCTAGAGGCAACGAATAGCTCCGATTTACCTGGAAATCTCACAAGAAAAAAATCAATGCTTTTATTCTTAAAAAAAAAAATTTTTTTTTTTTTTTCAAATTATCCCTATTTCCACCTCCGATATGATAGAATAGAAGCGATGCAAAAGAGGGACAATATGAGGGAGGGGGAGAAAGATCGACAGATAGGAATGATTGGATGCGAAAGAGGGACAATACGAGGCTCTTTAAACAGTACCTTTATCTATTTGTTCTCTTCCTTCTTTAGAATAGAATTGAATAATTGATGGAAGTAGAGATTTCTCCATTAAAGCCCCAAAGCCCAGATTTCAAATAAATGGGGGAAAGAGAGAAATATCGGGATATTGAGGGATAAAGATCGAATCTTTTGTGGCTCCAACTACAATCCGAATCAGAATGGATTTAATCCAGAGACAACAAAGAATTCGATTTTCTCCCAAAAAATCCAAAAAAATAATCGCAGAAAAGGGAATGTCGGTTCCTTCCGAAGCCACGTCAACTCCTCTTTCTCAACATCCAACTCTGACGGGATCGCGAGGAAGCCACATCAAGGACGGGATCCTCGAGGGAGATTGGGGCAAGAGAAGGACTTAAATCCAGAAAAAAAAAAAATTGATCTTTCGAATGAGAAGGTTCAAGAAGGGCTCAAATCTCTCTCTAATCAAACGCCAGCCTCTTTCTCCTACAAGTCTTCCATCTCTAGCACCAACTCCCCCCGTCCAGAGTCTCTGAGATCCAAGAAGACCCTCCTCCGTCTCCCAACGATCTCAATGCCAGCCCCCACCCTTTCTCTAAATTAAGGGTCTTTTAGTTTTATTTACATTTTTCTCTCAGGCGTTTCCTAGAATTAGCCAGCATTGCGATTTTATATCATTATAAGCCGAGATTCCCATTCCCCAACTTCTTTATTTTTTCTCTCCATCTTTAGGGAAAAAGAATTGAATGTTAAAAATGGAAAAGGGATGACCAAGCCATTGACTCACGGTATCATTGTTATTAAGGATCTTCATATTCGAAAGTAACTTAAAATTGCTGTCAAGGTGGTAGCCCTTGATTAGAGTCTTGTCTCGTTCTTAATTGATCTCGGGTTTGACAAAGGAGTAAATGGATGATTCCATTAAATCCAAATTTATTTTTGAAATCGATGATAATTGGATCGAACGAGAGATGATCTTCTCTTGTTTTCTATTCTGCATGTTGATAGTGTGTGAGTTTACCCCTATCTTTTTTATTTATTAAAAAAATCATTTAAAATCAGGATAAAATAGTCTCCATCATATAATATTTTATACATTTATATGTATGCATGTAATAATTAATGTATGTTGTATACATTTTTGTTTATGCAAGTTTCCATTTTTTGATAGATACTCCAAAGGCCTAGGTTGGCCACCACTTTGACATGATTTTGGTTTTGGCTATTTGAATAAAAACATCATATATTGAATTTGGTTGGATTGATTTTGAACTAAAATTATACATTGATATATCATGACATGATTTGTTTTGCAATTCTAGTATTTTAAATTTTTTTCGTAATCAGTGCATATTCTCTTTCGCCTGGTGCTTCCTGGCATGGAATCTCCAGAAGAAGCTGAGGAAGACTTCTGGTTCTCTTTTTGTCGGGTCGATTCTCCATGGACCTACAATATCAAGAACTTTGGAGTTTGCAAGATTGCTGCTAATCTCGAGAGGAGCATTTAGTGAATCCTTGATGTTGATCCTCTTTTCTCCTGGCTTGATGGTTGTGTCCGGAGGTTGTTGACGGGTATCATCCCTGGAGTGCAGCTTCTTGAAAATTCTGCACCATGGTCGTCAGTACATCCACTCAATTCATGAGGGCTTTCAAATGTTGTTGTCCAATAATGAATGCAGGAGGTGCCATATCGTTCTCTAACGGGGGTTCAATTCTCTGGAACACAGGGCATCCCTACTTATTGAGACATTCTGGGCTCTCCTTTTCACCACCTTGTATTTCTTGAAGGCTCTCCTTTCCTGAAAGGAAACGAACTTTACAGTTAAAACTCGCCCCTACTCGGTGCGCTGATATGTTGATGCTATCCCTGTAGACCGGACGGAGTCCCTGGGTCACCGGTTTACCTCTTTGGGTTCCTGCAAAATAAATTCATGATCGGATTTTTTTAGGTAAAGGACACTTTGATGCCTAAGTCAGTAGAGTTGAGAGCTCGAAAAAATAAAGCAAGATGAAATGAATGGAGAGTCGATGTGCATAGTGCAAGCTAGTCATAGATCGATCCTGACTTGTATGGAATGGCTTACTTTGGAGGTCTCCTCTTACCGTTTTTTGTAGGTGTTGCTGCAACTAAAAGTAGTTAAGCCTTCTTGATTTCTGTTATGGAAGTTAATCAATATAACTTCCCTTCAACTAATTACAGTTACCGTCGAAGGTTAGTTATCTCGGTCTTACTAAAGTCGAGGCTATCATATAATTGATTGGTTATAACAACAAAATCCATTCTTGACGGCTTTAGTTTGAAGTAGGTCGGTCATTCTCTTTGAAGTTGGTCAGTTATTTCATTGGCTGTAGATCAGTCATTCACTTCGAAGCTGTTTACTTCGGAGTGCATATTGTGGATAGGTTATTTACTTCGGAGTTATTTGTTTCGGAGTATATATTATGAATCGATCATTTATTTCGGAGCTGTCCTTTTCAGAGCAGGCCGAAGGTCGATTTCAAGTCATGCATTGTCGCTGGCTGAAACGTAACGTCGAATCATTTTTCTATCAAATTTTAAAAGTATCATCGTATTAATTCATCTTATCAATCGATCTAAATAGATTCAATTAAATTTTTGAATCGGTAATTAACTTTTAAAACCGGTTTATTACACCACCATTATATTGAGCTTCAGGTGGTATGCTTGCGATGCATCCCGTATTACCAAAGAGTTGGCAAGATGGCTGGATGCCTGTTTAAGCGGTTGCGTGCGTGCGGAGGCAAAGATGATGGCAAACGCCAAGGGGCCCATCGTGATGACCAAAATCTCCGCTCCTTGGAACAGCCATACCAAATGGCAAGCGGAGATTTGAAATTGGCGGTACAAATCCATGTAATACAATAATTGACACCAATCGTCTAATGCCACGTAGCTTATACAATAGAGAACAATTTGGTTTGGTCCTGTAGCAGTGGTCTCGGGGGACCATTTCTATTAATTGATGCGTGAGCCTGGAAAGCGTTGGGGAACCGTGGCCCACGCCATTCCCTGGATACACCACCATTTTAACTATGGTTAAGTCGTACCACTCTCATCAAAGCAGATCTTGACGCCCCTAAAAAAAACCGGGTTTTTTTAAAAAAATATTATTTTTTAATATTTTATTTTTCAATCCAACGCGGAATCCGTTTTATTTATGGATTTAAACATACGGTTTCTATAAAAAAAAAAAAGAAAAAAGAAATTACGGATCCTATACACGAATTCAAAAAAAAATTATTTGAAATCGTGGATTCCTTACGATCGATGGCTCGCGATCGATGACCGATCAATGATCGGACTGGTATCTAGATCGATGATCGGATTGATACCGATCTAGCAGCCGAACTGACTATCAAATCGATGAACGGACTGCAAAATTATGGATTATAATAATTTTAAAAAAATTAAAAATTATTATGATATAATATTATTATTTTTTTATTTTTAATTTTTTTAAAATTTATTATTATATTATTATTATTTTTTATTAAAATTTAAAATAAAAAAAATGGAGGAGCTGAACCCGTGATTTCAGATGGAATTCGAATAAATTTTTTTTCTTATTTATTTTTAAATCATGGTAGAACCCGCGATATATATATTTTTTTAAAGAAACCGTACATCTAAATCCATAAATAAAATGGATTCGGCGGAAAATAAAATATTAAAAAAATAATATTTTAATAAAAACCCAAAAAGACCCGTATTAACTCCGCTTTATGAGGGTGCCGACAGGCCTCATGATCATTGTACCGGAGGCGCAGTGCTAAGATAAAAAGCGTTTTTTTTTTTTTTTTTTTTTTTTTTTTTTTTTTTCTGAGAAACACTTCCAGAATCCAGATCCATCACCTTGGCGAACCGATGCTACGCTGGTAACGAGAAAAGTCCGGACGATTCAAATATTTTTTATTCTCATTTTTTTTTATAGGAACAAACACTTTATTGATAATTAGTAGCTGTAAATATCATCAGGAAGAAGTCATGATGCTACTTATGTATAACAAAATAGCAGCATACGTAAAAGGTTCAAAGTGTACAAAAGATTACGACACCGAAAACTGTAATACAAAAAGCACCGAAGAAAGTATAGAGGAGAAATATGGTAAATAACGATAAAAACTCGATTTTTGAGCCTATTAGACTGAAGTCCGCAGCCATTACCTACTTTAATTCGAATACTTTAAAAAAAAAAAAAAAGCAGACGAGTCTGTTTATCCCACCGTTGAGTTCACCAGAAAACTTAGAAGAAAGGTCGTGGGAGGATTGGAGTAAGCTAATAGAGTATCGTAGAGGGGATGGAGACCCGACCGATCGATTTTTTTTTTTTTCTATGATGAAAAAATTTTATCGTTTTTTCTTTAAAACCCTTTTCTCATCATGGCCAAGCAAGTCATATCAAGTCTCTTGCCACCGGCTTCCTCCTCTCCGATGAATGGCCAAGAGTTCCGTCAAAATGCTGGTGAATTTTCTCTCTCTTAATCTCTCATAGGAAGGATGTAATTAGAAGTTTAGCTTGGGTTCTTCAGTATTTTCTTGAACCGGATGGTCACCGGTGGTAGCACCGCCCAACCCCCTTCCATCCGACCAAGCTGATAAGCTCCATTTTCCGTCCATCGTCTTTCATGGTTTTCAAAAATATGGGAGGCCTGTTCAACTGAGTTAAGAAGAAAGCTAGGGAAGGAAAAAAAAAAAAAAGAGAAGAAGGAAAGGAAAAAAAAAAAAAAAGAAGAGAGAGAGGAGAGAGAGAAGAAGAGAAAGGAAGAGAGAAGATGAGGAGAGAGAAGAAAAAGAATATAAATATATAAATAAATTTTACGTAATCAATTTGGATATTAACTCGATTTTTATTAACCGGACCTAAATAGATATCTACATCGAGCCTAGTCCTAGACCAGATCGAAAAATATTTCATCTTATTGAATTTAGGGTTAATTATTTAACTTATTTTATCATAGCCTTCGTTATTTTTATCAGTAAAGAAGTATCGCGGATCTAGGGTTCAAGTTGCGTGTTCCCCATAGAATCAATTTCAGGTAAGTTATATTGACATCTAGTATTTTATGCTAAATATGATATGAATGTTATGCAATGTTAAATGTGTGTGATATAATTTGATCTGCATTGGGTTGTATTCATTGTTATGTATGTTGGTATTGACGCTCTCTAGTCCGACTATGATCACACGAGGACCTGGTCTCTTTTCGGGCCTCCAATGGGACGATAACTAGCACATGATCGGTGTACGGTATGTGTAGTCAGGAGCTAGTTGCATTTCTTTTGTTGCGATCATTGGTACATGTTGATGATGCATGTTTTCTTGTGTGATTCAGAGCTAGTTTCCTTCCGAGCCTCTAGTGGGGTGATCACTGGCACATGACCGGTATGTGTAGTCAGGATTCTAGTCTCTTTCAGGATTAGTCACGAGCCGATCATTATCATAGTTAGAGAGATCAGGAGAGTAAAGTAAATGTTGGCCATCCATAGTCGTGTCGTTTGTAATTGAATGTGCATATTAATGTGATGTTATATTTTATTTTGTTATGAGCTGGTTGTTCTGTGATGTATTTGACTACGTTGCAATTTATTGTTGTCATATTTATGCATATATTAGAGGTGATGATAACTTACCGAGCCTATAAAGCTCGCTTCCTGTTTTTCTATAATTTTTTGTTATAAATACAGAAGATCAGTTGGGCTTTGGAACCGGTTAGTGAGAAGCTAGGATTCAGGTGTTGATCATTTAGTTTATGATTTATCCTAAATTTTAGTTGAATTTTATTTACCTGTTAATCTTGATAAAAATTCTAGAAATAAAAAATAATTAATGAATTTATTTTACATCGCTGCTTGATTGTTGATCAAAAAGATAGGTCTCGCATATTCGATGAATTAAATTTTAAGGATATGCGGTCATCTACCGTATATCTGGCTCGAGCTTCGGATCGGAGTATGACAATAACAATCAGGGACACGGAAATATATGAAGCTTGAAGATAAGAAAGTCGGAGCAAATAAATAAGAAGCTGAAGTAGCATAGTTGATGATGGATAATAAAGAAGTTCTCAAATCTTCGTGGAGAACTTGTTTGGATTGCGTCAACCCGTGCCACTTCAGGGAAGGAAGAATAGGAATCGGTATAGGATATTTTTAAAAAGAAAAGGAATGAAAAGAAAAGATAGGAGATTTTTTGCTGTCTACTTTCTGTTTGCGTTGCTTAAGCACTTAAAAAAAGTCATTTTCTAGCTTTGTTATTATCCGGTTGATTACATGCCCTATGGTGATGTCCCTTTGTACTCATCCGTTACAACGTTGTAGAAATTTTTTTTTAATACAATGCGAATATATATGAAGACTATCGTACACTACTACAAGGATATATGTAACATTCATCCACTTTGTCAAAATGGTCATCGCAGCCATCACGTAATACGTGGATGGCTGTGATTGATAGATGGGAATTCTGTGGTTCAGGCATGATAAAGTTTTAAAAGAAATCCTCATCAGTACGTTGGGGCATTTGATGCACCACCACAACAGCAGTTCATATTGGCTTGCCAATCAAAGTAAGAAAATAAATGGAGAAAAAAAATAATTCGAGCAAGAAGCTTGCTTCCAATGAAGGCGTTTATGGGTTAGGATGGCTTATCTTGGTAGAACTTGGTGATGGAACGGGAAAATGACCCTCGTGCATTCAGGCCTTTGATAAGCGTAACCAGAGCTTCTCACCTGTGCCCTAAGTAGCGGGCTGTAACTTTCCTAATATACCAAAAGGAAAGGAAAAAAAAAAAAGAAAAGAAAAGAAAAGGGGTGTTGTCGATGGGTTAACTAAAACATGTCTCATCCTATGTAGTTTCGACTTGGATATCGAAGCCAATAAAAGGTAACATGAAATACCAAGTGATCCACTCCTTGCAACTTGGCAAAAAAGGAATTTACATACGTTGAAGAGCTATTCTTCGCCTGTGACCGCATTCCAGGGTTTTGGAAGACTCGTAGACTCTGTTACATTTGGTGCCAGCTTTTGGACCTCGCATCTCTCCCGTTTAAATACTGCCGGTTGATTAACAACACAACTGATGTACGACCATTTATTAGAGGTAAAGAAATCATAGATCGGTCATCAAGAAAAAGAGATCATATTGTAAATTGCCAACACCTTTTTATTTTTTCATTTTTTGTCAAAGATCTTTGTGTGTGTGTGTGTGTGTTAGATGCATCCCTGCAACTCTAGTTCGAGTGAATTCATCTAGAAAGTCATGATTAGTATTATCGTGGAGTCTCTGGATCGATCGGTCGGAGCCGCTGCATCGCAGGACCGTTCCTGGTTCATCTGCAAAACATGTTCCTTGTCGGAGTTGTTCCGACGGAGGACACTCCGATGCCTAAGTCAGTGACGGATTCCAGCCACAGAATGGGGAAGGTGTCGAGAAAGAGTGGAAGAGAAAAAGTTCTTGGGGATTGAAAGTGTATGTATACAAGATTGATCGCGTACCACTCGAGTTACCCTTCTTACCCATATTTTAAAAATGGCCTCCGGTCTGTGGCCCGCTCTTTTTCCGGTGATCATGGGAAGAAAATCTCTTCCATGATTGGTGATTGTGAGTTGTCGATGAGCGGTTCCGGCCAGATCGGAGGCATGACTGCAGGAGTTGCGCGCCATGATCATGGCATGATGAGTGTCGATTGTAACCGCTGGTTACAGTTTCCTTTCTGGAATAGATTGTAGTTCAAGCTTCGGGTTTTTCGTTGCGTGGGCCGAGGACTTGGTATTTTTCCGAGGCCGGAGATCGTGTCTACGGTGGGGACCGAAGTACGTGTCTTCGGAAGTCGATGAGTAGTTCAGACTTCGGCCGGGACCGAAGGTGCTACCTGAAGGACTGGCCTCCATATGTTGTAGTCCGGTGCGAAGTCTTGGGTTGCTTGCAATTGGCCTGTTCTTCGCTTGGTCCGAAGTCCGTAGTCCGGAGAGACGGGCTTCGATAAATCGAACCGGAATTTGATTTGTAACCGAACCAGCATATTCCAACATTTAGAAAGCAGTATCAATGGAGCTTGGGCTTATGTTTAATTCTTGACCAGGTCCTAAACCAAGGACGATTGAATTTTTGGCCGGATGGGAGCTTTTAATCTTCGAGAAAAGGTAATGATCGATCGAAACACCAATTTAGCCCACCCCGTCAGTAACTGCTTGCTTGATCGGTATCCCTTACCCATGGACTTAAAGCAAGACAGTAGATTTTGATTCGATGACTTCACGCATGTCTCTATTCAAACAACATCAATTACTTTGAGCAATATTGCATATGCATTGCAGTGACACTCTTTTATGACTTTGGTAACTTAACTAGCTGGAAACCTATGCATTCGGATTAATTTCCTCAGAAGCTCAGGGTCATATAACACTATATTTTCATAGAAAGGTGTTCATTTATGAAACTATAAACTCATTGTAACTGCTTGCCGAAATGTGGCACAGAAGCTACATCTAATTAGCTTTTTTTTTCTTTTTCTTTTTTTTTTTTTGAGGGGGTTCTTACTTCTTACTCTAATTCAAGAACATCTATCTTGTGAGGCAAACAGTATTTCAGAACTTTAGTGTCATGAAAGTCATATCCTTAACAACCAAGCAAGGACAACTTTAGATATTCTACAGATCCAAAATCTCCATTGGCCAAGCTTTCACCATCATTAGCTAAAGATACACGCACCGAACACATGGGAACCCACCACTTCCCTCAGCAATTAATTCAAAGGCTCCAGCAATAGGTCACCATCATGCACTCCCGGCAGGCTTGCGTAAGGGTATAGCTGGGAATCACCATTCTATAGAGTTGTTATCATGTCCACTTCCAGAGAGAGAAGAGGGGAAAGCAGCAATATTAATTCTTCTGGACCGTTCCAGATAAATGTTGGAAGACAGGATAAGGAACAAAAACATTAATCTCATCTTTACTCATTTATTCAATAAATTCCACTTTTCCAACAAGGAATATGACACCATTTCTAGCTTCAGAGAGGGTAATAAAGGACACGTGTCTTAAGCTGAAGGAGCCAGCATATCAACAAGGAGATGAAAAAGCTATAGAAACCGCGGGGTCGTCGCCCAAGTTTTGCGCCATCTCGGTGAGATTAGAACCAGATTCGAGTCCCAGTAGAAAGTGCCGAGCTTTTGCTCCTGTGGAGCCTGATATGCACAAACATTGGTTTTTGTCAGCTACCAATTCTTTTTGGAATTCATAAATACATGGTCTGAGGATAAGAACAAGCGAGAGCTAGGACTCCCTCACAAGAGCTACCTGGAATCAGCGATCCGTGCTATCTTTTCTTCAAGAGTAGGCATGGGTTCTCTAATGGCAGGATGGAACACGCCAGTCCAAGATCCCAGGGCTGGTAATGTATTCGAACCGACCACCATCTTTCAATAGTAATTTTTAGATTTAACGACTGATATTGAGAATTTTTTTTTCTGAGCTTTTCAGCGAGATATCAGAGAAACAGATCGCTTACTAGAGGAGAGATCGATGCATACTGGAAATCCAAGAAGAAGACCGAGGAAGAACATCTTAGGGAACTCTCCGGTTTCGTAGAGACTGATCAGGTACGTCATCTACTAAAGCTTGTCAAATTTGAAAAAATTTCCTTCCAGTGGTCTGCTTTCTGTGAGTAGAAAGAAGAAACGGCAAAGAGCTGTGCTAATGACAGGAGCAAAACGTATGTCAAGGGTCTGGGGAAAAGCTACAGAGATCAAGCTCGCTGCCTCTGACCGACAGAAGGGAGAGCTCGCTGAACAATATCTTTAAATCAGAAGATGAGAAGTACGAGAAAACAGATTGCTGGTATTACCATGAACTTTGTCCCGACAAATTTGTTCATGTTCGCATCACTTCATAGACTCGATGAAAGTATCCACAAGATTATTATTTTCCCAGTTTTGTGGTAAGATTGGACTGATGTAACAATTAATTCCACCAATTTTATCTAGATTAATTAATCTATAGTTTCAGGTCTCGAATCATAGTATGCGTTTTGTGTAACCATATTTATCTAATCCATGCGAACCAAAGAAGAAAAGTAAATTTGTCTGAATCTTCCTTCTTCTTTGAAAGTAATCCAAGATTTTCTTTCGACCTTCAAACTCTAGAACATGGCTGGCAAGGCGCTAAAGAAGCATTCGCTTTCATACTTCCATCAGAGTTATTATCTGGATAGGTGCTAAATTAATCTTCCAAGGTTTCTTATGGCTAAGATTTAAAGGGGGAACAAGGGCATGCCACATTATCTAGATCCCTTGCACACCTCCAGATATTTTGTTTGATTTTTTTTTGGTTACCCTAAATCCTTGAAACAAACATCAAAGAATTAATGATAAAGGACCCCTTATTCTTTGACTACCTACTGTTTACTAGAATCCTTTATTCTTTACTATCTGTTGCTTAGATGATCCAATTCTTTCAGAGTTAATTTTTCAGTTTTCTGTCTTCCTGTGATTTGAACACATTATCTGGATATCAGAATATGCTCATCGTGGCCCTGCAGGTGGACCAGGAGCAATTGGGCATTTCTGAATGAACCTCCCGTGACAGCCATGGAGGGCCCTTCCTACAAGTATGCATCGCAGTACCATGTCGCAAATTTCGGCAGCTCAAAAGCAATCAACAACTCAGAGATCAGTGTGTAAAAAGTCTTTTCTCATGGGCATCAGTGTCATGATGATCAAATAATATGGATAGGGCTGATAACCAATGGAACTACGATGGTCGCTGGTGGTCTAGTTACTGCAGTCACTGTACATATATAGGTATCTGCCTTGGCTGTGTAGAAAAGTTTGTTAAAATGTGCATTTCGTCATAGAACTTTTGTGAATCCCAATATATGGTTCTGTATAATTTCTGCTGTATTTGTGAGGTGCAATCAAGATGGAATGGTTGTTGCTTTTTCATGGCCTCTTCAGCCTCAAGTCTAATTAATGTAGTACAACTGACCATCAAAAGCATGAATATATACTTGGTTCCTTTTTTGGTTGCCGAAAAGTTCCCGCAATCAATAATACATTATTAATACAAATAAAAAATTTATATTTATTTTAAAATATTTTTATTTTTATTTATATTTATTTTATATTATTATATATCATTAACTTTTTAATTTTATTATATAAAAATCTTTGTAAATCAAACGGTGGATGACTTGACCGGATTTGACTTCAAATTTTTTCGAAAAGAATAAGTCTAGCTCTCTCTCTCTCTCTATATAAAAGAATTTTCATGCAGCCAAGCTTAGGCCTTCAATTGAGAGAGGCCTTTCTCACCTCTTTTTTGTTAATTCCAATTTAGAGCTGTCAACGGATCGGGTTTGGATCGGAATCTAGATATCTAAACTTGAACCTGATCTTAATTATTGGACTCGGTCCCGGACTCGAATGCTCGATGGGTCTAGCATTTAAATACCATACCTGGATTCTAATGATTATCCAGATCTGGACCTGGACTCGAATTTGGACCTGGACCCGAATCTGGACTTGGGTTTGACACGTACTCGAATGCGAGGAGGGTGGGGAAAACATACCTTCAATGAGCATAATGAACTAGGGCTTTGCAAGCATGTTGATGCCCAATCGAATGAAATATTCACCACTCCCTGGGTCGGACACTCGGACCACCGTGGAAGCTTCTAAGGCTGCTCGAGCTCCTTTCCAAGCCCTAGAACATGATCTTCCCCATCGGGTTCATCCGAGGTTTGCCTACCAATAACCCTCGCATTGAAGGTGGCGGCACCCCCCGTCCACAGCTCGCCAGAGCAGGCTCCGGCTAATCCTCACCGATGGGTGGGATTCGCCTTTCATAGAAGTGGATCTCGACCGGGCCACCCGAACCAGCAGTTGGTTCCGGCTCAGCGAGATTGGGATCTGGGCTGTCAGCTTCATGCGGTCGAGGGAGATTCAGGGGTGGTCCTCATGGTCGGGACCAGAGGAGGAGATGGACATCGACTCGGAGTCTAAGTCGTGGAGCAGTGGGAGGCTCAAGGATAAGTCCGTCAATGGCGATGTGGGATTTTGATGGAGTAAATGCTTCAGAGATTTGGAATTCTAGCTCTTTGAAGTGACTACATTAGGGAGCAATGGAGAAGTGGAGTCATCAATGGGCTCTATGTGGATCCACTGCTCTCCAATAGATCTTTCTTATAGAGCTAGGAACAGAAAGGGAGGATGGGGAAGAGACGGCCAGTGATGCCAATCTGCTAGTGGATGGAGAGGAAGGGAGCTACAGAGGCAACGAGGGAGAGAGGGCGCTATCTTAGGGCCGGCTAGAGCGAGGTTTTTTTCTTTCATCTCAATATAGTTTTGAGCTATTAAATCTTCGATCTAATGGTTCACAATATTTTTAATAAATAAATAAATAAATATATATTATATTATGTTATATTACCGGGTCTCTCTATAGTATTTTTAATAAATATATGTATTATATTATATTATATTATCGGGTCTGGATATTAAATATTCAAATCCTACTAATTTATATTATAATTAAACAGATCCGAGTCTGGATCCACATAAACGGGTTCCATGTTAATACTAAATCTAGATCTGTTGGATAAATACCCATTGGTCTTGGATCTAGACCTGGTCCACTGACAACTCTACTTCAATTCCTCCCGGGAATGTCTCCATGCCGTTGAATAACATAAAAAGGATTTTATACCTGGTTTCTTCCAAACTAAACCTAGTTGATTCTGAGTGCTAAAACAATAATTTGATTTAATCTCCCTACGATGGTTTTTCCTGTTTTTTCCCCTTATAGTGTTAGAGAGAGAGAGAGAGATCATAATCCCCATCTAAGTTGGAAATAACTAAAACAAGAATCAAGAGAAACCAAGAGGGACCTATCAACAATTGCCGCCGAACCTTTTTCAACAAATTAGGGATGAAAGTGGACCGAATAATATCCATCCAAATTCATTTCTATATTTGAATCTATCCCGGTATAATAAAAATTTGAATATCCAACTAATATCTATATCCATTAAATAAAAATGGATATAGATATGGATAGACAACTACCCGATCCGTATTCAAATATTCAATTCTCCTCTATTTAATTTTATATAACATTTATTAGCTTTTTAAAAAAAAATATACAATTATATTAACATGATATTAACTTGATTTATCATCTACACAGAAATATTTTGATTTTATAATCATAAAGTTTAATTATCCAACTTATATCCATATTTATATCTATATTATCCATATCTGATTTATTTTCATATCTGCTTAAAATAAAAATAGATATGATCTTTTATATCTAATTAATTTTTCTGTATCTATATTTATATTCATCAAATAAAACAAATGTAAACGAATATGCCAATATCTGTTCCATATCCGATTTGGTTTAGCCCTACAACAAACAATACCCACAGAACTTGGAGTTAACCCTCTAACAACTAGACAGAGTTAGAAACCAAGGACATTTGAATCTGTTATCAAGAGAAAAAAGAAATTTGAATCATTCGGCCAACCCTTAAACATTGCCATTTATCATGCTCCAAATGTAATTTCTTAAAAGCCTGCTAAACTTTTGGTTCCTAAAACGTGGACAGGATGCTGGTCCTTCTCTTCTTGGATCTTAATGAAATATACATTTCTCCCAATGTTTCTCGCTATTGTTGATGGCTTGCAGATGTTGGCAGATCATTTCTATTTAGTCAAAATCAAAATTTAGCATTGACAATACCAAAATATTAAAATGGTTAACACCGCTAAATGTTTCTAACCATTGAATACATTTATCTTCCCCGGTTTGGTTCAGGATTAAAGTAGAATAGGGTGAGCAATCCAGTTTATTCTGATTGTTCCATGGAACAATTTTTGCAGCACCGTTTTTATGCAAGGACAAGACCAGAATCTTAGAAGCAAACCTTCCCATAGTGGTGTTGTTTACAAATAACAATTATAAAATGTTGCTATGAAATTGCACAAAAAACAATAGTGTAATTATGTGTTACTGCATTCGTAACTAGCAACAACAGCTGTAATTATTTAACTTCTGACAAATTGAACACATTAGCATTCCTGCAATCAATCATTTTCAAAGAGTTGACATTAGATTTCTTGCAGAAAATTATTTTACAAACTTCCAAGACACAAGTTTTTAGCTCAAGTAATTGCCCGAAATGGTGGAAGCTGTGATAATTCATAAGTAAATTTTCATCAGAGTGTTTTAACTGATAAATTTTTGTTCATGGTTATTTCTGTTTAATAGGATTGGACCTTTGAAAGGTGCTCATAAAATGCAATTGGAGATATATGTAATAAGCATGAAGGTCAATCAAACAGGATTCTCTAAGACGAAATATGGGTTGGTCCAAATCAACAAGATATATTCGAATCCAACCTAAACCTAGCCCAGACCTACATCTGGAGATTTGTACAGAATTTGGCCCTGAACCTAAATCAGATTTTCCAAGCATAGACACAACAAAATTTGGAGATCTTAAGCAGAAAATACGTGACAGAGACACTGACCTAATCAAGAACAATGTTTTAGTCCTATAATCCTAAATCATCTACTGGATAAGTTGGTTGAATTAGGATAAATCAATAACTAAAACCAAGTTGACTTGGGTTGAATTGAAGTCTACTAACTTGCGGCCAAACAAAATGGGATCAAATGTATCATACAAGGTCACTTCCATTTTCAGAACTCCATCCATAACATCTTGGACAAAAAATCAACCATGCAAGGCCAAATCCAGCTGATTTAATGATAATGTGCTCCCAAATGCTAGAAATCCAATGTGTCACTCAAATTCCAGTACAACACCACCTGAATATGGATACAATAGATTGAACACAAAGAGGATATCCATCTGACCATATGCACAAGAAATTAAAACCATGTCGGTAGTTTTTTAAGGGAAAGAGAGGGTAAACCCCTTCCAAGGACAAAAGCAAGTATGAAGTCATTTAGAAGTTAATCCATGAAATCCCAGCTTTGATCCTAGTCAACCCCTTGTTGGCCTCCCATCCCCCAGCATGGGAGCATCATTGATATTTGAAATGAGGAATCTACACCTGATCAAACTAAGAAAGGCACTGTCAAAAAAAAGTAACAAATTTATGTTGGAATTTCTTCTCAAATCTATGCTAGACAATGTTGTTTCTTACTATAGTCTCCCTGGTTTTCTTTCTCTCCATCACAATGTAGAACTGATATAAAGGATAATACCAGGATTCTTGGTACCATCCCGAATCGGTTCGGGGCATACCGTACTGTACTGGCCAAGAGCCGGTACGGTTCAGCCATGAAAAATAGTTCAGATTGCCGGACCGTTCAAAATACCTTGTATCGGACATGTAGGGTACCATACTGGTACATTTTGTCCTATTCGGCCCGGTTTGGATCCGATTCGGGTTCAATTCAAGTTAAACAATATTGCCGTGAAAAAAGAAAGTATTTTTTAATAATTTTTTGGACTCGGTACAGTATGGTATGGTACCGTACCATACCGATCGATGATGGGTACGGGATCCAATACCAGTTCAGTATTCCTTGGATAATACTAAAGTAACAACACTGTAACAGTTGCAATTTTTTCTCACAAATAGAAGTGAAAATAACTTGGTGGTTTTCACTTGCTTTATCATATGCAAAATTGCTGAAAAATCATGCTATTACCAATTTATTGAAGGGGATCAATATGAACAAGGCTGTATAAAGAATTTTGAAGAACAGATCTTGCAATCAAGATCCAAGCCAAGAATCTTGATAAAATAAGTGACAATGAATCAGATTTTCATATTAACTGAGAAATTAATCAATTTGATGAATGAAAACTCGAAGATAAAGAAATTCATAAAATAAATAAATTCTCACTGAATTTTGATAATAAATTGCATGGATCTTGAAAAATGCTGGATTTTTAGCTTTCACCATTTACCAAAGGGGCATAACAAAGGTAAAAACAAGAAGAGAAGACCTCATATTTAGGATGTAGACTGAGAAGTTATATAAAAAACGAAGCAACAGTCGTTTGAAGATTACCTGTCACATTAACTCAGTAGATAGAAGAATATAATGTTTGCTATTACCTAAGGTTTTCAGCAAATCAATAGCTTACTGGGAAATGAGACCCAACCAAAATAAAGTTGGACCTGCAATCTAAAGCCAGGTCAAACTGTTGCAGAACAGCACTCTTTAATAAATCCATAAACCTTAGCAGAATATATATGGGGATAACTCCTGAAATGGTTAACATGTGGTGATGAACCAAAGTCATGGGTATACACATTTCTTCCCAGTGCCTTCTGCTCCATGACGAAGTTTTCAACCAAGTGAACCGGAATTACCTTATCAGCTGAGCTGTAAAGATAAAGCTGAGGACAAGAAGGCTGGTCCTTTGACAGAATGGAGATGACCTTGCTCAGCCTCCTGAAATGTCACCCAAGAATAATTTAGTAATCCGAAAGGAAAAGTTTCGGTTGTTATCTGGGGGTACAGTGAAATAGAAACCTAGTCTTTATCCTCACTGAAAATTCATACAATTCCAGCACCTTTTTGGATAGAAATTTTGCATGATAAAAACATTCTAGCCATTTGCTAATATGTTAAAGAAAATCAATCTTTTCCACCACCTGGTTAAACAAAGATAACCACCAGCTACTTATATGTACATCCAGATGAGGATATTAAGAACAGCTTCGAATAGGCATGCGGTGACAGGAAATACAGTTTAGAAAAAAATAATAAATGACTTACCGTTTTACATCCGGCAGCATCAAAAATATGGAGAAGAATTTTTCTAAAATTGACAAAAGAATCATTTCAATGAATCTTGGTTTGATGTCTTTCGTATTTAATCTATTGATATCGCCATTCAATTTTCCTTCTTCCACAGATTGCACTGAAGAGTATGTTAATGAGCTACCTTTTTTCAACAAGGCAGCACAAAATCCTGCAGCCCAGACCTGCTAACATAAATGAAATTAAAAAGAATTCAAATACATAATATGGATCATCAAATAGCAAATTAACCAATGACCACCGTTTGGAACTGTTTACATAGTGAAGTAATTAGAGATACTTAATTTTAAAGGTTACTGAGAATAAGTTTCTAATACATTGATCACATAGGATTTTTAAAAAGGAAAATAAAATTATGGTAAATCTTATGGTCAGTTCATCCACCAGAGAAGAGCATCATCATCATTATCAACAACAACAAGAATATGTCAAGCCATTGCTACGACCCAAACATAGTTGTTTTTATTTGAATAGGATTGATCATAATACAATTTTCTTCGGCCAAATGTTGAATTACTTTTGCTTTACAAACCAAACCCATCAAGATTGTTTATCCAGCTATCAGCCAAAAAGAGAGAGTTTTTATCCCTTTATACTGAAGTGAGGTGAAACATAACTCTGGTATTCTACCATAATGTGCAGTTTGGTCCTTTTTAATTACAAAAACCTCTCTTTTTGAAATAGTGCTGTTAGCTTGTGTCTCCGGTCCAACAATCCAGCACAAGTCCACTGCCTTACAAATCACAGGGAGGGTAAATCATGATTCAAACCTGAGGATTTATCTCCGGGGCAGGTCCAGAGTCAATAATACACCCTCTGATCTTCTCAATCATATCAGTCCTCGATCGCAAATTCTCAAGTATCTGACCATAACTGCAAATCCAGTAAAAATGCTGCTTTCCTATTAAAGCTGAAGTGACACTTGAAAGTCAAGGAAAAGATAACTTAAATCTTTATTTAAATAAATAAATAAATAAACTATTTGAGGACTAGAACATGCAATTACTTCGGTGGATTGTTGAAATATTGACAAATCTGAATCCAGACATGGACCAATTAAAAGTCAGAAAAATTGTGCTGCTGTAAGTGAGCCACCTAGAAAGTCCGGATGCAACCCACCTAGGCCTAGGTGGATTGAGTTCAGACCACTCTTTAAGGTGGATTGTGCATTAGATGGGACAAATAAGGTATCATGCATGCCAGGTTGGCAAATTACAAAAACCCACTTTCTTAATTATCGGTAACAAAAATCCATTCTTAGTTACACCCAACAAACTTCATTTGTCCTAAGATCCTCACTTAAATGTTTATATACAAGATATTCATTTATTACTCAACATCTGGTAAATCTGCTAATCGCCTTAACTTGTCACAGTTGAGCATATTCTTTTCTTTTTTTTTGAACTGTCAATTTATTATATAGTATAGTAATATTATTTGACATATCATATTGCATTAAAAGCAGTCCATATGTAAATGTAAGGATTTTCCCACGATTTAGCTTCATTTCCTTTACTTTCTTAATATCTAGTTTTGCATCTATAGGTTTGTGCTTAATACCATTTATAGGTTTGTGCTTACTACAACTGTCTAAGCATCCACCTACTGTCTAAGCACCTAAGTGCTGTGTAGTCTCCTAACCACCAATGAAAGATAAGTGCCTTTCTAAAATCAATGTTTTAAGTCTCAATATTAGACCCCATATCAATAATTCACTGTTACTGGTAATACGCTATACCCCCATATTGACACATAGAACGCTGGAGTCAGTACAAAAACTGTGTTGTGTGTCACTAGGCTGTGTATGGAGTCCCCGTGCCGTACAGTACCATAATAGATAAGATACACCTCAATCTGACCAATACAGGTTGGCACTTAAAAATCATGTGTAAAACACTAGTAAGAACAATGGTTTAGGCTTCTAGATTGGCCTCTGGAAATCTGGAACACCAATAAAATCTAAGATAATATGGGCATGAACATAAATCAAGTTACATCACTTGGAATAAAATGATGGAGAATTGATTAAAGGTGGCACAAACATGTATTATAAAAACATGAGGCTCCAACAAGGAGCGATAATCGAATCTTTGTCGATGGATTTAGGAAACGGACAGAGCCATCCAAAGGAACATGGTTAGAAGTTATGAGCAAAGATTCAGAAAGCTTGCAAATAATACCAAAGCTAGCAATGATAGAAATGGTTGGTGAGTGAGACTCATAAACAATTGGGAGAAGGCATGATGTTAATGACTACAGTTTTATTTTAGTCATACATAATAGTATTTGGCATATATATCGGACATGAATGCTAGAGGATCAAGGTTTTCATGTCGGTTGAGATCTTGGTTCATAATGCTATCAGGTATCCCCCAAGATAATACATCAAAATCTTGGCCGATATAAATCAATAGAATCCAAGATATCAACTAATGATACATTCATATTTGATGATATTTTTCAATATTTATTTGCTTAGATATACTTCCAAAAATCAATGTGTAATTATAGTTCTAGCTTGGATTTTCCATATTTGCAAGATTTTGGTATCTTGGTCTGGAAATATCGGCCTAGATACCAGAAATCTCAATTCCCTCGAAGTATTCCCATGCACCATATTGGCCAAGATAAACAAAGATCTTGGTTCATCTTGGTCTCCACCCGCTAACAGAGATAATTGATATATTGAGATCTAAAAAACTTGTGTTTAATAGACAGTCATAATTCCAGTGAGTGATGAAACATCTGAAATTAAGATTTTCTGCCATTCATTTTTTTTCATGCAAATTTAGGAAGACTCTCATATTATACAGACTAGATTTGGCATATCCAGTGCACATGCAAGCATCAAGTACTACCATAGCACTTCACATAAAGACTATTGGGACAATAATTTGTGAAGGCTTTTCTTTTTTCTTTTTCTCTTCTGATTGCATTGGACTCTAATTAAAGCCTGACCACACCCTCCCAATCCAAAAAAAGGACCGACATGAAAGGGGAGACTGACTTCAAAAAACATGTCGGCTACAAAAGGCTTGGCATTATATATTAGATAGCTAGGGCAGTCCAAGGACATGAAATTATCAAATTCACAAAAATTTAAAAAAAAATCAGTGGTGAATCCATCTCAAACTTAAATCTATGCCTCATAGGTCACGATCCAATGGATGGAATTTTGAATAAGAATAACTGTGATTGAGTGCAGAGTGTCACAATTTAAACAATTTTATGAAAAGAGATTGGATTACATTTAAATTCTAGGGTTCCCTCACATGATGACACCTATCTTACAATATTAAATGCATAAAGTCTTGATTCAACAGCTTAAAATTCACACAGAGCTTGCACCATTCCTCTTTCCTATTCAAGAGAAAACAGAGTTTCATCTGACTGTCTAAACTAATTCCAACCCAAATAAAACTCTAAAGCATTCTTCTCCTCATGCATCAAAGCTCTTTGTTCTTCTTCTGTCCTAGATTCTATGCAAGATTTCTTGTCCCATTCAAAACCACAGCCACTCCAATGCAACTACTTGACTCCATAGGTTCAAATTATTACCGAGGTTTACCATGAGGAACCCATGGCCACTCAATTCTCAGCCATGGAACCAATTGCTGCCATGGCATATTAGGACCCACACCAGAATTATATAATTTAAAGTCTATGATTTGTGAACCATATTTTGTTTCTTTATGTACCAAGGTATAGCTTGTTTTAATTTCTTCTAGTATGTTCTGTTTCTTTTTACTTCTCATTAAATTCACCCAAAGTATTTTTATGTGTTGTCTATGCATCACAAGTTATAAGGCCTAGGCATGCAAAATCATATGCAAGCACTCATGTATACATGTATAGGTGCACGGATAATCACTCTAAATGTTTGTACTTTCTCCGTCTAGTTATACGCCTCATTTTTCAATTCTTAGAAAAGGTTTATATGCAATGGGCAACACAATAATTTGTAGCCCTCTCCAAATATCTCCAACTCTGAAACCCTAGTGAAGAGGGGATTTGATCCCGGGTCATCTGGTTCAACTACCAAAGACTTAACTAGTTAAGTAAGCTGGCACCTATTAGGCAAAAATCTACAAGCCTCAAGTTTTAGCGACAACATCAATGTCATAATAGCATTAATTTACATTATGTTGCTTTAAGAATATTCTGTTATTATTGAGTAAATTAAAAAATTGTCAAACAACCAAATTTTAATCTTTATAATGTTGTTATTCCTCTGCTGAAAAGAAATAATGTTTTTTTTTTTTTTTTTCATTTTAATCTGCCACTGTGCGTCGTTGAATAAATAGTAACTGTTTGAAAAGTATGTCCTTAAGTTTTTTTGTAGGTAAGTAGTGCCTTATAATGTCAAGACCTTGCAAAATGGTTTTAATAGTGGAAGTTCTGTAGACATAAGGGTATTCCTAATGCCATCCATCAAATGTATCTAGCTAAAGGTTAATTAATCCTTGTTCAATTCGAAACAATAACATTTCATGATATTTTTTGTTGTTAAAGTATTGTGCTTTTACTGTACGGTATTCAAACCAATAAACATTTGTTCTGATACTTTTCGAGCCAAAAAAAAAAGTCGTCATAAAGTGCCATTTTGACCCGATATAGCTTTATGATTTGCCCTTGCTGAATCCTATCATCATGCATCGCTAAACAGTCGAGATAGGGATTACACATAAGAAACTCTGCAGAATTCCAAGATTTGTAATCCATAAGATAAGATTTAACTTATTGAAGGAAATATTGATTAAAATTTCCCTACTCTTTATCATCTCATCATCTTTAGATTTTTTTTTTTTTTTTTTAAAAAAAAGCTAGCGAACACTTACGCCAGCCACCCAGTATTGCTGAAGGTGTGGAAGAGCAAATGGCGCTCTCTCCCATCCTCCTCCCTCTCCGAGCACCAGGAAACAAGCTCCCGAGTCAATCCAGCAATCCTCCCCTCGACCTTACTCCCCAAATCAAGCCCCACAACGTCCTTTAGTGGCACAACAAACCGCACCGACCTAATCCCTTTAGAATTATACATCTCCGCGTACTTCTTCAAGTGCCTCTGCTCCGCCCCCAGCCAACCCAGCAGGACCACCGTCCAGGACGCCGCCTTTCCCCCGCAGAACCTTGGATTTCCCGCATCCAAGCCCTCCCAACTCCGATCCCACTGTAAAAATCCCCCGTCCGGGTCGGAGTTGAAGCTATCGAGGCGTTCCTGGGGAGGAGCAGAGGGGAATATGGGGAAAAAGGAAAGTGAGAGAAGGAAGCCGAATGGAGGAAGTGGCGAAGTGGGTAACGGGGCGGATCGGAGGGCGGTGCGAGGGCGAGAAGGGACGTTGGAGGAGGGGAAGGGGAGGATGGGAGAGATCGGAGAGAGATCGCCATTTCTAGCGAGGATTCTAAGGTTATGGTTTCGGAGGAAGCGAGGGGAGAGAGGGAGAAGGCAGCGGTGGAGGGCCGCGGTGGAACCAAGGAGCCTAACGGAAACGGAAGCTTCCATTGGCGAGAAGATTGAAGACCGGTGACGAGATGCCAACGGATATACGCTGATCACGGGGCCGGTCTCAGCAAACGGGCCGAGCTTGGACCGGAACATTGGCTTGTAAACCACACCCGGTCCAAAGCAAAACCGCAACAATGTGCCCGCATTGCATTTGCAATAAGTTTGTTAGGCCTGTCCCCGAATGTGGCCGTAATCACGGATATGATAATGGGATCTTCAAACTTTTCATGAACCACATTTTTATGATGGCGTACAGCGTGCAATGTATTTAAATATATATATATAAATATATATATATATGTTGCTAGCCGGAAGTTGACTATGAGCTGTGCATTTTATCAAATCAAGCACACCACTCAGAAGGAAACCAGATGGTAATTTATGTTGCTGATCGTACTAGGTTCATTGTTTGGATAGATAAGAATATGTTTTCATGCCCGCTTCATGGATTTATTTTAGCAGATATATTGAATTGTATTTGTTTGAGGACCAATTTGATATTATTAATTTTAATATATATATATATATATATATATATATAATAAAAAATTTAGTAATCATTGCTTGTATTTGTTTGAGGACCAATTTGATATTATTAATTTTAATATATATATATATATATATATATAATAAAAAATTTAGTAATCATTGCTTGTGGATAGGGATGGCAATGCGGGTGCATAACTATCCAAATTCAAATACTTAATAAATTATCCAAATCCGATCCAAATACTAGTAGGATTGAATTTTTTTTATCCAAACTCATTTCAATCGGGTATCGGATAATTCGGATTTATCTGGCCCGAATCCAATTAAATCATATTATTTTTTTCCATGTTCATCAATTTTAAAATCATCTACTATTTTATAAATCATACGTACATTAAACAAAAAAAAAACTATATTTTTAGCTTAATAGCATTTAGTTTCATATTCAATCAAAATAAAATTTAAATTATCTTAAATAAAAAAAATTCAACAAGACTAATCAAATACTTCTAAAATTAATAAAGATATAAATATAATATAAAAGTACATCTAACTTGAAGTTCCAAGTTATAAAAAAATATAAAAAATAATTCTCGATTAATCTTTAGTTTCAATATCATTCTTCATCCGATCCACCTGTAAATAATTAATCATTATTAATAATGATTGATTATAATGATCATGAAGAATAGAATTTATTAAAAATATTACCAGAAAAAATTTTTACCTGAAATGTTTTCTTCATATGCAAAATCTTTAAAAACATCACAAATCTTCTCTGGCTCTTCTTTGACAAAGATAAGAAATTTAAGTATTTTATAATTTAATAATTAAATATTTAATATAATATATTTAATATAATATATATTAATTATATATATTTAAATATTAAAATGTATCTTCGTGATCTTGCATGGTAGCGATTTTAGATTTCTCTCATATCTTAAATCACCATTGAGGATGATAAGACGAAAGTCTTTTCTTTTCCTCCTTCTCCTCCAAAAAAAAAAAAAAAAAAGAAAAGAAAAAAAAAAAGAAAAAAAAGAAAAGAGGTGAGGAAAAGAAAGAGTAATAATGCTTTAAATCAATCCGTGCATATGCGATGTCTATTTATGTTATATAAAGCAATCAAAATATTTTTGCTTTGCTTAATACTAAATTGGTTTTCTTCCATTCTTATTTTTGCATGTGATTTTCTTTCTCATTTTTTATCCATAATAGGACAAGAAAACTAGGTTCCTAACAGAAAATTTGTTGTGAATTTAATATAGGAGAATTACTTAGAAAAATTTATGACTTTCATTTACGTATCAGGCTAGTCATATATAGGAGAACTACTTTTGAAATGATAAGTTGCACATATTCAAGCTAGCCATATATTCACATAGGTTAATGAGCCAATAGATTGGTTGGCCAAAAAATGACTGGTAATAATAAAGAATATAATCTTTGGATGGTTAATATCTTTTGTGACTCGCTGATTCCGTATCCACTCCACCCATTTAAAAAAAAAAAAAGGGTTGATAGAGAATAGCTTCGAGGAAAAGAAAGAGCAATGATGCTTTAACTCGATCCACACATATGCCATGTCTCTTTATGGTATATAAAGCAATCAAAATATTTTTGCTTTGCTTGATATTAAATAGGTTTTCTTCTATTCTTATTTTTGGGTGTGATTTTCTTTCCCATTTTTTATTGATAATAAGACAAGAGAACTGGATTTCTAAACAGAAAATTTGTTGCAAATTTATATAGGAGAACTGCTTAGAAAAATTTATGACTTTCGTTTACATATCATTATTGTTTTTTATTGACATATTTATTTTACATTTTATTAAAATACCAACAACAATATAAATAGTTGAATTTACGATAAAAGTTCTCGTAGAAGTTGAGGAGAGCCGGGAGCTTTTTATTTCTCTTTTATAGGTTAATAATAAAACCTTTATCTTTGATAGGCTGATGATGGCTCTATATCACAAAATAATTACTTACATAACTACTTTATTTATTTGAATAAATTATTATAAGAATCGATATATTTATTTATATTTTATTATAAAAACTAAAACTATATAAAAAAACTTTTGGCATATATTAGGTATATTTTTGGTATTATTAACGATCTTAGATTTCCAAAGTATACCAAATAAGTTACTCGTTGATAACCGGAAAACTTTAATTATTAGACGATCACATATTAAATATGGTGATCTTAGATCATCGAGAATCATATTATCTTACGATGTGGGTCATTAATGATATTAATTATGATGATGATCTCATTTGGATTGTCAAATACCTTTTAAATATCTTGATTTATTATAAATTACAGATTGATATATTAGTTGAATATAAAATTTGTTGGGATATCCCGGTTCAGCTATAAACCAAATTCCGGTTCGATTGGTCGAAGCCCGTTTCTCTGGACTACGGACTTCGAACCAAGCAAGGGACATGCCAACTGCAGGCAACCTAAGGCTTCATGCCGGACCACAACATCCGGAGGCCGGCTCTTCGGGTAACGTCTTCGGCCCCGGCCGAAGACCGAGCTACTCATCGATTTCCGAAGGCACGTACTTCGGTCCCCGCCGTAGACATGATCTCCGGCCCCGGGGAAATACCAAGTCTTCGGCCCATGCAAGGAGAAATCCGAAGCTTGGACCACGATCTGGCCCAGAAAGACAACTGTGACCAATGGTTACAATCGACACTCATCATGCCATGATCATGGCGCGTAACTCCTGCCGCCACGCCTCTGATTTGGTCAGAACCGCTCAATGACAACCCACGATCGCCAATCATGGGAGAGATTGGCTCTCCATGATCACCGGAAAAAGAGCGGGCTGCAGGCCGGAGGCCTTCTTTTAAATAAGGGTAAGAAGGATTGCTCGAGAGGTACGCGAACATCCTCGCTCACATACGCTTACAATCTCCAAGAGCCTTTTCTCTTCCACTCTCCACACCTTCCCCATTCTGTGGCTGGGATCCGTCACTGACTTAGGTATCGGAGTGTCCCCCGCTGGAACAACTCCGACAAGGGACCTATTTTGCAGGTAAACCAGAGAGCGGTCCTGCGACGCAGCAGCTCCGACCGACCGATCTAGGGACTCCATGCCAATAGATTGGCGCGCCAGGTAGGGGGCGTTAACATTTTTTAAGCTCCTTCCCAAACAAGGGAAAAAAAAAAGTTTTTGATGGCAAGAGGAAAAGCTCCAATCGCTTCTACAAGCCAGAGTCGTGCTCCGTCTCAGGGGGGTGCACCCCCGGAGGAGAACGATGCTCCACCTCCCACAGTTGTTGTGGGAGTACAGCAGTTTGAAGCTCTTATGAACCAGGTCACCAACCTTACGGCCATGGTTCAAGAATTCCAAGACAGTCTTTCCGGTGGGAAACCCATCGGCTGCTTCTAGACATAGCTCTCGATCCCAAAGAAAAAGAGCTCCACGGGAGGATTCCGCGCATCCCTCCCCCCGTTCTCGACCCTCTCTTGAAGGCCGAACTTCGAGGTTGCCCAGGTCCGCCGATTGCCCACACAAAAGGAAAAGGCCTAGGCAAACTCCCTCACCCTCCTCCGGAGACTCCACTTCTGTGGAGAGAGCGCCAAAGCAGACTCCCGATTATGACGGGAGGTTCAGAGCCATCGAATCAGAGATGGCGAAGGCGCGAGAACACAGGATGCATGATCTTAAGGATCTCGATGACTTGATTGTGGGTGACCTATGCCCACCCTACACCGACCGCATCATGGCCGAGGTTATCTCTCGGCACTTCAGGATTCCCTGGATAGAGCCCTACGACGGCACCATTGACCCCCTCGATCATTTGGACAACTTCAAGGCCCATATGATGATTCAAGGAGCTTCGGACGCGATGTACTGTTTGGCGTTCCCGGCTACCTTGAAGAAGTCCGCTCAGATGTGGTACTCGAGCCTGCGCCCAGGTACCATCGATTCCTTTTCCAAGTTAGAAAAACTATTTGTCTTGCATTTCAGGACCTGCTGCAAAACTCCTTGGAATACGGACACACTGTTCCTCCTTCACCAGAATGAATGACAAAACTTGCGAGATTATATCTCCAGGTTTAATGCGACCAAGCTTGAAATCCCGGATCTCAACGAGCACGTGGCCATGTCAGCACTGAAGAAGGGGCTTCGTACCTCCAGGCTTACATTCTTCCTGGATAAGAAGTTTCTTAAAAGCTACGCTGAGCTCTTGTCAAGGACTCAGAAATATGCCGATGCTGAAGAGCAGGCGGCGAATCGATGACTGATTGAAGGGAAACCCCCTTTAAAAAAGAAGAATAACATGAGACAAGGTTCCCAAACTTCTAATAACAATGGCAGCAGATATGCAGACCGTCGAAGAAGTACTCCCAAGCCCAGAGCATTGGGAGGAAGATTCGACTCCTACACCCCCCTCAACCTCTCTCGAGAGAAGATCCTCATGGAGATAGAAAAAGAAAACTATCTCCAATGGCCCCGTCCCATGAAGACCTCCTCTTCCATCAGGAACAGGAACAAATACTACCGATTCCACCGGGACCACGGCCACAACACAGAAGAATGCATCCAGCTAAAGGATGCAATTGAGGATCTCATCAAGAGAGGGTACCTGGGGCGGTATACCGGTCGCCAAGGCCCCCGATCGGAAGTAACTGTTCCCCAGCCACCTCCTGAAGAGGCCAAATTATCAAATCAAAGGCCCACGAACGGAGGTGTAGGGATGATACACCGACCCACCAACTGGAGAAGGGATGAGGATGATGCTCCAAAGCGACTATGGCCATACTTTCAAGCCCACGCTATCATGGTGCTAACTGATCAACCTCTCAAGGTCGTTCTCCGATCTCCGGACACCTCTGGAAGGATAGCCAAGTGGGCTGTAAAGCTAAGTGAATTTGACATCAACTTCCAACCCCGAGCGGCTATGAAGGCCAAGGTGCTCTCCGATTTTTTGGCTGAGTGCACCTGGAAGTCCGAAGATGAAGCCTCTTCGGTAGAAGAAGAAGCCTCGAAGGAGACGAAGTCCATTTGGGTGCTTCATGTGGATGGAGCTTCCAATGCTACTGGATGCGGGGCTGGACTCATGTTGGCCGAAGAGTACGCACTCCGCTTCTCCTTCCACACCTCCAATAATCAGGCCGAATATGAAGCCCTACTCGCCGGACTTCGGATCGCCAAAGATCTGGGAGTCCGGCAACTTCGAGCCTTCTCAGATTTCCAACTGGTTTGAATCAAGTCAACGGAGAATATGCAGCCAAAGATCCAACCATGGTGCAATACCTGGAGAAGGTGCGGGCTTTATCTTTCTAACTGGAACATTTTGAGATCATCCATGTTCCACGATCAGAGAACTTCTGGACGGATTTACTGTCTCGACTGGCAACTACAGCACCGGAGTCCCTCGGGCGCACATTTGTTGAACATCTTGAGACTCCTAGCATAACTGAAGAGGCTGCAGAGGTGCGCCAGATCAACACTGAGCCAAGCTGGATGGATCCCATCATCAGATTCCTGAATGAGGGAGAACTACCGGAAGATAAGGCAGAGGCCAAGAAGATTCACTGGATGGCGTCTCAGTACGTCATCTTAGATGGAACCCTCTACAAGAGATCGTTCTCCCAGCCACTACTAAAATGCTTAGGACCCATCGATGCAGATTATGCTTTGAGAGAGGTCTACGAGGGCATATGCGGTGATCACTTGGGAGGCAGATCTCTGGCGTACAAGATCATTCGACAGAGATATTATTGGCCCTCCATCCAGAAGGACTCAGCTGGTTTCGTGCAGAAGTGCGACCAATGCCAGAGGTATGCAAATGTACAGAGACAACCTGCGAGTCACCTGACTCAACTGGCAGCCCCATGGCCTTTTGCCTAATGGGAGATGGACATTCTTGGCCCATTCCCACCAGCATCAGGGCAAAAGAAGTTTCTCCTAGTGGCCATCGACTATTTCATGAAATGGGTAGAAGTCAAACCATTGGCCCAAATCACAGAAGGCAAGGTAAAAAATTTTATAAAAAATTTCATCATATTCAGGTTCGGCATCCCACATGTCATCATTACGGATAACGGGAGATAGTTCAACAATCCGAGGTTCAAGGACTTCTGTGCTTGGTACCATATCTAGCATCGGCTGACATACGTTGCTCATCCACAGTCCAACGGAGAAGCTGAAGTCACCAACCGGACCATCCTCCATGGTCTGAAGACAAGGTTGAACGTCACCAAAGGACTTTGGGCCGAAGAGCTAACCTACATTCTCTGGGCATACCGAACTATCCCAAGAACGGCCACCAGTGAATCTCTGTTCAACCTGGCATACGGTACCGAAGCCGTACTACCCATTGAAGTCTCCCTACAGTCCCTGAGAATTGACAACTATGAAGAGCCCAAGAATTTCGATTGTAGAAGGATTGATCTGGATTTGCTATCAATCACTAGGCTACAGGCCCAGATAAGGATGGCGGCATACCAGTAAAAGGTCGCCAAGTATTACAACTCAAGGGTGAAGGAGCAAACTTTCCGCACGGGGGACATGGTATTGCGAAGAGCAGAGGTATCCAGGCCACCGGAACAGGATAAACTCTCCCCCAACTGGGAAAGTCCATATCAAGTCGAAGAAGTCATCCGACCAGGGACATATCGACTCAAGATCCTGGAGAGGAAGGCCCTGTCCCGGCCATGAAATATACAAAACCTTCATAAATACTATCAATAAAAGAGTTCTTGAAATTCCTGTGCAAAGCTTCTCAACCCTACTCAACTCAAAACGGCTAGTTGCATCGATTGAATGACAACAGCCTGAGTGACCTGATCTGAAAAATCGATCAACTGTGCAAAGGAGAGTCTGATCCACTCACCTTATCGGTATGCCCGACGAGCATAATGGATGGTCTAACCAGGCCATCAAAAAGATCAAAGGTGCAAGGATGGTTCTTGTAACCTACCCTATGGTGAATCCGAACACACGCCGAGGCGGGCCTGAACAGCCTACCTTAATCACGACAGAAAGTGCACAGGGACGGTGTAGACACCTTACTTTATGGAAAATCCGAACACGTGCCTAAAAGGATCATTGTCGTCCTTTCTGTCAACAACAGACATTCTCAGAATGGTTCAACTGACCTTACTTCTTCCCTATAGACCGAAAGTGGTCTACGGAGTCTATATTACAGACAAATCATGATGCAACACATCGCAAAAAGTACACGGAAAGAGGTAACAAAAAAGATATTTCATTCCTTTCAATTTTTTTACAAAAAAAAAGAAAAGAAAGGAAGATTCTCTCCTAAGGAGAGAACAAGAAAAAGAAAAAGAAACTCTCATAAGGAGAGATACAAAAAAAAAAAAAAGGCAGCAGCAACAGAATGATGTGGGAAATTTTCAATAACTCCCCGTCGGATTTTTTCTGTAACGGCGGGGAGAGATCTGGTGGGACAACGAAGGGCCCCCGGGGTTCCCGTCCGAACCCGAATCCAACCCCTCATCGGAGTCGGAATCAAATTCGTGTCCGGAAAAGGGAACGGAGGGCTTAATGTTGTCCAGGCCCTTCAAGTTATAAAACTTGGAGGCCTTCCTCCAACATTCCCGAAACTCCTGGTGGAAGGAATCCAGAGCCACCCCGGTGAGTTCGTCCTTGAAGGTGGCAAAAGCCTTGAAGTTCGCGACGGCGTCCGCCGCCTCCCTCCTCGCTTCCTCTGCCGCCGTGGTCGCCATCGTGACTTGGGCCCAAGCTTCCCTCAGCTGAGCCTCCAACAGGTGGACCTTCTTCTCAAGATGGTCCACCAAAGGCTCTTCTTCTTCGTCACCCAGCCCAAGAGACTCCGAACTTCGCTTCCTTTTCGGGTCGATGGCTCTCCTCTTTGCCGTACGGCGGAGCTGAGAAGTGCTGAATATCATTATTATTGATGGAAGGAAGGAGTCTATAAAACGATGGCCTTTGATAGCGGAAGGTAGGGTCCTATTTATAGAAACCTTGTACCCACGATCGAGTGCGGGGAGGCATGCCCCACGTCCTTCCCAGCCGCATCAGAAAGCGCCACGTGTTCGGGCGACGCTTCGAGAACCAGAAAAGTCGCTCAGAGCCATCCCCAGGACAACAACCGCCATCGCTTCGAATCTGGAGAAATCCTCATCGTGCGACGGCATCATTAATTGTTTCTTTTTGGAAAGGGGAGACCCGGCGGCTCGCAAGGCGCAAGAAATCATGACTGTACAAATATCGACGTGCCACATGGACAACAATGATCACAATCAAATCTCCCTGATCACTGATTGGCGGGAAAATGACTCTTGTCCACCCCAACGGACAAACTTAACATCCGAAGGAAGGTGACGTTCTTCGGCAACAGAGTTCTGGTCCGTTTCGGAGTTCGTCCTCATCGATTGGACGGCCTTCGGCTACGACTGCTCAACCAAACAGGAAAGAGAACGGTAAAACCGATTCTTATCGACTGAATGGCCTTCGGACGCGACTGTTCAATTAATCAGAAGAAAGAACGGTAAAACCGTTTTGAGCTACACATGAAGCACAACATGGCATATGCAAAGGAAGGAAAATTCATTCCAAAATCTAGAAAAGCTGTCATACAAAGTTCATTGATAAAATGAAAAAGAAAGAAGGAAAATACATCCAGAGCGATCTAAGTCACTCAACATCAGCAAGAGAAGGCTCCACACCACAGGATTGGAGCACCTTATCAATTTGCTCTGAGAGGACCTCGTCAATCTGGGCCGGGACCGGAAAACCTTCAGCTTGGACTCCTTCAGCCTGAGTTTCCTCCTGAACCGGGGTCAGAGTTAGGGTTACCTCCAGATTTTCGACTGGGGTAGCAGCCTCCTCCTCCGAACATGGCGCCCCCTCGACCTCTACCATGGCTTCGGCCCCCTCCACTTCCTCTTCTTCTCCAGTTATATCGAAGGGTGGAATGCTGCAAAGGTCGAGGTGAGGGAATGACTCCTTCATCCTGGAGAGTCCGTCATTGAAGCCGTGCTGGTAGGCCTCCTTCACCCTGGAGAGTCCGTCATTGAACCGGGGTCAGAGTTAGGGTCACCTCCGGATTTTCGACTGGGGTAGCAGCCTCCTCCTTCGGACATGGCACCTCCTCGGCCTCTACCATGGCTTCGGCCCCCTCCACTTCCTCTTCTTCTCCAGCTATATCGAAGGGTAGAATGCTGCAAAGGTCGAGGTGAGGGATGGCCTCCTTCACCCTGGAGAGTCCATCGTTGAAGCCGTGCTGGTAGCCATACAAAGTTACTTCATTGATCTCTGCCTGGAACTGCGGAGACGTCTTGAAGTTTGCCACGGCATCGTCTACCTGCTTCTTCAAAGACACGGACTCCCTCTTAGCAGCTTCGGACTCCAGGATTGCCTCTTCGGCCCTTCTGGAAGCCTCCTCCGCTGCCTTGGTCAGGCTCTCTATCTTCTCCTGATCCTCCCTAGCAGCCTGCTCCAAGGATTCGACTTGCTTCCTGCTCCTCCTCCACCCTGCCTCTTGCTCCGTCATTGTTACATGAGCACTTCTCAGTTCGCCCTTCAGTTCGTGAACTTTATCATTCATCTGAGCAAGACGGTCCTCCATGGACTGCTTCAGCTCCTCGACTACTTCCTTGGCAGCCCTGGCAGTCTGAAGCTCCTCCTTAAGGTCATGGATGAGGCTGTCTATATTTTCCAGGCCTTCCTCCATGAAGGTGAGGTCGTAGACCAACTATAGCAAAAGAGAGGGGCCATGGATCGAACAATTCTCAAGACATGGAAGTGGCAAGGATCATACCTGTTGCAGGGCGGAGAAGGCAGAATCGGACACCCTGGGAAGGCTCCAATTCTGAAAAACAGCCAAGTTGTGAGGCAGAAATGTACCCTTCAACGCCTGCCTGACTACGGCCGGGACCAGCAGTCCCCCCGTAGGCAAAAGCTCCGAGAAGTTCGTCGAACGGACTCCAGCTAAGGAAGCCTCGTAGGCGAACTCTCATTCGACTTGCCGCGCTTCACCCCTATCAGTAGCAGGGGGCAAAACAGCGGCACATCCGCTCCCTGAGGCGGGCTCCTCGTTGTGCAAACTGGGGAAACAGCCACCGGCGGAGCTTCGACTGGATGGGGTCTTGACGGAGCCCCTTCCACGGCTACTACGTCTTCCCTTGAGGTTCCCCGGGAAGACGAAGTGCTTTGGTCCCCTTCAGGGCCATCCCTCCGAGCTCTCTTCCGAACTGCAGACCTGGTAAGAGGGGTCTGTGCCACCCTCTTCTCCAAAGTCTGATGGAGCCAGCTCAAGCTGGGCTTCATCCCGCCACCTGCAATTGACCGCCAGGATAAGGTATACCCTTTATCCAACGGACGGAGGACAACCATCACAACCATCCAAATCCCAACCAAAAGATTGCCTCAACCACCGTGCAACGGGAAAAGAAAAGATGGCCCTAGGGCTGCCCACTTTTTCTTTCTTCCCCAATACGGGAGTGATACCTATCCACCATCTGATTCTCAGATCGTGATGGACAGTCCAATCAAGGATCCCGTAATCATCCACTGCACCGTCTCTCAGGAGGAAAACGACAAGGCATCAATACTCTCACTTCTCGAGGCAAATCTCCGCTTCAAAAACTGAGAGTAGGGGAGCAACTGTTGGGATATCCCGGTTCAGCTATAAACCAAACTCCGGTTCGACTGGTCGAAGCCCGTTTCTCCGGACTACGAACTTCGGACCAAGCAAGGGACAGGCCAACTGCAGGCAACCCAAGGCTTCATGCCGGATCACAACATCCGGAGGCCGGCCCTTCAGGTAACGTCTTCGGCCCCAGCCGAAGACCGAACTATTCATCGACTTCCGAAGGCACGTACTTCGGTCCTCGTCATAGATATGATCTCCGGCCCCGGGGAAATACCATGTCTTCGGTCCACGCAAGGGAAAATCCGAAGCTTGGACCACGATCTGACCCAGAAAGACAACTGTGACCAATGATTACAATCGACACTCATCATACCATGATCATGGCACGTAACTCCTGCCGTCACGCCTCCGATCTGGTCGGAACCGCTCAATGACAACTCACGATCGCCAATTATGGGAGAGATTGGCTCCCCATGATCACCGGAAAAAGAGCGGGCCATAGTCCGGAGGGCTTCTTTTAAATAAGGGTAAGAAGGATTGCTCGAGAGGTACGTGAACATCCTCGCTCACATACGCTTACAATCTCCAAGAGCCTTTTCTCTTCTACTCTCCATACCTTTCCCATTCTGTGGCTGAGATCTGCCACTGGCTTAGGCATCGGAGTGTCCCCCGCCGGAACAACTCTGGCAAGGGACCTGTTTTGCAGGTAAATCAGGGAGCAGTCCTGCGATGCAGCGACTCCGACTGATCGATCCAGAAACTCCACGCCAACAAAATCTTTTTAAATTTATAAGGTGACTCTATCTCTTATCATCGTACCTAACTAATATTGCTTCTTCGAACTTCGGCTACCAAGGAAAAAAAAAAAAAAAAAAAGAAAAAAAAAAAAAAAAAGAAAAAAACGAAGGTAATTCCAACATTCCAAATAGTATAGGTTCACTTACAGTGCAACTCAATTGCACCTAACTTGATCTGCACTACAATCTCAATTGCAGGTAGTGGAAGTTAGGCTCAATGCCAGACCCAATCCGGTTCGGATATTGGGCTTAACCCCAATAATCTTGAAGAGCCGATCTCAAGTCCGTCCCAATCTTTTTGTTTTATATGTATATATATATATATATAAACTATATAATATATTATTATTTCATTGTAATATATAATTAGTTTATATAGTTAACATATAACTATATAATATATCAACTTTTTTTTTTTTTTTTTACCAGGTCCGGTTCTATTTTTAGATTTTTTTTCCCAAGCCTACCAAATTTCGGGCTGGGCTGATGGGCTCTATTTTCAGGACAGCATCACTTGTTGCCCTCCTCCGAGTTCCCTGATCCGTCCCTTGCCAGTGCCCATCCATGGTGACCGCTGCACTTTCCAAATCCAGAGCTGTCTCCAAGGCCTACAGACCCGCCTCACCTTAGGAGCAGGTATCCCAGATGAACCCTAACTCCTCTTCAGTTCGATTCCGCATCTCGTCAACCCTTCCATTGTCTTGGATCTTCTGTTTGATCAATTTTACATGCTTCAAGAATAGGCTTTAGACAGTTGTAATGAAATTTGGATTTTTCTTTTTATTTTTTTTGCTTTTGTCATTTTCCCAACGCGGTCCATTTTTTCTAAACGCTGTTCTAGATGGATCTTTATGATGGATGGAGTTTGTCATCTTGGAGTTAATTTTGTTTGTTGGAGAAATTTTTTAGTGCACCTGTATTTCTGTTCACAAATTTATCCAAGCTCACAAATATTTCCTGGAATACGTACAGCCGGGGAGGGGGGAGCTGGGGTTTACCGTTCTTGCATTCTAATCTTGCATCTGTTGCAGTTAATGATTTCTATTTTTCATTTAATCTTTGCGATGATTATGCAATTAGAGTTCCAAACAATTTGTTCGATGGTTTTCTATAGATGATATTTTTTACTGATACGTCGTTTTGATTTCTCCGCTGAACTCGTGATAAGTTGTCAACTGAAACTGAAATTAAAGTTACTTCATCCCGTGCATAATGACGATAGTTTAAATTAGAGCAGAGTCTCAAGCTCAGAGATCTTGCCATGATGAAAAAAATAGTCTAAATTTCAATATTACTTTCCTTGAACAGAACCTTAGTCTTGATCTTCTATCAATTTGAATTAAATTACAGTATCAAAATACTATTCGCATGTAATCGTAATTTGACAGTGTTCTATGCTTTTCTCATCATTTTTGGGAATTTGTAGGCAGAAAAGGTTTCTGTCATTGCATTGGGTATAACCTGGGGAAAAATGAGTGGAGCGGGTAATGGCATAGAATCAAGGAAGATGGTGTTCGTGACAGTGGGAACCACATGCTTCGATGCTCTCATCAAGGCAGTAGACTCTCAGCAGGTCAAGGAAGAGCTTTCGAGGAAGGGATACACTGATCTCCTCATTCAAATGGGCTGTGGAACGTATGTTCCCTCCAAGGTTTTGGCTCTTCTCTTACTGATCAATTATTTTGCTTTTCTCTAATAATGAGCTCTCTTATGCTCAAATGCATGTTTTATTTTTTTATTTTTGGTGTTCAGTATACTCCTCCAAAGTATAATTTTGCTCCTGTACTGACTAAAGCCATTTTAGTATGGGAAAAACATCTTGTATCAGGATACAAGAAAAACAATACATAGAGTCAATTTTATTTTAGAGCAAATCTGAGATGATTTTATATGTCATAATAATTTGATGTTTTGCATAACCAAGATTGGAACTGTTGACCAAGTCAAGATGATATTTATGTGCACCATGCAATAGTTTGTGTGCACCATGTAATAGAATGATTGGAATCTATAGAAGTTTATCCAAGATTTGTGTTTTTACTATTTAAGTTATCACTAAGTAAAGTTTTACATGTGATAATCACAACAAAGGAATCAAATGGATGTCCTTTTTCTTTCTCATTTATTAGTCTAATTCATATGTACTGTAAGCAATCAAGATGTTTGTTTGCCTTATCTGAAAAAGCAATATGATATATGTGGTGGGAGCTGTGTCTTTTGGTTGTTTGTTGTAACCGGTTTCACGATGTTCTACTGCTTTATATGGTATTTATGTGGAGTTAGAACAATGTCATGGAGTCTATTTTGATATGTCAATTTATGGGAATTGGGAAACATGCATGTTTTGTAATGCCAAGACATCAGTGATCCAAGAATATCACTGGAACACTAAAAAAACCTTTGCTCTAGACATTATTATATAGACTATATGACAGACTCTGATTGTTGTTTGGTGAACAACTCAAGCTTGACACGTTCTGCATGCTGTGAAGGATCCTTATGGCAGGAGAGCAATGAAACTACAATCATGGTCACATGGAAGGGTTCGATATGGTAATTATGAGCTGGAATGCTTTATTTCTGCAAAAATGAAAATTTGAAGTGCTTTAAATTATTGCTTTGTTACCACTTCTTGGGCTTATAAAGGTTGTTGACTTGAAAGGTGGTTTAGTTTATATGAAGAAGTTGGTGTTTGCCTTTTGAAACAAATCAAAGATTTGTTGCATTTTAGTCTTAATAAGGTTACAAATCACTGGCAATGTTCTCTCACCTAACCTCATAGTGGGTAATCTTGCCTGATATCAAATGCTTTTAGATCCTCTTCATGCCTTAAATTCTCTTATATACTTTTAATAGTTTTTTCTGCTAATCATGTTCTAGAAAGAATGTTGAAATACAAAATTGGAGAATCCTGCGAAATGAATGGTGCATCTGGCCAACCAATTGTTACACTGTAACTTACAGCCAGAAGTAATCTTATCTGGCTTTGCTTGTCTCTCTGTCTTCTTTTACATCTATCCTACATTCACATCCTTTTTTTGCTCGTAAGCATCCTTTTAATTTGTGCGTTTCCATTTGAAACCTTTTTCAGTTCAATAAGAAAGAGTCCAATGTTCATCATGAATATATCTTTTATGTCATAAAGCAGCCTGTAAATTGATTTTATATGCTATTGAATTTCCCTTTGGATGAAATTGAGCACCTGTGCTTTTTTTTTTTAAATGTTATCCTCAACTTTTCTTCAAGCTAGAGAGTGACTTGGTTAATTCAGTATTATGAGTCTTTTTCCTCCTGTTCATATTCATCTGTGTGCATGAATAGAGATGATCAGCCTCACATTACCTAGAAAACAGTTTTCAGGAGAAGATGGGTCTCTTGCTGTGGATTATTTCACTTTCTCACCAAGCATTGCTGACTACCTTAAATCAGCATCTCTTATTATCAGCCATGCAGGTAACAGTTTGCTGTAATCTATACCATGGAAAGCTTTTCCTTGTACAGATACAAGGCACATACTATTGAATTTAGTTAACGTTCTTGGCAACTAATCTATTAGGAATATATATGGCACATACAAACCATGACAATACTTTCAGGGTAAGATTTTCTGTTTGTATGATTCACTGCCTTAATTTTATAAAGTAACATGGTCATGAAAGTCCAGGCCAAAGAATGAGAGACTGGAATTATATTCTAGATACTGGTCAGATTCTTCATCATTCTCTCCTTTTTGCCATTAAAGGACTTGTGGGGACAAAATAGTTGGATAAAATGAATCAGAAGAGAATGATGATGATGGTGATGTGAGTCTAACAAAAGCTATTTTTCAGTAGGGTGTAATGTAATAGATCTTATTTTAATCTCATATTAAGGGATTCTATGAAATTGTGTATTATAAGACAGGCAGCATCTTATAAGATATTATATATGAAATTTGAATAAATGTAGCATAATATATTATGTATTAATTTCTACATGGCTCCATTTTCTTTTTTTTACCTCTTCCATTTTAAGAACTCACCACTAGAGCTGTCCAATGGGTCAAGTTTGGATTGGATCCTAGATGTCTAAACCCGGACCCAAATATGCAACCGGTCTAGTCTTGAAGTACCAAACTTGGACTATAATGGGTCCCGAGTATCCGGACCTATATCTAGGATCCGAAACTCACATTCAAAGTATCAAAAAACTGCAACACAACAACATAAATAAGAAATTTTAAACTGCAAATTCTTATATAAAAACTCATAGAAACACCTAAAAATTATACAATCATATGATCATACAAACAAAAATATAAAAGTTGTTCAAATTCAACATGTAAAAATTCAATTAAGGTATCCAAAAAACCAACATTCCAATTACAAAGATCTAATGGCTCAAAATATTTTTAATATATATCTATGAATATATATATTTATTATATTATATTATTCAGGTCTTGGGTCTGGATATTAAATATCCTGTTTATATTATAGTTAAACCGGTCCAGGTCTGGGTAAACGGCTATGTTAGTACCAGACACGGATCCTTTGGGTAAATACCCATGGGTCTGGGTCTCGGGCCTTGATCTGGCTCGTTGGCAACTCTACTCGCTACACGTGCTTCCTCATATGACAAGTATGTACCACCCTTGATCTCCAAAACAAAATATGTAGTTGATTACTTGCTTCGATCTCTTTTTCAAACTTCTTTCTGAATGATGTACTTATTACTTCCCAGCTTTATTAGATGAGAAGAGGAGCACCTGTTCAATAGTGGTAACAGCTGAATTTGTAATTTCATGAATGTTGTTGCCAAGCCTTCACATGAAAGATAGATTTTAATTTGAGCATGCTCTAAGGAAGTTAGAAAAATTTGAATGTATAGATTGCTTTTGTTAATGATCAAATTCTTAGGCCTCGTTTGGTACGGAGGATGGATTGGAGAAAGGATGGATGGATGGATTTATCATCTATCCTTTTGACTGTTGGTGAAATATAGAAGGATGGATGAGAATGATTCCCTCGTCTGTTTGGTATAAAAGGAATGGGAGGGAGGATGGATAATATTAATATGGATGAAAAGGCATGAGCTCTTAAAAAAGTATTCATTTATGAGGGATAACTTGGTCATTATAATAATTTATTACTCACAAATCCCATCCATCCTCCCAAATTTGGGGGATGTAAATTTGTGGACCCAGGTGGATTGACAATCCACCTTTTGTTCATCCATCCTCACTAGCATTACTTGAACCAAATAGTGGATGAAAACCATCCATCCTTCGAATCCCATCCATCTTTTTTTCCTTGACCCCAACCAAACACAGGGCTAGAGATCGTCAATTTGCTGGGTTTGGTTGTGATCTCATTTAACACTTACAAGAGCAGATTCCATTATGTTGGATCAAAATATTGTATCCAGAAAATAAGAAAAGGATGGTTGGTAGTGTCCGATACAATTGTGTTTCCATCATATGGGGTTGAATGACTTCTGTTGTTGATAACTGTGTAGTCAGAAGTAATGTTTTCGCTGGTGAATTTGTAGTTCATTCAGGACAGAGACAGACCCTAAATGACTGCTTAGTGTAATGGTAAATTTTTCATTAGATCACTCATGTGGAAAAAAAATGTTACAGGGGATATGCTTGGTGATACATGTTATGGTCTATTATGTACTTGTTTGGTTATTTACATTATCTTGATCAAACAGTCTTATTTTTTGCTGTTATAAATGTTGTGTACCGGAGATTTTTCTGTAAAAGTGTATTATATTTGTACCAAATCCGAGTTAGTAATTCATAGTAGGTGAAATAAACCCAAATTCTTTGGTGTAAGGTTTAGTCTTATATAGCAGCCATTACCCTTGGTTGGGGAGCTAGGTTATGACCGGATGCTACAGCTTGTGAATTGAAATAGCCAAGTTTAAAATTGCGTCAAATTACAAGTTGTCTTTCTGATAGTTGCTGCCTCTTTGATTTCTAGTGATCCAAGCCCAAGGTGTCGTTTCTCTTCTATCCACAAATTAATATTGGACTCTTGCAAAATTTCCTGTCTGGCATGTTCCCCAGAGATTTTGGTCTGAGTTTTATCTGATCTTATGACGGTCTTGTACAAAATTCAGAAAACTACATTCCTTGCATGTGCTTCTAATTGACAGCATTCTATTTGTTCAGAAAGGCAGTCTTCAATCTTATTGTTTATAGCCCAAGTGAATGGCCATGCTCAGCTACTTTCTGTGGCAATCTAGGTGCACATTGGCAAATTGGTGGGCCCTCATGAGCTATACATGGCACCATGCTTTAGTGTTTTGATATGTCTTGATTTTTTTAAATACATATCACAGCTTTAATAAGTAGCTTATTCTTTGATTCTTTACTTCTAACTTGAGCACATGAAACTTTATGTGCTCAGCTGCTTTCTTTGATATATGAGATATCAAAATTGCCATGTTTTCATTGTGATGCTCGTATACCATTAATAAACAATGATCTGGTGAGAATGTGACAAATAATTTAAGTTGCTAAGCAGGGTCTGGGAGCATATTTGAGACACTGCAATTGGGTAAGCCTCTAATTGTGGTTGTCAATGAGGACTTGATGGACAATCACCAAAGTGAGCTTGCAGAGGAACTAGCAGATAGGAAGCATCTATTCTGTGCCCGCCCACAGACACTCCATCAGACCATCAAAGCCATGGATTTGGAGTCCCATTATCCTTACGCACCAGGAGATGCTATGCCATTTGTTAAGTTAATCAACAATTTTCTTGGATTTCCAGCTGATTGTGTATCAAATTGATCCTCGAATAATGTTCATGGGATTGTTGGTCTTGTTGGTAGCCAAATTTTGAACCCTATTCATGCCTTCGGAAGGTTGCATCAGGATCTGCAGATTAGTACGAACCATGAAAACCCGTTGGAAATGGCTACAGTATGATCATATTAGCATTCTTTGCTTGAATACTCTTTAAGGTTCTGAAAATTAATAATATAATCATTATTTGTGATTCAAATTGTACTGTTTATAAATCTTAAATTTATTATAGTAGGAGAATATTGTATGTCCTTAATTATTTTTATACAGTTACATATAATTTATCGATTTCTCATCCTAAGTCTATCCTTCCTTGTTTCTTTCAAGAATCGGGAAAGATATAACCAATCAAGCATCATGTAATATTGATAAGATGAGGGGACCAAATAATCGTAGGATTGATCATTTTAGTCTTGCGAACCAAAATTATCAGGATGGCATTTTGATGTGGTCTCTTGGATGCAATCATGATGTTATCGCTATTTGTGATTCAAATTGTAATGTTTATAAATCTCATACTTATTATGGCAGGAGAATTTTGTACGTCCTTAATTGTTTTTATTTGGTTACATATAATCCATCAATTTCTTATCAAATTCTATCGTTCTTTTTTTTATCTTTTTTTCCTTTTAAGTTTTAAGAAATGAGAAAGGTATAGCCAATGGAGTATCATATAATATTGATAAGAAGAGGGGAACAAATAATCTTAGGCTGCCTTTGGTAGCCGGTTTGAAAAGGGATTTCATCACATTATTATATTTGATAAGTTTTTTTATATAAATATATATTTTTTATGATAATTTAGATTATCTGGTAATTTGGATTATTTTTGAAAAGAGTGATAATCTAGATTATTATTTTTTAGATAATTTTTGGATAAAATTATTATTATTATTATTATTTGTCTCATTTATCACCTGTCAACCATCTTCTGATAAATAAAATTTGAGAATTATATTTAAATATTACAAAAATTCTAGATTTTGAGAATGGGGGCTGATGTTGAACATATAATCTTTCTTTTTTTAAAGATGAAAGTAGATCAGATGTCTAAATTTATTTTCATATCCGAATCTATTTAAATATGGATAAAAACTTGAACGTTAAAATAGATATGAATAAATAATTATTTGAACAGTATCAAAATATCCAATTTTATTTATAATTTTATTTAATTTTATATAACATTCATTAATTTTTATAAAAAAATATATAATCATATTAATATACTATAATTTGATTTATCATCTATTTAATAATATAATTAATTATATAATAATAAAATTTAATTATTAGATTGATATTTTTATTTATATCTATATTTTTGGTATTGATTTATATCCGTATCCGTTTGGAATGGATATGGATATAATTTTTTTAATTTAACTAATATTTATATTTATATTTTTTAAAATAAAATAAATATGATTATAATTTGGATATACTTGTATTTGTATCTTTATCCGTGTTATTCGTTACTCCTCCGGTTACAAATACAAACCCACCACTAAGTTACAATTTCTTTGCACGTAATTTTTTTAAAAATTAATAAATCTGAAATTAAGTAGGCCACAAAATGGTATTGCAGTCGAAATTAATCTCATGTTTTAATTACATATAAGACGGTCCGCAATCGGGGGATAGTTGCTCTTCAATTCATATCTATTTTTATAGATAATTTAATGGAGTCATCCATAAAATCATGTTTCGAATTCATAACCAATTAATACTGAGGCAAGGCTCTACCGACCGCGTTACCGCCTACGATGTTTATCAGGCCAAAAAGGTATCTTATCTCCTTGTTAACCCTCCTCTCCTCAACTCGATTCCACGGGTCTGGTTGGCTTAAAAGTTGCCACAGATCCGGACGCCTCCGCCAACCACACACGGCTTAAAGGCTCGAAGCGAGCCGCGAGAGAGCCGTGTCTCCTCCGCTCTTCACTGCTCGTCCAAGCTCGGAGCTTTTTTATGCCCATTAGGGATTCGATGTCTGTTTCCTTCGCTCCGTCGCCCTTCGTCATCAAAGATTTCTTCAAATCCGGCGACCGGCGTCTCAATGGTTAGCCTTAAATCTTCAGTCGGTTCGAATCTTCGTTCAATTCTTTACTATTTGAACTGGATTTCTTTTTTAATTTTGTCTTTTTTTGTGGAAAGGAAGTAAATGCGGTATTCTGAGAAGAAATCTGGTGTCGAAAGGGATCACCTTCTCGGTCTTCGGTTCTTTATTGAGCACCGAACCGGTTCAAGGTCCGTTTTTTTAGTAGCTTTACTTGCATTTTTAGTGTTTATATGTTGTTTTGTTCTAATAATTTGGATTGTTTCTGCGGGGAATTTCATCAAGAATGTCTTCTGGAAGGAGAGAGATTATTAAACAATCCTTTCTTGTGTGCTTTGTCTGCACAGCACCCACCCCCCTCGGTGAATGTTGGATTCTTGCACAAGGAATAACATATTTGCTGCAGTTAGTTTTGTCACACCCAGCAAAGGATAAAGGTGTGGTAAGCCTTCGATTCTGTGTGGGTATCCCAAAGTCACCAACCACCGTGATGTAGAAGATATGCGCTTGTCCACTATGAAGATGCAAATTTTTAAGAGGGCTCCTTGATGGACCTAAATGTAGGCATTGTTAGGGGTTAGTTGGCTGACAAATTGACTATAAACTTATAATTATTGCTTATTTACCTCATACTGTAATTTTGATGACCATTACAAATAATTGGACATTGTGATATATCATGATAATTTTTGCCGGTAACTTTAGCCACATCTTTTCATAAGTTTTTTAGTTGATACCTTTTTAAAATTCAAGTAAACTCAGAATGCATTAATCTAGAGTAACCATTTGTAATTTTGGGGAAGATCTGATAGTCCTGTTTGTTCCCTAGTGTCATTCTTGTACATTTTTTGTCGTTATCTAGAATTTTTTTTAGGTTATTCAATCAATTTCAGATCATGTTTAAAAACTGAATGACATAGAGAAGCAGTTTTATATGGCAAATTTCAACTTGTATGCATAAAATGGTTTTATCTTGAAGTTGATCTTTATCATACACATGAAAAATTTTTATTTCTATATTCAATCACTATATTTGGTGATAGAGTTCTACCATAGAGTTTATCTTTATATTCATTTTTTGTATTTCCAGGAATGGACCAGTTACCTTTCAAGCCGGAAGGCTATAATTTTTGGACATGGAAAGGTCGCAAGATACACTATGTAGAACAAGGACATGGGCAACCGGTTGTACTTATACATGGATTTGGGGCTTCAGCATTTCATTGGAGGTTAGCTGATGCTTATTCTCCTTTTACTTGGAACAACTGACATGTATTAACCTGCAATAAGAATGTGATTTCAAATTTTCAAAAGCATATTTTTCTTGTTGATCAAATAATTTGAGGATGGTTTTCTGTGAGTAGTGGATCATGATTTGTCACTTTAAATTCAAAGTTTATAGCTCAGCATGGGAGCTTTGTACTCACACTTGATAGAGTTCCTTTAAATTCTGGTTTCTGGTACCTATATATCAGGGTGCAATCATTTGCATGCTGTTGTTTGGATTCTTAATAATTAGGTTCATTCATGTTGTAATATAAATTGAACTATATCTAGCTTGAAAGGTTATGAATTATTGTTTTACTTTCTGATTAGCAATTTCTTCTATCTTTTCTCTTTTCTATTTTCATGTTTCTGAGTGTTACAAACAACATTCTACTATTAACATATACAAAATCTAAGTCATCTTGCTGGACAAGAAACTGGAAGATATTAGACTTCGCTTTTGGTTGTAAAATACTGTCTCTGCATAATTTCCTATATGAGCATTATAGCAAATGTTGAATTGGTCTACTTCAATACATCATAATGTTAGTTATAGATTGTTGTTTGGACCAATATGGTGAAATACTTCCATTATTTGTTTTGCAGATATAATATACCGGAGTTGGCAAAGAGGTACAAGGTCTATGCCATAGATTTGCTAGGGTTTGGGTGGAGTGAGAAGGCTATCATTGAGTATGATGCGGTAATATGGAGGGACCAGGTTTCTGATTTCATGAAAGAGATTGTAAAAGAACCAGCAGTCTTAGTGGGAAATAGGTAATGTAATATTAAGCTGGCACTTTTCTTTTTGGTTTGATGTGACCATATATACAGCTTGCTTTCTAAGCATGATCAGATAATTAATCTTCAGATCAACGGTAACTCCATCTTATTAAGTATAGAAGAAGTTCATGTTGCTATCTAGTCTGGGAAATAGTCCATGTGCATCCAAAAAAAGTTCCATTGCCTATGACTGCCTAACATTTTAAATTCATAATCCTTTGGCTTCCAATTCAATGTATATTGATATCGCCAAGTATACCTTATTCTATCAATGGAAGCTTATATTACAGCTCTAGCATTGGTTAGTAGCTCATGTGAGGTTGATTCGGACATCTATGGTAACAAATCTTCTCACATTCATATATGCACTTTTCCCCACGTAAATTTCTTTCATCATGCTTGGGAGATCTTGATATGTGAAGATATCCATATTCCACATCCGCTCTTTGTTTAGTAGTTAATTTCCACTTTGCTAGCTTTAAGCATTAGCTGATCCTCTATTTTGTTCCCTGTCTTGTTTAGTCATGCTTGTCCAGGACCCTCTCTGCTTTAGCACATTCAGCTCTTAGTTGCTTGCTTAGTGTTCCTTTAACATATATAACTGTCAGATACGGCTACTTTCCCATTAGTAGACTTAAGATTATTTCAGTGTTTCACTTATCTCTTTGCTTCTTTTATGGTCCAGGGTATTAGAAATTAGGATTAGAGCTGTCAACGGGTCGGGTTTGGGTCGGAACTCAGCTGCACACCTCAATAGTCCTAGATTTCCAGACCCGGACCCGACCTTAGTTACTGGACCTGGACCCGAATACCCGACGGGTCTAATTTTAAAGTACCAGACCCGGACCCGAATGGATCCCGGGTATCCAAACCCGAACAACGAGCATTACCAAAAAAAAAAAAAAAACAAAACATACTGATTTCATGGCACTGTAGCGGGGCTTGGATCCGAGGAAGACGAAGCCAAAATGGGAACAACATCGGAACAGGGTCAGCGGCAGCCGGCACCGGTGGGGGACGATCGGGGGGGGGGGGGGGGATCGGCCGTTGAGGGGGGGAGGCGTCAGCCGGTGGGACTCGGAGCTAAGGCATCGAGGGAGGCGTCGACTGGAGGGGCTCAGAGCTGAGGAAGGCATCGGCTGGAAGGGGATTGGCCGTCGAGGGAGGCGTCGGTCATCGAGCAGGGGGAGGCATCGGCCGTCGAGGGGGGGAGGCGTCGGCCGTATGGGAGAGGGAGGCGTCGGCCGTCGGCGGGAGGGAGGCGTCGGCCGTCGGGGGGAGGGAGGCATCGGCCGTCGAGGGCTCGGTCAATGCCGGAGCACGAGGGGGAAGCCGCTGGCTGACGCCGGAGCACGAGGGGAAAGCCGCTGCACGAGGGGGAAGCCGTTGGCCGACACCGGAGCACGAGGGGGAAGCCGCTGGCCGACACCGATGCACGAGGGGGAAGCCACTGGCGGCTGGGTGGCCAGAAGGGAGAAAGGGGAAGGGCCAAAGTCTAGGGCAAGATTTGGAGATTTTATAATAAAAGCTTAATCAATTTTTAACCGTTGGATTATAATTCAACATCCCACATTTATATAAATATATATAAATATATATAATATTATTTTATTTAATCGGGTCTCAGGTCCCGGGTTCGTCGGGTATGGATATGTAATATCCAGACCCGGATCCATTTAATTATGATTAATCGGGTCCGAGTCCTAGTAAACGGGTCCAGATTGAGATCCAGACCCGGACCCGTTGGGTCCAGACCCGCGGGTTTCTGGTCCAGACCCGACCCGTTGACAGCTCTAATTGGGATCATGTATCTCACGAAGAAATCGGTAATTGGAAGGAGCTTAGTAAGCGGTCTTGTATATACAACCCAAGTTGCACAACCTCATTATGCCCCCCTACCCCTCACTCTCATTTGTCTTTCAATCTGAGCTTTCCATCAATCTATATGCAATATTTGTTGAGGTTAGTTTTCCTTTTCTTGCCAATCCATGAAAAGCAACTCTAATAAAATTTTGTCAGTAATTTCTTCCTTTTCTCCAACCAATTTGTTGTCTTATTCAACTGGATCACAATATCCAAGGATATAATCGTGGTCTAGACTGCTATGCATTGAAGAGCACACTTAACACTGAAGCTGGTTTTAAAGGCTTTAGCTATGATGATTTGGAAAACCATTGTGATGTGCAGACAAAAAAAAAAAAAATGGAAACATCCTCATAGCTTGTAAGGATAGTTCAGTTGCTTGAACAGAACCAACATTTTTTTACTTCTGTTACTTTAAATATCATGGCCCTGCATACAATCTTCTAATACCAGGCAAATAACAATTTTTCTCATGAATATATTTTTTTTATTAACATGAAAGAAATTCCATTTTTTCCTTCCCATGGAATCCCTAATCATGACTTTCTGTTTATTCATCGATGACCATTATGAGAGTATTTTTGGGAAGAGCCGGCTTTTAACCTGCACTTGCATCTCAGTCTCGGGGGATTTACAGCTTTGATAACAGCAGCATATCTACCTCAGCAAGTTCGTGGAGTTGCACTACTAAACTCTGCTGGACAATTTGGGAACCCAAATGGACAATCTAATAGCAGTGATGCAGAAACAGTTATAAAGAAGCTCGTCGTCAACCCACTGAAGGAAGTTTTCCAACGTATCGTTCTTGGGTTTCTTTTCTGGCAAGCAAAGCAACCTGCTCGTATTGAAAAAATCTTGAAAAGTGTACGGTGATTTTTTAACTAAATTTGTGGCTCATTCTTTTTGTTCTAATTGGCATGCAAAAATTACAGAATATCATCAAATTTAAGCAGTGCTAGTTGGACTCTGGAGTCACTTATAATGTAGGATGCGATGCTTTCTACTGGTCGGTCCTTGATAGGGCCCAGGCCTTGATAAGTAGGGTTCTGTCAGGAGCAGACCAATGGAAAAGTGCCTAATCCTAGATGTTATGTGTCTAGTTGAGTCCAGCATTTTTAGTCACCGCAAGAAGCTGGTTATAAAGTCCTACTGAAATGATGAGCCTGACTCATGATTTGTGTCTCTCTGTTCTGGAAGGATATCTTTCCTTCTGAAATGAGTGTTTTCTAAAGGGATCTTTCATCACGTCTATGGTCATGTTGTCATGCTCGTTTATCATCCATAGTTTCAAATCAAATTGTTCTTCAACAACTCTTTGTAACCTTGTTGGTCCATAGCCATTGGAATATGGGGTTTCCTAAAATGGTTCTGAATTTTTAGTTGTCTATGACTCCAGTATTCTCCTCCTATCTGTTTTTCATTGCACTTTTTTTGGCATTTCTTACATGATCATGTTATCCAATAATTCAGGTTTATATAGATGCATCTAATGTGGATGATTATCTTGTGGAATCGATAACCAGACCAGCGGGAGATCCCAATGCAGGTGAAGTTTATTACAGGTGATGACATTAAACATATCATAGTCCAATTTTCAAATTCAAGGCTGGTAGAATAGCAAATGTTGATGTTCAAAAATTGCAATGGAAGCATGAATTTTTGGTGTCAATTATTTAATTACTAGAAAAGGAAAAACCAAAAAAAATACTTACCCAATTTTATTCTTGTTGTAGATTGATGACAAGATTTATGACAAATCAGAGCAAGTACACTCTTGACAGCATCCTCAGCAAGCTGTCATGCCCATTATTACTGTTATGGGGCGATTTGGATCCTTGGGTTGGGCCAGCCAAAGCAATCCGAATTAAGGAGTTCTACCCAGATACAACTATTGTCAATATGCAGGCAGGGCATTGCCCACATGATGAGGTCCCAGAGATTGTCAATGATGCTTTACTGGATTGGTTATCTTCATTGCAGATTGAAGCCAGCCTCCAGGCATTGTAGTTATCCCATTTTTAATCTCATCCACTATACTACTTTGATTTATGTCATGCGGAGGATTGTCCTAACAGTATTCTTCAAATGCTCTGAAAATGATTTGAAACATTAGCAATTGCACTCATGCCAACTTTTGCAAATAAACACTATTGATTCTCATATATATATATATATATATATATATATATATATGTAAAGAGCCAGGCTAAATCCGGTTGACTGGATCTAGATTCAGATTTGGTCGTGTCAAAATTTTATATCTATGATCCAAGTATTAGATATGATCTATTATCTTAAAATTGCTTGCATACATAAAAATTATATGATTTGGAGATTTCTAGTCTATGTATAAAGTAGTCAAAATTAAGATGGTCTAAAAAAATTAAATTAAGTATTTTTTTTATCATTTGATGTATAAGTTAAGAATATGTATAAGTAACTTTGAAATGGTAGATCATATACAATGGATTGGATCAACCTGCAAGATCTACATTATTTAATTTTGACATGATTAGATCTGAGTTCAAATACAATTAACTGAATTCTAGCATGGCTACGCGCTCGCGCACACACACACTATATATATATATATATATATATATATATTTTTTCGAGTATCCATTTTGTTTTTTTGATAGATGATATCGCAATGCATATTATCATGTGCTTATAAAGTATTAGGCATATTGAAGGCATGCTGATTATGTAATACCCAGCACGAAAAAAAAAGATGATGAGTCGAAACAGGGGACTCCATCCCCCGCTTGATCGAGCAAATATCTTATTGAAGGAGCAGAGATCGATGTTAGGATAAAGTGGGAGATGGCCGGAGACGGGACTTGGCCTCTTGAATGACGGTGTTTATCCACCATAAGGGAGGTTAACTCTTCTGAGTTCTTCTCTTTAAATCCCACTCCCAGATCTCCACCACTCTCTCCCTTCTCTCCGGTCATCAACGGATTGATGAAGTTTAGTCCCATTATCCAATGCCCTTTTTTTTTATCACAAACTGTCAGTTAATGATCTTGAAAAGACTAGATTCTTAGGCCTCTTTAGCCACTGGGAATCCTTGCCACTGGCCACATCTCCACCATTGGTCACCTCACCGTCATTGTGCCTTGTCGGTAAGTCCTTTCCTTCCTTGGTTCATGGGAACAAGAAAAGTTGGTAGGGCCAAGCCAAGAAGAAAAGAAAAAGGAATAGGGAAGGAAAAGAAAAAGAAAAAGAATAAATTAAGAAAGAGAAGAGAGAGAAAGAGGAGAGAGAATGAGGAGGGAGAAAAAGAGGAGAGAGAGGAAGAAAAGATAAAAGAGAGGAGAAAGAGGAGGAAAGATAAAAGAGAGAAATGATAAGATAAATAAATAAATAATTGAAAAGGGAGATCTAAAAGCAGCTCTCCTAGGAATTAGAAAATTATGAAGTTGGGGATAGAATCAGTACCCACTGTTGATAAAAAAGATTTTGGACTTTTAATTATTATATAATAGAATTATTTATTGATATTAATATTATTATTATAGGAGAATAATTTTCTGGGCAGGAAAATGTCGAGCGAATCTCTTAGCACATAGATCGGGATCCGAGTGTAGATTGACATTTAACATATTAAGTTTACCACTGATAGAGATAAGAATTTCTGAATATCGATCACCTAATTATATAAAAACTATTTTGCTATTTTGTGCAACGGTGATTTTGTTTCATATGATGTGATAATTACATGTAATATTTTTATTTATTAAGTACATGTGGTATTTGATAGTCATCTATTATACATATTCATATGTTAAGTATATATATGGTTTTATATGAATTATATATTATTAATCTTGGTTGGATAATTTCGGTATTCATGTGCATTCCATTGGATGAAAGAGTGTGTTTTGATATAAAATTTGTTAACAAGCATGAACTGATTTTATGATTGCATGATGGATGGTGTACTAGACTAGCCATGTATTGATACCCTGTTCATACCAGAAATGTAGTAATATCGACACCCTGCCACAGGCCATAAATATGAAATTATTGATGCCTCACCATGGGCAGCCGAGCATTCTAAGGTGATTAAATTTGATCTTGAGGGTTATATAAGTTATATATTGATATGGCAACATCGTTGACGTGGAGTGTATGTCAGACCCAGCTGGCTGCCAGCGGTGCCACGTGGGTTTTTCTTCCGAGTTCTCCTGCCAGGTGGCTTGACTGACGGTCATTCCCACCTTGGTACGAGCTTGATGCCTCTGCCACTTTGACAGGTATCAACCCAGGCGGGGTCCACCTCGACCGAAGTGGGCGTGCCTCTGCTCTTTCGCAAGGTGGCGCCCCCTGATGGGCCCACCTCGTCGAAGTCGAGCCAGGCGCTCCTGCTCCTTCGCCAGGTGGTGCCCCCAAATAGGTCCACCTCGGTCAAAGTCGAGCCTGCCTCTGCCACTTCGCCAGGTATCGATCCAGGCGGGGTCCACCTCGGTCGAAGTGGGCATGCCTCTGCTTCTTCGCCATATGGCACCCCCTGATGGGCCCACCTCGTCGAAGTCGAGCCAGGCGCTCCTGCTCCTTTGCCAGGTGGCGCACCCAGATGGGTTCACCTCGGTCGAAATCGAGCCTGCCTCTGCCGCTTCGCCAGGTGTCGACCCAGGCGAGGTCCACCTCGATCGAAGTGGGCGTGCTTCTGCTCCTTCGCCAGGTGGCGCCCTCTGATGGGCCCACCTCGTCGAAGTCGAGCCAGGCGCTCCTGCTTCTTTGCCAGGTGGCGCTCCAAGATGGATCCATCTTGGTCGAAGTCGAGTCTACCACTACCACTTCGCTAGGTGTCGATCCAGGCGGGGTCCACCTTGGTCGAAGTGGGTGTGCCTCTGCTCCTTCGCCGGGTGGTGCCCCCTGATGGGCCCACCTCGTCGAAGTCGAGCCAGGCACTCTTACTCCTCTGCCAGGTGGCACTCCAAGATGGGTCCACCTCGGCCGAAGTCGAGCCTACCTCTGCCACTTCGCTAGGTGTCGACCCAGGCGGGATCCATCTCGACCGAAGTGGGCGTTCCTCCACTCCTTCGCCAGGTGGTGCCCCCTGATGGGCCCACCTCGTCGAAATCAAGCCAAGTGCTCCTGCTCCTTCGCCAGGTGGCGCCCCCAGATGGATCCACCTCGGCCAAAGTTGAGCCTGCCTCTGCCGCTTCGCCAGGTGTCGACCCAGGCGAGGTCCACCTTTATCGAAGTGGGCGTGCCTCTGCTCCTTCACCAGGTGGCACCCCCTAATGGGCCCACCTCGTCGAAGTCGAGCCAGGCGCTCCTGCTCCTTCGCCAGGTGGCGCCCCCAGATGGGTCCACCTCGACCGTAGTCGAGCCTGCCTCTGCCACTTCGCTAGGTGTCGACCCAGGCAGGGTCCACCTTGGTCGAAGTGGGCATGCCTCCGCTCCTTCGCTAGGTGGCGCCCCCTAATGGGCCCACCTCGTCGAAGTCGATCCAGGCGCTCTTGCTCCTTCGCCAGGTGGCGCCCCCAGATGGATCCAGCTCGATCGAAGTCGAGCCTGCCTCTGCCATTTCGCTAGGTATTGATCCAGGCAAGATCCACCTCGGTCAAAGTGGGAGTGCCTCTGCTCCTTCGCCAGGTGGTGCCCCCTGATGGGCCTACCTTGCCGAAGTCGGGCCTGCCTCTGCCACTTCGCCAAGTGTCGACCCAAGTGGGGTCCACCTCGGCCGAAGTGGGCGTGCCTCCGCTCCTTCGCCAATTGGCGTCCCCTGATGGGCCTACCTTGCCGAAGTCGGGCCTGCCTCTGCCACTTCGCCAAGTGTCGACCCAAGCGGGGCCCACCTCGGCCGAAGTAGGCATGCCTCCGCTCCTTCGCCAATTGGCGCCCCCTGATGGGCCCACCTCGCCGAAGTCGAGCCAGGCTCTCCTGCTCCTTCACCAGATGGCACCCCCAGATGGGCCCACCTTGGCCGAAGTCGAGCCTGCCTTTGCCACTTTGCCAGGTGTAGACCCAGGCGGGGTCCACCTCGGTCGAAGTGGGCACTCCTCTACTCCTTCGCCAGGTGGCGCCCCCTGATGGGCCCATCTCGTCGAAGTCGAGCCAGGCGCTCCTGCTCCTTCGCCAGGTGGCGCCCCCAGATAAGTCCACCTCGGTCGAAGTCGAGCCTGCTTCTGCCACTTCGCCAGGTGTCGACCCAGGCGGGGTCCATCTTGGTCGAAGTGGGCGTGCCTCTGCTCCTTTGCCAGGTGGCGCCCCCTAATGGGCCCACCTCGCCGAAGTTGAGCCAGGCGCTTTTGCTCTTTCGCTAGGTGGCGCAGCCAGATGGGTCCACCTCGACCGAAGTCAAGCCTGCCTCTGCCACTTCGCCAGGTATCGATCCAGGCGGGGTCCACCTCAGCCGAAGTGGGCGTGCCTCCGCTCCTTCGCCAGGTGGCGCCCCCTGATGGGCCCACCTCGCCGAAGTCGAGCCAGGCGCTCCTGCTCCTTGGTCAAGTGGCGCCCCCAGATGGATCCACCTCGGCTGAAGTCGAGCCTGCCTCTGCCACTTCGCCAGGTGTCGACCCAAGCAGGGTCCACCTCGGTCGAAGTGGGTGCTCCTCTGCTCCTTCGTCAGGTGGTGCCCTCTGATGGGCCCACCTTACCGAAGTCGAGCCAGGTGCCCTTGCTCCTTCACCAGATGGCGCCCCTAGATGGGTCCACCTCAGTCGAAGTCAGACCTACTCCGCGGGACCTCAAGGAGACTGAAGGCGTGAGCCCCGAGAACGCTACTGAGGCCGGCGCGCGGTGCGGTGTGCCCAGTATGGCGTTCATAGGCCTGTAACGGTGCGCGAAATCTTGTTTATACCAGTTTAGGAGGGGCATCTTGATCGAGATGCCAGATCCTGCGACCGGTGATTGGAACCCCCTGGAGAAGAGGTCTGCGATCAATGCCTCGAGTCCAAGTGCTTCCACGCCTAGATCGAGGTCCCGCCAAGTTCCCCTTCCGTGACAGCACGACGGATGAGGCGAGCTCGCCACTTACCTCCCAACCATAAGGAGAGGCGACGGAAGGGGGGAGCGGCGGAAAAGAGCCGTTGATCCCCAAGGACCGCGGGATGGGAGAAAAAGGGCAACGGAGCACCCAATGATATCAAAAGGGTGCCACAGGCGAGAAGAAGGTAAGCAAGCAAGAGGGAAAATGCACGCATAGAGAGAAGAGACGATTTCGAGGCCCCGGAGAAACTCGCAGGAGCGAGCCCGGCGAGCCCAGTTGCAGAAGCCGAGTGTTAACCGCTCTCGTTCTCACACATCTTTTTATCCAAGATTCCTCTAAGCTCGGAGACTCGGCGGGGATCCGTGTTAGTGGATCTGTTCCACTTTGCCGCTCGCTAACTTGACCACGGAGTGCCCTCACCGGAACTCCCGGCCCGGGTCTCTGACCTTATTTTGCAGGTCCGAGAGCCTTAGGATTCCGGGATAAAGGAGACCGAGGTCCGGCATCCGCTCACAGCTACAGGCCACAGCGGTAAGATTGGCAACATATATAATCATGGTATTTTGTGATATTATATGTTAATTTTTAATTATTTTATTATGATGGTGTGAGTGTACAGAAATTCTTACTGGACTGTAAAGCTCACTTTCCACTTCTTTTTTTCAGAGTCGCAGGACATGTAGCATGGATTGGATCAAGCATGGAATTTGAGTTCCAGTATTTTTAAATTGATTAGTTAGTTTTCTTTCTAATACCAATACAATGAATAAGTTGATCATTTAGTTATTATAAATTTGTTTTAATGATATTTGATTATTTAAATTTAATTTCTAAAGATAATGCGATCTTCGTGTATTTTAGGTTTAATACGATTTCTAGGACGATGCCTAGAATTTTTGTAGCCGATCGCATGATCGATCTCGGTGCTGGATTATAGATTATTTCAACTAGAATGGTTTATGACATGCTTGATCACGAACATCTTGCAATTTTGGTCTTGTTTCTAGCTAACATGGATCGATTTTGCATTGCCTTGTCAGCATATTACCATTAGTTGGTTGCTTTGGTTTGAACTGTTGACGTGGCATGTTTGACGAAATAGCCTGGCTAATTGATATATGGATGGTCTGCAACCCATCTAATAATATTAAAAAAAAATCAATGCCATACATGCCAAATACATGAGGTTGATGGTCATGCATATAATTAATACAAAACTCATTTTAAAACATGAAAAATAAATAAAACAATATTTCTATAGGATGAATAAAAAAAAATATTTCTATGATAATAGAATAAAGATACAAAATATTATTATACTTAAGATATTAGAAGACACTGAAAAATAAAAAATCACTCCAACTACAACATTATCGGACTTCAACCAATGGTTATGGCCAACATTTTTTATTTCTTAGAGATTCTCGTTTCATGTCCATCAACCTTAAACTCAGAGTATAAATGACAAAACTATACCAAGATATTTTTTATTTTTTAGAGATTCTTGTTTCATGTCCGTCAACTTTAAACTCAGAGTATAAATAACAAAACTATGCCAAGATTGAAACAAGAAATGATACAATTTGTGACAAAACTATGTCAAGGTTGGAGCAAGAAATGATATAATTTGCTGCTTCTTTATATTTTTTTAAATGTAAAAGTATGCTATGCCTATAATTCGAGGGTCATAATATGGCTATAATACCATGATAAAATTAAGGATATATAATTTCATTCGAGGGTCAAAATATGGCTATAATACCATGATAAAATTAAGAATATATAATTTCATAACGTTTGAACAAAAAATAAATAAAATTGGGAGGCTATAATTTTAGCATACATGATATGTATATTATTAAAAAAAATTTAAACTTCTATATTACCTAAAAACCCCTTCAATATTTTCTAATATTCTTTAATATGATGTATTAGTTGGAATTCTCTTTAATATTCCATGATATTTCATAATATTCTTTAATATTAGCTAAAAAATCTTTCCTCATATTTTTAAATTTTCTTTAATATATTTAGTTATTTCTTTCATACTTTTTGGATGCGAATAGGATGTTAGATTTTCATAATATCCAAAAATATACTTGTTAACCACATAATAAAAATTTTATAAGTGCAAGCAATCCTGACCTCTAGTCATTTGCATTCGGAACTCGATCTCCATAAAGAACTCTCCTAAACTCTAGCAATCTCACTTGATGGTATATTTTCTTTAGGGACTCTATATGCGCATATCATATATAGATATAGCTATATCTCCTATCAAAATGTGGCCAGATATGATAAAATATACATACGCATTTTTCTGATTTCGTGAAAAATATACAGACCATATTCGGAGTGGCTATCTATTTTAAAATTATATTTCAAGATATATAGTTTAACCGATCACAAATTTACCAACCTAAAATTAGGAAACGATATCATATTCTCTTACTCGGTCCATATATACTACAACCAAATCCATGAATCCTTCTTCTTTAAAAATAAAATATATGAATCATGACGATAGATCCTCTAAAAATAAGTATTATTTTCCATGTGTCACAATGCACTTTATTTCTTTAATGCTAGCCCATAATAACTTGATGAATAAACTCTGTGAATCCACCAATTATTATTATTATTCTCAAAAATAAAATGTACACACAAAAATAAAAAAATAATTTAATGAACTAGAGTTTCATTATAAATGATAAAAGTCCATACATCAAAATCACATAATGGAACCAAGTCCTATTCGTGCTACATGATTCTTAAAATTCCTTGGTATCGTGCCTTTTATTAAAGGATTAGCAATCAGCAATCATCAATTCAGTGCTAACATGTTCAATGATCACTTTGTTCTCTTTAACATGTTTCTTTATAGTTAAATATTTGATGTCGATATATTTACTTCGACTATCACTTTTATTATTTCTAGCCAAGAAAATTGTAGCTGAATTGTCACAGTACATCTTTAATGGTTTAGAAGTATAATTCATAACTCTAAGCCCAAAAAATGAAACTCTTCAATCATATACTATATAAAGAAGCTTTTAAACAAGAAATGAATTCAACATTTATAGTAGAAATAGCAATCAAGATCTACTTTGCACTCCTCCAAGATAATTCCACTAGTAAACATAAAAATAAGTTTAGATGTTGATTTTTGTGAATCAACATACCTAGCGAAGTCTGAATTGGAGTAACCAACTACCTCCAAGTTATTAGTTTGTTTATACATAAGCATGCAATCTTTGATCCCCTTTAGGTACCTCATCACCTTTTTTTGTAGCTCTTCAGTGATCTATACCTGGGTTACTCTGATATCTTTCCAATATTCTAACTGCATAGCAATACCAGGTCTTGTATAGATCGAGCATACATAAGGCTCCCTACAGCTTAAGCATATGGAATGTTTTGCATTTATTCACTTTCAAGCTTATTTTTGGGCACTGATTTAAATTAAATCTATCACCTTTCATAACGGATACTGCAATTGATGAATAATATTTCATCCAAAATTTCTTTAAAACCTTATTAATATAGATTTCCTAAGATAGATCCAGAATGCATCAACATCCATTTCTATGAATCTTAATGTCAATAACATAAGATGCCTTATCCATTTTCTTTATATCAAAATTATTAGAAAAAAATTGCTTCACCTCATATAGCAACTCCTTATCATTGGTTGTAAGTATAATATCATCCACATACAGAATAAGGAAACAAAATTTACTCCCATTAACATTACGATATACGCATTGATCCATGAAGTTCTCTACAAAATCAAATGAAAAGATGACCTTATAGAATTTTAAATACCATTGATGGGAGGCTTATTTCAATCCATATATAGATTTCTTGAGCTTACATACCAAATACTCACCATCATTAGAGGAGAATCCTTCTAGTTGTTTCATATAAACCTTCTCTTCCAGGTCATCATTAAGGAACAAGTTTTTACATCCATTTGATGCAAATCCAAATCAAAATAGACAACCAATGCTATAACAGCATAGAAGGAATCTTTCTTAGATACAGAAAAAAGTCTCGGAATAATTAATTTCTTCCTTTTGAGTGAATTCCTTGACAACAAGTCTTGCTTTATATCTCTCAATGTTGCCTAATGAATTCTTCTTAGTTTTAAAGATTCATTTACATCCAATGGCTTTTGCATCATTAAGCAACTCAACAAGACTCCAAACTCTGTTAGAAGCCATAAAATTCATCTCATCTTTTATGGCATTGTACCACGATGCAGATTCTTTACAACTCATGGCTTGTGAAAATATCTCAAGATTATTTAAGGCTCTAACATTATAGTCAGCTTCTTGTAAATATACAATGTAATCACTGGGAATTATTGATTTCTTTATTTTAGTTAATTTTCTTAATGTTGTAAAATATTCTTCTGAGGAGCATGTTGTATAACTGGTTATTCAACTTCCCTTGCAATTACTAAACAACCGGATCTACTAGATTATCATTGATAGCTTGTGGAACTTCAATAATTGGTTATTCAATTCTCGTTTGAACCTGAGAGGTGTTATGAATGATAATCAATTTATCACTGATAATAGGAGTTTAAATATCAGAATAATCCTTCTTAGAAATTATGTTCTAAAACTAATCACTCCTACTGATCAAGTCATTTGCAAGAAATTTTGCATTTCTTGATTCTACAATCCTAATGCTATGAGATGGACAATAAAATGTATACCTTTGAACTTTTTAGCATATCTAATAAAATACCCACTTATAGTTCTAGGACTCAATTTCTTTTTTTGTGGGTTGTAAACTCTTACTTTGGACGGGCATCACTAAATGTGTATATATCACAAACTTGGTTTTCAACTTTTCCACAATTTAAATGGTATTTTTGAATGGCCTTGGTTGGAACTCGGTTTAATATATACACTGTCATTTTAAGAGTTTCGGTCCACAAGAATTTAAGAAGCTTAGATTTGCTAAGCATACTCCACACCATGTCCAATATAATATTTTTTCTTTTTGCTATATCATTTTGATCTAGAGATCCAGTTATGGTATATTGAACAATTATCCTATGCTTCTTAAGAAAATTTGCAAATGACTAGGTGCTTGTCCATCCTTGGTATATCTACCATAATATTTTTCATCTCTATCTGATCTCATGACCTTAATTTGCTTCCCGCATTATTTCTATACTTCGGCCTTAAAAACTTTAAAGGCATCCAATACTTCATTTTTGTTATAAAATAAGTAGAGATACATATATTATGAGTAATCATCTATGAAAGAGATGAATTATTTTTGACTATACAAGTCTATTTTCGAACTACAAATATCTGTATATATAATCTCTAATATGTCCAAACTTTTGGCACCTTTTTTTGTCTTGTTGGTTTGTTTTTCTTTTATACAATCCACACAAGCATCAAAATGAGTAAAATCTAAAGTATTAAGTATTCCTTTATTTACCAATCTTTTAATCATTTTTATGGATATATGTCTTAATCTTCGATGCCACAACTTAGAAAAACTTTCATTCATAATACATCGTTTAATACTAACATTACCATGGATATGCATCGTATTATAAAAGGCATTGTCTTGTAAATTAATTCGAAAAAGACCATCAAATATTGTACCATTCACAACACAACTAGATTTATAAAATCAATTAAGAGATGTATCTAAGAAATTAAAGAAATATCTTGAAGGTACAAATCTTGAAATTGAAATTAAATTTCTAGAGAAACTTGGAATATAACATGTCTTTTTCAAATTTAAAACAAAGCTAGAAACTAAAATTAATCTGCATGTTCCAATTATCTCCACATGTGAAGGCATTTGATTTTCTGAATAGATGTATCATTCACTGCCTATTAGTTTTCTTTGGCTTTAAAAGCCCTACAAGGCATTCAAAATATGAATTATAGAACCACAATCAATCCACCAAGTATTATGACAAATATCAACTATATTAGATTTATAATAAACAATGAGGTTGGATTACCTTTCTTTTCTAGCCAAGCTTTATATTTGATGCAGTCCTTCTTGATGTGCCCTCTTTTTACAGAAAAAATACTTGGACTCTTTATTATTAGCTTGGATAGGAACTTTACCCTATCCCTTTTGTTTGGCTTGTCATTTCTTCTTCCCTTGTATTGTCATATGTGCACTTTCACCTAATTCTATAATCAGCCTCCCTTCCTCTTAAACACATATGGTCAAGAGTTTATTAATTAAGTATTTTTTTTTATATGTGTTATAAGAGATTTTGAAAGATCCATATTGCTATGGAAGAGAATTCAGAGTAAAGTATATAAGAAAAAATTTAAACATCTCAACTTCAAGAGATTTCAATTGAGTCGCAATGTCCCTCATCTGCATAATGTGGTCACGCACACCTCAGACATTGGTGAGCTTCATTGATGATAACTTTGTCATTAGGATGCTGGTTAGGACTTTATCTGAAGGCTCAAATTATTCATAATAGCCTTCAGTAAATCCTTGACATTGTTACACTCTCCTATTGAACCATGTATATTAGAAAAAAACTTTATCTTTATGAACATTACACTAAGGCAATTAGACCACTCCCAACATTCATATAGAATAATATGAGCCTGAGTGCTAGTATCAGTAGGTATAGTTGGTTTATCCTTTCGAATGGCGTAATCAGTGTCCATCCACCCTAATTAGAGAAAAATCATGTCCCTCCAAACTTTATAGTTATCACCACTTAATTCAGGAATATTATATTTGATATCAGAAAAATTCACAGGTTACATAACTGCATAAAAATAAAAATTAAACATACATGCTTATGTCACAAAATTTGAGATAAACATATATCATGCTTTATCAATGTAAGACATGTAAATTATACTTTAAATATGAATCAAACAATATAATATAAAACTGCTCATGGGCCAAGTTTTTATCTAAAGGATTCATATACAACTTCATGATGGAACTCTCAAAATATATTCCTTTTCTTAATTTCTATTGATAAATTAAGAAAATAATATGTTATTCTATCCTAATCAATCATACAAATATAATCAAAATTTCTATGGGATAAGATTTATTATATCTGAATATGATTAATTACAAATAATGTCATTTTTCTATATGTAATCCAAGGAAGCTTAATATATAATTTAGCAAAACCAGAGATGCTGTGGCTAATCTTCAATTAATTAAAATTATATAGATCACAAGACATGTAAATAATAACTAAAATTTTTATAATAATTGACTTTTTTTTAAACATAATAAAATAATGCCAAAATTATTCATAAAAAGGATCAAAATAAATTTAAGGGATCATTAAAGAAGAAATCAATTTTTCAAGGATTGAAATGAAGATTCCAGAGGACTATTCTATAATTTTATGACATATAGGGGCTAAATTGCAAAAGTTTCATAATACAAATTGAATTTGGTTTGGTTCAATTAACTAATTGACTTAAGTTAATGGATCGGGATTTTAGTTTAAAACCCAAATCCAAAAATCCAAACCCAAATTGATTTCTTTATTTTTTCTTTCTCCTCCCACCGTTGCTCCTTTAAATTTACTATTCAACAAAGAAGGGAAGCCATTAATGGTGACTTCTCTCGATCTACCGCCCTCCACCACTCCTTTTTCCTGGTGATAGGGAGGATAAATCCTGATTTTCCAAAATCCAGCTGTTTGTACTTTATCCTTTCTATCACCTCTATAATACCGATACATCGATAGGTGGGTGGTCTTGGATGGGAGAGACCGGCGCGGTGAGATCGAATGGAAGTGGAAAGAAATCCCTTCAAAACAAATAAGGGAGGAGGAGACGAGATGAGTTCATGTTTTCTCCATGATTGATTATTTATTATCAACAAAGGTTATCCTAAGAACTTGATCAAAAACTTTAAAATAAATAAATTATTTATCATGAAATATGGGCTCTGATATCAAAAATGTTAAAATTTTATGATGCCCAGAAACATACTTGTTAACTACATAATAAAAATTTTATAAGCTCAAAATAATACTGACCTCTAGCTATTTGCACTCAAAACTCGATTTTCGTAGAGGGCTCTTCTAACTCTAACAATCTTACTTGATGGTATATTTTATTAGAAATTGCTAAGCTTAGAGATCCTATACATGCATATCACATATATATATACCCACATCTCTCATCAAAACATGGCCAGATATGATAGAGATTGATGTATATATTTTTTTTATTTCGTGAGATATACGGACCATATCCGGAATGGTTATCAATTTTAAAATTATATTTAGGATGCATAGTTTAACCGATTATAGATTCACCATTATCCCCAAACAACCCTAAAATTAGGAAAACGATATCCATATATTGGTCTTATTTACTCTCTTCTTTTAATATCTTTATCCCCAGATTTCCACTCAAATAATATAATTAGTTTTTTTGTTATTTCTACTTTTGTATGTTATTATGGTTTGAATCATTTTAATTGATTTGTTTCAAAATTTTTTTGGCAAAGAAAGTTTAATAGTTTGATGTTAATTGATAATAATGATTATTCTTTCAATTCTAACAACTAATGCTACTATTATCAATCAACAAATACCATGCTACTTAGGATACAAGGAAAATTGACCAATTGTTAATTGAATATTCTTGATAATCCTTATATGCAATTTAAATTTGATGCTTTGTTAATATTGGATACCATTAAATACTACTCTACATCTTTACCACTATTAAATCAAATGTATTTTTTCCTATTAATCTAAAGGATTAGAAATGCAATAATAAGATATTTTAATTCACATTTTGAAGAGTTAAGTCTAAAATTGAAAGAAGCAATCTTTTGTCTAAACAAATTTATTCATAGGTCATGAATTTGTAGTTTGTTTGCATAAACAAACAATTTAAAAGGATTCAAGTTTTTTTATTATTCGTAAAGAAAAAAATGGTATCCACCTCTTTTTAATAAAAATATATCATTGATGTATGTGAATATTGACATGATTAGAACAATCATGTAGTACACAAAGTTAAGCAAACATTCTTAAAGATTAAATCGAATGAAATTTCATGACACAACTAACAAGATTTTGGGAGAAATTTACAAGTAGTAACCCATGCAAGTTGAATGTAGTTGAAAAATCAAAGTCACTAAAAAAATAAGCTATAACATGCGGTTGTTATTACCAAGTAAATGTACATATTTGTTCAAATTATAAGCTGAAATCAATTTAGAAGATCAGCTTTAGTGGCATTTGCAGATGTATCTTTTTTTTCCCTTTCTAAGTCATCAGTAAGTTCATGTTTAGAAAACATGCCCTGTTTGAAATGCTCATATGGTTTTGTTGAATTAAGCGGTGTAGTTCCTAACATCTTCAATCTTCATAAATAATGTTTGAAGTGGCAAATTGGATAGAAAGGTTTCTTGGATAGGATTTCTTAACTTGTAAACATGCTAATACCTATTAGACCTTTTCTTTCTTTTCTTTTTTATTTAGTATTTTTTTAACAAATCAAATATAGAAATGGATGTAATTCTACCAATTTAAATTTGTTATGCATCATGAATTAAGTTTTTTTGTTGATATTAATGCTTGTAGAGTTTTTTTTGAAAAAAACTTATAGAAATATCAGGTTAAATCTAAATTCTCATTTATCTCTCTATCCCTCTCTAACAAAATTATTATTCCCAACCAAACTCCATCTCTCATTTTAATTTTCTATGTTCCTTTATATATTTAATATTACTTATTATTTTAAATAATTTATTCTTTTTCACTAAACATTCATTGTATGAATGTATATGCTAATTTTTAAACATTAAATAACTCAAGAGAGGTAGTATGATTTGTTACATGTTAAATGCCTAGCCTATAGCCCTGATAAACTCACAAAAGTTAATTCTAGTCTTAATTTATCAAATTAGAAGTACATAAATTAAGAAAAAAATAAGGTGCTCATCTTAAATTACAATTATGTAGTTGCATCTATTGATTTGCATTTTCCCATGGAGAAGTTGTTGGGAAATCCTACATAATTATGGAGTATGAATTTCTATCCAAGATTGTAGCATTAGTGAGGATATCAAAAATAACCAAGAGGAGGGAAGAAGTAAAAATGCATGAACACAATCAATTGTGCATGTAAAGCTTTTCTATGAGAGTAATAAATACAAACACAAGAGGAGAATACATATTCTCAACCCTTATACAATAATTCCTTAACAAAAAGTCCAAATTCCTTACAAAGCTCTCAAAATTTTTAAGGACACTCTTTAGCCTCTCTCTACTACTCCCAGACCCTCAGGGCAATGTACCCTCTTTTATAGGCTAAAAACCTAGTCCAAAATGTAAAAGAATTTTAAAATCGAGTTAAAAAAGTATATAAGACTTGCAAACAAAGAAGAATTTCAAATAGCCTTTGAAATCATGTTCTAAAACCCGAAAACCGATCCAAAACACGTGTAAACTACATCATAGACAACACAGAGCCCCTGGAGCATGAGCTAGCACGTGGATCGTGCTTGTCGTTGCATGCCATGTGTGGCTCACGTGCATCTGCATGCATGAACTGCACAAAATGATGCCAAAAATGTCACATGTGGTTCACTATGGGCTAGGTGTCTGCGGGTTAGGTCTGCTATGGACCGACTTTGAGGCGCTAACCCAACAATCTTCACTTCTACTCGATATTCGGTCTCCATAATTTTTGAGAGTTTGTGAATGATCCCGCCCCCATGTTATAGAAAAAATATCTAGTACTCATGGATGGACAAATATGGAAGTTAAGCCAGGCTACTCAATCTCATTTTCATCATATATTATGATCTGTCTGACCCGAGACCTGCTTGAAATAGTCTCTTGTGGTAATAGAAATTTTACTTTATGACATCGTCTGTTATTCTCCTGAGTCTTCTATCTCGTGCCCAATTCACCTGCACCTAGAACTCTACCTCATGCTGAGCTCCACCTTGCACTAGGGGCTCCACTTTATACTAAGATCTCTATCAAGAGGTAGTATCTTTCATATTTCATTTTTTTCAAAACAATACTATTGTCATGCACAACCTTTAGAATTCTATCATCAACTTCCCATCTATAGCAACTTGAATCCAATTTACTTAGAAAAATTAGATTTTTTCTAAAACTAAGTATATATCGAATCTCATCCAGTTTTTTCACTACTCTATCATGTATTTGCAACTTGACTATCACATTATCCTTGATCACATAGCTCAATATATTTGGCAAATTAGATAAATGAACTATGCCCTTTTCACTCTCTAAAAAATCAAATAGCTTCTCTATAAAATAAACATTATATAAACAAATAGAATCTAAAATCCATAGAGAGGAAGAAGTAGATACCTCATCAGATATCATAAGTGCCTCATTATATTCATCAGTGCTACTACCATGGACCACCGATGTAGTAGCCTCCATCCGATCTTTGAGTTATAGATAATCTCTAACTCGATGCCTCAACTCATCATACCGGTAGCATTTGATCTAGCTCAAGTCTCTTGATTTAAACTTGGATCGCCCCACCTTATGATCCTTTGCCGCTCTGTCCTCTACTACCTTTATCTCCAATCACCACCAAGATTGAGTTATTGTTTGAACTTGAAACTCGGTTCTCTCACCTAAAAATCTCATTTTAGAAAATTATAGAAATGACCTCATCTATCTTGATGGTGTTCTTTTCCATAAGAAGAGCAGTCACCAAAAGTTTAAAAAAGGAAAAAGCAATGAAAGCAAGACCAATACCTTAGTCTTCCCCTTAACCTTCTCATCAATATTGAGAAAATTAGTGAGGATCTTTTGAAAGTTATTGAGATACTCCTACATGCTCTGCCCCTAGCTCATCTATAGCTAGTAAATTACTTTCAAAGAAAGAGAGTATTGGTGAGTGACTTTGCCATGTATATCTTTTTGAGCTTTATCCATATCATCATTGAAAAAGTCTTCCTAAGCACATGGATCATCATCCATCAAGTACAAGTGGATTATACTCACCACTCGTATCTTGAGCCACTTCTAATTCTTCTCCTCCATAGTGGTCGACTTCTTCTTGTTCAAGAGAGTGTTTGTCGATGCTTGTTGGATGGCCACATCCTTCAACCTCACTTTGCATAGAAAGAAGTAGCTCTTCTCATTGTACCAATTGATATCTATCTTGATTGAGCATATTTTTTCCATCTTTTTTAATCTTGATCAACACCATCATAACCCGAATAACCCAAGGCATTGATACCTTTTATTGGAAAATCTTACATGATTGCAGAATATGGATTCCCATCCAAGACTGCAATACCAGTGAAGATGTCGATAAAAAATAATTACAAGAGAAGGAAGAAGAGAAAATATACAAATACAATCAACTGGGCATGTAAAGCATCATTATTGGATCAAAATGCCTTGAGCCCGACTTGCAGGAGACCTAGCTATAGCAAACCTAGGCCCATAGGTGCACAGGCCTGTAGATCCAGCCCTTAGAAGACTCAACTCGTGCGTGGTACATAGGTGCACAATGCATAACACAGTCCACGCATATTTCACATGGTCCACAGTGATCCATACATGCAAATGCATGCAGGCACCCACATGGCACGTATCAGGATCATTTTGCTTGGCCATGGCCTTTAACACAATCATGTACATGGTAAATAGATATCATGAGCATCATCGCTATAATGTTTTTCCCTTGTTTTGGCTAGTTTTTGGAGTTTTTTCATGTTAGAGTTTTCAGCGATGATCTAGAAAAATGCAACCCTCCTTGATATCTTGGAACCCTCAAGGCAGGATTTGGATGGAAGGCCCCGTACGTATAGTGTTGAGATGGTGAGCGAGAATAATCCAATGGGTCAGTTTTCTTGTGGATTCTTGTGGTGTCCATTGTTGCCTCCTGAGCTTTTAGAATTGGTTTAGTAGTAGTTGAATTTGCTTGTAATCTTTCCATTTCATTAATGAAAGCATTATTTTTGCTATTAGATATTTGAGTGTGTTGCATTTACCTAGCTATTTTCTTATACCTTTTGTGTATTTGCTACATCGATCCTAGTAAAAGTACAAGCTATAATGCGAACCATGAAGCCACAAGGAGTGAATATCTACAATGGAGATGCAATTGTTCCAAATGGATGAGAGCATAGTGCATTTGTTCTCAATAGTGGATCGTGTTGCAAACTTGGAGCTGAGTTAGGAGTAGCTTGTAAAGATGATGGATAATCTCGATGACAATACTCAAAAATCTATGAAGCTCTTATGGGAGCAACTGAATGATTTGACAACCAAGATTACAGTGCTGACTCGGACAGTTGGTACCATTCCAATTCTAAGTGTTGGAGAAGGTGAGGCAGGCTGGATGGGTGCACCAAAGCCTTGAAGCTACAACAAAGCTCGTGATGCAAAAGAGTTGAAGTTTTTATTCTACATCGAGCAATACTTCTGGATGGTGCGGCCTGACTCAAAAGATACAAAAGTCATCTTGGTTACTATGTACTTGATCGAGAATGCCAAACTATGGTGGTGAACTCGGTATGAAGACATTCAGATAGGTCGTTGCATCATTGCCAGCTAGGAGGACTTGAAGAGGGAGATTAAGGTCCAGTTTTTGCCTAAGAATGTGAAGTTTAGTACTAGGCAAAACTTGAGGCATCTCCAATGCACTAAGATTGTTCAACAATATATGAGGCAGTTCTCAGTACTGATGTTAAACATTAGGGATATGTCTGAGAAAGATAAGCTATTCTACTTTTTGCAGGACTTAAGCCATGGGCCTCGTAAGAGTTGCAGTGGAGAGGTGTCATAGACTTGGCATCTACTCAAGCCGCAGCTAAGCACTTGATAGATTATCTTCCTTCTGACCACCAGAAGAGGAAGCCTATTCCAAATATCTCTAAGAATTAGAAGCTATCAAAAAGAAATGGTATGGTAAATGAAAAGAAGAAAGACTCAAAGACTAAGGAGCTGGAGCTATCAAGGATCCCAAAGTCTAGGTGCTTTCTATGTGGAGGGCTATACATGGTAAAGAACTATCCCTAGAAACAAGTTATCAATGCCTTGCAAGCTAGTGTGCAACAAAGCCTAACTAACCAGAAGACTACAATAGCGATGATGAGGAGGAGCATGTTGAGGGTCCTCGTATGGGTGCCCTGAGGTTGCTCAATGCTATCAAGGATCAAGTGGGAGAGCAATCCAAGCCATCCAAGCAACAGCAGCCAAAGTAGCAATAGCAATCGAAGCCACCCTAAACTCATGAATATGCCAGTTGACAAACCAATGAATTCATGTATGTACAAGTGGAGCTCAATAGTCGTGCAACTCATGTGATGCTGGACATGAGGGCGACCCATAACTTTGTTGCTGACATGAAGCTACCTGCCTTATGTTGAAGTTGGAAGGAGATTCCAGAAGAATGAAGGTAGTGAATTTGGAAGCTCGGCCCATTACTGGACTTGCAAGGGAGGTGCCTATGCGAATTGGAACTTGGTATAGAAAAGCCAATTTCATGGCTATACCATTGGATGATTGTCAAGTGACTTTGGGATGGAGTTTCTTTAAGTAGCTAGGATAGTTCCTATGCCATTCCTAGATGCATTGTGCATGATGGGGGATGAGTCTCCTTATATTATTCCAGTTACTTAGTGAACTTAGAAAGGGATGCAACAAATCTCTTCTCTTCAACTGAAGAGGAGAATGAAGAAGGGAGAATTAACCTATGTAGCATCTATGAAGTTTGAATAAAAAACCAAGGAGATGGGTCCCTTGCCTCCTGAGGTGGTTGAAGTCCTACAGGAGTTTGAAGATGTGATGCCTCTAAAGACTCTATCGCCTCAACAGGCGGTGGATCACAAAATTGAGCTAGATGTAGGTGCAAAGCCTCCTACTCATCCATCTGATCGCATGGCTCCATCGGAGCTTATAAAACTCTGGGAACAAGTTGATGAACTACTGAAGAGAGAACTCATTCACCACTCAAAAGCCCCCTTTGGAGTGTCACTACTCTTCCAAAAGAAACATGATGGGAGTTTTTGATTGTGTTGATTACCGGGTCGTGAAGAAGGTAACTATGAAGAACAAGCACTCAAGTCCTCTAATTATGGACTTATTTGATCAGCTAGGTGAAACACGATATTTCTCCAAGCTAGATCTAAGATTCGAGCATTGGCAAGTCTAGATTATGGAAGGGGATGAACTCAAGACTACTTGTATGATGAGGTATGGGGCATTTAAATTTTCGGTGATGCCTTTCGGATTGATCAATGCCCTAGCCACATTTTGTGCATCGAAGAATCAGTTGTTCAATGAGTATATTGATAAATTTATGATGATATTGTCATGTATAGTCATATACTAGAAAAACATGCAGAGCACTTACGGATCATCTTCAAGTTCTACAAGAGAACTCCCTTTATGTGAAGAAGTGCTATTTTGTCCAAGAAGAGATTCTATTCTTAGGCCATCATATGGTGGTAGCATGATCTGAATGGACGAGGAGAAGGTTCGTACTATACAAGAGTGGTAGGCTGCTACCAAAGCGATAGAGCTGTAATCTTTCTTAGGGCTTGTCAACTACTATAGGCAATTCATTGTGGGTTACTCTTGTCAAGCCGTGCCACTGACTGAACTATTACGGAAGGATAAATCATGAGATTGGTCGCTAAGGTGTCAAGAAGTTTTTGAGAACCTAAAAGCCGTAGTGATGAAGAAGCCTATGCTGCAGCTTCTAGAACATAATTTGTCCTTTGAAATCCACACCGATGCCATGGACTTTGCTATTCGAAGGGTCCTAGTTTAGGATGGCCATTTGGTGGCATTTGAAACTCAGAAGCTAAATGATACGGAGAGGCGATACACTGTTCATAAGAGGGAGATGATAGTAGTGGTTCATTGTCTAAGGATGTGGAGGTACTATTTTCTTAGGTCATGATTTGTAGTGCGAACTGATAATGTGGCCCTTAGCTACTTCCAAACATAGAAGAAGATGTCTCCAAAATAAGCTCACTGGTAGGACTTCCTAGTAGAGGTGACATGATCCTGGAATATAAGCCAGGGCTTATGAACCATATGGCAAATGCCTTGAGCTGCAAAGCCGAGCTTGTTTCTCTAAAGATGGAGCAAGGGTGAGTCATTCCAGTTCAAATAACTCTTCAAATTAAGATTCGAGATAGATTGCTGAAGGATCTCATAGCTAGTATCTTAAAGCAACTCATTGACGAAGGAAAGGCATGATAATTCTGGTCTGAAGATGGACTCAATTTGATAAAAGGCATCGAGCGTATGTATCCCGGATGAACAACCTTAGAAGAGAACCATTGCAGGAACGCCATGACACTCTTTGAGCTGGTCACCCAGGAATGCATCGAACTCTTGCCCTCTTGAAGAGGGCATACACTGGCCAAAGATGGGATAGGATATGGAAGAGTATGTCCGAACGTGTCTGCCAACAAGACAAGTTAGAACGGAGCAAGTCTGATGGTTTTTTGATTTTTTGCCTACGCCAGAGTAGCTATGGGAGAGTCTCTATGAACTTCATCTTGAGTCTACCAAAAGTGGGGAGTGTGGATCGATCCTAGTGATGGTGGATTGGTTCTCTAAGTATGGAATCTTCATCCCAGCACCCCTGCAATGTTCTGTGGAGAAGGCGGCTCGACTTTTCTTGAAGCATGTGTAAAGTATTGGGACATTCCTCATAACCTTATCAGTGATAGAGACTTTGGGTTCTTAGGATGATTTTGGACAAGGCTTTTCAAGCTATTGGGATCCAGGTTATACTTCTCCACTAATCTCCACCTCCAAATCGATGGCTTGATAGAAATAATAAATGCTATGCTTAAGCAATAGGCACTTTATAAGTGCCAACCAAAGGGGTTGGGTGAACTACTTGATATAACTTATTTCTCCTATAACTTGCAGCAGGGCTCTGCATCAGGTAAGAGCCCTTCAAGATCATCACTGGACAACAACCCTCTACTCCGCATACAGTGGTATGGGGTACATAAGGAATAGCCCATATGCATACCATTTAGCAAAGGAATGGCACCATAATGCTGAGATTGCACGAACATACCTGGAGAAGGCTCCCAAAAAGATGAAGAAGTAGGCCAATAAAGAGACCTCTAGACTTCAAAAAAGGCAATATGGTACTGGTGAAGCTCCAACCAGCCCAACTTCATTTCTTTCGTAAAGTACATAAAGGACTGCTTTGCAAGTATGAGGGTCCTTTCCCAATCTTTGAAAGGATAGAAAATATATCCCATCGGGTGTAACTTCTTGCATGGCTCAAAATACATTCAGTATTTTATGAAAGTTGCATCAAATCATACCATGCCGACTAGAAGGATCTCATGTGGAATACGTCAAACTGTCCAACCCCTACTACTGCCTCCTTGGAGTGATGGGTTGATAACATTTTGATGGATAGAGTCATATTCTATCCAATAGTACATAGATGATCGAGTACTTGGTGCAATGGAAAGAACTTTCCAAGTCAGAAGCAAGCAGGAGCCAGAGGACTTATTGCAACATGAGGAGGATCAGGTCGAAGCATACAAATAGAGCACATCGACAAGGATGTTGACAAGTGGGGGAGCTGTCATGGTCATTTTGCCTAGCACATTTTGCTTGGCCATGGCCTTTGACACAGTCATGTATATACTTTGTAAATAGATGTCATGAATATCTATCGCTAGGATGTTTTTTCCTTGTTTTGGCTAGTTATTGGGATTTTTTTTTGTGTTGAGACTTCTGGTGATGATCCAGAAAAATGCAACCCTCCCTGATATCTTGGAACCCCCTAGATGGGATTTGGATGGAAGGCCCCATATGTATCATGTTAGGATGGTGAGCGAGAACAATCCAGTGGATCGATTTTCTCGTAGATTTTTGTGGTGTCCATTATTGCCTCCTCTACTTCCTGAGTTCTTAGACTAGGTTTAGCAATAGTTGCATTTGTTATAATCTATCCATATCATTAATAAAAATATTATTTTTACCATTGGATATTTAATGTATTGCCTTGCCATTTTCTTGTACCTTTTATGTGTTTACCTTGTTTGCGACATTAGTTTTCCATTGCTAGCATGCATTGGCTAGCTCTTTTGTACAGGTGATATTGGAGCACCACATGGATTTGATTTAGCAAAAGACTAGTCCCGTGACAGCATGATGATGGGTGTGGTTCATGCAGGGAGGCTTAGTGCGGTCTATTGCATGGTTCACAGGTTGGTTTAAGTGTTTTAAGGCAGATTCGAGACTGTTTTTGGCCAATTCAAGGTTTCATGTATTTTGAACGCAGCGAACACGATTTTGAGAGCTTTAAAAGTCCTTTTTGGAATCTTGAACACAGTTTTGGCCTATAAAAGAGGGACAGACAGCTTGAGAGTTGGTATGGTGATAGAGAGCAATTAGAGAGTCTTCATGATATTTTTTGAGAGCTTTGTGAGAGGTCTGAGGCTTCATGTTAAGACAAGTTGTATGGGATTGAGAATACGAGTTCTCATCTTATAAGTATTTTTCTTATGGTAAAGCTTTGCATGCCTATTTAAATTATGTTTGTATCTTCTTTTTTCTCTTTCCTCTTGTGGTATCGACATTATCGATGGAGTTATTATTTTAAATGAGGATCCATATTCCACGTCATAAGGGATTTTCCAACATTTACTATAGAAGAAAAAAATATAAATTTAAGAGGAGAACACACACTCTTAATCCTTATACAATAATCCTTCAACAAGAAGTCTAAATCCCTAGCAAAACTCTCAAAAAAAATTTAAAAAGATTTTCTAGCCATTCTTTGCTACTCCTAGACCCTTAAGGCTATTTACTTCTTTTATAGGCCAAAAATTAAGTCCAAAATATAAAAGGGGACAACAAAACCAAGTTAAAATAGCGTACATGACTCACAAATAGAGGACTTCAAATAGCCTTTAAAACTGCACCTTGAAACCTGAAAACCTATCCAAAATGCGTATGAACTATGTTGTAGACCATACAAAGCCTCTAGAGCATGAGCCAATGCATGGATTGTGCAAAAATGATGCAAGAAATGCCTGGATCATATGAAACATGATCGCATGGACCATACTTGTGTACTGCACTTGCAGGGGTCACACACCGTAAGCCATGCCTATAGGCCCGTGTGCTGCTGATTAAGTGTCTATGAGCCGGGTCTACTATGGGCCAACTTCAAGGCACCAACCCAATAGGAGCTTGGCATGGAGTCAAGCAAACTTGATCAATTTAATCCCTTGTTGAATTGGTTAAATAGAGATTTTGTGAACTTGGACAGAGATCACACTAAAGAATCTTAGCCTAACTTTAAATATAGTTGAATTAGAGTTGAGCTTATATGCAACAATTGATCCTAACTTTAGTCTAGTTTGTACCCTATGTAACACTACTAAATCTAATAAATAAATAAATAAATTTATATTTATGCTCATTTAAAAATATATAAAAATATAAAAATTATTTTAGGCTTTATAATTGTGTGAATGAATGCGAAATATTAACCAACTCAATAACTAATCAAAGAAAAATAACTAAAACTTTTTTCCAATGTTAAGTGCTGGTACAAGTTGATCTATCTTATTTAACCTTGCCGAGCTAGTCCAGCACCATTCTAACCCACATTAAAGTAGATTTGGATTAAATTGGATTAGTGTTAGCCCACAAGCCGACCCAACCATCTGGCTCACCTAGATGGAGGAGAAAGAGAGTGAGATGATGGCCTTACACCTTGTTTGGGAGAGGGAAATAGAAGAGAAAAGAAAAGAAGAGAAGAGAAAGTATTAACTTTTTTTTGTTTACAAGTATTTTAATGAAAAAAATGAAAAAAAAAAAAAAAGCGAAAAAAATAAATTTCCTAAAATCTATAATCTTTTTTCCCTCTAAATCAAGCAGATTTGAAAAGAAAGGAATTGAAAGTAAATGATTCTTTTTATTTCCATCTTATCCTTCTAACAATAAAGAACCAAATTAATATTACATTTGAATCCTAGGATTTATTTTACATCCATTTCAGATAGAAAAGTTTTTTTATTCAGCCACTCCAAGCCTTCCATTTATTCAAATTCCTAAAAATGGAAAAAAAAAAATAGGAGAAAAATAGGAGAAATAAAAAAAAAACTCAAGAAAAAAAAATAAAAAATTAAAAAAAATGAAAGGTAAGGCCTTCTTCTACGTAGATTAATTTTTTTAATATTTATTTACATTTCATTCTTTTTTCTAGATGGGAGTTTTGTGAAAAGAAAAGTATAAAAACCTATCATCCTTGTTAAATCTCATTTGATTATGTTCAGAATGTTTCTCTTTCAAGGATGCAGGAATAAAAAAATTATAACATTACTTTCTTTCCCTAACAAGCGTGAAAGAGATTTTTTTTTTTGTTTGAAAGTTAATTCAAAGAATAGCAAAGAAAAGTATAGGCTATGAAAAAAAAATTAATTATTTTTTTATTTAATTTTTTAAAAAATAGAGCAAAAAGAAGAGATTGGGAGAGGACAAATCTCCTCAAATTTATTATTTTTTTCTAAAAATTAAGCTAAATTGGAAAGAAAAAAAAGTTAAGTAGTTTTTTTTTTTTGTAATTTTTATCTTATTTTTTAAAAAAATAAATAAAATTACATCACTTTCACCCTTTTTCATTTTTTCACAACTTCCAAAAAAAAAATATTTAATTTTTAAATATTATATATATATATATATATATATATATATATATATTACCTCCCTTTTTTTTTTTTTCTCTTCTCATTATTTTTTTTATTTTCTTCTGAACTCTCAAACGATAATTTTTTTTTTTTTTATAACCAACATTTTCTTTACATTTCCTTTCCTTTCCAAACTCCCACGGCGTTAGATTTTCCAGGCGCTACCTGAGAGCTTTTCGGACGACGGCCATGACGATGGAGACGGGGAGCAAGAGCCGGATCCTGGTGATCGGGGCGACGGGTACTCTAGGGCGGGAGCTTGTGAGGGGCAGCCTCGCGGCGTGCCACCCCACCTTCGCCCTCGTTCGAGAGCCCGCCTTCTCCGACCCCCCAAAGTCTCTCCTCCTCCGCTCCTTCGTCACCGATGGCGTCACCCTTCTCAAGGTCCTCTCTCTCTGTCCCTCTGTCTGCCATCCAAGAATATGTCCTCATGTTGTTGGCTAAAATGTCAATAAAAGGCCTTAGCTGCTCTATTCGTTTGATGAAAACCTTCTTAGTCCGTCAAAATAATATGCATATCATAATTAGAAGGAAAAAGAAATGCTGATTTTGGTACTTGGTCGCTATTTTTTTTTTTACCTTCATTGATTTCGTGTTAGTTATGATTTAGTATCCTTACTTCGCTTTGTCGTTAATCTGTTCAATTGATTTAGGGCTCTTTACAAGACTTTCCAAGTCTTGTTGAGGCTGTCAAGCAAGTGGATGTTGTAATATGTGCAGTGCCATCAAAGCAAACCCTCGATCAAAAGCTTCTCATTCAAGCTATAAAAGAGGCAGGGTGCATCAAGGTAAAAAATTTTGCAATTGTATACCTATGAGCAAATTTATCTTCATCTTACTCTTGCAACTCTTTGGTCGAACCTTAGGCCTTTATGAACCAACTGAATATGTTTCTCTGTTAAAAAAACCTCTAAAGTAAAACCCATGATGGAAGTACCCAGCACAGAGCATGAATTTGGTTAAGCACAATTAGCTGTTCACTTACAAATGATCAACAAACAATGCAATTAAGTTACTATTTTTTTGGATAAGGGGGGCAGGGATTTTGCAATAACTAGATAAAAATTTAAAACAGGCAGGTGTATGAACATGCTTGCTTATGAACAAAGGCATGACCTTGGATCTATATTAAAGTCAGTTCGGGGCTTACATAGCTGAACGCAGTTATTTATTATGAGGCTTTTCTGGTGTAACTATGGCTTCATTGATGAACATATAAGTTACTTATGCTGTGACTTATTATATTCTCTTTTTTGTTCATATAAGTTCCTTCATAGAAGGAGGAGCAAAGTAACTAAATTATGCTTTGCAGAAACAACAAACATGAGCTTACACAACTAGTTTATTGGTAATGTTTTTTGCATTGTGACATTAATTGCTTAAAAGTTTTTTTCTGCATTAAAATTTTAGATCACCACTCTGACTGTAATTACCGACAGTTGGTTACCTCTTTTAATTGGTTGATGAAACAGCTTCACAAAGTGGGGGTCACAATATTAATTTTTTGTCAAGAGAAGTGGTGTGCAAACATTATTCTGCAACTTATTGTGTCTTCATTACTGAAATTGCTCCAAATGGCTGCAGAGGTTTGTTCCATCTGAATTTGGAGCTGATCCTAATAAAGTTCAAATCCTTGGCATGGACCATGGCCATTATGAGATGAAAGTTGAAATTCGACGTTGTATAGAGAATGAAGGCATTCCTTACACCTACATTTGTTGCAATTTCCTGATGAGATACTTGCTTCCTTCGCTTGTGCAACCAGGCCTAAATGCTCCTCCAAGAGATGAAATAAAGATCTTTGGTGATGGAAATGTTAAAGGTCACTTGACAAATCTTAACGCTTAATATTACCTTCAGTACCCGTGAACAGAGTTTCTCTATTTTGCATAAACTTTTATAGTTCTATTTGGCTTTCTTGGAGTTTTACTGGCTTCCATTTATATTTCTTTTCTATGAATTGGGTTATTGTGTTTGGATGCTCTATTTTATATTAATACTTTTAGTGGCAATGTTCTGTGCAGCTGCCTTTTTAAAGGATACCGATGTTGCCACCTTCACAATCTGTACCATAGATGACCCAAGGACATTAAATATGGTATTATATTTGAGACCCCCAGGTAATGTCTATTCGATGAATGAATTGGTTGACATGTGGGAGATGAAAATCGGAAAGATGCTTGAGAAGGTTTATATTCCAGAGGAGCAACTCCTTAGAATCATTCAGGGTATGCTAAAAACATTGTAACTTGTTGCATATGGCCAATGGTTTTGATAAGTATATAACATCTTCTTATTGACATTCATAACAGAAGAATAAAAGCAAAAGTTTTAGTCTGTTACTTGTTTCTGTTCATCTCATAACAGAAAGCATGGAGATTGTTAAATCTAAAATTAGCCACAAGAGCATTATTTATTTATATAAAACAGATAACAAATGATACACTGATGTGCAAGAATACTTACAATATTACTTCTCTGCAAGCTTGCAGCTATCTTTATAAATGATTTCATCATTTCTTTTGCTCTTATAAAATAGATCGTGCATCAGTTGTTAATCTTAAAGAAAGTTCTAGTAGTAGTGGACTGCAAGACTGCAATATGTCAACTCATCTTTATAAATGATTCGATTTTCTTTTTTCTCCTACTAAGACATGTATTGCTGTTTTGTTTTTAGTAATACAACTGTTTTAAATTGCAGAGACACCATTTCCAAGCAACAGGGATTTCATTTTTATTTATTCTGCTTTCATAAAGGGTGATCACACGCACTTCAGCATCGACTCATCTGGCTTGGATGGAAGCAAACTGTATCCACACGTGAAACGCACCACCGTGAGTGAGTATTTGGATTCTCTCATGTGATAACTGAGAAACCTCCAATCAAAACTTGAATTATTCTTGTGATTTCACTCTTTCTTATATCTTGATGTACTGTGTTTTACCATGAATGCACCATTTTTCTCAATTTTATATGTTGCATTCTTTGTTTTTGGGAACTGTGAATGTGTAATTATTTCTGTTGCTAAGATAAGATTTTGTTTTGAGATCACTGTTTCTAAGATAGGATTAACCATAAGTATCCTGCCCCCAACAAATACTGGAACTGGACGTGTATGTCCCACAACCTTTGTATGCTTCTTGAAGTTCAACATCAAGGCTGTCCAACAGGTAGCATGTCCTCGGCCACCTGTGGTAGTTGATTTCAAGTTATCTGAAGAATCTTCAGGGATTTCTGCAACGTCGTTCCAATTAGAACTGTCACCATCTCGACACTTTCCTTTGAACCCAGATAAGCTCTCTCCATTGTTATTCAACTGAGGTTGGCAAGTGAGACAGGATATTGGCAGTCCACCAAGGACATGAGGGATATATATTATCATCTTCTGTCGCAAAAGATGATAAATATTATTACACTAATTTGTTGAAGAATTGGTACTTTCAACAGACCAAAGGGGCCATGCCTTCAAACTTTGCGTTGCATAAAATGCTGATCATCCTAAAGAAGCTGAAAACCCCAAACTGAAAATGATCCTTAGTCGCCACAATAATGAAACTGGTTTGTCGTGATTATTGAAGTTATTTTAGTAGGAAAAAAGGCAAAATAAACAAAAGCTAATCATCCGGATAATGTTTCCAAAACTGAAGTAGGTTTTTGCATTACCAGCAGAAGCGACTCTCCGCCAACATTTTTGGCCAACTGGTTGAAAAGTAACACATCTGGATAATGCTTCGGAAGTCTCTCTCTCTCTCTCTCTCTGATATGATTCTTTGGAAGTCAACGCAGCCTTTGGATTGATTTGGTGCACGGACAATCTTAAAAGATAGTATAGGTTATATTTAAGTTAAATTATTATTAATTAAATTATCAATAATGTTGGTTACTGTATTTGATATATGCATGTAATTTTATAATAAAATTATTAAAAATCTTGATTAATATATTTGGTATGATAATTTGATTATTAGTAATGTAAAATTAAAATTTTAAAATATTTTTAAATTAGTTTTTAAAAATTATAAATACGTAAACTTATATTACAAGTAATATAGTCATATACAAAAATATTTATATATAAATTTTTTTTTAAAAAAAAAGGTCTAAATCAGTTGGGGGTGCAGTTGACGTGGTGGTGAGGGGCACAGCTAACAGGTGGCGGTGGGGGCCATCATTTGGATTTTGTGTAATTTTTATAGGAATAGTTTTATTCAAAATTTTTATTACAATATTATTAAAAATGTGATAATTTAGGTAACCATCGATTTTCAAAACCATCTAGATTATTTTACGGAAGGTAGCGTAGATTGCGAAGGTATTTTAGATTATTATTAAAAAAATATATAAATACAGTAATATAGTGGGATTTATTTAAATTGCTAACCTTAGGTTATCAATAAAAACAACTTGCCACCAACAGTTTGCCCAACTAAAATACAACTTCATTAAAATACACTTGATACTACAGCTTAAAAGACTGGCCAAATTGTACAATTAAGGCATTTATATATATGAAATTGTAATCCCCATCTTCACAAAATCAAAACAATTATATGGACGAGGGGAGAGCCCCAGCAATAGCCAGTAAGAATTTAGTGCTAGCATTTAGTTTCTATTGCAAAAGATGACAAGATTAATTGCTTTGCAATTTCAATAAAGACGTAGGGACGTTGAGCATGAAGAAAGACCGATGATATCATGCTGAGTCTTGGATATGGATGAACAACCTCCAACTAGGATTTTTTTTTTTTTTTTTTTTTAGGTACAACTTACAAGTGCCTCTCCTTGGTAAATCTTTAACATTTGAGCAGGAAACAGTGTTAACAAGATTAAATAGAGATATAATCCAGATTAGACGAGATAGATAAGAAAGATTAGATCGAATAGGAAACTCGAAATAAATATTATAAAATAATGATAATTTTGAAAAGAAAATTTAGACTAAGATCATGTTGGATCAGGTTCAAAACGAGACATATCATTATCCATCAATCCGTTTTGGATATGTTTTCTAGGATGTATATCCATTTGGGATTTAACCAGATCGAGTCAGGTTGGATGCCTGATAGATCGGTTAAAATTATTATCCCAACCTGTTGTTATTCGCAGATGCTGTTAGATTGATGATAGCACTCTAAGATGGGCGACAAGCTTGATTGATGGAGAACGCTCGTTAGTTGGGCCTGTCTTCGAGGGTTAATCGATTTCCCGACCTAAGCTACAAGTACAAGCTCTCCCCTCCCGGCGCTTGCGTGAGAATGGGAACAGTTTTTGCTATCAAGCTGGGCAGTCGGAGACCGGAAAGAACCAAATCTAACATCAAGCTTTGGCTGATTCAATAATATACTGATTTTATCATGCAAAATCCTGGAAAGAATCGAATTGCTTTTTTTTTTTTTTTTTTTTTTTTTTTTTTTTGAACGATAAAGTCGATTTATTTTCTGGAAAAAATCTTCATAAAAATGATTTGACGAGGAGAAAATATGAAGGATAAAGTTTGAATAGATCAACATCACTGGACAGCCCATTCGGCCACCAATGCCCTTCCAAAGCAAAGCAAAAGACCGGAAGGCGGAGGCTACTCCTGTTATGCATTAGCAATCACGATGATTGGCGATCAAAATCTGTTCCTTCTTCGAGTAATAGAGTTCTCAATGGTCCAGGGTCTTATTGCTTACCTACAGCTCCTATGTTGAGTTGGAAGACCCTGTCATGCTGATGGATGCAAGTGGGCGAAGTTTATCGTACGTGCAGTTTCAATCCAGTCGTCCAGTCCGTCCAACCCTTCTCAATCTTCGTACATGGTCCACGTAAATTTTACCGACAAGGGTTACCTGTAATTGATAATAAATTTTGTTATGATATGTCAATACAACATGGATTAATTATTGACTCGACTGTAATACGAACTCTTTCTGAACCGATGTCTAAATTGGAGCACCTGAAGAGAGGCACGTGAAATCGGTCTTCGGCCTAGTCGAAGGCATTAGTCCCGAAAACTACCACCATCAACTTCCAATCAATTTTCTGTACATCAGTTAAAGAAGGTCAATCTGGAGAAGGCCGATTCGAAGACAGCATCGCTTCATACAACCCACTCTGAAGGGAAGAGCACCGATGCAAATGACAGGGATGTCTTCGACTTACTTTGCGGGAGATAAGCCGAAGACAATCCGCCGATTCAACGCCGGTCCCTTCTGAAGAAGGAGTCAAGGAGGGAGTCTCCGGTTGATCTCGAATCTACGAACGTGGATGTGGCGGTTACGATTGACCGCATGGCCACTACATCCAAATTATAACTGTATCAAGGTAGCCACGTGGCCACCAACTCTAACTCATACGACTCCAAGCTGACCAGCACGTCTCTGTAACCGCTTATGGTTTGGGCAAGGTAAAGTTAATTAACCTCGTCTAAACCATGGATGAGTAAGCTAAGCGACGCATTGGCACAGCTTCTATAAAATGGTAAGAGGGGACGCTCGAGATAACTTCACTTAAGCCTGGAAAAATAGAGTTCACCTTCGCCATCTTTATCCTTTTCATAATACTCTTCATTCTGTGGCTGGAACTCGTCCCTGACTTGGGCATCGGAGTATCCCCACCAGAGAAAATTCGATCAGGGACCTGTTTTGCAGATGTCCAGGAAGTGAACCGACGATCTAGCAGCTCTGTCCGGTCGAGGAAGGTTCTACGCCAACAGATTTGTTTCAAAAAGATCCAATTTCAAGTTGTTCAAACACCAGTGATTTCGAGTTTTTGTGCCACCTAAAATTAGATTTTATTTCAATCTTTTTTATATATAACCCAAAAATTGAAAATATTCATCGAGAGTCTCAGGCCCAAAAAATATAACATAAATACGGTCAAAGCTTAAAATTGTAAAGAAAATTAAATTAAATACCGTAGATATAAAGTATAGAGATCCTTCACTTTAAAAGACTAGTTTTAGCGTGCTCCATGACACATGAAACAATGATCGACCATGAAAGGATGTAAATTCCATATAGAATTAACTTATAGCTAGTGACATGAAAATTGACACCCAAATTTATGAATCTTGTAGTTGTTGTATCAAAATACGGTGACTCAACCTATCCGTCATTCATATCATGAATCTTTCCTACTACTCCAACTAATGATCTAATTGTCTAGCTGTTTATTTAATATTCATCTATTTAATTTTGAAGATAATTTTACATTTATAAGTTTTTATTAAACACATTCACTTTATTTTATTTTATTTTAGTTTTTCCACTTCACTTTGTTAACCGGAGCGGTGGCTAAAAATGAAAGTAGATATATCTTTCTCTTTTTGTTTATTAAATCATCCTCGAATGACTATAGCCATAAGAATCATTGTATAAAATATCCAAAAACTGAGACTGGCCGTACGAATAGAGGCCGACAAACTGATTCCTGCATACATCTTTAGCAATGCCAATGTACGGGACAACTATGCAGCCCACCTTTCCATAAACATAGGTTGCTTCAAAAGATAGAAGAATGGTGATCAAATAACCATAATTTGATAGTATTGTTGCCATCAAGGTCATCATGATCCGTAGCTATTATCAGTATCGGAGTGCACTTTCTTTGCTGCTTGACGATTCTCTGCTCCTGGACATGCGAAACAAGGATTAGTGACCCGGGCCGGGATTTCCGACAGGGGCACTCCGACGATCAAGTCAGTGACGATCTAGGAAAACAGGTCCTCTTGGTCGGGCCTCTCTTGATGGACTCCGTACTAGGAGAAGTAAAAGTTGTGTGTGAAGGCGAAAACGTAGCAGGGGGAGAATGATAGCGGGGACAGAGGGGTTCCCTGTTCCTCCGTCTCTTCTTGTTTCCCTCGTTTTCCTTCAATTGTAGTGGTGGTGGTGGCGCTCCGCCCTCTTGGTCAAGCTTGCGCTTGTGTTGGTAGTGGATTGTTGTTGTTACCTCCCCCCTTTCGGGGGTGCCGATCGTTCTTTGTAGTTGAAAAATGGCCATTAGATGTTTGTCTCGGGATCTTCGTCGGGCCAGCAAACGCGTGCGATAGGATTCCGTGTCGTGGACGGGTCGTCTTTCCTGATATATGGTAGGGGAAGCTTCCATTCGCTCTGACATCCTCTCCGGTCGTCCCATTCTGGGAAGCTTGGCAGAGCCTCGATCCGGGAGTCGCCGCCCTAGGGGTTCGTGCTTTCTGGCTGGCCCATCCCCCTGGAAGTACGGGTGGACAAGTAGTTATGGCGGTATGGGAGGCACCGTTCCGCAGTCCCCGGGCGGCTCGCCGGCGTCCCAGTATGGCAGGGCTCGCTCCGGCCTGGACGCTCCGAGCTCGTGTGGTTGCCTTGGTGGAGAAGGGAAGAGTGCGGGCCTGGTCCAGAGGGCGCGAGCTCGGAGAGGCTCCACGTGGCGGAGGAGTGCTGAGCTCGACTCCGACCACAGGGCTCAAACCTCCGAGGGTCTCTCTCTGGAGGGCAGAGTGTGGACCCGGTCTAGAGGGCGCGCGCTCGGAGAGGCTCCACGTGGTGGAGGAGTGCTTAGCTCGACTCCGACCACAGGGCTCAAACCTCCGAGGGTCTCGCTCTGAAGGGCAGAGTGCGGACCCGATCCAGAGGGCGCGCGCTCGGAGAGGCTCCACGTGGCGGAGGAGTGCTAAGCTCGACTCCGACCACAGGGCTCAAACCTCCGAGGGTCTCGCTCTGGAGGGCAGAGTGCGGACCCAGTCCAGAGGGCGCGCGCTCGGAGAGGCTCCACGTGGCGGAGGAGTGCTGAGCTCGACTCCGACTACATGGCTCAAACCTCCGAGGGTCTCGCTCTGGAGGGCAGAGTGCGGACCCGGTCCAGAGGGCGCGTGCTCGGAGAGGCTGATCTCGCTCTGGAGGGCAGAGTGCGGATCCGTTCTAGAGGGCGCGCGCTCGGAGAGGCTCCACATGGTGGAGGAGTGCTGAGCTCGACTCCGACCACAGGGCTCAAACCTCTAAGGGTCTCGCTCTGGAGGGCAGAGTGCGGACCCGGTCTAAAAAGGCACGCGCTCGGAGAGGCTCCACGTGGCGGAGGAGTGCTGAGCTCGACTCCGACCACAGGGCTCAAACCTCCGAGGGTCTCGCTCTGGAGGGCGGCTCCGGCCTAGGCGTCCCGAGCTCGCGGGCCCGACATGGTGGAGGACGGAGCTCGACTCGCTGTCTCGAGGGAGCTCAACTCAGCTCGGCAGAGCGGTCCGGGCTGAAGTGCTGCCTTGGTGTCTGACGTGGCGGTTTCCTTTATCGCGGCGCCTGTCAGCCTTCCATGTCAGCGGTCCTTCCATATCATTTCCCCCCACTCTCGAGGCTCGTTGGTGCACGGCGCTCGGGCCGAAGGGAGTAGTTATGATGTTGGCGTGGAAAGGTGGAGATCCGGTGCAATGATGGCCATGACTACTGCTGCTTCGTGAGACGGTCCCGCGGGCCAGTGCATGGGTGCCATGTGGCCACGCCCAAGGGGTAGTTGATGTTGGCGCAGAATCTAGAGCGGCCGGGATGCCCCTTTTCACCGATGGGCAGCACGTGGCACGGATCCGTTGGCGAGGGGGCCATAACAGCGCGGATTCGATGGGTCTCCTTGAAGTGAAAAGAAAAAGTTTTTTACTCAAAACTTTAATTCTTTCAAATCCTTCGCGCTTATTGCAGTACCCGAACCCTTCCTTCTCTGTGATCCGCTTTCGCCCTTCTCTCCTCTAGGGAACCGGATTGGTCCTGTCTTTGTTCTTCCTTTCCCCTTGGGGTAGGCTTCTTCTTTTGAGTCCAGTCTTCCTTCTCCTTAGGTTATTTTTGCGGGATGTCTCATCCCGATCCTTCCGTACAAGGAGTAGTGCTTTCCTCCTCCGACGAGGAGTTGGACGGGGCACAGTTCAGGATTAGTAGGAGACTGGCCCTTCCCGTCCACCCCGTGTCCGTTAGGGAGCCGGGGGCTGTTTCATCTCATCCTACCTGTCTTCCTCTCCTACTCGAACCAGCTTCTGAATATGTCCGGTCAACAGGTCTGGGTGGGGTCGCCTCGACGATCTCCGTCGTGGAGCTGGGGGCCATCCGAGATGCCTATGGCATCCCATCTTCTGTTCGGCTCGTGATCCCCCGCCCGAGGGAATGGGTCACTTCCAGTGGCCCAGGCCATCTCGCCTTTTATGAGGAGACCTTCTCTGGGGGTCTCCGGTTCCCTTTTCATCCATTCTTCTTATCTATCTTGGACAACTACTGTTTAGTCCCGGCGCAGTTGGTGCCGAACGCCATTAGAGTCATCTTCTCTTTCATTGTGCTTTGCCACGTCCACGGGTTCGTCGCCCGATTTTCCTTGTTCAAGGCTTTTTTACTCTGAAATGCCACCCGACTGAGGACGGGTGGTGGTCCTTGTCCTCTCGCCCGAAGGGGATAAAATTCGAGCTCCCCTCTTCCATCAAAGGATGGAACAGCAAATTTTTCTTCGCGACCGTCGAGGGGGTCGACTGGGCCTGGAGCGAGCCGGATCGGTCCCCCAATCGGATCTCTATGGTTGACGCAACTGATCAGAACGACTACGAGTAGCTTCGCACCACCCAGATCCCCTCTCTGGAGGTCCTGCTGTCGGAGCAGAACCTTTCTGATGCCAGGGTCAACCCATCGATGGGGCCGGGTGAGTCCAGTTCTTTCCTCCATATGTGTTTTCTCTCTTTTCTTCATTTCAGGCTAACCTTTTTAGCTCCTGGGTACAGGGACGATCTTCTTGGAGGGCGAGCCGTTGCCAATCTCCAAGAAGAAGCCGCCCACCGGGATGGCCACTGAGCCTCCTCCGAGGCGGGCCCGGATTGAGGGCATCCCGACGGATGCCCCCGCCGCGCCAGTCGCCCCAAGGAGGAGGGAAGCCGAAGGACGGACAAGGCCACAGGCCGAAGTCCCTTTCTGGAGCCTGAGGCGACCGCCCGGGCTGATGCTGCATCGCTTCCGCGCCACCCTGCTCTCCGAGTCCGAGGATGATTAAGGCTGAAAAAGGGGAGGCCCGTGCTAGAGCTCCTCCTGCGACGGGGGCTCTGACCGCGACGGTGCCGGGTCCTCAACCGGTTCCTGGGGGTCCTACCACCGGAGGGATGGGTGCACCTGCTCCCCGAGAGAGTCGGAGAGACGAGGCGAGGTGCTATCTCCCGTTCAAGTTGGGGCCGGAGAGCTCCTTAGCTGACAACCGCGCCCTAGCCGCTCGTATGATGTATTTCTCCATCCAGCCATGCGATCGGGAGGAGATGGATGGGCTGCGGCTGGGGGATGTGCTCGACAGTATCTTCCCCCACCTCTACACGGTAAGCAACTTCATTCTTTCCTTCCTCTTCCTCTCTTTTTGCTCTTCTCTTTCTTTTTTTTTTTTTGACCTTTTCATATGGTGCATATCGGCATCGAGGCCCTTTTCATCAGGAGCAGCTGCCGGAACTGGGAGCGAGATGAGCAGCAACGGCGACCGAGATTGCATCGCTGAAGGCCGACCTGAAGGGGAGGGCCAACTCCGAAGGGGAACTTGACCGATGGGTCAAGGACCTCGAAAGGCAGCTCGCCGACTCTGAGGGGCGAGCGAAGGAGCTCCATGAGAGCCTTGACCGCGAGCAGGGGCAGTCGAGGAAGAAGGTCGAGGAGCTTGCCGACGCTAAGCAAAGGTTGGCCGTGTTTAACGCCGAGGCGGCCTGGCAGAAGGGGTCGCCCAGTCCCTCCAGGCCCGGCTGGTGGCCAAAAAGGAGAATTAGCCATGGCCTAGAGGGCGGTCGAGGAGGCGGCCAGGTCAGCCGGGGATGCCAAGCGTGAGGCGGCCGCGGCAAAGAAGGAAGCCGAGGAGGTGGTCGCGAGGTACAGGACCTCGAAGGAGTTCCTCGCCGAGATCCAACAGACAGCGTCGGACTCCTTCAAGGGCTTCATGTACCTGCACCGCCTGGTCGAGGGATTCGTCTCGGTCGAGTGCCGCAACAACCTTGACATCCCGGTACTTCGAACCAGGAGGCGGGTGCTAAGGAGGCCGTCGTTCCCGAGCCTTCTACGCCAGTCGAGGTCGGGGCCGCGCCACTTGAAATCGGAGCTGCACAGCCGGAGGTCCATGCTAACGAAACTTCCCAGCCCGGCGGTTCGGCTCAAGGGTAGTCATTTTCTGTTTCTTTTGTATTTTGTTTCTTTTCTGTACTTAGTCAGGGCCGCCCGGCATGTCGGGGGCTCGCAAGATACTTGTAGCTGATACTTAATCTATAAAGCCCAAATTTCTTTGTAACATGTTCTCTGCCTGGCTCCTCCCTTCTTTCTCTCTTTCTTTCACTCCCCTTCTTTTTCTCTTCTTCTTTTTTGTGTATGTGTGGGGAGATCAGAGAAGAGGGCCTCACCTTGCCTGGGGTTGAGTGATTATACTTCAGCACTGGCAAGTTGGTTGCAAGGATATGACACTTGAGTGCCGCTGGGCTCGAAGATGTTGTCGGCTGAGAGCCAGGTGGCTCAAAAGTCCCTTGGCCAGAGATCTGAGCTCCGGTCTTGGGGCGGCGTCCTGGAGCTGGGCTCGGGGACGTGGATGACTGAGAGCTGCGTGGCTCGAGGGTCCCTTGGCCGAAGATCTGAGCTCCGGTCTTGGGCTAAATGATGATAGCTTTATTGTTGTGTTTCCCTCTCGTTCTCTTTCTTTCCTTCCCCTCTCTTCTTCTTTTTTCTTTTTTTTTTTGATGAGTGGGGAGATCAAAGAAGAGGGTTCTTGCCGTGTTTCCCTCTCATTCTCTTTCTTTCCTTCCCCTCTCTTTTTCTTTTTGAGTGGGGAGATCAAAGAAGAGGGTTCTTGCCGTGTTTCCCTCTCGTTCTCTTTCTTTCCTTCCCCTCTTTTCCTCTTTTTGAGTAGGGAGATCAGAAAAGAGGGTCACAGGGTGACCAGAGTCCCAGGCACTCGTTGCTCTCCCGCCAGCTCCAGCCATCGACAACCGCCCCACCAAGAAGTCGGTGGGCATGATCTCCTGGGGAGCCGAGCGCACGTCCAAGAGGACCCGAGGGGCAGGGAACTCTAAGAATATAGAAAAATGTAAACAATGATGCTGTGGTCGTCGAGATGACGATCGTAAAGCATCCTGTAAAGCGCATCATGGTAGACAGTGGAAGCTCTGTGGATGTACTTTTCTACGATGCTTTCTCCCGAATGAATCTCTCCCCTACTCAGCTTAAGCCAGTATATACCCCCCTTGTTGGTTTCACGAGAGATTCCGTAAGGGTGGAGGGAGAAATCACTCTCCCGGTCACTGCCGGGACCCCACCTCAGCAGAGCACCGTCATGATGACGTTTATAGTTGTCAGGCTTCCTTCGCCTTACAACATGATCTTGGGCCGACCTGGGCTCAACCTCCTCGACGCTGTCGTCTCTACCAAGAGGTTGCTTGTCCAGTTCCCAACCCCTTACGATGTGGGGGAGATGAGGGATACGCCCCAGCCAGTGCAGCATTGCTTCCAGACACTCCCAGGGGCCCGAGCACTCGGGGAGGACTCTGGAGCAGACGAGCTCGACCAGAGGGCCCAAGACCCCGGGGGAGGCCCGGCCGAGTGCCTTCTTCCCTATCAGCTTGGAGCCAACCAGACGGAAACCGTGCAGATCGAAGCCCAGCTTTCCGAGGAGGAGAAGGCTCCGCTATTGGAATTCCTGCGAGCAAACGCAGATATGTTCGCTTGGACGGCAGCCGATATGCCAGGTATTCCCCCTGAAGTCATCACCCATAAACTTAATGTTCATCCAAAGTGCAGGCCAGTTCGACAGAAGAGGAGAAGCTTCACCCCGGAGAGGCAGGCGGCCATCTATGAGGAAGTTGAGAAACTCCTCGCCACCGGCTTCGTCCGAGAGGTGTAGTTTCCGAGCTGGCTGGCGAATATGGTGATGGTGAAGAAGAATAATGGCAAGTGGAGGATCTGTGTATACTACACCGATCTCAACAAAGCATGCCCGAAGGACAGCTTCCCTCTACCAAAAATAGACCAGCTGGTGGATGCCACTGCAGGGCACAGGCTGCTCTCCTTCATGGATGCATTCTCCGGGTACAATCAGATCCGGATGCACCTGGAGGACAAGGAGCATACCGCCTTCATCACTCATCGGGGGACGTACTGCTACAGAATGATACCCTTTGGCCTAAAGAATACTGGGGCCACGTACCAACGTCTGGTAAATAAAGTCTTTAAAGACCAGATCGGCAGGAATGTACAAGTGTACGTGGATGACATGCTCGTCATGAGCAAACCGAGCTCGGACCACATTGCCGACCTCACTGAAGCCTTACACGGTCTCAAGAAACACCAGATGAAGCTTAACCCAGCGAAGTGCGCCTTTGGAGTGGCGGCCTGGAAATTCCTCGACTTCATGGTCACCCAGAGGGGCATCGAGGCGAATCTAGAGAAGGTCCAGGTGATCCTGGACATGGAGCACCCAACATCCAAGAAGCAGGTCCAGCGCCTGATAGGGAGAATCGCAGCCCTAAGCTGGTTCATCTCGAGGTCGGCTGACCGCTGCCTCCCTTTCTTCAAGGCGCTATGCAAGATGCCTGACTTCACCTGGACCGAAGAGTGCCGGACGGCTTTCAAAGAATTGAAGGAGTTCCTGACCTCCCCACCTCTGCTGTCCAGACCCGAAGACGGGGAAGAGCTCCTGCTCTACCTGGCGGTCACACCAGGGGCTGTCATCTCGGTCCTCGTCCGTACAGACCGGGACGGGTCACAGAAGCCGGTGTACTATACCAGCAAAATACTCCATGATGCGGAGATCAGGTATACCCGCTCCGAAAAACTCATTTTTGCACTAATAATATCTGCTAAGCATCTCATGCCCTATTTCCAAGTGCACCCCATCGTGGTTGTGACTGATCAGTCACTAAGGACCATGCTAAGCCACCCCGAGACTTCCGGAAGGTTAGCCAAAAGGTCCCTGACACTGAGCGAGTACGACATCGCATATCGGCCGGGGTCATCGCAGAAGGCCCAAGTCCTAGCCGACTTCGTGGTCGAATGTACAGGGCTTCCCGATGAACCAGAGCGGATGGTCCCGGAGAGCAAAGCCGAGCTCGGCCCGCTGGAGGACCCTTGGATCCTCCACGTGGACGGCGCCTCCAACTCTTGCGGGAGCGGAGCAGGCCTCATCCTCGCCAATTCCGACAGAGTGGTGATGGAGTGTGCACTTCGCTTCAAATTCCCCGCCACAAACAACCAAGCGGAGTACGAGGCGCTCCTCGCGGGCCTGAAGGTGTCCCGCGAGCTAGGCGTACAGAACCTCAAGGTCTTCACCGACTTCCAGCTGGTTACCGGACAAGTCTCCGGAGAGTACGAGGCCCAAGATCCCTAGATGATGAAGTACCTGGAGAGGGTCCGTTCGAGCACAGCAGGCTTCCATTACTTTCACGTTTTCCACATTCCTCATGGGGAGAATGCTTGTGCGGACGCATTATCAAGGCTCGCGACCCTACCGGACTCATCCTTAGGGCGTGCCTATATCGAATATCTCGAGAGCCCAAGCTATGAAAGCCCCAAGGAGGTGCAAGAAGTAGCCCCCGAGCCAAGCTGGATGGACAAGTATGCCAAGCACATCCGAGACGGTTTACTGCCGGAAGACCACAAAGAAGCCGGTCTCATCAGAAGGAAAGCCGCCCACTTCATCTTGATGGATGGCCAGCTCTACCGCCGATCTTTTTCCTACCCTCTCCTGAAGTGCCTCAGGCCCACAGAGGCAGCCTTCATGCTCCAAGAGATACACGAAGGCCTCTGTGGGAATCATGTATGAGGGAGGACTCTGGCGTACAAGGCACTCCGCTAGGGATACTTCTGGGAAACGATGAAGGAGGATGCCGCCGACTTCGTCAAGAAGTGTGACAAGTGCCAGCGCCATTCCCATATCCAGCACCTGTCGGCCGCACTGATCTCCTAATTGTCATCTTCTTGGCCTTTCGCCCAATAGGGGATGGATATCCTAGGACCGTTCCCCACCATGCTTGGGCAGCGAAAGTTTCTGCTGGTGGTGATCAACTACTTCACCAAATGGGTCGAAGCAGAGCCGCTAGCCCGGATCATAGAGGCCAATGTCCACCAATTCTTCTGGAAGTCTGTCATCTGCCGTTTCGGACTCCCCAATTGCATTATCACCGATAATGGGCGACAGTTCGACAACCGAGAATTCGAGGGATTCTGCACCAAGCACCGGATCCGGCATCGGTTCACCCCGGTCGCCCATCCCTAGATGAATGGGGAAGCCGAGGTCACCAACCGAACCATTCTTTAAGGACTCCGCACCAGATTGGATCAGTCGAAGGGCAGATGGGCAGAAGAACATCCAAGCATCCTGTGGGCCTACCACACAATGCCCAAGACGGCGACAGGTGAAACACCCTTTAACCTGGTCTTCGGGTCGGAAGCGATAATTCCGGTTGAGCTCGGTGTGCCCACGCTCTGCGTACAGCGGTACGACAAAGCACAGAACTCGGCACACCTTCTCCTCAACCTAGACCTCCTCGAAGAAACTAGGGACAAAGCTCGACTCCGGATGGCAGCATACCGGCAACGGGTCGCCTGGTACTACAATGCACGGGTGAAGCAGAAGAATTTTCGACTGGCGACCTAGTGCTGCACCGAGCAAAAGCGTCTCAGCCCCGGGAGTGCGGCAAACTCTCACCGAACTATGAGGGCCCTTACAAAGTGTCCAAGGCCCTCTCCCAGGGGCTTACTACCTAGAGGACTTGGACGGCACCAGGTTCCCCCGAACCTGGAACGCTTGTAATTTGAGGAGATACTATCAGTAATGTAAGTATTCCCTCCATGAGAAATAAAGATTTCTTTCTGCAACATGATCTATTTGCCGAAAACCATAGCCACGAGCCCTGCTCCCCGGCACCAAAGACCGGATGACCCTCCGGCACCAAAGACTGAACGACCCTCCGGCACCAAAGACCGGATGACCCTCTGGCACCGGCGAGCCCAGCTCTCCGGCATCAAAGACCGGACGACCCTCCAGCACCAAAGACTGGACGACCCTCCGGCACCGACGAGCCCAGCTCTCCGGCACCAAAGATCGGACGACCCTCCGGCATCAAAGACCGGACGACCCTCCGGCACCAAAGACCGGACGACCCTCCGGCATCAAAGACCGGACGACCCTCCAACACCAAAGATCGGATGACCCTCCGGCATCGGCGAGCCCAGCTCCCCGGCATCAAAGACCGGATGACCCTCCGGCACCAAAGATCGGATGACCCTCCGGCACCGGCGAGCCCAGCTCCTCGGCAAAGGACCTGGGAAGCCCCCAGGCACTCAACGTCTCCGAGCCCAGCTCCAGTATGCCTGCCCGAGATCGGAGCTCAGATCTCCGGCCAAGGGGACTCTCTCAACCAACGCGCCTTCGAGCCCAGCTCTGAGGCGCCATCTCAAGTCCTCAACGTCCCCGAGCCTAGCACCAGAACGCCTGCTCGAGACCGGAGCTCAGATCTCCGGCCAAGGGGATTCACTCAACCAACGTGCCTTCGAGCCCAGCTTCGAGGTGCCATCTCAAGTCCTCAACATCCCCGAGCCTAGCTCCAGGATGCCTGCCCGAGACCGGAGCTCAGATCTCCGGACAAGGGGATTCACTCAACCAACGCGCCTTTGAGCCTAGCTCCGAGGCGCCATCTCATGTCCTCAACGTTCCCGAGCCTAGCTCCAGGATGCTTGCCCGAGACCGAAGCTCAGATCTCTGGCCAAGGGGATTCACTCAACCAACGCATCTTCGAACCCAATTCCAAGGTGCCAAGTCATCAACGTCCCCGAGCCTAGCTCTAGGATGCCCATCAAAGACCGGATGACCCTCTGACACCAAAGACCTGGGAAGCTCATAGGCACCGACGAGCCTAGCTCCTCGGCAACAAAGCCCAGAGAAGAGTCCTCTGGCACGAAGACCTGGGAAGCCCCCAGGCACTGACAAGCCTAGCTCCTCGGCAACAAAGCCCAGAGAAGAATCCTCTTGCACGAAGACCTGAGAAATCCCCAGGCACCGGCGAGCCTAGCTCCTCGGTACCAAAGACCGGACGACCCTCCGACACCAAAGACCGGATGACCCTCCGGCACCGGCAAGCCCAGCTCCCCGGCAAAGGATCTGGGAAGACCCCAGGCACTCAACATCCCCGAGCCTAGCTCTGAGGTGACATCCCTGAGCTCTGCTCTGAGGCGATGTTCCGTAGACCCAACTTCTGAAGATCAAGCCCCGAGCCTAGCTCCGAGGCATTCAAGATGTGGACCGCCCTTAGGCACCCGGGTCTGAAATTCCTCCCTACAACCTCCTCGTACCAACAAAAAAGAGAAAAGAGGAGGGGGGAGGAAAAGTGACATTCACATCACCGAAGGAAAGAAGCAAAATCTATGGAATCAGTTTTCATTGCTTGGAAAGAAAATTTTACATCATATTCCGGGCCTTAACAAGCTAGCTAGCCCGACTCAAAGAAAAGTACAAAAAGAAAGAAAAAGGGACACGTGAGGAGTCTTAGACTACGAGGCCGGTTCCTCCCCTAGGCGGTGCACGGCCGGGACTTCCCCCTCTCCAACCTTCGGGGCGGGGTCGCGCGCTTGAGTGGGCTCTGCCGAAGGAGCGGACTTAGCTACAGCTGCCGCAGAGATCGGCTCGGCAGCCTTCTCCTGCGGTGCTGCATCAGCTACTACCACAACCGGGGTCGGCCCGGCAGCCTCCGGGGCCACTGGCGGAGATGCCCCGACCAGAGTAGCCCCTTGTCCTCCTGCGACCGCCTTCGGAGCAGGAGCCTTCTTCCCGGGAGCTAGAAGCACGGCCAGCCGCTCCTCGGACAACATTCCTCGCAGCTGGGAGACGCAGTACGAGTACCCCTTTGCAAAGGAGTCTATCGCTGCTTCTTTAAAGTCCTTGAGGTACACCGGGGAGGCTTTGAAGGTGGCCACCGCGCCGGCAACATCCCTCCTCGCGCCCTCCACTTTGCTCCTCGCTTTGGCCACCGAGTTTTCGGTGCGCTCGGCCTGGTGGATCGCCGCCGCCATTCCCTTCTTGGTGGTTTCGGCGGCATGGTTGGCGGCAGCGGCCCTCTTCTCGGCCTTGGCGGCCCTCCCCTCGGCCTCAGTGGCCCTCTTTTCCGCCGCCGCCACCTTCCTCTCTGATTCGGCCCGGAGCTCCTTCAACCAGGCCCTCTTTAATTCGAGCTCGTCTTCGAGCTCCTTCTTCATCCTGATGAGGTCGGCGGCCTCGGCCGCGAGGCTCTTGATTTTGAGGTTGGCCTCTTGGCCTCCCTGTTCTTCCAGCTCGCCTCGGCCCACAGGGACTCGAGCTCGGTCAACCGCTCCTTTTTCCCCTTCACCCGGTTCCGGTAGAAGTCCCGGATGAGGAGCAGATCCCTACCTTGCTATATTGAAGGAAGCATGTTAATTATCAAGTGAAAAAAGAGCTCGAGAAAGACAAAAAGGGAGTGCGAGAAGGATCTTACAGCTTAGAGATTGGCAAACATCGAGCAGACGATGTCGCCCAGAAGCCTCCCGCTCCCATCTCGTCGGTCGCAGGACTAGACAGAAAAGTCCATCTGCTCGGCAAGGCGGGAATCCTTCACTAAAGAGACGTTCGGCCCCAGCTTGAATGGGACCCTCCAGTAGTCTCTATCTCTCGTCCCCGCCTGCTCGGACCCTTCGGCAGTGATAGCGAAGGACATCTTTACGGCCGTCTGCAAGCTCGACACCGCCTCGGGCTGCGACAAGGGCGCCTGCCTCGCTTCCCTCGGCCCCTCTTCCTCCTCGAGCACGACGACCTCAGGGGGAGGAACCTCCAGCCTGGCGGTAGCAGTCGCCGACCTAGCCCTGGTGACCATTCCGGACTCAAGCATGGGACCTTGATCCCGCTGACCTGAGGTCGCCTAGGTGGGCTCGACCGCCCTCTCCCGCCTCCACTCAGCGACCGGTGCATCTACCGCGGCCTGCACCGGTAGTGGACCTTCGTCAATGCGAGCCCGCTTCAGAGTGGGCCCGCGAGCCTCGGCAGCCTGCTCACGTTCCTTAGAAAATGAGAGCAGTTCATCCATTGAAAACTTCATTTCTGCACCGGAGGGAACGAGGTCAGCCCAACAGCAACAACAAAAAAAAAAAGAAGAAGAAGAAGAAGAAAAGAGAAATATAAGAAACGAGAGGGGGGTGGTCAAGTCGAACTCACCCGGCTCCCGCACCGAGCTGACCCCGGCCTCGCGAAGATTCTGCTCTGACAGCAAGACCTCGAGGGGAGAGACCTCAGCCGATTTGAGCAGGTCGTACGGATCGAGGTCGGCAGCTTCGACAGAGGAGTTCCTATTCGGAGATCGATCTGGGTCGCTCCAAACCCAGTCGATCCCCTCTACCGAGGCAAAAAGAACCTGCTCTTCCATCCTTTGATGGAAGAGGGGAGTACAAACTTAATGCCCCGAGGGCGGGAAGAAAGGGACCACCACCGTCCTCGGTAGGGTGGCGTTTCAAGATGAAGAAGGCCCTGAACAAGGAAAAACGGGCAACGATCCCGTGGAAGTGGCATAGAACGATGAAACAAAATATCGTTCTGATGGCATTTGGGACCAATTGGGCAGGAATAAGCTGGTAGTTGGCCAAGAAAGAAAGAAAGAAGGGATGGACAGGAAACCGAAGGCCTAGCAAAGGCCTCCTCGTAGAAGGCGATCCGCCGAGGTCCATTGGAGGTAGCCCGCTCCCCGGGACGAGGAACGAAAAGCTGGATGGATTCGGGGATGCCATAAGTTTTCCGGATGGACACAAGGTCCTCAGCAGTAATCATCGAAGTGATCCCTCTGGGACCTGTCGACTGAGAAGGCTCAGGCTCAGGAAGGGAAGCAGAAGTAGAAGCAGGAGCAGAAGCAGAAAGGGGAGCCAAACGAGGAGGAGAAGACCCGGTTCCCTAATGGACACCGGACCATGGTAAGGCCTTCTACTGAACTCGTACCTCGCCGCCTCCCTCTCCTCATCGGAAGAAGAAAGAGTTTTCGGCCGGGAAGGTCCGGCCTCAGCTTGGCACGAGGGATGGAAGTTGGGGCCGAAGCGGTCCATGGAAGAGAAAGGGAGAGAACAGAACGACTCCTAGATGACGAGAAGAAGGGGGCGAACGGAGGAAGGTCTACGGCGACTCCTAACGGGCGAGAAGGGAGAGCTAACCTGCTGAAGCTCAAAGAAGATGCCGACGGCTGGTGAAGAAGAAGAGGATTCCTGTGCGACTTCGGGCGCGAAGGGTTTGAAAAAAGGAGGGCCTGTTTTGAAAGGACTCACCCATCCATTCGAGACAACCTGCGTCCAACCGTACCGTTACGGCTTTCCCAAAAGTCATGCCACGTGTCGCCAATCAACAGGGACAGCACCCCCATACAACCACGATCGCTTCAGCTTTCGTGCCCACCATAACTGCTCCCAAGACGTGGCCACGCGGCGCCCCCGCACAGGCACGAAGGACCGCCAAGCTAGGAACCACCGATATCGGTAATTATTGCACCAGATCTCCCTATCTTTCCACGTCAGCATGCACCTACTCCCTTCGACCCGAACGCCGCGCGACAACGGGCCTCAGGAGTGGAGGGCAAATGATGTGACCGGATCGCTGACGTGGAGCAAGGAGCCTGACGTGGAGCCTTCATTGACGCCACGCCGGATCCCCACTATCGACCCCTTCGCCAGGCTGAGCTCCCCGATGCCAACGGGGCAACCCGTCGAAGCCGGGCTCCGTCCTCCGCCAGGTCGGGGTGCCTAGGTCGGAGCCGAGCTCAAACCCCACCAGAGGCAAACCTTTCGAGCCCGAGGTCGGGTCCCGTGGTTTGGAGTCGAGCTCAAGCCTCCTCCGCCATGTGGGACCCCTTCGAGGCCGGGTCCCCTGGCCGGGCACACCTCAGCCAGCCCGAGCTCGGTCAAAGCTGGGCCCCTCTGGCCTGGTGCCGAGCTCGGCTCCTCTCCACACAGCCGAGCCGCCGCAAGGCGGGTCCCCTGTGAGTGGGCCCCATCTTCCCAGCTCGGCCTCCAATGCAAATCAAGACATCAACCGCCGAGGAAGCAGCACCTCCCATCTGAAGACAATGGCGCCCCGCACCCCCCCCCCCCCCCCGAGGACCGTACGGTAGCACACGTCACCATTAATGTTCACGGCCGCCATTCACACCAGGAAGAAAGGAAGCTCACATCAAGGGACTATGCCCCCTACCGACTTGCCGTACGACTGGAAAAAGACCCCACCAAGGAACGCGATTCCCGAGAGCGGCGGTACAATAGTCGAGGCCCTGCCAAGCTTCCAAGAAGGGCAAATCGAAGGAATGTCAGAGGGTTGTGGAAGCTTCTCCAGATGCCCAATAAAGAAGGCGTACCATTCACGGCACGATATCTCGCCATACCCGTCTGACAGCATGAGAGAACCCCGAGGCAAGCCACAGGAAAGGACCCAGCCAGAATAAGCAAAAAGGAAGGTAATACTCATTTTTTCCTAAGAGGCAAGAACGGCATTCTCAACACACGAGAACACTCAATTTTCTAACAACACATCCACCACAAAGAAAAAGAGAAGAATGTGGAGAGGCCAGAGAGGAGGGCAAGACTACCTCGGCTACCACATCTCACAGCTCACTCATACTCTCATACACTCCACTCACTCCTCCTAGCATGGAGATCATCCTGAGAGGCTCGACCAGGAGTATCTGTTCCCCTGGATCGTTACTGACTTGACCGTCGAAGTGCCCCCGCCGAAATTTCTGGCTCGGATCACGGACGCTGGCTGTCTTGCAGGTCACGAGGTACTGGAGGCATCCCGACGGGTGGACGTAGACCATCTGATACCATCAGCAGTTATGAACCACGACGATCCAGATGGCAACAAATATGATAGATAAAGTATCAAAATTTTAAATAATATATTTTAATTCCTCCCTAGCAATTTTAAGTCGTGCGTTTAAAGCTATAGTATCAAAAATTCTACTCCCAAGTAATCCCGTAGGGCCCCTGATTGTAAATCTGGAACCACCGTAACCACCAAGGGCTCCAAGCGTGCCGTGGTCCGCCCATAAAACTACGTTATAACCCTCTACTCTTAACCGTACCTTTTCTTTTTGCTTTTTCTATTTTTGGTACAACTTCTTTTTGCTTTTTCGATAACAACCACCAGCCAGGCACCTGGATGCGTCAAGTTCAAGGCCGAGGCAGGTGCGCTTCTAGTACTGTAGTAGTCGTCCGTTTATATATATGTATACACACGCACATAGCTGAGGAGCCATGACACCGAACCGATTACTGCTACAAAGCAGAAACCGACACGTACCCTAGTTTATTATCATAGGGAAAGATAACAGCAAACGAAGCTGGCTACATGTCAACATACGATCTGCTAGCCATGGCGTTCCAACTTCAGCTTGATACGTTGAATCCCCCTAAGAAGCAACCCCACCCGCTTTTAGTAGGTAAGCCACCAAATCTCCGAGATAACCTACTGATCGAAACATCTCGCTCTCCATATCTCCCGCCCCCAAAAAAAAAAAAGAAAATCTCACCCTCCAACGATGGAAGGCAGTAAAAGTAAGCGGAGCAGCTTATCTTAATGTTCACTTAACAGTGACCGCATACCGACTCCGCCCCTATAACACCGGAGCGTTTCCAGCACCGCTGATCGCGCCCCTCTCGAAGTCATCCCGGTTGTACCGGCGGAGGAACGTTATCCCTTTTGCCCTCGACCAGCCGACGGTCCAGATGGCAGGGAAGAAGAGCAAGATCCTGATCATCGGCGGCACGGGGTACCTCGGTAAGTTCATTGTAGGAGCTAGCGCGCGGTCCGGCCATCCCACCTTCTCCCTGGTCAGAGATGCCGCCCCCTCGGACCCAGCCAAGGCCCAGCTCTTGGAGGGTTTCAAGAACTCCGGCGTCACGCTTCTTAAAGTAAATAAATATTTCCTTTCTTCTGCATCCTGAACGCTAATAATTCCGTAAGATTTTGGACTCTGACGTTAAGCACCGAAAAAAATTTACAAAATTTTCGTCGAAGATTTTGGTTGTTTATCGCAATTATATTGATTTTTCGGCCACAATGTTTTAGGGGGATTTAAATGACTACGGGAGCTTGGTTGAGGCCATTAAACAAGTGGACGTGGTAATCTCGTCGGTCGGCCTGCAGCAGGTGATGGACCAGCTTAAGATCATCGCTGCCATCAAAGAAGTCGGAACGATTAAGGTCTCTCCCATCCTTCATTTTTTTTCTTTCTAGAAGGTAGGATCTGGTCTGAAATTATTATTTTATTGATTTCCCTATCAATCGCCATCCCACGAATGTGGGACCATTCTTTTACCATCGCACAATGGTCGTTCGGTTGACCTAAAGTCTTGTATAATTTACATCCCTAAACCTATATCGATCGACAGCAAATGATAAATTATGATTCACTACGTACATTTGAATTTTTCTGTATTAGAGTAGAGATCATTCTAAGCAACAACTAATTTTTAGAAATTATTTTCCGGAATCCATGATAATTGGTTTGAACGGGAGATCAGGATTTTTTTCTTTGTATTTCCAGTTTACTGGATGATAATTTAGTGATGTCAACTTTGGATAGAAAAAAATTGTAAAAATATATTAGCTGACACGATGAAAACTTGTACCGGATTCAACCCCCGTATTCCTTTTTCTTTACCCCAAAAAAAAAAAAAAAAAAAAAACCTTTTGTTGCTTTCCTCCTCGAAGAAATGAAGAATACTAATTTCTTTTCTCTTCATAATATATGCGTATCATATTGTTTTCTCTTCATAATATATGCGTATCATATTGCCGATATATGATGGCCATTATAAGTGCATGGTTGTGGGTGATCGAACCTTAATTACTCTGGTATCACGCGATGATTTCAATATGATCCAAGTGTTATCTCGGTGGTTATATCTTTCCACTTATGCAGGGAAATTTGATACAATAATAAAATGATATAAATGCCTGAAGGTAGATGTACACAAAATAATTAAATAGTCATCTGTTTTTCACGTTATATCAGTAAAGTTATAGTTTTACTGACAAGCAATGATAGTCACCATCATATTGCTATTTTTTAAAGTCAAAATAATCACTATATTTAGCTAGTACTTGGGCATCTAGAGCGTAAATGGTCTTTGTTTATTACATGAAATTATCTAGGTAATTTTTATGTTCATTAATCATGAAATAATGGTGCTTTGTAGAGGTTCGTGCCCTCCGAGTTTGGTTTAGACGTTGATCGCATACACACGGTGGAGCCTGCATCATCGGTGTTCGCACTCAAGGCTCGGATTCGGCGGGCCATCGAGGAAGAAGGGATCCCATATACCATTGTGTGCTGCAACTGCTTCGCCGGATACTATCTTCCAACACTGGCACAGCCAGAACCTCCGAAAGACAAAATTACAATATTAGGCGACGGAAATCCGAAAGGTGGGTGGGTACTCTCTCTCCCTGGATATTGGACACAAATTAATTATTTACCGAGAAGAGCAAATGTCAAACAATGCATGTCACAAGGTACATAAATCGATCTAGTATTCCATTTGAATCATGTCATGCAGTGTGGGATTTATGATGATCATTCGATTCATCCGAACCATGGAAAGGATCTAGTTTCCCCATGATTCATGAAACCTCATCAGGTTCAACTTACCAGGACAGGACCATTGGATCTCCCTCTTGAACCACTTGGCATGCGTTGGACTTGGGGCTAATTTGGCCCAGGCTGACCAATTTGCATTCGTTCACATAGATGCTATTTATCAGGCATTCATCTTGGTACACCACTGCAAGAATGAGCATCGATACCAATGAGTATACGTAGATGCTTGTGTTTTAGAGGCAATGCAAATTATGCAATGCTGACGTTCTTTTCATCATATCTTGCTTTATGTTCAGCTGTCTTCCTTGCTGAAGATGATATCGGCACGTATACCATCAAAACTGTAGATGACCCCAGGTCTTTGAACAAGATTTTGTACGCGAAACCTCCTGCCAACATCTACTCCTACAACGAGCTTGTCTCCCTCTGGGAAAAGAAGACCGGGAAGACATTGGAGAAGATTTACCTTCCGGAAGAAGAGGTCGTGAAGAGGATCCAGGGTAAGTAGAAACTTCCATTGGTTTGGAATGCCAGCTTCCTCTAGAATTTTGGATGTATAAAGCATCCTTATTTAAACCAATAATTTACATAATTCCATCATAAATCACGTGCTCGATAAGTCGGCCCATGTCCCTCTGTTTTCAATTTACATGTTCCCCACCATCGGTGGTCCTCACCATTACATGATTTATCTTCTAATAATGCTAGGTCACAGTGATTGATGAACAAGATATCTTAAATTTTATAATAAAAAGGTTATGCCATTTAACTTAGCATGTATAGCCACATTGAGCACAAATTCACTTTTCTAGCATGTAAACAGCATTCACCTTCCATCTGATAGACTGACAAGCTTTTAGATGTGTTTGTTATGAAAACTGAATGGCAAATGTAGCACAGGCAAGAAGATTCTATGTGCAAATATAAAAAATATCAGTGTGCACGTATTCATGGAAAATTAGCCAGAAAATAATGCTCAAAAGGAATGCACACACGGACACAAACAATTTAGGATTTGACGCTGCTAGGTTCGCCCAATTTTACAGTATAGGGTGCTAGATATTACTTCATAGTTTGCATCTCACAAAAAGAAATGCATGTTCAAATAATTCGCAGGGTCCTTTTCTTTGATGGATGTTCAGGACCCATATATTTTGTTAACTCGTTCTTTAAGTGCTTGTGCTTTTGAGATTTAATGCTCGGTAGCAAAACTAGCCTTGCTGTAAAACTAGTTTATGTAACCAAAAAAAAATGCAATAACTGATATGTGGAAGGCTGCCCTTTTCATTATCAATGTTGCTGAACAAGAGTCAAGTGATCGACACTGAGAAAACAATAGTCAAAAAATGATTTTTGTGTTTATTTATTGAAAATATGATCTTTTAAATAAAATGCTAAAGGGCCATATATATTTTTTAACACATAAACCTATTTTACAATCATTTTGCCCTTCATAACTATTTTGCTTTATTTTTCACTGCAGAGTCTCCATTCCCATTCAACATGATGCTGGCCGTCAACTACTTGGTGTTTGTGAAGGGAGACACTGCTAACGTTGAAATCGAACCATCAGTCGGTGTGGAGGCTTCTGAGCTCTATCCTGATGTCAAATACACCAGCGTTGAAGAGTATCTTACTCGTGTTATCCAATGAACCCACAAAACATGCAAGTTGCCTTCGAGTTGATGAATTGGCCAATTTGCATCTTTCAACTTAAATAATGTAATATCTTTAATATATATATATATATATATAAGTGACACTTGTGTGTTTATAAATTCAATAAAAGGTTTGTTTGGCTTCAACACTTGACCTGAAATTCCAAGTTTTCTACTTCGAATGCATGTTAAAAACTTGCGCTGCTTTTGTTCCCTCTTGTCATGCTCCTTTATTCATGTAATGGGTTTATGTATATGGCTATATTTATGTATTTGGGGCCTCATACAGGTGCATTATTGGAATAGCATGTAATTTTGTCTTGTTTTGCTGGTTGGCACTAATCAGTTATGTTGTGCCAGGAGTACTCTGCCTTAATTTAAATAGCTTAAGTCGTATGCGAGTTCATAGGAGCCAAATAACAGACTGGGTTCATACATGGGATTTGAAGAAAGTTCTACTTAGAACCTTAGATGTTAGTTTTGAACTGGAGGTACTTATACTTTGTTTTGTGCATGCTTTATCAGGAAACTAGGAATTATAGATTGTTTTATATACCTTTTTTTGTAATTTGTGCACTTGCTATCTGCTAAAGAAAATGGATTTACAAAGACTTGTAAAATTATTTTATTTTTTAAATTTCTTAAATGGAATTAGGGATCATTAGTTTTTATTATTGCTCCTCTTAGCTGAAATTCTGGTCCTGCCTCTGCTTCAAAAATAAACAGCAATGAATAATTTAAGCTATTAACTTGTGAAAAAAACGGAGTAACTTTTGGGGTTTATTCTAGCCTTTTTGTCACTGATGCCATCAATAAAGTTAGGAATTTTGGAGTTTAATATTGGATTAGGTTACTAGGCAAACACTTCCACATGGGTTTCAACTCCCGCATCAAAAATCAGACAGCAATTTGTATTTCGTCATCATAGACTTGGTAAACTAGGTTTAGTCAACAACATATTTTTTTTTTATAACAGTCGCTACAAAAATCTGAGGCTGCCTTTGCCATGAAAGCCACTAATGTAGCAATCTAAATGCACGACATGACTATCATGCTTCAATGGCATCATGTAGCTCTTGCAAATTAATCAAGTGTTCACTTAAATACATTTTGTGTGTATATGCAAGCCGATGGGTACAAAGACCTTGCGGTTAGAGAGAGGCTAGGAGTCTTGACGTTGGATTCTCTACTAGCTCAAGTTAACCATTTTCTCCTTTTCATAAAGGTGATTCGAATCATTGTTCACAGCATTAAAATTATTTTTTTGTTAATATCAGCATGGATATATTAATACCATAACCTGGCATGCACCAAGTATAATTGTATAATGATGTGAATATATATATATATATATATGGTAAATAATGTTTTTTCATATGAAATTACCGCTATTCATTTATATACATCATCTAAGAGAAAGGGTTGGAAGACTCATATTATGTACGTTATTTAGATTTAAATATCCGAAGATGCACCATCCTAGACTTGAGGTGCGATCATCAATCACTAGGGCATCGCCCAGCGCTGTCCATTTAAATGTGTTATAGCTGTCACTTTGAAAAATAATAATAAAATATTTGCTAAAAAAAGAGAACAATTTTATGAAATTCCTCTTCACTCAAAGTCAATGACAGTATTAAGCCATGGAACAAAAGTTTCCATCATGTAGGAAGAGAGCAAGAGGGGGAGGAAGTGCATTTTTATTTTTTTGGTAAGAGAAAGAGGAAGTGCATCAAAAGGACACGTGTTTCTCCCTTCTTCGCCTCTCCCATTCTTAAATATTTATTTTTCCTTTTCCTTCGAAGTAAAGCAAATGCGCAACCCTTGCTTCTCCCTTCTAAGCGAGTCTGCGCACCGCTCATGTTTTCTTTCCTTCACGGGCAAATCGCATACCACCTTAAAGCATGTACCATCCGAATGAGCCTAGGCCCAGGCCATCATAGTAGTGCATCGAAATAAGTAGTCGATGAATGAGATTGGTAGAAATAATGTTCCTCTACAATTATGAAATGCAGTAATAATGTATGAGGTGTAAGATATAATTTTTCAAACAAGCCGGGTATAATCGTAACTGCATTGTGGGGTACGCAAGCGGAATCCACGGCACCTCCAACCGACGAGGTCGTGACACCAGGTGATGGGAAACCCAAAGGTACCTTTTCTTTTGGCTTGCTAGAGTGAACATATAGTTCATACCTCATGTATTCCTGCAAAAGCTAGTACCATGAGCCACATGAATCATGTAGCAGGCTCGTGTACATTTTGACGTCTATTGTCATCGATTTAGGATCAATCTCCAAGTCAGGCGCAAAAGAAACATGCAAATGTTGGCAAGTTTCTCGACTGGTTCATCTTTTTCTTTACGTAAGATCGGTATATACTCTTGCTTTTTAACGAGTATCTCATTGCTCTTGCTAAGGACTTCCGGCCTCGCACCAAGATAAAGGGCCATTGCGGTGTGCTTCCGCTTTTTGTTGTTAGACAACCTCTTCTACCATTCTCTCTGTTTTTCAGAAATTTGAAGGAGGCTTTGGAGTGGAGGCTACCGAGCTTTATTCGGATGTCAAATATGTACACCACTGTTGATGAGTACTTCAATCGTTGTATTTAATGAAATTACAGAATATATATACCTAGGTTGGCTTTTTAAAAAGAGATGCGATCATGGTTCTACATTTTTTTTTTTTTTTTTTTTTTTTTTTTTGTGAACTATGTGATCATAATCTTATGGAATATTTGTTGAACTTAAATCCTTGGCCTGCCTTTCTCTCTCCGAACCTTTGAATTAATGGACCCAGGTCTTTCCCGGCTAGATACAACCTTTGGTTTTTGCTCGGTTTCTCTTCTTTCCTTTCCCTCGGGTGTCCACCTTGGCCACTCCACATCGTGTCACTTCATTTACCCCTCTCTCTCTCTCTCTCTCTAAAAAAAAAAGGGGAGGGAACAGATGCTTTAAGTCATCTTGATTAAAATAATAATAACAATAATAATATCCATCAAAGCTGGAAATCATTTCTAATTGTGTTATCTCCAAATAAACCATTTTTAGATCAGCCTAAATCCCTTTGACTTGTTCGTTGGGGCAAACCACCACCGACAAGTCAACAACAGATAAATCTCGTTCACATTATCATCCTGCTACCTGCTGCCATATTTTCCACACTTGAAAGGGTCCTGCTGCACTTTTTTGAAAGATATGACTAGCAGTTCTACTAACTGACATGATTAAACGTAAAAAAAACCTCTATATGATATCACATGTTTATTATTCTACTTTCGAGGAAATTATATGGTTATAGATTATAACTAAGTTGGACAGCAGTGAACAAAATGAGTTGAATTGCGATGCAATGCTCACAACCGAACCTGTAATAAATTTTAGGAGATGCGAAAATAACGGAAGGAATCGGTCAAATGCAATGTACATTCTCAAAATTAAAATTGTATTATCTCCATTATTAAAATCGCCATAAAAAAAACTTACTTCATTTGATAAATGACTTTTAAAAAAGAAATCGTTATCACGAACGTACGCACAAATTAAAAAAAGAGAGCGTGAGGGGGGGGGGGGGGGGGCGCCTGGGGAAATATCCCTAAAACTATATTTTGACCCTCGATTAGACCTACTCATTGGATGGGTCGGGCTGGGTTCGGACCAAGCGCAACTCTAGAGCCATCAACATATACCAAGCGTGGGCCCAGCCTGTCTCGGCCTTCGGGCTTCCTTTTTAGGTTCAAGCTCGTTCCATCCCCGGCTTCGAGCTTCCGAGCCGGGCCTCGAGTTTTCCTGGACGAGGAGAAAGTGGCAAGGTAGGGAAAGTTGGGAGTGGTGATGATGTGAAGAGGCAGCATGGAGATCGAACGATGCAAGGAGGAATGGAAGTCGGGATGATGCCAGAAGGGTAGGGTCGGTCGGGACTCGAGAAGAAGGGAAGAGTTTAAGAGGATACAGGTTGATCGACTGCTGGTTGTGTGAGGACCGGTCCTTTTGGGCTGGATTTGGGCTGAAGTCGGCAGCCCTTGCCGACTTCAGTTCAAAATCCCTATGGTTCGGAAGGTCGGATTCTCCGGGGAGAAATCCGGACAAATCCGACGCCGCCGCCGGAGAGGGGGGGGGAGATAAGGTTTCTCCTCGGGTTTAAGGCTCTGGGGATTACCTCTGTTGATCCGAGAGCTTTTTCCTGTGGTGGAGCGACGACGGTTCCTCGAGTGCCCTGCCCTCGCCGGAACGCCCCTTCGCCGGAGGTCGTGAGATCGGAGACGCCTCTCGCCGGTAAGTCCTCTCTCTCCCTGGTATGGGCGTTGAGGGCTTGTGCGGCTCGACAGAGGGGAGAATCCGGTTGATTTTCCTCTCCGTTGAAGCCTTGGGCGGTGGCCGGCAGTGAGGAAGCCGCCGCCGGACTCCTCCTCTCCGGCAACCGTCTTTGGGCGGCCGATCGCGGGGATTGCCGCCGTCCCATCGCTTGCTCGGAGAGGGGGGGGGGAAATGGAGGAGGGAGAGACAGTTGGTCGGCCGAGAGGGACTGTTGCAAGCGACATCTCCGGCTCGGTGCTCGCCAGCCGTCGGTCGGACGGCCACCGTAAGGGTCGCCGGACTCTCTTCCTTCTCCGGCGTGGTCGTCGTGGTGGTCGGACGGGAGGATCGCCGTCGATCCTCCCTGCTTCTCTCGTGAGGTCGGGCGAATGCCTGGCCGAAGGGGGACGGGAGCTTGGTTTGATCAGGCTTGGCTGGGCCAAGCCTGTTGAGGCCGGGTTTGGCTGGGCCGGGCTGGGCCGGGCTTGGCTGGGCCGGGCCGGGCTGGGCTGGGCTTGGCTGGGCCAGGGTTCGTTGGGCCAGTCTTGGTTGAGCCATGCCCTGTTGGGCTAGGTCTATTTCTTGGTTGGGCCGGTCCAGTAAAAACTCCATTGGGAAAAAAATAAATAAATAAATAATAATAATAATAATGATTATATTAATAATATTAAATAAAGGGGAAGAAGGGGGAAAGATCTGTTGGACAAGGTTGTTCCAAGAAAATTTAGTTTATATATAATTTCTTTTTAATTTATGATTCAGGATCGTCGTTGTCTCTGGAAGATCGGATCTAGGGAATTGAACTGCACGTTGTTGGTGGATGCTCTTGAGTAAGTTATCTTGACCTCTGATATGTATGCCAATATATATATAAATTTATAACTTAGTAGATATATGTAATATATCTGCATTGGATTGTGTGCATCATGCTGGTGTGGGTGCTGTGTTGGCGTGAGTACATTATGTTGGTGCGGGTATATTGTAGGATTGCATTGGATTGCGTGCATCATGCTGGTGTGGGTGCTGTGTTGGCGTGAGTACATTGTGTTGGTGCGGGTATATTGTAGGATTGCGTGCGTCGTGTTGATGTGGATGCATAGTACTGGTGTTGAGTGGTGCAGTTGGTTGTGAGTGCTCTCTAGTTTGACTATGATCATACGAGAACCTAGTCTCCTTTTGGGCCTCCAGCAGGGCTATTGCTGGCACATGACCGTTGAGCGGTATGTGACACAGGAGCTAGATGTCTTATTTTAGCCATGCGTGGCCGGCACATGCAGAGGATGCATGTTTCTCGTATGATACTCAGAGCTAGTTTTCCTTTTGGGTCTCCAGCAGGGCTATTGCTAGCACATGACTGTTGAGCGGTGTGTGACACAGGATCTAGTCTCTTTTGGGGCGAGCCATGGGCCGATCGTGGCCATAGTCTGAGGGACTAGGAGAGTTAAGTAAATGGTTGGCCATCCATAGTCGTGTCGTGTCTGTGTCGGTCGCATTAAGTGTACGTATTTGCATCAGGTCGTGGGTTATTATTATTATATTGCTGGACATCTTGTTGCATGATGTATTATGCTTGTTGTTATTAGATGCATATTGGAGTATGTATATTGAAGGTGTTGATAACTTACTGAGCCTGTGTAGCTCACCCATGATTTCTTATATTTTTGTTTCAGATATCGAAGATCATTTGGGTTTTGGAACCAGTCAGTGAGGAGCTAGGATTTAGGTGTTAATCCCTGAGTTTATATTTTATCTGTATTTTATATTCTATTAATCTTTATGGAAAGTTGTTCCTTACTATTGTTTGGTTGTAGATTTGAAAGTTAGGCCTGGCATGATCTCTAGAAGATATCTAGGATTGTGCGGCCGGTCACGTAGCCGATCTTTGATCTGGATTCGGGGCGTGATAGAGTGGTATCAGAGCAAAGGTTAAAAATGTCATAGTTAGTGAGAGTGGGATAGAATTAGGGTATTGAAAGATATTTGATGATTTGAAAAATTTATATCAGTGTGCGCAGCAGCGAAAGTGTGGTAGATTAAAGACATTAGAATTAATTTAAAGTATGTATGATGGAAGAAGAGATGCTCTTATTGGAATTATTGAAATTGGGTAGAATGGTACTTGTGAGTATTGAATTATATAAGTTTTGGATTGTGCATCTTTGGGTTTAGAAGACTTAAATTTCGAGGACGAAATTTTTTTTTTAGGTGGGGAGAATGTGAGGACCGGTCCTTTTGGGCTGGATTTGGGCTGAAGTCGGCAGCCCTTGCCGACTTCAGTTCAAAATCCCTATGGTTCGGAAGGTCGGATTCTCCGGCGAGAAATCCGGACAAATCCGACGCCGCCGCCAGAGAGGGGGGGGAGATAAGGTTTCTCCTCGGGTTTAAGGCTCTGGGGATTACCTCTGTTGATCCGAGAGCTTTTTCCTGTGGTGGAGCGACGACGGTTCCTCGAGTGCCCTGCCCTCGCCGGAACGCCCCTTCGCCGGAGGTCGTGAGATCGGAGACGCCTCTCGCCGGTAAGTCCTCTCTCTCCCTGGTATGGGCGTTGAGGGCTTGTGCGGCTCGACGGAGGGGAGAATCCGGTTGATTTTCCTCTCCGTTGAAGCCTTGGGTGGTGGCCGGCAGTGAGGAAGCCGCCGCCGGACTCCTCCTCTCCGGCAACCGTCTTTGGGCGGCCGATCGCGGGGATTGCCGCCGTCCCATCGCTTGCTCGGAGAGGGGGGGGGAAATGGAGGAGGGAGAGACAGTTGGTCGGCCGAGAGGGACTGTTGCAAGCGACATCTCCGGCTCGGTGCTCGCCGGCCGTCGGTCGGACGGCCACCGTAAGGGTCGCCGGACTCTCTTCCTTCTCCGGCGTGGTCGTCGTGGTGGTCGGACGGGAGGATCGCCGTCGATCCTCCCTGCTTCTCTCGTGAGGTCGGGCGAATGCCTGGCCGAAGGGGGACGAGAGCTTGGTTTGATCAGGCTTGGCTGGGCCAAGCCTGTTGAGGCCGGGTTTGGCTGGGCCGGGCTGGGCCGGGCTTGGCTGGGCCGGGCCGGGCTGGGCCGGGCTTGGCTGGGCCGGGCCGGGCTGGGCTGGGCTTGGCTGGGCCAGGGCTCGTTGGGCCAGTCTTGGTTGAGCCATGCCCTGTTGGGCTAGGTCTATTTCTTGGTTGGGCCGGTCCAGTAAAAACTCCATTGGGAAAAAAATAAATAAATAAATAAATAATAATAATAATGATTATATTAATAATATTAAATAAAGGGGAAGAAGGGGGAAAGATCTGTTGGACAAGGTTGTTCCAAGAAAATTTAGTTTATATATAATTTCTTTTTAATTTGTGATTCAGGATCGTCGTTGTCTCTGGAAGATCGGATCTAGGGAATTGAACTGCACGTTGTTGGTGGATGCTCTTGAGTAAGTTATCTTGACCTCTGATATGTATGCCAATATATATATAAATTTATAACTTAGTAGATATATGTAATATATCTGCATTGGATTGCGTGCATCATGCTGGTGTGGGTGCTGTGTTGGCGTGAGTACATTGTGTTGGTGCGGGTATATTGTAGGATTGCATTGGATTGCGTGCATCATGCTGGTGTGGGTGCTGTGTTGGCGTGAGTACATTGTGTTGGTGCGGGTATATTGTAGGATTGCGTGCGTCGTGTTGATGTGGATGCATAGTACTGGTGTTGAGTGGTGCAGTTGGTTGTGAGTGCTCTCTAGTTTGACTATGATCATACGAGAACCTAGTCTCCTTTTGGGCCTCCAGCAGGGCTATTGCTGGCACATGACCGTTGAGCGGTATGTGACACAGGAGCTAGATGTCTTATTTTAGCCATACGTGGCCGGCACATGCAGAGGATGCATGTTTCTCGTATGATACTCAGAGCTAGTTTTCCTTTTGGGCCTCCAGCAGGGCTATTGCTGGCACATGACTGTTGAGCGGTGTGTGACACAGGATCTAGTCTCTTTTGGGGCGAGCCATGGGCCGATCGGGGCCATAGTCTGAGGGACTAGGAGAGTTAAGTAAATGGTTGGCCATCCATAGTCGTGTCGTGTCTGTGTCGGTCGCATTAAGTGTACGTATTTGCATCAGGTCGTGGGTTATTATTATTATATTGCTGGACATCTTGTTGCATGATGTATTATGCTTGTTGTTATTAGATGCATATTGGAGTATGTATATTGAAGGTGTTGATAACTTACTGAGCCTGTGTAGCTCACCCATGATTTCTTATATTTTTGTTTCAGATATCGAAAATCATTTGGGTTTTGGAACCAGTCAGTGAGGAGCTAGGATTTAGGTGTTAATCCCTGAGTTTATATTTTATCTGTATTTTATATTCTGTTAATCTTTATGGAAAGTTGTTCCTTACTATTGTTTGATTGTAGATTTGAAAGTTAGGCCTGGCATGATCTCTAGAAGATATCTAGGATTGTGCGGCCGGTCACGTAGCCGATCCTTGATCTGGATTCGGGGCGTGACAGGTTGCCTCTCTCATGATTGCAGAGGCTTGAAAGCACGGGGAGGAGGCTCGGCGGCGTGGTGGCACGGAGGTGCCAGGAGGAGGTGTGGCAAGGAGAAGGTGCGGAGGTACAGTGGCACGAAAAGGAGGAGGCACGGAGGTGAGCAGCAAAGCACGCTGACGAGGTGGCAACCAGCGAAAAGGCTGTGGCAAGAAGAAGATGTGTTGCGATGGAATTACGGATTAGGATTGATCGAGAAGAAGGTGAATTAAGAAAGAGAGGGACACGGGTTCAAGCCAGGTCCGGGCCATGTCAATATAAATCCGAGTCCAACCTGTTTGAAAATTGGGCCAGAGTTAAGTCCAGTCTAACTTGCCAGGCTAAAATCGTGATCCAAGTCTATTTTAACGAATCTGGGCTCGAACGGACTGGCTGGGCCGCCATGACACCGAACAGACTACTGCCACGAAGTAGAAAACAGACACGTACCCTAATTTGCTTTAAAAAAAAGCTACAGCAGAAGCAGCCACATGTCAAAATACGATCTGCTAGCTATAGCGTTCCATCTTCAACTTGGTACGCTGAATCCGCCTACGAAGCACCCCACTTACTTTTTAGCGGGTAAGCAACTGAGCCACCTAATCCCACCCGACCAGCTAACCGAAATCTCGCAGTCTCGCGCCCGCCAACGAGGAAAAACTATTAAAGCAAGCGGAGCAGCTTGTCGTTATGTTTACTCAATGGTGACCGCACACCGACTCCGCTCCCATGTCCCATGATACCGGAGCGATTCCAACACCGCCGAACGCGCCCATCTCGCAGCCCTCCCCTCATCCTGCTTGTACCGGCGGAGCAACGTAATCCCTGCTGCCCTCGATCATCCGACGGTCCAGATGGCATGAGAGAAGAGCAAGATCCAGACCATCCGTGGAACGGGGTACCTCGGTAAGTTTATTGTAGGAGCGGGTCCGGTCATCCCTGACATCCCACCTTAGCCCTTGTGTGCGATACCGCCCCCTCTGACCCTGTCAAGGCCCAGCTCTTGGGAGGTTTCAAGAACTCCGGCGTCACCCTCCTCGAAGTAAATAATCATGTTCTTTCTTTTATATATTGAAGACTAATAATTTTGTAAGATTGGATCAAGCACCAATAAATTTTAACAAAACTTTTATCAAAATTTTGGTTGCTTATGGTAATTATATTGAAGCGGAAACAATGTTTTAGGGGGATTTAAATGACCACGGGAGCTTGGTGGAGGCCATTAAACAAGTGGACGTGGTAATCTCGACGGTCGGTCGGCCCTCGACAGGTGCAGGACCAGTTTAAGGTCATTGCTGCTATTAACAAAGTCGGAACGATCAAGGTCCCTCTGCCTCCCCTCCTTTTCTTTCTAGAAGGTAGGATCTGGTCCTTCCAAATGCCTAACGTGCGTGGGACCATTCTTTTACTTTTTAAACTTTAGGAAATGGTTGTTGAGTTGACCTAAAGTCTTTATAATTTACATCCCTAAACCTATATCGATCGACAGCAAATGATAAACTATGATCCATTCTCTACACATTTCCATTATTCTCTATTATAATAGGATAAGATTCTAAACAGCAACTTTTGTTTCCTTCCCTCTCAAAGAATACTTTTTTTTTTTTTTTTTCTCTCTCTCTCTCTCTCTCTCTTATAATATATGCGTAACATCTTGCTCATATATAATGGCCATTATAATTTATGAGCGGTTGTGGGCGATTGACCAGTACTCTGGCATCACGTGATGATTACAATATGATCCAGGTGTTATCTCAGGGGTCATATCATTCCACTTATTGAGGGAAAGTTGAATCCTGAGTAGCGTGATCTTTAGATCTCACTCACGCAGGGTAATTATTAAGTAGAGACTTCATGTTAACTAGCTAAAAGTTTGCTGGTGCACTAATAAAATGATATAAATGCCTAAAGGTAGATGTACACAAAATAAATCGCCATCTATTATTCATGTTATATGAGTCATTACCGGTTTAACAATAAAGCTATAGTTTTACTGGATGGATTTTGAAAAATCCATCCACGTTCCATCAAAATCCATCCACATTCCATCGTGGAATTGCATCGAGATTGTTGCTAATTTCAATTTCAATACAATCCAATAATAAAAAGAAGAATGTTTGCATATACCAATATTCTCATCATAAAAAGATCCTACTTTTACTATAGTCATCATCATATTACTATTTTTTAAAAGTTATTCGGCCAATGGAACAAATTCATCATCATATTTTCCTACAGTAGTTTGACATTCAGTACATAAAGGGTCTTCGTTAAGTGACATTACTTGGGTAATTCGTCAACCATGGAATAATGGTGCTTGCAGAGATTCCTGCTCTCCGAGTTTGGTTTGGATGTTGATCGCATCCATGCGGTGGAGCCTGAAGGAATAATCGTGTTCGCACTCTAGGCTCGGATTCGGCGGGCCATCGAGGCAGAAGGAATCCCTCACGCCATCGTGTGCTGTAACTGCTTCGCTGGATACTTTCTTCCAACACCAGAACAGCCAGAACGTCCAATTAAAAGACAAGGTGGTTACAAGATCAGGCGACGGAAATCCAAAAAGGTACTCTCTCTTCCTAGCTTGTTAGGATGGACACGAGTTATTTACCAAAGCGGACAATTTGATACATAGATCGATCCGGTATTCTCTTTGAATCACGCGGACCGACACGCAAAAGTAATGATGATTCCGTAACAAATAAGTCACTAGTTTTATGGTCGACTAATGTCCGTTATGGACGGCGACCTAAGACCCCAACGCCGACAAAATCAGCCGGGAATCAGGCGTATCAGGGCAGAGTCTAATTCAGCCACGAAAAATTACGTAAGAAATTTAGATATATTTCCAAAAACCTGGACCCAATTTGATGCACCGATCTTATCTTGACCAACCTGATCTGCTTCGTTCCTGGTCTAAAAATTGGACTCGGGACCGATTTAGCCTGGGCTGCTTAACTTGCGGCTTTCGTGTGTAAATGCTTTTTAACCTTGTTTGATTTGTAGGTAGAATTTCTTTTTATTTTTTATGAATAGTTGATTTCTAAAAATTTGATATTACGAAAAATAATTTTGATATATTTGATTGGCTATTGATAGGATAATATATATATATGTATATATATATACACACACGCATGCATATTTATATATTTATAAATTAAATTAATAAAAGATTTATTGGGCTTGAACACTTGACCTCAAAGTTGCAAATTTTCAAGCTGAACATCTAATCCATTTGCCGGAGTTACCTACTGGACGCATGTTTACATATGCTAAACATCTCTCTTGTCATGATTTTTTATCCATGCATGTAATGGGTATATAGCTATATGAATGTATTTGGAGCCTCGTATAGGTGCGTTATGGGAACAGCATGTAATTTTGATCGGTCTTGTTGGTTCGCACTTATTAGTTACGTCGTGCCAGGAGTCTGCCTTGATGTAAATATAAGTCGCATCTTAATTCTTAAATCATAGCTGCCGAATAATAGAACATCTTCATGTATGGGATTTGAAGAAATTTCTACTTAGAACCTTGATTAGATATTAGTTTTGAACTAGAGGTACTTGCATTTGTTTTGTGGATGCTTTATCAGGAAACTAGGAATTATAGACCGTTTTATATACCTTTTTTGTAATTTATGCATTTACCATCTGCTCAAGAAAATGGATTTACATTTTTACAAGGACTTATAAATTATTTTATTTCGTAAAATTTCTTAAATTAGATTATAGATTGTTAATTATTATTATTGCTCCTCCAAGCTAAAATTCTGGCTCTGCCTCTGCTTCGCAAATCAATAGTGGTGAGTAATTTATGATATTAAATTATGAAAAAAATGGAGTAACTTTTGTAGTTTATTTTAACCTTCTTGTCACTAACGTTATCAACGAAGTTAGGAGATTTGGAGTTTAATATGGGATCAGGTTAGTAGACAGACACTTCCACATGGGTTTCAACTCCTGCATCAAAAATCAGATGGCAATTTATATTTCATCATCATAGATTTAGTGAACGAGGTTTTGCCAACAGCATAATTTTTTGATCAGAGTCACCACAACAATCTTATATATGCTGCTTTTGCTATGAAGCCAAAAACATAGCAATCAAAATACATGCCATCACTTATCATGCTTCAATGTCACAACGTAAATTCTTACAAAATATAGTGTTCGGTTAAATGCATTTCTGTGTGTATATGCAAGCCTATGGTTACAAAGAGTTTTGTGGTTGGGGAGAGCTGGGAGTCTTGCCAGCTCGATCAAGTTAACTTTTTCCTCCTTTCTCCTAAAGGTAGTGCAAATCATTTTTCCACTTTTTCAAAAAGGTAGTTCAAATCACTGTTCACTATATTAAAATTATGTTTATATTAATATCGGTATGGATATCTGATTCGATAAAAAAAGAAGGAAACATTTATTTTCAGTTCATTATACTTGAATATCTAAAAAGAATAAATTAAAAAAACTTTGAAAGCAGGGATAAAGTCTCTTTTTTTTTCTCTCTATTATTTTATTCTATCAAAAATTGAGATACACCGTTCCTATTTATAATAGCAAGATCCATTTATACACAATTCAAATTGAATCTATTCTTATCTTCTAAAAAAAAATATTTATCTTTGAACGAGTGGAATTGGATACTTTTTCCTAGCTTAAATAGAACCGGATCTCTAAAAAATAATAAAAATTTTATAGAAGATAGATTTCGACTTCTATATTAACTTTATCTTTTATTGCTCTATCCAATATTCTCCATCCAACTTTTCATATAGTAAAAAATAATCTTCCATTAAAATCTTTCTTGAAAAGAAAATTTTGATTTGACTAGTTTATTTTGAAATTAAATTGATAAAACTTTTTATCTAATTTGACCCCTTCAGAGCTAATCTAAAATTATAGATTTTAAAAAGATATTTGATTTGACCAACCTCATGCTATCATTACTGATAGTGGGAGGTAGTTTGACAATCAGAAATTTAGTGATTTCTGCACCCAGTTCCACATTCTTCATAAAGTAACGTCAGTCGGACATCCGCAAGCTAATGGAGAAGCTGAGGTAACCAATCGGACCATTCTTCATGGATTGAAGACCGATTAAATGAAGCCAAAGGATTTTGGGCTGATGAACTCAACTCCATTTTATGGGCTTATCGGATAACTCCCTGGTCTACAATGGGAGAATCTTCGTTTAACCTTGCTTATAGGAGTGAAGCTATGTTACCCATAGAAATTGTTCTTCGTTCTAGAAGAACTGACTGCCTTGAAAAGTCGAATAATGTTGATCAAAGAAGAGTTGATTTAGATATGCTCGAAAGTTCTAGATTACAAGCACAATTAAGAATGGCAGCATATCGACAAAAAGTGGCATGATATTATAATTCAAGAGTCAAGGCTCAAATTTTTCGAACTGGAGATCTTGTCCTGCGCTGAACAACAATATCCCGACCAACTGATCAAGATAAACTTGCTCCAAATTGGGAAAGTCATTATCGCATCACCGAAGTTGTGCGACCTAGGACATATCGACTTGAAAGTTTGGATGGTTATCCTATTGCTAGACCATGGAATGTAGAGAATTTTCGTAAATACTATCAATAAAGAGATTTTTCTCTTCCATCCCTTCCATATGAAGGAAAAATATGAAGTTGATACATTCTCTAAAAAAAAGGGGGGGTTGGCCTAATAAGTTGACCTCAATCCGACAAACTAAGTTGGTCTGACCCACTAACTCATCGGTATATTAATATCGAAAAAACTGATCAATTAGAAAGTTGGCCTGATAAGCTGACCACAATCTGACAAACTGAATTGGTCTGATCCACTAACTCATCGATATATTGGTATCGGGAAAACCTATCAATTAGAAGGTTGACCTAATAAGTCGATCTTAACTTAGGTAATAAGAATTGATCTGATTTGCCATTCTATCAATATCATTACCTTAAAACATCAAAAATATTGGAAGGATTACCCAGTATACTAATTTGATTATTGATATTGGTTTAATATGCTAACTGCAAAGCATCAGAAAGAAAGAAAGGAATTCATTGATATTCAACTAAAAAGGAACAATGATTCATCAAAAATTCATGATTACAAGTACTATTCAGTCATCTCTTGATTAATTGTAGTATAAGTAATTTTTTTTTAAGTAGATGTTTTTTCGGTTGCGGGAGCTATTGGATCAGTGGACGGTTGTTTTCCTTCATCTTTTTCTGAAATTTCATTTATAGTAATGGAGGAAATGTCAAGGTTAGGATATAACTTTTTGATTTTCTCGATGCAATTTTTAAAGCCAATCCTGTACCCTTCTGCTCCTGCTTCATTTATTTCATTGTTGAAGGCTTCAGAATTTTTAAACTCTTCAACTACATGAAGATTGTGTTGAATCGTCAAAGTAGCTTCCTATTCAGTTTGCTCCAATTTTTGTTTAAGAAAAGTTACTTTATCTTCAAGTTTGGATTTTTAAGTCATAGTTTATTTGTAAGCCCAATTTTTTTCTTCTATGACTGTGTCTGCCTGTCGAAATATTTCCCTCCTCTTCTTTGCATCGGCCAGAAGTTTCATGGATTGGTCTTCGACTATTCGCAATTGTCTTTTTAATGATAGGTTCTCTCCAGTTGCTCGGACTAATTTCAATTCTAAGGTTTTTCAGTGAATATCGGCCTCATTGATATCAACTGTTCTAGAGATCTATCTGAGATTTGGATGATCGGAGCCATTCTTCTTTGATCATGAAAATATCATTGATAAATTAAAGGAAAAAAAGAAAAATCTGGATGCCGTTAAAACGGCGACGGACGATTTTCTAAAATGAGCATTCACACTTACCTTTAGTACTCCTGGATAAATAGAAGATAAGATCTCTTCTACTCCGCATTTATGTGTTATTTCCCAATCTTTCTGCAGAATAGTGAATTGTAACATAATTTTGGCTAATTTTGGATCGTCAAAGCTTGCACCTGCTTATTGTTGCTGGACAACCTCTTTTTCTATTCCCTCTGTTCTTCAGAACTTGGAACGAGGCTTTAGAGTGGAAGTTACCGAGCTTTATCCGGATGTCAAATACACCACTGTTGATGAGTAACTCGATCGTTGTATCCAATGAAATACAGCATATATATCTAGGTTGGATTGTTAAAAAGAGACGTGTGACTGCTAGTTCTACATTTTTTTTTTTTTTTTTTTTGTAAACTATGTGATCATAATTTAATAGAAGGTTTGTTGAACTTTAATGCTTGACCTGGCTTCATTTCTCTCTGAACTTGGGACCAAGTCTTCTTGGTTAGGCCATTCAAAAAAAAAAAAAAACGGCTTTCTTGGTTAGATACGATCTTTGGTTTTTGATTGGCTCTCTTCTCTCCTTTCCCTTGGGTGACCACCTAGGCCTCTCCACCTTGTATCATTTCATTTACCTCTCTCTCTCTCTCTCTCTCTCTCGTTCGTTCTCAAAAAAAAAAAAAAAGGCGGGGGAGAGAGAGAGAGAGTTCTTAAGTCATCTTGATTAAAATAATAATAATAATATCCACCAAAGCTGGCAACCTTTTCTAATGGTATCAGCTTTTTCAGGAGCACTGTTAGATCAGCCTGAAATCCCTCTTAACTTTTTCTCGGGGCAATCCACCACCAACAACAAATAAATCTCGTACACATTATCAGTTTATCACCATGCTGCCATATTTTTAACACTCGAAAGGGTCCTGCTGCACTTTATTGAAAGATATGACTACCAACTAATATAATTAAACATTAAAAAATATATATATATTAATATCATGTGTTTATTATTATACTTTTGAGGAAATCATGTGTCTATAGATTATAACCAATTTGGACAGTTGTGAACAAAATAAGTTGAATGCAATGCAATGCTTACAACCAAACCCTGTAATAAATTTGAGGAGATGCGAGATAACGGAAGGAGTCGATCAAATGCAATGTACATTCTGATTTCCTCTGATTATTTACTAGAAATTCAAAAGAATAAATCGTCGACATCAAATACAATTAGAAAGTTTTTTCTAAAAAAAATATAATTAAAGAGGGAGAAAATGTGAATTAAATTAAAATTGTATCAGTCAATTCTATGGGAATGTTACAGGGAAAAAAGAAATCCCTCTCCCCCCTCTAAAATGGCAGAGGAATGATCCACACACCCTTCTCATAGCTAAGATCTCCAATTGATCATAGCATCCACATGCCACCAACCTCTCCTCTTCTATCCTCCACTCACTCCTAAGAAAATGATAAGAAAAATAAATACATCAAAAATCTCTGTTACCTCCGTGTCTCGTTCGCTGCCATCGGTGCCGGCGCCGGTGCCTGTGCCGGTGCTCGTGTTGTTGTAGTTGTTGTTGTAGTTGTATTATTTTTATAGCCATTCTCTATAGAACCCATCATTCTCCTGGTCCTTACTTCATTCCTAGACTCTCCTAACACATAAAAAGGAGGAAAATTCAGCTCATATAAAGGAATCCAGAAAGCAAGAAAACCCGATGCTAAAGCCTCTTACCTTGAGGATCCAGATTGGACTTTGCTGATGCTGACCAAAAGATGAGAGTTGGGGTGATGATGGCAAGCAGAGCCCAGCAGAAAAACACCAGAACATAGCCTCTGGGAGGCATCTTTTCTTGATATTAGAAGAGAGAGGAAAGAGCTTTTTGGGGAGCTCTCTTCGGCAATGGAGGAAGAGGACAGACGAGGACGGAACGATGAGCAGAAGACCAGCAGATGTAAATCGCTGGCAGCAGAGAAGAGGAGAAGAACCAAGGGGGAAAAAATAGGCACGAAACTGCTCTCATTTTTTTATCGATTTATTTAACAAGTCAGAAATTTTAATGCTTTGTTTAGTAGCCGTTTGCTAATCAGTAGGTGAAGGGTTGCTGAGGAGGGTACTGTGTTTGGGAGGGGACCCCACCTTCCATTTGGCCATTTCCTCTTTGTTCCTCAAGTGGTGGGTTGAAACCGTGCCTAAAGCTATCCACCACCTGATGGGTAGATCTTTGAACGAGTACACTAAGATCTCCTGTGCCATGTGGTCTAGCAGTTAGTTAGATCATATGATTTCAACAAAAAAAAAAAAAAAAATGATGGTGATCGTATCCCAAGTTCCTGGCAAGCTGCATGCAGGCAACCACAATCCACCATCCACTTTTTCATCATGCCAGTTTTATGTGCTTGTCTGCCGTGTCCATTCCACCAGCACAAGCATGCACAGCTAAAATGGACCCAATAAAAGGACAGAAGAGATGGTGAATTTTCGTCAATTACGGCCAAAGTTACCTGAGTTTTTTTTTTTTTTTTTTTTTTTTTTTTTTTTTTAAAAAAAAAAAAAAATTACAATTTTAGTTATCCGTACTGGCAAATATTTGATTGGTGCATCCTATTGGGTTTCGCTTAGCTTAGATAACAAGCTACATATTTATTTGGAGCATCATCTTACTTTTTCTTTTTTTTTTTCCCCTGATGAGGTGGAATGGAAGAAAAGCACTATTGCGATAATTTTATAACTATTACCGTGTGTGCATTATGAATAGCAATTGTTAGATCGTTGAAGCTTAGGAGGAGGAAATTTATTGCGCATCTTTGGTGAAGGCCCTTGAAGTACTAAATGGGAATATAAAACATCACCAGATTCCGCCTACGGATATAAAAATGTTTAAATATGCATCCTGCGTCTACTTTAGCCCACACATTTGCCAGAAAACACCAATGTCTTCGTATGCTTGCACGTTGTTTACCACCGATATAATAAGTTCATGGATTCAACATTATATATACATATATAACATAGTTTCTAATTAAGTGAGGTTCTGGTTTATATAAGATGAAACCTTTTATATATATATATATATATATATATATATATATATATATATATATATATATATATATATATATATATATATATATATATATTATTATATATATCACATAGTTCCTGATTAAGAGGGGTTCTGGTTTGTATAAGCTGAAACGTTCTCTTCCTTGCAAGGTAATTTTTAGATTAGAATACAGAAGGACAAAATCATTAGCTCCCTGAGCTAGAGAGGAAAATACCTCTACAACAGTGATGGCCGTTGCAAAGAGGCAAAATCACGAGATCCTTGGATTAAAGTGGACAATACCTTGCATACAATACCTTGGCCATAACAATGATAGCCCTTACAAGTCCGTGCACTCGTGATTATGAAAAATGGCAAAACCATAAGGGTATGACCCGAGGCCATAGGGTTGCTTTGGCTCCAAAATACTAGGGCACGAGGCCTTATAATTTTACCATTAAAATGTGCCTCATAAGAGAGATATCTCGTCCTATATAAGTTAAAGTCCTCGTTGACTTACGACCAATATATGACTAATGATGCCCCCTCTACTATAACATAGCCTCCCAATCAAGAGGGGCTTTGAACAAGATTGCTAGGGGACCTATAGTGTAGGTGCACATACCTACATAGGCCATCGATATTATAGCCAAGGATTCATGGTTCGGTATGTGAGGTATTGACTACTTTGTCTCACTGGTCTCGTGATTTTATCTTTTTGGATTTTAATCTAAAAAACATCTTTTATGGAAATAGTAGTTTCTTCATCTATATACCAGAGTTTTTCTTGATTCATAATCAATATAGAATTAATAATGTTCTCCTCTTATACCACAACATGGCCTTCTAATCGAGGGAGAACCTGGGTAAGGTTGCTAGAGATGTGCCACGGTTGTAGATTTGCAGATCTACATGGGCCACCAATGTTGTGGCTAAGGATTTGTGGCTTGGATGGATTAGTCTTTCCTCCTACTTGTAAGGTATTATCTGCTTCGACCTCAAGTTACCATGGCATGAGATCTTATAATTTTGTCTTTCAAAAGACATCCACTTGATACACAACTAATATGGGATTAATGAAGCCCTCTTCCTACATCACAACATAGTCCACTAGTCAAGGACTCTAGGCAAGATTACCATGAGAGGCTCTCACAATTGCAGGTTCATGGATCTATACGGACCATTGATGTTGTGGCCAAGAATTCATAGCTCGGCATGTGAGATATTGTTCATTCTGGTCCACGAATCTCATGATTACTATCATTCTGGATTCCAATTCAAAAGATATTTTTCCTGCAAAAAGTAGTTCTTTCCTATATAAATCAAAGTCTCCTTTAACTCATTATCGAATTAATGATGCCCTCCTCCTATACCACTGTATGTATGTATGTATGTATATATATCGGGAAAGTTACTTTTAAGTTAGCTTATAAGTAATTCCCACGGGCCTTTGATAGAATGATAGCTAGGGGGTATTGGTTGATCCAAGATTCCAAATGACTTAGGCTAGCGTTAGTTGCAAGGAACGAGCTGCTAGCTGTCCAGGGATAAAATGGTGTGACAACTTCAAAGCAGAGCGAGGAAACAAACCATTAGAGCAACAGCTCCTAATTATTGTTTTTTTTAGCATAATTTAATTCTTGTTTAAAAGGTGCAAGTAGGAATACCTACCTTGAGAAGATATTGGCCATGGAACTCGGCCCTCGGACTTTCCTATCCACCAGAATCTTTCAAATAAAAAAGAGGAAAGCCATCGGCTTTGGTAGCAAGTAGCCGTCTTGGCAATTTGATGGCAGCAAGCAAAAGGAATAAGGATAGAATACCCCAAATCGTGCTTATCCCACCACTTCAAAACCACTGTCTAAACAATATGAAACTCGATCACCTACTACCATAGTTGTATTGATTTTCCTGCACCATGGCAAGTTTTATGATGCAAATGGTCTGGGTCTAAGCCTCAAGAGTCAAGAGTCGCTCGTTTGATAATTAAAAAAAGAAATAGCTTGACCCCTCGTGGTTGCCGATGGGTTTTGCTTGCTGTATTGATATGGTTTTCTTGTTATTATTATTATTTTTTTTTTATGGTGATCCAAACTTAATGTATATCGGAAAAAAAAAAAAAAAAACTCCATTTATTACTATGGTATTTTTTTTAATTTTCATATAACGTGTTAAATCCAACATCTTTTTATTTTTATATGATATGTTAAATCAATGCATGAATATCATCATGTAGGATGGTGCTGATGACTTTATTAGCTAAGTTCAGCAATTTATTAAATAAGAATTTCAAAAGTTATCAATTTCTTTTACGATTCTTTCATTGGAATTCATACCATTAAAATTAACATTATTGGGTATGTATTATGTTTATTATTATATTTGGATTGACATGTGCTCCTTTGTATCAGGAAAAAAATATAACTCTAATTTTTTATATTTAAATTTAGCAATCAAATTTTAAATTAAAAAATTATTTTTTTTATGATTGATTTTGCAATCGATATTTTTATAAAAATATTTATAAAAAAAAATTGCGACATATCTTTCGATCGATTTACAGGTTGATTTTTACTTAACAATTTTTAATAAAGTTAGCGATGGATTTTGGAATTGATTTTAAAATTTTAAAAATTAAAAAAACATTTATGATTTATGTTTTTAATATAAAATATTTTAAAAATTAGCAATCGATTTTTACTCTAATTTTTTATTTAATATTATTTAATAAGTTTAACTACTGATTTTATAACTGATTCTAAAAATTAAAAAAATCCAAAAAATATTTGTTTGTTACTACTTTTTAATATAAAATATTTTTAAAAAATAAATGATTGATTTTCACTCCAATTTTTTACTTTTATTTTCGATAAATATAGCGATCGATTTTACAACGGATTTTAAAAATTTAAAAATAATTTATGATTGATTTTGCAATCGATCATTAAATTATTATTTTTAATAAAATAATTGATTATAAAATTGATCTCTAAATTATATATTTTTTAATAATTTTTCCCACGAATTATAAATCGATTATTTTTTTTTAATTTTCAATCAGTAAAATGCTTGTAAAATATAAAAAATATATATTTTTAAAGTTTTGGTAGCTAAATTGGTTATAAAATTTTAATAAATATTCGATCAATTTGCGACCGAAAAAGTTGGTCACAAAATGTGACCGATTTATAATTTTTAGCAAACGAATTTTTTGTCCGCTAAAATCCTGCTTTCTTGCTCTTTAGATAACCTCCTCTTGTTGCCTTGTTGGGAGATAATAGCTTTTTATTAAGATATTCATGGATAATTATTTTCCGTGACTTTTACTCGAGTGTCATGGATAAAAACATTAGTGGGTAGTTAAATATCCATATATGTGCATCGATTTCATAGTGTTAATATATAATATTTCGATACTCTAGATCGCTGGTTATCTCCTATCTTGGTACTTAGCTGGGTACGATCAATTATTCGATCTTTATGTATGGAGAGATATCGTATCGATTTGGCTTGTAGTCAGGATGTCATAATTGCTCGGTTCTATAAATAATTTATAATCTTTAACTCGATCATTGACCAGGATATTTTTTTGAGACCCGGTATCCAAATAGTTATCGGGATAATATGCTTTAACTATTTTTTTTATTAACATAAATTTTTTCATGCCGTTTTCCAGGAAATTGAAAAATTATGGTGGCAGTGCCATCATAAAGTGGACGTATGCGTCACCGTGGTCTTAGTTCATTATTGCACGTACCATTCCTAATTAATATTAATTAGCATCGTTCACTTGATTTAATTTACCCCGGTCCAAACATCAATTCTGATGCAAGTTTCCCCAAATTACCACGAAGGGCAGTCGAGGGTGTCGAAACAAACACCGGGTCTTCTTCCAGCAGGGGTCTTGTATCTCTGCCGCTTCCTCACAGCGAGGAACGGTGTCTCCGCTTCCGCATTGTCGATCAAGATTATTCCAACGATAGAAGCAGAGATGGATAGGGGAGGGATAGAGATGGTGGGGAGAAAGAAGAGGGAGGTTGCAGTCAATGGTGGGGCAGAGAGGGGATGGCCAGGTGGTAGAGGCCGAGGTGGCAGGCAATGGTGGAGCTGCCGACAGGAGAGGAAATAAAAGGTAAAATATAAGAGAGATAAATATGAAAAAAAAAAAAAAAGGATAAGATCATGGATTTAATAATTTTTTTTATACTGGTTATCCCGTCATTCATCCGTTAAATTTTAAATGGAGGGTGAGGAATAATATTATGTACTTGCATCGAACAGAAAATGCACCGTAGAAAAACAAACAGCAGATGTAGCAGTCGCAGCATCGACATTAATTATCAAAAGTTATCGCTTTAGCATACGAACCACAAATATTTCGATCATTTATCACGCTTCTTTTAAAGTAACAATACATGTCCAAATGTATTATATTTATATATTCTCCTTTTAATAAGATAATAATTTTTAAGCTTAACTAAATAAATAAATAAATAAAATATTATTAAGAACGAGATGCATAAGGCGAGCAGTAAGTACCATCGATACAAGTGACGTAGTGGCATATATTTCGACATAGTTAGTGACTGCCCCCATTTCAATTGATCATTATCGGTGGTCCTGTTTGATTCCATTGCAAGGCAACCAAGTCTACAACCACCCGTTACCATGAAATCTTGGTGGCCCTTAACTTCTACAGGGGGACAAGAAATCAGCACAAATAACTCAAGTCAGTAGTGCAATAGCTCAAGGAGAAGTTACCATGAAGTGGCTCTGATTGTTGTTTCCAATAAATAAATCCTAAGCTCGAGCTCCACCATACCACGTAAAAAAGTTTTAAAAGCTATCTTCTGTACGTATCATAATGCAAACTTCAAACACCCTCTTTTCTATTCCGCCGCGCAACTCCTTCCATCTTCGGGTATGATACAAATTAAGAAATAAAAAACCAAACGTCGAACACATTATTTGCAAGGCAACCATCCGAACTTCGTTGGCTCCTTGAATGGTTTGCATTGACCTCGGCCAGTTGGCATGTGCCCGTATTATTAAGATACCGGTCAATGTGTCCGAGTTGTTATTTTTATTTCGGTTGATGGATCACGTGATCAAGGTCAAATTAAGAGCTTCGAATGGATAATTAAAACAACAAGCATTAATATCCCACATGTTCTTGGCGTGCATTCGAGCCATCGATCCCACCATGAGATTATAGGGTTTCTCGATAGTCAATGCCTTTGATACGATTTTTTGCTTCGACTTAAGATACTTGGAAACAACTCCTATCCCCATCAGTCTTCTAATTTGTAGGGGAAAAAAAAAAAAAAATGTTATCTAGCTAGTAAGAAAAATAATATTTGTTGGTACTTCTCCAAATTTGCCGTTTAATTGCCAGTAATCAAATTATTCATAAAACATTCATCGCTTCATGGACTTTTGTAAATTAAAACTTACTAGATATCTGTTAATTATTTGATATGGTTGATGGGGCTTGTCAGGATTTTTACCTGAAGTTGTCCTGGGCTGGGAAATGGTTTCAAAGGCGCTGATTGGGATGGTGGATGCACCCATCTCCATGGGCCAAAAGGTTGCGAAGAGAAAACGTTGGAAAGATGAAGCGCAGCCATCCGCCTGCATGGTAGCATTATTAGGCATATAACTTGCTGAAATCGATCTCAAAGAAAAGGGCAATTATTTCCATATCATACCAAAAATCCTGCAAAATTATGGTTTCCGCATCATACTTTTTTCATCGATATATACTTAAAAAGTGTATCATTGCTGCATGCATTGATACGTTGGATAAAGAAATGGCATGATATGTGTATGCGTTGGTGGAGTAATATTTGATGAATGATTAGCAATATGTGGACAGTCTTATGCCCGCAAGACTGATATGTCAATGGGGGTAGGTTGACCTGGCCCTAGAAGGAACACCCCTTGGAAATCCAAAGTTTGCACCTGTGAGCTAGCTTTTGCTGAAGTGTGGATTGCCATCCAGGCAAACCCCTGGACAGTGCCGACCTCAACAGTTATCATATTTCTTCCCAAAAAGGAAAATATATAATAATAATAATAATAATAATGTACGGCTTTATATTAGCTTTAGCATTTTTCTGTAACACATTACAGTAAGTCTTCTTGAGAATGCATTTCAACATATGAACATTAATTATTTTATAACTTAAATTTTAGCATCATCTAGGCATCAGGCCCTTGCATCCCGGGTTCTAACCCCTCCCATGACGTGCTCTAATTAAACAATCAGTCTTCATGTTTTGAATTGTTTTCATTATAAAAGAAAATGGCATGAATGATCTTTCTAGGTCCTCCTGAGCCGCTCGTACCAGTTCATCTTCATTACTTCTCTTGATATGATCCAAAACATGAAGCATTAAAGGGAGCAATTAGAATGTGCAGATTTTCGAGAGCAGGAAGCTAGGCATTGGCCATCTAAGCATTATTCAAAGCATTCAACCACCGCCGCCACCTCAGAAATAATGAAAAGCATGACATCCGCATGATCCATCATGCTTGAAAAATTTTGCATGGGTTGTACCTTTTTCTAAGAGAGCTTTTTGCCAGCTCATCAAGATTTTGGCTGTACGAAACATCAAGGCATTGGCATACATAGATGAAAAATATTACAGCAAAGTTGTCAATATGTGTTGATGCTGAATCTGTTGGAAAAAATAGTACTGTGAAATAAAAGTAGAAACAAAAAATGTAAATCTATCTATATTATCCTAAAACACTAAACAGTGTTATATAGAACAGTAATACTATGAATCTGTCCTATGTAAAACAATAATATAAACATATACTATGAATCATAAATTGAGTTTTAGGATTTCTGACCGGAGGCGTGCAGAGGCACTGTCCTAAGGCGATTCTCGGCCCTCGTGCAGGATTCAATCCGAGAACTCTGTCCCAAGATACAACCGGGTATCCCTCCTGCAGGCACGACTGTGAAGGGACTGACAACGGCTTCGCCCAGCAGTGAAAACCAGATTAAAAAAAAATGGAAACAAGAAAACCTAGAACGCAAGAGAGTTCTAGATCGGAAAAAAAGAAGATTGAGAGGAAGAGAGAGTCCGGTTAAGATCCATATCTGATCTGACTCCATCCTTTTATAGATGGAGAAACACCGTGAGGAAGAGACACCGCTCGGTGAAGACGCGACGCGGTACAGCGGAGGACGCGACGTTCGGAGAAGACCGCTCTTCAGAAGTCGCGACGTTTGGAGAAGACGCGACGCGATGCAGTCCGAACGGAAAAAAAGACGGGAACGGATCCGAACGGAAAGAAAAAAGAAAATCGGGCAAAAAAATACACCACGCCGCGCGTGCGAACCGGACCGGACCGGGCCGGGCCGGGCGCGCGCGTGTGAGTGGCCCAAGACGGTACAAGGCCAAACGGAAGAGGGATCACATTTAAGTGTGTTTGGGATGTTCTCCTTTTCCCATGTGGGACTAAAGGAATGGCTTGGAAGGAATTTTGGGTTTTCCCTCCAAACCTCTAACAATCCCCCTCAAAACTCAAAATTCACTTATTATAAATAATCAAGTAGAACATAATAGAAAAATATTGACTGCTGGGTACATATACTGTGTAATTGATGAAGTGTCTTTAAAGTTCACTTCACTTAGCATTGATAGTATTAATTTGAAGGGAGCGGAGTGAACCAGGTCTTGAACTACGTTCCGTTAGATCAAATTTCTACTATAATACTCACAGTATAGAAGCTCATGTCGCGGGTTTGCACATTAATGGCCGTGTGCAAGCATCTTGATTTATTTCATGAGAATTTCTAGAGATTGCCTATGTCTCTAGCCGCGGCCGTATACGGATATTCTCACATAGGTGAGTCCCTCCAAGGATGTGTGTAGTGTCACATCTCGAGGAATACCTCTCGGGACTCATTCAGAGATAACTCTTCCTAAACACTACATAGGAGCACTAATCATCATAGGGATGTGCTAGAGTCAGAGACTCCTGCTAAATAAACTATATGTGCTCCCTGATCAACCAATCAGTTTGTTTTTACCACATTGAACCTCCTTCAAGGGATCTCCTATCACAGAGGTTGGGTTCCCGCTGCTGGAAGATCCTTTATTGGCTAAGCCCCATCCCCCTCGATGACATCAGGACCTTAGTCCTGTTTAAGCCTTTTGTAAGACAGTCAGCAAAGTTATTATCTGTAGCTACATGACTTATGGAAACAATTTGAAGTTTTGCTTTTCTTTTAACAGACTTTTGTCTTAATTTGATGTGTCTGCTTACTTTAGTATTTATTAACTTCTTTTTGCAAAATTCTATAGCAGCTCTAGAGTCACAATGTATTGAAATTGGAGGTATAGGAGAAGATATAGAGATCTCAGTAAGAAGCTCTTTTAACCATTCTGCTTCAGTACAGGCAGAGTCTAGAGCAATAAGCTCGGCTTCCATGGTGCTCCTAGCTAAAATAGTTTGTTTAGTTGATTGCCACGATATGGCACTACCTCCTAACAGAAAAACATAGCCAGATGTAGATTTGACATCTAAGGTGTCAGAAATCCAATTTGCATCACAATAACCTTCAAGAACATTTGGATAACCTGTAAAGCATAGAGAATACTCAGTAGTACCTTTAAGGTATCTGAACACTCTTTCTAATGCATTCCAGTGAATTGAACTAGGGTTAAATGTATATCTACTAAGTCTAGAAATAGTGAAAGCAATATCAGGCCTAGTCCGGTTGGATAAATACATTAGAGATCCAATAATTTGTGCATATTTTTCTTGATTTATAGGTATTCCAGTGTTCTTTGTAAGATGAGTAGATGGATCAAAAGGTGTAGAAACTGTTGAATAATTAGAATATCCAAATTTGTCTATAAGTTTGTTAGTATAATGAGATTGAGATAAACTAATCGATTCGACAGTTCGAATGATTTTCATTCCAAGGATTAAGTCAGCATTACCTAAATCTTTCATATTGAAATGATGAGACAGAAAATTCTTGATATCATTAACCAGATTCAAATCTGGTGCAAGAATTAAAATGTCATCAACATAGAGACATAAAAAGATGAATTGATCATTAACTTGTTTTTGATAAAGACAATTATCGGATTCATTAATATGAAATCCGTAGGATAAGATCACTTGGTCAAATTTTTCATGCCATTGCTTAGGTGCTTGCTTCAATCCATAAAGAGATTTGACAAGCCTGCAGACTTTATTTTCTTGTCCTGGCACAGAAAATCCTTCAGGTTGATGCATGTAGATCTCTTCATCTAGATCACCATGCAAAAATGCAGTCTTAACATCCATTTGATGAACATAAAGTTTATAGATGGAAGCTAATGCTAGAATGACTCTAATAGTGGAGATATGAGCAACAGGAGAATATGTGTCAAAGAAATCTATACCACCCTTTTGACCAAATCCCTGAACAACAAGTCTAGCTTTATATTTTTCTATTGTTCCATCAGTTCTCATTTTCTTCTTGAAAATCCATTTACATCCTAAAGGTTTGTTTCCAGGAGGTAAATTAGTAAGAATCCACGTATTATTTTCGATAATAGATTCAAACTCACTATTGATTGCCTCTTTCCAAAAGGGTGCATCAGGAGAAGACAAAGCTTCTAAATAAGTAGAAGGAGTATCTTCAATTAAATATGTGAAAAAACCTTCACCAAAATTCTTTTCTGTTCTAATTCTTTTACTCCGTCTAGGTTCAGGTTCAGATTCGGGTTCATGAGTTAAATCTGCAACTGAGGATGCAGAGGATGGAATATTATTCGTTGGATAAGACACTCTATTTTTCATAGGAAAAATATTTTCAAAGAAAGTTGCATATCTGGATTCAATTATTATATTATTTGATATTGAAGATATTTCCGAGTTAATAACAAGGAATCTATAGGTATTACTATCCAACGAATAACCAATAAATATGGCATCTACGGTCTTAGGACCTATTTTTAATCTTTTGGATTCCGGAATACTAACTTTAGCTAAGCAACCCCAAACTCTAAAGTAAGTAAGTCTAGGTTTGTGACTCTTCCAAATTTCATAAGGGATTTTATCTTTATCTTTCGCGGGTATTCTATTGAGAATGTAATTAGCAGAGAGAAGAGCTTCTCCCCATAAATTTTCTGGAACACCTGAACTAATGATCATTGCATTTATCATATCTAGTAATGTTCGGTTCTTTCTTTCTGCTACACCATTAGATTGAGGTGAATAGGGAGCAGTGACTTCATGAATTATTCCATTTTCTTCACAGAAAAGGTTTATATCATTTGAAGTGTACTCGCCTCCTCGATCTGATCTAAGGATTTTAATCCTTTTTTCTAACTGATTCTCAGCTTCTGCTTTATAAATTTAAAATTTATTAAGAACTTCATCCTTAGTTTTTAGAAGATAAGTGTAACAGTACTTAGAAAAGTCATCTATGAAAGTGACAAAATAACGACTACCTCCACGTGTTAGAGTTCTATTAGAATCACAAACATCACTATGTATTAGTTCTAAGATTTGGGAATATCTAAATTCTATTGGCTTGAATGGTTTTCTAGGTTGTTTTGATTGTACACAGATTTCACATTTTGATTTATGATCTATATTTAATTTAGGAATTAATAGAAGATCAGACATTTTCTTGATTGATCGACGATTGACATGACCCAATCTGCCATGCCAAATTTCACAAGCTTCAAAATTTAATACAGTAGATTTAGAAGAAGAACCAGAGATTTTATTGATATTAACAGGTGCTATTACACTTAATTTGAATAATCCTTCAGATACAAAGCCCTTGCCAATAAACATATCTCCTCTGGAGATTACAACTTTATTTGATTCTAATACAACTTTAAGTCCTGTCTGGACAAGCAAAGAACCACTAATTAGGTTTCTTCTAATTGCTGGAACATGCTGTACATCACGAAGAATCAAAGATTTTCCTGAGATAAATTTTAGATTGATGTGACCTGATCCTAGTACTTGAACAGCTGTTCCATCACCCATTGTTACACTTCTTTCACTTGATCCCTGATAGGATGAAAACCAAATTTTATCAGTGCAAACATGGATATTAGCACCAGTATCTAACCACCATTCGTAATCAAAATAGGTTAGATTTATTGAAGGGGTGAAGGAGACTGACCTAAAAGAAGATGATTCTCCTTCAATCATATTGACCTGAGATTTGAATTGATTCTGGTTCTTAGTATCATTCTTCTTCTTATGGACAATCTTTTGCTTCTTCCGGTAGAAACATTGAGGAGCAAAATGATTGTCCCTTCCACAGACAAAGCAGAATCTTCCATCACCTTGATCCTTGGATTTTATGTTATTCTGCCTATGGATATTGTTTTGATGGAAATGTTTTCCTTTTCCTTTAAAATTTTTCCCCTTAGGTTTATAATTAGAATTGTAATCTCTAGAGTTCTGGCCTTTAGTATTTTGATTTTGACCTTCGGTAAGATTGACTTTGGCCTTGAGTTGATTTTCTTGAATCTCTCTAAGTCTATATTGATCTTCGATCCTGATGGATTGAAGAAGATACCTAAAGGTCAGGGAGGTTTGAGTCATTTTAAGATTTTTGGCAAATTGATTCCACGATGGAGGAAGTTTATCTATTAAACTTGAAACTTGATAAGTTTCATCAAGGATAGACCCTCTAAGAATTTCTTGAACAAGATTTTGGAAATGATGGATCTGGTCATTGATTGGTTGGTTATCTACCATTCTAAAGTTATGAAAGTCAGAAACGGTAAATCTCATAGCCCCCTCATGATCTCTGATATAGTTATCTTCTAAAGCACCCTAGAGTTCTTTAGAAGTTTGGCATTTCCTATAGGTTGCATATAGGTTGTCTGAAAGACAACTCAATATTTTAAACCTACAGTGATAATCTGTTGTCTGAAAGACAACTCAATATTCTAAACCTACAGTGATAATCTACTTCTTCAGGAGACTTAGAAGTTGCATCAGAACCTTGGGAATTGGTTTCAAATGGAAGGATTTTATCTAGGGCAGAAATTAGACCTAATGAAATTAACCAGGCCTCCATTTGTTCTTGCCATCTAAGAAAACCCTTCCCATCAAATCTATCAGGTTTAAGGCTAGAAGAATCCACAGAACCCATACCAAGGTGATTTAAGAACTAGAGCTGCACAATAATAAATATTCATTTTAGAATTTTAATAATCAATATCAGAACATATGTATTTAATTAAACAATCTTTTTTTTTTTTTCTATTTTATTTCATGCAGAATCGCCTTAGATTGTTGGAAAAAATAGTACTGTGAAATAAAAGTAGAAACAAAAAATGTAAATCTATCTATATTATCCTAAAACACTAAACAGTGCTATATAGAACAGTAATACTATGAATCTGTCCTATGTAAAACAATAATATAAACATATACTATGAATCATAAATTGAGTTTTAGGATTTCTGACCGGAGGCGTGCAGAGGCACTGTCCTAAGGCGATTCTCGGCCCTCGTGCAGGATTCAATCCGAGAACTCTTCCCCAAGATACAACCGGGTATCCCTCCTGCAGGCACGACTGTGAAGGGACTGACAACGGCTTCGCCCAGCAGTGAAAACCGGATTAAAAAAAAATGGAAACAAGAAAACCTAGAACGCAAGAGAGTTCTAGATCGGAAAAAAAGAAGATTGAGAGGAAGAGAGAGTCCGGTTAAGATCCATATCTGATCTGACTCCATCCTTTTATAGATGGAGAAACACCGTGAGGAAGAGACACCGCTCGGTGAAGACGCGACGCGGTACAGTGGAGGACGCGACGTTCGGAGAAGACCGCTCTTCAGAAGTCGCGACGTTTGGAGAAGACGCGACACGATGCAGTCCGAACGGAAAGAAAGACGGGAACGGATCCGAACGGAAAGAAAAAAGAAAATCGGGCAAAAAAAATACACCACGCCGCGCGTGCGAACCGGACCGGACCGGGCCGGGCCGGGCCGGGCGCGCGCGTGTGAGTGGCCCAAGACGGTACAAGGCCAAACGGAAGAGGGATCACATTTAAGTGTGTTTGGGATGTTCTCCTTTTCCCATGTGGGACTAAAGGAATGGCTTGGAGGGAATTTTGGGTTTTCCCTCCAAACCTCTAACAGAATCTCCGTCGACCGGATGGAGTGATCCTTCCGTTGGGCCGCTGCGAATTAGAACCTGCAAAACAGATCCCTGACCAGAAGTTTTCCGGCGGAGGACATTCCGATGCCAAAGTCGGAAGAGACTCAAGCAACAGCAGAATGGAAAGCTTATAGAAGCAAGGATGGGAAAGAAAGAATTCGAAAATGTTCAAGAAATGAGCCCGTATCTCCTGAGTGTCCCCTCTTACCAGTATTTATATGCTCCAACATAACTACTTATGGTTATGGAGGTTGACAAGCGCAACCACTTCTTAACTGCAAGTAGTGGCTGTCGAAAAAGCCGTTACACCCGGGGTTTATTCAATCTGAGGTTTCATACCACGTGGGCGGTTGCAACAACCCAAACAGATTTCAACTGTTTATCCAAGAACCCCACGTGCTTCAGAATCCTCCTTCTTTAAGCATAGATCCGAAGTGATCTTTACATTCTCTATAGTAGCACTCATGAAGGGAATGCTAGCTTCATACTTCAGATCTTTCTTAGATGTGATAAAAATAAACACTTACAATCTTTAGGTTGAAGAAATAAAGTCGAAGATATTTGCTCGAGAGATCAAGTCTTCGGATCAAGACAATTGCACGAAGCTGAAGACATTCAACATCGTCTTCGGACTGAGATAATAATATGAAGCCGAAGATCCAGAGTATAATATCCTTTAGACAATAGGCCAAAGATAATAAGCATGGTCTTTGGACCAAAATAATAATACGAAACAGAAGATATAGAGAAAGTATCCTGGATCATAGATACAAAACCGTATATTTTAGGCATAGCCTTCGGATTAATGTGGATGCACAAAACCGAAGACAATAAACAGTTTGCTTCCCAGAAAGTCAAGTATGGTCTTAGGATCGAGATAATGATACGAAGCCGAAGACTTAGGGTTAATAATGAGAAGACAACAGTGTGATGCCGAAGACTCCTCTTACCATCTGATATAACTTATAAAATGAAGAATAATTAATTAATTAGAATAAAATAGGAATATCATAATAATATAAAATGTAATTGATTAGAATCTCAAGTAAATCTCATAATGTAAACATCGAGTCTAGTCTTATACAGGACAGATCTTGTAAACATGACATGCCAGTTTGGTTGGTAATGTCTTTTTATGACTACGATAAAGTTTTAAGTTCAAATCTTGTCTCAATTGAGATTAGAGAGGGAAAAAATTAGCCTATTGCAAGAGGTTTTTATTTTTCACTAAGGGCTTGGTTGGAAGAGCATAGTACGAGAGAAAAGAAAAGAATAGGAAGGAAAGTATTTACTTTCCATTGGTTGGGAGTTTTTTCATGAATGAAAAGAAAGAAATCGGGAGGAAATAGAAGGAATACTAATACCCTCAACTCAGTATTTTTTTTCTCTCTCAAATCGAGCAGAATAGGAGAGAAAGGAATTAAGGTTTAGTCATTTTTTATAATTCCTATTTTATCCTTTCCTTTCTTCTTTATTTTCAATACCTAACACCTTGGTTCAAGAATATAATAATAAAAAAAATTATAACATTTCTCCTCCTTTACTTTCTTCTCTATTTTCAATCACGATAAATAGAAATTTTTTTTTTCTTTTTCAAACTTCCAATCAAAAAAAAAAGAAAGGCATTTTTTTTTCTTTTCTTTTATCTTTTCATTATTATTATTATTATTATTATTATTATTATTATTATTATTATTATTATTATTATTATTATTTTATTTTATTTTCCAAAACTCCCGACCAAGGCCCAAAACAAAATACAAAACATGGCTGGAACCTTTGGCGGTCACTTGCTTTGCACCATACAGGATTGGATATTAATTTCTAAACACCCAAGAAGAATTAAGGTTTAGTCATTTTTTTATAATTCCTATTTTATAAGGAATAGGAGAGAAAGGAATTAAGGTTTAGTCATTTTTTTATAATTCCTATTTTATCCTTTCCTTTCTTCTTTATTTTCAATACCTAACACCTTGGTTCAAGAATATAATAATAAAAAAAATTATAACATTTCTCCTCCTTTACTTTCTTCTGTATTTTCAATCACGATAAATAGAAATTTTTTTTTTCTTTTTCAAACTTCCAATCAAAAAAAAAAGAAAGGCATTTTTTTTCTTTTCTTTTATCTTTTCATCATTATTATTATTATTATTATTATTATTATTATTATTATTATTATTATTATTATTATTATTATTATTTTATTTTATTTTCCAAAACTCCCGACCAAGGCCCAAAACAAAATACAAAACATGGCTGGAACCTTTGGCGGTCACTTGCTTTGCACCATACAGGATTGGATATTAATTTCTAAACACCCAAGAAGAATTAAGGTTTAGTCATTTTTTATAATTCCTATTTTATAAGGAATAGGAGAGAAAGGAATTAAGGTTTAGTCATTTTTTTATAATTCCTATTTTATCCTTTCCTTTCTTCTTTATTTTCAATACCTAACACCTTGGTTCAAGAATATAATAATAAAAAAAATTATAACATTTCTCCTCCTTTACTTTCTTCTGTATTTTCAATCACGATAAATAGAAATTTTTTTTTTTCTTTTTCAAACTTCCAATCAAAAAAAAAGAAAGGCATTTTTTTTCTTTTCTTTTATCTTTTCATCATCATCATTATTATTATTATTATTATTATTATTATTATTATTATTATTATTATTATTATTTATTTTATTTTATTTTATTTTCCAAAACTCCCGACCAAGGCCCAAAACAAAATACAAAACATGGCTGGAACCTTTGGCGGTCACTTGCTTTGCACCATACAGGATTGGATATTAATTTCTAAACACCCAAGAAGAATTAAGGTTTAGTCATTTTTTATAATTCCTATTTTATAAGGAATAGGAGAGAAAGGAATTAAGGTTTAGTCATTTTTTTATAATTCCTATTTTATCCTTTCCTTTCTTCTTTATTTTCAATACCTAACACCTTGGTTCAAGAATATAATAATAAAAAAAATTATAACATTTCTCCTCCTTTACTTTCTTCTGTATTTTCAATCACGATAAATAGAAATTTTTTTTTTCTTTTTCAAACTTCCAATCAAAAAAAAAAGAAAGGCATTTTTTTTCTTTTCTTTTATCTTTTCATTATTATTATTATTATTATTATTATTATTATTATTATTATTATTATTATTATTATTTTATTTTATTTTATTTTTCAAAACTCCCGACCAAGGCCCAAAACAAAATACAAAACATGGCTGGAATCTTTGACGGTCACTTGCTTTGCACCATACAGAATTGGATATTAATTTCTAAACACCCAAGAAGAACCCATGACGAAACACATAGGCCTCAGGATTTGGGTGTAGCTGGGGGCTCGGTTAAAGCAGGTGTCTAAACTAATTATCGCATACTGCCGCCCCGGAGAGAGAGAGAGAGAGAAGGGACGAGATAGGCTCATAAGGTGAGCGCGAAACTTGTTCGTTTGCTGGGGGGGGGCATCGCTGGAGGGCGAGAAAGGGCCCTCTCTCGTCTCTTCCGAATCTCCGATGCCGATGCTCCCATTCCTTCTCTCGCTTCAATCTCTCATGCGCCTCCGATATCCAACAGCCAACCCTTGTTTTCGAGCTCTCTTCGGGTTTCTTGGCGAGTTCTTGACGCGGAAAGCATATGGAGATTTCTTGGAGGAATTGGTTCCATTTGGAGGCATTTTGTGGTTCTTTAGGTATGATTCTTTTTCGAACCTAGTTTGTATTTCTATGGAGAGATCTTTGATGAATGCTGACAAGTTCGAGCTCCTTCGACGGCTTCTTGTTAATTTTTCTAATGTTTAGTGGGTATGATCTAGGAACCCTAGCTTTTCGGTTCTGGTTTGATTGCTTGGTTCCGATCCCCTGACATCTTGAATGCCTTGTTGATTTCATTGCATAAGGCTCAGGTTCTGAACGTTTCTTGGTTGTTTCTGATGGTAGATTCGCTGTAGCTGCGTTCTTGCTGCGGAAACCCTAGAAACCGAGACGTCTTGTGGAGGAAACAGGAGCGTGCCGGAATTATTGAAGTACGGCTTTCTAGCAAACCCATCTTTTAGCTTTTGCGTGGGTATATTTGTGAAATTGGGGCGTCTGGTGCGCGCTGCTTGCCGATACACAAGATTTCTTACCATGCCTGGGGTTCATGGTTTCTGTATGGTATTGTTTTGATCGATAGAAATATCAAACTTCTTCTGCTGCAATAAGAAGAATAATCATAGGTTGCCAAGAATATAGGAATGATATTAATGCCCTTTACCTCTTTTGGCTTGCTTTCCTGTGTGATTTCCTTGATCAATACTTGAATTAAGAAACTTCTATAACCACTCTATGATTCATGTTCTTGGAGTTGAGAATACATAAAGTTTATAAATATTAGTTTTAACCAAGTTTGTCCAGATATACTCTAAAATGATTGTTTCTAGTCGAGTAGAAACTTCTTCTTCCTGTTTTTTCTTTTTATATAAAACCATACTTTAGGATGGGGACCAAATGAATGTTGGTTTGAGCTCAAAAGGAGTTGAGGAAGAAAGGAGGGCTAGAAATCCATGCCTAAAAGAAAGAAAATGACATTTCATATGCCAATAGATGCCTTTTATAGTTATTAAATTAATGTCACATCACAGGAAGTAAGAAAAAACTAAAAATAGAATTTGTTAATTTCAGATCGACCAAGAAGTTATCATTTAATAAGTATATAGCAGTGTAGAATAACCGGAGATAACGAGGGAAAGGAGGAGAAGAAGGTGGTGAGAAGGGAAGACAGCGATCTGAACAAAAGCATGGCTAGGGAAAACATCCTATTCTTTTTTTAATGGTTGGATATGTTTTTCTTTCTTCTATAGCGAAGTAGGTGTTAGCGTTGAGAGTAGAGGAAAATTAAACATGAATGAAAGTAGTTGTTTAAAATCTTCTAGTTGTTTACTTCGATTGTTTGACTAGGATTTGTTTTTTAAAAAAGAGTAATTTTATCACTCTTTGAGCAAACAGGTGATTCATTGTAAATCTCCTAATTTGTTTGTGGAATTTAAAACAAGTCAATTAGTTTACATATACAAAAATAAATGAGGTGTTTTCAAAAATTGAAGAAGCAGATAGTTGAATGAAATCTTTTATTAAAACAAGAATAATTATGGAGTAGGATCTGCATTAAATTATAAAATAGTGACGGTTAGTGTTACGAGTCAAGAAACTTTAAAAATGAGAGATATTTGTAATTTCAGATGTGAAAATGGGCGAATCCTTGTTAGTTTATGTGAAACTTTTTTTTCTTAAATATCTCTTCGATTCTTTCTTTCTTCTAATGGTTGAATAGGAATTTTGTTCTTTTTGAAAGTAGTAATTCTTTGTCAAGTTTCGAAGAGAAACTTGGTTACATTCTTCTGAATTGTACTCTTAGTTAAAATTATTTGATTGATTATCATCATTTAAAGTGATAAATTATTTGTTAAGGTCTCCCTTTTTCTATTAGTTGATAAGAAATTTCATTATTTTATAAGAAAGTTAGTGCTAGTATTAAGAGTCTAGAAATATTTAAAAGCAGAGAGTTTAAGAATGATTGTTTTTGTTGTTAAGTTGGTGAAAAATGTTGGTAATTGCTTTTTCTTCTTTTAAGAATGATTGAAGTTAGTTAATTTAAAAAGCTTGAAGTTTTATTCTGATTGGAGAGAAATCTAAGTTAATTAAATATCTTTGATTTATTTTACCAGTCAATAGATTTTTTTTTTTTTTTTGGAGAGAATTTTCGTTCTTTAGTCACAAACCAAGTAATAGTAGTGTAGTCTAAGTTAGGCATTACCTATGTTTAGTTTATTAATTTGCATTCTAACTTATCATTTAGCAAGAAGAAGATTATAGCGAAAAACAGTTCTTTCCGCTTGTTGTCTAGTTGATATTCTGTTGGTATGGTCCCTCCTCATGTGGGTCTTACATGCTTTTTTAGATAAAAAAAGCATGGCTCCTTTTGAATGGTGGCCCTAATTTACTAAGAGAATATTGTAGCATGGGAATAGAGAGGGTGAAAAAATTAAGGAAAGGAAAAGAAGAAAATATGATAAAAGAAAAAAAATGTGCTATCTTGTCGGACAATCGGATGACTGATTGTATCATGATTTTGATAAAATTTTAGTATGATCTTCCCGGCATCGAGAACTACAAGTTGAATGATTTTGATCTTTGAAAGGTCTTTTTTATTAATTATTTCAAGTATCTATGTTCAGTAAGATTCGTCTTCTATTTTGTTTATTATTGAAATCTGTGTTATTAGTAATGATGGTTTTTATTATGGAAACTAAGATTTGCAGGATAAGAATTGCCAAATGGAATGAGTACCTTGCAGAAACTCAAATGTAATTGATGGTGCTCATAAATTACTATGCTGATTCATTTGTGCTTTTTTCTGTGTTATTTGATGCAAACTTGCTTTGTCTATTTAGTATGAAATTGCAGCATTACGTGAATGTTGAATAGGTATGGTCAACTCAACATTTGAAATTTTTTTATTTATTACGTGAACAGGGCCTTGCTTGAAATACTGGTCAAGGAAAAAGCTGGCACCCACGAGGTAAAGAGGTAGGCACCATTTTCTTTGAGTGTGCCAATGCATGACAAGCATGGTGTTGGTATGGCTCATTGTGCTAGCACTGGATATTAAATTTTCAGACATAATTTGCATCATGGGGAAAGGTGAGACATGGATAGCATGACAATAGATGTGCTATGAAAATGATTGGCTATTTATCGTTGCAGAGGTCTTGAGCATCCACAAAAATAGCTTGTTGAGTCAATTGTATATTGATGTGGGTGGACAACACCCCATCCTTGATATCCTGAGGTTTCATAGCAGACCTTCGTTCTTAGTAGTCAGGACTCAGTCCTTCAGTCAGAGCAAGACTGTATTGAGGGCCTTGGCCTGATCGATCTTTGGCTGGCACAACTTTAGTTCGTCTTCGGTAGCCAAGGCCCGACATCCTTTAGACAAGTTGGAGCTGCACCTCAAGCCTCTCCGCCCTGGTTAACCTTTGGCTTTGGCAAGAGTACTGGGGCCGACCCCGAATCCTTGTATCCAAGGATGGGCAAAGGCTCTGGCAACATTCCTTTAGGCAACTAAAAGAGGAATTAATCGGCTCATTTCCATGAACCCAGTGGCATGATCAGGAGGCTATATTTCATAATCTTTATCAAATCCTTGTAATTAAGATGAGCATGATCAGTCTTATGTAATGGCCCATGTCGTCATTAAGGAGTGCTGCTGGTAATGCATAAGTAGGCAAAATCTCAATTAATGGAAAATGGACATTCTAGATAAATAGAATAATCCTCTGACATTCTATCTGACAAGATCTTTAGATCAATCACTTCTCACCAAAATCATTGAGGATTTTTTCTTTGCTGAAAGTATCCTTGTCTTTGGCCTATAAAAAGGGGTTCCCTGAGAACCCCCAAGTTATGTCCACGTCTGCGACACTACATCTCTCTCTCATTCCATTCTTAACTCTGCTCTCCTCTCTTCTTTCTATTGCCTGCCATTTGACTTGAGATCAGAGGGTCCTTGCCGGACATGCCTTCGGCTAGGATTTTTTTGTAAGTATTCCTTGCGAGCATTGCCTCTCCAGCCACCTCAGGCATCCAGGCAGGAAGCAACGACAACATATATGTTTCACTAAAATTTGGATGAATTATCTCTGTAATGGTATACTGCTGCGCGCCCCAGAGAGAGAGAGGATGAGACAAAAGGTGAGCGCGAAACTTATTTGTTGGTTGGGGCATCACTGGAGGGTGAGAAAGGGCCCTCACTCGTCCCTTGCGATGCTGATACTCCCATCCTTCTCTCATTTAAATCTTTCATGTGCCTCTGATGTCCAACAACCAACCCCTGTTCTTGAGCTCTCTTTGGGCTTCTTGGCGAGCTTTTGACACGAGAAGCATATGGAGATTTCTTGGAGGAATTGATTCCATTAGGAGGCATTTTGTGGTTCTGATTTTAGGTATAATTCTTTTACGAACTTAGTTTGTATTTCTACATAGAGATCTTCTAAAGATGCTGACAAGTTCGAGCTCCTTGGATGGCTTCTTGTTAATTTTTCTTATGTTTAGTGGGTATGATTTAGGAACTCTAGCTTTTCTGTTCTTGTTTGATTGCTTGGTTCCAATCCCCTGATATCTTGAATGCCTTGTTGATTTCATTGAATATGGCTCAGGTTCTGAATGTTTCTTGGTTGTTTCTGATGGTAGATTCGCTGGAGCTGCGGAAACCCTAGAAGACGTCTTGTAGAGGAAACAGGGGCATGCCAAAATTATTGAAGTATGGCTTTTTGGCAAACCCTTCTTTTAGCTTTTGCTTGGGTATATTTGTGAAATTGGAGCATCTGGTGCATGCTGCTCGCCAGAGACACTAGATTTCTTACCATGCCTGGGGTTCATGGTTTAGATGTGGAATTGTTTTGATTGATGGAAATGTCAAACTTCTTCTGCTAGAATAAGAAGCATAATCATAGGTTGCCAAGAATATAGGAATGATATTAATGCTTTTTACCTTTTTTGGCTTGCTTGCCTGTGCAATTTCCTTGATCAATGCTTGAATTAAGAAAGTTCTATAACCACTCTATGATTCATATTCTTGGAGTTGAGAATGAATAAAGTTTATAAATATTAGCTTAACCAAGTTGTTCGGAGATAATCTAAAATGATTGTTTCTAGTCGAGTAGAAACTTCTTCCTTTTTTTTTTCCTTCTTTTTCTTTCTTTTTATATAAAACCATACATTAAGATGGGGACCAAATGGATGTTGGTTTGAGCTCAAAAGGAGTTGAGGAAGAAAGGAGGGCTAGAAATCCATGCCTAAAAGAATGAAAATGACATTTCATAAACGAATAGATGCCTTTTATAGTTATCAAATTAATGTCACATCACAGGAAGCAAGAAAAAGATAAAGATAGAATTTGATAATTTCAGATTAACAAAACAGTTACCATTTAATAAGTATATATAACAGGAGATAGTGAGGGAAAGGAGGAGGAGGAGGTAAAAAGGGAAGACAGCGGTCTGAACAAAAGCAATTACCGTTTTTCTTTCTTCTATTGCCAAGCAGGTGTTAGTGTTGAGAGCAGAGGAAAACTAAACATGAATGAAAGTAGTTGTTTAAAATGTTCTTAGTCGTTTACTTCGATTGTTTGACTAGGGTTTTTTTTACCAAAAAAAAAAGAGAGTAATTTTGTCACTATTTGAGCAAATAGATGATTCATTGTAAATCTCCTGATTTTTTTGTGGAATTTAAAATAAGTCAATTAGTTTACATATACAAAAATAAGAAGTATTTTCAAAAATTGAAGAAGCAGGTACTTCATTAAAATCTTTTATATAAAAAAAATATCATGGAGTAGGTTCTGCATTAAATTATAAAATAGTGATGGTTAGTGTTACGAGTCAAGAAACTTTAAAAATGAGAGGTATTTGTAATTTCAGATATGAAAATGAGTGAATCCTTGTCAATTTAAGTGAAACTTTTATCTTAAATATCTCTTTGATGCTTTCCTTCTTCTAATGGTCGAATAGGAATTTTGTTCTTTTTGAAAGTAGTAATTCTATGTCAAGTTTTGAAGAGGAACTTGGTTAAATTCTTCTAAATTATACTCTTACTTAAAATTAATTGATCGATTATCATCATTTAAAGTGATAAATTGTTTGTTGAAGTCTCCCTTTTTCTATTAGTTGATTAGAAATTTCATTATTTTATAAGCAAGTGAGTGCTAGTATTAAGAATCCAAAAACATTTAAAAGGAGAGTTTAACAATGATTGTTTTTGTTGTTGAGTTGGTGAAAAATGTCTGCTTTTTCTTCTTTTAAGAATGATTGAAGTTAGCTAATTTTAAAAGGTTGAAGTTTTATTTTGATTGGAGAGAAATATAATATATTAAAATATCTTTGATTTATTTTACCATTCAATAGAAATTTCTTTTTTTTTTTTTGATGAAGAGAATTTCGTCCTTTAGTCACAAACCAAGTAATCGTTGTGTAGTCTAAATTAGGTATACCTATGTTTAATTTATTAATTTGCATTCAAACTTGTCATTTAGTAAAATGAAGATTATAGTGAAAAATAGTCCTGTCCACTTTTTGTCTAATTGATGTTGTGTTGGTGTGGTCCCTTTTCATTTGGGACCCACATGCCTTTTCAAATAAAAAAAAGCATGGCACCTTTTAATTGGTGGCCCTAACTGATGCAATAAGAGAATCTTGCAACATGGGAATAGAGGTGGTGGAAAAATCAAGGAAAGAGGGAAAAAAAAAAAAGAGAAAAAAATGTACTATTTTGTTGGAAAAACTGAGTTTAGTACGTTATTTTCAGCATCAAGAGCAACAACTTAAATGATTTCAATTTTTGTAAAACCTTCAATAATTTTAAGTATTTATGTTTGGTAAGATTTGTTTTTATTTTGTTTGTTGTTAATATCTATCTTATTGATGTTGATTGTTTTTATTATAAAATTTTAGATTTAATCTTGATGATATATATATATATGTATGTATAGACTCTAATTATTTTAAAAAATATTTATAATAATTTTATTATTCTAAATAATGAAAGATTCGTATCAAAATTATTTTAAATAAAAAAATATACAATAATTTTATTACAACTACTAAATGCGTATAGGTGATTAAGTTCAAGCTGTTAGACTGCCTATACACAAATGGATTTATAACTGTTAGGTCCATAAAGCTACTTTTGATGAAAAGAGACGTACCTTGCAGAAACTCTAACGAGATTGCTGGTGCTCATAAAATTACTATGCTGATTCATTTGTGCTTTTTTTCTGTGTTATTTGATGCAAACTGGCTTAGCCTATTTAATATAAAATTACAGCATTACAAGAACGTTGAATATGTATGGTCATCTCAACGTTTGAAATTCTTATGAAAGTGCGGTATTGCAAAAACGTTGAATATGTATGGTAGAGCTGTCAATGGATCGGATTCGAGTCGGAACTTAGATATCCAGATTCGAACTCGAATACCTGACGGGTCTGATTTTAAAGTATCAGATCTGGACTCGAATGGATCCTGGGTACCCAGATCCGAACCCGAACAAAAACGAGTATTATCAAAAAAAAAAAAAAACTTATTGATTTTGTGATACTGTAGCAGGGGCTCGGATCCGAGAAAGACGAAGCCAAAATGGGAACGACATCGAGATAGGGGCAGCAGCAGCTGACGGGGGATGATCAAGGGGGGAGGCATCGGCCATCGAGGGGGGAGGCATTAGCCGGTGGGGCTCGGAGCTGAGGAAGGGGGGAGAGGCGTTGGCTGTTGGGGGAGAGGCGTCGGCCATGGGCGTGGAGGCGAAACGTCGATGTTGAGGCTTGGTCCGTTCGGAGCAGCAGCGTAGAGGACTCGACCGTTGGTTGGCGGGAGGCGTCGGTTGTGGAGTGCTCAGTTGTCGAGGGAGGCGTCGGCTGTGGGCATGAAGGCGGAGCGCCGAAGCGGATTGGGAATTCGCTGGGCGGCGGGAAGGGAGAAAGGGGCTAGGGCATGGAAGCTTTTGTAGTAAAAGCCTTGATAGATTTTAACCGTTGGATAATGATCCAACATTTGATATTTATATAATATATATAAATATATAGATTTTAACCGTTGGATCTCGGGTTTGTCGGTTCTGAATATTACATATCCAGATCTGGATCCATTTAATTATGAACTAATCGAATATGGATTCGAGTAAATGGATCCAGATTTAGATCCAAATTTGGATCCATTGGGTCCAGACTCGTGGGTCTCTGGTCCGGACATGTTTATGATTTATGAAATTGCAAAAAAAAAAAAAAAAAAAAAAAAAAAAAAAGAGAAAAGAAAAAGAAAAAAAGGGGCCCTTGCTCGAAATACTGGTTAAGGAAAAAGCTGGTACCCACGAGGCGATGAGGTTTCATTGCCTTTGCGTGTGCATGCGTGACAAGCACTGATCTGGTATTAAATTTTCAGGAAAGTGTAAAATTTGGATGAATTATCTCTGCAATAGCAGCTGTAATCCAATGTTTGAAATGAATTATCTTCTATAATCCAATGCTTGGAAATCCCGAGATAAAGCGGATTTTATTTTTATATAAAATGATGGCCCCAAATCAATTATCATGTCATTCTCAATCCTAAAATATCTATCATGCCTGCCCTTATAACAAAAATGTCTATTCTCAACCCTAAAATGTCATTCTTCTCTAGAAAATTTTTTATGAAATTTTTAGTACAATCCTTCTAAAATTTATGATAGATCATATTTTAAATAGAAATAAAAGTAGTATGAGTAATATCTAATTGAATTTAATTTTGTTTCTAAATCTATCTGGACATGAATATAAAATATAAATTTAAGCATAACTAATATTTATATCCGTATTTATAAAAAAAAATATAGATATAGATGGCTTACTATCCCATATATATTTAAATATTTAATTCTATCTATAATTTTATATAATACTTATTAATTTTTCAAAAAATATATAAATATATTAATAATTTAATTTATTTTAAATTAATACTATTTTTAATTTTATAATAATATAATTTAATCATTTGATTTATATTTATTTTTATATTTATATTATTAATATTCATCCATATATGTATTTGTCAAATAAAATAAATATATACTGATATTTAGTCTGATTTCAGTCTTAGTTTTAAGTGGAATATATAATCCCACCTATACTCTAGTAAGCTAAAGTAATCATGAACATCTCGAACACCAGCTAGTCATCGTCCATCAAGAGTGAATCAATGGCTTTATAGCAATCAGATGGAATGCCCTGCAGATACTTCAGACCAGGCGCTCATACCGCAGGCAAAGGCGCCAGGCTTTCGACATTCACTTACATGAGCAGAGGACAACAAATTGATGATGGCACCTTGTCACTTGTAGTAGTAAATTGATAGCAATTAATCACATGGACAATGAATGAAGGCGCAGGTCCGATAAATTGCTGGAAGCAACATTGTGTAAAGAAGGGAAAAAAAAAAAAAAATCTGAACTTAAATAACGATGATACAGTCCCTCTACCTCTCAAAATAAATAAATAAATAAATCCTTCAGCCTATTTATACAACGGTAACATCTGATTCAATTGAAGAGCAGAGAGAATCACAACATACAGGCATGAAAAGAGGTAATCCATGACAAACAAAGGCCCGCCCCCCCCCCCCTCACCCAACAGGCAAGCAAAATGAATATGCAACTAAAGGTAATTGCTCTCCAAATTACAGAACAAAATATATGTATATTCAACTTCAGTAATTAGCACATCATATATTTGACTGCCCAATTTGCCCTTTCTGCCTCTACGGCTGATGAGCATTGTGGAGATCAGTCGCTGCTTGCAGAAGTCTTCTTGCCACTGTATGTCTGGCCCAACAAAACAGGTGAAAACATCAAAAAATAGATAAACAGGAAACTATATACATTCTAACGATATTGTATGCTAAAAAAATAATAACTTCATGTGCTCAACCACATTATATTGCTCAAGTCATTTTGGCATGCTAAAACATATATTAGGCAGTAACACAAAAGGGCAAGACAGAACTCAATTAGCACATTCAACACAGAAAAATGATTAGTTTACTGCTACAAGCAACATAGATCACTGCAGTCTTGATATCAATCAAGTCAACCAAGCAGAAGTGCACACAGAAGCAATGCTGCCATCTCTCCCTATGAACCACAGTTGACACATCGGGTGCATGTCCAACCTACTTGCAGAACCGGCTGTTTAATGATTCAACAGTGCAGATGACATGATTTAATACCATAAAAAAAAAAAAAAAAATTGCTTTGCAACATTATGCACCCTCATCCAAAGCTTCATAATACTAGTACTGCATAACATTTACCCGGAGAAACTGGGACAACAGTGATAAGTTTTTCACGTATCAAAGCCACAGTGCATACCTGCTTCCCCCTGTTGAATGGCACATATTTGTATTTCATCATGTGCAGAATTTGCCGCTTCATTGTCAAGACAAAAAGAACAACCCAATAGCATAGAAGAATGGGCCAAAATACAGGAACATCAAATACGGAGAAGAAAGTCATCACAAAAGCCACGCAGAAGGCTTTCGTTATGGAATACCTGCATAAAGCAAGATGAGATTAGCTGCCATTAAAGTATTCACTGGTCACGGTTTGACACATCTGCTGAATTTATAACTGAAAAAAGGATGACACACAGACTTAATCAATTGATTATTCACTGATGCTTTGCAAAGGAAATGTTATTCTTCTATCTACATGCATTTATTATGTTAACACAAATTATTTTGTTCCATGGATGCACACATGCTTCTGTATAAATTCACAAAAACTGTAATTGATATTGCAATATCGAGTCTCTTCGAGTTCTCACAGTTGGATCTGATTATGTGGAGACCTACACATCTAAACCAGAACCATGTAACACAAACAGAAATACCTTGGTAAAAACTATGTTTTGTCACTAAAATAACTAATCATGAAACATTAATTACATATAACTTTTATGTTTCAAGAGGTTAGCATAACGCACTGCAAATTATAAATGAACATGAAAGCATAACAGCCTCATATATTAACTCACTGCTAACATCCAAGAACATGTTCCATGATATATGTATTTGTCATTGTAAAAGAATTGATGAATGTTAAACTAGGATTATGGAAAAAAATCTTGTGCAATAAAAGCAAATTAGTAAGCAAATCACATCTAATGCACTTGCAACCAAAAAAAAAAAAAGAAAAAGAAACAAAAACAGGTCCATAATAAGGCTCAACAAACAATCAATTTTACTGAATGATTGGTTTCATACTCTGGAATTTGTTTAACAGAAGAAATAGAAAAATGCTTCTATTATGTTATTTAAAGAACACATTCCTCGGCAACTAAAGAAAAAAAACCTTATATGATGGCAGAAAGGCCCTAAATTGTTTATATGGTTCAAAACATTGAGGAATCAATAGGCTCAAACGTATAGGTGACAGAAATGAGAACTTAAAGATGAAGGTGTAGTAAAAATACAGGCATAGAATGAGGCATGAGAACAATACCAGTACTGCAGTTGCACCAATTGACAAAAAAAAAGAAAGAACTGATTAAGGAGCTATGGTCATGCAATGAAGATACAATGCCTTAATAAAGGGAAGAATTTGAATGTGTTTAAGAATTTATAATATGAAAGCTATGTGTAGAAGGATTATGGATGATACAGAGGCAGCCAAGGAACAACCTAACCAAATTTATTATCAGGTTGGGTCACGATCCGGTGCCACCCAACCCAAAAACTGAAACTATTTAGCAGTTCTAGTCTAAATGGACTAAAACCCCACCCATCCAAAAATAAAATTGGGTTAGGCCCACATCTTCAGATACAAGAAGGTGAGATTTCATAAGACCTACCAGGTCCATGGGCTGAGTATGGGCATGTCAAGACCTACCAGACACATTCAATTTGATCATAATTTCAGTTTGAACAAATCCATTGTTAGATTTTTGAGATTCAAAAAAAAAAAAAAAAAAAAAGCTTCTGGCCCAAATTTATTGCACAAATTGGCCAGTCATGCCGATCTTTCACCATTTTTCCTTAATTAAGCTGCAAAATTTGTAAAATTTAAAAGCATGGCAATATTTGACTAGTATCAGCTATCTGATATCTTAAACCTAATAATCATGTAGTTAAATTGTCAAACAGTGAACAATGTATTACAACCTAAAATGAAGAAAAACATAATTACAAACTCATCAAATTATATACACACATAAATGCATTCCATTGATACAAATATTGTTTTGACATCAAACTGCCAGAGTGATATACTCAACATCCCAAAAAATATATTATACTTCTAAATGATATCTTATTTGTTCCCCTGACCGACTTATTTTCTTTTGCTAGCATTTTCTCATTTTGAGTTTTAATATTTTTTGTCTGACACTAGAACCAAAACCACTAATAAGATCGACACTCATCTTTCCAATACCAAAATTAAAATTGAATTTCTAAACGTGCAAAATCTCCTTACCTTGTAACTCAAGGCTACATCATAAAGGCTCAACTTCAATCAACTTTTAAAAACAGACTCACTATTTGATTAAAACAATCTGATCCTCTTGAAATGACCTGTATTGCCGCCATTCACTATTCAAATATCTTAATATGCCTCTTTTAAACAACTTAGGCCAGATTCCCAATCACCACAGAACAAGCTTTACTATATAGGCCTAATAAGGATTGGCACAGATAAAACCTCCTCAACCAACTTTAAGGAAAGGCATTAAAAGTTTCCAAGCTCTCAAGGCTACATCATAAAGGCTCAACTTCAAGCAACTTTTAATAACAGACTCACTATTTGATTAAAACAATCTGATCCTCTTGAAATGACCTGTATTGCCGCCATTCACTATTCAAATATCTTAATATGCCTCTTTTAAACAACTTAGGCCAGATTCCCAATCACCACAGAACAAGCTTTACTATATAGGCCTAACGAGGACTGGCACAGATAAAACCTCCTCAACCAACTTTAAGGAAAGGCATTAAAAGTTTCCAAGCTCTAGTGCCAGCCATCCTGATCATAAGGTTCCTGACCATCATGTCCTCGAAAATACTTTCATATTCAATTTCCAGACATCCCAAGTCCAAACACCTATCTATCTTGCACATGCTTATTGGTAAACCCTCCTACCATTAAAAAATTATTTTACGATCATCAAGGTTAAAATTTCCAAAAAAGGGTTTCTGGTCATAGTTGATAAGTTTTTAAAACAAAGTAATATAATTATTTTTCTTCCTTAAAAATTGACACAGAAATTTTTTTTTTTTTTTGGGGGCCCCTTTTGGGGGGCAGTATGGAATACAATCATGTCACATATGTACTGTTTTTTATATCCAAAACACAACTATAAGTGCTTCATTTTGCTTTCAATCATATTTGTTTTCCATACCTAAGCAAGAATGTCTCTGCACTCTTGGAACGCATTTTCCAAACTCATAGAACCTACTTACCGCTTGTCCACAGTTCCAATTTTTTTGAATTTTGCAATATAGCTTTCCAATCTCAAGATTAATTTCTATGGTAGGGGAAGCCCACGAAAGCTATATCTGGCTTTCACCACCCTTACTTGCACGTTCCAAAGCTCAAATAACTTGCCAATCATTGAAAACATAAGCTAGAACCTTAGCTTCGTAAATCTCTGTTGATAGCACATGCAGATTGAATATATTACATGAAGTCCCTAAGAGACCAACTCCAAGCTCAAGGAAAATGTCAAAATAAGCTTTTAACTTTTAAGCTGGTCCTTTATTTTTTGTTACCTAATAATTTGATTCAAGGTGAACCAGAATATAATCAAATATGTTGATACCAGAGAAAGCAAGATACATTGCTTTCAGCCAGCTGTTTTACCAGCCTTTGGAAACCACAAGCAGCAGCCCTTTGCAGCTGACAGGAATTTTTAGGGCCTGTCTGGTATTTTTGTTGTTTTTTGCTTTTAGTTCCCTACAAGTGAAATAGTGCATGGAGTTTGATGTTGGAGAGAGCATTTGCACAGAGCTTCTGCCAGTTCTTGCTTTTGTTTTCAAACCACAAGCAGCAGCCCTTTGCATCTGACAGGAATTTTTAGGGCCTGTCTGGTATTTTTGTTGTTTTTGTGCTTTTAGTTCCCTACAAGTGAAATAGTGCATGGAGTTTGATGTTGGAGAGAGCATTTGCACAGAGCTTCTGCCAGTTCTTGCTTTTGTTTTCACTTTTTACCTGAAAGGAACAAATCTTTTGCTGCCAACAGCTCTAATGGTTTTGCGAACAATTTAAAAGCAAAAGGGTTTCATCAACTTTCATCTTACATACCTGCTCAGCCTTGTTTGGTTTTTTTCTTGGATTTTTTAAAACAAAAACAGAAAAGAGAAGCAATACCAAATGGGCCCGTAAAGAGCTTCCAATTGAGGCAATTCATTCGCTCTCAAAAACCTTGATATCTGTCATCACAATCTATGGTAGCTCAGTTTTCTGTTTTTGAAAAAAAAAAATGGTGGAATACCTACAAGTAAACTATAAGCCAGCCCAGCCATCATAAGCATCATGCTATTTCACTCAGAAAACACGCACTAAAGCCACAAGATAATCATTACCAAGCATTTAGTCATAGTACCTCTTTGCAAGTAATACCCTATAAATGATGGCATCAATTACAGCAAACAAGCATGCTCCATGGTGATACCAAGTAGCAAAAAGAAAGTCTTATATGTTCCTTAAAGGAGGTAAGCAAAAGTAAAAAACCAAAATAACACCAACCCAACACACTACTACTCCCAATTAACCTTAATGGATAGGCCTCGTTTCTTTGAATCTAGGCCAAAACTAAAACAAAAGGCGATTTGCTCATCAAAATTCTAATAGCCAGGGTTCTTTGACTAATTTACATGCTTGCCAAGTTGATGGCCTGCAAACCAACATCTCCACAAATTCTCTCCCTCAAAAGACTAACATGGAAGTCAAAGCCCTAAAAGTCAACATATAAGAAATAATGACTGTCCTATCAAGAACAAATCTCACTCCTCAACCAGGAAACCTTTGATCTGCATTTACACCATCAAGATCAAATATTTCATGTTGATCCTAATAGATGACCAAATGGCACAAAGGGATTATTCAAAGAATTATAGCCACCAAGGGAAATCATCATTTATATCCTAAAATAAGAACTGTTATTGCAAGCTGGGAACTTAAATCATTGCTAAAGTTTATAATGTATAAAATCCATATTAATCAACTAGCCAGCTTGTAATTGCAACAAATTTACAATCATCATCACATTGCAAGTGAGTGTACATCACCACCATATTGCAAGTGAGTGTCTATTACATGATACAACTGATATTCCTGCATCAGTCCATGTTCACTTCTTGGCATGTCTTATCATACTCCTTGAACCAAGATAAAACAAAGTGGTGGAATTGGATCTCCTTATTTCATACTTAAGAACCCTTATGAAGTGGTGATAAACAATACATCCACCCTAATTCAGCTGACTTAAATCACCAAAAGCATTTGAATCTAATTTACAAAGAAACGATGGTTCCAAACAATACATCCACCCTAATTCAGCTGACTTAAATCACCAAAAGCATTTGAATCTAATTTACAAAGAAATGATGGTTCCTCAAAGATAAGCTCCTAATTTGAAACTAATTCATATGCACTATGTTAATTCAGATGAAAAAAAAAAATGATGACATCAGACCTGTCAGTGACATCATTATGATTAAAAGAAATTTAAAACAACCTTCAAACATCTCTGTTTCTCAAAAATAAATTACAAGTTATCACAAAACCACAAATAACCAAAGAGCAGAAGCACTTCTCTGCCACAATGTGGACTGAGAACAACAATCATTACTCCCAAAGAATCTCTAGCAAGCTTAGTCTGCTGAACTAATTTTGAAATATTTATAGTTAACTCTATCCAATGTTTCTGTCTAAATCCAATCTCTCTCTGAAATAATGACATATAAACTTAACGAATATTTCGGGGTTAAACACAAGTACAATATAATAAGACCCATGTATACAGATTGAGAACTAAAAATACCAATAGAGAGCACCAGAAAATATAAATATAAATGATATACAACCTGTATATCTTCCTTGATAGAAACAATAATTAAAACACGATACAGATAAGCCCTTCTTATGAAATTAATAATTTTCAATATGACCAGACTAAAACAAACAAGTTCATAAAACACATGAACAATCAAAACAAAAATATCACTATTAAATGAGCCTATCACCACTTATATATACATATATACAGGTATAAGTGCACAATGATATTGTATTTATATATTAATTCTTAGAGGAAAATTTTTCACATACAGAATCTTAAGAATCTCAGTAGAGGTTTTTCAGGATACAATGTTCAAAAATTGTCAAATACTAGAGATAGCAGCTTGCTCCCAAATCCTTGATTTACACTCACTGATAACATGAAAAAGAAAAGGATCCATAGCATTCACAAATTACTAGAAGGAAAAGAGAGAAAATAAAGCAAAAACCTTAACAAAACAAAGAACTTCAAATCAACTAAAATATTAAGTGTTTTGGCAGAAAAGACAGCTATTTAAAAAAATATAGACTTCAAATTCACAAACATATTGTTTGAAAAACTATTGAAACTTAACATTCTCATGGTCCCAATAAAATCATAGAGATATCAATTCCCATGCTTAAGATGCAAAATGTGCAGCAATGCTTCAATTGAATGTAAAAATTCCTGCACCTAAAGTTTGCATGGATGCTCTTCTTCATTACTTCCATATGAAGATATTCATTAGAATAATGTTAGCAATACTTGCATCCCACTTGAACAATTCATGTCAACACATATCAAAAAATCAGAAAAGAGACAAGCCCTATGATATTCAAATTCTTTGATTGTAGATTTAAAAGTTTGGTGGAGTTGCAACTTAAAAAATACTTGTGACCACGTTTTACAATCTATGGGTTACTAGTATACTCCCTTGTCATCTTTTAAGATACATGGGAGTATACACCTCCCCTTGCACACTTAAAAGAAGTCACAGCCATTGAAATCTAGAAATTAGAATGACATTATGAAAAAATCAATCACTAGCAAGTTAGCAGTTAAAAAAAAAAAAGGAACATTCATGAAAAAACATAAAGATAGTACATCCTTTACATACTTTTGAAAAATATTATCATATATATAACTCAATTAGCATTATTTCATTTGTCCATTTCCTCTTATATTTTTTTATCCTCTTTTCAAACAGACATTTTGGAAATGAATCTGAATCTGAATCTGAATACCATGTCCATGCAGCACTGTATCAAGGAGTAATGAAGCAATCAATCAATACTTCCCATGGACATTCCTTATCTATTTAGTAACTAATGCCTTTGAAGCTTGATCTCATAAAATATTGCTTAACCATGTTGTGACCTTAAACAACATATGTTGAGATCTTCTGCACACTTATGCAATGCATAATTTACACTGAGAGATTCAACAAAAAAAAAAAGGATGGAACAAGGCTAAGACTGGTTTTAATCTAGGTGTAATTTGATACTGCAATTGTTATATTCATATTTTCAAAAACCATCTTTAAATAAATTAACAATTTTTGCACAGTTCCAAAATGCTCAATAATAAATTACTTTTATATCCAAGTTCAAGCAATACTAATTGGTGAGGATAAATATTTTTATCATTACCAATACAAACAATGTAAAAATATTAGCAATATGCAGCAACGAAAATGCACACTGAGCTAACTTGGAGAAAGTGTAAACTGTCAAGAACTCAGAAATTCCCCATTCCCCAGAGCTAAGCATAATAAATTGCTTTATTTTGAACAAAGCATAATAAATTGCTTTATTTTGAACAAAGCAATAATACCTCTATTTTACTTTGAAGCCTATGGGCAAGCAATAATAAAAGCCCATTCTTTGGTAGGTAAATATCATTGGAAAGTTGGTCAACTTTCCCAATGACCAACTTATCCCTTTTCTTATACTTCTCTTGGGATTTGTTGGGTTGGGGTTAATCTGGTATGAATAAATTCCACATCAAATTATCATGTTTGGTGTGAAAAAAGAAGAGGGAGATGGTAAAAAAATGATAAATCCCATGTTTATTTATGGAGAGAGAAGGTAAAACAAATACCATAGAGGATTGGTATTTGATAAATTTTAGAGTGGTAGTAATCCATGCTTAATCAAAAACATCCCCACTAGAATGAGACAACGATGACAATGAAAATATCGAGGATAAAGCTTAAAAAATGGAATACATATGTAATCATTGAATTTGTTTTGATATCTTCCTAAATTCATTCAATAAAGAGCTTTTGCCAAAAAAAAAATGTAGATGGCATTATGCAAAGAGCCATGATTATGGTTATTATATAAAACTAACTAGAGATGACAATAGTATCTTGATATTAAAAAACTATTTTATGTTGATGGATATATTTGTAAGTTTGACCATATTCTTATATAGGATTACTTTTAAACAAATGTAGTAATCTTTTTTTAGTATTATTTTTCGGAGTAATTTTCTCATCAACCTAACATGACAAAAATTATTTTTCGACACTCATTTTTTCAGATAAATGATTTCCAAGAATCATCAAATTACAAGACATACCCCAACCAAATGAACCCTTGGTAGATAACTTCTTTTCCCATGGGTAGCAGTTACTTATGAGAAGTAAATCATTTTTCCATCAGCTGGCAAAATAATCTTTTTATTTTATTCTTAAAATACATCTAATCCTAATAATATAAAATAATATAATACTATCTTACGTATGTATGTATGTATGTATATATATATATAGACACACAGACAAAGAGTATCATGAAAAATATAGATAAATTTTAGTAACTTATTTGGAAAAGTAGTAATACAAAAGAACATAACAGATTCCACAGTCACATTCCAATGTACAAAAAATATGGATATATTATTTTCCTATCTAGATGTTGTCTAGAAAATACTTACCTAAGAAAATACAAATTCCAAATAAGCTTTTCTACCCCCGGGCCCTAAAAGTTAAACTGCAAAGTTGACGAAGAAGAACAATGTTGAACTTAATGATTAGAATCTAGAAGTGAAAGGCAATTCAAAGAACGATATTGTGAATGAGGATTGACATCAGGTTGAGAGCATGTCATAGAACTTCTCTAAATTATGATGGAGCCCACATGACACATCAAGCTTCCTAGTAACTACCATCAAATTATGGTGTAGAAGTTAAGTAGTTAAATATGCTTTTGTACAATGGAATATAAAATAAGATAACTATTTTGATAAATAGAAAACGATAGAAAAAAGATTAAAAAAAAAAGTAGAAAATGACATGTAAAGGTAACTCAAGAATTGCTACAGATAAAGAATGAAACTAGGCAGCATTCTGAGACGCCAAACTTCAGAGTCCAAGTAAACCAAAATTTCATATTACTTTTTTTCTCATAAATATCTTTCTGCATGATAATTTCTACTCAAGAAATTAAACACAATCAATAAATCCGATTATGAATGGAAAGAAAAAAAACATAAAGAACCCATAAAAGACCGCCAAAGTATACCAGAACTTGAACTCAGGTAGGCGGCGAATGAAGGGTTTGAACTCATCCGAACCCCTCGTAGGAAGCGCAGGCCCATCAGAAACTTCAAGCTCCGGATCCACCATCGGGGACAGAAACCCAATCAGGAGATTCAACAAGTAGATCCCAAGACCGTACGTAACAATGTAAAACCCCTGCACAAAATAAACACGGAGGCAATAGATCACAGCAACTCCCAGCGTTCCGAGCCATCTCCCGAGCGTATGGGGTGTAGATCTGTCCAAATAAAACTGAAAAGCCCTGGAAAAATCGTTTCTCCATTTCGCCAGCGGCATGGAAGCGGCGGCGCCATCGCCCGCAGATCCCTCCATGAAAACTAGAGCCTGGGTGTACACCTAAAAACACCGCCGTGCAAAGATTTCAGCGCAGATCTGGGAATTTGGATTCCAATAAGGCATCTCGAAATTCATCCACGAAACCAAGAAAGAAGGTGAGATCGCGTGATAATTAGAGTTCTTGATCAGAAAAGAGAGAGTGATTAGCGGAAGCTCACCACGAAGGTTAGGAATTTCAGGAAGAATTCGACGCGAAGCGAATCAACCACCCGTAGCTCGAACGGAGAGACCTCTCAGCTCCTTCCACGTATCAAGAATCCGAGGAGGCAGATCTGGCAAACAAGTGCTAGAATCCCGCAAGAAGCGCCGGGATTCGAGCAGAGAATGAGATTAGGGTTCGATACGCAAGCAAATACTGGTAACGCGGAGGATAGGCGGTAGAAGGGCGGAGAGATCCGTCGGCGGCCGGCGAGATTAGGGTTCGAGGAGAGCCGGAAATAGGCCCCGGGAGAGGCGAACTAGAGTTAGGGATAGGCTTAGGCTTCCGCCATGATGGGATCGGATGAGGAGAGGAAGCGGATAGAAGGGAAGGAAAATGGTTTGACAGGCCTCTGCTTCGATTTATATCCACACCTCTTTTGATATGTCGTTAGAAGAAGACGGACGCAACGAGGGCCTGAGGAGGGAGGAGCCAAATTCCATCCCCCATAATGGTCTCCGCCGATCCGAATCTCAGCGAGATTCGGGATTCTATGGCGAGTCCAACTCGCTGACTCGGACTGCTATGTGAGTTGGGAGGATCGAGCTGTTTTCTCTGTCGGTTGCAGCACATGGAAGACTATATAATTCGTCACAGCACGGCCTTAGGCTTGCCGGGCCAAGACGCTGATTGCAAGAGCCCACTAGGCTTCTTAGGTCCATCAAGTTTGTCACCCAAATCCAACGGGTTGTGCATGTGTTATTTTATCGAGGATAGAAGAGCAGTTGCTTATACTTACATATTATTTGTTTTGGTTTATCCATTTTCATGCTTTACTTGGTTGATAGAAAGAAAATTTATTCAACTAATTAGTATTTTTTTTTTTGTAGATTCAAATAATTAGTATAAGCGAGACTTGACGGTACAAAATAGCAGAAGCTATGATGATGGATAAATCCAAATTTTGATAAATGCAGGGTGCTCATCTTTTGATTAAATAATATATCTGTGGTGAAGTATATATCCTGGATTTGAACTTATGATCAAGTATTCAGCAACTATTGTAAACATTTATGAATTGCGAGTTATTTTATTTTTTTTACCATATCATTGTATTATTTGTAGATAATTCTGTACGCCTAGAATATTTTCTTGACTAAAATATGTGTATGTGTTATATCAACTAAAATATTTTTATCTTTAAACCAATAGACAGGAAAGGTTTGAGATAGAAATACGTGGTCGTTGGACTTGACTTTTTTTTTTTCGAATGAATAAGTTAATCTATTTATTATACAAGAAGGCACTCTTTTAGTAGAAATAAATAGTGGTGGTGCGTATATTTACCTCTAGAAGTTCGGAGGAAATATATGTTGGTGAAATATGAAACTGGTTATCTAGATTTATAAAATGAATAATCTTAAAATATCAAAGTTGGTATGTAATAATTATAATATATATATATATATATATATATATATATAGGAAAGGTCGTATGACTTGCAGTTGAACGAAATTCCTTGGTAGCGGTCAGACATGCGTGGTTGACTAGCGGGTGCGAGTGGGGGCGGCAGCCAGGCATCGAGGAAAAGCATATTCTCTCCACCAGAGGAAAAAAAAAGAAGACATTGCCGTCACCCTCGCTGCTTGGGCGCCCGTTGGACGACCTCACGACACGCGTCGTTATCGTATCCTTACGGTGGTCCGGGACCCGAATCGAACGGACCAGGGAAGCCAGCGCTCGCTTAGACCTTTCCCAATTCCCGAGTGTTAAGGAGCTCTGGCCGAGGTAGAAGTCTCGTTGCTTCTCACGTCTCTCTCCGTTGTTTCTTCGAGTTTTAATTTTTCTGTAAGTTCTCTGTGTCTCTCTGCATGTATTTCCACTCTGAAGCCTTTGTAACCTTCTTCACTCGTCCATTTATCTTCCGAGTCCAAATTCCATTAACAAATTTGAGTATTTTCAGTTCCACGAACAATTGAACTCTGATATCCTGGAAGTTGCTGCTAAATGTAGTCCTTTGAAACGATTGTGGTGGTCTTGTGATTCATTCTTCCTTTCTTTTACACTAATTTACCTCTTTTATTGCTTCATTGATGAGCTTGGGTAAATGAACCCTTTTTTTGCTAGAAATTCATCCTTCTATTCTAGCATCTTTTAATATACTGCTTTTATTTATTTATTTATTTATTTTGTGTATTCCTGGATATTTTGAAGATTGACCTCCCATAATGCAATGGTATATAACTATATATGCTTCCTTTAATGGCCTGTTCGGATTTTCTTATTGGATTGGTTTGAAAATCCTGTAGAATTTGTAGATTGGGCCTGTACAACTGGCAACTTCATAGGCTACAGGCTGGGCTAGGCAAAATATCCAAAAATAATTTTGGAGTAGGCTGGCCTGAATCCTATAAGGAGGGGGAAAAATGACCTCAGCATGAGAAAAAAATGACCTTAGCACGTAGGCTGTGATTTTGCTGGTTGTGCTGGTCTAATCCATGAATCCTACAGGATTTTCAGCCCAATTCTGTAGGAAAATCCAAATGGACCCTAAGTCTTTATCTTTATTCTATAGGGCAGCAATGAGGGATTTGATTTATACTTCATATGCGGTAGTTCAAAGGGGCTTATTTGCAGCAATCCCCCCCTTCTAATGCTTCATTAAAGTTCATTGGTAGTTTGGTAGCCTATTTTCCTCACAGTACGAAAGGCATCTTGATGATCATGCACACGTGTTATTACCCGATTAACGGTAGTCAATATCACTGTGTTTGCTGCATGCATTGCAAGTGATCGTAATGATGATGATTATTGTGATTGTAGAATTATCATGGGGTTTAGTGATGGTGCTTCGTTTTATTTTAAGAAGCCATTCTAGCCATATGGATTTAGACTAGTATAACTTTGTGTTAACATTCTAGATCTACAGTTTATGGGTGTATGATGATGAATTGCTTTTTTCCCCTCTTTTTTCCAAGACATCAAACACTAGGAATATGTTACAAATTCTATCATGTTCCACTAGTCACCAACTTTCTATTGGTGAAATGGGAGGAAGCAGATCATACGAACGTGGTGTGGACATAATTGAGACAGAGATATATGGTTAATCAGCGTTAAAATAGTAAAGGTATCCGATCACTAATATATAGTTGGACATAGGAGAAGTTCCTAGCAAGCGAAACTTACTGTCATCAACGTGCAAGATCATTATCAACATATAGAACCCTGCAAACTCTCAAGGTGATGTGTGAACAAACATTGCAGACCATAGGTGCTATGCGAAATTTCAGTGGGGTGATAACAACATGAGCTTTGCTATGTCCTTTGAACTTTTGACCTTTACAGATCAATAGAGTTTCCAAATCTGATGTAGATAGTGAGGTAGAACATTAGGGGTTTCTTGTTGATTCTTGACATCGGACATGATATCTTGTGCCTTGTAGAAGCTATCTTCTGCCATTGGAAAGTTTCTTGCAGCAACATGAGGAAGAGAGGCGTTTCTTTTCTTTTTATTTGCTTTATTAAGTGAATCCTGATACAGATTTTAGATAGTATGTGGAATAAAAAGGGGAACAAGTATGAGTAGTGAGCATAGGAATGTCTATCTTCTTACTTGTAATGGTATGAATTAATCCTGGAAATAATTTAGTGTGCAAGCATGTTGTTTGCAGATGGTTACAAATCCAAATTTTTAAATTCTTGCTTTTAAACGGCTGATCATCTACAAGCAACAAGCTCCCAAGTATTGCTATGTTAAAGCAATGAGACTTGAGAGCTTTTCCAGCTTGTTGTTTAAGTGGATTAAATTAAATCTTATAATAGTAATTATTTCTCCAACTCCTAGTTTGTTTAATTCTATTAAAAAAAAAAAAATGCTTCCTCTCTCACTCAACCCCTGTCTGTTATATGATAATGCTTAATGCTACTATGGACCCATTCTTCTTCTTTTCCCTATTGGTGTGACAGGGTAGGAATGGGTGGTATATGGAATTGATATATGCATTTTGATCAGTTTGTCTTCTTCCAATAACTTGGTCTCTCTCAAATTTTATGCTTCACACCTCTGTCTTCCATTGTCTCAGTTCTCAAGACAGCATAATGAATGAAAAATGCCATCCTATTTGTTTATTTTTTTTATTGTTAAGCCAGACATGGCCGGAACAGCTGATGGTATTGGCCATTCAAGTTTCCCTCATGTTGTCCTCAATGAACGCATACTTTCTTCCATGTCGCGGAAGTCTGTCGCTGCTCATCCATGGCATGACTTAGAAATAGGTATTATTGGATCTCTCACATCTTTTTTCTTTCCCCCTTCATTTGGTATAAGCATTCTTCGCTGTATTTGGTTTGATTGTCGAATATCAACCTGGCATTGTTTTGTTTTTTGGTTTTCATCCTTCATCTTTATAGCTGTCATAGGTTTGAATCCTACATGTTTCTAGCTCTACTTAGCATGTACAAATTATCTCATGGAATGTATGAATTCACTAATCCTTCTTTTATTTTAATTTATGCTTTTCTGTTTAACTTATTGACTGCATTATTTTGTGCAGGACCTGGGCTCCTGCAGTTTTCAACTGTGTAAGTTTATATTGTAACCAAGAGTGTAGCACAATTATGTAAGAATTCGATGATATATGTGTTCTCTGCTACTTATCATCAGGTTTTGCTGCACTCAGCCTCCTTCATCTTGTATTATTTATCTCCATGAACTGTATATAACATCGATTCATATGTTTGTTTTAGACTATACTAATATTCTTTTTATGTATAACTTGGATCGGGCTTTGCATATTTCTTTGTTCTTCCCTTTATTGTCTCCTCTCTCTCTTCTTCTTCTTCTTCTTTTTTTGTGGCCCGGTTGGTGTCCCAGGGAGGGGTATCCTTTAAGAAACATGGTGGGAATGCCACATACCAAGTTTGGACCTAAAGCCTACTATTTGCCCGAATTGCAGTTTGTCATTGTTGTCCGAAGATATCTCATTTTTTGCACTTTATATGAAAACTAGAAAATTTCTCTAATACTTAATTGCATAAAGAATTCATTGTCATAAGAATGATCTTGGAGTGTGCAAAAGCTTGCATTAGCATCTATAACACTTGGCTTTAAATAGGTAAAACTTGTTGCTTTTATAGATACTTTTTGTCCAAGCTTGTTGCTTTCTTTACAACCGGTAATGTTATATTTTTTGTATAACATCCTAGGACCTCACCCAAAAGGCTAATCGGAAGGTATTAATTGGATTCCTTGACTCTATATAAAGATCTAAGATTTTCCTGACAAATATTCAACGTGGAACTAAATATACGTATGCACAGGTCCTCACATACTTTCCTTGTTTAAGCTTCGACGTCTTTGTTGGGCTAAGGGTCCAAATTCATGTGTCCATTTATAAATACCATAATTAGTCTGTGGTTAGCTTCAATGAACTTGTGCAGCAGTGTTCCCTAATCCACATGGGCTATAAAATGGGTTGACTCCAATATCATTTGTAACAATACAGGATCTCATTCAAAAAATTAGCCAAAAGATATTATTTGGATTCCTTGATCTTGTATAAATATTCAAGGTTTTTTCAACGAATAACCAATGTAGGACTAAATACATGCATACATTGGTCCTTACATATTTTTCCTATTTAAATCCTGGCATTCTCAATAGGCTAAGGGTCCAAATCCTTATGTCCATTTATAAACACTATAATCGATCTGTGGTCAATTCCATTGAACTCGTGTAGTAATGTCTCCTAATCCACATGGATTATGAAATGGGTTAACTTTGATACCATTTATAATCAAGGTTTTAGATTTCATAGGACAGAGGTATCCCGGTATCTCCATGAAACATGACGTTCCGTTGTCCTGTCCTAGCAATCCCGATCATACAACCTAGTTGATATCCTTCATCTCTCTCTCTTCTTTCTTTTTTTTCTTTTTTCCTTCTTCTTCTACCTTCCTTTCATTTATTTCATTTTTCATTCATTTTATTATCCCCTCCGTTTTTCCCTTGTTTTTTCTTATTCTTTCTTATTCTTTCTTCCTTCATTCCTTTCTTTTTCTTCTCCATTTCTTTCTTTCTTTCTTTTTCATTTTTCTTCTTCTTATTTCCTTTTACTTTTTTTCTTTTATTCATCTTTATTTCTTTATTCTTTCTTCTTCTCTCCCTTCATGGATAGGTTTCAAAGTCCCAGCCTTGTTCCGGTCCCATTTTTTGTAAAAACGGGATGCAATGGCCATCCCACTAGGATGTAAAATCTTGTTTGTAATAACCCAAAATCTCATTCAAAAAGGCTAATCAAAAAGTATTATTTGGGTTTCTTGATTTCGTATAAATATCCAAGATCTTCCTAGCAAACAATTGATGTAGGACTAAATACATGACGGCACGGATTCTCACATTTGTTTCAAGTTCCTATTCTTCGCATTAGTTATTGCTTATGATTGGTAATGTGATGCATCACATATTAAGATGCATGTTACAATTGAACTTGACTTTGTAATGTGCATGGGTACCCATAGAAACCTGTAATTAAACAAGAAGATGCATGAGAAAAGATCGAGTATTAAATCCAGTACCATCCTTAGCACTATTATCAATGATTAAGTCATAGTGTTCTACTGCATAGTGACATATATGCTGCTATGAGGGCATTGATTTGCCTATACCATGTTTCATTTGCTATATAACAAGAAGGCAATGCCATACATCTCCAGAGCTCCTGTGATTTTGACATGGCCTGAGCCACACAAATTATGTTCTCGATTGCTGTAAAGTGGCATATAAAATTTCATCTGCCATTCTGCCTTCTTTTAATGGATGGAAGCAAGGATTGCAAGAACCTATGTTAGCTTGATGACAAGGATTTTTAATTTCAGTATTTCAGACAAGGATAATTATTGATCCCTTAAATTCATACCTGACCTGAGATCCCTGAAGGTATGTGGTTCCAATGATTTCAAGAGTGCAAATTCCAAATAGCAATTCTTCAAATAGCAATTCCCTTTGAGTTTGTCAATCATCCTCATCCTGGTTAACTTATATCAAGTGCGGACTTTTAAAACACTTGCTGAAATATGATCTAAAGTTTCAACTACTATTAATGACACGACACTATTGTGTTGACTTCTGATCCATTAACCAAATTAGAAGATGGTTTCTTACTCGATCTTTATTCCAAATTGCTGCAGGTAATTGAAATTGCTAGAGGTAGCAAGGTTAAGTATGAGCTAGACAAGCATAGCGGTCTTATCAAGGTGAGGAACTTTCTCATTAGCTGTATTTGCAGTTTGTTATGATTTTATTGCTGTAATGATCATCCCTTCCTTTTTTTTGTGTGTGTATATGTTCTCTTCTGATTAGAAAACCATGTATGTCATGCCTTTTGTACTCTCAGATGGTTTTGTATTTAGCATAACAAAATTTTGTTTTAAATCAGAAGTTCACTTTCTGATTTCTGAAGTGTCATGTGATTGCTTCATAACAAAATGATGGGGCAAAGGGATAGAAGGGGTTTTCTTATTGTATGCATTGGAATGTTGTACCATATGATGGATGATAGTAGAGCTGAGGATTTTGAAGGGATATATGATATCGTGGAAGGTAGAATCATAAGTGAAAGAATTTATGAAGCCTTACAATTTATAAAGGCCAAAGACAACACTGATGTGAAGATAGTGGTCCAGATTTATAAATATAGGGTCTAAAAGACAGAGGAGAAGAACTAAAAAAAGTAGGATTGGAAGTTGCAGGAAGGATCTACTGAGACATGCTTTGGAAGATATGGCTTATTGTTATTGAACGACAACACCAGCCCCACACCACGTAGGATTAAGCGTTGTCAATCTATTTCTGTTTCTAAATGAAACAGAGTTTATCTTTATTTGGTGTTCGGTTTGTATGTTTTATTTAAACTATGAGTTTGTTAGTGTTTGTCTTTATCTAGATTATGGTATTCAAGTTTAGTTAAGGAGTCTATCTTGGAATTTCTACCGTGTATGTTGTTTAAAGTCTTGGAATAAAAACGGAAGAACGTGAGGGTTGCGGTGGTCGCAGCAGCGTTTTGTTCCAAAAACTAAAAAACACCGTCTGTTCTATTTTCTGGTTGTTTTGTTTTCTTCGTATGAATTTTGTCTTCTAAAAACCGCTGGGTGTGTGAGAGCTTGTGAGCGTTATTTGTTCTACAATCTTGGTATCAGAGCCAGCGTTCAAGGGAGCTCCATAACCAGCGATGAAGGGCGTTCTATATCAATCTGCCATGGGTGATCTTCAAGTTGGCGGCATCAAGAAGCTCAACAATCAGAACTACAACTCTTGGTCAACCTGCATGATCTCGTATATGCAAGGCCAGGATTTGTGGGAGGTTGTAAACGGCAACGAAACACGGCAACCTGATGAAGACACGAACGGGACGCTGCGGAAGTGGAAGATTAAGGCGGGCAAGGCGATGTTTGTCCTGAAGACGACGATCGAAGAAGACGTGCTGGACCATGTCCGTGAGTTGAAGACCCCCAACGAAGTATGGAATACTCTTGCTGCGTTGTTCTCCAAGAAGAATGATACCAGGCTTCAACTTCTGGAGAGCGAACTGCTGTCGATGGCGCAGCGAGATCAGACGATCGCCCAGTATTTCCACAAGGTGAAGTCCTTGTGTCGAAAGATTTCCGAGTTGGATCCAGAAGCTTCAATCGGCGATACCAGGATGAAGTGAATCATCATCCACGGTTTGAAGCCTGAATTTAGGAGCATTGTTGCTGCTATACAGGGATGGCAAAATCAGCCATCGCTTGTGGGGTTTGAAAATCTGTTAGCCGGTCAAGAAGCCTAGCCAAGCAGATGGGAGGAGTCTCGTTAAAAGGTGAAGAAGAGGCACTTTATGCCAATAAAGGCAAGAAGAACTCTAAGCAGCATGTTGCCAAAGGATCTAAGAAGAAGGATGATGAGGTGGAAAATCATCACGGCGAAGGGAACTCTCGTGCAGGGGGCAGATCAAGGAACTCTGGCAATGGTCAAAGGTTTGAAGGAAAATGCTACAATTGCAAGAAGAAGGGTCATATGGCAAAGGATTGCTAGTTCAAGAAGGAGGTAGAAAGCAATGTTGCAACCTCAAAAATCGAGGATGAATGGGATACCGAGGCACTTTTCGCTACAGTCGAGGTTGAGCAAGCCTTCACGGTAACAACAGTCACCGAAGTTGATTATGAAAACGACTGGATTGTTGATTCAGGATGTTCAAATCACATGACCGGTGACAAGGAGAAGCTGCAGAATCTGTCTGAATATAAGGAAAGCCGGGGTGGTGGTGACAGCAAATAATTCAAAGCTACCGATTGCTCACACTGGCAATACAACAGTTGCTCTTCCTTGCAATAACAGTGAGGTGCCCTCCATAATGTTGCCAGTCCAGGGATGAAGAAGAATCTCCTCTCTGTGGCACAGTTAACATCCTTGGCCATGTTGTTGGTTTGACCCACAGATGTCAAGGTGTGTCGGGATCTCAGATTGTCCAAGAACCAGTGATGACAGAAACTGGATTCAGTTTATGTGATGCCTACCCAAACCGTCTATGTAGACAAATCCGGAAAATGAAACAGCTGATCTATGGCATATGCGGCTAGGACATGTCAGCTACTCCAAGCTCGATGTGATGATGAAGAAGGCGATGCTGAGGGGCCTTCCACAGCTTGAAGTAAGGACTGATACGGTTTGTGCAAGATGCCAATATGGGAAAGCACATCAGCTGCCTTATAAGGTCTCCAACTTTCAAGCAAAGGAGCCCCTACAACTGATTCATTCGGATGTGTTTGGACCAGTTAAGCAGGCTTCCATCAGTGGAATGAAATACCTGGTGACCTTCATTGATGACTTCTCGAGGTATGTTTCTTTCTTTCACCGTTTGAAAAATTATGGAATTCAAAACCTGCTGTTGGACATTTTCACGTTTTTGGATCTGTGTGCTATGTATTTATACCTGACCATCTACACAGCAAAATGGAGAAGAAGGTTGTCAGATGTATTTTTGTAGGTTATGATAGTCAAAGAAAAGGGTGGCGGTGCTGTGATCCAGTTACAGGAAGATGCTACACATCGCGGAACGTGGTATTTGATGAGGCGTCTTCATGGTGGTCGGCGGACAAGAAGGAACTGCCAAGTCCGGATGCCTTCAAAGAAGATCACTTCACATGTTCAGCTCAATTCACAGCAATTTGAAGTTGCAGAAAGCAGCGGTAATGGCGAGGAAAGAGCTGTTCAACACCCGTGGCAGACAGGTGTTTATCGAGAGTAGAAGAGGAGGATGAGCCATTACAGCAAATATGCCGACTGCACTTAGAAGATCAATCAAGATTAGAAAAACAAATCCTAAATATGCTAATGCTGCAATAGTGGAGGATCTGGATACAAGGGAACCAGAGACATTTGAAGAGGCTTCATAGCACCCGGAATGGTTCAACGCAATGAAGGAAGAGATTGCTGCACTTGACCGAAATCAGACCTGGGAGCTGACGGCCAAGACAAAGGATGTGACGCCATCTCGTGTAAGTGGGGTGTACAAGTCAAGCACCGTGCTGATGGATCAATTGAGAGATACAAAGCTCGTCTTATAGTTCGAGGGTTCTCCCAACAGTACGGGTTAGACTATGATGAGACCTTTAGTCCTGTTGCAAACCTCACAACAGTGAGAGTTCTCCTGGCTTTAATAGCAAGCAGAGGGTGAAATTTATGGCAAATAGATGTAAGGAACGCTTTCTTACATGGAGAGCTAGACCGGAAAATTTACATGGAACAACCGTTGGGATTTCAGAGTGTTGAGCACCCTGATATGTGTGCAAACTTCGGAAGGCGCTCTATGGTTTAAAGCAGGCGCTGAGGGCCTGGTACGGAAAGATTGCTGAATTTCTTATTCACTCTGGATACCAGGTAACTTCTGCAGACTTAAGCCTGTTTGTCAAAGCTATTGAAGGAAAAATAGCTGCCGTACTGGTGTATGTGGATGATCTAATTATCACCGGAGATTTTGAGGAGGAGATAATTTGAACAAGGAAACCTGTCGATCCTTTTCGGATGAAGGAACTCGGATGGCTGAAGCGTTCTTGGGTTTAGAAGTTGATCATTCAGATAAGGGGCTGTTTCTACATCAAGGAAGTACTCCAAGGATTTGTTGAAGAGATTTGGGATGCTCAATTGCAAACCGAGCACAACACCAATGGAACCTAATGCCAAAATCTGGTTTCAGGAAGGCAGAAGTCTTACAGATATCTGATGGGCAGCCTTATTTACCTCGTGTCACTAGGCCGGATATTTCGTTTGCTGTTGGGGTGATGAGCCGATTCATGCACAACCCAACGAACCTTCATCTGGAAGCAGCTCGGCGAATCTTGAGGTACGTGAAAGGGACGCTTGGTCATGGCATCCTGTACAAAAAGAACAGCAGCTGCAAATTGGAAGGTTACTATGACGCCAACTATGCAGGTGATCTTGATACTCGACGGTCGACTACTGGGTATGTGTTTAAGCTTGGATCTGGAGCAATTTCATGGTGCAGTAAGAGATAGCCCACTGTCTCTTTGTCAACCACAGAAGCTGAATACCGAGTTGCTGTAATGGCATCTCAAGAAATTGCCTGGCTAAGGCAATTACTGGAAGATCTGTATCAATTGGAAGAGGGTGGAGTTCTCTTACAATGTGACAATCTGTCTACAATAAAGCTTGCAGAAAATCCAGTTTTTCATTCTAGGACAAAGCATGTGGAGGTTCATTATCATTTCATAAGAGAAAAAGTGCTGCAGGGGGAGGTTGAGCTGAAGTATATTCGAACGGAAGATCAAGCTGCAGACCTGTTTACCAAGAGCTTGTGCGGGAACAAAGTCGAAGATCATTGTCGTCAGCTCGGTGTGGTAAAGGGATTAGGTGTTGGCGTTGAGGGGAAGTATTGAACAGCAACACCAACCCCACCCCATGCAGGATTGAGCGTTGTCAATATTTCTGTTTCTAAACGAAACAAAGTTTATCTTTTTTTGGTGTTCGATTTGTGCGTTTTATTTAAACTATGAGTTTGTTAGTGTTTGTCTTTATCTAGATTATGGTATTCAAGTTTAGTTAGGAGTCTATCTTGGAATTTCTATCGTGTACGTTGTTTAAAGTCTTGGAATAAAAACGGAAGAACGTGAGGATTGCGGTGGTCGCAGCAGCGTTTTGTTTCAAAAACTAAAAACACGTCTGTTCTGTTTCTGGTTGTTTTGTTTTCTTCGTATGAATTTTGTTTTCTAAAAACCGCTGGGTGTGTGAGAGCTTGTGAGCGTTTGTTTGTTCTACAGTCATACAGAAATATATGGTAAAGCTGTACTCATAAGTCTGGCCAGCTCCAAATTAGATGGAATAAGCCTTAACGGTATTGGTTTTGAATGTAGCTTTCTGTGACATGTGAGAAGAAATATATGCCAAGGCACCTTGGATGAAAATAATACCAAATTCAATGTCTAATGAGAATAAAATACTGCATACAGTAGCTAGAAAACAATAGAGTGATGCAGATACATCCATGTTCTTCAAAAGGTTTTTAATCATCCAAAAAAAATAACATGCAACAATGATGGCCACCATATCAGTTGACCGTGTTCTTTACTCTTCGGTTGTGTACCCACACAACTATGGTTTCATCCCTCGGACAATCTGCGAGGACAGTGACCCCATGGATGTGCTCGTACTGATGCAGGTATTTTATTTCTCTGACCTGTTCATTTCAAGATAGTAATAGATTCATTAAATTTTAGCCTTTGACATCATTAAAAATTTAAAATATCTCTTCCTGTACAGGAGCCAGTGCTGTCTGGTTCTTTTCTGCGTGCCCGTGCTATTGGATTGATGCCAATGATTGATCAGGTGAGACTCTTTTTTGGCTTTCATCCCTTACATTACAGTTTCAAATTAAACTGTGAAAACTATGACCTGGTTATCCTTTTTTATTATTTTTTGATAATATTCTCAAGCTGCATACTGATATGGCAATAAACATAATGGTGTGTCATTTTACATGGTTGTTAAGTAAGTTATAATTTGAGATGTCGATGCCAATGATTGATCAGGTGAGGTTCTTGTTTTCATCCCTTACATTACAGTTGCAAATTAACCTGTGAAAACTATGACTTGGTTATCCTTCTTCATTGTTATTTTGATAATATTCTCAGGCTGCATGCAAATAAAGCAAGAAACAAGGCGGTATGTTGTTTTACATGGTTTTTAAGAAATTTATAATTTTCTTCACCAAAAAAAAAAAAAAAAGAAAGTTATAATTATACAAAGTTATATGTTTGGATAAGTATGGTCGATTTAAAAAAAATAAAAATAATGAAATATGATATTTCAAGTTAAAATAGGGTATTCAGCATTCATCCATGATTCTTTTTTCCCTCTGTATTCTTTTACCTCCTTGCCTATCTGACACCAAAGTATCTGTCCAAGGAAAATCCCAACTTTCAAAAGTAACAATTTTCCATGTTGAGCAAAACAAGAAAACTTGGATGTTAGAATTCTTATATTGTTCGGTGTCTTTTTAGGGCGAGAAGGATGATAAGATAATAGCTGTCTGCGCCGACGATCCTGAGTTTCGTCACTACAAAGACATCAAAGATCTTCCTCCTCATCGTCTTGCTGAAATTCGCCGCTTCTTTGAAGATTGTATCCACTCTAGCAGATTCATATGTTTATGCATAGGAACTCAACTGATTTGCATAACAATGTTTATGATCATTGAAAAAAAGAAAATGCTGCATCTATTTGATTTCTCCATTCAGACTTAACTTCTTGGAACTACAGACAAGAAGAATGAGAACAAAGAAGTTGCTGTCAATGACTTCCTTCCAGCTGAAGATGCCATCAAAGCAATCGAATATTCCATGTGAGTTTGATGTACTCGTGTTGTAAATTTAGGAGAACCAGATCTGATTTTATTTTATTTAATTTATTTAAATTATTCAATGTGGGTCATTCCTTTTTTTTAAAAAAATCTGGTATGCAGGGATCTGTATGCTTCCTACATCGTTGAAAGCTTGAGGCAGTGAATTTTTCTGCCAAATCACTCTGCAACGCCCGATTACGCGTCGGTATATCATTAGCAAACATATGCAGTCCTTGCAATATATAATGTTTCTATCTGTGCTCGTGTCCGGGGTATCTTGAAGCTCATGTATTTATTCTATTCTGATACGTAACTCTTGCTCCTCTGCTTGTGGTTGTCCAAAGAATTAGCATCACTTTGCTTGGAGAAAGTTTGCCTGTAGCGAAGTCCGTAATAATTAGGGATGCAAATAGATCGGATCAGATCATAATATAAATGATCATGATCCAATCCAGTTTCTTCATCGAGTTCTAATATTGGATCCAGATTTTGCAAACCAATAGAAGATCGGATCCATAGCCAAAATTTTTTATTAATAGATCATTTAAGTTGGATTTGGTTCATATATAATTCAGTTTCAACTTAAAAATTTTGAATCCGGATGAGGTCCAAGTCAAATGTAATTAACTACATTTTAATTATTATATAGTTCATTTTATTAATCACATAAAATAGATAATAAATAATATTATTTTTAAAATAAATAAGAATATAAAAATAATTTTAAATTTATTTTTATATTAAGTAAATTATTTATATAAATTTTAAATTATAATTTAGAGGTTCTAACAGTTTTGAGTTTAATTATATATCAGGTTTGATTTGGATAGGATCAAATTGGATCGTAGAGCAGAATATTTAAAATTGATTCTAAAATCAAATAAATCATGTTAGGTTTGAATGGATTAAATTCAAACGTGGTCTGCAAATTGGAATGTATCTAATTTTTAAATCTGACTCGGTTCCATGAATTTTTAAAAATAGGTCAGATTAAATTTAAACAAGTCGGGTCTCGACCTAAGGTTTTTGCAGCCTTATCCATGCTCGTCCCCATTTCTGGTTGCCTTCAGGATTGCACTCACGTGCGTTTCTTGCTTCTTGGCTTCATTTCTATCGCACGAGGTATCACGTGATCGGTTAAGATGATCTTATGTTAAAAACGTTTCTCCCTACCGAGTTTTTATAATTTTTAACTTCTTGTCAATTTAAAATATTGCGATGGTAGTTAACGGTTGGTTTTAGTTTTTTCTATTAAAATTTCTGATTGATAAATATACTTGGGTGTCTCTAGTGATTATTTATAATAGCTTATATGGTAAAAACATAAAGAGAGGAAAGTTGTTGTTTAACTTATCTTAATATTTGTGTTTTTTTTTTTTTGAATGGAAAGTGAAGTGAAAAACTTTTCCTAATTTATTATAAAAATATTAAAATAAATTACAGTGATGTTACTGCACGGAAGAGAATGTGATGGAAATGGTCCTATGACTTTTGGATTTATCCAAACATAAGTTATGCCAAAGGAGTGGAGGGTTTTGTGAAAAATAAAAAAAAGATGAGGACTTTCTCCGCTTATGGATGATTCTAGAATTTTTTTTGTGCCAAATATGCCACACTAGCGCCAAGAGCCGTTGATCTCGTCCTTTTTAAGGGTAGATCGTATTTTTCTTCTCTTCCATATTGATATAAAATCTAAAGATTCTAAGGTAGAATCCTAATAGGGAGGCATGATAGGATGGATGATCAAATAGCTTGAATAAATTGGCATTTGATGAAGAGATATAAAGTTGTCTCTGAACATGCACCACTTAATGGGCAATCATTGCCAATTCTTCATCCTTTTTTGGTCAATGTTTCTTCTAAATGAAATTTGTTTCCAAAGGCTATTCATAAGAAAATTTTTACTTTTTATTTTATGGATTTACTGTGATAACCCAAGTTTTTTGGGCTTTAAGGCCTACTTAAAGAAGCCTGAGCCCATCTCCCTCTCGCTTGCATGCTTTGCACATGCCGAGAAGGAAAGGACTTCGATTGGAAGTCTTCTTCCTTCCAACCCCAACGGAACCAAAGATCATAGGATATGTCAAATTCAAGCTAAAAGCTCTAGGATCCCATCTATAAAGATCGATCTCTTTCTTTGGCCTCCACCATCAAAATCTTCAAAAAATTCATTGATTTTGAGCATTTTTGTAAGCTTTTTCTTTGATTTTTCAACACGAAAGATTGTTGGATTTCTTCTATTTGGCATCGCTGAACCAAGGTAGCTAACATACTCTTCCTTCTCCTTCTTCCTATAGTCTTCTATCAATTATCATCCCTTGGATTCGGACGGGCAAACTATCGGATTGGGCACGAACAAGGTCTTTCTTGTTTTGTGTTTTTCTTTCTTTCTTCATTTCTCCGACCATCACCAACGGTGGCTACTATGGGGCAGTAGCTGATATCAATATTATCTCCTCATCACTGGATGCCATTGAGGGTTGTTGAACATTAGTTATATTGCATTGTTTAGAAAAGAGAGGGAAATTTTCTCTATTTGAAGAATGAAGAAGGGGAAGAGTGGGAGAGAGGGATTTGTTTTTTTCTCTCTCATCACCCTATCCTTTCTTCTATATTTTCTTTCTTTCTCTCTCTATGCTCTTTACATGCTTATAGATTAATAGAGGGATTTGGACTCCTGCTTTATAAATCATAATGATTTTTACCCGTATTAATCTCATCCTATTTTCATAGAACACCCATCGTTGATAGTGACTCGTTGAATTTTTACTCTATGAACCATTAGTCAAGTCATTTGGATTTGATCTACTCGGGCTATCAAGCATTGTTATCCGAGTAGTCGTGTCCTTCCTCTCTCATAATCTTTCCACCATAATCATAGCCCTTCATGATTTCTCTTAGTCATTGGATTTGGTATTTATGAGTACGATCAATTAGACGAGAAGATATTGAGTAAGATGATTTATATTTTGATCCATAAGTTTAGATAAATCCTTAAATTTTATTTATTAATTAGTCATGTAAGGTCGAGAAATTTGGAATTAAGCGCAATTAAGATATTGATATTTTAAAAATAGAAATCTAATAATAATTTATTATTTCTTGTGTTGATAGTTGATCGAGGATATACTGGAATTATGTCATTGCTTGAACATGATAGGTATGGACTAGTAGACATTATAACCGAGTTGTCCATAGAGATAAGAATTCTTAGACAATCACGGATATGTATATTTGTTTATACACTACATAGTTTTAACCTTAGAAATGATAATTGGTATGATGATTATTTATGTACTATATGACTTTGATTTCTCGTGATGAATATTTGTTTTGTGATTGCTGATATGATTATTTATATTTTCTATATCACATATTCATATCAAATATAAATATTTTGTTAGATAGTTTGGATTATGATACTGGTTATTGAATATTTTGAAAAAAATATAATAAAATATAATATTTTCCTGGTATTATTGAAATATGAGATTTGATAAGTTGATAACTAAGAAAGGGATACGATAAGTACATAAATATAGTAATAGAAGCATCAATCTGTGGAAAAATTCATCTTTATTTCTTAAGAATCAATGCTTCTTCTTGTATTTTGTAGGAAAGAGGCTTACTAGTACAAAACCCAATTTATAGGCCTAAAGGATACAAATTATAATAAAACGATGAACAATTGGAGTCCTAAACTCAACCTAAAAACTGGTTCAAAAAATCAGCCTAAATTCCAACTTAAATCGAACCAAAAAGGGATTTAAAACTAGCCCAGGACGGCCAAATAGGTGCTCAGTCCATATGATCGCTATTGCGGTCTACGGGAATAGTGGATCATGGTGTTTTATCATGGCTCATGGTTTAGAGAGTTTTGGAGTTGTTTGAGAGCACAATCGCATGGCCGAGCGCAAACTGCTAAGTAATACAATGGCCCAAGTTTCATGCCCGACCTGATGAAATTGTGCCAAGCTTTCTCCTGTGCGATCCGATGGACTTGAATGAAGATTAAGCATGATCCAATGGTTAAGGGAGACTCTGGCTATGTTTTGGGCACTGATGAGAAGAATTCAAAGCCATTTAATCTCCATCTAACGAAAGAGAAGTTGTATGCGGGTTTAAAACAAATTAGAAGGGGATTTGGGACCAGATTCAATCGGGATTTGTTTCCATGGGTAGCCTGCATGCGTCTCTCTCCCTCTCTCTCTCTCATTTCATACACATCCAACTCTTTATTTTTTGAAAAATAAATCCTAGCCATTCATCCATCCTTTTTTTAGTCCCATATCTAAAAAAATATAAAATCTCCTCCCTCCTAACACCTATAAAAAGGTCTACATATCCCCTCTTGGAAATCATCTCTTCTCATGCTTCAGTACATGTAGGTCATTTTCTACCCAAAACCCATGTTCCACATCTCCTTGGTTCACAAGGCTCTTGTTCTCTTTCTTTCATCGTTTAGCACTCAAGGAGAGTCAACTAAGGGGAGGTTGACTCAAAGCCAAAGAAGGGAGAGTAACCACAAGGGAAGAAAGGGACTGACAAGTCCTACAAGATTAGATCATAAAAGTTTTTTTTTTCTATTTTGATTCCAACTCCAAGCTTTGTTAATGACTTAGAAGTTAAGGGTTCTTGTATCAGCATTTTTAATTTTTCTAGCAATAAATTAATACTTTATTAATTTCTTCCCCTTTCAATTTAATTTATGTATTTTTTTAATTTCAGCACTTAGGATAGTTTAATTTCTTTGCATCTTTTCCTTTTTAGTTTATTTCTGCAATCCTTTAATTTTGCATGATGTTAAATCCCCACAAATAGTATAATTTTTATTTTATGTTTTTCAATTGAGTCAATAGCTTCAAATTAAATTATGTCTGGCTAAACAATCTTTTAGGATTTGCGATGAAGCTAAACCATAATTAGAAACATTTTTCTTTAGTTTTCTTTTCGTGTTTTCAATATTTAAAGTCCTTCATTCATAATCTCTTGCCAAGAGACTTGATAAACTATAGTTGGATTTTAATCCTCTCATTATTCGTGCTTGATTCGTTGCAAAAACAGATAATAAGTAGAAAGCTCATAAGTTTTATAAATCATTTTCTTCTCTTCCTTGTAGAAAAGTTTGATGGTTTATAATTTGGTTGGAGTTTCTTTATAGTTCGTACTTGGATAACATAAGAGAAGTAATTAAAAGGAGAGCCTCTTAATTAAGGTAAAGTAAAATGCTTGATGGATCATAGTTGAGTTAAGTCTCTTCACGGTTCATATTTGTACATGCTTTGCACCTTAATCAAGGGACATCATAAGTGAAATCATAGAAAGGCTCTCTAAATTATTAGTCCAATTCAAAAGCCCTAGATTTTTTAGATTATCTATTTCTGCAATCATTTATTTTATTGCTTTAGTAGTACTTAAATAGATAATTTTTTCTCTTCTTCTTTAAAGCTCGCCTGAGTAAGAGTTTAAACATGATTCAAATATCTAATTTCTCATGGGATCGACCCTCTCTAAATTATTAGTCTAGTGGATTCAAAAATTCTAGATTTTTTAGATTATCTATTTCTGCAATCATTTTTTTTATTGCTTTAGTTGTACTTAAGTAGATAATTTTTCTTCTTCTTCTTTAAAGCTCGCCTGAGTAAGAGTTTAAACATGATTCAAATACCTAATTTCTCATGTGATCGACCCATATTCACTAGACGTGCTACTTTGCATATCATGCACTTGCGATTAACTTTAAGATATATTAGGATATTTGGACTCGCCATATTATATCGAGGTAGTCTGCCATAGATAGGAACATGGCATTGAGAATAATCCCACCACGGGCAATAATGCAGTACTTGAGTTTACCAATCATGGTCTAGAGCTTAATTATGATCGGTCCAAAATTTTAAAAGATAATGATTAATTAATTCGAATCATATTAATGAGATATAGATGATAAAGACATGAAACTATAATTAAGTAAAAAAAAATTTTACTTAATAATATAGGTGGTGTATCACTTTTGAATAAGATGGTATTAGGTAGTAATTGATGCGCATTTTTGTATATATTGGTATTGAGTTATATTGATTACTTGACATGAGATTTTGTGATTTATATTTTTTTGATACTATTTATCAGTTATTTTTAAATTATATTGAATTATATTGATGTGAATATATGAAAATTCTTATTAAATTGTAAAGCTCACCCTTTTTATTCTCTTTTCTTCTTAGAGTTACAAGATGTTCATGCTTGATTGTGGCTTGGATTCATGGGTAAAAAGATGAATAAATAAAGAGTCATTGATATCGATCGGATGACTGAACGATGATTAAATTTATAATTATACAAGTTATATTATTTGTTAACATGAAGTATTTTGTTATGAATTGTCATCAATAGTGTTTAAGAAAATTGTTTAAAAAAATTGAAGTTATAATGAATTTTAAAACTCGGCATGATCTCCAGGATGATACTCTAAGGTTCGTGCGATCTTCTTGCATGGCCGATCCAGATGCTAAGTTTGGACGTGACAACTACTCATGCATACCACCATGATTGATAAATCTATAATAGGATTGAATACTATCATTCCTATTGATACAAGATTTCTACACTAGAACATCAGACGAGTTTGAAGGATGGATAGTGGATAGCAAATCCATAAACTGATTTACCTACATCAATTCAAAGATGGAAAAAGGGTTGAAGACTTTGATTTTCTAGTTTTGCTCTTTGCAACTCCAATAAGTTGCAACCGGAGAATTTTGCGTTACGACTCTAAGATAAAGATTATGAAAAAGAGATGCAGAAGGTATAAGGCTAATCAATGTATATCTCCAAAATGTAATTATTTTATCATTATCTAGTTTGAAGGTGATCGAAGACTTTGATTTCCTAATTTTTCTCTCTGCATCTTCAATAAGTTGCAACCCAAGAAATTTTTCTTTAGGGCTCTAAGATAAAGATTATGAAAAAAAGATGCAAAAGGTATAGGGCTAATCTACATCTTTCCAAAATCTAATTTTTTTATCATTATCTAGTTTGATGGTGATGTAATTCCAAAATATATCTAAATCTTTACAAATTTTCTTCCAGATAGAAGAAGCTTTGAGCGGTTTCTCCTAAGTAATATTATGTATATTAATTTGTCTCTTCCATGAGTCTATCCCAAAGAAGAATCAGCCAGACTTAATTCTAAGCAATTTCCAAATCTATTTCGCCAATGGCGAGAGATTCTAAACCTAATTCTAGATGGTCAAAAAAAAACTAGGCCATTTTTATGGATGTGATCACTATAAATCTATTTGTACATATTTCTTTGTTAATATCATAATAAGTTTGTTAACGTTGATGATTGTCTCGTACGATTGATGTTTCCTCTAATGCATGCCGGAAATCTTATCTAGTCAACTACCACTCTTTAGAAAGGACAAACAAATATGTTCCTATTATGATATCCCTATTTTATTTCAATTAATTAATCATTCTTTATTTTATAAGTTATATCAGATGGCAAGAGGAGTCTTCGGCTTCACACTGTTGTCTTCTCATTACTAACCCTAAGTCTTCGGCTTCGTATCATTATCTCGACCCGAAGACCATGCTTGATTTTTTGGAAAACAAACTATTTATTATCTTCGGCTTCGTGCATCCACATTAATCCGAAGACTATGCCTAAAGTATACGATTTCGTATCTATGATCCATGATGCTTTCTCTGTCTTCGGCTTCATATTATTATTTTTGTCTAGAGACCATGCTTATTATCTTTGGCCTATTGTCTAAAGGAGATTATACTCTGGGTCTTCGGCTTTGTATTTTTATCTCAGTCCGAAGACGATGTTGAATGTCTTCAGCTTCATGCAATTGTCTTGATCCGAAGACTTGATCTCTCAGGCAAATATCTTCGACTTTACTTCTTTAACCTAAAGATTGTAAGTATTTATTTTTATCACGTCTAAGAAAGATCCGAAGTGTAAAGCTGACATTCCCTTCAGGAGTACTACTAAAGAGAATGTAAAGATCACTTCGGATCTATGCTTAAAGGAGGATTCTGGAACACGTGGGGTTCTTGGACAAACAATTAAAATATGTTTGGGTTGTTGCAACCTCCCACGTGGTCTGAAATCTCAGATTAAACAAATCCCGGATGTAACGACTTTTCTGACAGCCACTACTTGCAGTTAAGAAGTAGTTGCGCTTGACAACCTCCATAACCGTAAGTAGTTACGTTGGAGCCTATAAATACTGGTAAGAGGGGACACTCTGAGGATCCGGACTCTTTTCTTGGACATCATTTCGATTTCTTTCTTCCCCATCCTTGCTTCTATAAGCTTTCCATTCTACTATTGCTTGGGTCTCTTCTGACTTTAGCATCGAAGTGTCCCTCGCCGGAAAATCTACGATCAGGGATCTGTTTTATAGGTTCTGGTTCGCGGCGGCCCAGCGGAAGGATCACTCCATCCGGTCGACGGAGATTCAGCGTCAACAAATTGGCGCGCTAGGTAGGGAAAAGATTTTTTTTCTCTTGATCAAAGGAAAGCTTTACTCGAAGCAAAAATGGTGAAAGGGAAAGCTCGAAATGCTTCCACAAGTCAGGAGCAACCAGGAAATGACCTTCCAATAGGTAATTTCCTGGCAGATCAAGGAGGGCCTCCCATGATAATGGTGGGCCAGCAACAGTTCGAGAATCTTCAGAACAAAATTGAAGCCCTGACAGCTTTGGTTCAACATCTATATGAGGCTGCAGCTCAAAGACAGCCACCACCTCCAGCAGTTTTACCCTCTAGCCGTCAATCTTTGAAAGAGGGTCGATATCAGGAAATCACTCCCAGCTTTTCACAAGTCCGGTCATCCCGTGGTCGCCATGCTTCTCCATCAGATCGGCAAGCCTGAGATCACAATGGAAGAAAAGAGTTCGGCGATCTCCCTCTGTTTCTTCTAGAAATCTTACTATGAAGGAGGATAGGTAGAAGGAGATCAATTGTGAATTTGAGGAGAGTTTAAATCCATGCAAGCACAGATTGCAAGAGTCGTAGATCTAAGAAGAAGCGATGAGGTCACATCTTTCAACTTACAACCCCCTTTTTCTGATTATATAATGGTGGAAGTTATCCCGAGGCACTTTAAGGTTCCACAGTTGGAAGCTTACGATGGGACCTCAGATCCTCTTGACCATTTGGGGAGCTATAAGGCTCATATGATGGTCCAAGAAGCTACGGATGCTCTTTATTGCCTTGACTTTCCTGCTACTTTAAAGAGGTCTGCTCGAATGTGGTATTCAAGCCTCCCACCGAAGACAATTCATTCTTTCTCTGAGTTAAAACGACAGTTCATCTCGTACTTCAGGACGTGCCAGAAAATGCCGTGGAATACCGACACTTGTTTCTTCTATAGCAGCAGGAGGGAGAAAATTTGAAGGACTTTGTTCGCCGTTTCAACTCAGCCATATTGGAAATCCCTAATCTGAATGAGCATGTGGCAATGTCTGCCTTGAAAAAAGGCTTGAAATCGTCCAGGTTTACTTTTTCCCTGGATAAGAGGTTTCCACAGAGCTATGCCGAACTGTTGGCAAGAGCTCAGAAATATGCAGCCGCTGAGGAGCAGGCAGCGTGCCGAAGAATGGCAGAAGGGAGATTTCCTTCTAAAAAGAAGAATACTAAAGGACCAAATATGTCCAGTTCCTCTAATAACTCTTCGGCCCCTAGGCGTAGTCCTAGATCCAGGCAGCAGAACAATCGCTTTGATACTTATACTCCCCTTAACTTACCTAGGGAGAAGATTCTGCTGGAAATAGAAAAAGAAAAGTATTTCCAGAGGCCACGTCCCCTGAAGACACCAGCAAAAACGAGGGACAAAAGCAAATACTGTAGATTCCACCGGGATCATGGCCATAACACTGAGGATTGCGTTCAGCTTCGGGACGCCATTGAAGATCTCATAAAGAGGGGCTATTTGGGAAAGTATGTCAACCGCCCTGAGCCTCAAGCTGAAGCCATTACTGTTCCCAGAATATCCGATGAAGCCGACCTGCCACATCAGAAGCTAATTGGTGGGGATATTAGAATGCTCCATCAGCCATCAACCTGGAGTGCCAAAGCTGAAGAGAATGTTCCAAAGAGATTGAAGGGAAAGAACTCCATCACATTTTCTGATGAGGATATTCAGGGAGTTCAACTCCTCCATGATGACCCTGTAGTAGTCTTAGCAGTCATTACCAACTTTGATGTAAAACGAATTTTGATTGATAATGGAAGCTCGGTTGATGTTTTGCTGTATGATGCATTTGTTCGAATGGGGTTATCTGGGTATAGATTGCGAAACTCTCTTATTCCAATTACGGGCTTCGACAGAAATCAAGTTGGGGTGGAAGGAGAAACAATTTTACCTGTGACTTTTGGGTCTAAACCATACCAAAAAACCCTTCCTATCAAATTTATTGTGGCTAGAACCTCTTCGACCTATAATGCAATATTGGGGCATCCGGCACTAAACAAATTCCGAGCTATTGTTTCCACATACCATCTCTTGGTATGATTTCCTACCAGAATGGGCATCGGGGAAGCAAGAGGAGATCAAAGTGTTGCTCATCAATGTTTGACCATTCAAGACAAACAACTGGCCAAATCGCTAATACTTGATCAGCTAGATCCTCGAGATGAGTCCGAAGATGGCGGAGAACCGGTGGAAAAAATACTCTTCATACCTTTATCCGAAGACGATCCTACCAAGCAGCTACAAATCGGCAGTTTGCTCAATGAAGAATCGAAGGTAAAATTAATTGCCTTTATTCGAGATAATGCTGATATTTTTGCTTGGACAGCTTCGGATATGCCCGAAATCCCATCCAATGTAATTATACATTGCCTAAAAGTCTCTCCTAATTATAAACCCGTTCGGTAAAAGAAGAGAAATTTTGCTCCAGAAAGGCAGAGGGTTATTGATGAAGAGGTTGACAAATTAATAAAAGCAAACTTTATAAGAGAAGTTCAGTATCCAAGTTGGCTTGCTAATGTAGTCATGTAAAGAAGTCAAACGGTAAGTGGAGAATTTGCATAGATTACACTGATCTCAACAAAGCATGCCTAAAGGACAGTTTTCCATTACCAAAAATTGATCAGCTGGTTGATGCTACTGCCGGTTATCAATTATTGAGTTTCATGGATGCTTTCTCAGGTTATAATCAGATCCAAATGAACCTTGAAGATGAAGAGAAGATGGCTTTTATCACTGAAAAGGGACTTTACTGCTATAAGGTAATGCCATTCGGTTTGAAGAATGCTGGGGCAGCTTTTCAAAGGCTCATCAACAAAGTTTTCAAGAATCAGATTGGGAGAAATATGGAAGCTTATGTTGATGATATGATTGTGAAAAGTCTTCACGAGTCCGATCATATTTCAGATCTAAAAGAGTCTTTCGATGCTCTAAGGCGCCATCAGATGAGACTAAACCCAACCAAATACGTTTTCGGTATGACCTCAGGGAAGTTCCTGGGATACTTGGTTACCAAGCGAGGAATAGAGGCTAACCGAGAAAAGATACAAGCTCTTCGGACTATGAGGCATCCTACTTGTAAGAAAGAAGTTCAAAGGCTGACAGGAAGAATTGCTTCTTTGAGTCATTTTATTTCTCGCTCTGCAGAAAGGTGTTTACCCTTCTTCAAAGTTCTATGCCAGACTTAGAATTTTGAGTGGACAGAAGATAGCAGAGTCACCTTTGACAAATTGAAGGAATATTTGGAAAGCCCGCCGTTGCTTTCTAAGCCATGTGAAGGAGAAACACTCTACTTATATCCATCCGCCACTGATGAGGCAGTTAGTTCAATTTTGGTGCGGAAAGACACCAAGCATGTGCAGAAACCAATCTACTACACTAGTAAAGTGTTACATGAGGCAGAGGTCCGATACCCTAGAGTGCAAAAGATTATCTTTTCGCTTGTGGTAGCAGCAAAGCGTCTTCGGCCTTATTTTCAAGCTCATTCTATCGTGGTCTTGACGGATCAGCCTTTGAAGGCCATTCTTCATTGTCCTGATACTTCTGGGAGGATAGCCAAGTGGGCTGTTAAATTGGGAAAGTTTGATATTGATTATCAACCTAGATCAGCAATGAAAGCATAAGTTTTGGCTGATTTTATAGCTGAGTGCACATGGAGATCTGAAGAAGATCAATCAAAGGCCGAAGAGGAAAAAGCCGAAGACGGTCCAGAGTTCATTTGGATGTTACATGTTGATGGTGCCTCAAACGCTGATGGTTGTAGTGCAGGTTTAATTCTTGCTAGTCTGAATGGGCAAGTTATTGAATATGCTCTTCGGTTTTCTTTCCAAGCATCGAATAATCAAGCAGAGTATGAAGCACTCATTGCTGGGCTTAGAATCTCCAAAAAATTGGAGATCAAAAGGATCAAAGTTTTTTCTGATTCACAACTGGTAGTGAATCAAGTGAAAGGTGATTAATATGATTCAATACCTAGAAAAGGTCCGAAGCCTGATATCTGAATTGGAGCACTTTAAAATTATTTATGTGCCAAGAACAGAGAATTCTCGGGTAGATGATCTTTCAAGACTTGCAACCACCGCACCGGATTCTCTTGGAAGAACCTATGTGGAATATCTTGAAGATCCCAGTATATCGGAATCCCCAGCTGAAGTTTGTCAAGTTGAACATGAACCTTCATGGATGGATCCGATTCTCAAATTCTTAAAGGACAGTGTCTTACCTGAAGACAAGTTAGAAGCTAAACGGCTTCGGTGGACAGCCTCTCAATATGTCATCCTGAATGAAGCATTGTATAAAAGGTATTTTATACAACCTTTGCTAAAATGCTTAGGCCCATCCGATGCGGATTATGCACTCAGGGAAGTGCATGAAGGGATATGTGGAGATCATCTGGGGGTAGGTCTTTGGCGTACAAAATAATCCGTCAAGGTTATTATTGGCCAACTATCCAGAAGGATTTGCAGAATTTGTGCGAAGATGTGATCATTGCCAGAGATATGCCAATGTACAAAGACGGCCTGCTAGTCAATTGACTCTGTTGACAGCTCCTTGGCCTTTTGCACAGTGGGGAATGGACATTCTTGGTCCATTTCCTCCAGCCTCCGGGCAGTGAAAGTTTCTCATCGTGGCTATTGATTATTTCACAAAATGGGTCGAGACCGAAGCATTAGCACAAATTACAGAGGCAAAAGTTAAAAATTTTGTAAGAAAATTCATTATCTTCCATTTCGGAATTCCATATTCTATCATAACTGACAATGAAAGGCGGTTTGATAATCCGAAGTTCAAAGGTTTTTGCACTCAGTATTATATTCATCATAAACTTACTTTGGTGGGGCATCCTCAGTGCAACGGAGAGGCTGAAGTAACAAACAGGACTATCCTTCATGGTCTGAAGACCAGACTAAATGATACTAAGGGATCCTGGGCTGATGAGTTGAACTCAGTTCTCTGGGCGTATCGGACCACTCCTTGAACAGCCACTAGTGAATCTCTCTTTCACCTGTCCTATGGCACCGAAGCGGTTCTTCCCTTAGAGGTTTCTTTACATTCTCTTCAGATTGATCAGTTTAAAGAGCTCAAAAATTCTGAACGCCGAAGAATTGACCTGGATTTATTGCAAGGCACATGGCTTCGGGTACAGTTAAAAATGGCTATGTATCAACAAAAAGTTGCAGGATACTACAATTCTCGTGTAAAAGAACGGGCCTTTCTCCCAGAAGATTTAGTTCTACGAAAGTCTGAAGTGTCAAAGCCAACAGAACAAGGTAAGCTTTCTCCTACCTGGGAAGGCCCATACCGGATCAAAGAGATCGTTAGACCTGGAACATGTCGGCTTGAAACTTTAGAAGGAACTTTATTACCTCGACCATGGAATATACAGAACCTTCGAAAGTATTATCAATAAAGGTTTCGTTCAAGTTCATTAATACAGATTCAATCTGTTTCTCTTCACTCTATTTTTCTTAAAGGCATGAGGATGGTCTCCGGATCTACCTCACGAAGTGCCGAGTTGGGCTCAAAATGGTCCATCTTAATCTAAAAGGCATGAAGATGATCTCCAGATCTACTTCACGAAGTACCGAGTTGGGCTCAAAATGGTCCATCTTAATAAAAAGGCATGAAGATGATCTCCGGATCTACTTCCCGAAATGCCGAGGTGGGCATGATCAGCCTGTCTTAACTTTAATACAAAATGGCATAAGGATGATCTCTGGATCTACCTTACAAATTGCCGAGATAGGTCCGATGAGCCTATCTTAATCTCTAAATGATTCAAGGGAATCTTATATCCTAAGTCCGAAGACTTAGTGTAAATTCAAGTCCAAGAGACTTGATCATTCTTTGGATTTCTTATATCCTAAGTCCGAAGACTTAGTGTAAATTCAAGTCCAAAAGACTTTATTATTCTTTGGATTTCTTATATCCTAAGTCCGAAGACTTAGTGTAAATTCAAGTTCAAGAGACTTGATCATTCTTCATATTTCTTATATCCTAAGTCTGAAGACTTAGTATAAATTCAAGTCCAAGAGACTTGATTATTCTTTGGATTTCTTTTATCTTAAGACTGAAGACCTAGTACAGATTCAAGTTCGAGAAAATTATTATCTGGATTTCGCATATTAATTTCGAAGACTGAGTAAAGAACAATTTCTCGCATTATGTGATTCAGGGTTCTTATTCGTCTGAAGACTTTGTACTTGAGAAAATTTCTATTCTATCACATGCAAGTGAAAATTTCAAAAAGTTTTCATTAATAATGATTCTCTTACATTCCTAAAAAAAAAAAATTATAAATTTCCTAAGGGAGCTTCATCGGCGAAATCTATCGGACCCGTTGTTTCTTTGGCCATTACTGGTGCTTCGGAGTCCGCCTGGAGTTCAGGTATAGTTGGACTTTCAAGATCAAACAGTTGGATGCTTGAAAGGTCCAAGTCCGGGTAAAGCTTTTATACCTCCTCTACTCCGTCATTGAAGCCTTCTCGATAGTCATGAGTCCCGGCCTCAACCATTTCAGCTTCGAAGGCCGTAGATGCTTTATAGTATTCTACGGCTTTCTCTAATCGATCCTTTAGAGATCGGTTTTCCTCAATGGCCTTTTCTTTTCTTTTGGAAGCTTCTTCGGAACGTTTGTTCGCTTTCTTAAGTGAGGCTTCCAAGGACCGAATCTTGGCCTTCTTCTTCTTGGATCTCGTCTCTTGTTCGGCACGTTCTAATCGGAGTTTATCCACTTCGGTTTTCAAACTTTGAACCGAAGCATCATTTCGGGCGAGTTTCTCCTCCATAGCTTGTCTTTGCTTCTCGGCTATGGTCTTTTCGGCTTTGGCCGTTTTCATCTCTTCCTTCATCTTCCTGTAAGTTATTCGGAAATCGAAGATGCTCTCCTTCATGGGAGTAATGTCGTGCATCATCTGCAAAAACAAAGAGAAAGCTTAGTAATTGTAAACCTAAGTATAACACAGTATGAGTATCTACCTTCAAAGCGGAGGAGAATACCGAGTCCGAGATTTCTTCGATGCATCGGGACTAGACATTGTCCCAGTCTTTTGGGAGTAGAGTGCGCTTTAATAACTCTCTCGCCAGTTCAGGATTTTTTAAACCTTCTCGATCCGAGAAGGTAGTGAAATCCACGTTGCACCCTCCCTCCGAAGTGGCGTTCCACCTAGGGTCCTCTTCGGATCGGTATTTTGCCCTCTCTTGACTTCTGTCTTCTGGAAGGGCAATCACAGATTCTTTGTTGAAATTTATGTCTCGCTGGCCCGTGGATGGCGCGTGTTGAGGGCTCCTCGGAGGGGATGTCCTCGGAGGTGAGCTTCTGGTAGAACCAGCTGGCACCGAAGAAGCAGAGGGACTGTCCTCATCTAGTACGGGCCTCATCGGAGACGCGCTAGAACCTTCTTCCACCTTCTTTTCTTTTGAACTTCGATTGTTGCGGGAGCAGCTACCGCCCTTTTTCTAGAAGCCTGCCTAACCTTGTCAAGTTGAGGCTTCATTTTCTTACCTGCAATTGGAAATAAGAAGATTGTAATGCATATACGAATAAAGAAGAGAAGCAAGAAAAATTCGAAGACCATTTATTCTATACCTAATATTGGGACTTCGCTGATATGAGCGCGATGAAGATTCTCTTCCCTTAGCAGCTCCTTAAGGGAAGGGATCTCCGGTTCTGACAAGGTTTCAAAATCTTTGGCATCGACCTTTAATATCATTTTGCCGGCATTCACATCCAAACGCGGGGCCGACCACTCAGTATTGAAACACCAATGAGTATAATACACGAAAAAGAAGCAAGGCTTCCATCCATGTATCGCACTGGGGGTTCCCTTCAGTAGTCTTCGGCCAGGCCGAGGACCTATGACCCACCACCCTTTGCCATGAAAGTCTCTTTTCAACATAAATAGGGAAGTGAACAGAGATGTCTTCGGCTCTACGTTCCTAAGTTTGCAAAGCACTAAGAACCCGCAGATGTTCCTAAAACTATTGGGGGTCAGCTGAGCCGGGACTATCTGATACAAGTTAAAAATTTTCACAGAAAAAAGGATGAAGAGGAAGCCGAAGACCCGCTTTAAGATGGTCTTCATATATGGCTATGGATCGAATGGGAGGCTTATCTACCCTCTCTTCGGGTTGTGGAAGAATCATGTTGAAGGTGCGTGGAATGTGGTAATACTGTTTTATTTCTTCTATTTTGGCAAGGGTAAAGGAGCTTTGAAGGGAATCCGGTAACCGTTCCGGACTCCATTTCCTACGGGAACTTCTCCCCCTACTGGTTTCACCCTGAAGGTCCCTACTAACACCACCTCCCGATGGGATCCTGGTGGCCTCTCGTTCGGGTAGAGCCCTACCCGCTTCACCTACCGGCGAACCATTGCCGGAAGTGGAGGAAGAATTCCCAGAGGACCCCGACATTGAAAGGAATGAGGAAACAGGAGGGAAGAAGGACCTCTAACCTGTAAAAGGACAAAAATGGTGGACCGGGCCATTGGGGAAGACGAAGGACTGTAGAAAGAACTGGAAATCCAAGAGCACGAGCGCGAAAGAAAGTTTCTCTCAAGTTCTCCTCTTTTTTTATAGGTGAAGAAGGGGGGGACCTTTGAGACGGTTCGGAAGACTAAACGGTTGTGCGCCGTATTGGCGGTTTCGATCCTTGGTACGGTTCATTAATGGGACAAGTCATGGCGATCCGCGTGAAATCGTGGTATTAGCTAAGATCATGCCAACGAAATCTCCACGTTCAGGATGACCACCACGTGTCCAATCCCTGTCAAATTTAAATCCCTTTTCTGGAAATTTTTCGAGATTTTTTCAGAATTGAGGCATTTTCTTTTGAGGCCGCCTATGGTAGGGTGACGCGTGTCCTTGCCACGTTTTGTTGCGCCACCAGACAGTTATGGTGAAAAGACGCGTCAGGGTTCTGCCATCATTATTTGACGGTTATCGCTAGAAGACAAAACTGAAATACTCTCATTTTTCGAAATATAATCATTTCGAAACTGGGAGTGGGGGACAGCTGTTATGATATCCCTATTTTATTCCAATTAATTAATCATTCTTTATTTTATAAGTTATATCAGATTGCAAGAGGAGTCTTCGGCTTCACACTGTTGTCTTCTCGTTACTAACCCTAAGTCTTCGGCTTCGTATCATTATCTCGACCCGAAGACCATGCTTGATTTTTTGGGAAACAAACTATTTATCATCTTCGGCTTCGTGCATCCACATTAATCCGAAGACTATGCCTAAAGTATACGGTTTCGTATCTATGATCCAGGATGCTTTCTCTGTCTTCGGCTTCATATTATTATTTTTGTCCGGAGACCATGCTTATTATCTTTGACCTATTGTCTAAAGAAGATTATACTCTGGGTCTTCGGCTTCGTATTTTTATCTCAGTCCGAAGACGATGTTGAATGTCTTCAGCTTCGTGCAATTGTTTTGATCCGAAGACTTGATCTCTCGGGCAAATATCTTCGACTTTACTTCTTCAACCTAAAGATTGTAAGTATTTATTTTTATCACGTCTAAGAAAGATCCGAAGTGTAAAGCTAACATTCCCTTCAGGAGTACTACTAAAGAGAATGTAAAGATCACTTCCGATCTCTGCTTAAAGAAAGAGGATTCTGGAACACGTGGGATTCTTGGACAAACAGTTGAAATCTGTTTGGGTTGTTGCAACCACCCACGTGGTTTGAAACCTCAGATTAAACAAACCCCGGGTGTAACGGCTTTTCTGACAGCCACTACTTGTAGTTAAGAAGTGGTTGCGCTTGACAACCTCCATAACCATAAGTAGTTACGTTGGAACCTATAAATACTGGTAAGAGGGGACACTCTGGGAATCCGGACTCTTTTCTTGGACATCATTTCGATTTCTTTCTTTCCCATCCTTGCTTCTATAAGCTTTCCACTTGAGTCTTTTCTGACTTTAGCATCGGAGTGTCCCTCGCCGGAAAACTTCCGGTCAGAAATCTGTTATGCAGGTTCTGATTCGCGACGGTCCAGTGAAAGGATCATTCCATCCGTGATTCAGCATCAACGGTTCCTATATTGTCAATTCCCATGTTCGTAAGCTTCTGAAACATTGATGCATGAATTAATGCCCAGTTTCCTCTGTCATGGCCATCACGATCACCCGGTGGTAGGTTGATGCTCGCCTTTGGCACCTGGGTAGCCTCTAATTATGAAACATGTGTTTCTTTGTGATCCGGAAGGAGACTCCAAGCAGCGTTTCTCTTCTCTCCTCGATTGCTTCCGGGATATTCTTATTCTCTTCTCTTCTCGCCTTTGGCGCCTGGGTAGCCTCTAATCCTGAAACATGTGTTTCTTTGTGATCCGGAAGGAGACTCCAAGCAGCGTTTCTCTTCTCTCCTCGATTCCTTCCGGGATATTCTTATTCTCTCAACTTTGTCGATGTAATGATGGGTGGGTCCAAACCTTTCCGATCAAAGACAGGCTCGTGTCTGTATTAGAATTCTAATGTGTTTTCTCTCCTCTTGTCTTAGAAGAAAAGGTATGTTAGCTTATAGAACCATTCCTCGATTACAACTCGAAAAAAGCATGGGAAGTCTGAATGGATACGAGTTCCGAGCACAAGAGAACGCTGTCAAGGCAAGCAGAAGAGTGAAAAAATGGAGGATGAAAATTGTTTAGAAGAGACCTGATCGAGAGAGCTTGTGTCGAGAGATGCCAGATGAGGTCGGTCTTGGTATAAATAAAATTAGATTTTTTTTTTTTTTTCCTTTCATGAAACCAACCTCAAAAAAAATTGCTTATGATATATTAAGTGCAGCACAAGATTCTCGAATGACTTAAGACTTATCCAAGCTCGCACATGGTTCGGATTCTATGTACACATTCAGGATTTGGATAAAAAAAAAGGTCAGGCCAGTTCAAGTCAGGTTAGATTTGGATAACTTCTACTTGACCCGACTTTCCTCGTTTGGCAGTGCAATTGTATGCTGTCCACATGAAGATCGGACACGAACCTCTCATAGATCAGTGACCTTGGAACCTAGCTATGAGTTGTAATCTAAACCTGCAGCCTGGAATTTGGAATTTGTATTGTTTCTGGCCTCCGTTGCCGAGCCACGTTACCTCCCTGCAGGGTAGTGTTCGGAAGACAGGGTATGATAATCTCGAAAGAATCTCGAAGTTGCATCCACCTGCTTTCGGCTGGTGGGAAGAACCCAAAAAAAGCCTACAAATAGGTGCATTTTTTGTTGTTTCCTTTCGGCTTTTCCACCGACTCCATCCTTCTTTTTTTCTTTTTTCTTTTTTTTTTAAAAAAAAAATTTTATTTTGCCTGCTGAAAGGCTGACCCCCACGCTGCCGAGCTTCGGCGAACTTTTATTACTATTCTTACATGATTGCCTTGTGTGATTGAGTGCAATCAGTTTTTGGCGCTTGATAGGCAGCCTGGGTGCAGGCAAAAGAGACTCCATTTCTCTCCCTGAAAATTTGATCCCTTCTTTGATTATAAAAATAAACCGAACCCATAATTCACCATTCTGGCCTCAACTTGTTATTCTTTGACATGATGTTTGTGTTCTGGCATCTTTCACATGAAGATGCCAAAATGCGAAAGTGTCACCGGGACTTTTAACTGCAGATTGTGTGAATTTTTTTTGATGACCAGCATTGCAATTCCAAGTAACACGCAATTGTAAACACATACATATATATTTATGGGCATGCTTTTTTGAGTGTTATATTGATTCTTGAAGTATGTTATGGCTGTTTATACGAGCGCTAAATGTACATGGTTTGTGTTTTTGATAATGTTATGGAATATAGAACCCATAAAGATACCATTTTGTTATTATTTTCATCAGGAAAGCTAATAATGACGGTTATGCAGGACATAATAATCGTAGCATGATGGAAAGAATATGTTTAGATTTTACTTTTAGTTTTAAATGCTCCATGATAGTATTCTGATGGCCGACAACTGATCGACTCTTCATCTCCGTGCAAAGAACAATATTATTAAAATAACAACTTTTTCTGTTTTTTTGTTAGGTCCCTAGATCCCCTAAAAATTTGTTATAATCTTAATGGATCGGCGATGAACATGGTTATATCCGTAATTATTATTATAATCATTAGCATGACTTTAGGTGATCATATGATTATAGGAATTACATGATAAATTATAATATTTTTTTTGTTAATATGGTATTTTTCTTTATTAATATGATTTTGTATCTTTTTTGGTTGTAAGCATGTGCCGGCTTTTATATTTTATGTATAGGATTTATATACCAGTATAAATAACCTCTAAGATATAATAAAAGGAATTGAAACATAAATAATAAAGTTATCTTCTCTCTCATTTTTTTTATTCTTTTGTAAATATTTTAATATGATATCAGAACAAGGTTAAAATATGTGGTCACTTTCTTTTTTCACTTTTATTATGGTCATCGTTATCGAACTATCAATCTTTGTTTTCTTATAAATTCTATATTTTTAATGAATACGTAGATCTTCTATTTTTTAATAAATTAATATCCATTTTTTTTTATTTTCTAATGAATCCATAACTCCTCTTCATTTTTTTTTTAAATTTCAGATCTTCGATCATTTTTTCTTTATCATCGCTTACCGAATTTCTCTCCATCATCGATCTTGGTTATCTTTTTTTTTTTAAGTTCCAGCATTATTTTCTATTACATTTTTATGTATAAATATCATCAATATTTGGTTGCCTTGTCATATAGTACCAAACTTTTTTTTTTTTTTTTTTGAGCATCACTGACTTTAATTTGGCTACCTTCTTTTTGAGTACCAACCTTCTCTTCTATAACATTTTTTTTATAAACATTATCAATTTGTGACTATTTTTTCTTTAAAGGATGGCTTTACTATACCCGTCACCTTCTATGTTTTTTCATATTCACACCATTTAAATTAGTCGTATTTACAAATACGTTATCTTATCATACTAATTTCTGAGTACATTCATAATATAGTTTTAAAATTAAAATTCGCATATATAATACTATTTTGAATTTTAAAAAAATATTGGTATAATTTTAGAGATCACATAAAAATCTATAATATTTTTTTATTAATATAATTTCATAATATTTTTTTTTGTTAGTACAATACTGTATCATTTTATTTGTTGGTATGATTATCTATCAATTATTATTATTTTTCATAAATAAATTATATAATGATATAAATAATTTTTAAAATATATTAAATAAAATAAAAAATTATATATATATATTTTTCTATCATCCCTCTGCAAATATTTCAACGGTGATGCATTATTTGCGGTCCCTGCGTCCTGGTGTCTTTACTAGAGAACAGAACGAACGTGGAAATGTCCCCACTCACCTCTCTGCTCACATGCTTCGCCTATGAAGAAGGATCACCAGTGCCCTCCCATGTGTCCACAGTCCACTTAATATATATATATATATATATATATATATATATAATTTTCTCATTTCTTCTCCATTTAAACAACGCATACATAGCTTGGAAAATAGAGTAAAGAGAGTCAAACGTAAAAAAGAAAATATTTTAGCAAAAGAGCAATCCCACGTTAATAAGAAACAATTTAATAGACCAGGACCACAACTGGAGTGGGAATTCCCTGGAGATAACTTACTTCCAACTTGTGGCCAAATTTTAACTCGGGTCATGGAATCACCAGGCATGAAGGACCACAGACAGCAATAATGCCCAAAAAATTTTTTTTTAAAAAAAAGGGGTTATGTTTTCATTATAGCTAGGAAAGGATTATGGTGGGAGGTAGGTGTGCAGTTAGTAAATGATTCGAGGCATTGTGCCCAACAAATGCAGATAATATAAAATCAGGTTAAGAAATTTCTCCATTGACAATAATAACTATAAGCAAAAAGTGTTAATGACATTTTATAGATTTGATGATGACAAAACTAATTTCTGCGAAGATATAATTCAACTTCTTTTCTTTTTT